>CM062820.1:1298123825-1299434871 GCA_031772625.1 Pinus tabuliformis | reverse complement strand
ACAACTCATGGTGAAGGATGATCCCCTTCTGTCCATGCCTCCTTCGTCTTTTCCTAACATTCTTGGTGATTCTGCTATCTTTTATTTTCCTTCTATAAATTCATCCATGGATACAATCACTACCGATAATTCCTAGAACACACTCGATGTCAGTCCATCATTCAACAATGGAGAGGAAAAATTATTCATTGAAACTCCACTTGATTTTTCATCTTCTTTTTCCGAAAGTGCTCAGGGTGAAAATTCTTTCTTCTCATCTGCCCCTCTGTTTGATTTATCTGATCATGAGGATGCCGATGAAATCATTGGTTTTTCTAATCGTAGCTGTTGTGATCCATATACTCCTATATTCGGTCACAATGTTGATTCTATCATTGTTGATCTTTCAAAGCCACCTGTTCTGATGATCTATCTATTGACAATGTCAAAACCTCGCAGATTGCCGAGGCACTTTAGCCTGAGCTGATTGTTATGTCAGGCCCTCACTATCCTGAGTTTGGTTTCACTTTCAACCAGGAAATTTTTGAAACACCCAAGGCTCCTCATCACTCATCTGTATACATTGAATGTCAACCTAACACACAAATTTCACTTCCTCCATTTGAACTACATGATCCCATCACTCATGCATTGGAGGAATCTTACACAACAAGAACACTTTTGTGATGCAAGTTGACTATGTTTCTCATGTTTTCTTGCATGTCACAGTCAAGAGAGTGCATATGCTTAACATATTCATGCAATATAGCATAGCACCATGGTAGCTCCATGTCAGATGGAAAGAGTCGATTGTGCGGACACAACCAACCTCCCTAGGAGCCTAAGACTCTCTAGTGACAAACAAGACAAACAAGAGCAATCCTTCTCTAAACATGCATTTACTATACGGGAAATCAAGTGTTTAGATCCTACCTGTAATCCAACGCTGTTGTAGCAGTCCAGTTCCGCTGATCCGGATGAGCTCCTCCTTCACTTTGAAACCTGCATACACTAACAATCAAACGATTAAATAGCACTTGATAATCTCATAGAATAAAAGATATTTAACACATAGACCAAGGAATACATGAAACAACTCATAAATAACAAGTTATTGAGAAGAATGGACTCATTTGCATTAATAGGTAACAAAAGGAACAAATACAACCTGAGCCTTGGTGTTGTGCAAGTCCCTCCCAGGGTCCATCAAGAGTTCTCCTTTACTTTGACAAAGCTCACCCACTTCCAAATAGAACAAGCAAAGATGGCAATCTCTCCTCACAAGCTTCTAAATGGGAGTCCTAATTCCTGCAGCATTTACCCTTAGAAATGTATAGCTTTCAACCTCCTCTCCTTCTGGCCCAATGCCTGTACTTATAGTGCTCAAGAGGAAGTTAATCAGGTCCACCATCAATGGGATAATCCCCTCTTTGGATGGGATAGCTCCCTTATTGATGGGATAAGTTCCTCTTTGGTAGGAGTGCATGAACCATCTGGAGGCACTCAATACACGTCGAACAACCTTCTAGAATGCTCTAGAAATAACCACAAGTGACTTTTTAAAGATGAAACTTGCGCATTTTAACCTTTTCAGGGGGACGCACCTGCACCTTTACATACAGAGCGTCCAAAGACGCAGCTTTTGTGAACATTGGGTGCGTCCCCGCAGGTAAGGTTGAGAGAACCTGCGTCCCCAGAGATAAATACATTTATAAAGACTTTCTCTCTTTTTTTGAGTTTGACATGGGGAGCAGAGGCATAAGACTTGCCTAAGAGGGTAGCATGATTGTTGATAGAGTCATCCTAACTGTAAATAGTCATGGTGACATTTTTTAGTGTAACAGATTGCCCCCTAAAGTGCGAAGCCTGAAATAGATTAGGGTTTTGTATTATCTAGGAAGGGTGAAGGGCTTTATCATTTCAAGGATTATCTCATGGAGAGCCTGGTCAGAACCTGCAATTTTCAACACAAAATACATGTATAAGATTATATCATTACTGAGGTAGGCATTCCCATACTCAGATCAAAACTTTAACTAACAGACTAACTATTCTGATACAGGAATGATCTTGTAGTACATCATAATCATAGACTTTTGTAGACACAGTATGGACGCAGCCATCTGTTTATGATTAGTCTACTTAGATAATGAATACAAAACTCCTCGCAGCCTGGATGGTGGAAACTAGATCCAGGGTCTTCATTTCTGCTTCTCGAATTGGTACGATTCTAGCCATGTGAATAAATGAGTTGATGTCGAACATGGTAGAAACCACTTGATTACCAGTCGATGATGTAAACTGTTAACAAGTGTGAGAGAGACCACCAGTAATGTCAATGGTTCTCAAAGTACCCAGTACAATCCATGAGATGTGAATGAATGAGTTGATGTCGAACATTTCACGGAATCCTTTGATCGAAAGTCGATGATGTAAACTGACGTCAAAGGCGAGAAACCTGCCATTGATGCATGCAAACTTCAAGGTACTGACGATCTCTAAGTCATCTCTCTAGATAATGTGCTGATGTCGATAGAAAGCGACTCGTTGCAGGCAAGCCTGCAACACGAAATCATTGTTCAAGTTGAAGAAATGTTGCTGTAAGGACTGACTCAGGGATGGTCAAACAGATGACAAGTATTTTGCAGATGAAAGTTTTACTTGCAGACCTCTTGAACACATAACGACACGACAGATGGCTTGGTGATGAATAATTCAAAGTTAATCCCCGGAACCCGGTTAAAGACTTTCAAAGTGGTTTGATCAACTGTGAGGTAAGGATTTCCCAACCCAGGTGAATGAAAAAGTGTCGTGTTCAAGAGTGGTAATAAAGTTTCTTTTGAGACAAAAGGTAACAAATAGGCTCATTCTTCTCTCTTTTCCCCCACCATTTCTGGCAAGTACCTCTTTATTTTAACAAGCTTGAGGAGGATAACATATGCTTGATTATAAGCTCATCCTTCGGATGAGTCCAACCTAGTTTTGATTCGAACCCTAGGAAGGAGTGGTTCGTTCCTGTTTGTAATTGAACACGTCCTTTACTGTGAAATGTTTAACGAGCCCAGTATAGGAGAAACTCGGCGTTTTTCAATTTTAGAGAGTCTAAAAAACTTAAGAAGACTCCAAGTTGAACTTTTTCGTAGATTTGTGTCCCTCAAGCCCGAAAAAGTATAAAATAATACCTGGGGGAACCGCTTGATCTTGCGACCAAGGAGTACTTTCATAATTAGTGCCACTGACCTGAAAAGTAAAAAGCGATCAAGGACACGTCGTTTTATTTCCAGTATCGAGTTTGAAACGACAAAAACCCGACAATCTTTTCCTGATTTTATGGTCAGAAAAGAGCTATAAGGGGACCGTCTTTTTAATTCCGTTTAAAAGTGTAAAAGAAACGCTCGACAATCTTTTCATGTTTTAGGAGTCAGAAAAGGGCTTAAAAGATGACTCTAAGGTTTCACTTTTTCGTAAGTTTTAATGAGTTCGAAAAAATGATAAAAATGTACTCATGGTTTTCACTTTTTCGTAAGTTTTAATGAGTTCGAAAAAATGATAAAAATGTACTCATATGGCCGACTTTCAATTTAATTTACGAGGAGGAAAAGACAGAAAGAACTCGGCATTTTCATTTGTTTTACGAGAATGAAAGATAGCAAAATAATCTCGAGATTTTCATGAGTTTAACGAGTCTTGAAAATAACCGAAATTGACTCGAGATAGGTTTCATTTTTACAAAAGCTTGAAACAGAGAAAAACCATGCTTTAAAGTAGTTTCATGTTTACACAAGCTTGAAACAGAGAGAAAACTGTGCTTGATGCCCCCTAAGCGTAACTGTTAGAGTGCATGCCCCCCTAGCTTCATTTCATTCAACTAAGTACAAGCCGGATGGAATGAAGGTTCATGAACGAGATCATTTGAAAGACTCGACCTAAAACTGTAAGAAAATTATGCAAAACACTGAAATAACTAACCTGAATATACAACTTAACATCAAACTCTCGACTCAATTAGAGGAGGATTTGTTTCATTTTTTAACGAGCTTGACACAGAAAAAGAACTATGCTCGGATTCGGTTTCATGTTTACGCAAGCTTGAAACGAAAAACTATGCTTGTTATAAGTTCACATGCCCCCAGCATAATGACGCAAAACGAGGTACATGCCCCCCAAGCTTCATTGCATTCAATGAGGTGGATGGAATGAAGCTTTACTTTCAAGATCTTAGAAAGACTTGTGGGAGCTATTTCATTTTTTAGTGAGGTTGACACAGGAAATGAACTATCCTCAAAACCCTTGTTTCATTTTTTAAACGAGCTTGACACAAGATAAGGAACTATGCTCATAACTACTCTCTATAATCTACCTAACAAAAAACTCTACTTTAAAAACCTTGATTCATTTTTTAACGAGCTTGACACAAGACAAGGAACTATGCTCTAAAATCCTTGATTCATTTTTTAACGAGCTTGACACAAGACAAGGAACTATGCTCATGACTCCTTGTTTCTTTTTTTAACGAGCTTGACACAAAATAAGGAACTGTGCTCTGAAATCCTTGATTCATTTTTTAATGAGCTTGACACAAGACAAGGAACTATGCTCATGACTACTCTCTACAATCTATCTACTTAACCTACCCTTGTTTCATTTTTTAACGAGCTTGACACAAGACAAGGAACTATGCTCAAAAGTTCGCATGCCCCCAGTTTAATGATGCAAAATGGGGTACATGCCCCCCAGGCTTCATTGCATTCAACCGGCTGGATGAAATGAAGGTTTACTTTCAATATTTAACTTGAAAAGGGAGTTGTTTCATTTTTAAGGAGGTTGACACAAGAAAAGAACTATCCTCATACCTGATTCATTTTTTAACGAGGTTGACTCAGTAACAGGAACTGTCCTCATACCTGATTCATTTTTTAACGAGGTTGACTCAGTAAGAGGAACTGTCCTCATAATCCTACTTTATACAATCTACCTACATATCCTAAAATCTACCTGATTCATTTTTTAATGAGGTTGACTCAGTAAAAGAACTATCCTCATACTAACCTGTTTCATTTTTTAACGAGGTTGATACAGGAAAAAACTATCCTCGTACACACTGATTCATTGTTTAACGAGGTTGACACAGTAAAAGGAACTTTCCTCACTACATCAGTTTCATTTTTTAACGAGGTTGGCACAGGAAAAGGAACTGTCCTAGCACACACTGATTCATTTTTTAACGAGGTTGACTCAGTAAAAGGAACTTTCCTCACACACACTGATTCATTTTTTAATGAGGTTGACACAGTAAAAGGAACTTTCCTCGTACTCCTTGTTTCATTTTTTAATGAGGTTGACACAGGAACAAAACTATCCTCACACCATCCAATTTCATTTTTTAACGAGGTTGAGAGAGGAACAAACTATCCTCGGTCTCACTGATTCATTTTTTAACGAGGTTGACACAGTAAAAGGAACTTTCCTCGTACCATCCAATTTCATTTTTTAACGAGGTTGAGAGAGGAACAAACTATCCTCGTGGACACCTGTTTCATTTTTTAACGAGGTTGGCACAGGAAAAGGAACTGTCCTCGCGCATCCAGTTTCATTTTTTAACGAGGTTGAGACAGGAACAAACTATCCTCGTTGCAGCCTGTTTCATTTTTTAACGAGGTTGGTACAGGAAAAAACTATCCTCGCGCATCCAGTTTCATTTTTTAACGAGGTTGAGACAGGAACAAACTATCCTCGTTGCAGCCTGTTTCATTTTTTAACGAGGTTGGTACAGGAAAAAACTATCCTCGCACTCTCACTGATCATGGCTTCCAACTGGAAGAAAGACATGTCAATGGACACACCTTGATCATGGCTTCCAAGAGGTCTTCATCAGAAGGAAGAATAGTTCTCTGGAAGGAACACATGTCAAGGGACTCAAAAGGGATAAGAACATCGTGTTCAAGTAATCCCATAGGGTTTTCCATGTCAATTACCGGATCTAAATCAACAGTGAGAGGTTCACTTACATCGGTAACTGAAAACATGGGACCAGTTGCCACATAATTAACCCGTGGCAGGGTAGATACCACTTTAGAATCAGGAACATTTAGGGGTGTCATATTATTGGTAGTTGAAACAAGACTAGGGAACGAAAGCTGGTCTACAGTCACAATACTGCCATTGTGAGGGAAAGACATCACGCGAAAGAGTGTCGATACGACAGCTTTCATTGCATAAACATAGTCTCACCCAAGGAGTAAATTGAAATCCAAGGGACCTCGAACTACCATAAGATCAATACAGACAGTTTTACCTTCCAAGGTAATAGAAAACTTAGGAAGAATCCCTAAAGGTTCACTAATGGTTTGGTTAAAAGCTTTCAGATTTTGCGTAATAGGCGCAAGCTGAGGGGAACCTAAAGCTTTCCAAACAGTTGAGGATAAAACACTAACAGAAGCACCTTCATCTACCTGAGTACGATGTATGTCCCTACCACCAGCCTTGACAATGATTTGGAAAGGGATGGAGGAAGGAAGACGAGGTTCTGTCAGTCTATTCCAATCAAAGGAAAAGACCTCAGTACTTGGAGGGGGTTCTGTATGAACAGGTGAAATGCCCCCCGGCATAGAAGAATCTGATGTAACAAGAAGAACCTGAGCGGTATGAAGTTCACTCTCCAAAGGGAAGGTGGGATCAACTCTTTGTGAAATTGAATCGACCACTTGATCAACTAATGGATCATCAACCTGAGTGACATGAGTTTCACTCTCCAATGGAAGAGTGTGATCGACTGAATGTGAAATTGAATCAATCACTCCGTCAGTTGACGGTAGGTTGGGAGAAAGTTTACGGTAACCAGCTGGAAATTCTTGCTGTGGAACAGTAAGGTTTTCCAACAATGTTGAGGCTTCATCCATGTGAGGGAAAATGTGAGTTTGATGACTCCCTTTGCATAACTTACAAGGAAACCTAACTTTACCCTTTTTCCCAGGAACCTGACTATCACTGGTTGATGGATCAACAGAAAGTTGATGAGATTTTTCTGACCATACTTCCAAGACCTTTGGTATACCAGGACAATTGACAAGGAAGTGGTCGCCCTTACAAAGCCTGCAAGGGTATTTGGGTTTACGATGCATGTCGGAATTTTCCTCAACACAACTAACACTTACAGCCATGCTTGGTTGGTTGACTTCTTTCTTATCTTGCTTCTTCTTCTTCTTCTTCTTCTTCCCTTTCTTCTTCTTCTTAACCTCCTGGTTATTAGCATCAAGGCTTTTACCAGGCGAAGAGGAAGAAATGGAGGAAGAAAAATTAGGCGAAGAAGGTAAAGGGTCAACAGAAGGTTGGTGATGTTGAGATGGTGAACTCTGTTGAGGTGAAGCATCCGGTTGAGGTGGAACAATTGGAGTACTTTGGGCCAACGAAGTTGAAAATAACCATATCGGTAAACCTATTGTAAATCCAGGTAATGACAAAGTAGCCATGTAAGGAGGACCAACATTTCCAAAGTAAGGAAAAGTACTAGGATTCTCGTTAGGAGGGGTTCCTAGGTTGATAAATTCCGGGACATTTGCCATTATATTCAACTTCAGTGAATTTTATTAACAATTTATAACCAAAATTAACAATTCACAATTCACACCTAACAATTAAAATTCACAATTCACACCTATGGTCTCTAAAACTAAAAACAAACAAATTAACACGCGCTATCAAATCTAGGAGTCAAACCATACACAAACAGTAGCCTTCCGGACCGAAAACACTAGTTGGTGATGAAGCCCAACATCGCCGAATTCAGTACAGAAGTGGTGGGTGGAACAGTTACCCCGGCAACCTGCTTAATGAATAGACTGGACCAAGTTCCTCCACTTTTAACCGTCTCGAGTGAAGTGAACCCCCCAGAAAATCCAAGTGAGTCTAGCCGACGTCTGCTCCAGGTACAGTGGGATCTTCCCTCCACCGTCACCTTGGGTAGAACCCTAAAGATAATGGTCACTAAGGTTACCAACAGCAACAAATGCACCTGGGGGAACAGTCTACACTCCGACAGCACGCAAGGGCAGAGTATCAAGCTCAATCCCCTTGCCGGCTCCTTGACAATAATCCAAGGTTTACCGACAAGTGACCCCTGGCTCCTCGACAATGGTTAATCCGAGGTTTACCATTTGTAATACGTGCGTGTCTGGCGTCGTTCCCAACGAGGGAGGATTGATCCCCTCACTGGTTCGGACACGAGCTCGTGCTTCTCCTTTAAGAGGAGCTTTCCCAGAGTATAAATGAAACAGTTGGATTTATCCTACCACAGGATGAGCTACTTGTTTGGTTTTGCTATCTTGGAGAGTTCATTACTCTCCTACTCCAAGACACTAGCCTGATCTATATTGGTGTTTCAGAGCCCTAGAAATGTAAAAATTACTAGATGAATTTTAATTAAGCGCTGTGTTATTAAGGCTGTTATTACTCAAATGGGTAAATGGATATGAAACCAATGGTGTTATGACCCGACTCAACTGAATGCAATCGAATATGATAATGTAATCGTTTCAATTCGATGAATCCTAACTAAAGTAAGGAGAGAGTTTCCATTCACTTCCAACAATGCAAAAAATTGATCACTAAGAGAAAATATAACAAATTCTCTAATGCACTAATTTTATCAAGAAAAACTAATGCAAATCAATTCCAAACCATTTTTTTTTTATTTTTATTTTTTGTGTAAATTCAAATCAAAGAAAGCTGATCTAAATCTACGATTGATTTTTCAGAATATAAACTATGCAATGGTAATCTAAGCACAATTCACTTGAAAAGTATGGAAATGTAATCTATGCACATTTTTCATTCATATTCTGAAAATGAGAATTCTAATTATGCAAATGTGATCTATGCAAGAGAATTCTCAAACACAAGACGATTCTAATGTGATATAAGAACCAATCAAGTGCAAGTCGAGAAAATTGGGTGAGAGTTCCAAAGATAAAAAAATAAAAACACTCAAAGGCGATTAACACTCATACACAATTTAGCCCCCCCCGACGAATGAGGGGGAAATGTTTTTGCAAAAACAGAAGCAAAAAGATGCAAAATTGTGAAAAGACTGAGACAAACCTCCAAGTAATGACCAAAGGAAATCAAATCAAGAATATCTCAAAAAAGAGACTCAAAACACCCAATTGATGAAAGCTTAAAGCAGGAATGCCAATGAAACAAGCTTAGGTGAAGATCTTTGACAGGAGACTAATGGATTTGGGCAGTAAAAACTAAGAAAAAGAAAAATCTAACAGAAAAAATGCAAAAAATGGAAATTTCTTAATTTTTAGCATGGGACGCAGGCAACCAGTTAAGCCAGGTGCGGGCCCGCTCTTGCAGATAGCAACAGTGCGTCCAAGGACGCACTGTGCAATACTCAGAGGGTGCGTCCTACTGAAAAAACCAAGAAAAACTAAATTCAATCTAACCCTAAGCTAACCCACCCAAAGACAAAGTCACAGAGCCAAAAACCAGAAAAATAAACCAATTTTCTGAGAGCAAAGTCATATAAAGGAAAAGACTTTCACATTAATGGAGTCCCCAGGAGTCGCCAATTTGTCAGGCGAAAGAGGAATGTAGACGATTTGTGGACACAACCAACCTCCCTAGGAGCCTAACTCTCTATGACAAACAAGACAAACAAGAGCAATCCTCTCTAAACATGCATTTACTATACGGGAAATCAAGTGTTTAGATCCTACCTGTAATCCACGCTGTTGTAGCGTCCAGCTCCGCTGATCCGGATGAGCTCCTCCTTCACTTTGAAACCTACATACACTAACAATCAAACGATTAAATAGCACTTGATAATCTCATAGAATAAAACATATTTAACACATAGACCAAGGAATACATGAAACAACTCATAAATAACAGTTATTGAGAAGAATGGACTCATTTGCATTAATAGGTAACAAAAGGAACAAATACAACTTGAGCCTTGGTGTTGTGCAAGTCCCTCCCAGGGTCCATCAAGATTCTCCTTTACTTTGACAAAGCTCACCCACTTCCAAATAGAACAAGCAAGATGGCAATCTCTCCTCACAAGCTTCTAAATGGAGTCCTAATTCCTGCAACATTTCCCTTAGAAATGTATAGCTTTCAACCTCCTCTCCTTCTGGCCCATGCCTGTACTTATAGTGCTCAAGAGGAAGTTAATCAGTCCACCATTAATATAATCCCCTCTTTGGATGGGATAGCTCCCTTATTGATGGGATAAGTTCCTCTTTGGTACGAGTGCATGAACCATCTGGAGGCGCTCAATACACGTCGAACAACCTTCTAGAATGCTCTAGAAATAACCACAAGTGACTTTTTAAAGATGAAACTTGCGCATTTTAACCTTTCAGGGGGACGCACCTGCACCTTTACATACAGAGCGTCCAAAGACGTAGCTTTTGTGAACACTGGGTGCGTCCCCGCAGGTAAGGTTGAGAGAACCTGCGTCCCAGAGATAAATACATTTAGAAAGACTTTCTCTCTTTTTTGGAGTTTGACATGGGAGACAGAGGCATAAGACTTGCCTAAGAGGGTAGCATGACTGTTGATAGAGTCATCCTAACTGTAAATAGTCATGGTGACATTTTTTAGTGTAACACTCCATAGAGTGCATGTCATGTGCTTTCACCTTTTTCTTTTTTGTGGATGCATTTAAACTCCAAGTGTATTTGCCTTCATTATTATATCTTTCATGTTTTTTGGTTCGCATTGATGTGTGTTATCAAACCATGTCCTCACCATATGGGTACGACCAATGCACTTACAATGGAAATTTTATGAAAGTAAACCCATGCACTGTTAGCTTAGGAGTCAGTAATGTTTGCTTTAATTTATTTTCTTGCATGCATGTCTACTTCTTACTTTGTGTGTGTGTATTCTTACTCACCTTTCTTTGACATTTTCTTCTACTTTTTGTTTTGAATTATTGTTTACATTTGTAGGTTAGTTTCACATGAAACCATGTGAGACTCTTGAAACAAGAAAGGGTAGAGTAAAAGAGCACTTGTACAGCTATCAATACTTCGTTATCTATTGTCATGTCTCTTTATATAAGGGAGGAAAATGATACACCAATGGAAAACATGTGTTGTTCAAAGTGGACCTTGATAAAAACATAATTCTTGCATGCTAACTAGCGTCACCTACTCTAATCGGTTGTTTTTGGGTTAACCCTTGTCAGCTCAGTAAAGTAGAGTAAGGTAAGGGGGAAATATTAACAATTATTCAGAGGTATATACAAAATAATTCTCTGAAGGAACAACCTCTTCTGCTCTCAATAAGTCGGGATCCCTCTTATCCCTCTGAAATGAATAAGTGTTATGCACAGTTATGAAAAATGGAAAATGAAAAAAATGAAAATTGAATAAGACGAAATAAGATAAAAAGTTCCTGTGTAGAGAGGTGATGCAAGTAAATCCTCTGGTGTACTGAGCAGGCTTGCTAAAACCAGAGTGATGCTTGTGTTCCTACGTGACTCTATCGGTGTATCGACCAGGCTTGCTGGCAACGGAGTGTTATAGACATTTTTGGGCACTGCAACCCCAATCATAAATGTCCATAAACCAAGGGCTCTTAAGTCCCTAAAACTGTTGCTACAATCCCTAAAAGAACAAGGTCAGCTGATTACATCACTCCACAAGTTCTCCATGAAAAACTCAGATCTCGTCAAAACTGACCATCTCACCTGGTCCATGGTCAAATGCCTGCATCCCACCTAAATGCACATGGAGGTGCGATGCATACTGAAAATCCCTTCTATGGGGTGCGATGGACGAGAGTGAAAAATGCAGGGTCCAATCTGTGAGGTGGAGTGTTGTAGGGAAAAGTATCCGATTCGGATGACCCTATCCCACTCTAAGGGTGATAGTACCTCAGCAACAACTGTAAAGAAAACTACTTAAGGTTTACTTCTTTATGAAAGCAAGAGAGAATGAAGAAATGCACTAACCGTTGTCTTGCGCTTAATGTCGAATCCAAACTCTTCTCTTTGCTAGCTTGCTCCCAGCTCCTTGCTCTTTTGCTGGCCCAGCTACAATGAGATCCTGCAAAATAACAAAGAAGGAAACTACAAGAAGCATGCAATCATAACTGATTCAAGGATTAGCATAAATCAAATATACAATTATCACAATACATCATTGAAACAAGTGCATATAGAAGAACCTCAATAGCTTTTATTAATGGAAGAAGTAAAGTTCTGAGAGTGTTACAACCATTGAAGGCCCCAATCCAGCAACACCTCCCAGCAGAAAGAATTTCTCCTCTTCACCTCCTTCAAGCAATCACCCAATAGCTCTATAGTGAAACCAACAGCATATCATTACTTTGCACAAAATTCCAGCCTCCTGAGCTCATAGGAGAGAGCTCAATATATAGATGAATTGAGAAAGGATGAGTCAGCTTGCAACTGATGTGTAGCTGCCTTGTGTCCTCTCTCTCTTCAGTTGATCTTCAGTTCTTGAGTCCACTTGGAGAACCTTGCTTCCACTTGGAGAAACAGAGCCTCTGACTCATCACAAGGCGAAATCCCTGATCCAAGTGTCATTTTTGGAAGATTCCAGAGCAATGACTCAGTGTGCCACTTGTCCCATCTCGCTCAGCGCAGGTGGCCTTTGTTCTACCTGCTTTGCAACGCAGGTACACCATGGAGGAGTTTGAGTTTCAGCGCAGAAGCCTAGTGGAGCACCTGCTTTGATTTCAGGATTGCTTGTTTTTGAGTGTTTTCAGGTGGAGAACTGATCTGAGAGCTGTTGGTTTGCTGACCTTGTTCCTCTAGGGGTAGGAACATCATGTTTAGGGACTTTGGATCCCTTGGATTATTGACAATTCATGCCTGATGCTGCAAGGCACAAAATTGTCTATAACAGATGCCCCCAAAAGTATGAGGTCGTTTATCGGGTGAAATGCTTTATTAGGAGGATCCAAAGTTCATTCAATCTGCTGAGAAGTGTCCTGTAATAAGATACAATACAATACATTATTTTTCATTCTTTTTCATGATCTAGCTGAGGCGGGCATTCCCATGCTCAGCTTTATAAATACATTTTGGTACATAGAACAGACGATCGTTGATGATAGACTGATAATTCTCTGCTGAAATTATCATCCTTTGAGAAGGATGATCATCTGCTGCAATGATGTACATATCAAATGTCTTTATATCCTGAATATATATCGCAGCCCGGATGGATGAAACTAGATCCGGGGTCTTCAATCTCTTCCGATCTTCACTCGATGTACAAGTCAATCCATGTGAGAATTTCTTGAAGTCGAACATGGAAAGACATCGCTTGATTACCGGTCAATGATGTAAACCGTTAACAAGCGCGAGAGGAATCACCGATAAGGATGATGACCCTCAAGGTACGGCAGTACAATTCACATGGTGGGAATAAAGGACTTGGCGTCGACCACCATGCAAAATCCTCTGGTCGAAGGTCATTGATGTATACCTGTCGCCGGAAGTGAGAAACTTGCCATTGAGGCATGCAAGCTTCAAAGTACTGAAGGGGTTGTTCCTAGACCAACTCCTTGGATAATGAGCTGATGTCGACAAGGAGCGATCCGTCAAAGGAGGGCCTTAATGAATCCCACATCATTGACACGGAACGGAGCTAGTGATTGTGATGAGGTGAAAACAAACTGTGATGTATGATTCAGGGTGGCGGTCATGAAATGGATGAAGGACAATGTATGGCAGTGGATGGGACACGGTTGACTCTTTGCAGAACAACATCTCTTGAACATATAACGACACTGATGTGATGGATTGGTAGCATTACCCCAAATGTGGATGGTGTGGTGAGGACCATGGTGATGAGACCGGTGAATGAAACAACCCAACCCGATGTGATACGGAGGACAAAGTGTCATGTTCAAGAGCGACTTGCTACCATTAAAGCTGTGAGGTTTTCCCAATTTTTCCCCAGTCATTGCTGACCAGTACCTCTTTATTTTTATCAAGCTTGAGGAGGATAACATATGCTTGTTCTATAACCTGCCCTTCGGGCAAGCCCATCGCTATGTTTTAACGAGCCTAGCGATAGGGAAACTCGTTTCTCGTCTAAAGACAAGTTTGTCGCTATTTAATGAATTTAACGAGTCTAACGACAAGGATAACTCGGTCCTTTTCATTTTTAGAGAGTCTGAAAAGGTACATAAAGTCAACTCCTGAATTCCTTTTTCGTCATCTAATCCCTTAAGTCCGAAAAAGTATAAAACAATACAGAAGGGATGAATTTTCGATTGCTTTAACGAGCCGAACAAAACAAGCGCTCGATCTTTTTGTGCAATAATCCCTCAGGTCCAAAAAGATTAAAATCTAGAGGAGGGATAGCTTTCCGTCGCTTTAACGAGCTGGAAGGCCAAAACTCGGCAAACTTTTCATATTTTACGAGTCAGTGAAAAGAGCTCAAAGAAGACTCGTCTTTTGAGGAACGAGTGATGAACAGGGCAGCAGCAGATTCCAGGTACAGGTTGGAATATTCCAATCACGGCAGTGTCACAAGGATGGCTTAGTGAAATCACTCTTCGCAGCTGTTCCTCAAAATGGGTAAATAAACATATGGAGATGAACGATTGGCCAAATGAACGGATGGAGGTGATGGCATATAAACACGACCAAGGGCTTTAATATGGCTGTCAAAGGTTACATTTACCAAGGTTATTTACCGGTTCATTTTTTCTGGGTGAGCTTGAACTCTAGGGGAAGATTGCTCACAACTTATGTTTATTTTTTAACGAGCATGAACTATGTGCTAAAACTGCTCGGATCTTGCGTTTATTTTTTAACGAGCATGAACTGTGTGCTAAAACTGCTCGATTATACCAGTCATAATACAAGAAACGCCTCAGGTGAGATAGCTATTTTTTTTAAGGAGCTTTATCTCACGAAGCTATGCTCCTACTTGGCAAGTTTTGACTTTTGCCCCACATCCTTTCTTTATGCAAGTTGGAAACGGCTAATCCTACGAGTTTAACGGGTTAGACCTACAGGTTTAAAGGGAGGACCTAAAAATTTAAAAAATAAATAGTCGTCCCGTGCTTGCATTCCAAAAGGTTTGCATGCCCCCAGGTATAAAGTATAATTTCGAGGCGCTGCCTCTTTCTTATTATCCGAAAAATGGTTTTATTTGCTGCCGCAAACTGAACTCTTTTTTCGGCGATGTCTATCATTAGGTTGCTAAGGATGGTGACTACTTGTTGCAGCAATTTCATCTCTTTCTTTGGAGGCTGCCCCTACTTATCCTTCAAAACATATGTTTTAATGGGTGAGGCTTGCCTTCAAAGATGGTGGCTACTTGCTGCCACAAATGGATCTCCTTCCTCAGGAGAGCCTATTTACCTAGACAAGGGGAGCGAGAAGCTGATTATCTCACTCACATAACTTTGACAAAAGAATCTTATTCTAGAACAACCCTCTCTTCCTTCCTTCGGACAGGGTACGGACTAGTCATATTCTTCTGCGGAAATCAACTTTATACCCAAGGTTTCCTCTGCCCAAGGCAGGCCAGGGTGCATGCCCCCTGGGTCCCAGTTACATCTTTCTGAATCACTCGCATTCATCGGGAAGTAGAACCGGGGGTGGAGGCATTCCTTGAGTGAATAAACCGTTAAGGGATGGTATTTGACTATTTGCGATGCGTGATCCTGGAAATGAAAGTTGGTCTACGAGCTTGACCATTCTTCCTTCGTGCGGAAAAACACATAACTCTGAAGAGTGAGGACACTATTGCCTCCATGCAATATATATAGTCTCGTCCAAGGAGTAAGTTATACACCAAGGGTCCTTGGACGACCATGACGTTCATATGAACTGTCTTCCCCTTCAATGTAACGGGAACATTGGGGAGAATCCCTAACGGGCGACTGGTTCCTTTATCAAAACCTGATAGATTTCTCATCTCAGGTAAAAGCGCCAGGGAACCCAGTGCTTTCCAAGCAATAGAGGAAAGGATACTCACAGAAGCCCCTTCATCAATGATAGTTCCAGCCATCACCATTCTGTAGATTTGGACGATGATTCTGAATGGGATACTGGCTGGTAACCGGGGTCTGCCTAGTTGATTCCAATCAAAGGACACAACCAGGTTGCTTGGTGGTGGGACCGAATACACGGCCGGATACCCTGACGATGTTCCTTCCTGCGATAAAGGAATGGGCGCGTTGCCCTGATGCTCATCAGAGTCTGTGTTGATGAAAAGAATCTGGATGGTGTCATCCTTATTCTCTTCAGTGAGGGTGTCATTCGAAGATGAATCTTCAACGACGGTGTCATTTGAGGATGAAACTTCTGAAGGAAGAACCGGGTCAACTGCCGTTTCGACCTTTAGACTTTCGTCTGGTCTGGATTCAGTAGGTTCATTCTCAATGACGGACACTTCAGCTGACCACTTGAGCGGGCCAGCTGGATTTTCAACTATCGAGGGATTAGGCACGAGTTTTTGGTATCCAGGAGGAAGTCGTAACGGTGATACCGGACGATCTTCCAAAACTCTCTTCGCCTCATCTAAGAATGGACATCGGTGGATGGCGTGATCGCCTTCACACAACATACAGGGTGATCTTGGTCTCCCTTTTCGTCCTTCACTCTCGCTAGTTGATGGACTGCAATCAACATGACTACCAGAGGTTGATGCTACCGGATTGTGCAACCTGGGGGACCAGTCCCTTAGTATCCAGGGAATATAAGGACAATCACGATGGAAGTGGGTCCCTTTGCAAATGACACATGGCGATTTAGGCCCGGTCGGTGCAGTGTGTGGATTTTTGTCAGATGTCTTTTTCTTGCCCCCAGTCGCCTTCGCCATAGGCCCCTTCTGCTTCTTTTCTCTCTTCTTCTTTTCCTTCTTCTCCATGGGAGGCTGACTTCTGCCGGCTCTACCCTGCGAAGATGAAGGATCAGAGGAAGAATTGTAAGAGGTGGAAGGCTGGTGGGTAGCTTGAGACTGGTCTGACTGTTGATTCGACTGCTCAGGATTAGTGGCGATTTGAACTACATTAGTTGAAAAGAGCCATACCGGTAGGCCAATTGTCAATCCTGGAAGTGACAATGTGGCCATATGAGGCGCACCAACATCTCCCCAAGAGGAGAAGGGATTGGGACTTCCACCAAGGTGACTTCCTTGGTTGGTGGGCTCCATACTTTTCAACTGAAAGATCAACGTGGGAATAACAGGTGATTATGTTCCGATTAAAATAAATTTTATTAACGACGCTTTAGACACAACTTTGCTTTTTCATGTTTTAAGAGTCGAGAAAAAGCTAAAGATGACTCTAGTCTCCTTCGATGTATTAACGAGCCCGAAGTGACAAATGCTCGGATGGACTTTTTCAGTTATAGAGTTTGAAAAAGGCCAAAAGAAACTGCTCTGGAGTTTTAGGCAGAGGGTGTGCCAAACTTTTCGCGAAACCACAGAATACGTTTTACGGTACGGGTGGTCGATCTTCGTGAATGCTGTGTTCACTGCATCGCGATCAGTAGGGCGGCCGACACGGCTTCCTATGGATAAAGGCTTTGTTCCTATAGGGGTCTCCCAATATATACGCGACGGTACGTGGGAGCACAAGTCCGTATTAGTGCCACCGACTCTCAGGAGGAATCACCCACCTTCGTAGAGATCGACAGTCACTATGTTTAACGACGCCGGAACACGTCTCTACCTAGACCTCTATGTGTTTGCGTTATGTTTCAAAGCGTTGTTATGTAAATTGAATTTATTTTAATGTTGATCTTGCTTAGCAGTTTGCCTTTAAGGATCACCACGAGATGTATATGACAAATTCCTGATGCAGTCTAAGATGAGAAGCAAACTTTTCAATCTTTCAACTTTGAAAATCTTAACTACTGAGGGAGAAGAAAGGCAAATCTTTTCACACAGATCATAGAGCACACACTAATGCAAAATTTCCTAAATCGTCATGCAAGCAGTCAAATGCAAAATGCACAATGCATGTATTTTCTTTTCCCTTTCTTAATGTTGATGTATTACAAAAAGAAAGTTGTTATATAACTTTGATTTCGATTTAAAGCGAAAGTAAACAAGTTTGTCCAAAATCAAAAGACACCTTTAAGATTTACTTGTTTAATCACTGGAAATACATGAAATCAAACCATAATGACGAAAGTAAAAAAGACTAATCAGCTATGGACAGCAAACAAGCTAACTCTTTAGACCAGCAAAATGCCTAACACAGGTTCAGATCTAAGAGGCCAAAGCAAGACTAGTTTACTTTCGTTATGGGAAATTGTAAATGATGTAAGAAATACAAAAGAACAAGTACAATTTCGTTATATAACAGAGGCGGAATGATGGCAAGTAAGGTTGGTTTCAGAATAGGTGCAAGACTGGTAACTGGCTGCAAAATCTATAGTGAAAACAGGCAAGAAAAAGGGAGGAAACCCCAAATGCACAAGGCAAAATTGGGCCAACGCAGGTGCTGCACAGCCAGTCTGGCTCTCAGCGCAGGTAGCCCCTTGGGACCTGCTGTTTGCAAAGCAGGTAGCCTGTGTACTACCTGCTTTGGAAAACGAAAGTTGCGTTTTCTCAGTTTCCGGGTCACAATTTTCTCAAAAATTCACAGTTTTTGCTCAAATCAGAAGCTATCAGTCAAGCACACACTAAGGGATGACAAGGAAGATGAAAAGCTATCACTAAGAGCTTACAAGGATCCTTGTAGATCAGCTCTTCAAATCATGAACATGCTCAGAAATGAGCTAGAGTAGCTGCCCTCTACTTCGCTTTTGATATAGTCAAAAGCTTTTCGATTTGGTACTCTTTTGTTCAGGAAATGAATAGCAAAATACTACAAACAATCAAACAGATACGATCCCCAGTGGAGTCGCCAGTTTGTTGTAGGGAAAAGTATCCGATTCGGATGACCCTATCCCACTCTAAGGGTGATAGTACCTCAGCAACAACTGTAAAGAAAACTACTTAAGGTTTACTTCTTTATGAAAGCAAGAGAGAATGAAGAAATGCACTAACCGTTGTCTTGCGCTTAATGTCGAATCCAAACTCTTCTCTTTGCTTGCTTGCTCCCAGCTCCTTGCTCTTTTGCTGGCCCAGCTACAATGAGATCCTGCAAAATAACAAAGAAGGAAACTACAAGAAGCATGCAATCATAACTGATTCAAGGATTAGCATAAATCAAATATACAATTATCACAATACATCATTGAAACAAGTGCATATAGAAGAACCTCAATAGCTTTTATTAATGGAAGAAGTAAAGTTCTGAGAGTGTTACAACCATTGAAGGCCCCAATCCAGCAACACACCTCCCAGCAGAAAGAATTTCTCCTCTTCACCTCCTTCAAGCAATCACCCAATAGCTCTATAGTGAAACCAACAGCATATCATTACTTTGCACAAAATTCCAGCCTCCTGAGCTCATAGGAGAGAGCTCAATATATAGATGAATTGAGAAAGGATGAGTCAGCTTGCAACTGATGTGTAGCTGCCTTGTGTCCTCTCTCTCTTCAGTTGATCTTCAGTTCTTGAGTCCACTTGGAGAACCTTGCTTCCACTTGGAGAAACAGAGCCTCTGACTCATCACAAGGTGAAATCCCTGATCCAAGTGTCATTTTTGGAAGATTCCAGAGCAATGACTCAGTGTGCCACTTGTCCCATCTCGCTCAGCGCAGGTGGCCTTTGTTCTACCTGCTTTGCAACGCAGGTACACCATGGAGGAGTTGAGTTTCAGCGCAGAAGCCTAGTGGAGCACCTGCTTTGATTTCAGGATTGCTTGTTTTTGAGTGTTTTCAGGTGGAGAACTGATCTGAGAGCTGTTGGTTTGCTGACCTTGTTCCTCTAGGGGTAGGAACATCATGTTTAGGGACTTTGGATCCCTTGGATTATTGACAATTCATGCCTGATGCTGCAAGGCACAAAATTGTCTATAACATGGAGGATCATGGAATCTTCCAGAAACTTCTCCTGTGACACTTGCCTCTCTGCATTCGCCCAGGGATGAGTAAGAGATCATAAATATCCAAGTGGAATCAAGAACTATCAGAGAGAGGACACTAATCAAATCCCAAAAGCTGACTCACCCCCCTTGCAAACATCTATATATGGATCCCTCATCCCAGAGATCCAGAGGCTGGAATTTTGTATCTTGTAAGGAAGTGCTGCTGAGTTTCTTGGTGCAACATCATAGTGTTGGGTGATCTAAGATTTTCATGAGGTGAAGAAGGGCTTTATTTATGAGGAGATGACACTGGGTCAGAACAATTGGTTTTAATCCTCTTTGCTATTCTTGATTATTATTAAAGCTATTCAAGTTTTCCTCCACATTCTTGTATGGTTGATGATATATGCATTTGTGTGGTCAATATATATTTGGTCCTATATTGTTTATGATAGTAGATCTCTGTTCTTGGATAGTGATATGCTGCTTTGATTCCACAGGTGCTCTTTGAAGCTAGGTAGACGAGGAAGCGAGTGGAAAAGATCTATCAGAAGGGAGAGGAATCAAGCAAGGAACCAAGCGCAAGATAGAGGTTGGTCTCCTTTATTCCCCTATTATCTACTTCTCATAAAGGAAAATGAAAATGGTTTTAGTTTATTTGTTTCTAAGGTAGCTACTAGCCTTAGTGGGACTAGCAGCTCTGCAAAGACACTAGATTTCCTGATAACAAAATAGCGACTCCACTGGGGATCAAATAGATTGTTTGTTTGTCTATATTTGTTTGCTTTATAAACTTACAGATGGAGCCTGAAGTCAAGCCAACTAGCCTTCGAACTGCATTTGCTATGCAAGTGAAAAGTAGATCAATGTTGCTTCAGTCTATCTCCAGGTTTTGTTTATAAACTGAAAAATCGATTTACAAGCTCTATAATTGCCCTTGTGGTGGCTCTAGTAACCTCCTTAGATCTACCCCTGTGATTTATTTACTGATTACCACTTGCTCAGCCTAAATCCCTGAATTATGCTGCAAACTGTGATCAAGAACTGGATCAAAAGTCTCGCATTGTACCATCGCACCCTCTCTTCAAGGATATCAATATGCATCGCACTTCCCATGTGCTGTAGGTGGGATGCATACTGGAATCCCTGTGTAACAGGTGTGCTGATCAGAAAGGGCTAATTTTGCCTCCAAACTTTGGTCTTTTCACTCTTTTCAGCTCTATTCAGGAGTTTTGCTGTCTGTAGTCAGTATATCTCTATTGGAAACCCCCTTCCTTGCCATTATTCTGCCTCCATTGTGCAAAGAACTGTAAATGTTTTTATCTATTGTGAGCCATTTTTAGTTCTCTTTTACAAAGAAGTAGCGTAATTGAACTGTCGTTTCTTGATGTAGAAGTGTCGCAAGTGTCATTTTCAGTCATAGAAGAGAATCCGATTGTTCTTGATAGTCGATTACACTGTTACTCTTGTATTTGATTTGGATTAGTAGTTTTTCAAGTGTCAAAAGCAAGTTTTCATTCCAAATAACAAAGTGTCGTCATTGTCTTCATTTTTGTTTTGAAAAGAAGCTTGTTAGTAATGTCGCTTTGAAAAATAATTCAGATTTGCGCTTAGCTTTATCATTCACACATTAAGAAGGCTGAAAAACAAATACATGCATGTGCATTTGCATTTAGACTGTTTGTTGGTTTGATTTAGGACAGTGCATATAGTGTGAGCTCTCTGCTCTATGTTGAAAGAATATCGTCTCTCTTTCCTTAGTAGCTAGGATTTTCATTGCAAAAAGAAGATTAAACGATTGTTTATCATCTTAGATTGCATTTTAGGAATTGTATATGTACATCACGCGGTGAACCTGAAAGGCAAATTTCCTAAGCAAGATCAACTGTAAAATAAATTTAATGAATCTAAAAACGCTTTGGAACCTAACACACAACATTTAGAAGTCTAGGCTAGAGACGTATTCCGGCGTCGTAAAACCTGGTAACTGTTGTTTTCATTGCTGATTGGGTGATTCCTCCACTTTGAACCGATAAGTGCCAGTAGGGACTTGTGCTCCCACGTACCGTCAAGTATATATTGGGAGACCACAATAGGATTTATCCTTTATCCATAGGAAGCCATGTTTGTTGCCCTATCGATCGCAATGCACTGAACATAGCATTCGGGAAGATTGACTGTCGTACCGTAAAAAGTATTCTGCAGTTTTGCGATTAGTTTGGTAATCCCTCTATCTAGATTTCTAGAGTAGTCTCTTTCATTCCTTTTCAGACTCCTTAAAGCAAAAGGTCCATCTGAGCACTTGTCACTTCAAGCTCATTAAAAATCGAAGGCGACTAGAGTCATCTTTTGTTTTTTCTCGACTCTTAAAAATTGAAAAAACAAGTTGTGTCAAAGCATCTAAACATATTTCCCCTTGATTTTCAGTTTATCGAGTAATCCGCAATCATGGAAGAAAGTCAATTGAAACCCCATCGTTCACGGAGGCTTACGAGTCAACCATCTTTGTCTCCAAAATCAAAACTGTGACGGACGAAGCGAACTCGTTTAACCAGTTCTAAATCCCCTAGTAAAGTTAGGACAAGTGTTCCAACACCATCGGAGACTCCGGTTACTCCAAACATTTCTGGTATCCCTGCCTTTACAGAAGAAGTTCCACAGCCACCAAAGGATAGTAGAGCTGATCCTAGTGTGAAGGTAAACACTTGTATTACTGAACTAGCTCCATCTACAACTGATTCAGAAGGTGTTATTCCCGAAACATCTATTGTTGCAGATTCTATACCTTCTTCGGCACCAGAAATATTTTATGAACCTAACGGTCTACCTCTCCCACCTGGTCTGATTGCTATAGAAGAGATTGTGGAGGATCCTCCATCTAGTACTCCATCGCAATTTGGAGTCGAGATCACCCTATATCCTTCTTCATCAGAAATTAGTCTACCGTTATCAGAAGCTCCTATAGAATCGCTAGGAAATCTTTTGGATAGACTATAAATGTCTGAACAACCATCGACATCTAGGACTGTGTCATCCGACACAGCAACGACGGAACTTCCTGCTATTACTCCAAAAATGTTCGTCGGCATACCATCTATCCCAACTAGCTTTCAATCGCTAGATGGGGCCCACTCAAGGGCTATTTTGATAGTATGGTTCGTTCCTGTTTGTTCATCCAGAATAATATCCAGGAACTCTTATGTTGAGTCTCAAAAAATTGATCCTTTACAGTGTCAATTTTGGTAGTCTGGTCCTCAAGGACAAACCATTACTTTGAGTACCGGATTACCGCCATATGGGGGGCAATATACCCTTTCATTATCTCCTCCAAGAGGACAACCATACGAGAGTTTGCAACAAAATTCAGGTTATGTTGGAATTACATCTAGTGGTTGGGTGTCAATACTGCCTCAACAACCAAGAGTTGTATACTCGATGCAACAATGTTTACCTATGTCAAATATACCAACTACGATGGCTATTGTGACGGTGTCACAAGTACAAGCGTTGCCTATTGTATGCCAACCTCAGGTTTCTCAGGTTGTAATGCAACAGCCTCTTGTCCCTGCGACTCAACCACAATCACCAACTAGTGGAATGACACAGGCCCAAACGGGTACAATTACCCCTCATCTTGGTCAAACATCCAGTATTGGACAACAACACATGGCTTCACAACCATGGTTGGTGCAATATCAACAACCACAATTCCAACAAGTTTACCAAGGATCTAAGCAACAAATCTTTGCAAATAATGGGCAGTCGTATATTCAAAACGGTCAAAATCAACCATTCTACAATGGTTATGCCCATCAACCTTATCAAAGTTACCAACATCAAATGCATTATGCTGGTATGCAAAGACCAACTGCCCAGACAATTCCGTCTTATCCTAGGTATGCTTTGCCAAACCTGAATCAACAGTTACCCTTCGTGGAGAATTTAGAGTTACCAGATCTAAATCGGCTAACGAACGATCCAATTGCTTACGCCCCTTGGTGGCCAGTGATTTTGCATAAACTTTCGTCAGATATTCCTAAATTTAATGGGAATCCGGGTGAAGATCCGTCGAATCATGTGATGAAATTTCATCTGTGGTGTTCATCAAACACCCTAAACGATGATTCGATTAGGCTTCGCCTTTTTCAGAGAATGTTGACTGGTCCGGTAGCAAAATGGTATATCGAATTGCCTAGAGCTTCGTTTGATAACTTCAGTACCCTAGCCACAACCGTTTTAACCCATTTTCAGTTAACCACAAGGTACGAAACGGGAACAAAACTTCTTACCAATTTCGAACAAATGACGACCACTCACATATCCGATCATATTCATGAGTGGCGACGTCGCTGTAGAATGGTAAAAACATATGTTCCTGATCAGCTTTTCGCTGAATGGTTTATTAATTCATTGTTACCTTCCATTACAGAAGATGTTGCAAAGGGGGGAGTCATCACTGAAGAGCAAGTTATTGCTCATGCATAATATTTAGACTTGATTTATACTCAGTCTAGCACGCTCTACGATAAAATCCTTGACGCTCCCAGACCGGAATTTTCCGTTCCTTCTCCTCCTAAATCAAACAATGACTCTCATGCCGGCGATGGCGTGATTGGTATGAAAGACACGAAATCAACAAAGGCTACATCTAAAAAGGCCCGTAAGATTTCTAGTCAAAATGAAAAAGAATAACTTCTCGCCGCGGAAGTAAATTCTGTCTCAATTGACAAAGGCAAAGAAACCAAGCAACCAGGAGGCAAGAAGAAAAACAAAGGGAAGAAGAAGAAACAGGAGGAATAATCACTTGAAAAATCTTCTGCAAACCCTTCTGGAGATAAGAAACCAAATCGTCCATGTCTTATATGTGATGAGGATCATTGGACAAGAGAGTGTCCATAGAAAGCTGAGCTTAGAAAATTCTTCAAGAATTTGAAAACCTCGGCGGTATTAACTGATCTGTTTCCAAATATAGGAACAAATCTAGTTGCTAGTAATAATGATTCTCCGTCCCAAGTACTGATGTTGTCGGTTTCGAAACAACAAAATGATGCTTTGATAACGACAAGGAATAAAGATTATGGGAATCCACAGCTGTCGAACAACAAGGATAAAGATCAACCTAGTAGTTCGACAACAACTTCGACAGAAGTTGCGCTACCCATCAATCCAGAGCTGACAATAAAACCACCAAAGGGAGTAGTACACAAGTCGACATTTAATCCGCGTGCCAGAGCAGCACAACATTATAATATAGTGGAAGATCTGGCCCAATCGCCATCCGCTATGTCGACACTTGAGGTACTACAAAATTGCCCCTCCCAAAAGCAGGCTTTATTATCAGCAATAGGTGAGATTGACCCAAAGGATTCTAATCTTGTGTCCTTTAATCACAAAGGATATGATCCTCAGTTACCAGCTCAACTAGCTTTCCTCATTCAAGTGAAAGCCCTCAACAAAACTGTTCATCGAACAATTATTGATGAGGGGGCATCTACATGTATTATGTTGATGAGTTGCTGGAAAACTTTAGGATCTCCAACCTTGTCACGATCTTCGATGACATTAAAAGCATTTGATGGACGAACATATACCCCATATGGGATTTTAAGTAACTTACAAGTTGAACTGGGGGGGAAAACGGTAGAAGTGGATGTTGAAGTAATCGACAGAAACCTCGATTACAACATCTTACTGGGAAGGCCCTGGATATATGCTACGGCTACTGTTGTGTCGACCTACTTTAGGAATATTACATTTCCCTTTCAGGGAGGAATTACAATCGTCGACCAACAAACATTTCTCCCCAATATTTCCCAAGTTACGGGAAGCATTCTGATGATCCATGGAAGCCCCCATTGCTTCAAAATATCGGAGTAGGCCTACTAAAGGACCCTATATTAATGGGGACTTTTTCCCTCCTGCCTCCAATCAATCTGGCGGAAGTGGCAACGGTAGGAACCTGCAATATGATATCTTCTTTTCAAAAGATATCAGAGAACGGTATTAACATGGATCATCTGCAGGTATTGCCTCCAAGCCCAATAGAAATATTGTAGCAATCAATGTTTTTGGCATGGGAGGCAGACCCGAATCAACGCTCATCAAGCGTTTGGATAGATAGGTCTAAGGAATATGGCACCCCTTCAGATCCTTGGGTGCAAGTGCATTACACCGATGAAGGAATTGTTGATTCAATGATAATTGACGGGGTGCCATGGGAAAGTTACCACCATTGTTCCCATCTTTCGGATTATCAAGAAGATACTCCTGATGACCTTCATCATCCTTCAGTTTTTGATTTACTGTCAAATACTGTAAACACGGTGGATTCCAAGCGAAACTTGTCCAATATTGAAGAGACTATCGCCATAAATATCTCGACCAAAACAGATGTTGTAGAGAATATTTATGTTGGCAAATGTTGTTCTCCTTCAGGCCTGGAAATATATAACGCTCTTTTTCGCGAATTCAGAGATGTCTTTGCTTGGTCGTATGATGAAATTCCAGGCATTGACTCGAGTACAGTTGAACACGAAATAAAGATGTATCCAGATGTCCAACCAGTACGACAACGACTACGGTAGGTGCACCCCAAGAAAGCCGCTGCCATCAAGGCAGAAGTTGAAAAAATTCTCCATGCTGGATTTATTTACCCGGTTCCTCTAACCAATTGGGTATCAAACATTGTTCCTGTAATGAAAAAACAAGGAACGATTAGAGTGTGCATCAATTATAGGGATGTAAATCAAGCTTGTCCAAAAGACAACTACCCTACACCCTTTATTGACCAGATAATTGATGAATATGCCGGATGTGAAATATTTTCATTTATGGATGGATTCTTCGGGTATAATCAAATAAATATCCGCCCACAGGACCAATCAAAGACTGCATTTATTTGTCCATGGGGCACATTTTCATATCGCAAGTTACCCTTTGGTTTAAAGAACGTAGGGGAAACATTTCAGAGGGCAATGAATTATGCCTTCCATGACATTAGAAACATCGTTCAACCATATCTCGACGATCTTCCGGCTCATTCGTGAAAGCGGACCGATCACCTGTAGCATTTAAGAGCAATATTTATACGTTGCCGACACTACAAGATACGACTAAATCCACACAAATGTGTGTTCTGTGTCAGTTCTGGTCATTTACTTGGCTTTGTAGTCTCAAAGGACGGGATTGGTCTCGATCCATGTAAGGTTCATGCAATCATAAATTTGCCTCCACCTTCAAATTTGCTTCAGATTCAGAAACTCCAAGGGAAATCAAACTTTCTAAGGAGGTTCATTCCAAAATACGTCGAACTTGCTAAAGGTTATACGCGTCTATTGAAAAAAGAAGTACCCTTCATCTGGGATCAGGTCGCGCAAGCTTCCTTTGATTCTTTAAAAGAATCCCTAGTGAAAGCATCATTAATGTATGCTCTTGATTATCAAAAAGACTTTAACCTATATCTCGCTGCAGCAAATACAACCATCGCAATGGTTTTAGTACAAGAAGACAATGGAATTGAACATCCTATATATTATTTGAGTAGAAACTTACATGATACAGAAAGCAAATATTCCTATGTTGAAAAGCTGGCTCTCACAATTGTTCAAGCGATACAGAGATTTCAACACTATGTCTTCTTTCGAAAAACTACCATTTTATCAGATTGCAACCCCATGACTTATATATTGTCGCGACAGTTGCTGGGGGGGAAATATTCAAAATGGATAGCAATTCTTCAAGAGTTTGATATAGAATTTGTAAAATCCAAATCGAATAAATCCCTGGTATTCGCGGAATTACTATGCGATCTCCCATCGTCGTCCAACGATGAAACATCCGAAGAAACCATCGTGGATGAATCTTTGTTTCTGATATCTTCAAGCAATTCGTGGTATGGAGATATAATCATCTATCTCCAAACCCAAAAATATAGGTCTAATACCTCTCACTCAGAACAAAAACGTATTCGATACCAATCAAAAGACTACATGATCGTCGGTGATACACTTTACCGTCGTGGTGTCAATACAATTCTGAGGAGGCCGAAAAAGTCCTGAATGATTGCCATTTAGGCGCTTGTGGGGGGCATCAATCTGGTTATGCTACAATGCAATTTTTTTTACGAGCAGGATACTTCTAGCCAACAATGTTCAAAGATTGCGTAACCATAGTTAGAAGTTGCCATGCATGTCAAATTTTTGATAGCAAAACCAGAAGACCACCTGCACCCCTGCAGCCAATAGTTGTTGTTGGGCCATTCGCCGAATGGGGCATAGATTTTATGACATGTAACCCCAGCTCGACTGGGGGGCATGGGTATATCATAGCCGTAGTAGACTATTTTACCAAATGGGCCGAGGCGATGCCTACGTTAAACAACACCGGCGAAACAGCTGCCCTTTTCTTTTTCAATCATGTAATCGCTAGATTCGGCGTTCCACAGGCCATAGTCACAAATCATGGATCACATTTTCGCAATCACATGATGGTTGATTTGGCTGCCAAATTGGGGTTGTCCCACGACAACTCTACTCCATATTACGCGCAAGCCAACGAACACGTTGAAGAAATCAACAAAGTCCCGAAGCGGACGCTGCAAAGGATGATTGGAGTCCACAAAAGGAGTTGGCACCTGATCCTGTACTTATCCTTGTGGGCATACCGAACATCGATAAGGATTGCAACTGGGATTATGCCCTTTCAACTGGTGTATGGCCTAGAAGCAATCTTACCAGTTCAGTGTGAGATCTTGTCCCTCAAACTCGCAATCGACCTTCTCCCCGGAACTTCAGAAGAGGAGGCTCATTTCTTGGAACTAATCCAATTGGATGAAACCATCGTGATGTCGCTTTGGCTAACGAAGCCCATAAGAAACGAGTCAAGGCGCAGATCGACAAAAATGTCAAACCCCGTGTCTTCTCAGAAGGTGACTTGGTCTTACTTTACGACCAAGAATCCGATAAACTGGGAGCAGGAAAATTCAAGTCTTTGTGGATGGGCCCCTATATTGTTAAACGTGTATTAGCAAAAGGGGCCTATGAGTTAGTGGATTATGATGGGATTCCACTGGCGTAACCCCGTAACAGGTTGTACCTTAAGCGTTACTACGCATGATTCAGTGTAGTAACCCCTATGCTTTTGTTACATTTTTGTTTTCGCTAAGGGTAATTTTTTGGTCAAGTAATCCACTTTTTACATTTGTTGTCAGTATTTGCATCAGGATCATGTTACTTAACCAAAATAAAGCTATGAAAATAAATATATATATATATATATCTATATATATATATATATATATATATATATATATATATATATATATAACTGTTTATGTTTACACATAATGTTCTGTAACCAAGACAAAAATTGGTCAGATGAGCCAAAACTCAAAATGCTAGGGGGCACCCTAGTCTAATGATGTTGGCGATAACAAGTCACCGCCTATGCAATCATGCGTAAAAGCCAAGTCCATTGACTTGGCACGCCAGTAGTATGTCACTGTAATCTCAGAGGCAGCTCATCAGTCCTCACGTCCAGAATAGCAAGAGTGAGGCCTTCGACCTGATCCTACAATGCTGAAAGAGTCTCGGCCACATCAAGGTCGTGAAGGATAGCCCTTCCCACAGCCTCTCCTACTGGAGCAGCAGTTGGCACTCTCAAGCGTACTACTGGCCGAACTGGTCCAACATCTGCATGAGCACATGAGTTTTGATTAGTCCTGATAGAAGAAAGCACAAGAACATTATAAAAGAAATGATAAATAGAGATATGGTTAGAGAATTTATCGATGACACCCACTGCTCGCCAGCCGGCAGTACCAAATCTGGATCACCCTGGAAATCCATACCAGCATATGGATACTCGGAAAAAACCATCTCCTGACGGTTGAACCACTCGAAGAAGGTATCAGAAAAGGAAACCTGGGAATGACCAACATGTCTGGCCATAAGGTCGACCCATATCTGCATCCATGGCTTAGTCGGTGGAGGTAAACCAAGTGAAACATACTGTGGCTGCATCAGCGGGATCTTTTCTAAGGAAAAAGCAGTTAAAATAGAACCATATCCAAAGTTCTTCAATCTTCCATTTTTCACCTTGGTCAGTTGTTCTTTCATCACAGAGAGTACTGCATCACACCAGTTGAACACCTTTGGTTCAAGGCATTCTAAGGCATACTGCATATAAGACCTGTTGGCCACATGAAGAGCCGCACTACCAGCCAGTCTAGCAAAAGTGAACAGAATGGTCCTCAAGGACCTGTCAGTGACATCTCGGATATTGATCTTGCCGTCCTTACTCAGCTGAGATCCCTCTCTGCAATACCTGCGAATGTAATCTCTCACGGATTCACCCCCATGGGCCGAACCTGATAATGAGATAGGGGCACCCCGCCTCGATAAGCCGGTCAAAAAATAGATGTCCACGATAGTCAAAGGGATGGACTTGCCCCTAATCTGGAACACCTGGGTGGTAGGATCCCATGCATCGAGAAAATATTGCAACAAGTTGATTTGCTACCTCATGCTAGAGATGCGGAAAAACTTGAATAGGCCACAGTTCCGCAGTGCATTTACCGTAACCGGATCATGTAAAGAAAGCATGTCCTCTTCTTCATGCTCACTTTCTCGCCATGTAACAGGCATTTTTCTCCAATGAATCTATGAAAACAAACAAGAGGAGAGTCAGGGTCCTGATTTGGTGAAAAACAGGCAAAAATTTCCATGAAAAACTGTGCACAAATTTCCCTCCTTGCGCCCATCGCACCCCAGTAGTGTTCTGGGTGGGATGCATGCTGACTAGCTAATGACCAAGCCAGCATGCATCACATCTTTCGATATAGAAGAGGTGCAATGGAGCCAGGGCGAGTTTTTCAAACCCCAGAGGCTCAGAAAAACCAGAAAACATGCTCAGAATTCAAAAAGGAAAGAATGAAACTGAAGAGCTCAGGTTTAGCTCCTACGTGGTCCAGACGGAGCCAAGAATCATCCACAGAATCTCCCAGAATCAGCTGGTGAAAATCAAGGGGGAAAACACCTCCAAAGCTCCAACAAACCAAAGTTCAAATGAAATGGTAAAATGAGAGGTAAAAACCACTTTTAAATTACTTTTCACGTGATTCAAGTAAAATATTAGTGTTTTGACTCATTTTTCAAACATATATTGTTCGTTTCTAACTAGTTTGATGAAGCAATTGAGCAGGCAGTACAACCTTTGAAGGAACAAAAGTTGTCAATGGTAAAATCAAGATAATCAATGACCATTATATCGAGCAGTTTTAATGCGGAAGTCAAGCTCGTTAAAAAATAAACATAAGCAATGAGAAACCGTTCCCCCAGAGTTTAAGCTCATTAAAAAATGAACCAATTTCCGGTAAATAACCATCATGAATGTATTATCATCAGCCTTGGAAGCCTTGGTCGTGTTCTCATCATCACCTCCACTCTGTATTGGCTGATCATTCACCTCCATTTGATTGTTTACCCTTTTTTAGGAACAGTTGCGAAGAGTGATCTTGTTAGCCATCCTTGTGACACTACCATGATTGGAAAATTCCAAACCTTACCTGGAATTAGCTGCTACCCGAATTTATCACTCGTTCCTCGAAAAACGAGTCTCCTTTAAGCTCTTTTCATCTAACTCGTAAAATATGAAAATATTGCCAAGTAATTGGCCTTTCCAGCTCGTTAAAGTGACCGGAAGTGCTATCCCTCCTTTAGATTTTAATCTTTTCGGACTTGAGGGATTATTACACAAAAAGATCGAGCGCTTGTTTTGTTCGGCTCGTTAAAATTACCGAAAATTCATCCCTTTTGTATTGTTTTATGCTTTTTCAAACTTAAGGGATTATATGATGAAAAAGGATTGTTGGAGTTTTCTTTACGTCCCTTTTCAGACTCTCTAAAATTGAAAAGGATCGAGTTATCTTTGTCGTTAAACTCGTTAAAACCAAATAGCGACAAACTTGTCCATACAGACAAGAATGAGTTTCACTATCGCTAGGCTCGTTAAAACATAGCGATGGGTTTGCCCGAAGGGAAAATTATAGAACAAGAATATGTTATCCTCAAGCTTGACAAAAATAAAGAGGTACTGGTCAGCAATGACTAGGGAAAAATTGGGAAGAAAACTTGAAGAAACTTTATTGGTAGCAAGTCGCTCTTGAACATGACACTTTCACTCCGCATCCGAGTCGGGTTGGGTTGTTCCGTTCACTGGTCATATCACCATTGGTCCATCCCACCATCCATATTTGGGGTTAATGCTACCAATCCATCATGTCAGTGTCACCGATATGTTCAAGAGAAGTCGCTTAGAGGATTCACCTGTGTCTCATCCACTGCAATACTTTTACTCTCCATTCTTTCATGACCGCCACCCTAAACCATATATCATCAAATCGTTTTCACCTCCATTAAAATCATTTACTCCATTCCATGTCATTGATGTGGGATTCACTAAGGCCCTCCTATGACGGATCGCTTCTTGTCGACATCAGCTCATTATCCAGGAAGTCGATCTAGGAACAACCCTTTCAGTACTTTGAAGCTTGCATGCCTCAATGGCAAGTTTCTCACTTCCAGCGACAGGTTTACATCAATGGCCTTCGACCGAAAGATTTTGCATGGTGTTCGACGCCAAGTCCCTTATTCACACCACGTGAATTGTACTGCAGTACCTTGAGGGTCATCATCATTATCGGTGATTCCTCTCGCACTTGTTAACAGCTTACATCATTGGCTGGTAATCAGGCGATGTCTTTCCATGTTCGACTCTAGAACATCTCTCACATGGATCGACTTGTACTTTGAGTGAAGATCGAACGAGATTGAAGACCTCGGATCTAGTTTCATCCATCCAGGCTGCGATATATATTCAGGAAAATAAAGACATCAAACGTACATCATTGATGCATAGATAATCATCCAATCCAAGGGATGATGGCTCTACCAGAATCATCGGTCTGCACACAGACGATTATCTATCTTATGTACATGAAAATGAATTTATAAAGCTGAGCATGGGAATGCCCGCCTCAGCTAGATATGAAAAAGTTATGAAGATAATGTGTTGTATTGTATCTTATTACAGGTCACCTTCCAGCTCGAAAAAACTTCAGATCCTCATGACAAAGCATTTCACTCGACATGAAAAGATTAACGACCTCATGCTTTAGGGGGAAACTGTTATAGACATTTTTGGGCACTGCAACCCCAATCATAAATGTCCATAAACCAAGGGCTCTTAAGTCCCTAAAAGTGTTGTACTAAACCCTAAAAGAACAAGGTCATCTGATTACATCATCTCCCAGAAGTTCTCCATGAAAAACTACTCAAAACTGGTCAAAACTGGACCATCTCACCTGCTCCATGGTCAAAGTGCGGTACATCCCACCTAAATTCACACGAGAGGTGCGATGCATACTGAAAAGCCCTTCTATGGGGTGCGATGGGCGAGAGTGGACAAATGGCAAGGTCAATCTGTGAGGTGGAGGATCATGGAATCTTCTAGAAACTTCTCATGTGACACTTGCCTCTCTGCATTCGCCTAGGGATGAGTAAGAGATCATCAATCTCCAAGTGGAATCAAGAACTGTCAGAGAGAGGACACTAATCAAATCTCAAAATCTGACTCAACCCCCTTGCAAACATCTATATACGGATCCCTCATCCCATATATCTAGAGGCTGGAATTTTGTATCTTGTAAGGAAGTGCTACTGGTTTCTTGGTGCAACATCATAGTGTTGGGTGATCTAAGCTTTTCATGAGGTGAAGAAGGGCTTTTTGGCTGAGAGGATGACGCTGGGTCAGAACAATTGGTTGTAATCCTCTTTGCTATTCTTGATTATTAATAAAGCTATTCAAGTTTTCCTCCACATTCTTGTATGATTGATGATATATGCATTTGTGTGGTTAATATATATCTGGTCCTATATTGTTTATGATAGTAGATCTCTATTCTTGGATAGTGTTATGCTGCTTTGATTCCACAGGTACTCTTTGAAGCTAGGTAGACAAGGAAGCGAGTGGAAAAGATCTATCAGAAGGGAGAGGAATCAAGCAAGGAACCAAGTGCAAGACAGAGGTTGGTCTCCTTTATTCCCCTCTTATCTACTTCTCATAAAGGAAAACGAAAGTGGTTTTAGTTTGTTTGTTTCTTAGGTAGCTACCAGCCTTAGTGGGACTAGCAGCTCTGCATAGACACTAGATTTCCCGATAACACAGAGCAACACCAGAGATGAAACATAAACTCTAACTATCATATTGATTGTGCACCAATATAACCCTCATCCCCAATTGAAACAAATGTGTTGACTTGGCTCGAATGTGTGCTCACAGACTAAGAGCATAATAGATGCTACATATTTCAATCAAGCTAGTATAGAAACCAAGATGATCTAAGAACTGAACAATACTTCCGAAGGAGTTAGACTTTCTTTTCATGAAACAAGATCCATTCAGAGAACTGGAGTTCTACCAATGTGTTACCAAGTGTTGTAGCGGCTACAAATACCCTCCAAAATTTTTCCTTAGCTTCATTTTGGAGCCTCCCTACCAATCCTTAGCAGCATGTCTTACAGTGTCCAAGTACATAGGTTTCAACTGAGTTTCAATGGCCTACCAGCTTCTATTGGTCAACTTGTTTGCTTCCAACCTGTAGGATGACATTTCAGACTTAGCCTTTCTAGCTGAGGTGCTCACATAGAAAATTGTGCTATTCTGAAAGGGAACCAGCCTTCCCTCCATAAACTGTGAAATCTAGCTAGGATACCTGCTAGGCTCCAGAAATGTGCAATCCAACCCCGTAACCTTCCCTCTAAAAACAATGCAATCTATCCCAACACTAGGCTTCAGCTCAAAAAATGCACAATTCTGACTGACAGCTAGGGCTTAAGTCCAGAAATTGCGTAATGCAAGAGGGGCAACCAATCTTCCTTCGCCCAGATACTGTACAATTTTCATCCCCAGGCTTGCAGACTATTGCATGTGCTTTCAGGTTGACCAGTTCCCCCAAGACTAAGCAATCCTGATTTGCATGCATGGGCTACTTTTCCCAAAAGGGAAAAAAGAAAAAAGAAAAAGAATCCCTAGATTTTAGGGATCTATTTTTAGCAGATGGAGGTTACATGCAAAGATCGTTTTAGGAACCTCCCGCCAAGTGTCGCTTTTTCCTAGATTTGTGGCATGCACGTCTCAAGCCTCATTCCTATCAAACTTATCTATTCGACACTGCAAATCTCATTCCTCACATCGATCTTGGATCTCTGAGATCCCACATCTCATCTAGGAGTCTTCAACACATTCAACTCAAACTTTTCTGAGTAAGTCTGCATTTCATGTCTTTTGTTGTTTTTTTGTCACTTTTTGTATATCACTTTGTATGAATGTTGTTTTCTTGGTTTTTTTGAATTCTTATTGTTGTTTTAATGCATGTTAGCTTGTAGAAGCATTGTTTGAAGTTTTTCATTGTATCTCACTGTTGTCGCATGCATGACATTGTTTTTTCACTGACAGTCATCGTTGCAGCGACTCGCGTCACACATATGCTTTCTTTCTCATTTTCTCGATCTTTCACTAACTGTTTGCATGCATTATCATTCACTATTGTTTGCACTCAACTTCACCATGAATTCAAAACTTTTCATGTTTTATATCGCCCATCGTGGGTCTGGGCTGCATTGGCCCAGACTTTGCCTTGCCCGGCTAGCAATGCACATTTCTGAGAGTGAAGGCTTTGCCTTCCCTCCAGAAACTGCACAAAGCTGGCCCAACGCTAGCCTCTACAATTTCTTTGCACAATTCTGGGAGGTAGTGCTTTGTTGGCCCTAGAAATTTCGCAATGCAGTTGTTGGTTTTGCATGTTATTGATGAATAAAAATGTGCATTGTGCAATTTCAGTCCTCAACAGACCAAGCTGGACTATTCATTGCATGAGTCAACCTCCTAGTAGCTCAAGCTATGCCTTGCACAATTTTGGTAGTCAATCTTCTAGCCTTCCAATGAAAATTGTGCAATCTTCCTAGTCAGTCACCAGGGTATGTTACATGTTAGTCCTTAAAGTGATTTTGGTTTTCAACTGATATATTTCTTAACATGAGTGTTTCTATGTCTATAGGTATCATAGGTTTTTGTACGTCCCTCAACAGTTGAGGTACAATGGCCTCCAAGAGAGAAAGTTCAAATGACACCGTTGAAAGTGCAATTGGAGATGCAGTTGAACAAGTGTCTATGAGCTTGCCTATCTACGAAGGCACCAAGTTGTTCATAGACAAAGGCATCAAGATGAAATTTTGGGACAACAATGATACATTCTCAAGCACATTTTAGGAAAATCTGGAAGACCATAGGGTCTATGTCAATATTCACAAGTCTGGTTTGTACCAGATTGCATGCAGGTATCCCACATTTCCATGTGCGAACATGATCCATGGGATTGTCTCGCACAATGATCCTAAGATAATGGTGTTGAGTAGTTCCATTGGAACAAAACTTGCTATCTTTAGGGTGAAGGAATTCTAGGAGATGTATCACTTGCCACAACTAGTGATCACTATGGAGAAACCTTTTAGCAGACCCAACAATAATGCAAACTCAAGATATATCTTGAAGAGTTGACAGGGCTAAAGAGCCAGCCAAGTTCAGAACAAAACCTAGCCAGGTTTACATGATGATGATACTAAGGAATGAATATCAGCTGTCATATTTTCGTGTTGCTTATACATCCAAGAGAGCACAAAGACCTTCCCGCAGAGTTGGGTGATCGCGTTGGACCAACTGGCTAGCGAAGCAAGACCTTGCAATTGGTCCAACATGTTATCTCTCAAGTTGAAGGAATAGGTGAAAGATACTTGGCATCCACTCAAGGGTCAGAAGTGGAGATATACATGTCCTCTTACATAATGGATGCAGTATGTTCTTGTCAGCAATTCCAAGGATTGAGTTGTGCATGGAAACCTTCGGAATCCTATGTGCACACTTATTGTATATTGTTCTCCAAATATAGCTTCCGCAGAGTTATCATACAATTGACGCACCACTTTTTCACCCTAGTGTACAAGATGATATTTGAGAAGGATCCACCTTGCATGTCACAGGTAGTGATGGAGACATTGATCGACATAGAATATTGGTATGCCTCGCCCCTTGGCACCTTCATATGGATATACAGTGGAGAAGGCTCCACATGTTTTTTCGATGTTTTCCATGGATAAGCTTGTCATGCAAGAACTATCATATCACATCTCGATAGGGTTGTCAGCGAGACTACACAGGAAGAAGAAGGCACCTTGGCCCGCTCTTCCTTTGTGGATCAGGTTGTATGAGATTTGAAATTTCAAGCATGTTGAGGCTGAGATAGAGGAGTTCAAGAGATTCACCTTCAACACCAGAAGTTTCAATCCGTATGACCTGCATTGCTTGGTGAAGGACCACTGTGCGAGAGTGAAATTTCCTTGGATCCACAAGGCATGTAATTGACTTGAGGAAGTCCCATGGAGATATTGTTATCACTCCTCCAGGCTCAATGAACCAGTCAGCATAGCTATAAAGTGGTTAGCAAAGTAGAGGGAAGCAACATATCAAAGATCAACATCATCAACAACATCAGAGGGTAGACTTGCACGTGAAAAAAGCAAGAGAAATGTTGTTGATAACATAGAGGCAGAGAAAATATGCAAGTTCATAGCAGATCCACTTGTGATGAAAGCAGCTTTGGATATTGATGCTAAGAGGTGAGAACGTGACAAGAGGATCAGGAAAAGGCTAAGAGAGAAACAGAGGATGGAGGAAATAGAAAAGGAGTTGTAGGAGTTGAAGTGGAAACTCTCAGAAGAACAGGAATTGCGCATAAGAGAGAAGGAAGTGCAGCAAGAACATGTACAACAAGAGCCGCAACATGTACATATTGATGAAACTTCACCAACACAGGTTATAGACTCGTCCAATTACCTGGCACAAAGTAGACAAGGTGAGCAGTCGCATAAGCAAGACTTAGCTCAAGAGATTGAACAGATGCTAGACGACATGGACAAGGATATGGTCCAGCTAAAGTTAGATCAACATATTAACCTCATGCCTCAGAACCAAGATGTCACCCCACCGGCTTCACCAGATCTAGAAGTAGAGCAAGTCCCAAGCGATCAAGGAGGCACATAAATCATTGAAGACAATCCGGAGGAAGAGATGTGCAACATATCTTTCAACGAGTCACAACACAAAGTTATGTAGTCATGCAAAGTGCCCACTCTAGATGTTCACATATCTCCTATGCATTTTCAAGAACGAGTGATTCTATTCGATGTGTGCAAGCATCCAGTAGCATTAGCCAATACTACGAGAGGATATCCTGCAGCCACCAGCTCAAGTGTTCAATTCTTGATAACTGAGAATGAGTGCATGGTTAAGGAGTTACAAGCAGCCAAGCAGGGAGGAGAATAGGTTACATCATCCACCAGAGTACAGTTGAAGAGAGAGATACTAGATGAAGTATTTTCTCTCGAAGCAGTCATGAGGAAATTGTATTCCAGATTTGTCATCGTGCATGTCAGTTGTCCATATCAATATTTGGGAGCATCGCTGTGCTAGGAGAGCACACATCTTGTTAAGTCTACACAATGTTTTCGATCACATGCAAACGTGGACAACAGGGTACAAAGGAGCCCCATTGCACTTGCCAAAGATGAGGAATCCAATGGCGGTAGAGTTGAAGGCACACATCTGGAGTTAGATCCAGAACCATGAGGAACTCCCGCAACTCATCACTAGTTTGTAGGCTTTACATGCATGGGTGTTTGAGAGCATGGATATCATTGTGTTCACGCATACATTCCCATCCATAGGCACACTCACTGAGGTGAATTCAAAGAAGCAAGTTTGACTGTAGCTGGACATGTACTTTGATTAGTTGATGCGCGTAGCCAACAAAACGGACTTAGAGATCAATGCAAACACTATGCATCAATATGTTGTTGGTCCGACTGAACTCAAGACTATCATGTGCATGTTATTATTTGAGTTGGATAGAGGTGCCAAATCAATGTACCCAGATTCAACAGAGGCAAGAGTGCACTTTCAGCAGGATTTCACCATTGAGCATGCAGACACCATAACAAACTACCAAACTTGGCATCAGTTTGCCACCTTCGATCATCACAAGGATGTCGAAGAGTTGGTCTTCCCATGGATTTCTAAGTCTTAGTAATATCTTGCATGGCTTACTCAATCTTATTTTGTCTCACATGGTTACATGTGCATATTGTAATATAACATCTTGTAAAAGTGAAAGACCGAGTGTCGATAGTAGAATCTAACAGTCATGTAATAGTTGAAGAGTCATGAGAGTAGGTGAGGAGTCCCAAAGGGGAATGTCAAGGGTAACCCCACCATTTGCTCTTTATAGAACCTCATAACTCATTGCATAAGCTTTTGGGAGCCAAGATTCTTATAGGTGTATCTTAGAGAAATCTTGAAGTGTATTATAACGAGCTTTGGCTTCTCCACAGTGTAGAGCTAGTATATCTCTTTGGAGGAGGTAGAAATGACTATAACATTCCATTGTCGGGACTAGTGGTTGGTTATAGTTGTATGTATGATTAGATGTTTCAGTTTCTTAATATAATAGAGCTAACACATTTCATGCATATGTTGTTATTGTATTCCATCTATCTTGGTTATTCTAATGATTTATGTAGTTTTTGTTTATGCATGTAAGTATGGAATTTTCTATATATGTTTGTATGGAACTTTTCGAGATATTTTTTTGGTTTAACCATCACTTTGGATCATTGGCTCAAGATATGTGTTGTCACATGTTTCCAAGGGGCACACTCATTCCCCATTCCCTGTGTTAGATCCATTCAAGCACTTTCCTTGAATTACTGCATATGCCACACCCTTTCTACCAACAAGGACATCTTACTCACTTTCGTGTGCAACCGCAGTCAAGGCAATACCATACTACCCCATTGCTAGGACTCCTATACCAAAGTGTATGAGGTTTGGTTGGGAATTCTTCCCAGGGAGATCCCCTTACATGTTGGCAGGTCTAGCACTGTCAACATGCCAATAATAAAATCCATGCTTCAGAAGCCTGTGATCAACGGACATTGTCTGTGGTTAATTGATGAACCTTCCAGCCAACAAGCAAAATATGCGATCAACTAATAAAACCAAACCCTAAGTCCCAATCGCATGTAGAGAGTGATGTGCGTGCAGCTAAAACCATCCAACCACATTCATGAGACTATGTGCCTATGGTTGTGAACAAAAAACCCTTGTGTCATGCATGCGGTTGGAAACCAAAACCCTAACACATGTGCAGGCTTCAGACCTTGCAATCTCAGACATGTGCAAGCAAATATCCATGCACTATCCCAGATATGAGTGAGATGAACTGAACAAAGAAGAATACCATAATTCTTCATGATGATGTCCAAATGAGATTGAGGTCACTTGTATTTATAGACTTCCAAGGGTGTCCAATTAGCTTTAGAGCTGACTTGATCAATTGTGCACATGTGGGCTTTAATTCAAAAATACATTTTCCCTTGTCCAATTTGAGTGCGTCAATAGTCAAAATTGGTCCTCTTGAAAAGAGGAATATCATACCATGGCTGGAATTTTCACTTATATTTTAAATTAACAAAAATTTCATTTGAATCATCTGTGCGAGATCTTTTTTTGTCATTAAAGTTTGGTAGAAATTGAGACCAATTTAAATTGTTGATTGTGAATATCCTCCTAGATCACACCTCCCCATAAAAGGGAAATTTTGGTCCACCAAAAGTATAAATACATAATCATGGTGGGTAACTTTGTTTTCTCTCTCTTAGAGGCTAATTTGTGTACTCTCATTCTCCTTGCCACTAAGCAAATGCATAGAAACTATGTTGCATATAAAGTGATGTTATAATAAGTCATTATTTGCACAATTTTCCCTAAGCACCTAAGCTCAAAAGAAATATTAATTATTTCATTTTATCATTTTTCCATTTTGTGTAAAAATCAAATCAGCCATATATTTCAGATGTGAATTCCTCTTCACCACATTCAAATTTCATTGGAAATCTCTTTGTGAGCTCGTCATTTTTCATGAAATTTTGCAAAAATTGAGACGAATTTTAATTGTTGATTGTGAAGGTACTCCGTGATCACACCTCCCCATAAAATGAAACTTTTGGTCCACCATAAGTCTAAATACATAATCATGGTGAGTAACTTTGTTTTCTCTCTCTCAGAGGCTAATTTTTGTACTCTCGTTTTCCTTGCCAATGAACAAAGGCATAAAAGCTATGTTGCATATAAAGTGATGTTATAACATAAATTGTACAATTTTTCCTTCTTGGGGTTTGGAATGCAACATAAATGGTGTAAAAATATTGCATATTTAGGTTTCACTTTTAATTAGTGATCTACTTCCACACTTTCTCATACAAATGAGATTAACTTCTCCATACGTTTCAACAATGGAAACAAACACAAAATGATTTTGGAGGCTGTACATATGGATGGTTAAAAACATTCAACTATGAATATATGATATCCATTTCTTACCTAACCATTCAAATGGATGCTTTTATTTGGATTTCTCCCTCTTAATGGAATCTTCCTTGGGTATGTGATCTTCTTCATAATATTTTTCGTGGATTGTTGGTGGTTGACCAATTCCTTTATCTTCTACCTTTTTTCCGAATAGGTACTTATAGAACTCCCTTGTTATTCTTCAAATAAATTTGTGGGTGAAGCTTCCAAGACTTATCAACCTAATGACCACTTATATTACAATGACTGCAATAGTTATTTCTTATGTTTTTGGACAACAAATATTTATTTCCATTCTCTCCATCTTGACATGGAGAGTGGAATTTTCATATTTCTTCTTTCTTGGTTGTCATGATCTTCATCCACAACAATTTTCTCTTCCAACATTTGGCTACACAATTATTATGAAATATAAAAAAATTACATGGATGCGTACCATATCTATTGTGTCACGTGGTCATTATTCTTGTACTAAAAAGAATCTTGGAGTAATCATGCTTGTCATAAATTTTATGGTTGTCCTGTATCCAAGTGTGATGAGAAGAAACTATGATGCATACGACATCCATCTCCATTTGATGCATAGGTCGTAGGTGGTACAACCTCAAATCTCGTTTAATAACAATCTTAAACCAAAACAATATGTATAGAAAACGTAATTGTAATTCTTGAAAACGCACACAAAATTCACGTTTTATTAAATATTTACATACACAAGTTAGTTTTGGTGGCTTCATGTGTTATACGAAGACTTAAAAAAATATGTATCTCCTTATTTCCTAATCCTAAAATAGTTTACGTTGTAGAAACTTTGATACATAAGAACTATGCCCTTGTTCCCTATGTAAATAAATTGTTATTAAAAATAAATCATTTTGGTTAGGTTAAGAATCAACCTTGTTTTCATTCACTATAACAGCTTGCAAGCCTAACCATATGGGGCCCTACCCTAAGCCAAGGTCAACAAAAAAAATTGTCGAGATGTCATTTGATTGGACTAGTTAGAAGGTTAGCTATCAACTTAGTTGGGAGGTCAAAGGTTGGTGTTCGGGCTCCTCTATAACCCAATTATGTAAAGCTAGTCAGGATTCGACTTTAGCTTAAAATTTAATAATGCTTGATCAGTGGCCGACCCCAACTAGTAGATATCTACAAAAGGACAGGATGAGAATACAATCCAACAATTGTCAGACTTGCCACTTAACAGACTTTGTTATTTTTAAGGAAAAAAGACTAAGACTTCATTCCTCTACTCTCTGTCTTGAGATGAGATTCTAGCTTCCATCATGGATTAAACACCTCTACAACACTTTCTTCTAATACACTCATGTTCCTCCTCAATGCTTCTTGATTTGTTTTATATCATCAATCACATCACTTGATCAACAATCAATTGTCTGCACTGACCTTGTTCAAAAAATTTGACCTCCTCTGTGTTAATTCCATTCCTACACCACTCCTTTAGCTTTGTCCCCCCTCCTGATCTTGACTACATCTGCATCACATTCGCATTGAATATAATTCATAAAGATGCAATTACATGTTATAAAAAAGGCTTGATACACACTATACAATTTAGAACATTCAAATTAGGGTGTTTCTTATTGTATTAATTAATATTCCACAATTTTACATAATAATTATGTTCAAGGCCATTTTCCACTATTTACATATATTGGCCTCCCTTGGCCTCATGACCATATTCACCCCCCATAATTTAATCTTCTCAAATCCTTCTCTTCTAAATTCTCATTCCCTTTAGGTTTACAATCTTATACAAAGGATACACAAACAAAATTAGTTCATATCCATAATTTACTCAACTAACAAACCTTAAGAATCCTCTAGATCCACAAACTCTCAATAGATATAACCTATCCTGAAATATATATAACCTTTACATACTCTCGATATCTCTTCTTAGAACAAGATATGAACAAAATAATTTAATTAATACAATACACTCATACACATTCTATAGTTCCTTAGAAGCATAGGAATTTCAACAAATCAAACAATTAAACTTCAATTAGGGAACCAAATCCCTTGGTAAAGGAAAAACTCTTAGGTCTAGTTAAATGTATTTGATTTTGGAGGTAGGATACTCCTACATTAGACTCCAAAGGACAAAAATATTAATGATATCCTGATCATGATTTCCTTTATCAAATCCCTCCTGGATCCCATATCTTGTGTTGTTTTTGTCCCTTTATTCTATTGCAAGAATTTTCTCCTCCATTATCCTATTGTGTTGTTTGTAATACAATCTTATTCCCATGATCCCATATTTTACTTTGTTGCTTGCTCAACACCTTGTTGATTCTATTACTTTCAACCCACAATAGTTTTTGGTTGACTACTCCTCTAGCTTTATGGCAACTCTTTATAGTTACATCCTGTTATAGAAATATTTGGGCACTGCAACCCCAATCACATATGTCCATAAAACCAAGGGCTTCTAAGTCCCTAAAAGTGTTGTTTCATACCCTAAAGGAGAAAGATCAGCTGATTACATCATCTGCCAGAAGTTCTCCATGAAAAATTACTCAAAACTGGTCAAAACTGGACCATATAGACTGCTCAGTGCTAAGGGTGCGATGCATCTCACCTGCCACATGCAAAAAGTTCGATGCATACTGGAAATCCCTTCTGTAGGGTGCGATGAGTGAGAGCAGAAAAATGGTAGAGGCAGTTTTCTAGGTGGAAACCCAGAGAATCTTCTAGAAGCTGCCCATTTGACACTTGCCTCTCTGAATTCGCTCAGGGATGAGTAAGAGATCACGAAATCTCCAAGTGGAACCAAGAACTATCAGAGAGATGACACTAATCAAAATCCCAGAAGCTGAAACACCCACCTGCAACCATTTATATATGGATCCCTCATCCTAGAGATCCAGAAGGCTAGAATTTTGTATTTTGCAAGGAAGTGCTATTGGTTTCTCTGTGCAACATTGTATTGTTGGGTGATCTAAGATTTTCATGAGGTGAAGAGGGCTTTCACATTGGGAGTATGGCATTGGGTCAGACCAATGGGTTGTAATCCTCTCTTCTACTACTTCTATCAATAAAGCTATTTGAGTTTTCCTCCATATTCTTGTGTATCTCTGAATCTTGTATTGATATATGCATTTGTATGGTTAATATACATTTGATCCTATATTTTTTATGGTTATAGATCTCTATGCTTTGATGGTATCATGATTCTTTGACTCTACAGGTGTTCTTTGAAGTGGGACAAGTGAGGAAGAAGTGGTGAAGTTTTGTCAAAGGGGAAAGGAAACAAGCAAGGAGCCAAGTGAAAGACTGAGGTTGGTACTCTCTGCTTCTTTCTCATCTATCTCTCATAAAGGAAAACGCAAGTGACTTTAGTTTGTTTGTTTCTAAGATAGCTACCTGTCTTAGTGGGACTAGCAACTATGAATGGACACTAGTTTTCCCGATAACAAAATGGTGACTCCGCTAGGGAATGAATAGCTTGTTTGCTTGTTTATATTTGTTTGCTTTATAAACTACAGACGAAGCCTGAAGTTAAGTCAGCTGGCCTTCGAACTGCATTTGATATGCAAGTGAAAAGTAGATCAATGCTACTTCAGTCTATATCCCAGTTTTGTTTATAGATTGAACAAATGACTTGCAAACATCCTAAGAGCCCTGGTGGTAGCTCAAGTAATATCATTAGATCAGCCCCTATACTTTGTATTTACTGACTATCATTAGCTCAGCCTAAATCTCTGAACTAAGCTGCAAACTGTGATAAAAAATCAAGCTAAAGTCTCGTCCCTGGACCATCGCACTGTATCCTTTTGACAGTCTAGATGCATCACACCTCCCATGTGCTATAGGTGAGATGCATCCCTGTTTCCTTGTGTTATAGGTGCAATGATCAGATAAGACTGTTTCTGCCTCCATATTTTGGTTTTTCTTCCTCTTCAGCTTTATTCAAGAGTTTTGCTGTCTGTGATCAGTATACCATTGTTGAAACTCCCTTCCTTTGCATTATTCAGCCTCCATTTTATAAAGAATTGTGAAAGTTTTTATGTATTTTTCGCCATTTACAGTTCTCTTTTGCAAACGGTAGCTTAATCGAATTGTCATCTTTTGATTTGAAAGTGTCGCAAGTGTCATTTTCAATCAAAGAAAAGAATCCTTCTCTTTTTGATGGTCGATTACACTGTTACTTTTGTATTTGATTTGAATTAATAGTATTTCAAGTGTTGAAAGTAGTTTTCAATTCAAAATAGCAAAGTGTCATCCTTGTCTTCCTTTCGTCTTTTGAAAAGAAAATTGTTAGTATTGTCGGTTTGAAAGAAAAGATAGTTCATATTTGTACTTAGCATTCTTTTTGTCATTCACACATTAAGAAAGCGAAAAACAAATACATTCATGTGCATTTGCATTTACACCACTTGTTGATATTGATTTAGGACAGTGCATCTAGTGTGTGCTCTCTGCTCTATGTTGAAAGATTTATATTTCTCTTTCCTTAGTAGCTAGGATTTTCATTGCAAAAAGAAGAGTAAATGACTGTTTATCATCTTAGATTGCATATTTAGGAATTTTATATCTACTTCACGCAGTGAAACTTAAAGGCAAACTTCTTAAGAAAGATCAACTGTAAAATAAATTCAATGAAAATAAAAATGCTTTGGAACCTAACCCACAACATTTAGAAGTCTAGGCTAGAGACATATTCCAACGTCGTAAAGCCTGGTAACTGCCGCTTTCATCGTAGGTTGGGTGATTCCTCCTCTTTGAAATGACAAGTGCTAGTACGGACTTGTGCTCCCACGTACCATTGAGTATATATTGGGAGACCACAATAGGTTATATCCTTTATCCTTAGGAATCCGTGTTTGTCGCCCTATCGATCACAATGCACTAAACACAACATTTGGGAAGATTGACTGCCATATCGTAAAAAGTATTCTGCAGTTTTGCAATTGGTTTGGTAATCCCTCTGTTTAGATTTCCAGAGTAGTCACTTTCATTCCTTTTCAGACTCCTTAAAAGAAAAGGTCCATCTAAGCACTTGTCACTTTAGGCTCATTAAAAATCGAAGGCGACTAGAGTCATATTTAGCTTTTTCTCGACTCTTAAAAATTGAAAAAGCAAGTTGTGTCAAAGCGTCATAAAATTTGTTTTAATCAGAACAACATCACTGTTCCTTCGTTGGTCTTAGGTTGAAAAAATGGAGTCCACCAATCAGGGATTTCCCCTTAGGGGAAATCCTAGTCCCTTCTCCTATTGGGGAGATGTTGGTGTGCCTCATATGGCTACATTGTCCCTTCCAGGGCTGAAAATTGGTCTGCCAGTATGGATCTTCTCGACCTCTATCGTTCAAAACACTGTGTTTCCTGAGCAATCAAATCAGCAACCAGATGATTCTAGAGTTACCCCCCAACCTTCTACTTTTTTTGTTTCTCCCTCCCCTTCTTCCTCTTCGCTTGGTGAAGTTAGTAAAACTAAAAACCAAGTAACTGAGAAGAAGAAGAAAGGGAAGGAGAAGAAGAAGAAGAAGCCAACGGCAAAAGGGGGAAACCAAGCATCATCTAGTGAAAATCCACACACGGCACCGTCCAAAACTAAATCTCCATGTGTCATTTGCAAAGGGGACCATTATCATCGAGATTGTCCTTGCATCCCATGGATCTTAAGGGACTGGTCTCCCTGCTTGCATAATCCAGTGTCGTCAACCTCTGACGATCACGTTGAGAGTACACCGCCAACTAGTGAAAACGAAGCCAATGGATAGAAAGGAAGATCTAAATTTCCTTGTAGACTGTGTGAAGGTGATCATGACCTCCATCATTGTCCCTTCCTAGATGAAGCTAAAAGAGTCTTGGATAACTGTCCTGCTTCACTGCAGCGACTTCCTCCCGGATACAGGAAACTCTTGTCGTGTCCATCACTAGTTGAAAATCCAACTGACACACCTTTGTTGTCAGTCGAAGCACCTATCATTGAAGATAAACCCTCTGAGTCCACCCCAGACCAAAGTCAATAGGTCGAGATGGCATTCGACCCAGTATTTTCTTCAGAAGGTCCACCTTCAGTTGATATTGTCACCAAAGAGGATGAGGATGACACCGTTCAAATTCTCTTCGTTAACACATAATCTGATGAACATGGGGGAAATCTACCCGTTTCTTCACCACAGGAAGGAAGTTCGTCAGAGATTTACCCGACCATTTATTCAGTCCCTCCTCCAAGCAACCTAGTTGTTTCCTTCGACTGGAATATACTAGGCAGACCCCACCTACCATCTAATGTACCATTTTGAATCATAGTACAATCTTACAGAATGATCATGGTTGGTACTATCATAGATGAAGGGGCTTCTATGAGTATCCTTTCCTCAATTTCTTGGAAAGAGCTTGGTTTGCCATCGCTTATGCCTGAGATTTGAAATCTAACAGGCTTCAACAAAGGAACCAGTTGACCATTAGGGATCCTTCCAAATTTTCCTATAACTTTGAGAAGGAAAACCATTCATCTAAATGTGATGGTAGTCAAAGGACATTTACATTACAATCTACTCCTTGGGCGTGACTACATTTATAGCATGGGAGCTATTTTTCTCACTCTTTCGAGTGATGTGCTTTCCGCATGAAGGTAGAGTGGTCCAGCTCGTAGACCAATTTTCATTCCCCAGTTCACACATAGCTAATAATCAAATGCCATCCCTAACTGGTCTTTTTACGCAAGGAATGTCTCATCAATATCCAATCCGTCCACCTGATGAGCGCGAGTGATTCGGTGATTGTGACTAAAACCCAGGAGGCATGCGCCCTGGTCTACTTCGGCAGGAAAACCCCAGATATAAGGTAGGTTTCCGCATAGGAATATGACTAGTCTGACTATCCTGTTCGTTTTGGAAAATGGATCAAATGGGAAAAGGATTCCTCCGTCAAAGGTGATATTCCTGATAGAGCCAAGGAAGTGTTTTTTCTGCAAATGAATGGTAACCTGGAAACTCCACTTCTTTATACTTGGGGGCATGCAAACCTTTTTGCATGGAAGTGAAAAGAGATCAGTGTAACTCTAACCCCGTAGTTTTTACTAACTTCAACTGCTTAAGTTAGGTGATTGGTCTAATCAATCATTCACCTTTGTCGAGACCAATGGAAACGACAAAGTAAAAGATATGTTTCCCACCGAGAAGCTATCCTACCTAACCCTAGTAGTTCTTTAACCCCTAGTAGAGTAGTTGGTCATTCCTAGCTTGCATAATGAAAGGATCCAGAACAAAGTTTTGAATGGGGAAAGCTCCCTAAAAAATGAACCTATTGATGAGACATCCTTATTATACGATTGGCACGAGCGGTTTTACGCAAAGTTCAAGCTCGTTAAAAAATAAACCTAGCAATGAGCATATGTTCCACCAGAGTTTAAGCTCATGAAAAAATGAACCTACCTTTGGTAAATAACCATTTCGATCACATAATCATCAGCTTTTGAACCTTGGTCGTGTTCTTACCATCACCTCCACTCTTTTTTAGTTGATCATACACCTCCATTTGAATGTTTACCCCTTTTTGAGGAACAACTGCGACGAGTGATTCTATTAGCCACCTTCTTTACACTGTCGTGATTGAAAAGTTCCAAACCTTACCTGGAACCAGCTACTATCCAAAATTATCACTCATTCCTTACAAAATGAGTCTCCTTTAAGCTCTTTTCATCTGACTCGTAAAATATGAAAATATTGCCAAGCAATTGGCCTCTCCAGCTCGTTAAAGTGATTTGAAGTGCCATTCCTCCTCTATATTTTAATCTTTTTGGACCTGAGGGATTATTACACAAAAAGATCGAGTGTTTGTCTTGTTCGGCTTGTTAAAACTATCGAAAAGTCATCCCTTTTGCATTGTTTTATACTTTTTCGGACTTAAGGGATTATATTATGAAAAAGGAATACTGGAGTTTCCTTTCCATCTCTTTTTAGACTCTTTAAAATTGAAAAAGGACCGAGTTATCTTTGTCATTAAACTCATTAAAACAATAGCGACAAACTTGTCCATGCAGACAAGAGCGAGTTTCACTGTTGCTAGGCTCATTAAAACATAGCGACGAGTTTGCCCGAAGGGAAAATTAAAGAACAAGCATATGTTATCCTCCTCAAGCTTGACAAAAATAAAGAGGTACTGGTTAGAAATGACTGGGGAAAAATTGGGAAGAAAACTTGAAGAAACATTATTGGTAGCAGGTCGCTCTTGAACATGACACTTTCACTCCATCACCATGATTGAGTTGGGTTGGGTTATTCCATTCACTGGTCATATCACCATTGGTCCTCCGTACCATCCATTTTTGGGGTTAACACTACCAATCCATTTCAGTGTCACCGATATGCTCAAGAGAAGTCACTCAAAGAATTCACCAACCCAGCTTATGTCTCATCCGCTACAATACCTTCACGCTTCATTCTTTCAAGACCGCCACCATGAACCTTGTATCATCAGATCATTTTCACCTTGACAAAATCATTTGCTCTGCTTCGTATCGTAGATGTGGGATTTATTAAGGCTCTCCTATGACAAGTCACTTCTTGTTGACATCAGCTCATTATCCAAGAAGTCGACTTAGGAACAACCCTTTTGGTACTTTGAAGCTTGCATGCCTCAATGGAAAGTTTCTCACTTCCGATGACAGGTTTACATCAATGGCCTTCGCCCGAAAGATTTTACGTGTTGTTTGAAATTGACTGATGTATTCACACCACGTGAATTGTACTGCAGTACCTTGAGGGTCATCATCATCATCGGTGATTCCTCTCGCACCTATTAATAGCTTACATCATTGGCTAGCAATCAAGCGATGTCTTTCCATGTTCGACATCAGAACATCTTTTCACATGGACTGACTTGTACTTTATTCAAAGATTAGACGAGTTTTGAAGACCATGGATCTAGATTCATCCATCTGGGCTGTGATATATTCAGGAAAAATGAAGACATCAAATGTACATCATTGTTGCATAGATAATCATCCAAACCAAAGGATGATGCCTACCAGAATCATTAGTCTGCCACACAGACAGTTGTCTGTCCTATGTACATGAAAATGAATTTATAAAGCTGAGCATGGGAATGCCCACCTTAGCTAGATCATGAAAATATTATGAAGATAATGTATTGTATTGTATCTTATTATACGTCACCTTCCAGTTCGAAAAACCTCGGATCCTCATGATAAAGAATTTCACTCGACATCAAAAATATTTACGACCTCATGCTTTATGGGGCAACTGTTATAGACATATTTGGGCACTGCAACCCCAATCACATATGTCCATAAAACCAAGGGCTTCTAAGTCCCTAAAAGTGTTGTTTCATACCCTAAAGGAGCAAGGTCAGCTTATTACATCATCTCCCAGAAGTTCTCCATGAAAAACTACTCAGAACTAGTCAAAACTGGACCATACAGACTACTCAGTGATAAGGGGATGATGCATCTCACCTACCACAAGAAAAAAGTGTGATGCATACTGGAAATCCCTTTTGTAGGGTGCGATGAGTGAGAGCAGACAAATGGTAGAGGCAGTTTTCTAGGTGGAAGCCCAGAGAATCTTCTAGAAGCTGCCCATTTGACACTTGCCTCTCTGAATTCGCTCAGGGATGAGTAAGAGATCATGAAATCTCTAGGTGGAACCAAGAACTATAAGAGAGATGACACTAATCAAAATCCTAGAAGCTCACTCACCCACTTGCAAACATCTATATATGGATCCCTCATCCTAGAGATCCTGAAGGCTAGAATTTTGTATTTTGCAAGGAAGTGTTGTTGGTTTCTCTGTGCAACATTGTATTGTTGGGTGATCTAAGCTTTTCATGAGGTGAAGAGGGCTTTCACGCTGGGAGGATGGTGCTGGGTCAGACCAATGGGTTGTAATACTCTCTTCTACTACTTCTATCAATAAAGCTATTTGAGTTTTCCTCCATATTCTTGTGTATCTCTGAATCTTGTATTGATGTACGCATTTGTATGGTTAATATACATCTGATCTTATATTTTTTATGGTTATAGATCTCTATGCTTTGATGGTATCATGCTACTTTGACTCTGCAGGTGTTCTTTGAAGCAGGACAAGTGAGGAAGCAGTGGCGAAGTTTTGTCAAAGGGGAAAGGAAACAAGAAAGGAGCCAAGCGAAAGACTGAGGTTGGTACTCTCTGATTCTTTCTCATCTATCTCTCATAAAGGAAAACACAAGTGAATTTAGTTTTTTTGTTTCTAAGATAGCTACTCGTCTTAGTGGGACTAGCAGATCTGAATGGCACTAGTTTTCCCGATAACACATCCTCAATTAGTTTCCATATTTTGTGATTTCTTTTCAACTCTATGCTCTATTGCTATACATCACTAACATAAGTTTTATATTGTAGGATTTTATAAAACAATTGTTCAACCACTCTCATTTCCAGATATTCATACCTATATTCATATTCAACAAAAGTTTTCACCAAATGTTGTGTATCCTTAAGCTGCAATTTAAGGTATATGACTACTCCAACAAACTTGTATTTTGCATCTTACTAAATAAATATATTTTCCACAAATAATTTATACCTTTATACAATGATTCCTCTAACATTTTTCTCCATTCAACTTAATTACTATCTTCTTTCACTTCATCTTTAGAATGTTCCATACTTGCATTCTCATAGTCTTGTATGGCCTCTTCCAATATTTTATCTACTTTATTAGCTGAAGTATCTTCAATCCTACTCATTATTCCTTACACATCTTCATTCTCTTTAGAATCTGCATTCTTTGAACATACATAACTTCTTTCTTGAATGATTTTACGATACAATGTTGTCTCCTCCTCTGATATGAAATAATTATGAGTCTGTCTATCCTCACTTTCCTTGCTACCTGTAGACACAAACCAATTATAAGCTTTAAAAACATGATACTTCATAATATCTTTAGATTCTTCTAGTATCCTTATGTACTGCTGAAATATTTAAGCCATTTACCAAATCTTCATTTGGTTTCTTCATTGCAATAGGGTCCTTTTCAAATTCATGATCTTCAATGTTTGTATGCAGATAATCGATTAAAAAATTATCAACCTCAAACACCTCTCCAAAGAATAAAATTTTCTCTATCTCAGGTATCTCTTCCAAAAATAAAAGCATTTCTACCTAATATTTGTATTCTAGAAATTTAAAATGTATGAGACTACCATCCAAATGATGCTCTTTATCAATATTAGTCTACATTATATCTCAATTATACCCTCTCTCTTTATGCTTATTTTAGCTATCTTCATAAGCCAACTATTCCAAGTCCTCTACAACAACAGGTTCTACAAATGGTTCTTCCATGACTGCATTTATGTGCATAACCTCCAGTTGGATTTCCCTGACAAGGAAACTTTGTGTTGGAAATAATACTGAGAGGGGGGGGTGAATCAGTATTATCAGATCAATCAAACTTTTTCAATGCTCAGAAACATATACGCTACTTCAGTTAAGTGAACCAGCGTGTACACGCTACTGTGACTAAATAAAACAGCGTATAAGAAGAAAACTCATAATTTAGTTAGCTTATTCTTCAGTTAAGTGCATCAGGACATTATTCACCACATTAACAGTAAACAGGTGCAGTATAACAGAACAGATCAAAAGCCACACACATGAACACCAAGATATAAGGTGGAAACCCAATGTGGGTGAAAACCACCTGCAGCAAGTTGTCTCTATCTTTCTTTAATATGAAACTTCAGTTTACAATCTTTTGTACTGGTGCAGCCTTATACCAGTACGCAGGCTACAACCTGCAGAAGGCTACAACCTTCTCTCGTTCTCCAAACTTCCTTGGAAGGGAGCTCCAACCCCCTTTGCTCTTGTACTAGCCAAGATACTAGTACGTAGGTGCTGACCTACAATCTTCTTTCCTTCAGGTACCACCTTTCATACATTTTCAGACTGGATACTCCTGAAGCACAACATTACAATCTGAAGACCACAATTCATTCACCTTTCACAACAGATCATTGAAGCATAAAACAACCAAACTTTGAATCACTGAACCACTGAACCCTGTCAATCACCAGTTACCAGAACACAGACTCTGCAATAACAGTCAGACCCAACTGTAAACCCAAAATCAAGCTTCAAAAGATATACGCTACTTCAATGAGCAAAAACCGCGTATACACGCGCTTTTACCGAAGCCAACCTGCGTACAGATCTAAAAATAAACTCTCTCAATTTGCAGCTGTACCAGACATCAGTTAGACCCAGAACATAACATTGCGACAGTATGCAGATCTAGAAATACGCATAATCAACCATATCATGATAGTGCATTTCAAACCATTAGATCCCGATCTATCCTTAGATCTAGTCTTCCATCAACCGATGTGATCTCTCCTTGGCTTAGATCAAGCAACCCAGAACCTGCATATCAGATCTCTTTCTTTTTCAGATATTCAAGCCTTTTCGAAAGATGATTTTGCCTAATGATCTTCTTCTCCTTATATAGCCTTAGGCCTTGCTCAATACCAAGAGCCAAAACCATAGAAATCCAAAACCATCAACTTCAAAACTAGAGATCTACACGACTGTCGAGGTACTTTGGTCCAAAGACATGGGCACAAGTACCGAGGACTAACTACCATGGACCAAAAGGAAACTTCCCGACATATACGCACTTTTCTGTTCATGCATCTGCGTGTATACGCGCCTTATTATGTAGCTTTCCTACGTATACGCGACTTAGTATGAATATCACCAGCGTGTATGCGCAACTTGGACTTAATTAACCTGCGTATATGAGATTTCGCTTCATTCTGTAGACTGAACGGAGATCTGTCATCAAAGAGAGTTGCCATCAAGGACAACACCTGTATCATAGCGCCATTCCTGAGCCAAAAATGCCAACAATCTCCCCCTTTGGACTTGATGGCAACCTTCAGATCCTTAGAATCATTCTCCCCCTTTGTCATCAAGGGCAAAGGGCTGTGCTCCCCCTGAGAACATGCTGATACCTCTGCTTGGCTGTGCTGAAACATGCTCCCCCTGACTGTAGGCAAGATCTGCAAAAGATGTTCTTCAACAGGAACCAAGACTTATACACCATAAGGGACCTTCCTACCACCAAAAGACTCAATACATACATCCATACTCCCTACCAAGAGGGGACACATCAGAGACAATCAATTATATTACATTATTCATCCCAGGCATAGTGGGGAAACCAACATAGGCCGTTACATGACCTTGACACCATAAAAGAGATATCACAAGAGAGATACATGACATAGAGACAATAGATCTAGACCAAGACTTATGAAAGTCACCAGCAGCATCTGATAAACATCTTTTTAGATCAGCAACCAAGAGATCTTTCTGAGCTCCTTCTCCTGAAATCAACAACCAAAACATCTGAATGCCAACAATGCTTTATGAGACTTTTAAGCTGCTCCCCCTGAACCTGTGCCTGCTGCACCCCCTGAAAACTGTGCCTGAAGAATTCTGACATACCCATTGCTGTTCAGAACTCCAGAGTTTGCCCTTGCTGTTCAGAACTTCATATACGCGATTTCTCCTGTATGAAACTGTGTATGTACGCTGATATACTTTCGGCAACAAGTGTCCAACATACACGCGACTTACTCCGCATAAATCGGCGTATATACGCGGATATCCCTTCCGTAACCTGCGTATACCAACTTTTCTGTAGAGTAAACAAACTTCAACAGCAGGATGAAGCATCAACTACTCCCAGCTTTTGTCTGAGATATTCAAAAGTTTCCCTGGGCAGTGGTTTTGTGAGAATATCAGCAACTTGTTCCTTAGAAGGAACATACTCCAACTTAACCTTCTGCTCAAGCACTTGTTCCCGAAGAAAGTGGTACTTGATTGGTATGTGCTTGGTCTTTGAGTGCATGACTGGATTCTTTGAAATGCTGATTGCACTTGTATTATCACATAAGATAGAGACGGGTGGAGTGCAAGTGATTTGAAAGTCCTGCAAGGTCTGCATCATCCAAAGAAGTTGTGTGCAACAAGATGCTGCAGCCACATATTCTGCTTCAGCTGTAGATAAGGCAATCGAACTTTGTTTCTTGCTGAACCAAGATACTAATCTGGAACCCATGAAGAAAGCACCACCACTTGTGCTTTTCCTATCATCCACACTTCCAGCCCAATCTGCATCTGTGTAAGCATGAAGAGTGAGATTTGTATTTCTAGGATACCATAAGCCATAGTTTTGGGTCCCTTGAAGATATTTGAAGATTCTTTTGACTGCCTGAAGATGAGTTTCCTTTGGGTTGGCTTGAAATCTTCCAACCATTCCTACTGCATGTGTAATATCTGGTCGAGTACCTGTCAAATAAAGCAAACTCCCAATCATGGATCTATAAGTGGGTTGGTGAACTGCTGCTGATTCATCATTTGCACTGAGGCTGCATCCTGTAACCATGGGTGTACATACTGGCTTTGACTCTTCCATGCCATACTTCTTCAAGATCTGCTTGAGGTATTTGGTTTGAGACAAGAAGATACCTCCTTCATTTTGTTGGATTTGCAATCCAAGAAAATATGTCAATTCTCCAAGAAGTGACATTTCGAATTCTTTCTGCATAACCAAGGCAAAGTTTTGACTCATAGTCTCTTCATTGCTGCCAAAAATAATATCATCTACATAAACAACAAGAATTAGCAATTTGTTATTTTCAACTTTTATATAGAGATTGCTATCTGCTGATCCTTTTGAAAAGCCTTGTTGGTGAAGATATTTGTCCAACCGATAGTACCAAGCCCTTGGAGCTTGTTTGAGTCCATAGAGTGCCTTTTTCAATCTGCATACAAGGTTTGGATCATTCCCAAGAATGAAGCCATCTGGCTGCTCAATATATACTTCTTCTTCTAAGTCTCCATTCAGGAAGGCTGATTTCACGTCCATTTGAAATACCTTGAAGTTTTGAAAGCTTGAGAGAGCAAGGAACATTCGGATGGCCTCAAGTCTTGCCACAGGAGCAAAGGTCTCTTCAAAATCTATTCCTTCTTGCTGTGCATACCCTTTACAAACAAGTCTGGCCTTGTTTCTAATTACTTCTCCATTTTCATTTAATTTATTCTTGAAGACCCATTTTGTTCCTATTACATTCTTATCTTTTGGTCTAGGAACTAATTCCCAAGTGTTGTTCTTTTCGATTTGCTCAAGTTCTTCATCCATTGCTTTGACCCAACATTCATCTTTGCATGCCTCTTTCACATTTTGTGGTTCAGTGGAGGAGAGTAATGCCAAGTAGCTTGAAGCTTCTGCAAGTGTCCTTCTTGTTTGTACTCCTGCTTCTTTCTGCCCCACAATCTGAGTTTCTGGATGATTCTTTTGAACATATCTGGATGGAGTCTTCTCTTCTATTCTTGTCTGCTCCTCTGGTTCTTCTTGAGATTCTTCTTCTTCTTGAGGTTCTTCTTCTTCATCATTTCGCCTTTGAGAGTAACCTTCATCTTCTTCAATGTCTTCATGATGAACTTGCCTAGGAATATATCCCTTCTCATCAACCACTATATCAATACTGTCAACAATTCTGCCAAGTCTTTTATTGTAGCACTTGTATGCTTTGCTATGTGGAGAATAACCAAGAAGAATGCCCTCATCTGCTCTTGGTTCAAGTTTGCCAAGTTGCTCATCAGTATTCTTAATATAACATTTGCTCCCAAAGATTTTGAAGTGCTTCACAGAAGGAGTTTTACCACTCCAAAGCTCATGAGGTGTTTGAGTGCTGTTTACTCGGACATTTGTTTTGTTAAGAATAATAACAGCAGCATGTGCAGCTTCACCCCAGAAGGTTGCAGGAGTACCTGATTCATCGAGCATAGCACGAGCCATTTGTTGGATAGTTCTGTTCATTCTTTCCACAACCCCATTTTGCTGAGGAGTTCTAGCTGTAGAGAATTCTCTTCTTATCCCATGTTCGTCACAGAAATCGAAAAATTCATTTGAGGTGAACTCCCCACCTCTGTCAGATCTGAGGCACTTAATTTTGTGTCCTGATTCATTTTCAACCAATGCTTTGAAGGATTTGAATTTTTCGAATGCTTCATCTTTGTGCTTCATAAGCCCTAACCAAACAAACCTTGAGAAATCATCAATGAATAATATCAGATATTCTTCTCCTCGAGGTGTCCTTTTCCTAAATGGACCACATACATCTGTATGGACTAGCTCAAGAGGCAAGCTAGCTGATCCTTCCTTCTCTGGAAAGTTAGTTCTGGTTTGCTTTCCAAACTGACAAGATTTGCATATGGTGTTGTCTGGAATTTTGATATCTGGAAGATCGCGAACTGCCTGATATTTGCATGCTTTCCTTATTTGTGAGAAGCTTAGATGTCCCAACCTTCGATGCCATAACCAGTGCTCTTCATCCTTGCTAAGATAGCATTGTTGTTGTCCTTCTTCAAATATGTACAGATTATTTGGAGTTCTTTTGCCTTTGAGAACTGTTTTACCTGTATCAAGATCACGAACAAGACATCCATTCGATCTAAAAATAACCTCGGTTTTTTGATCACACATCTGGCTGACACTTAGTAGATTATGCTTCAATCCATCAACATACAAAACATTTCCAGCCTTGACCTTTTCTTTCAAAGGAGCAATACCTTTTCCTTTTATAGTTGCAGGAGTATCATTTCCAAAAGAAACTTTCTTTCCCTTTTCTAAAGTAGAATAAGATTCAAGTTTTTCTTTATCACCTGTCATATGTTTCGAACATCCACTGTCAATGTACCATAGATTTTCCTGTCCTTCTGCATAAAATGCTATCCCACATCTTTCTGTTTGAGGTTCCTTTATTCTCCATGTTTTGGTGCTTGTGGCTTGTTCCTTTTTCTCCTGAAACCTGCTCCTGCATTCAGAGTCTTTATGACCAAAATTATTGCAAATAGAACATTCAACTTCATTTTCAAGAACCGAAAAGTTGTTATAGGTCCCTTTTGTAATCCCTGTCATACTTCTTTGTTTTTGAGCTTCCCTAGTCATGATTGTTTTATATGCAACACATTGAGCTGCTTTGTGACCAAAGTTATGGCAAGAAAAGCATTGTCCATTGAAGAAGCTTCTGCGGTTATTGAATCTACCAGCCAACTGATTGTAATTTCTATTTTCATCTATTCTTGAGCCAAACTGAGAAGATTTTACCTGTGGTTGGTTGTAGCTTTTGTTCACCCTTAAGAAGGATTGTCCCTGATAGTTTCTGTTTGTAATTCGTCCCTGCTTTACCTGATTATCTTCATTGTTCTTCTGCTCATTTCTTCTTGCTGCATCAAGATAACTTTTTGAGGTGGATGCTTGAGAGGTTTCTCCATTATAGCCCAAACCTGTCTTTTTTAGAGGAGACCGCTGCACATTGATAATCTCATCCAAAGTCTCAGATCCTTTGACAAACTTAAGATTAATAGCTTTTGTTTTCTCAATTTCTTTTCTGAGACCAACAATTTCACCTTCTAGTTTTTCAAGAAGTTTTTCCTTTTCATCAATTTGAAATTGCAAAGTATCAATGATCACATTCTTTTCTTCTATGCATCTCTTGAGTCTAGTAATTTCATTATAGAGATTATCTACATCTATAGCATCCTCATAATCATCATCTTCAAATGCCATTAACAGCTTATATTTATTACCTTGTTCATCTTCATCACTGTTTGACAAGCCATCACTATCTTCATGGGTGTAGTAGCTTTTCTTATTTGCACTTTGTTTCTTGTTCCATCTAGCAGGTTCTTTTCCTTTATCCTTATAAGGACATTTTGCAGCATAATGACCTACTCTTCCACAAGCAAAGCATTTGAAAGGTAGCTTACCTCTGAACCTTCCAGAACCCCTTTGAAGATTTCTGACAAAATTTGATTCTTCTTCCTCTTCTTCTGGAACATGGCTTGCTTCATAGTAATCTTCTTTTCCTGATGCCTTAAAAGCAGCTTCCCTTCTGTCTGATGGACCTCCCTTTCTCATTTCATAAGCAGTTAGAATTCCATGTAGCTGAGACATAGTGAGAACACGGAGATTTTCTTTTTCTTCTATTGCAGATACTTTAGATTCAAACTTGGGGGATAATGATCTTAGAATCTTTTGAACTACTATAGTCTCTTTTATTTCTTCACCCAAATTTTTCATACAATTAACAATCTCATCTACCCGAAGAAAATAATTAGCCACACTTTCATCATTATACATCTTGAGAGTCTCATATTGAATCCTGAGAGTTTGAAGTTTAGCTTGTTTTACCTGTTCATCTCCTTCATAGCTAGTGATCATTTTGTCCCATATCTCTTTTGCTGATTTGAAGTGCATGACCTTCATGAATTCTGTTTGGGATATACTTCCTAATAGAGTACTGACTGCTTTTGCATTTGTTTCATACTGCTTTTTCTCAGCTGGATCTGTAGGAGTAGCTGAAGGAAAAGCATAGCCTGTTTCTACAATGTTCCAAACTTCTATACCAAGAGATTGAAGATATGCAGTAACTCTTACCTTCCAATAATTGAAATTTGTCCCATCAAAAATCGGTGGCCTGATTGATGCTTCTTTCTTGTAGTTGCTCATGATGAATGATCTTCCTTCAAGCGATCAAGCTTCTCTGAAGGACCTGCTCTGATACCAATTGTTGGAAATAATACTGAGAGGGGGGGGGGGGGGGTGAATCAGTATTATCAGATCAATCAAACTTTTTCAATGCTCAGAAACATATACGCTACTTCAGTTAAGTGAACCAGCGTGTACACGCTACTGTGACTAAATAAAACAGCGTATAAGAAGAAAACTCATAATTTAGTTAGCTTATTCTTCAGTTAAGTGCATCAGGACATTATTCACCACATTAACAGTAAACAGGTGCAGTATAACAGAACAGATCAAAAGCCACACACATGAACACCAAGATATAAGGTGGAAACCCAATGTGGGTGAAAACCACCTGCTGCAAGTTGTCTCTATCTTTCTTTAATATGAAACTTCAGTTTACAATCTTTTGTACTGGTGCAGCCTTATACCAGTACGTAGGCTACAACCTGTAGAAGGCTACAACCTTCTCTCGTTCTCCAAACTTCCTTGGAAGGGAGCTCCAACCCCCTTTGCTCTTGTACTAGCCAAGATACTAGTACGTAGGTGCTGACCTACAATCTTCTTTCCTTCAGGTACCACCTTTCATACATTTTCAGACTGGATATTCCTGAAGCACAACATTACAATCTGAAGACCACAATTCATTCACCTTTCACAACAGATCATTGAAGCATAAAACAACCAAACTTTGAATCACTGAACCACTGAACCCTGTCAATCACCAGTTACCAGAACACAGACTCTGCAATAACAGTCAGACCCAACTGTAAACCCAAAATCAAGCTTCAAAAGATATACGCTACTTCAATGAGCAAAAACCGCGTATACACGCGCTTTTACCGAAGCCAACCTGTGTACAGATCTAAAAATAAACTCTCTCAATTTGCAGCTGTACCAGACATCAGTTAGACCCAGAACATAACATTGCGACAGTATGCAGATCTAGAAATACGCATAATCAACCATATCATGATAGTGCATTTCAAACCATTAGATCCCGATCTATCCTTAGATCTAGTCTTCCATCAACCGATGTGATCTCTCCTTGGCTTAGATCAAGCAACCCAGAACCTGCATATCAGATCTCTTTCTTTTTCAGATATTCAAGCCTTTTCGAAAGATGATTTTGCCTAATGATCTTTTTCTCCTTATATAGCCTTAGGCCTTGCTCAATACCAAGAGCCAAAACCATAGAAATCCAAAACCATCAACTTCAAAACTAGAGATCTACACGACTGTCGAGGTACTTTGGTCCAAAGACATGGGCACAAGTACCGAGGACTAACTACCATGGACCAAAAGGAAACTTCCCGACATATACACACTTTTCTGTTCATGCATCTGCGTGTATACGCGCCTTATTATGTAGCTTTCCTGCATATACGCGACTTAGTATGAATATCACCAGCGTGTATACGCAACTTGGACTTAATTAACCTGCGTATATGAGATTTCGCTTCATTCTGTAGACTGAACGGAGATCTGTCATCAAAGAGAGTTGCCATCAAGGACAACACCTGTATCATAGCGCCATTCCTGAGCCAAAAATGCCAACACTTTGTCTTTCCTTCTTTTTCAAAAAAATTTAAATTATGTTCTTCTTCCAACTTTATGACAATGTCCAACGATTTTTCTTCATCTTCCACGAGTATTGCATCTAATTTCTATTCTTCATTCCCACAAGGAATATAGTTAATGTCTTGTCCCTCAACTACAACAAATCCTACATCCATAAACCAGTTACTAGATTTAAAATCATTAGGATTTTTAGCCTCAACAAAGGGTTTTTCCATCAAATATTTATGTTGATCTTCCAAACAATTTATGAGACCTTCAAAAATTCTCTTTTTAGCCTCTTCGTTACTAACATTCTCTCCAATAATTGGCCCTTGCTCTGGTTCATAATAGCATATTTCCACCTCATACTCAGTTGATTTGAATGATTTCCTCAATATAGAACATAACTTGTGATTCATCTTCACTTTCAACATATGGCATTACACCTGGTTCTTCTTCATTTTCAAGCCACATCTATGGTCCTCATCATATTCCTATAGCAACAATTCCATGTTATTGTGTTCTTCTCTTAACTCAGTCATTTGCTTGTCAAATTCTTCATCAATCATCTTTATCATGTCAACTACTTTGGAATTATTTTCCATCTAATTGTGACTTCTATCTAAACCCTCGACATGACTACAATAGTCATTCTCACTTCATTCTTCTATGGACTCTCCTTGTCCACTTGTGAGTTGCAACAATCTATGCCCATATTTTTTAACAAGTCCGCCACTTGTCCCCAATACCAAGCCTCTTGGTACTCTCTTAGTTCTCTATAATAAAACCTCTTTCTAAGCACTTATCCTCCTAAGTTGACAACGTTTTTTGTCTTTTTCATCATCTAATTCTCACTTCCTCACTTGAGAACTTATGTTGTCCTCTTGTCCTTCAACAATTCCATTTTGCTCCTAGAGTTTTATCACAAATTTCTTCACCTAAGAGATTATCTTTCTCCCTCTTCCTTTGTTACTTGATACATTGCAATGGATTCTATAAACTTCCCTTCTCTACTATTTCTAAACACAATTATTGGAGCCCATAAATTGAATTTACAAATTTATACCTACAAATCCTCCCAAGGATTTCATACTTCCAATCTTCACAATATCCCTTTTGGATGGAATAATCAAACTTACAATTGAACTCATACTTCTAATGTGTATTTCGATTTCCTTCCATAACTCCAATTAACATCATTGTTGAAATCACTTCTTCCAAAACTTGCAATCACAAAATTCTTCATATTAAATCAATACCTACAAAATTAATTCCATGATTTTGTGTAGCAATACTATGCCTAATATTTCTCCTTAGTTGTGATAGTCTTTAGTTTATAAGACTCCTCCCAAAAACAAACTTATACTCACCATTTGTAAGCAATCCCTCTTGATATATTCCTTTATCTAGCACTATATTGATCCATGAAGCTATCAATATCTATAGAAATTTTCATGCTCTTTATCCACAATTATTGAGAAAATCCATAATCTACACAGATTTTACTTTCTAGAGACTAAATCCTCTCTCTTCAATAATTACTCAGCATTCCCCAAAAATAAAATACACAAGAGATTCAAAACTCCCCGCTTTGAATCTTCAAAAGTAATTCCTTCAATCTCAAGAGTGTTATTTAGGCTCAGTATTGCTACAATAATTCTTGTATCATTTAGATGAGAACATGATCCTACTTTGATACCACAAATGATGTCATGTGACATCCATCTCCATTTAACGCATAGGTGGGCAGATGGCTCAACCTCAAATCTCCTTTAAAAAAAATATTAAAACAAAAATATATGCAAAAAAATGTAAAATTGCAATTCCTAAACACAAAAAAAATCACCTTCTATTATGTCTTTACACACACAAGTTAGTTTCAGTGGCTTCATGTGTTATACAAAAAATTCTAAAATATAGATCTCCTTATTTCCTGATCCTAGAATAGTTTTTGCTATAGAAACTTCAAGACACAAGAACCATGCATTGTTCCTTCTGTGGATTGACTATCATTAACATTTTTTTCATTTTTGGTTAGGTCAAGAATAAACCTTCTTTTCACTAACCACAATAGTCCATAGGCTAGACCACATGGGGTCCCACTATGAGCCAATATAAAAGATATAATTAGTTAAGAGATCGACTAAATGAAAGGTCGACTATTGACTTAGTTGGGAGGTCAGAGGTCAAGGTGCACTATGAGGTCAAGATTTGGGCTCCTTCATAACCCGATTACACCAAATCCAGTTGGGGGTTAGCTTTAACTTGAACTTTAACTATGGTTGACTGGTGGTTGGCCCCAAATAGCAAATCTCCATGAAAGTTCGAGATAGGAATAAAATCCAACAATTGACAAACTTACAACTTAATGGAGTTCTAGTATTTTTAAATAAAAGAGACTAAGTATTTGATCCTTTATGCTCTATATCGAGATAGTCTTATGCTGCAAACATTGATCCTAGCTTAAACACCTCTGCAACGCTTTCGTCTAATACACGTGTACTCTTGCTCGATCCTTCTCTGCTTATTTTAGATTTTTAATTGCACCACTTGATTGAAAATCAATAGTCTCCATTGACCTTATTCAAAATCTTTGACCTCCTCTATGTTAATTCAATTCCTATGCCACTCCTCTAACATAACTACCCCTCCTAATATTTACTACACCTACATCACACACATTAAATATAATTCACAGAGATACAATTATATGTTGTAACAAAGGCTTTAGACCACAACAATATAATTCAAAACACTCAAATTAGGATGTTTCTTCCTATATTAATTAATATTCCACAATTGTATATAATAACTACATTCAAGGTGATTGTGCCTAATTTCTTTTTTTTTGTAAGCTAAAGTAGGACCTTTGTTTTTCTATTTAACTAGGTAGAAATAAGAACAAACATTTGATGACCTCAACCCACCCCGAAGGGAAACTGGGTTTGTTGGCCACCTTAAGTCTTTATAAGATGACCAGTAGCAAAAGAGAATAAGTCTACATATCCATGCCAAATAAACGTTGCTGCCAAAATTACTAAGTTGATTTCCTATCGACATTAGAAACTATAAACAGAGAAAAGAGAGCTTGTTCGCAGAGAACTAACAAGGAAAACCATAGTCACAACTAGAATAATTAATCTACCATGATTTCAAGTGGCGTGTCTTCGTCTTTTGTCACTGGAACTAGCTTCTTCAGCTGTTGTTGAATCTCCTCCAACTTACTGTCCTGCATGAGCATAGTAATCTAGAGATTTTTCATTTCTTGCCTTAAATTGGGTATGCGTTGAGCCATCTCTGCCATTTCCACTGCCACCTGCTCCATTGCCTTTGCCAGTAATCGCTTCAACACCCAATATACATGTAAGGCCTGCTTGTAAAGATAGGCGACCCCTGGTGTTGCCCGGGTCAGGGATCAAGTTACCCCAGTCTTCCATCTCTGGTTCCGAGTCTTCCTGCATTGCATTTGCTTCTATTTCTTCAATTAGCCTGTGGATATCGGCGTCGGTTCCTTCGTTATAGGATTTTTCTGCCTCCTACACCATATGCCTCATGGTTTTCTGTCCTCATCTCTGACCAGCTAGAGGAGGGGGCCTTGATTCCTGTCTGCCGAATTGTCGTCTTCTTCCTCTACTCCTACACCCTCTTTCGCGACCATGGTGACCTGGGCGAGCTAGCTTACTCCCCTGCCCAGCATCAAAGGTTGTGTTCCCTGTAAATTCCTCACCTCCAGGCATCTTTGCTTTCTTTCCCATATTCTTTCCCTCCCCTTGCTATTCTTTTTCAAGATTTTTGACCTTCCCCACCCCTCCTTTCCTGGAATGAAATTGATGAATCTGCTCAGGGGTCTTCCCTTCCTCCCAAACCATCTGCTCTTCTATCTCCAACTGCTCCTTATCTGTATCTAACCGAGAACTCTGCATGCATTTGTCCTGACCTGTTTGGCTCCCTGCCTTGCTAGATTCGACTCCAGCCTTTCTCATTCTCCCTCTCGTTGTCTTCTGTCTGATAGTAATATGGATGAACTTCACATCCCTTTCCCTTCGTCATCCTTCTACCGTGACTAACCCTCTTCCCTTTTCCTTAATATTACTAGGAGTTGCAAAGAAGGCAGTAGATGGTTTTATAAATTCATACCTGTCTCCATGACGAGTTGCAGAGAATGTCGGCCAGCCTCGAACTCTCTTCGTCTCTCTCCTTTGCAGCATGCTACCTTTAGTTCTGCCTTCTCCTATCCTTATTAATCTTCTTCCACCTCCCCAATGTCCCATCGTCCATTCGTCACTGTTCTTTCCTCCTTCTTCCTCCACTTCTTTGTTGCCTATACTCCTCAGGGTTCTGCCTTGCCTGTAGGCCGTCCTGACGTCCTGTGTGATTATAATGTTGCGTGGTGGCCTGCATTGCAACCTTCCTACCTTCATTATACTTCCACACGTCTCCATCTCGTCCACCCTGATCGAGGGCCATCTGTAACCATTATCATAGCATTGTAATCTCATTATTATCCTGAGTAATGATTAAATTGAGGGTCTCCCATCGTGGCTTTTCCAAATGAGTTGGCCATATACTGTCTACTTTTCCATCTTGTTCATTGCAACCCCAGTTAGCTAGGAATTCTGCTGCTTTATTGCCATCCGTTCTAATATGGTTGATGATCTTGTAGTCAATGTGTTTCATGATATTTGCCAGGTCCTGAGTTAGTCCAACCATCCTCCAACTCTTCGCTACCTATTCCCAATCCTTCCCATTATTCAATTTCCTGAGCATTTCTATTACTAGATTCGAGTCTCCTTCAATTTCCAACTTGGTATACCCATTTCTGATTGCTATTCTGATGCCTTGGTAAACTACCATCAACTCAGCTTCATTATTGCTCATTATACCCCTCCTATCAGCATAAACCCATCTGGTTCGTCCTTGATTATCTCTAAAAATGCCTCTGAATCCTGTTGGCCCTGGGTTTCCTTTAGAAGCCCCATCAAAATTTAGTTTTATGAAGTCTTCGCGAGGACATTTGAACTTGGTTAGGCTCTGGTTCTGAGTGTTCTGATTTCTTTTCTTTTGAGGATAAACCATGCCATACTCCAGATTTAAACTAGTTAGAATTCGGCCCTCTTTTGGAGTTGTTTTCCAGTCTTCCTCCTCCCAGGCTTCCGATAGGATGGTCTCTCTTATAAGTTTTTGGGTTCGCTTCCAAATCATCTCTGGAGGGTTGTCTTTGTCTTGAAATATTCTTTGGTTTCTCTCTTTCCATATTAGCCAGATGTTAAACCCCATTGCTAGACTCCAGGCTCTCTTAACCACAGGGCTTGAGAATTGACCTCTCCCCCATTGGAAAATGGTTTCTTTAATGTCGTGGGGATCCCTGTTTGTCTTGCCAAAAGGGTTCCTAACTTCTTCCCATTACTGCTGGGCAATAGGGCATGAGTTCAAGAGATGTTCCTACGTTTCTTTGTCCTGTTTGCATAGGCTATATCTAGGAGGTCCATGGAATCCTCACTTCTGTATCTGATCCCAGGTCAAGATTCGTCCTTTTCCTACTAACCAAGTGAACAAGGTTACCTTTTGCCACCAATTGTTCTGCCATATTTGTTTCCACACGGGTGTATCCTCTTCTTGCTCCCGTCGGGTGGTTAGATAATAAGCTTCCCTTACTGTGAAAGTTCCCTTTTTGGTTCTACCCCATCGAAGTATATCCGGGCCTGTTCTAATTTTAATTCTTCTTGATTCCAGTTCCTTTACAAGTAGCACTTTCTGTTTAGGATTAATATTGTTGTCCCATTCTTTCGGATTTCTCCAAGTTTGATAGGTCTCATCTTGCCTTTATTCTTTCCAATATTCACTAACATAATTTAACCCCTCCGTTATAGCCTTATGGTATGTATTTTGTAGGGCTTGTGTCTCTATCATTCTCTCTCTTTTCTGCCAAGCTTCCTCCCAAAATTTGGCTACATTTCCATTCCTTATTTCCCAGAAAGCATGTTTGCCTATAATATCTCTATTTTGACTAGCCAGGTCCCATATTATGGATCCCTTTGGAACTTCCTCCAGTCTAAGAATGCCTTTAGAAGTTGAGGGCATATTGTATTTTTGGGTCCATATCTTTTTCCATAGATCTTCTCCGCGCCTCATCCATCTCCACCACAGCTTCGCTCCTAGAACCCGGTTCAATGTATATGGATCCCTGAGACCTAGTCCACCTTCTTCTTTATTCTTTATTAGGCCTTTCCATGATATTAACGCCCATTTATTTTGCTGCTTTGGACCTCCCTAGATGAATTTTCTGAAAATTTCCGTCATTTTTGTGCATACTCCTTTGGGGACCGCCATTGCCGAGAGAGGGTAGATAGGAATTGCTTGAAGAATCGATTTAAGAATCACTAGTCTCCCCACTATGTTCAGGGATCGAAAGGACCAATTAGCCAATCTATTCTTGAGTTTCTCCACTGTTTGCTGCCAGTTTTCTATCCTCAGAGGGTTTAATGCTAATTGATTTCCCAAGTATTTTGTAGGTAATTCTCCAGGGTGAAAACCCAGAATTCTGGTCAGGTGGGCTTCGACCGCTTCTGGTGTATTGAAGAGGAAAGTGCATGATTTGTCCTTGTTGATTTTTGTGCCTGATGCTTCCATGAAGAGGTCCAAGATCCGTTTTACCCTCTTAACTTCTCTTAGTGAGACAACACATAAAAGCATAATGTCATCAATGAATTGCTGATGAGTAATTAGTAAGTTGTTTCCCCATGGCCTCAATCCTTTGATTTTTCTTTCCCTCAGTTCCTTTTTGAAGTATTGTTCCAGTCCTTCTGCTGCTATGATGAATAAGAAAGGAGATAAAGGGTCCCCTTGTTGCAGACCTCTTGTGGCATTGAAAGTCGAGGTTGGTGAACCATTTAAGAGAATGGAGAAATTGGGGGTGGATATCATATCATAGATCCAGTTAACCCATCTATTGCAAAAGCCAAAAGCCATTAAAATTGTTTTGAGGTAATTCCAATTTAGACGATCATACACCTTTGAGAGGTCCAATTTTATCATCATTCCCATTTCCTTTTTTTGTTTCAGAGAATGAATCACTTCCTGAGATACCACCAAGCCGTCTAGAATTTGTCTCCCTTCTACAAACCCAGTTTGTTCCAGGGAGATTATACTAGATAGAATTGGTTTCAATCTCTTAGCCATTAGAGTAGAAATAATATTATATATTGCATTACAAAGAGCAATAGGATGAAAACCTTGAGCGGTTTCAGAGTGAGAAGATTTAGGAATAAGAGATAAAAGAGTAGAGTTTAGACCGGGCCATACCTTCTGGTGTCTGCGTGATTCCTCTACCACCTCCAGGATGCCTTGCCCTAAGAAGTGCCAACCTACTTGGTAAAATTCCACTGTAAATCCATCTGGTCCTGGAGCTTTGTTTCTTTTCATCCCTTTCACTATTTCCTCCACTTCCTCCTGGGTTGCTGCCCTCATCAGAGATAAGTTCTAGTCTCTAGTGATCATGCTTGGAATTTAGTTGCATACCCTTCCTATAGCTTCTTCTCTATCTTCCTGAGGTTCAATAAGGATGTCTTTAAATTATCTAACTAAAGCCTATTCCATTTCTTCATGTTGGGTGATACGTTGCCCTTCCTCATTTTAAATAGAAAAATTATATTCCTTTGTCGGTGCTGGATCATTGCTTGGTGAAAGAACTTCATATTCCTTTCTCCTTCATGAAGCCAGTTTATTCGAGACTTTTGCTTCCATAATATTTCTTCCATTTTTCTCTGTTCCTCAAGTTGGCTTATCACTATACCTTCTTTTCTGCTTTTTTCCTCACTTCAACCTTCTGTTATAATTTCTTGTTGTAGCACTCTCATTTTTTGCTCTAAACGCTGCTATTCCATGAATATATTCCTGAATTCATCTTTGTTCCATTTTTTTTCTTTTTTCTCTAAGTTCTTTTAGTTTTAGTTGGAAGGTTTGCATCTTGCTTCATCCTCTTTGTTGGCTCTGAGTCCACCATTCCTCCACCTTTGGCATGAACTACTGATTCCTAAGCCAGAACGCTTCAAACCTAAAAGGGCATCTTTTTGGGCTCGACTTAATGTAAATTTCTAGCCTAATAGGCCAGTGATCTGAGCCCATTGCTGGAAGGATCATTGTTTCCATAAATATATCTCTATTTATAATTTTCTCCGATATTAAAAATCTGTCGAGTCTCGATGCAATTTGATTTTTTCCCCCTCTTCTATTGTTCCATGTATGGATCCCGTTTATTGTGGGAATATCTACAATCTTTGCTCTGATATCGTATCACCAAAGGCTTCCATGTCTTGGTCTATTCTTCTTGTTCCTCCTCGTTTTTCTGCTGTGGTTGTAATCATGTTAAAGTCCCCACCTGTAATCCACGGCATATCCGGGAACAACCTTCGTATTGTTTTCATATTTTGAAGAAATCTTTTGCGCTCACTTGATAAATGCGAGCCATATACTCCTATAAGGAGTATCCATTTCAAAGAACCTATCATTCTAAAGGTTCCTGAAAGAATTCGAGGGAAGCTTACCCCATTTTCGAATTGAACTTCCTCAGGATTACATAAGACTGCTATCCCTCCTGCAGTACCTGTCGCATCCTGACCCATTATCTCATAGTGAGTACTAAATCTTCTCATTATTTCTTCCATTTTTTGAGTACTAATCTTAGTTTCTTGAATTATCATTATACTAGGCTTATCTTTCTTCAACCTATCCCTCAGATATCTCTGTTTTCCCCTGCTATTGAGACCTCTGATATTCCAGCTTGTGATTATCATTTTGATATTTTTGATGGTTGTTGAAATACCTCTGAGAGAGGTATAACTCTTCCTGAATTAACCAGCATCTCTCCTACCACTTGGATGGTTTCACTCATTGGACGTCTTCCTATTTTTCTCCCACCTTTGCCAGTACTGCCCATTCTAATACTCTGAGACCCTTGCACTCCTAGTTGTTCTGGTTGATTTGCTGAAAGTACTCCTACCTTTTCCTTGTATTTTTGGAACATCTCTTTATATAATTGCTTTTGTTCCTTTGGTATAAATATTTCCTCTAGATTCCTCCATTCCTGTAACAGTCTCCTCATTATTCATTCCTCTTCACTTCCTCTGTCTTTCTGAGGATCTACCTCCATTTGGGTTTGTTCATTTAGCAAGTCCATGTTCTCCTCTACCCCTCCTTGTTCTATGTTTATCTAAATTGTGTCCTGTTCTTTTGTTTCTTTTGATAATTCCATAGGTTCCTCCTCACTATTTTCCTCTTCTATCCCCATTTCCTCTTCCTAAAGGGCTTTAAACTTGTGATTGTGCCTAATTTCATATATTGGCCTCGTGACCATATTTGCCCCCCAAAATTTAATCTTCTCAACTTTCTCTCCTCTAACTTCTTGTGGCCTTTAGGAATAAAATATTATATAAAGGGTTCATTAATAGAATTAGTTCATATCCATAGTTAACTCAACTAATAATCCTTGAGAATCTGCTAGATCCGCAAATCTCATAATAGATCTGACCTATTCAAAAATCTCTCTAACCTTTGCATAATCTCAATATTTCTTCTTAGAATAAGATGTGATTACAATTATTTAGTTAATACAATCCACTGATCTACACATTATAGTTTCCTTAGAAGCATAAGAATTTCAAAAAATCAAACAATTAAACTTCAATTAGGGAACCAAATCCCTTGGTAAGTGAAAACCCTTAGGTCTAGTCAAATGTATTTTATTTTGGAGGTAGGATGTTCCTGCATCAAATTATCTTAACTCCTTTCAAATTTTCAACTCTCTTTGGGTATCCTTTACTTTATTTCTGCCACTTTTCCATGCATGAAATTTCTCTATAAATTTTCTTCTATGATGTTTCAAGCTATGAAATGTGGCAGGGATATAGACAAGGCCATCTTCATGTAATTGTGATATAAATTTCAAAATTTGTTCATTGTAATCTTGAAGATATTATCTAAATAAGGGTTCTTAAGTGCTCCCAAAATTTGTTTCAAATAGGTAAGCTTGGAATTTTCACTATAACTTTTCTTATAGGATGTTTCAGAATATGAAACTTGGGGTAGATAGAGGGGATATATTTTCATACTTTTGATATAAATTTCATACTTTGGTTCAGTTCAATTTTTAAGGTATGATCTTAAGAATTCAATGTTCCTAAATGCACTTGAAATTTGCTTCAAATATGTTAGCTTGCCATTTTTTATATAACTTTTTTTTAAGATGTTTCATACTATGAACTATTGAGGATATGGAGATGATATTTATCGGTACCTATGTTAGAAATTGTAAACTTCGGATTTATATAATTTCAAATATATACCTGTTGAGGCCTCCAAAATCGCTACTTCAACACAAGGGAAAACCACCTGGTCCGAACCTTAAGACAACTCCATTTTCGTTTAGGTAGTGGCAATGACTAGATTGTATGGGACCACTTTCCTAATGAGAGCTGATTGAATGAGTGTGTAATATTATTGTGAAGTGAAATAGATGGATTTGTAGTAATGAATTAGATGGAAAAATATATGCATTAATGTACTCTATAACCCAAGATTGTTTAACTTTTATCTAGACGTGATCTATAATGATTTTCCTTAGTAAATGACAATATAGAATGCTCAAACACCAATAGAAATGAAACTATTTCAAGATGATTAGTTTGATTAAATAGTTAATCAAAATAATGTGTAAACTCATATCACATTTAGAGTATCACAACAAATTTCTTAACAAGTATAAAATATCAATGACAACATGATCAATAGTGAATACATGTAACATTGATCTTTAAATATCAAGTAATAAGCAATTTGAAAATATAAATTTATTATTTATTTATGAACAAAACAAAGGTACAATGATAGAAATACTAGATACACTTCGCTCGGCTCATAAAAGAAATAGTATCAGTTTATTGGTTCCCACAAAGATGATTCCAGGAGTATAGCAATGCAACATCTCAATGTTCGAGTCCTTCTATTGAGAAAATTATGAAAGTACATTAGTGCGAGCCTTCTATCCTTTCTTCATAAAATTCAGGAACTTTATTTCCTACAAAAAGTAAGTTTAAATAGTAGAAAACAACTGAATCGGAGCGTTGAGGGCCTTTATATAGATCCCTTCAACAATGCTTAAAGCAAAACAATATTTTGGTAGAAGTTTCTGAAAGTGATTTGCTTCCTTCATCAACTTTGTTTGTTCCATCGAATTCTCTAGATGTATGTATGCTTGTTTGATTTGATATGCCACTTATCAGCACAGTTGTCTTCCTCTGTCATGAACCTAAACACAGAAAACAAGAATCGATAAGATGGAAATAAATGGAACTGATAAGCAAGTTTTATTTGAAACAAATCACTTTTGCAGGAAATCAGGAAAAACGTAGAGTCGTAATAAATTTTGAACACAAACATCATTGAGAGTCATGCAGAGTGAGGTATGCAATAAGAGTGGTGGACTTTATGGTCTTATCACAAATTTCTTTTAGACCAGGAGTAGGCTCAGAATAATCGTAATCGGTAGGAGACTAGGAGTACTTTATATCGCAATCACAATTGTGGAAAGGTGGATAGCTAACAATTTTTTTGGAGGGGGTCAGAAGTGGTAAGTGGTTTGTGAAGAGGGGAGTCTAGAAGTACAGAGGAATGACACGTAGAGATAGGCTTGGATGAGAAAACCATTTGTTGGAACCCCGCCATGAGAAACTTAAAATTGAACGCAAGGGGGTCTCAAACCATTATCTGTCATTGATCTGAGTGAATAGATATGAGTCGTTTATTTAATCAAGGAAATACATGATTTTATATCGCAATCACAATCAGAATGGGAGGAAGAGGCAGGAATATGAGATGCTTTGTTATTTGCGATATCCGTGGACGTGGGGTATCTATGAGTTGGAGTGAATAATCCCGTTGGGTCCAATCTAATCGAAAATTTCAAATCGGCTGGGGTGAAGGGTTTATTATAAGTCGTGTCCCTTTAAAACATGTGATTAAGTGATCCTGGGGCACGTCACTATGATGTGGCAGATGATGTGGAATGGTGATGTGGAAAATGACGTGTCAAGTGACAAGTGACATGGTAGGTGACATGGAGGATGATGACATTTGTGACGTCAGGGATGATGTGAATCTGACGTCACTATTGAAGTCCTATCGCAATCGACATTGGGATGTATATTGCAATTGGCATTGGGATGAGGCATGACTTTTTTTTTAACTTTTCGATTACAATATTGGCCCGGACGTGATATTAATATAAATAGCAGTGTATAATCCAGGCGGGTTTGGGCCTTATCGCATATCACAATCGGAATTTGGAGCGGGGTTGGACTTAAGCTTTTAAATTTTTTTGATAGCCTTAGACACGAGATTTTATGGACTGCAATGGTTAATCCCATTGGGTCTGGAGTAATCACATATCGTAAAAGAGATAGGTAGCGGGAATTGGGAAATGGTTCTTCTGATTCCACAAATGTGGGATTTTAATGAAGCGGAATTGGTTTTCCCGTTAGGTCTGGTTTACATCACAATCGCAATGGAGTTGCTGAGGGGTATTTTCCTTATGAAACTTTTGGATTCGAGGTATGGATGCAATGCAGGGTATGGCAGAGTGTTGAAGTTTATTGTCTTCAACCTTTGGGAATATTAAAAATATCCGTTTTTTTTAATCAAATAACCTATAATGTTTAATACTTAAGCGTAAGTATATTTTGTGACTCGGGGAATATTTTAATTCGGTTTTTTGGGATAATCAAGGTTTAATATTTGGGTTTTAATTTAAAATAATCTAAGTATTAAACTTTGATTATAAGATATATATATATAAATATATATATATATATATATATATATATATATATATATATAGGATGAAGGTTCTCTATTTTGATATAATAAATTTCATAGGAAATTTATAATACATTAAAATAGTGTTGTTGGACAGTACAACAAATGGCGATTCACTAGAAGAACCAGTTATCACCGATAAATGATTTTTTTCCAAAAATTCAATAAAAATAATTTAAGAAGTGAAAACTAATTTTCGAAACATCTAGATAAATAAAATTACTCTGACTATAAAACTCATTAACTTGCAATTTCTATTAAAAACCTTTTGTGAATGAAAAAACTTATTTACTTGTATAATTCATTAATCAATTTATAAAAACAAAGTAGGGGGCCTTTTATGACTTAGCTTTAAGATGTACTCATTCATTGCAGCTAGAGCCAGTACTATCAGTAGGCATTCATAGCCTCGACAGGGTTACCTTTTAACCAACAACAATTTAGTGTCCCATCCATTTAATAGTGCAATAATTTAGAGGTAAATTTTATTTTTATTTTAACTTTTTTTATGCTAAAAAGCAATTGTCTTGGTTTGGTGGCCAGACAATGACAAGCCATTCGATGGTAACAATCAAACTAAACAAGCTAGCTCGTGATGAGACCGCCTGTCTTACAATTAAAAATCATAAGCCATTACCTTGATTTGGTGTTCAGTGTGATAATGTCAGATTAATTGGTTCCCTATAAACATAGTAAGCATGCTCGTGATGAGACCTCTTATATTTTTAGATTTTATTATATTTTATTATATTTTTAATGGATGGGGAGGACTATTGACTCCTTAAGAGTTTTGGTTGACAAATCCGAGTTGAAATTTTTAAGTCGTAAGACAATATTTACTTTGTAGGATAACCTTTTTTACTAAAACTAGAGTAAAAGGATATAATTTTTTGAGGTTTCTTAAATATTTTACAACTTAATGGAAAATATTTTCAGAGTTATATAATTTTTATCTAATTTTCAATTTTGGTAACCAGTTCTTAAAAATTCTTACATTCAAAATGAGAAAATAAAAATAACTTCAAGATATGTTTGAAAAGTCAATAGTGTATTATTTAAGAATTTATTAACAAAATCTGTAAAAAGAAAAATAAATTGCAGTGGCATGTATAATGGGAGTGACTTTTTACAGATCTCTCTCTCTCTCTCTCTCTCTCTATATATATATATATATATATATATATATATATATATATCGATATATCTATCTATATATATAATAGATATATATAGATATAGATATATATATATATATAAAAGAAATTAAGAAAATAATTTCTTTAAGATGAGCGCATTTACAGGGAGAGAATCTCTTTTTCCTAATAAATCTTGAAGTATAAATGTAGATGGGCTTATCTGTTCAACAATATGAAATGGACCAAGCCATAATTTCTTAAATTTGGTACGTTTCCGTTTTGTTTGTGTGCTTTCTCCCACTTGAGAACTACATCTCCAATTAGGAAGGATCTTTGTGTGACTGAACTTGCATCAAAAGAATCTTTCACCCTCTGTTGATGTTTGGTGTGTGTGAGTTTGGTCTTTTCCCTTTCTTCTTTTAGTTTCAGTATTTGTGAATTTCTTAATTGCTATGAAGAAGAATGTGTTTCTTCAATAAATTGAACTAAGGCTAATGAAGGAAGAGATAAATGTGATGGAATAATGGCTTCCTTCCCATAGAATATGTTAAATGGAGAAGTTCCTATAGAGGCCTTTTGAGTTATCCTATCGGCCCATAGAGAAAATATTAAAGGTTTATGCCAGTTTCTTTCATTTCGATCTAAAGTTCTTTTGATTATTCTAAGGATATTTTTATTAATATATTATGCCAAACCGTTTCCCAAGGGATAGTAATTAGAAAAATATTTGAGTTAAAAACCTCTCCTAATTGCAAATTCAATCATACTGGTACCTGAAAAATAAGATGCATTATAAAATATAAGTGTGGAAGGCAAACCAAATCTTGTAATGATAAATTGATCAATAAAATCAATTGTAGATTCAGAAGTGACTACCTTTTGTGGAATTTCTTCCACCCACTTACTGAAGTAATCTGTAGTAATCAAAATATACCTATGTTGTTTAGAAGAATGAGGAATGATCTCACCTATGATATACAGTCCCCAGTGTTCGAATGGTTGATGGATGTTGACTGGCTGCAAAGGAAAAGCTAGTTTCCTTTGTCTTCCAGAAGCAACTTGGCATGTTTTTTATTTCCTCACATATGCGTGGGTATCTTTGAACAGAGTGGGCCAGTAGTGTCCAACATGTAAGACTTTTTGTGTTGTAGTATCTCCTCCAAACTGTCCACCTACTGGTCCATCGTGAAGTTCCTGCAAAACTATTTGTGCTTCAGACTTTTCTAAGCATCTTAACAATATGGAATCATAGTTTCTCCTAAATAACACGTTATCGACAATCTCATAATATTTTTTAATCGTAAAGATCTTTTTCTTTTATAATTGAGTTCGGGAGGAGCATATCCAATTTTTATATAAAAAAATTAAATTAGCATATTGGGAATCAACATCAATTACCTCATAAATTTGTTCATTGTTACATGTGCCCCCTTCAGCTCATATGTTGGATTCTCCTCTAAGAAGCTTGCAAAAACCTTTCCCTCTGACAATTTTGGCTAGTTTTATTTCAATATCATGATCCTGTAGAGTTGTTACCTAATTTGCTCTCTTTTCTCCTAATTCTTTCTACATTAGTAATTGCCTAATTGCTGCGAATGGAACTATTATTTTCATGTGTGTTTTTAAGAGAAAAGGCCTAAAATGATTTACAGATTTATATACAGCAAATGCCTATTTTTTTACTTCTAAATAATTTAACTCAGCACACTGAAAAATTTGAGCTGAAAAATGAGATGGGTGCTTCAATTTTCTGATTATTAATTTGTGTCAAAACAACGACATAAAACGTTGAAGAAGTGAAAGTGTATAAGATGAAATGATCAGAGAAATTCAGAGTATTTAGAGAAGGAGCATCGATAATATCCTGTTTGATTAAATCGAATGCTTACTTTTCATGATGGTCCCATTTAAAAACTATGTCTTTCTTAATCATTTGTTGTAATGGAAAAATAATTTGTGAGAAATCAGGGACAAACACTTTAATGAAATGGATGTGTCCAAAAAATGATTGCATGTCTTTATTGTTATATGGTGGAGAAATTTCGGAAATTTATTTTATTCTCTCAAGGTCAATGTAAATTCCATTTTTTGACACAATGAATCCTTAAAGTTTCCCTTCACTAAGAGCAAAAAAATACTTTTTCAAATTTAATGAAATCCCATATTTTCTACAGCGTTCAAAAAATTGTTTAATGTCCTATAAATGACTATTTTTGTTCTTTGAATAAACAGTAATATCATGTAGATAACCAACAACCATTTTATTTAATAGACCTTTGAAATCTATATCAATGGCTCATTACAAAGTGGCCCCTGCGTTTATTAAATCGAATGGCATTTTTTGGTATGCATAAGTTCCCCATTTGGTTTTGAAAGTAGTCTTTATCCTATCATCTGGGTGGACCATAATTTGATTATATCCAGAGAAACTATCAAGGAAGGACATAATTTTGGAACTAGGAATTGATCATAAATCTATTCCATGGTGGGTAGATGGAAATTATCCTTTTGACTAGACTTATTAAGATTCCTAAAATCTATACAAATTCGGATATCACTGTTTTTCTTCCTAACATGTATGAAGTTGGAAACCCATCTTGAATGTCTAATAGGAAAAACTATTTTAGCCTTAAGGAGTTTATTCAATTCTGTTTTGATTTGATATTCTATGTTCAGATGAATTTTCCTTAGTTTTTGCTGGACAGGTTTAACATTTGATATCACTGGGATTGTACACTGAATGATAGAAGTGTCAAATGTTTTCAAATATTTGTAACTCCAAGCATAGACATCCTTATATTTCTTTAACAAATTGATGAATGATAATATTTCTTTAGACAAGCAACCAAGTCCTAAATTGATGTTATGAGGATTAAGATCTGTCCCAAGATTTATTAATTCAAATCTCATATTTGAACTCTACAATTTTGAATTAGTAAGTCTTTTAAATATGTCTTTTAAATCATATAGATCCTCAAGTTTCACTACAGATTTTTGTATGCAATTATCCTCTCTTTTATGTTTTAATTTATCATTGTGTTCATCCTCATCAATTATTTGGTCATTGTATGATTTTTCAGAAGTTAATAAACTTAAAATGTCTTCATTGTCATTGAATACCTACCAGTTGGTGATATTATCGGGAATGGATGTCCTAAAGATTACTTCTACAAAAAAATATATCTAGACCGTAATCTTTGGATGGGATTAGTTTTGATGCAACATTAGCAAGAAGGCCAGCACTGGAATTCTGAATTCTAGGAATAGAAGAAATATTAAATGCTAAAAAATGTGAAGTGAGATACTGAACCAATGACTGATAATGCTTCAAGTGTGTAGAGATACAATGTATCATGTTTCTTGTTGTACTATAATTTCTGAATCTCCATAAATGAAGGTATTTAATGTCAAGGCTAATTGCTTTATACACACCTTGGACCAATGATTCATATTCTACAATATTATTTGTGCATTCGAATTCCAATCTGAAAGTCAACATTGTCTTCACACCTTTAGGATTAATCAATATGCAACTTGCTCCTTTTATGTCACTTGATTTTGACACATCAAAGTACAATGTCCAAAATAAAGAACTAACTAATAGTTTTTCTGGCATATTTACACATCTGGAAAAGTCTATTTGTGGAAAAAATTCAATTTGAGAACTTACAAAATTACTCAGAAATGGTGACATTTGTGCTTTAAAATTCTCAAAAAATGATTGAGTAGAGTAGTTTCCAAGAATGTTGTTATTAAATGTTACTGCCTCATTTTCACCTTTCAAATTTGTTACTAAATGTTTCATATGTTTTTCTCGGTTGATTCTAATTTAATTTTCCTTTCCATTAAATGGGAACCATAATTGAGACCAACAAGTGGAAGAAAAACCATGTAGTTCTTCTAACCAATCTCTACTAAGAATTAAACCGTAGAAATCGAAGATATCAACAACAAGTATATGGATTATTTGACAAACTTCAGGATTTGAAGAGAATCTCATAAGAACTAAATTCATTTCTCCTATGAATTTAACTTTTGTCCTATATAGTTGTGCAATGTGAACTAGGGTTTTCTAGGGTAACAAGTTTAATTTTAGACAAACAGAATACCTCATGATATTTAAAGAATCCCCTGAATCTATCAAGCAGTTATGTACATTTTAATTGAATATTTCAAAAGTCAAAAGAAAAGGAGTATGTGAGTTAGACTTGTCACTTATCATAATAACATCAGAGGAATTGAATAATGGATGTGCAGGTTTTAACCTCGTACATAAATTACCTACATATGAATTCTAAAAACAGAAATAAAACAATGGCGAGAGCATAACACATAAAACAAATATACACAGAGATTTGCCCCTGGACCCCAAAACTGGGAGTACTAGATTGATTTTTCATTATATTACTTTCAATGTTACAATACATATATATACATGCCAAAGCATCCATAAACCCCAATCCATTAACCCTATATTAGAACATAACCATAGTTCCCTTGACCGGATCTACAAAATACCATATACTGAAAACTATCGCGCCCAAAACCATGTGCGAAATCCATGCACAAAACCATAGGTAGGTCTACCCAGCTAATATAGGGTTAGAAAAAAATTCCTGGGGCGCAGACCTGAACCTCATAGAAGGGGCCTAGCACCCCCTCGTGACACCCCCACTGCACCCGGCACAACGAAGGGAAGGCTCTTCCCCCCCAGTTTGACTACTGGGGCTAGTCATGGAAAGAATATAACACAACCCAACATTCTCCTACTAGTTGTTTTCTTTCCACAGGGGGCCATGGGAGAGCTTAGTCATTGATCCAGCCCTGCAATGCCCATTGTTTCTCTAAATGAAGAGAAATTCTCAAAGCTTAGAGATTTTTTCAATGCATCTACAGTATTATTCAAAGTTTCCTCCTTTACCAACAACACCTTTTTTTCTTCTACCATATCCCTCACAAAGCGATACTGAAAATCAATGTTCTGTCTTTGAATAATAATCAAGGTTCTTTGCCAAGAAAACTGCATTTTGGCTATCATAGTCTATCCTTATAGCTCGATGTACTAACCCCATACTTCAACACAATTTCTACAACCAAATTGCTTCCTTGCTTGCATGAGTGGTTGCCATGTATTCTGCCTCTGTAGTTGACAATGCCCATTAGGGGAATTTTGAGGTCTAAAATGGGCCTCCTAAGAAAAATGTACGACCAAAATAAAATTTATAAGAACCAATAGGATTCAAGATGATGATTTCAACCATGGGGGATGATGCACCATTTTTGGAGTAAAAAAGTAAAAATATTAAAAAATAATAAAATAATAAAACTACTTTTTCAACTCGTATTTTTAACTTATTTCTCTAATGATTTAATCAAATTTCAAGTGGGAGTACTCATTGGATGCAAAATGTAATTCCTCACCCAAGGAGTACCCATGCTGCATACTTTTGATGGACCATACTACCTAAAAAATGAGAAATAAATGAAAAAATGTGATTTCAATCACGTTTTTCATGTATTTCTCATTTTTCGTGTAGCAAGGTCTATCAAAAGTATGCAACATGGGTACTCCTTGGATGAGGAAACAAATTTTGCATCCAACGAGTGTTGTTGGTCAACATTTGAGTAAACCCATAGGGAGAGAAGTTGAAAAAATAGTTTTTCTTTTTTCCCTCTACAATTTGATGATGTAATCTAATCTTATTTTATTATTTCCACTATTATTTTCTAATTTCCTTAGAGGCCCATTTTAGACCTCAAAACTCCCCTAATGACTACATATTGTCTCTTACTCATCCAACTAGCTGCACCTCCAAATAGGTTAAACACATACCCACTTGTAGATCTTCTATGATCTAGATCTCTAGCCCATACTGCATCAAAAAATCCATGGATGTACAAAAATATGTCCAATCTTGGTCTTCCTTGGTAGCACAAACCACAATCACTAGTGCCATGCAAATATCTGAAAACCCGCTTCACTACTGTCTAATGCTCCTTGCCTTGTTTTGACATAAACCTGGTCAATACTCCCATTGCATGTGTAATGTCTGGTCTAGTACAGAACATATCATACATCAGACTACCGACTACACTTGCATATGGAACATGGGACATATCCTCTTCCTCTTCTTGTGTCATGGGACACTGTTCAATAGATAGCTTTACACCTAGAGGAATAGGAATCTTCACCAATTTACTATCCTACATATTAAACCTCTACAGTATTGTCTCGACATACTTCCTCTGGTTTAACCAGAGTTTCCTCTTTTCCTAATCTCAGTTAATTTCCATGCCCAAAATATAGTTTGCAGCGCCAAGATCTTTCATGTCGAATTTGGAGGACAATTGTGTATTCAAATCCTGGATAATTTCTTTGTCATTTCCAACCAGCAACATATCATCCACATAGAAGACCAGATAAATAACATGATCACCAATTAATTTAAAATATACGGAGTGATATGCCTTCCTTATAGTGAAGCGAAGTCCCCATATAAATGTATCACATTTCTGATACCACATCCTTGGTGACTGTTTTAACCCCTACAAAGACATTTTTAACTTGCATACCAATCTGTTCTTAACCTTCACCGCAAAGCCTTTAGGTTGCTTCATATAGATATCTTCTTTCAGATCCCTGTGAAAAAATGATGTCTTCACATCCTTCTATTCTACCTAAAAATCACAAGAAGCAGCAATAGATAAAATTAATGTAATAGAAGCTACCTTGGCAATAGGAGAAAACATATCACCAAAATCAACTCCCGACACCTGGGAATAACCATTTTCTACCAATCAATCTTCTTATTTCTCCACCTTTCCTTTTGCATTCATCTTCTTCTTCAACACCCATTTTCTACTAATGAGTTTCCTTCCAGCCAGAAACTCCACTAGATCCCAAGCCTCATTTTTGTACAAAGATTCCATTTCATCAACCATGGCCTCTTTCCAAATTTTTCCATCCTTTGAATCTACTACTTCCTTCATAGTCCTTAGATCATTATTAGTAATAGATGAAGAAAAATTTGAACAAAAAGTAGATGGACTATACCTTTTTGGTTGCCTTATTTCTTGAACTAATCTTCTCACAACCAGAGTTTGTGGCTCTTCATCTTCTGATTCCTCTTTTGTTGTGGAGTTTGATTCTTCCTACTTAAGCTCAAACTCTATCTTCTTAGCTTCCTTTGGTAGGACTTCATGTTTAATAACACATTTCACCTCTCTAAACACCACATCTCAGTTGTACACAACCTTCCTTGTTACAGGGTTCCAAAGGTTATAACCTTTTAAACCATCCTTATACCCAATAAATATGCACTTTTCATAGTTACTATGCAACTTTGTTCTTTTCTCCTTTGGAACATGTACATATGCATCACATTCAAATACCCTTAGATGTGAAAGTGAAGGTTTCTTACCAGTCCATACCTCTTTTGGAGTCTCACCCTCCAATTCTGATGAAGGTGATCTGTTGACCAGGTAACATGCAGTCTCCACCGCCTCTGCCCAGAATTCCTGTCCTAACTCGGTACCACTGAGCATGCTTCTTGCCCTTTCCATCAACGTCTTATTCATTCTTTCTACAACTCCATTTTTCTTAGGTGTGATGGAGTAGTATTTTATCGTGCTATACAATAGTTCTTACAAAACTCTTAAAATTCCTTCTTGCAAAACTCTGCACCATTGTCTATCCTCAACACCTTTTTATTCTTCTCTATTTGGTTTTCCACTAGAGCCTTAAATTCTTTAAACCTATCAAAGACTTCAGATTTCTTCTTAAGGAAATATATCCATGTATTCCTTGAGAAGTCATCTATAAATGATACATAGTACACAGACTTACCCAGTGATGGAACCGACACAAGTCCAAACACATAACTGTACACAAGCTCTAATATCTGTTTCACCCTCTTACCACTCAAGGGGAAGCTCACTTGATTCTGCTTCCCATAAACACATTTTTCATAGAAATAAAAATCCAAAGAGCTATTATACATACCTCCTACCATATCTTTACCATGAAGTATTCGAAGGCCCCTCTCTCCAATATGTCCAACCCTTTGATGTCATAGCATAATCTTTTCTCCAAAGACCACTAGATTTTCTACTCCACTTTCAGGAACCATGGAACTATTGCACCCATAATAACAGTTCTACCTTGCAGCTTGTATAAAGTTCCAATCCAAACTCCTTGCATCAATACCAATGGTCCCTGAACTATCATGTAGGCATCTTTATCAAACACTATTTTTACACCTACATCATTGAGCTTGCTTACAGAAATTAGATTTATGGCTAATGCAAGAATATGAAGAACAGACGGAAGTGTTCTATTCCTTCCACCTTGCAACTTCAACTTGAATTTTCTGTGACCAACAATTCTAGCCTTCTTGTCATCCCCAAAGAATACATCACCACCATCATATTTCTCATAATCGCAGAACCACTCTTTATGGGGAGTGAAGTGAATGGATGCACCTGAGTCAATCAACCATGCCTCATGATCTACATGTGCACTTGAAGATGAAGCCAAGTACACATCGCCACCTTCATTCGAGGTGGTTTACACCTATGTATAAGGAACATCATTAGATCTCTTTCCTTTCTCAGGAGCTTTAGATTTATAGTCCCTTTTGTAGTGCCCTTCCTTTCTGCATTTCCAGCACAAATTTACAGCTTTTCCTAGAGATTTAGATCTCCCTCTAGATTTAGATCTCCCACTTGATGACTTATTTTTGTTTCTGTTCTGGGATTGTCCTTGTACAGACAAGGCATCACCATTCTGGCTCTCCATATTTTTCGTCTCATCTCCTCCATCAGCAAGGATGGGACTATTTCATCAAAACACAAGGCAGTTGCATTGTTACCTATTGCAACAACAAGATTATCCCATGAATCTGGTAGAGAATACAACAAACTGCTGCACTTATCTTCATCTAAAATTTTAATATCAATAGATAATAACATGCTTACCATAGTATTGAATGCGTTCAAATGCTCTGTCACTGAGTCTCCATCTTTCATCCTCAGGTTATACATCATTTTTCGTAGGAACAATTTATTCACCAGAGACTTAGATTGGTACAAAGTCCCTAACTTGTCCCACAAAGCCTTTTTCGTAGCTTCACCTAATACATTCATCAATACTAAATTTGAGACACACAATTGTATTGTGATTTTTTATTTCTGATCCAACTTTTTCCAGTATTTATCAGACATTTATGTTGGTTTAGTACCTGGCTCTACTATGATCCACTGATATTTATCCACCAACAGACTGTCCATCTTGAGTTTCCACAACTCAAAAATCTGACCATTAAATTTCTCGATCTCTATATTTCCATTGCTCACCATATTCTTTCACCACAAGAATCGATCCCACAGCTCTCCCACTGAACAGGGTCTACCAAAAGCCTGAGAAACCCCCTTAAAGAAAAAACAACTCTGATACCAAATGTAGGTTTTAACTCCGTACATAAATTACCTGCACACGAATTCTAAAAACCGAAAATAAATAATGATGACAGCATAACACATAAAACGAATATACACAAAGATTTTCCCCTCGATCCCAAAACCGGGACTAACAGATTGACTTTTCATTAGATTCCTGTCAATGTTACAATACATATACATACATACATACATACATACATACATACATACATACATACATACATACATACATATATATATATATATATATATATACATCCTGAAGCATCCATTAACCCTAGATTAGAACATAATTGTAGTTCCCTTGACCGTATCTACAAAATACATATTGAACCTCAGAATTACCCTCTCCTTGACAACTTTTCTCACATTTTCCATTTCTCTTCCATAAGAATACAGATCCCCATAAATGATAAATGATAGATTTTGTCTTCAGGAGGACATTAAATTATTGACATGTTATACTTTTATGTTTTTCCTATTTGAATAAATTTTTGCAAATTAGCTACAAAACACAGCCTATTCTGTAGCTAACTATGTGTTCTGTAGCTACTTCTATGGTTTGGCAGGTTCTAGGTTTCAAACGAAGAAACCAGTCACATGGGAATCTATAGAATCGTCTTGACATGGATTCCATCCTAGTCACCTAGCCCATATTGATAAAAAAGACAACTCAAGACCATAGTCAAAGGTGGAGTCAAATATATGAAGCTCGAAAGAAATAGGACTCTTCGTCTACTCTTTCGTGGTTAATTAATAAATCCAATAGTTTTGTTGTAGCATTAACTCGGATCAGCCACCTATGCTAATGGTTTTGTTCAACCATCTTGCTCGAATTCAAGTCACCTGTAGCTGATCAAACATTTACGCAGTTCTGTTGTGATACGTGTAGACCACCTATAGCTAATTTTCCTCAAAATACAGTTATGAGTATTTTTCTTTTAAATACCAGTTGTACAAAACCGAGAAGGGTTTGAATTTTTTGATGTATTAAGCTCAGACTTGCAGCTCTATAATTTTGAACTTTTGTTCCTGTTTATAATATAAATCCGTGTGTTGACCAATGATCATTTGAAGGATCATTTGAATTAGTTAGCAGCTCAACCTAGTCAGTTGCAGAGGGCCCCTGCACTGAAGGAGGTTTTATTTTTATTTGTTTTCTATTCACTTTTAATTTCATCATTTGCTTTTAGTAGTGTTTGTAACTTAGGTTGATTTCTTGTAGTTTGATTTATTTTAGTTCTGATCAGTGGCATAATGTTAGAATTCAATTATGCAGTCTTGTCTCTCCAATCCATTTCATAAAGGAAATGACTTTGTTTTTAAACAAAGTAAGATTGAAAGTAATGAGGCTGCATTGTGGATTAGTTTACTCATTGTTTTTGTTATTTATTTCCTAGTTCATATTCCAAATGTACTATGTGAATGAATGTTTTTATCACCATTTCAAGCTGATATCCATCCTAAACTAAATGGTTAAACATTCACTTTACACAAGGGTTGAAACCAATCAGTTACTTTCTGCATGTTTTATTTAGTTCTTTAGACCATAAAGTATAGAAAGTTGCTTGTATTCCATCTCAAGAAAGCTATCTTTCAAAATTGAAGGTTTGGGTAACTAGAAGTACTTTAGTTAATTTCCTTCTCTGTATTTATTTCAACTTGTCTTACAACATTACCTTCTAATTTTAGAATTAGATTCATGACTTAGGATTAATGACAAGATAGGACATATGCTCTGTTTTTCCTTCTTTTAACATAGATTTTGACTAGTTTTAAGCTCTTGGTTCACATTTAGGAAGTTTAGATTCAGCTTCTCATAGTTCATAGTGTACATCATTAGGAATCAAACGACAAAAACTCTCAAAAACAATATGAAATACAAAACAATGAAGTAAGAAGGGTTAACTAAGCACATAAAGGGCACTACACTTCATCAGCTTACGAACCTCAGTTGATAATTTATGCAAGCAATTTAGGACACTAAATTAACTAAACAATACAATGGACCGAAAACAATCGTGCCCAAAACCATCTGTGAAATCCATGCACCAAACCATAGGTAGGAATACCCACCTAATATAGGGTCCATAAAAAAATTGTCGGGGTGCTTCCCTAAACCCCTTCGAGGGGGGCTACCGCCCCCCTCAAGCCCCTTGACAGAGGGGGCTTCCCCCCCCCCCCCCCCCCTTGTGACACCCCCGCTATGCCTCGCGCAAGAAAGGGGGGGCTCTGCACCCCCTTTATCCCCCCAATTTGACTATTAAGCATATTCGTGGAAAGAATATAACACAACCCAATAAGATGAACATGAGGTTTACCCATTCCATTAGATTTTTGGATACCACAATAGTAGGAAGTGGAGAAGCAAGTATTGAATTCAACTCTTTCAGTAAAAATTTATGTTGTTGTTTGAGTTTAGTGAGTTCATGGAGGGAAATGTTTTATTTTATTTTCCTCATATCCTCAACTATATTGTAGTCAATAGTATCCGAAACTACTAAGGTTCTAGGTGAAGATGGAGAATTGGATGAAGATGGAATTACTTGGGTAGAAGTGCAAGTGGATTTTTTAAGAGTAGCTTTATCTCTAGTAGTGGAAGTTGAAGGTTTCTATTTCTAAATTGATTGTATAGGATCAATTGGACCTTTACTTCATGTTCTAATGGGTAATGCTTCATATTTATTCTCACTATCGGAAATAGGAAGAATAAATCCCACATTCCATTTAACTCAACTATTTGTTCATCTTGGGATTCAACAACAAAAAATGTTGCTTCTTTGCCATCTTCATCATCAGCTTCTGCATTAATATCATGTTTGGAGGTTGTGGGTTAGGTGGATGATTTCTTCTGAATGGTCTAAAAGGTTTTTTGGAAGAGGATTCAACTACTTGCTTTTTTATCTCTACCATCTTGTTAGACAATTTTTTAAGGACTTGTTGTAAGCCTTCAAGATCAAAGGATCTTTAGGTGCTTTCTTTTTAACTTCATCCTTAAATCTAACTGTTTTTAATTTTTTTTCTTCTTGGCCTTTTTTCTTTTCTAGTGCATTTATCTCCTTATCTACAAACACATCTTCTTTCATGTTTTCTAATAAGGTATTTTTATTAGCTCTATCTACAAAAATTCCTATGTTAGAAGGAAGAGATGAAATATACTGTTCAATTCATACATCGACACCAAGTCTACAAGTAGCTGGGATTTTATTTAACAATTTGTTAAATCTAGAATTGAAATATTTTAACTTTTCCCCTAAATTAATTTTTAAATTGGAAATATCATTTATAAGCGACGTGGTTGACCGATCAACACCAAATTTAGTCAAAATTTATTCTTCAAAAATATCGCAACTAGTAATAGATATGGCTGGTAATGAAAAGTACCAATACCCTACTAATCTTGTAAGAGTGTATGGGAACAATCTAACAACAAAATATTCTTCATCTAACCCATTAAAGTTGATGGATAACATATAGTTGTGAAGGTGTTCTTCAACAGGTAACCCATCATCATGATTGAAAGTGGGAAGCCATATTTTAGGATGTTTTGGTAGAGGATGAAGTGGTGTTGGCATTTGAGCAACTCCCGTATTGGACCATGGTCTAGCTGCCATTGTAACAGTTGGAGAGGTGGATGTGATGAAAGAATAACCGGTAGCTATGATAGTACTGGTTGAGGCAACACTAGTTATTTATGTAGAGGAAATGGAAATAGATGAAGTGAGTGCTAGAGAAAAAGGAAATGAAAACAATATTTTGGTACAAGTTTCTGAAAGTGATTTGTTATCTTCATCAACTTTGTTTGTTCCATCAAATTCTCTGGATGTTTTTCTGCCCGTTTGATTATGCCATTTATCAGCACAATTGTCTTCCTCTATCATGAACCTGAACATAGAAAACAGGAATCGATAAGATGGAAATAAATAAAACTGATAAGCAAGCTTTATTTGAAACAAATCACTTTTGCAGGAAATCAGGAAAAAAGTAGAGTCGTAATAAATTCTAAACACAACCATCATTGAGAGTCATGTGGAGTGAGGTTTTTTCTAAGAGTGGTGGACTTTATAGTCTTATCACAAATTCCTTTTAGATCGTGTGTAGACTCAGAATAATCGCAATTGACAGGAAACCAGGAGTACTTATATCGAATCACAATCATGGAAAGGTGGATGGCTAACGGTTTTTTCGGAGGGATTTGGGAGTGGTAAGTGGTTTGTGAAGAGGGGAGTTTGAAATAATAGAGGAGTAACATGTAGAGATAGGCTTGGACGAGAAAACCACTTTTCAGACCCCCCCTTGAGAAACTTAAAATTGAATTTAGGGGGGTCTGAAACCATTATCTTTCGTTGATTTGAGTGAATAAATTTCAGTCATTTATTAAATCAATGCAAGTCAGGATTTTATATCACAATTGCAATTAGAATGGGCAGAAGAGGCAAGAAGTGGTGATCGTTTTTTATCTGCGATAACTGCAGACATGGGGTATTTTCGAGTTGGAGTGAATAACCCTGTCGGGTCCGGTCTAATCGCAAATCGCAAATCAGCTTGGGTGAAGGGTTTATTATAAGTTGTGTCCCTTTAAAACTTACAATTGCAGGATCCTGAGGTTATTTCATGAATGATGTCATGGTACTATGATGTGGCAGATGATGTGGAATGGTGATGTGGAATGGTGATGTGGAAAGTGATGTGGTGAGTGATATGGCAGGTGATGTGGAGGATGACGTCATTCATTACGTGAGGGATGACGTGAATCGGACGTCACTAATGATGTCATATTGCAATCGGAGTTGGGATGTATATCCCAATCGGCATTGGGATGAGGCATGAATTTTTTAAAAATCTTTTCAATTACAATATAGGCCCCGGATTCGATATTAATATAAATCGCACTGTATAATCCAGGCGGGTTTGGGCCTTATCGCATATTGCAATCGGCATTTGGAGCAGGGTTGGACTTAAGCTTTCAAACTTTTGTGATAGCCTCAAATGTGGGATTTTATGGACTCCAATGGATAATTCCATTAGGTCTAGAGTAATCACATATCACAAAAGAGATAGGTAGCGGGAATTGGGAAATGGTTCTTGTGATTCCGTGAATGCAGGATTTTAATGAAGCAAAGTTGGTTTTCCCGTCAGGTTCGGTTTACATCACAATTGCAATAGCATTTAATACTTAAGCCTAAGTATAGTTTGTGTCTCGGGGGATATTTAATTTTGGTTTTTGGGATAATCAATGTTTAATATTTGGGGTTTAATTAAAAAAATCTAGGTATTAAACTTTGATTATAAGATTATATATATATATATATATATATATATATAGATGAAGGGTCGCTTTTTTGATATAATAAATTTCATAGGAAATTTATAATACATTAAAATGGGGGTTGCTCAGTAGTACAACAAAACCCTATGGAATTTAAGGTCACTGAATAATCTTGAAATTAGCTTCAACAAGTCAGTCTGACATTTTTGTTGTAACTTGTTTTTTTGGACTTCCCACACCGTGAAAAAATTATAAATCTAAGGATTCATACTAAAGTACCTTTGATAAGAATTTCAAAATTATATTTGCAAAATTGTATACCTGACATGTTGTACATATTTATTCTTTGGAAGAGGACAAAAAAACAAGTTTTCAGACAAACAAACCTAGTGAATGCATAAGAAATGAGAAGAACTAGTGAAGGTAGAAGTACCAAGTAGACCCCATGAAGGTAGAAGAATGCAATAGACCTAGTGAAGGAAGAAGTAGCAAGAATACCCAATAAGTAGGTTGGTGCCTATTGAAATAGAGGAGATTTTGTCATCTATAGGATGTTTCTTAGAAATATTGTAGTGGAGGGGATTGTTTTCTCATGTAGGCTAGTGCCTATAAATTTTTCAACATAGGGGAATGGTTTCTTTTACAAGTTGGTCCCGATAAAAATTACAATAAAGGGGATTGGTGTATCTGATATGTTATTATAAATACTAGGGGGGGGGGGGGAATCAGTATTAGCAAAACAATAACTTTTTCATTTCCATAATCAAATTAATATATGCTACTTCAATTAAAGGAACCCGTGTGTACACGCATCTATGTTTAATGCGACTAGCATATATCCAGTAAACTTATGGTTCATTTAATCCATTATATGTTGATCTTTAGTCAGTGAATCAGAACTTCATTAACCATATGAATAGTAAATAGGTGCAATAAAACAAAACAGATCATCACACATAAGAAGCACACATGAACACCATGATATAAGGTGGAAACTCAATGCGAGACAAAAACCACCTACTGTCGTCTTCCTTTAATATAAGAAAAACGTGTTTACAATCTCATACTAGCGTAGAATCTTACCAATATACAGGCACCCACCTACAGAAGGCTACAACCTTTTCTCGTTCTCCAACTTCTACTGGAAGGGAGTTACAACCCCTTGGCTCTTGTACTAGCCGATATGTTTACTAGTACGTAGGTACCGAGCTACTAAAGGCTACAACCTTCACATGTTTTCCAGCTGCCACTGGAAGGGAGCTCCAACCCCCTGGCTCTTGTACTAGCCGATATGTTTACCAGTACATAGGCGTTGGCCTACAGAAGGGTATGACCTTCTCTCTTCCTCTAGGGACCATGTTTCATAAAATTTCAGACTAGATCCATCAGTAACATCAATCAAACATCAAATATATCTACATCAACCAATCTCCTTTGCACCAACCAAAACTAAATCAATCAATCACTTCTCAGAATGTTGTAACTAGAATATAGTAACATTAACCAGAAACCAGAACACTACAACAACAAACATAAGTAGCTAAAGCATATTTTATGAGGTATACGCTACTTCAATATGTTGAACTTGCGTAAATACACTATTTTCTCAAGGCGAACCTGCGTACGGATTTGCAAATCAATTTTAAGATGTATATGTTGATTTGATATGCAGAACTAGCGTGTATACGCACCTTTGCTTAAGTGAACCTGCGTATATACATAGCTTGGTATATAGTGAACCTATGTATACCTTTCTTTCTTCATTCTTGTTGTTTACTTGCTATACTGTGAGCTTTCATCTGAGAGAGTTTCCATCAAGGAAAATACATGTATCATAATGCCAACAATCTCCCCCTTTGGACTTGATGGCAAGAACCACACCAAGTCACTCTCCCCCTTTGACATCAAGGGCAAAGGGCAGACCAAGATATTCTCTCCCTTGATATACATTCTACTATCCATACTCCCCTTGAGTACATGCTGAAATATCTGATTGAGATCCCCCTTTGTACATGCTAACATGTATCAATCCATCCATGCTCTCCCTGAGCACATGCCGAGTCTGCAAAGATATTTTTCAAGAGAATAACACATGACTCTACAACTCAACTAAGTGAGTATGGCCTTCCTATCACAAATGACTCATACATACATCCATCTCCCAACCAAGTGGGGATATACCAAGTTTGACTAATCCACCCAACCAAGTGAGGATATACCAATTGTTCATATATGTCAGAACAAGAATATTACGTCATCCATCCCATGCATAGTGGGGAAACAAAATCGGTCATTTTATGACCTTGACATTAAAAGATATACATGACATAGAGACAAAATATCTAAAACAAGACCATGATAGTCATCAGCAACTGTCATTAGTAGCATCTGTTAATCACTGTCTAGCAACCATGATCTCCCCCTAAACCTATGCCATCTGTTCACTATTAGATCTGATCATGCATATATCAGCAAGAAGTATCAAGGCATCATCATCATTAAGTTAGAATCAAAAACACTTCTAAACAACATCTTATGAGTGCCAACACATTTCCACACATTATCAGCAAATAGTAACCATCATCAAACAAAGCAAGTAATTGACTGAACCATATTAGACCCTTTTTCCTGAGTCTTCCCCACAGGTTTTCATCAAACCAACATATACGTGACTATGCAGCTTCGAACTCGCTTATATATGCGAATTGTCTTCATGAAACCTGCGTATGAGATTTAGAACACTGAGGTTTCACACTTTCAGCTCCCTCTGAGTCTGTCATGTCTGTATACTCTGTTATGCCACATCTCTCTGACTATACTTCCTTATTCTTCCATATCTTCGACTGTGATAATGTTTTCTCCTTTTGGTATGGTGCCCAAAATCTTCTCCTACATTCCTTTTCTATATGTCCAAGCTTGTTACATGTGTAACATCTTACATGTTTCATATTCCTTCTATAGAAGTCAACATCTTTGTGACCGAACATATTGCAAGAAAAAAAATACTCCTTAAAGTACCTGGAATGTGATGCTCTTTTTGTGTGATGATCTTGAACCATTCTAGTTCTGCATCTGGTTGCAACATGCCCAAAATTATGACATACATAACACTCAACATTATTCATCGGAGGAAATAACCGTCTATCACTTCCATATTTAGGAGCAGAAGATTTTCTTTGAAGACTATCTTTCCTTGGTTGTTGATGGGTTTGACCTCTCATCTCCTTGTTGAGAATTTCAGATTTTGCATTAGAGTTCCTTGCCTCACCTTGTGAGCTAGATTCACCTTCAACAGATTCATAAAAACAAAGACCAGTTTTGATATCAGGCAACCTTTGATTACTAAGAATATCATCCAATATCTTAGTATTGTCTCAAAATCGTAATAGTTTATCTTTTTCTTCTAATTTACCTTTCAATATATTTACCTCAACCTGATGTTGTTCTTCCTTTTCCAGATATTGCTCTTTCAAGATTTCTTTAGACTCTCTACTTCTTCCACTTGTTGCCGTAGTTTGAGAATCTCATTTTCTTGTTCTTCATTTTTCTCCTGCAACATTTGATGTACTCTTAAGGCACACTCCAGCAAAGCTTTTAAGCTGATAACTTCTTCTTTGAGGGCACTCTCCCTTTTGTTAAATAGATCTTATTGATCTATCATTTTATCTGATGCTTCATTTGCTTGTTCATCTTCAATCTGAGGTGATTCAGAATCTGAATACTTGCTTCCACCTAATGGCAGGCTGTCACTATTCCTTTGAGTTGTCTTCTTCTTCTGACACACTTTCTTTCCCATTGTTCTATGGATCTCCTTCAAGCGATCAAGCTTCTATCAAAGGACCTGCTCTGATACCAATTGTAGAAAATAATACTGAGAGGGTGGGGTGAATCAGTATTAGAAAAACAATAACTTTTTCATTTCCATAATCAAATTCATATACGCTACTTCAGTTAAGGTAACATGCATGTACATGCAACTGTGTTTAATGCAACTGGCATATTTTTAGTAAACTTATGATTCAATTAATCCATTATATGTTGATCTTTAATCGGTGCATCAGAACTTCATTAGCCATATGAAGAGTAAATAGGTGCAGTAAAATAGAACAGATCATCACACATAAGAAGCACACATGAACACCATGATATAAGGTGGAAGCCCAATGCGGGACAAAAATCACATGCTACTGTCTTCCTTTAATATAATAAAAGCCTATATACAATCTTGTATTAGCGCAGACTCATACTAGTACATAGGCACCCACTTGCAGAAGGCTACAAACTTCTCTCGTTTTCCAGCTTCTACTAGAAGGGAGATACAACCCCCTGGCTCTTGTACTAGCTGATATGTTTACTAGTACGTAGGTGTCGACCTACTGAAGGCTACAACCTTCACTCATTTTCCAGCTGCCATTGGAAGGGAGCTCCAACCCTCTGGCTCTTGTACTAGCCGATATGTTTACCAGTATGTAGGCGTTGGCCTACAAAAGTCTACGACCTTCTCTCTTCCTCCAAGGACCATGTTTCATAAATTTTTAGACTGGATCCATCAATAACATCAATCAAACATCAAATATATCTGCATCAACCAATCTCCTTTGCACCAACCAAAATAGAATCAATCAATCACTTCTTAGAATGTTGTAACTAGAATACAGTAATAGTAAGCAGAACCCAAGCCAGAACCAAGAACATTGCAATAGCAAATTGAAGTAGCTAAAGCATATTTTATGAGGTATATGCTACTTCAATGTGTCGAACCTGCATACATACGTTGTTTTCTCAAGGTGAACCTACATACAAATTTGGAAATCAAATTTAAGATGTATACATTGTTTTGATATGCAGAACCAGCGTGTATACACACCTTTGCTAAAGTGAACCTGCGTATATACGTGGCTTGGTATATAGTGAACCTGCGTATACCTTTTTTTCTTCATTCTTGTTGTTTACCTGCTATACTGTGATCTTTCATTTGAGAGAGTTGCCATGAAGGACAATACCTGTATCATAACACCATCATGTGAAAAAATTATAAATCTAAGGATTCATACTAAGGTACCTTTGATAAGAATTTCAAAATTATATTTGCAAAATTAGATACTTGGCATGCTGTACATATTTATTCTTTGGAAGAGGACAAAAAAAATAAGTTTTCGAAAAAGCAAACCTAGTGAATGCATAATAAATGAGAAGAACTAGTGAAGGTAGAAGTACCAAGTAGACCCCATGAAGGTAGAAGAATGCAATAGACCTAGTGAAGGAAGAAGTAGCAAGAATACACAATAAGTAGGCTGGTGGCTATTGCAATAGAGGATATTTTGTCTTCTATAGGATGTTTCTTAGAAATATCATAGTGGAGGGAATTGTTTTCTCATGTAGGCTAGTGCCTATAAATTTTGCAACATAGGGGAATGGTTTCTTTTACCAGTTGGTGCCTATAAAAATTGCAATAAAGTGGATTGGTGTATCTGATATGTTGTTATGAAACCAGCTCAAGAAAAGATAGAAAAGATAAATCAACTCCTTAGAATTCAGCCTCTTTGAGGGGGCAACCTCCTTTACATTACATAAATGAACAATTCTTGGATGATACAAATGACAAAACCTCCTTTCTATATATAGGAGTCTAAGGAGTCACAATATAATCCAGCCAACCTAACAATAATATATAAAGCCACAAAAATAACAATAGAGGGATTCTATGGGGCACAAAAATAACAATATGGAGGTAATAGGGGCACAACAATATAAATAAGGGTTATAACTACAATAGTAATGGGGTAATCACTAGTATTATAGGGACCCAACATGCCCCTCTCCTTCAAAAAAGTGTTGTCCTCAACGCTTGAGTAGTTCTGGATACTTTTGCATAAAATTCTCATCCTCCCATGTGGAATCTTCAGCGGATAAGTTCTTCCACTTGATAAGATACTCTGAAATTGATCGATTTCGTAGCTGTCGAGTTCTTGTTTCTATGACTGCTTCCGGTTCCAATATAATTTTTCCTTCCTCGTCAAGTTCTGGCAATATTGTTTGAATTGGGATCTTGTCACCTATAACCTTCTTTAAACATGAAACATGGAAAACTGGGTGCAATCGAGAATACAGGAAGCTCCAATTTGTATGCCATAGTACCAATCTTTTGCAACACCTTGTACGGACCATAATACTTTGGTGATAATTTATTATCCTTCTTAGCTTGCTTTAGGGACATTTGCTTATATGGTTGTAGCCGTAGGAATACCCAATCACCTACATCAAAACTTCTTTCACTGTGATGTTGATATGCCTGTTGTTTGATTCTATTTTGTGCCAACACAAGGTTATCCTTTAAGAGTTGGAGGACTTGTTATTGATGTTCGATGTGATGTTCCACTGCCTGAACCTTAGAATTTTCTCTTAAATATGATGTGATGGATGGTGGTTGATACCCATAAAGTGCCATAAATGGGGTCATTTTTGTTGCTGTATGGAAGGAAGTGTTATACCACCATTCAGCCAGAGGAAACCATTTGACCCATTGTGTCTGTTTATCAGATACACAGCAACGAAGATATCCTTCCAAACATTTGTTTACTATCTCAGTTTGCCCATCAGATTGAGGATGATAAGATGAGCTATGAGCTAACTGAGTACCAAGACAAGAAAATAATTCTATCCAAAAATTTCTAGTGAAAATGGGATCTCTGTCACTTACAATAATCTTTGGGTTTCCATGTAGCTTTTGAACTGTTTCCATAAATGCAGTAGAAACTGTACTGGCTTTAAATGGATGTGATAATGCACAAAAGTGTGCATACTTGGTAAGTCTATCAACTACCACCATGATGACACTCTTTCCCTCAGACTTGGGTAAACCTGTGATAAAATCCATTGAAACCTCCTCCCAATGTTGGCTTGGAATGGATAAAGGTTGTAATAGACCCGGTGTCTTAATTGTTTCAACTTTATTTTGTTGGCAAACCAAACATTCCGCCACAAACTTTTGAATATCTGATTTAAGGCCATCCCAAAAAAATTCCTTCTTAACCCTGTGGTAAGGTTTTAAAAATCCTGAGTGCCTGCCTAAGGGAGAAGTGTGCAATTCTATAAGAATCTTTTGTTTTAGCTGGGAATTCTTACAGAGGTATAAGCGATCTTTGTACCATAACGAATCATTTTGCCAGTTAAATGTATCAGAAGTACTGGAATCTTGTTGTAGCTTTCGAATCATCCAGTTCTTAAATTGATACCTGTAGTAGCCTTCTGCGTCCTCTTTCCAATGCCACAAGTCTGAGCCAAAGTGGATTCTCCAAGGAAGAGTTATGTGAAATCTCCCATAGTGACTTGCTTTTAGACTGGTTCAGTAGAGCGAACTTGTACGACGTTCCACGAGACACTATTTCAACCTTTGAATCTAAAACACATAAACAAGAAGCTACAATTTGTCCTCTTTCTATACCTTCTTACGAAATTTCAATCCAATCTCCAGAGAGAAAGTTATGACGATTTTCCCCAGGTCACCTGTTTTGAATGTAATTCAGGAGTCTGCAAAAAGACCAACTTCCTCAGATCATATCTCCACAAATATCGCGATAAAAGACCTGAAATTTGGACCCAAGGTTCAGCGCGATTTCTTCTCAAATGGGTTTTTTTTACGACTTCTGAAACTTCACAGAAAAAAAGTTATAGCGAAAATGCCACGGTGACCTGTTTGGAGCAGCGAAACCCTAGAATCCAAAGCTTTGATACCAAATGTTATGAAACCAGCTCAAGAAAAGATAGAAAAGATAGATAAACGCCTTAGAATTCAGCCTCTTCGAGGGGGGAACCTCCTTTACATTACATAAATGAACAATTCTTGGATGATACAAATGACAAAACCTCGTTTCTATATATAGGAGTCTAAGGAGTCACAATATAATCCAGCCGACCTAACAATAATAATATAAAGCCACAAAAATAACAATAGATGGATTCTATGGGGCACAGAAATAACAATATGGGGGTAATAGGGGCACAACAATATAAATAAGGGGTATAACTACAATAGTAATGGGGTAATCACTAGTATTATAGGGACCCAACATATGTTATTATAAATATTGCAATAACTGGGATTGGTATATCCTATAGGTTATTTCCAACAAATCATGTACCAAAGAGGATTAGTGTCTCTTGTAAGTTGGAGCCCACAAAGTTTCTAACACTAAGTTCATTCCTTCAAAGTTGGTATTAGTATGTAGGTTCCTACAAATACCTATTATAAAGAAACTTTCATTAATATATTGTGTTCTAGATGTGAGAATTTTGGTTATTATTAATGAATATTTAAATAACTAACATGATTTCCTTATAATGGTCAGTCCCACTCCCCCTCTCAATATAAGTTTGAATCCAATAATTAGTATCATATCGGGTTCGTTTAGAAGCATTCTTACCAGTAGAAGGAAGATCTCATAGGAACCATGGCTAGTCATGAAGATTATTTCACAAGTAGAGATCCATTATTCAGTGGAACAAATCATTCCTTTTGTATGATAAGGATGGGGGCTTATATAATTTCACTTGGTTTTGACGTTCAGAAATCTATAGTGGATGATTATAAATCTCTAGAAACACCTCCATCTAATAAATATGGTAACAAGGTTCGAGTAAATAATGAAAAGGCCATGAATACTATCTTGGGTGGTCTATTAGAATGTGATTTTGACAAAGTAATGCGTAGTTAATCTACAAAGGACATTTTAGACAAACTTCAACATAATTATGAAGGAAACGTCAAGGTGAAGAGGGAAAATATTCAAGCCCATAGAAGATAGTTTTGGACTTGAAGTTAGATAATGAAGAAAAATATTATTGCCTAATTCTTTCGTGTGGATGAGATTGTTAATACTATTAGAGGATTTGGTGAAAACATTTAGAAATCAATGATTGTACAAAAGGTGGTGTGATCTATCCCCTTAAGATTTGATGTAAAGATCTCAATTACTATAGAAATCAAGGATTTGGAAAATATGAACATTGATGAGTTACATGGATTCTCACTCCGTATGAAATGAGGACAAAAAAAGGAAAGTATGCTTTAAGGAAGTATATTTTAAAGTTCAAATAAGACATAAAAAACTAAGTTAGTGATTATTCCAGCAATGAATCAAATGTAGAAGAGGCACAATTTGTGAGAAATATGAAAAGAGGATATGGAAAATACAAAGGTAATTTAACATTCAAATGTTTTAATTGCAGTAGAATATGGAATTCTGCTATGATGAAAATTGTGAGGACATTGATGATGAAGAAGAGCATGAAAGTATAAGAAAGTTGTTAGATTTGAAACTAGGGCTAAACTCCATGTGGGTCATCTTATTTATGGCAATTGATAATTTTATTGGATCCCTCTCATCGAGAGGTGTAGAATTGATCCTAAGATTATCCACTTCCAATAAGTATTTATGGAGATATGAATTTATTTTTATTATGTAATTATTATCAAGCCAACCAGCTCTTATGTAGGCTCTAGAAGCCCAAACGTCATGTCTATTCAACCTATACGTTTTTGATATAAATAGATGATGACTTGATGTAATTTGAACATACTTTCTTGAGTGATCTCCTCCTCTCCACATCTTGGGTTTTTGGGGAAGGAGTGAAACACCAAGAGTAATACACTGGCCTTATGATGATGCCCTAATCCAACGTAGGTGAAGAAGACATCTATCCAATGGAAAATGATTCGTTGTTCATCTCTATACACTGTTCAAGAAATCTGATACATGGTGAAACCCTATACGTTGTTCATGGAAACCTGTATATGGAAGACCTCATACGTTGTATATGTATACGTTGTCTCACACTATATATGAAGATGCTAACCTCATACATTGTATATGTATACGTTGTCTCACATTGTATATGAAGACGTTGCTCTCATACACTGTATGGAAGACCGGATATGCTATATGTGAAGACATGCAAACACAGTCATGGAGACATGTCAAATGCAGTCATGGAGACATGTTAAACGCTGTACATGGAGACATGTCAAATGCAGTCATGGAGACATGTGAAATGGTATACATGGAGACATATAAAATGCAGTCATGGAGACATGTCAAACGTTGTACATGGAGACATGTCAAACGCAGTCATGGAGACATGTCAAATGTTGTACATTGAGACATATAAAACACAGTCACGGAGACATGTCAAACACTGTACATGGAGACATATAAAATAGAGTCTATATATGAAACCACAGCAAATACATGAAGTTACAGCTAATGCACAAAGCCACAGTCAATATATGAAGCCACATCCAACACACGAAGCCACAGTCATGGTTGTAAAGTTGAAGTAAGGGTAATGAAGCCTAGCTGTAGCCATGTCTTGTGAGGAGGTCTGGAAAGGAGACCTGTAGCTAAAGGAGACCTGTCCATGAGAGAAGCAGATTTGCACCATGTATAGATACACAGTCAATATGCAGTCAATGAAAAGTTGTGACGAGGGTTTCAAGCAATGACAAGTGCTGCTATAATAATGATAGTAATAGTGACAGTCTCATCATATTAATACAATCAATGAGAAGTTGTGATGATTAGTGACAAAGTCATGATCTAGTTCTTGTGAAATCATGATTTCGATACAAAGATCACCTCTGGGGTAATTTGAAGGGACTATCATGGTGTAGCAATGATGATAACAACAATACTGAAGATATCAGTGATGAAGTACAACACAGTACAACATGATGATGAAATATGCATGATAAGATCATGAACATGAAGGGAAGCATGATAAGATCATGGACATGGGAAACATGAAGTTGAATGAGAACATGGACATGATGGACAACAACATAATGATAATACACATCTGTAAGGACATCAACATGATGATGATGCATATTAGTATGGGCAGCATGATAAGATCATGAACATGAAGGGAAACATGATAAGATCATGGACATGGGAAACATGATGATTATCATGATTCTTGCAACATGGTGTAGTATGCAATGGTGTAGCAAGAGGACCAGATGAAGCACGATGATAGGTGGAGGAGTCAGCTTTAGAATCAATTGAAGCAGAATGTCTTCAACTGATCTTAGCTTTATACGAAATGATCTATGGTAGATCTAGATAAGTCATAGTGTTGACTTCTGTTGTAAATGTATTATCTCTCTCTCTCTGTTGGGTCCCTATAATACTAGTGATTACCCCATTACTATTGTAGTTATACCCCTTATTTATATTTTTGTGCCCTTATTACCCCCATGTTGTTATTTCTGTGCCCCATAGAATCCCTCTATTGTTATTTTTGTGGCTTTATATTATTATTGTTAGGTCGGCTGGATTATATTGTGACTCCTTAGACTCCTATATATAGAAAGGAGGTTTTGTCATTTGTATCATCCAAGAATTGTTCATTTATGTAATGTAAAGGAGGTTTCCCCCTCAAATAGGCTGAATTCTAAGGCGTTGATCTATCTTTTCTATCTTTTCTTGAGCTGGTTTCATAACATTTGGTATCAGAGCTTTGGATTCTAGGGTTTCGCTGCTCCAAACAGGTCATCGTGGCATTTTCACTATAACTTTATTTCTGTGACGTTTCAGAATTTCCAAACAAAACCCATTTGAGAAGAATCGCGCTGAACCTTGGGTCCGAATTTCAGAGCTTTTCACGCAATATTTGCGGAGATATGATCTAAGGAAGTTGGTCTTTTTGCAGACTCTTGAATTACATTCAAAACAGGTGACCTGGGGAAAATCGTCATAACTTTCTCTCTGGGGATTGGATTGAAATTTCATAAGAAGGTACAAAAGAGGATGGACCGTAGTTTCTTGTATGTGTGTTTCAGATGCAAAGGTTGAAACAGTGACTCGTGGCATGTCGTACAAGTTCGCTCTACTGAACTAGTATAAAAGAAAGTCACTGCGGGAGATTTCACATAACTCTTCCTTGGAGAATCCAATTTGGGTCAGAATTATGGCATTGGAAAGAGGACGAAGAAGGCTACTACAGGTCAAAATTTCAGAATTGGATGATCTGAAATTACAGAGATACATCAGATTCAATATCAGGCTTTTATAAAGTGAAAAAAGGTGTGTAGTTTTTTTAAAATTTTTGTGTAAGCTTGGTTTAACGGAATTCAAAGGGCATAGTAAAACATTATTATCGGTAACTGATGCCCCGAGGAAAGAAAATGCAAACACCTAGTAAGGAACCTGAAAGCTCTAGCATGACTCATGAAGAAGAGGGAGAAATGCTACATGATATATCAAAATTACAAGAACAAGTGCAACAAATGTCACGCTCACAAAAGCTAACAGAAGCTAAGATAAATGGCGTGGAATCTAAGATAAATGGCACGGAAGCTAAGATGGATGATTTAAAGATAGATTTGAAGACATATTTGGAGAGAGACATGGCAAATTTGAAGACAGATTTGAAGATAGATTTGACAAATTTTCTACAAGAAATACTTACTAATGGTGAAAAGGTTGTAAAGGAAACTCATGATGTGAACAAAGTAATGTTAATCATGATTCCATAGACTCTAATGTTGGATCAAAGATCCACCATATTCAAAAAATCGATATGAGGAAGTTTGATGGCAAGGATCCCGCCACATGGATATTACAGATGGAGGAGTTCTTCGATCTCAATAATGTGCAAAACACACAAAAGGTACGTATGGAAACTGTATATTTGGAAACAAATAAGTTTGTATGGTATCAATGGATTTGCTCTTGTAAAAAATTTATCACTTGGGCAATTTTTACGGAAGAATTGATAGCACATTATGAAGATACAAAAAGCAACACTTTTTTTAGCCAATTGATAAGTCTCAAACAAAAGGGCTCAATAATGGAGCACATTGAGGAGTTCCAAAAATTGAACATAAGGGTAAAAGATATTCCAAAGGAGAATAGGATTGATGTGTTCATAGGGTCTTTAAAGGATAATATCCAACATGATGTTCACCTTTGGGAACCTGATTCATTAGAGAAGGCATTCAGGTTAGCAAGAAAAATGGAAAGCAAAATTATGGCAACCAGGAAGCATACCACTCACAACTATAAAGACGAAAGTGTTGTTGCCCCTAGTCTTCCACAACCTATAAGGTTGACACCACAACAATTGGAAGAAAAAAGAGCAAAAGGGCTTTGTTACAGTTGTGATAGCAAATACACTAAAGGTCATAAGTGTGCTGAGAAGAAATTATTCTACATAGGTTGTGAAGAGGAAGAAGAGAAGGAGCAAGAAAGGTCAAAAGAAGAAGATATACTCCAGGAACAAAGCCTAGATGAAGAACAAATAAATCCGACCATATCTTGTAATGCATTGGCGGGAATTACCACTCCTCAAACCATCAAGATAGAAGGACAAAGGAAGAAGAAAAAGGTAATAGTGTTGATTGATTCAGGAAGCACCCACAATTTTATTCATTGTAGGGTAGCAAAAGAATTGAATTGCTTCCTATATCCAGCACCAGAGTGTCAAGTGATGATTGCAAATGGAGGAGCAATAAATTGCTCTGGAAGGTTCCATAATATCAAGCTATCCATGGGAGAATATGTATTGACTAGCCCAATGCTTTCCATTCCAATGGGAGGTGTTGATGTTGTACTAGGAGTCCAATGGCTACAATCCTTGGGTACAATAGCTTTTAATTTTCAAGAACTTTTCATCAAATTTTCTACGGAAGGAAAGGAAGTTGAATTAAGGGGTATTGCAGGGAAACCAGGAAAGATAATCAGCTCCAATGGTATGACAAAGCTTCTAAAAAATGAGCAAAGAGGTGTAATTGCACAATTATGTTCGCTAGATGTTTCCACATCGGAATCATCTATTTCTCCAGATCTCCAAAAAGTCCTGGACAATCATTCCAAGGTATTTGAGACTCCCAAATGTCTCCCACCTATGCGTGATCATGATCATGCTATTCATCTGATTCCAGGAAGTGTTCCTCCAAACATCAGGCCATACAGATATCCCTATGTCCAAAAAAGTGAAATTGAACGTATGGTTGCAGAAATGCTAGAGGCTGGTATAATTCAACCAAGTCAAAGTTCTTTCTCTACTCCAGTAGTATTGGTGCACAAGAAGGATGGATCATGGCGCATGTGTCCGGATTATAGGGAGCTCAACAAGCTCACTATTAAAGATAAGTTCCCCATTCCTGTCATTGATGAATTACTGGATGAATTGCATGGATCAATTTACTTCACCAAGTTGGATCTTCGTTCGGGATATCATCAAATCAGAATGAAGATTGAAGACATTCCGAAAATGGCATTTAGAACTCATGAGGGTCATTATGAATTTTTGGTCATGCCTTTTGGCCTTACTAATGCACCTTCAACATTTCAAGGTTTGATGAATTCAATTTTCAAACCATTCCTTAGAAAATTTGTGTTAGTATTTTTTGATGATATACTAATCTACAACAAGTCTTGGAAGGATCATGTTGAACATGTTGACAGGGTGCTACAACTATTGGAGGAGAAACAATTATATGCAAAAAGATCCAAATGTTTCTTTGGAGTCCAGGAGGTGGAATATTTGGGTCATATTGTATCTCATGAAGGAGTTAAGGTAGACCCTAGCAAAATTAAAGCCATTATGGAATGGAAAATTCCCACATCCATAAAGCATCTACGAGGATTTCTTGGGTTGACAGGGTATTATTGCAAGTTTGTTAAGAATTATGGGAGAATAGCAGCACCTCTAACAACATTATTGAAGAAAGATGCATTTTCATGGACTCTGGAAGAAACAAAGGCCTTTGAACATCTTAAAGAGGTAATGTGCCAAGCACCGATCTTAGCTACACCGGACTTCACAAAAACCTTTATTGTGGAATGTGATGCTTCAGGAAATGGAATTGGTTTTCTTCTAATGCAAGATGAAAGACCCATTTCTTTTGAAAGTCGTCCAATCAAGGGAAAGTTTTTAAGCAAAGCTATTTATGAGAAGGAAATGTTGGCAATACTCCATGCACTTAAGAAACGACGACCCTACCTAATGGGAAGACACTTCAAGGTAAAAACGAATCATGATAGCCTTAAATACTTTTTAGAACAAAGATTATCCTCTGAAGAGCAACAAAAGTGGGTCACAAAGATGTTGGGTTATGACTTTGAAATCATCTACAAAAAAGGGAAGCAAAATTTGGTGGCGGATGCACTCTCAAGAAAGGATGAGGATGTGGAAGCATTGTTGTGCGCCATTTCTATTATCCAACCAAATTGGATAAACGAAGCAAGGGAGGAATGGAAGAATGATGAAGAAGTGTGGGCACTTATTCGAAAGCTACAACAAGATTCCAGTACGTCTGATACATTTAGCTGGCAAAATGATTCATTATGGTACAAAGATCGCTTATACCTCTGTAAGAATTCCCAGCTAAAACAAAAGATTCTTATGGAATTGCACACTTCTCCTTTAGGAGGGCACTCAGGATTTTTAAAAACTTACCACAGGGTTAAGAAGGAATCTTTTTGGGATGGCCTTAAATCAGATATTCAAAATTTTGTGGCGGAATGTTTGGTTTGCCAACAAAATAAAGTTGAAACAATTAAGACACCGGGTCTATTACAACCTTTTTCCATTCCAAGCCAACATTGGGAGGAGGTTTCAATGGATTTTATCACAGGTTTACCCAAGTCTGAGGGAAAGAGTGTCATCATGGTGGTAGTTGACAGACTTACCAAGTATGCACACTTTTGTGCATTATCACATCCATTTAAAGCCAGTACAATTTCTACTGCATTTATGGAAACAATTCAAAAGCTACATGGAAACCCAAAGATTATTGTAAGTGACAGAGATCCCATTTTCACTTGGGCAGAATTATTTTCTTGTCTTGGTACTCAGTTAGCTCATAGCTCATCTTATCATCCTCAATCTGATGGGAAAACTGAGATAGTAAACAAATGTTTGGAAGGATATCTTCGTTGCTTTGTATCTGATAAACAGACACAATGGGTCAAATGGTTACCTCTGGCTGAATGGTGGTATAACACTTCTTCCATACAGCAACGAAAATGACCCCATTTATGGCACTTTATGGGTATCAACCACCATCCATCACATCATATTTAAGAGAAAATTCTAAGGTTCAGGCAGTGGAACATCACAACGAACATCAACAACAAGTCCTCCAACTCTTAAAGGATAACCTCGTGTTGGCACAAAATAGAATGAAACAACAGGCAGATCAACATCGCAGTGAAAGAAGTTTTGATGTAGGTGATTGGGTATTCCTACGGCTACAACCATATAAGAAAATGTCCCTAAGGCAAGCTAAGAAGGATAATAAATTATCACCAAAGTATTATGGTCTGTACAAGGTGTTGTAAAAGATTGGTACTATGGCATACAAATTGGAGCTTCTTGCAGCTTCTCGATTGCACCCAGATTTCCATGTTTCATGTTTAAAGAAGGTTATAGGCGACAAGCTCCCAGTTCAAACAATATTTCCAGAACTTGACGAGGAAGGAAAAATTATATTGGAACCGGAAGCAGTCATAGAAACAAGAAATCGACAGCTACGAAATCGATCAATTTCAGAGTATCTTATCAAGTGGAAGAACTTATCCGCTGAAGATTCCACATGGGAGGATGAGAATTTTATGCAGAAGTATCCAGAACTACCCAAGCGTTGAGGAAAACACTTTTTTGAAGGAGAGGGGCATGTTGGGTCCCTATAATACTAGTGATTACCCCATTACTATTGTAGTTATAACCCTTATTTATATTGTTGTGCCCCTATTACCCCCATGTTGTTATTTATGTGCCCCATAGAATCCCTCTATTGTTACTTTTGTGGCTTTATATTATTATTGTTAGGTCGGCTGGATTATATTGTGACTCCTTAGACTCCTATATATAGAAAGGAGGTTTTGTCATTTGTATCATCCAAAAAATTTTCATTTATGTAATGTAAAGGAGGTTGCCCCCTTGAAGAGGCTGAATTCTAAGGCGTTGATCTATCTTTTCTATCTTTTCTTGAGATGGTTTCATAACACTCTCTCTCTTTCTCTGTTGAACTTTGAATAACATAAAAGAAGAATTGATCAAGGGTTTCCACACACATTGTGGGGTTTGTCCCTGGCTAGCACCACATCTTGTGTCCTCTTGTCTTGGCTTGTCTTCTACGATTTATATTTGTGATCTATCTATAGTTTATCTTAATGCTGATGTGATTGCTAACTATGAAAATTTAAATAAATTGCTCTAGCATAGAACATACCAAAAGTTAACATGGAATCAGAGCTGAGGTAAAGACAATGCCCAAGTAAGAGTGAAAGAGCAATCACCGAAGACAGTTGGGACAAGACAGAAGGGTCAATGGGTTCCTCATAATTCAACTAGAGTGAAGTTGAAGCAGAGAATGTTATCGGAATGACGCAGCAGAAGTTTCTGATTGCATACCTAAAGATCACTTCATTGGGAAGTTTGGATCTAAGGGTGGATGGAAAGGTAGATGTGTTGGTTACGAGTTTGGCTCTTATGCAAATGAGTGTTTGAATGATAGAGATGTAGGTTATCAAAGACACGTCCAACTCTTCAAGGAAGCAAGGAACCCTAGGTAATAGAATAAAATATTGTTTCTGATAAAGAAGTGTTATCTTATTGGCCCTCTCCTTCAGATTCTTTGGTAATCTAACATATTGATTGTAGTGCTTCAAGGAACTTCATCGGATAGAAGGGTGCACTCTCTAATTTGGTAGAGATGGAAAAAATCGTGAGATTACACTTTGTTGGCATTATGATTCAGGTGTTGTCCTTGATGGCAAACCCATTCAGGTGATAATTCAAGAAGGACGCGGGAAATATGTTCAGCAAGTGCGTCACAGGCATACCATGCAGAATCCAGGGACGCAGGCCAGCCGTTCAGGAGGTGCGTCCGCCCAGTGCACACATTTCAAGGCAGAGTGTTTCTTGTGTGGTATCTAGCCGACGGTTTTGTGTTTCTATGGTGTCGGCTCGTGATATTGTTCCATGTTTTGGGGAGAAGCTTGCCTATATGCAGAGGAATTCATTTGGATTAAGCATCATCTTGGTTGAATATCTCTTGGTGAGATCTAGTCCAGATCTATAAGGGCGAATCTTCTAATGGACTATGATCTTTATGGAGCATGATCAGATCTGTGGATCTGAGAGTTTGGGTTGGTTCTGAAGTCCTCATATTTCTTATATCTGAAGGGACGCAAGTTCAGTGACAAGTGCATGCAGTACAGTAAAGGCTCAGGTGCGTCTCTGAGGCAAAGGACGCGGCGCGACTGTGTTATTGGGTGCGTCTCTGAAGCGAAAGACGCGGCGCGATAGTTATGCTGGGTGCGTCGGTCGCAGCAAAGCATAGAGGAACAGTGCGTCTGCATGCAGAACATCAGAAGGTAGACTGCGTCCAGTCGCAGGCCACAGAAAGAAAATATGCGTCCCTGTCTTAAGATGATCTGTTGACTGTATATTTCTGTTCATAAAGTGTTCTGGGTTGTTTCTGTAATTATTGATCTGATATCTGTAGTAGACTGTATCTGTTGTATACTTGTTGATCATTTGATTCTTCATGAAAAGAAGTAGTTGTAGCTCCCTTCCAGGAGAGACTGGAAAACGAGAGAGAGTTGTAGCTCTCTGCAGGTTGCAGCCTGCGTGCTGGTAAAGGACTGCACCAGTACAAAATCATTGTAAAGAGAATTTCTTGAAAGAAGATAGAGACATATTGCAGCAGGTGGTTTTCTCCCACATTGGGTTTCCACCTTACTCTTGTGTTCTTTGGTGTGACTGTCTATTTTATTTATTCATTCTCATTGTTTTATGGTACTGATATGCAAGAATAATTCAAAAGATCAAATAAGGAAGATTTGGTAAATTGCTAGATAATACTGATTCACCCTCTCAGTAGTTGATGCCACCTATGCCGAAAAGGCAATGGAAGTCAAAGGTTTTATGGTGGCATTCGTCAATGGAAATTTACGTGTTTTGAAAATTGAATTTTTGAAGATGTTTTTGAGTTCAAGGTTATATCAAGTTGTAGGAAGTCCACTGGGGACCATGTCCATTGACACAGCACCGAAGGTCTATGGGTCAGATGGTGACAGAGATGCCTGAATTCAAAAAGAGCATGAAGGTACATGTCTGAGATGTACCGAAGGAAAATCTTACAAGGGGACCATTCCCCCTCATGTAGCGGGTCCACAGGTTTGGAACAACCCGTGGAGTTTTAAATTCATAAACAAGATTCTCATGTATTTAGTTGGAAGAAAGCCCTCTATGGCTTGAAGCAAGACACCCCGAGCATAGTATGAGAGGGTCAACAACTGTCTAATGAAATTAAAGCTTCACTAGGAGTGAAATCTATCCAAACCATCTGAAGGTTGTGGATGACAAACCTCTCATACTGGCACCTATGTCTGACAGGTGCATACCCTCTCATTTGTAGAAGACAGAGGGAGTTGGATTCCGAATGTGGAAAGATAAACTGCTAGCTTGTGACTACCTCGAGGATCTTAACTTTCAGAGGTTATATTGTAGTTATGTTGAACTTGATTTGGGAAATGCCTCTGAGTTTCTAAAACTCATTTGCGTTAATGTTCTTGGTGAACCTCCATCTGAACATATGTTTTGAGTGTGAGCTCATATTTGGTTGAGCCTAACTAGATTGGTGCCAAGAATCTTTTGAGATGTCTTCAGGACACAATCTCTCATGGATTGAGATACACTGCCGGAAATATGAAATTGCATGATTATTCGAATGATGATTAGGCAGGTAGTGTGGAGGATCACTGGAGCACTTCTTAGTGTTAATTCTCTTAGAATTCTATTTCGATATAATGGATGAGTAGGAAGTAGAATTTAGTTGCCATAAGCACCGCCGAGACTGGATACATATCTACGAGTATGATCTCATGTGAAGCTGCCTGGTTGGGGAAGCTCTTCAGTGAGTTGTTTTGATCACATACCACTGTGATTCTCTGTAACAACTAGAGGTGGGATTCGATTATTGAGGAATCCCATATTAGAAAGTTGCTCCAGCTGATAGACATCAGATACTACCTTATCTAGGATATGGTAAGTCGATGATCAAGGAGGCTCCATCGCAATGAGATGATGTACAGGTCAGAGCCCCAGGGAAAGATCAAATTTGTGATTTTCCAGAATGATTTGGAGTCATTGAGAGACCTTTGTAAAAGGGTCTTGCATGTTGCATACATTGAGCTTTGGGAACTCTAAGGGGCTTGCAGTTCTTACTGGAGCAACATACGACCACAGGGTGACTCACCCTCCCCTGGTGGTGTGCATTGGAACAATATGATTCACTCTCTTGTGGGAAAAGATGATTCACTCTCTTCTGGAATAGGATGATTCTCTCTCCTGTGTAGTAGGATTGATGTGTTCTCTTGAGAGGCCTGGATTGATGTGTTCTCCATGGCGATTGTAGCAGGATTGATGTGTTATCCTATGAGGCCTGGATTGATGTGTTCTCCATGGCCATTGTAGTAGGATTGATGTGTTCTCCTGTGAGACCTGGATTGATCTGTTCTCCATGGCGATTGTAGCAGGATTGATGTGTTCTCCTGTGAGGACAGGTTTGATTAGTTCTCCTGTTGAGGCATCCTACCCATGTAGTCTGGGACACATGGTAAGTACCTCTCATCTGATCAATGAGTAGGAAAATGAAGTTAGGGACCATAGTAGTACCGATGGATGCATTGTTGTATCTACCGTACTCCCTATGCTAGGATGACCTCCATTGATCTAGGATCAATGATACTGGTCTGGGACCAGTGGTAGGAGTTGTACCATACTATGACATTAACTTCGGGTTGGTTGAGACTGGTCTGGGACCAGTGGTACATACTCTGAGACTGACTTTGTGTCAGTGAAGGACTGGACTAGGACTAGTGAGAGTGGTACATACTATGACGCTGACTTCGGGTCGGTTGAGACTGGTCTGGGACCAGTGGTACATACTCTGAGACTAACTTTGTGTTAGTGTAGGACTGGTCTGAGACTAACTTCGTGTTAGTGCAGGACTGGTATAGGACCAGTGAGAGTGGTACATACAATGAGGCTGACTTCGGGTCGGTTGAGACTGGTCTGGGACCAGTGATAACCTCTCTAAGCCTGCGATACTAGTCTGGGACCAGTGGTAGGAGTGGTGCCCATTATGACGCTGACTTTGGGTTGGTTGAGACTGGTCTGGGACCAGTGGTACGCACTCTGAGACTGACTTCAGGTCAGTGGAGAATGTTATGAGACATTATCGATCAATTCTTATTCTTCATGGTTCAGCAGAGCTAAGTTGAGCATAGTAGAGCCAGCAGAGCTGAGTTGAGCAACAGAGTAGAGCAAGCAGAGCTAAGCAGAGCAGAGTGGAGCTAGCAAAGCTGAGCAAAGCCAGCAGAGCAGAGCTAAGCAGAGTTGAGTAGAGCAATGCAAAGCTAATAGAGCTAGCAAAGCTGAGCTGAGCAGAGCAGAGCCAGTAGAGAAGAGCAGAGCTAGTAGAGCCAGTAGAGCTGAGCTGAGTTGCACAAAGCATAGTAGAGCCAGCAGAGCTGAACAGAGTAGAGCAGAGCTAGCAGAGCCAGCAAAGCTGAGCAGAGCTGAGCAAAGCATAGCAAAGCCAACAGAGCTGATCCGAGTTGGGCAGAGGAGTGCAGGGCACTGATGGCAGAGATAGTACAGTCAGACTTATGGATCACCGGATGGAGTTCTCCCTAGTTGAGAAGGAGTGTTAAATTTGAAACTAGGGCCAAACTCCATGTGGGTCAGATTATTTATTGTAGCTGATATTTCTATTGGATCCCTCTCATCGAGAGGTGTAGGATTGATCCTAAGATCATCCAATTCCGATAAGTATTTATGGAGATATGATTTATTTTGATTATGTAATTATTATCAAGCCGACCAACTCTTATGTAGGCTCTGGAAGCCCAAACTTCATGTTTATTCAACCTATACATTTTTGGTATAAATAGATGATGATTTGATTTCATTTGAACACACATTCTTGAGTGATCTCCTCCTCTCCACGTCTTGGGTTTTTGGAGAAGGAGTGAAACACCAAGAGCAATATGCTAGCCTTATAATGATGCCCTAATCCAACACAAGTCAAGAAGACATCTATCCACTAGAAAATGATTTGTTGTTCATCTCTATACACTGTTCAGGAAATCTGATACATGGTGAAACCCTATACGTTGTTCATGGAAACCTGTATATGGAAGACCTCATACGTTGTATATGTATACACTATCTCATGCTATATATGAAGATGCTAACCTCATACATTGTATATGTATATGTTGTCTCATTCTGTATATGAAGACGCTACTCTCATACGCTGTATGGAAGACTGGATATGCTATATGTGAAGACATGCAAATGCAATCATGGAGACATGTCAAATGCAGTCATGGAGACATGTTAAACACTATACATGGAGACATGTCAAACACAGTCATGGAGACATGTCAAACGCTGTACATGGAGACATATAAAATGCAGTCATGGAGACATGTCAAATGCTGTACATGGAGACATGTCAAACATAGTCATGGAGACATGTCAAACGCTGTACATGGAGACATGTCAAACACTCTACATGGAGATATATAAAACACAGTCTATATATGAAACCATAGCAAATACATGCAGCTACATTCAATGCACGAAGCCGCAGTCAATATATGAAGCCACAACCAACTCACGAAGTCACAGTCATGGTTGTAAAGTTGAAGTAAGGGTAATGAAGCCTAGCTGTAGTCATGTCTTGTGAGGAGGTCTGGAAAGGAGACCTGTAGCTAAAGGAGACCTGTCCATGAGAGAAACAGATCCACACCATGTATAGATACACATGCAATGAAAAGCTGTGATGAGGGTTTCAAGCAACGTCAAGTGTTGTTGTAATAATGAAAGTAATAGTTACAGTCTCAGCATATTAACACAGTCAATGAGAAGTTTTGATGATCAGTGACAAATTCATGATCTAGTTCTTGTGAAATCATGATCTCGATGCAGAGATCACCTCTGGGGTAATTTCAAGGGACTATCATGTTGCAGCAATGATGATAACAACAGTACTGAAGATATCAGTGATGAAGTACAACATAGTATGACATGATGATGAAAGATGCGTGATAAGATCATGAACATGAAGGGAAGCATGATAAGATCATGGACATGGGCAACATGAAGTTGAATGAGAACATGGACATGATGGACAGCAGCATAATGATAATACACATCTGTAAGGAAAGTAGCATGATGCTGATTCATATTAGTATGGGCAGCATGATAAGATCATGAACATGAAGGGTAGCATGATAAGATCATGGGCATGGGCAGCATGATGATTATCATGATTAGTGCAGCATGGTGCAGTATGCAGTGGTGCAGCAAGAGGACCAGATGCAACACGATGATAGGTGGAGGAGTCACCTTGAGAATTAGTTGAAGCAAAATGTCTTCAACTGATCTCATCTTTATACAAAACGACCTATGCTAGATCTGGATAAGTCATAGTGTTGACTTCTTTTGTAAATGTACTATCTCTCTCTCTCTCTTTCTCTGCTAAACTTTGAATAACATAAAAGAAGAATTTATCAAGGGCTTCCCCACACATTGTGGGGTTTGTCCCTGGCTAGCGCCAGATCTTGTGTCCTCTTGTCTTGGCTTGTCTTCTGCGATTTATATTTGTGTTCTATCTGCAATTTATCCTAATGTTGATGTGATTGCTAACTATGAAAATTTAAATAAATTGATCTAGCATAGAACATACCAAAAGTTAACAAAAGTATTATAGATGAAAAATAGGAAAGTATTGTAAGAAGATTTTTTTTTTAATCAAGAGTAGTAGCCCCTCAAAAGGGAGTGATGAATATGCATCTAATATTGACAAAGAACAACTTGTTTTCATAGACATTGATACAAAGAATGTTGAAAAAGAATATGAAGAAAATAAAGAATAGAAAAGATATTTAGAGAATGAGAATATTGATGGGGAAGTAAACCTTGAATTGAAACTTGTCTGTGCCATAGAAGAACTAGAGATACTCTCAAAGGAAATATAAAAAAAAGGAGTTATTATATAAATATGAGAAGAAAAGGGATCATGATCTTGATGAAGCAATGGTTTCCACCTAGAAAACACAACTATAGGAAAAGAGGATAGAAGTAGTGAGAAGCTAGCTGAAGGAAAAGGAAGAATATTGTGAAAATCTAGAAGTAGAAGTTATTTCCATTAGAAATGAACTAGACAAAGAAAATTCTCAGTTGAATCAAAGATTCAAGTTTGGAGCAAGTAATTAAACCTTAAATGATATTCTCGGCTCCCATAGGTTACCATTCATCAAAAAATGTCTTGGCTATAGGAAAAATCGTAAGACCTCAAAGGGAATTAAGCACAAATCCACCAGAAAATAGAAATTAAGAAAATCACAAAAGGTATGTTGATGCTTTCATAGCTCCTTCAACAATGAAAGAAACACTAGGAAAGGGGATAAAGACCATCAATGACCTTATTTTTCACACAATGTCAATAAGAATGAATTCATAAAATATGATCCACCAAGAAGGCCTTTAACATCTTAGTATCAAAATTTCTTATTTGGATACTAATTTTCTTGTAATATTTTTTTTCATAAAGCAATAAATTATAGAGCTTATGTAAGAAATGACTATGTGAGAAATAGAAATAGAGGATCTTATAAAGAATGGTTTTGTGAGAAACATAACTAATGAAGCTTAATTTATAAGATAGTGACTAATTTTCTCCCCTTTCGGATCATGTTGAATGCTATAAGTACAATAATTGTGGGCACAAGGATTATAATTGTAGAAGAATCACATTAAGGTTTCCTAAGAAAAGAAAGAATGAAGATATTACCAAGCATAGTGGGCAATGCATAAATCTAAGTAAAAGAAAGAAATGAAACAAGAGAAATATGGAATTGCTTTATATGCTCAACACAAACCAATAAACTGGTTTATTGATAGTGGATATTCGAGACACATGATAGAAGATTAGGTTAAATTAATTACTCTAAAAGAAGAAAAACAAGGAAATTATACCTTTGGAGATAATGCATCAACAAGGATACCTGGAAATACTAAAGAGCACATCAGGGGGGATCTTTAGTATTGGGTTAGCAACAATTTCTTGGTACAACAGGAAGCAGAGATCAGTTGCACTTAGTTCAACAGAAGCAATATACATGGTTGCTAATCAAGCAACTTGTGAGGCTATCTTCATGAGTAAGATCCTTGTTGCGTTATTTGGCCAGCAGATGGATCCTACAGTGATTTACTGTGACAATTAGATTTGTATCAAACTCTCTAACAATCTAGTTTTTAATGATTGGTCCAGGCATACCAAAATATGGTATCAACATCTACGAGACTATGTGCAGAGGAGAATCATGTTGCTGGAGTACATTCCTACAGAGGAGTGGGATGCAAATATTTTGACAAAGGCATTGTCAATATGCAAATTCGAGTTTCACAGAGGCAAGATCAGGGTAGAAGATAATTACTTTCTTATTAAGAGGGACTGTTGGAAATGAAACAAGAAAATCCCAATTTAATTTTGTCCTTGAATTAAATTGGGAATAAAATTTTAATTCCACATCTCATGACAACTTATAATAGTTAACTAAGTTAATTTGACTTAGTTGGCTCAGTTAATTCGAGTTGAGGGTCTAACTAGAGTCATGTAGAGTGTCTCCTACAATTAGGAGCACTAGTTGAGTATATTTTGAGTTGTAATTATATAATTCAATCTAACTAAGTTAAATTCAGTTAAACTAGTTCCAATTGATGGAGGAATCAGTGGGAGGTCTAGCAATGGGGTGTTTCTTTCATTTCAGTGGGGTGTTTCCTATATTTGAGTGTGGTGTTACCTGAAGTACATTGGGGTGCTTCCTGATGTGCAGTGTGGTGCTGCCTAAAGTACAATGGGGTACTGTCTACAGTCTAGTAGGGTGTTGCTTGAAGTGTAGTGTGGTGTTTCCTGAGGTACAATGGGGTTCCACCTGAAGTATAATGTGGTGCTACCTAAATTGCAGTGTGGTGTTGCCTATAATGATCAACCAATAAACCGAAGATTCGCTCATAATTAAATCATGCATGTCAGATCAGAGAAAGACCTAATTAAGATTAGAGTTTAGGAAAAATGTACTATCAATTGTAAAATCATCTAAATTAATTTGATGGTGCATGAAATTAGAGGAAGGCCTATAAGGATTGCACAATTCATAATTGAGGAATTTATTCCTTAAGGAACGACACAAGAAAATAGGTACTTGGGTAAGCAAGAAATTGGCTAAGTTTTGGCCTGAGTTTGTCTATGAAGCAGTGAGATAGATAGACATGGTTCAAAGCTTTCTCAGGCTTGAGAAAAGCATTGTAATATTCTCATATTTTTTAATTAATGCAATAGCAAGGGTTTTTAGTTGTGGCTTTCCCTAGGAAATCATTGTGTAATTTTCCAATTGAATTCTTTCTCTTGTATGCTTCGTGATTTGGCAATCATTTAATTGTTTCTGTTGATGAGAATGTAGATTCAAATATGTTGTTTTAGAATATTATAGTTAGCAGTTTGAATCTACAAGGATTTTCTACAATACTCTTGGGGTCTTAAAAGTGGAGAAAAAATGTGATTTCTAGAATGAAAAGTCATCTTGGAATTTTCATTATAACTTCTCTTTTAAGTGTTGAGAAATCAATGTTAGTAGTATTAGGGTTTGATTTCTCTTTCTTGATAATTACTTGTGAGTTATCTTGGCTTTTTAAAATTGTTTATTGCATTTTCTTTCATCAAGAAATTTCCAAATTATGTGTGTATGAAAATCACAAGAACAAGGGACACAAGATGTAGGCACTCATCTAAGGAAAAACCCCTATCTATGGGAAAACCCAATCAAACCTCTTCTTTCAGTTGTTTTTACAGGAAATGATGAGATAATACAAGACTCTTCAACCTAGACACAGACTTCCTCCAATCACCAATTCAACCCTTCCTTCCAACAATTTCACTCTATATCTTCGACCTTGCAACAGTAAAACTTTGACCTATCTAGAAGCAGAAATTTGACCTATGCAGCAGCAAAACTTCGACGTATGTAGCAATAGAACTTCGACCCCAACAACTACAGAACCTTGACCTACCCAACAACATATCTTTTACCCTAGCAACATCCCTGTAACTTTGTACATATGAGAGAGAGAGATATCCCAAAATATTTGACTTGTTCTTCTCCTCCAATTCTGCTTCTTCTCCTTGAACTTCACACTTTTCTGCACTTCCTTCTTTTGTATCAAACTTGATTGAGTTGGTGAGAAAATGGATCAAACTACACTTGTATATATAGCCTCTTATGTGGGTTAAATTTTCCTCATGTAGACCAACTTCATCAGGCAAGGGTCGACTTGGTGTGGAGGTGACTGATTACATATTTGACTCAATAATAATTCATTTTACATGATTCAAAAGCCAAAGAAGGGTCTCATTAAATTGACAATGACTCTAATGACTCAATATAAAACACAAAATTCATCAATGGGGACTTTGACCTATAAAATGATGACCAGGCATGAAACCCATGCTTTAATAAGTCATTGTAATAATAATAATTTTTTCTCTTTCATTCTTTGATAAATACATTTCATAATGACTCAAATACAAATATGAAGACTGAACCTAGTTACATTCTTCAACAGTCCCTCTTACCTAGGGAGGTATTCATAATTTACGCATGTATATGCAAGTACAAGGAATATCTCAAAACAAAAAAGCTATGAAGATTTTAGGCACATGAAGTGCCACAGACTAGATTCTTGAGCAGGGAAATCTATCTGGGTGGGACTAAGATGGACTCAAGCTTTTAGCCTCTCTAGGTACCATCAGGCCTACTTTCTAACCATCAACCCAAAGAACCAGGTGTGTAATGCAAGGTCAAAGCTCTATGACCAACGCCACCCTCCCTACTTCGAAAACCATACATCAACACATAGGCCAAGCAGATGCCCTCCCATGCATTTTATATTAGACAATATGTGTCATCAAATATCTTACAAACATTTGTTATCAACGAGATTAGTGATATCAACAAAACCAAGCATGCTTCTAAGATATTCAAACTTTATATTAGGAAGAGACTTTGTTCACACATTAGCTACCTGTTCATCAATCGGGATATATTATAGCTTCACGATCCCATATTGTAACAAGCTTCTAATATAGTGGTAATTATTGTTTACATGTTTCATCCTTGCATGGAACATAGGATCTTCCTACATATTAATGCTACCTTTATTATCACAATTTATCACAGTAAGACTTAGAGGCTTCCCAACCAAATCTAATAGAATCTTCCTCAACCATACAATCTCCTTTGCTACTTCACATGAAACCACATACTCAGCTTCAAAAATAATCAAAGCAACAAGATCTTTCTTACTACTCATCGATGAGATCATAACAGATCCAAACTAAAACATCCACATGTAGTGATTCTTCCATCAATCTCACTACCACTCCAATCAAAATCTGTAAAACCTGTCAACTTGATTTCCTTGTTGTTGTACTTTAGGTAGTGATGTATAGTTCCACATAGATATATTCACAAAAAATTGACTAAGAATGTTAAAAACAAAACATATATCTGGTTTAGTATTTACCAGATACATGAAAGAACACACCAACTTAGGATATGTGGTAGGATCTATAAGACTGGAGTTAAAGATTCTCAATTTCTTGAGATTGGTGATCATGGGAGTAGTCATGGGCTTGTAATCCATCATACCGAATTTATGCAACAACTTGATTATATACATTTCTTGCTCTAGATATATCTCCCCAGGTTTCTGCCATACTTCTAGACATAGGTAATAATGCATTAGTCCCAGAACCTTCATCTCAAACTGGGCTGCTATCATCTTCTTACATTATTGTATCCTTCACTCTATACCTGTGATAAATAGATCATTGACATATAGTATAATAATTACTCTCTCATTATCCACAACTTTGATATAGAGATTTGGATAAATAGTACTTTTGATAAACCCGATTCTTAGAAGGTATGCATCCATTCTTGCATACCATGCCCTAGGAGCTTTCTTCAAACCATATAGGGCCTTCTTGAGCCTACAAACATGAGTGTCTTTTCCATTTATTTCAAATCCTTCAGGTTGTTCAATGTATACTTCTTTATCGATGGTTCCATTCAAGAATGTTGGTTTTACATCCATTTGATGGATAATCCATCCCATTGTAGCATCCAATGAAACCAAGGATATTATAGTAGTATATCTTGTGGTAGGTGCAAAGTTTTCTTCATAATCTATGCCTTAATTTTGAGATAAACCCCTTGCAACAAATCTATATTTGTACTTGTCTATGCTTCCATCAACAAAGCGATTTCTCTTGTAGATCCATTTAGAAGTGACAATCGATTTTTCACATGGTCTAGGAATGATTTCCAAAACCCCATTCTTCATGATGGATTTATATTCTTCCTAAATTTCCTTCTTCCATACTTCTTGATGAGTATCTTCTTCAAATGTAGTAGGATTTTCGTGGTGCTCATCTTCTGTGAATAGTGGTATGTATTCGTCATCAGAATCATTAGGAATATCTTTGGATGTTTTTTAGGCATGATTTTCATCAAATATAATGTCCAAGCTTACTTCAATAAGTCTTCTTTCCTTAATGTAGATTCTATATGCCTTTGAAGAAAGCATATAGCCAATGAAGATCCCTTTAATGCTTCTAGAATCTAGCTTCTTTTGTTTTTCCTTTGGAATGTAGATATAGGTGGGACATCCAGAGATTTAGAGATGGTCCACACGTGGTTTATTTCCTATGAATGCTTCTTCAGGTGTCATATTTTCAAGAATTCTATCGAGGGTTTCTTTTTTGTATATATATTGTTGTTGTTGTTGTTGCTTCTCCCCATAGAATTTTTGGTATGCCTTGATAAAAAATAATGGTTCGTATATGTTAATCAATTGTCCTATTTTTCCTTTCGGCCACTCCATTTTGTTCGGGATAGTAGGGAACAATGATATCCCTCTTAATTCTTTCTTCTTTGAAATATGAAATCCTTTATTTGGAAGAAAATTCCCGACCACTGTCAAATCTAAAAGTCTTTATTCTTCTTTCATTTAGGGTCTCCACTTCAGATCTAAACTCCTTGAAATTGTGAAATACTTCATCCTTTTTATTGAGAAGGTAGAGCCATGTCTTTCTAGAGTGATCATCAATGAAGGTTATATAATAAAAATGACCTCCATGTGATTTATAAAACATAGGCCCACACACATCTGAATGAATAGGGTCTAATATATCCTTATACCTTGTTTCACTATTTGTAAAGCATTTCCTTGTATTCTTTCCCAAAGCACATTCATTGCATATTAATTCACGATCTTCTTTGATATTGGAGATGTTATTTACCAATTGATTGAGAGAGGGAATAACCTTATAATGTAAATATCCATATCTTCTATGTCATATCTCAAAGGGATTGACTTCCAAGTAAACTAGGGCTTGAGGAGATGGTGCTATGACTCTACATAGACTTCCTACACATACTCCAATAACTCTAGCTTTATCGATGCTTGAATCTTTTTGCCAAACCAAAACATTTCCATCCACAAAAGAAATTATATCACCTTTATCTTGTAAGAAAGAAATTGAAAGTAAATTATTTTTCAAACTTGGAACGTAGAGTATATTATTGAGATGTAGATTTTCTCCATTTTCCAGCTTCAAAGAAGTTGATCCCAGGTCTCTAATAGTATAAATTTTGTTGTCTCCTAATTCCAATACATGAGAATATGGTCATTATTATACGAGATTTATGACAACAAAAAGAAATATCTCCCCTAAGTTTGGTGGCTAACCATAACAATAGAAGGACAAAGGACCCAATGTTTTCCTTAAAGTAAGTAGATGACAGGAAGAAACCTACTTGGAATTAGTCGTATGTTTCACTCCTTTGGCTTGAATGCTTCAATCCTAGCTCCATCTGCCAAAATTAGAACCTGCACAACCAAACAATAGAAGCCAAGAAACTACTAGATCTATGTAGCATCATATATCTACTTTATCCAACATATCAACATGGTATTGAAATATATGAAATAATGGCATCACATATAGGAAAACAAATAAATCTTTGTATTTATATAAATGGAGTGAGTTACAACCATAAAGAGGTGTCAATCTTATAGAAGAGCTCCTCCAAGTTGTTGATTTTTCCTTCCTCTTTCACAAAGTGTACCTCCAATCACCCTAAATGCATGGAAGGATAACTCTCACAACAGAAGAATAAGGGTAGGATCACTCTCCAAAATCCAACCCTTTTCATACAGAAAGTTGTAAATATATAAAGGAGTGAGGTAATTTGGTAGTTCTTATCCTTTTACCAATATTGGGATTGAGATCCACTCTTGATGGGAGGATGAGACCTAAGGATAAGGGATGGAAAATCCAAAGTAGGATAGGATAGGATTCAAAAATTTTATCTGACGTAAATGATTACAACAGATCCTAGAGGCTTCTAGAAATGGAGGCTTTAGGACTTTCTCTCTCTTTCTTGGATTTCTAGAACCAACGCAAGTGCAAAGAGGAGCAACATGTAGGTGATCAACATAGGCCATAGTGGAGCAACTTGTTGTTGAATTTTATCAAGCAAGAGGCCAGGGTGCGTTGGTCTTAAAATTGGCTCAGATGATGCAATTTAGGGTAGAATCTACGGGGAATGAGAGATTCATACATAAGGATTTGTGAAATGATGATGTAAAGGAGGAATAGGATGTTGATTGATCCCATTGGGAGGCCTATTGATTAGATGAGACAAAATTTCCCATAACAGTTCCTTTGATAAAGTGTGAAGTTGTTTACTTTCTCTTGTCATGTGATTTCAAGCTCCACCATCAATAATCCGTGCATTGTCATCATTGAGTGAACTTGTGAGTAAAACCAATAACCCTTTGCTTTTGACCTTATTAAAGAAGTTGTAGATGATTATTTTGATCCAATTTCCTTTAATATTGAATCCCATTTTCATGTATCTTATCATAAACGAAGTAACATTTCCTTTCAAGCCAACAGAGTGATCTCCATTCTTCATTGAACTTAGCTCTGATACCATGTTGAGAAATCAATGTTAGTAGTATTAGGGTTTGATTTCTCTTTCTTGATAATTACTTGTGAATTATGTTGGCTTCCTTTACTTCTTTATTATATTATCTTTCATCAAGAAACTACCAAATTATGTGTGTATGAATATCACAAGAAGAAGATACACAAGATGTAGGCACTTAGCTAGGTAAAAACCTTTATCTAAGGGAAAACCCAGTCAAACCTCTTCCTTAATTAGTTTTCACAAGACAATACAAGAAAATCCAGGACTCTTCAACCTAGACATAGACTTCCTCTAATCACCAAGTCATCCCTTCCTTCTATCAACTTCAATATAGATCTTTGACCCTGTAGCAGCAGAACTTTGAGTTATCTAGAAACATAACTTCAACCTATGCAGCAGTAGATGTTCGACCTATGCAATAATAGAAATTTGACACCAACAACTGAAGAAATTCAATCTACCTAGCAAGAGATATTCGACCCCGGTAAAAACCCTATAACTTTGTATGAATTAGAGAAATATATCCCAAAAACTTCAACTTGTTCTTCTCTTGCAATTCTCCTTCTCCTCCTCGAACTTCACACTTTTTTGCACTTCTTGTGTATCAAACTTGTTGAGTTAGTGAGAAAATGGATCAAACTATAGTTGTATATATATCCTCTTATGTGGTTGTAATTGTCCTCATGTAGGCTGAATTCATCAGTCAAGGACTGACTTGGTGTGGAGGTGACAAATTGCATATTTGATTCAATAATACATTTTTTTACATGATTCATGTTACCACAAAATCTGACCCTGATAGGCTGCTCATCAAGTAGACTCTGAGTAACTCTTTCAAACCAATCTTTTGGTTGAGGCTTAGCCTTCTCAACCTGAGAGTGATCTCTCAATAGGTTTAAGTTTTTTGATTAATGATTAGATGGCTAAATCTAGGAACAAAATGGACAAATGTATAATTGGATGACTAGTTGAATCAAAGATTAGAAAACATTTATTGGGCTATGGAGTCAAGGTAGTCTTCAAGAAAACAACATGATCAGCAAAACATGGAAGTCAAGGCACTTAGAGTTTAGGTTTACAAATAAAACAATATCATAGTGAATCAACACAGTTTACAAGCATGTGAAGGAAGTTAGAGCATTTTCCAATGAATTCTAAGTATCAAAAGCTCATACCATTGCAAATAAGTAATTGAAAAATTCCAAAAGAACATCAAGCACATAAAGTCCTTGTGAATCTTGAGTGGTTAAACTGATCTCTGTATTATGTTTGAAAAACCACAGTTTCTTACAATAACACAAATTTCTTTTGCTAATGAAATTACCAACCATGAGGAATTCGTTTCTCAAGCTTTATATAGAGTTTTACAACCTTGTATACTATGATCCATATTTGGAGGAATTTGAATTCCTAACTTTGACACCTATCTATTCATAAAACAAACTACTTAATTACAACTTGACAGCTAGCTGTCTTTAAGAGTCCTAATACAAATAGAGTTAAACTCCTAAAACATGCTTTTAACAACCTAATCTATGACTTCAATACATTCTTTAATCAACTGTCAACCCATGTCTTCGAGCTTGATGATGTCCACAGTGTTGTTACAAAATCTGTTGAATCATGACCTAACTATCCTGAAAACTAGGAGACAGAGTTCCTTCTTTTAAGGCCCTTAATATTTTATGCTTATCTTCGAGTAGTTTTGCTGGTGTACATGTGGCATGGATTAATAATCCATTAAAACATCATTTTCCACCTGTGAAAAAAGGAAACTCGAATATATGGAAGAAAGGATGAAACATGATTGTGCTATGAAAATACTTTGTTTTCGTAGCACAACCTTTATATCACTTATGAAATAATTCTTTGAACTATGCTTTCTACACCACTGCCATCTGAAACTTCATATATGATCCCATGTCTACCAGAAACTTCAAAATTTGAAATTAATCAGACCTTACCTCTGAAAAGCTTCTATAAGTTCTAAATGATCATCTTCAGCAGTTTTGTAGCGCACTACGAAACTGTTGTGTATGTTATTTTTTCAACACGACCTTCAAAAATATTCATTTTGGGAGTTTTTCAAAATTCCATGAAGACTGATATGATCAACCAAAAATACAAACCACTTACCCTCATAAGATGTTCTTCTTCACAGTTGTCCTTCCTTTTATATGCCAAAACTCTTTTATGTGCCAAAATTGTTTTAAGATATATCCTTCACTGCCTTTTTTCATCATCGTGTTTCATTATTTCTGTAGACCCTTTTCTAGATTTGGTTAATTGTATTTATAGGTCTTCAATTTTACACTTCAATCTCCTATTAGTAGCTCCCAATTGAGCATTAATCCTCCTTACAAATCTAGATTTTTTTATTGCAGGAATAGTCCAGGTAAAGTACTGAGTTTCATTGTTTACTATTTCTGGTTTGGAAACTTTTTCAGCTTCCTAGAGAGCCTTCATCTTTTTGAAATTTTTCCTTTCAGCAACATGCCCACTTTCTCTCACTCTTAGACTAGCAATTTCATCATTAGAAGCTTCTAAACTTTCTTCCATTACCTCGTAGCTAGCTTTTTCTGTTTGAGTGGCAGGAACTGTGTTTTTGTCACCTTCAGGTCTTGGAGATGGAAAGTCTATCAACTCTTCTTGAACATCGAAGGCTTATTCTATTCTTCCCAACTCAATATTGGACTCTTCCATCTTCTTGGATTGTCTGGTTAAGGGTTTTCTGGGTTTGAAAACAAATGTTGTAACATCATCCTCAAATTCCAATTTCTTGGAGGGTTTCATTTTATTTGACTTTCCTTGATAAAATTTTATCACATCTGCCTGTACCAAAGGGGATTTTGCAATATCAATGGCTTTTAAAATATCATTTAAATCACCCTTCAAGCTTGAACCTTCTACCGAGATCATTGTTTTACCTTTCTCCTTTTCAATTTTACTTCTAGTCAATCTCCTTTGAACTGATTTATTGGTTGACTGTTCTTTTGTCATTCCTTTGACCTCATATATATTTTACTTTGTAGATTTAGGAGTTTCAAGAATGACTACTTGTGTTTTGCTTACTTTCTCTTTCACATGCTTCCTAGGTTTCAACTTAACATACCTTTTTGCCCTGGACATTACAGACTTGCTAGTTTCTACTGATGGAGTTCCTTTAACCCTAGGGCTAATGTCTACACCTTGTTTTTCTACTCCAAAGTCACATAAAAACAAAAATGAAGACGATTATTTGTTGATCCTTTTGAGTTCATGTAGAACTATTAGTTTAATTAGACCATGATGAAACAGGGAAGTTTCACATCCTTGAGATTTCAGTTGTACTTTATCTGCCATCTTAGCTACACTTCGAAATAAGAAGGAAAATCTAAAGAAATCATAACAGTAAAATGTAACAGGAGTTTAAAATGATATGAATAAACCTTTTGATATCTGCGTTCACAGGTAAAATAACGTTGAATGTTGAAGAGCAAGTTGGCATAACTGTCCTTGATGTAGTCTCTGGGAACTGCCTTTGTTAAGTCGGTTTCTACTAACTTTGGATTTAGAAACACCGTACATGGTTCCATGTCAAATCTGAAGTTTTTGAACCATGTATCTTGGCCCCTAGGAATTTCTGTCACCAAAGCTATGACCTCTGGAGAAATTTTCAAGTTCAGCATTCCGACCTTTGTACTTGAGCCAGTGAAATGTAGTACAAACTCCTTTGTCACCTGAGTATGTCCTCCCTACAATTTCTTACAAAACTTCTAGCATCTTGCTTTCTTGAAGGCTTCTACAACTAATTTATCTTTGACTAAGACCTCGATGCTTTTAGGCTATGTTCTTAAACCATGACCAGACTTGTGACATTTCTTCTCCTCTGTCATCTTTCCTTCTCAATTCCTGTAACAAAACTGGCCTCACTTGCCAATGCTGGTCAGCCTCACCTGAATTACGGATGAGGAAGACCTTAGTGAAAAATTACCAAATCTTACTGTTCGAAAACAATTCTTCTTGAGGGTTTGCATGCAAACTAAAATGATGAGACTAGCCAGCCCTTTTGAATTTTAAATTATCTTTCATAATGAGCCCTAGATTCGAAATGATGATTTTGGATGGCAGCATGGTTAAGGACTGAATCTTAGCTGACACCTAATAATGAAAATTTTAACGAAATATTAACAGATTGATGTTTGACAATACTATTCTATGAATCCGTGCTTTTGTAGCATGCAGGGAGAAGCACTACGAAAAGAGTAGCATTTCCGTAGTGCAAAATAGACATTTTACACTATCTGTGCTACGAAAACATGGTTTTGGGTCTAATTCAAAAAAATTTCAAACGACTTAAGCTATGAGTTTCTAAAAATAATGTAAGACTCATGAAACATGGAAAAATGATGTTAGACTTTATTTGGATATGAAAAATGTAACCTTTGAGACTCCTAACCTATCACCTACCCATTAAAACATAGGGTGACTTGACACTTATCTAAGACCATGACTAGGAACAATGTAAACCCCTATTTAGTGATAACAATTCAAAAAGCCAAGAAATGGCTCATTAAATCGATAATGGCTCTAATGATTCAATATAAGACCTAGATGTCCTCAATGGGGACTTTGACCTATAAAATGATGACCCAAGCAAGAAACCCATGCTTTAATAAGTCATCGTAATAATAATAATAATAAATCTATTTTTCATTCTTTGATAAATACATTTCATAATGAATCAAATACAAATATGAAGACCGAACCTAGTTACGTTCTTCAACATTAGGATGTTTCAAATTCATGTACTTGTGGTAGGAATTTATGATCCTCTTTCCACAATTTTGGAAATATTCTCTAAGGAAGTTAACATTACTCAATGCTACCAAGATATGCTTCAAATGGGTCAGCTTGGAATTTTCACTATAACATTTCATCTTTGATCTTTCAAATAGTGAAATATGAAGGAAATTGAGGGAATATCTTCAATACTTATGGTATAAATTCCATATTTTGGTTTGTGTTAATTTTTGAGATACGCTCTTAGGAATTTTAGTGTTCTTGAAATCTACTTCAAATTGGTCAACATGATTTTTTCACTATAGTTTGTTTTTGAGATGTTACATATGGTGAATTCTCAAGGAGAAAGAGACAAAATCACTAGGTAATGATGGTAGAAATTTCACACTTTGGTTCAGTGCTATAATCTCATATATATGCCTTGCAGAAGTTAGGGTTACTTAATATTCCTAAAATCAACTTCAAAATGGTCATTTTGACATATTTTTTTCTATAACTTATTTTCTAGGAGTTATTGGACTATGAATAGTTTAGAGATCCAAGGAGACATAAAACAGTGAATTAGGTGAAAAATTTATAATAATATTTGTAAAATTAGATATGTGGGATGTTATACAAGTTTTCTCTTGGGAAGAGACAAAAAAATTTGTTTTAGGACAAACAAACCCGCGAACAAAAAAGAAGCAACCAACCTTGGTGAAGGAAAAAGAAAGAAGTAGACCCGGTGATAGTAGAAGCAGGTAACAAACCTTATGAAGGAAAAAATTAGAAATAAAACTCAATGATGTAGGTTGGTTCTTACAAATATTATAGCAAAGGGGATTGGTGCCTCCTATAGGTCGATGTCTACAAATATTGCAACAGAAGGATTTGATGTCTCCTATAATTTGGTGCCTACAAATATTGTAGGTGCCTATAAATTTTGTGATAGTATTTTAGTTTGTACAAAGTCTGTATCAATATTTTTCTACTTACAAATATCTATTATAATGATCCGAACATCGAAAACATGCTCAAAAATTTAAGTTCTCAGAATCTCCCAAAACTGACATCAAATCGTAGTGTTCGTCATCCTGATTCCAACAACTCTTGAATCACCTCAATCCAACATCATATGAAGAAGTTATGACATTATGAAGTTTTTGACAAAAAAAAAGCCAACAATAGGGTTGACTAGACTGTTGATTAGGCAATTCGAATAGTTGACGTCAACAGCTAACTATTCAGGGCGCTACTGGGAGCAGACCAATAAGGTTTTGGCACACGGTATTCTCGTATAGGGTGTAATTCATATATTTTGATTGCTTCGCGTAGTTGTGAGGTGGCCCAATTAGAGGTCACCTTGGGGTCCTCAATGATTGGTCAAAAAAATTATCATAGCCCGAAGGCCTCGGTGGGGTTCGATCCCTCAACCTGTTGCATAAAAAATCCACCATCGCACCACATGATTGATTCTTAACCCATATGGGTCATGGTTTATATTTAATGTTGAAGTGTTTCGGCATTGGGATGAGGGGTTTGGGAGGCTAGCCCTGGCCCCCAAGTCACATTACCCTCCATAGAAACATAGCAGAAGTGGAGTGGAGGAAGGGTTTAAGGCCTAACTCCTGGTCACATATCAGCATACAATTGCAAGCGAAAGGGAGAGGTTTGGGCACTTCGCCCTAGCCCTGGTTACTTGACCACCCATGTGCCCGCGATAATGAGTTATGGCAAAGGGGCAAGGACTAAGCCACGAATCCAGGTCAAATGCCCTCACCATAGGATCAAGCAGAGGAGACTGATCCAGGTGGATATTGGTGGCCACTCGCCTATTCCACTTGGACCTCCAACACTGTCTCTTTTAGTTTAATTGTAGTATAATTTATTATTTTTTACATTTTTTCAGGTCCTGAACTTCTAGAGTCATTTTTAGGCCCTAAATGATGTTTTTAGGGAGAACATAGAGACTAAAAATGTCCCAAACTCGCATGTCAATTTGTTTTGGGCCTTCTCTCCGTGATATTCGAAATGAGGTATTATGATAGCCAAACAAAGATCATATGCCAAAGTTATGACCTCGAGAACTTGATGTTCCAATTTACCCAATGGGGAACACAGTTTTGGTGCTTCATATCCTAGCATTAGGTTTTTGGATGTTTAGGGGGTTCCATTGTTTCTCAATAATAAATAGGTATTTTTTCTGTATTCAGGCTTCTGTAACCCATAATGAATTAAGCAAAGTCTTTCGGTACAAATCACACAAGAGAAATTTTTGGCCAACGCGTTTCGAACCAACAAGTGTGGTCTATAATCAAGAACAGATGAAGAGGCAGACCATGGAAAAGTCTTAAATACAGAGCAATGTAGAGACATAATTTCAAGTAATGACTATATTTGAACAATAACATTTAAATTATTATATTAATTTATTAATATATTAAATCAAAATATTATTAAGTAATGGTTATATTAAATGGCTAGCTTTTGAAAAATAATATTTAAATAATGATATTAATTTATTACTTTATTAAAAAATATTAATAACTAACAACTATATCAAACAACTACTTTTTGAAAAATGATATTTAAATTATGATATTAGTTTATTAATTTATTAAAAACAATTAATGGAAAAATAAATAAATTAAAATAAAACAAAAATATACACAAGTCATATATATATATATATATATATATATATATATATATATCTTACCATCTTCTCAATTCAATTTGACCCAATAATTTGAGTAGAGATGATGGTTGGAATATTAGTAGAAGTTGGGTTCCCTGTCCTGTCCTCCTAGTTTTTTAGGCCTTTCTTTTGGGATTTGTTTTGTTTGTTTATTTATCTATGTAAGTATTGGCGTCTTTTTTATAGTATATGTTGTTGATTTATTCTTCATTAGAGTTTATTTTATTGATTCTTTGTGATTTTTATGTATTTTATCATCATATTCATTCTTAACTCCTTTTAGTATTTTTGTTATTTGTTTAATGGGTCTCAACCCCATATTTTATTGTTGACCCTATTTTATTTTTAATTACTATTATATATATATATATATATTATATATATATATATATATATATATATATATATATATATTCGTTAATTATTTTTAATTTAGTTTATTTTATTTCCATTAATTATTTTATTTATTAAATGCTCTTGTCTCGATTAGGGTCTTGAATATTTTTTATAATTTTTTACTTCCCTCCTTGTTTAGAGTTTGACTTTGATTTTTATTTTTATTTTTTTTAATATCATATTTCAAAAACTAGTTATTTAATATCGCAGTTACTTATTGATATTTGTTTTTAATAAATTAATAAACTAATATCACAATCTAAATATTATTTTTCACAAAGTGGTTGTTTAATATAGTCATTACTTATTAACATTTTTTAATAACTTAATAAATTAATATCATTATTTAAATACTATTTTTCAAAAACTAGTAATATTTGTTTTTAATAAATTAATTTAAATATTATTTTTCAAAAACTAGATGTTTAATATAATCGTTACCTATTAATATTTTTTAATAAATTAATAAACTAATATCATTTTTTAAATATTATTTTTCAAAAACTAGCCGTTTAATATAGCCATTACTTGATAATATTTGTTTTTAATATATTAATAAATTAATATCATAATTTAAATATTATTGTTCAAATATAGTCATTACTTGAAATTATGTCTCTACATTGCTCTCTATTTAGGCCTTTGCCATGGTCTACCTCTTCGTCTAGTCCTAATGATGAACCACACTTCTTGGTTCGAAACGCGTCGACCAAAAATTTCTCTTATGTGGTTTCTACCGAAAGACTACTTAATAAATAGGCCTTTGAGCCTCATTGTAACGCAGTTAAGAGGCATGTAACCATCACATCTCTTTTCAAAGATAAGCTACCATCGCCGAAGCTATCTTATTTCCATTCTATTTGTAAGCATAGTTCAGTATTTTTCTATTAATGAAATAAAGTTTTTTGTTGCATCTCTATATTTATGATTATATCTGTAAGTTGTTGCATTCTTGTTTAAGTTCGGATCAATGGTATCAGACTGGTCTGCTCTTTCTTTGTTTTTATTTGCATGTCCCTAATAAGGTCATAAGGATTTAGGGCTCAATCTGGTTGAACCATTACAAGATCAGCATTGCAAAACCTGACGACTTCCAATGGCGGAAGAAAAGAAAGACGAGGGGGTAGGATATCCTTTCAAAACATTGCTCGAGGAAGCCCTCGAATGACAGAGGGATGCGATGATGGATAAATTTTCCCATATCCTTCAACACCTACCCACAAGCAATGCATCTTCATCCAATAGCCACTCTAGAGGCACCACTCCTTTTAAGGTACAAATTAACTTCGATATTCCCATATTTGAAGGCCTCATAGATGCAGATGTTGTAGATAAATGGTTAAATCTATTGGAAGGGTATTTTTCAATTCATGATTTTTCCAATTGCGAAAATATTACTTTTTCACTTCTGAAAGCTGCCCCACATATCAAGGACTAGTGAGAAACCTACTGTGAACAAAAGGATGAGAGTGCACCCTCGCTGTTTTCAGTTGCACCCACTTGGGATTCTTTTTGAGATGCCATCAAGGAACAATATTACCCTATCGGAAGATATGAATATAAATAGATAAATTGGACCACGCTACAGTAGGTAAGGGACCAAGATGTGTTAGAGTTCACAAATATTTTCCATACACTTCTTATGAAGTTGGGTATTAGGGATACTGAGAGGCATTTGGTGCTCAAGTGGACGTTTTCTACACAAGTACATCTAGGAAGAGATGGAGTTCCTAGACATTTCCTTGCTCGGTACAGCGTACCGGTACACTATCAATATTGAGCAGAAGTTTAAACAGAAGAAACGGGACTTTGAATCTATGAATCTAAAGTAAGGAAAAGGTGCCCCAAAACCACAGAATAAAGGACCAAACCAAGGCGGGGCTACCTAGGACAGCCCGCCAAAGCCGCAAGCAAAGAACAACACCACGAAGACAAAGAAGGACATGGGAAAATGGTGTGAGTTCCATAAGAGCTCCACTCACAATACAAGTGAGTGTCGGGTCAAGCAGTCCCTGGTGGCTGAGTTGAAGAATTCTGAATCAGATGAATGTTCCAACTCTAAATCAAAACCCATTAAGGGAACTAACAACGGGAATCATATTATTGATGCGGAGCCCAGTGCCACTGTGGCCACCACCAAGATCTAGAATATTGAGCCTGAAGATCCATAGGACTGGGAACACCTCTTCCACTCACAAATGTGGGTGACAGGTTCTCCGTTGCATTTCATTGTCAACAACGGGAGCCATAAGAACCTCATTTCAGTAGAGGTCATGAAGTGGTTGGGCCTAAATATTACAACACATCCACAACCATACACCATTAGGTAACTTCACCAAGGATGAGATCTTTGTGTCAATCAGTAGTGAAACCTTCCCTACAACATCAAACCCTTCACTGATGATGTAATATGTGCAGTTCCTCCTCTTGAATTTTGTGATGTATTATTAAGACAACCATACTTGTGGAAGTGAAATTTTGTATATGAGTCTAGACCTCATTCTGTGAGTATTACCTTGGCCAATAGGTTGTACCAGACACCAGAGGTAGCCCCACCTACCACCATCTCTTTGATCACTACAAAGCAATGTAGTAATATCATTTCCTGAATTAGGAATTTTTTTTTCCTTATGATTCATCCTCAGGGAAAGAATAAGGTTGTGGCCATGGATTTCAAGCAGAACTCCTCTGCACAAGAGCAGCATATGGATAAGTTTGTGGAGGAGTACATGGATATTTTCACCTAACCTATAGGGGTACCTCTACACTGTCAGGTCAAGCACTCCATCAATCTAACCCTAGGCGCACCGCTGCCTAATGGGTTGATCTATTGGTGCTCTGTTCTAGAGAATGATCAGATCAGGAGGTAGATTCAGAAACTATTGTAGAAAGGACACTTCAGGCCAATCTCATCACCCTGTGGGAACCTAATTCTATTGGTACATAAGAAGGATGGGACCTGGAGGCTCTGTATTGACTACTGGGCATTGAACAAGATCATTGTGTAGGATAGGTACCCAATCCTGTGGATTGATGACCTTCTTGACCAACTCAGGGGGGCCCAATATTTCAACAAGATTGACTTGAAGTCAAGTTATCACCAGGTGCCTATTGAACCCTCTCATGTGTGAAAGACTACCTTCAAATCCAAGGAAGGCATTTTCGAATGGTTGGTCATGTCTTTCAGATTGACGAATTCCTCTACGACCTTCATGAGACTGATGGACGACATCTTGTGAACCTTCACCAATGCATTCATGGTGGTGTATTTAGATGACATCTTGATCTTCAACTAGAGTTGTGATGAGCACCTCCATCATATTCGACAAGCCCTTCAAACTCTGCGACAACACAAGTTATGTGCTAACTTGGAGAAATTCACCTTTGGCCTAACCCAGGTTCAATATTTGGGGTGCATAATTGATGAGCAAGGTGTACATGTGGACCCATCCAAGATACAAGTCATATGGGATTGGCCAGTCCCAACCACTCTAACAAAGCTCCATAACTTTTTAGGTCTTGCCAATCTCTACCTTATGTTTTTGTTAGGGTTGTCTCATATCACTTGGCCTTTAAGTCAAGTCACCAAGGGTAGAGAAAAAGAATTTTTTTTGGTCCGAAACCCAAAAGAAAGCGTTCTCCGAGTTGAATAATTTCCTCTGTTCCAATGCTCACACTACCAGACCTACAACAACCATTTGAGATTGAGACAGATGCCTATGAATATGCTATTGGTGTGGTTCTTACTTAACATGGGCATCCAATGGCTTACAACAGTGAGAAACTTCTATACATAGTCCAAAAGTACCCCACTTATGACAAAGAAATGTATTACATTGTGCAGGCTTGCTGTCAATGTAATCATTACATTCTGGGGAACGAATCGGTCATCCACATAGACCACAGACCTCTACAGTTCATACATAAAAAATGGTCCACCTATCTACAAAAGTTCCATTTGAACATTAAGTATAAGAAGGGCAGCACCAATAATGTCGTTGATTGCCTCAGCTGACCATCGGTCATGGCAGTGATCAATGTGCTCAACTTCTATGGGAATGAGACATCGGGGTGGTTGTATCTTTACAAGAATGATCCAGAATTCAACATCACATACCAGACACTCCTGAAAGGGAAACAAGTTCCAAATTTTCACCTTCAATATGCATTATTATGCCACCTGGGACACATCTATGTTCCTTTAAGCGAGCATGCCAAGATGATTTGGGAGGCACACTACAGTTGGGTCCTTGGACATTTCGAAGTAGAGAAAACAATGGTGATATCGTAGAAGTATTTTTGTTGGCAAAAACTTCGTGAGGATGTTGGGAAGTACATTAGATCCTGCACTGCCTGTGCCATTTCCAAACCAACCATCAAGAAGCAAGGCCTATATACTCCTCTACCTACTCCTATTCAGCCTTAGGAATCTATATCCATGGATTACATGTCAGGCCTTCCTTCTACTAAGCACAACAAAAATTGCATTTTTGTGTTCATTGATAGATTCTCTAAGATGGCCATCATGGTGACCTGAAAGAAGAGTATCATAGCAAAGGCCACTTCTAAGCTTTTCATTGAGGGAGTGTGGATACACTTTGGGATCCCATAGTCCATTGTCTTAGATCGAGAGAACAGATTCCTCAATGCATTTTGGTAAAGTCTCTAGTTGATGTTGGATTAAAAAACTTACCAAGTCCACGACTTTCCATCCCCAAACTAATGGCCAAGCAGAGGTTGTCAATAGGATAATTGTAGACATTCTACGCATGTACAACTCGAAGAATCAATGCACATGGGATGAAAATCTTCCCTATGTCTAGCACAACTATAACATATCTCTCCATATCTCAGTGGGCCACAGCCTCTTTCAGGTAGGCTAGGATTTCATCCATTATGTCTCATTCATGTGGCCATACCATTTGCATCTACATAGGAATATTCGGTTCATGTCAAGTCCGAAGCCTACAAGGCTAATAGCTTCATTGAGTGCATTCAATACATCCACCAGTAGGTCCATGATATATTGGATAAAACCAATGCTAAGTACAAGCAACGCCATGATCATCATCAGGTGTCGCACAAGTTCTAGGTGGGCAACAAAGTTTGGCTACATTTACAGAAGGAGCACCTCACTAGACCCCACTACAAGCTTCACCCACTCTGATGTGGGTCATACACCATCACCAATGTTATAAGGGAAAATCCCTTTGAGCTTAGCATTCCACCGTTCCTTGGTCTGCACCTAGTGTTCAATGAAGACCACCTTCGGCCATACTTTCCACCATTGTTGGGCACATCCGATGTTGCAAAACAAATCACACCAACAGAGATAAACCTAGAATACATGGACCTGGCCACCACTATTCGGATCATGGACACACAGATCAGGAACACTCGCTAGTAGAAGATCCAACTATATCGGGTTATCCAAGTTGGCCAGCTCCTTCACCAAGGCAAGTGGCTCACCAGGGACCAAGTTCAGGAGAAGTTTCCCCATCTCATGGAGGCACTCAATGCAATGGGTACCATTGATTCCTAGGGGGAGGGGAATGATCCAGGTGGATATTGGTGGCCACCCGCGCATTACACTTGCACCTCCAATGATATCTTTCAGTTTTTTGGTTTCCTTAATTGTAGCACAATTGACTATTTTTGGAATTTTTTCGGGTCCTAAACTTCTGGAGCCATTTTGAGGCCTTAAATGACATTTTTAGGGAAAACTAAGAGATTGAAAACGAAATGAGGTATTATGATAGCCAACTGGAGATAGTATGCCAAAGTTACAACCCCAAGAAGTTGATGTACAAATTTACCCAAATGAGCCCCACAATTTTGGCACTTCATCTCCTAGGGTTAGGTTTTTGGATGTTTAGGGTTTTCCATTATTTCTCATATAATAAATAGGCCTTTGAGCCTCATTGCAACATAGTTCAGAGGCATGTAGCCACCACATCTCTTCTCAAATATAATCTAGTACCACTCGAGCTATCATATTTCCATTCTTTTTGTAAGCATAGTTCAATATTTTTCTATTAAGGAAATGAAGTGCTTTTCTTCTACATCTCTATATTTATGATTATATCTATAAGTTCTTGCATTCATTTTTAAGTTCACATTAAAGACTATCCCAAAGGGCATCGGTGGATAGCCTTGACCCTTGGTCCTTGACAACCATATGAATATTATTAGAGCTTCAGCGGTGGGGGCGGGAGGTTCACCCTAGCCCTCGGCCACATCACCATGATATGACCATGCATCGATTGGAAAGGAGCCAAAGTTGATGGGGGTAGATATTTGGCCCTAAACCCTACCCTTATGGATACCATGTGACCATAAACTAGCTCATAGGGTTACTATTGAAATTAACAAGGAAAAAAAGTACCCATTTTTTGGTGGGAATCATGTCAGCCCTAGGTGAATGTGTTACTCGAAGGACTTTGTAAAGGGTGAATTTGAAGGACAACTAGCAGGTTTTTCCAATTTTCTAGATAGATAGCAGATCTTAGCTTACAAAAGCATATCTCGCTCAATTTTTAACCTTTTCAAGCTCAAAAAGAGCCTAGATGGGGGTTTTTGAGCATCCTGGACTCAATGGGAGCCTATTTGAGCACTTTATGATGGAATTTTTTAAGAATAAAGTCTTTTAGAGCCAAATGAAGTTAGAGTTTTGAAGTAGTTTGAAGGCATTTCGAGCATGGAGAGAGCCTAGTAAGATGTTTTCCAACCTTCTAGTTTCATTTGCAGCAACTGTTACTCCAGTAGAGCAGTGCCTTTTAGTCTTTTTCTAAATATGGGTTCATGAGAGAAGCTCTTTTCAACACCTCATTATGGAGTTGTTGTACGTTTTTATGCTTGGATTTTGAGTGGAGTACAAGGACCTACTGTGTGATTCCTTTTTATGTTGACATTTTCATGATTTGTTATAGGGAGTCATATTTTTGAGTGAGAATTATTTGTAGGAGAATGTTTCTTTGTAGGAGAAACAAGCCACTCTATTGTCAACAATTTGTATTTACTCATTTTTTGTTGAAATCAATAGAGCAGTCTAGCTATCTGAGAAGGCCCACAGATGTAACCAAGGAGGGGTGAACTCCATCATCAAATTCTCATTTCTACTCTTCATGTTTTTCATTTTGAGATACATGTGAATTTGTTTCTCTTTTAAAATCATGTGAAAAAAAATTACATTTTTAAGAGGTTATGAAACTTATTTTACCTTTTTAAGACCCATTTTGTTTACTTTCAGATTTTCATAGGATGGTCAATTTTTGAGAGGATAATTTCTCCTCCATTTCTAGATCAAGTGGTATCAGAGCAGGTTCTGACGAAGTTGCATGTATGTGCAAGAAATTGAAGCATGGCAGACTCTAAGAGTTGGAGGAGATTAATTTATCTCTTCGAATGGAGAATGCTGAGTTGAGGATATTGCTTGAAGTTGCAGAGGAGGAGAAATGGAAAACGCACCTATAGTTGTAGCATGTAATGGAGGAATAGATTGGTGAGGGTTCTATTCCAGAAGTAGCAAATAATTATTTCAAGATGAAGCCAATTTGTGGGCATGGTCCAAACACAGGATATGGAACCTATGTTGAGAATGATGCTTGTGATTTTTTTTAGCATATGAAATATTATCCTTATATACCCATTGGTAAACGTGGCTAGCTTGAGTCATCATCCAATTCTTCATCAACATATGAAACAAAAAATATGGATCACAAGTAAAAGGAGGTAATTATCATTTCTAGTTCTAATCCTTCATTTAATGTTGATAACACATCTTTTGCAGTCTTTAAAAATCATACCAAATGTATTGGTATGAAGCTTTTAACTCATCTGGGCTATGATGGAGGAGGCCTTAGAGTCAATGTCCAAGGTATGACTAATATTATCGAGGTGAAGGAATGAGCATGATATGAAGTATTGGGTTATGGTCATGGAGAAATTGGAGAGTGATCTAAAATAATTGAGACAAAGAAATCATCAAGTCATGACATGTCACACCATGATGGTAGTGATCATGGAAAATTGTTTCTAGAGAGAGATGCATGTTCCAAGGGACATGCAAATTCTAGCCCTCATTGTAAAAGTCACAACCCAAAGGACAGGTATAAGTCCCATGGGATTTTAGAAATGTTCGTTATTTTGATTATTTATGGGAAAATTTTCCTTGCACATTTTCTGATGCAGATGACCATTTTGTGGCTGATTGCGAGCAATGAAAGACAATGGCCAGAAGAATGGATCAAATCTTTGGGAAAAATCATGGGAAATCTCTCCTCTCTATGAAGACTTCCTTGTTGATGGGAAAGAAAAATAATTTTGTACCCGTTGTAGCATGAATGGGCACCAAATTAAAAAAGTGTTGGAACCTCCATCCAACACTTCATCCTAAGAAGGATAAAGAGGATATGTGATTCCTTACAAGAAAAGTGATTGGCGAGAAAGAGGAAACTAGTGTAGTTCCTAAAGCAGCCTTCAAAGAAAAGTGGGTGCAGAAAGAGAACCCATAAGCCTGTGATATGCAAAGATTCGGTAGACTATTTGTATAGTTTTCTTGCTTTGTAAAATTGTAATTACTTGTTGTATATTCCCATTTGGGTTCTTTGTAAAGTGAAGTCATGCACAATCGCTTATCTGCAACAAGTGTGTTTTCTTTGGCATGCTATGTTATCTTGGTTTGATGATAAGTCAACTTGAATGAGACTTTTTGGATGATCATTTATATTTCATCCAGTATGTCTATAGTTGTGTCAAGCACTCACTTATACAAGTGTTTCAAAAGAAAGCTTGATTGTGAATTTAATCTTTGATAAATATTGTGTAGAAGATGACAATAATTAGGTGAACAAATCTAAGCATGTCATTGAACAAAATGTAGGGAAAAATACTGAGGGGGGGGTGAATCAATGTTTTCATATCATTAAATTTTTCAATTTCATTTCCTGATTTTTGTACGCAACTTTACAGAAGGGAACCTGTGTGTGTACGTGATTGTTCTTAAGACAACTAGCGTATATCCAGTAAAATTACTTTTCATTTAATTCATCTTTTGTTTATTTTGATCCAATGCATCAGTACTTCATTAAACATTAAATAGATAGTAACCATGTGTAGTAAGAAAAAAAAATAAACCATCACACATAAGCAACACACATGAACACCAATATTTAAGGTGGAAACCCAATGGGGAAAAAACCACCTATTTTTGTCATATCTACCTTCTTTCTAATATAAAGAAAATATTTTACAATATTGTACTGGGGAAAACTCATATTGTAGAAAATCCTATAGATTCACAAGCTAATGCAATTTTCTAAAACAAGAGACAAGAATCTACTTCTACTCTTTAAAGCGGAAGCCCATAAACATCGAGAAAACAATATTTAATAGAGGAAGAGAATCAAAGGCACATAACACAATAAATATCCAGGAAAATCCATAGCTCAAAGCGCCACTATCAGCTTTGTATTAATCTGGAAAATGAAGATGAAATTACAATGCTTGTTCTCTCCAGAACAATCCCAAAACTTGGAAAATTCAATCTCCAACTCATAAGCAAGCTCAAGGCCAAAGCTTAGCCTCTTCACAAGCTCTCCAAGTCTCTATTCCAATGTTTATTTCTTATGGAGGATAGCTTGTATTCAGTGGGAGATAAAGCCTCTAAAAATTGTGCAATCCCTTAAGGATCAATTCCTAAATGCATGCACTATTAGTGCAACTCCAAAAATTCTAAAACAAATAACACACTGTCCTTGCACTCTAGTCTCAAGTGGGTCTTTCTCAGAATCGACATGCATGAGTTTCTGATGAGTAAATATTAAGTTAACTAGAGTAGCACTGGTGGAGTTCATTAGTGACACCACTCATTGTTAACTCACTATTAGTTCTCTCAATCAGTTTGAGAACTAATTTAACTGAACTGACTCATGAAACTGAGTCTTGTGTTTTACAACTCACAATTAACTCATACTAGACTCCTACAAAGTAGGGAGAACATACACATGATGAAAGAAAGACTTCCAACACGAATTTCCTAAGTTAAGTAAGTTTAATAAACTTAATTTAACTATTTTAAGCTACTATGAGAATAGAATTTGAATTTAAATTCCAGTTTATTTCAAGTACAAATTAAACTTGACTCTCTTGTTACCATTTCTCAACACTCCCTCTCAACAAGAAAGGGATTATCAGCTACCCCAATCCTATCTCTATGAATCTCAAATTTATATCGTGACAATGCCTTTGTCAAGATGTCAGCATCTTGCTAATCTAGTGGAATGTAATCTAACAACATGATCTGCCTCAATACACAATCTCTGATATGATAATACTGGATATAAATATGCTTGGACCGATCATGAAAGACTGGATTTTTAGAGAGTTTGATACAACTATGATTATCACAATAAATCACTGTTGGATCCATCTGTTGACCAAACAAACCAACCATGATCTTCCTCATCTAGATAGCCTCACATGTTACCTAACTTACACTCATGTACTCTACCTCTGCTGAATTGAGTGCAACAAATATTTTTTTCCTACTGTACCAAGAAACTGCCACTAACTCAATACTAAAGATCCCTCCTGATGTTCTCTTCAAGTCATATGGACTCCCTGCCCAGTCAGAATTGGTGAAGCCTTGAAGCTTCACTCCATCTATATGTATCTACTATAACCCAAACTTGGTAGTGCCTCTAAGGTATCTCAATACATTATTTGTTGCCTTGCAATACAACTTGGTAGCCTAACCATCGCTTGACTAAGCTGGTTAACTGCATAGCACATACCTGGTCATGTGTTCACCAAGTACGTGAGTGAACCCACAGGATGCCTGTAAACAATAGCTTCCACTGCTTCCCCTGAGCTAGAATCCTCCTTCCTCTATTTACTAGCTAGAGGAGTCCCCATGGGTTTACTGTTCTCCATGCAGAATCTCCTGGGTATCTCATTGGCATACTTTCCCTGAGATAAAAACAACTCCCCATCTCCCTACCATACCTCCATGCCAAGAAATTAATGCATGAGCCCCATGTCCTTCATCTAAAACTCTCTTGCAAGGTCCTCCTTGCAAGATTTGATGAACTTCTCATCACCTATAAGTATGAGATCATCTACATAAAGTACAATGATCAACATCTTACCTTCCACCACTATGTGACACAGTTTTGCGTCCTCTTCACTCTCCGTGAAGCCCAAACTAGTGAAGTAGCTATATATCTTGGTGTACCAAGCACGGGGTTCTTGATTCATCCCATACAACACTCTCTTATGTCGACACACATGCATCTCATGGTCCAAGGTTTACAAACATTTGGGATGCTCTGTGTACCTCTTCCTCAATCATGTCATTGAGGAAGGTAGACTTCACATCCATCTGATGTATCTTCCAACCCATCTGTGTTGATAGTTCCAAAATAGATATGATTGACGAGCACCTTGCAACAGGAGAAAATGTCTCATCATAGTCAATCCCCTCTACATGTGAAAGGCCATGGGCCATAAATCTAGCCTTATGCTTCTCCACCCTACCATTTGCAACTTGCCTTACCTTGTAAAGCCAATGGGATCTCACAACTGACTTGTCCTACTGTCTTGGGACCACATCCCAAACATTGTTTTGAACTATGGAGCCATACTCCTCCACCATCAAATCAACCCAAACCAACTATTTCACTACTTCCTGAAAGGAAGATGGATCCGTCACAACACAAGCACCCATAAGTGCCATGTATCTAGTGTACCACTCTCATGACCTCCTCTGTCTACACTGAGAAGAGGGTTCTCCCACATTCTCCCATGCATCATCAAACAATCTATTACCCTCTCTAGTGCACTTTCTTCCCTCTCTTAAAGACTCTGCCTGAGTGGATGACTCCAATCTCTGAACCTCTACATGTGGTTGCTCCACATCATGTTGGGTTGTGTTATATTATTTCCACAACTAACCCACGTAGTTAACTAGGGGGTTAGAAGGGGGACGGAGCCCCCTCTTCATTGTGTCGATTGCGTAGCGGGGGGAGTCACAGGGGGTTTTAGTGGTACAGGTAACCCCACTCTATGGGGTCCGAGGCAATGCCCTAGAATTTTTTTTTTTGGACCCTATATTAGGTTGGGCGGACCTACCTCTGTTTTTGTGCATGTTTTTGGCACATGGTTTTAGACATGATGGTTTTTAGGCCCATGGTATTGGATGCTTCGGCATGTATAAATATGCATTGTAACATTGAAAGGAACATAATGAAAAATCAATCTGGTAGTCTTGGTTTTGGGATCCAGGGGAAAATCTCTGTGTATATGTGTTTTATGTGTTATGTTCTCACATTGTTTATTTTCTATGTTTTAGAATTTGTATGCAGGTAATTTCTGTACGGTGTTAAAACCTACATTTGGTATCAGAGCTATTTTAGATGTGTTATGCTCTCACATTGTTTATTTTCTATGTTTTAGAATTCGTATGCATGTAATTTCTGTACGGGTTTAAAACCTACATTTGGTATCAGAGCTGTTTTGGCTTCAAGGGGACACCTTTGTTGCTGAGAGGTTTCGCTTGGGCTTGTGGTAGACCCTGCTCAATGGGAGATCTGGGGGATCAATTCTGGTGGTTAAAGAAGATGTCAAGCAATGGAAAGATAGAGATCGAGAAATTTTATGGTCTGAATTTTGAGTTATGGAAACTCAAGATGGAGGATCTATTGGTGGATAAAGATCAGTGGATCATGGTAGATCTAGGTACTAAACCAACGGGAGTCTCTGATGAAGAATGGATGAAGTTGGATCAGAAGGCAAAGAGCACAATACGATTGTGTGTCTTAGATTCAGTATTGCTGAATGTATCAGGGGAAGCTACGTCGAAGGCTTTGTGGGACAAGTTAGGGACTTGTACCAATCTAAGTCTCTGGTGAATAAAATGTTCGTACAAAAAAGCTATATAACCTAAGGATGAAATATGGAGACTTGGTAACAAAGCATTTGAATGCGTTTAATAATGTGGTAACTTAGTTATCGTCTATTGATATCAAAATTTCAAATGAAGATAAGTGAATTAGTTTGTTTTTTTCTCTACCAGATCTATGGGATAGTCTGTTATTGCAATAGGTAGTAATGCAACTGCCTTGCACTTTGATCAAATAGTCTCATCCTTGCTGATGGAGGAGATGAGATGGAAAAATATGGAGAGCCAAAATGGTGATGCCTTGTATGTATGAGGATGGTCCTAGAATAGAAACAAAAATAAGTCATTGAGTAGGAAATCTAAATCTTTAGGAAAACCAGTAAAGGTGGTGTGTTGGAAATGCAGAAAGGAAGAGCACTATGAAAGGGACTGTAAATCTAAATCTCCTGACAAAGGAAAGGGATTTGATGATGCTCCTTCTACAGAGGCAAAAATCACCTCATATGAAGGTGGGGATGTCTACATGGCTTCTTCAAGTACACATGTAGATCATGAGGCATGGTTGATTGACTCAGGTGCATCCTTTCACTTCACTCCCCATAGAGAGTGGTTCTACGAGTATGAGAAATATGATGGTGGTGAAGCCTTATTGGGGGATGAAAGGAAGCCTAGAATCATTAGTCGTGGAAAAGCAAAGTTCAAGTTGCAAGGTGGAAGTGTTAGAACACTTCCGGGTGTTCTGCATATTCCTGCATTAGCCAGCAATATGATTTATGTAAGCAAGTTGGATGATGCAGGTGTAAAGATAGTGTTTGAGAAGGATACCTGCAAGATGCTTCAGGGAGCACTAGTATTGATTTGGGGAGTTTGGATTGGAACTCTGTACAAGATACAAAGTAGCGTTGTTGTTGATGGGTGCAACAATTCTGTAGTCACTGAAAGTGGAGCAGAAAATCTATTGGTCTTAGGAGAGAAAACCATGTTGTGGCATCAAAGGCTTGGACATATTGGATAGAAGGGCCTTCAAATACTTCATGGTAAAGGTATGGTAGAAGCTATGAGTAATAGCTCTCTGGATTTTGATTTCCGTGAAAATTGTGTATATGGGAAGAAAAATCGGGTGAGTTTCCCCTCTGGTGGTAAGAGGGCGAAACAAATATTAGAGCTTGTGCACAGTGATGTGTTTGGACCTGTGAAGGTTCCATCACTGGGTAAGTTTGTGTACTATGTATCATTTATAGATGACTTCTCAAGGAATACATGGATATATTTCCTTAAGAAGAAATCTGAAGTCTTTGACAGGTTTAAAGAATTTAAGGCTCTGGTGGAAAACCAAACATAGAAGAAGATAAAGGTGTTGAGGACAGATAACAATTGAGAGTTTTTTAGTAAGGAATTTGAAGAATTTTATAAGAAGTGTGGTATAGCACAGCAGAAGACTACTCCATACCTAAGAAAAATGGAGTCGCAGAAAGAATGAACAAGAAGTTGATGGAAAGGGCAAGAAGCATGCTCAGTGGTGTCAGGTTAGGACAGGAATTCTGGGCAGAGGCGGTGGAGACAACATGTTACCTGGTCAACTGATCACCTTCATCATCGTTGGAGGATAAGACTCCACAAAAGGTATGGATTGGTAAGAAACCCTCTCTTTCACATCTGAGGGTATTTGTATGTGATGCATATGTACATGTTCCAAAGGAGAAACAAACCAAGTTGGATAGTAAATCTGAAAAGTGCATCTTTATTGGGTATAAGGATGGTTTAAAGGGTTATAAGCTTTGGAACCCAGTAACAAGGAAGGTTGTGTACATCCGAGATGTGGTGTTCAGAGAGGTGAAAGATTTTATTAAACATGAATTCCAACCAAAGGAACTTGAGAAGATAGAGTTTTAGCTAAAGGAGGAAGAATCATACTCTATAGCAGAGGAGGAATCAAAAGATGAAGAGCCAAAATCTCTGGGTGCGAGAAGATCAGTTTGAGAAAGAAGGCAGCCAGAAAGGTATAGTCCATCTACTTTCTGTTCAAATTTTTCTTTATCTTTTACTGGTGATGATCCTAGAACTGTGAAGGAATCAGTAGATTCAGAGGATGGAAAGCTCTAGAAAGAGGCCATAGTTGATGAAATGGCATCTTTGCACAAAAATGAGGCTTTGGATTTGGTGGAGTTGTTGACTGGAAGGAAACCCATTGGAAGCAAACGGGTGTTCAAGAAGAAGACAAATGCAAAAGGAAAGGTGGAGAAATACAAAGCTCAGTTGGTAGCAAAAGGTTATTCCCAAGTGCCGGGAATTTACTTTGGTGATATTTTTTCTCCTATTGCCAAGGTAACTTCTATTAGATTAATTTTATATGTTGCAGCCGATTTTGATTTTTAGGTAGAACTAATCGATGTGAAGATATCATTTCTTCATGGGGATCTGGAAGAGGAGATCTACATGAAGCAACCTGAAGGCTTGGCGGTGAAGAGTAAGAAAGAACCGGTATAGACATTAAAGAAGTCTCTGTATGGGTTGAAACAAACATAGTGTATGTGGTATTAGAAATTTTATACATTTATATGGGGACTTGGCATCACCAGAAGAAAAGCACATCACTGTGTGTATTTTAAATTAATTGGTGACTGTGTTATTTATCTGGTCTTGTATGTGGCGGATATGTTGCTGGTTGGAAATGACAAAGAAATTATCCAGGATTTGAAGACCCAATTGTCCTCCAAATTCCACATAAAATATCTTGGTGCTGCAAACTATATTTTGGGCATGGAAATTAAAAGAGATCAGGCAAAGAGCAAGATCTAGTTAAACCAGAGGAAGTATGTCGAGACAATATTGTAGAGGTTTAATATGTAGGATAGTAAACCGGTGAAGGTTCCTATTCCTGTAGGGGTAAAGTTATCTGTTGAACACAAGAAGATGAAGATGATATGTCTTATGTTCCATATGCAAGTGCAGTCGGTAGCCTAATGTATGCGATGGTCTGTACTAGACCAGACATTGCACATGTAGTGGGAGTATTGAGTAGGTTTATGTCAAAACTAGGGAGGGAGCACAGGACAGCAGTGAAGTGGGTCTTCAGGGATTTATGTGGGACTAGTGATTATGGTTTGTGCTACCAAGGAAGACTAGGATTGGACAAAGTTTTGTGTATTCATGGCTTTGTTGATGCAGACTAGGCTCGAGATCTGGATCAAAGAATATCTACAAGTGGGTATGTGTTTAACCTATTTGGAGGTGTAGTTAGTTGGATGAGTAAGAAACAATCTGTAGTGGCACTATCAAATACAGAGGCAGAATACATAGCAGCCACTCATGGAAGCAAGGAAGCAGTTTGGTTACAGAGATTGTGTTCAAGTATGGGGTTAGTAGAGGGAGCTAGAATGATATACTATGATAGCCAAAGTGCAATTTTCTTGGCAAAGAACTCTGCATATCATTCAAAGACAAAGCACATTGATTTTCAATATCACTTTGTGAGGGATATAATAGAAGACAAAAAGGTGTTGCTGGTAAAGGTGGACACTTTAAAGAATATTGCAGATGCATTGAAAAAATCTGTGAGATCTAAGAAGTTCTCTTGGTGTAGAGAAAATATGGGCATTGTAGTGCTGGATAAATGACTAAGCTCTCTTGTGGCCCCCTGTGGAAAGAAAACAAAAAGTGGGAGAATGATGGGTTGTGCTATATTCCTTCCATGACTAACCCACATAGTTAACTAGGGGGTTAGAAGGGGAGTGGAGCCCCCCTTCATTGTGTCGATTGCCTAGCGAGGGGAGTCACAGGAGCTTTGAGGGGTGCAAGTAACCCCACTCTATGGGGTCCAGGGCGATGCCCCAAAAAAATTTGTTTTTGGACCCTATATTAGATTGGGCAGACCTACCTATGGTTTTGTTCATGTTTTTCGCACATGGTTTTGGACGCGATGGCTTTCAGTCCATGGTTTTGGACATGATGGTTTTCGGTCCATGGTTTTGGACGCTATGGGTTTTGGGCCCATGATATTGGATGCTTCAACATGCATAAATATATATTGTAACATTGAAAGGAGCATAATGAAAAATCAATCTAGTAGTCCCAGTTTTGGTATCTAGGGGAAAATCTTTGTATATATGTGTTTTATGTGTTATGCTCTCGCATTGTTTATTTTCTATGTTTTAGCATTTGTATGCAGGTAATTTCTGTATGGGGTTAAAACCTACACATCAATATGAGGTCCCTCAACCTTAGGACCTAAAATCTCCTCATTTACATGTAGCTCAACCTCCCTCTCAAGGGATACTCGCATGGCCTTCTCCTCATCGAACCTGACATCATTGCAAACCACTATCATCCGACTAGTTGGCATGCACACCTGATAGTTGTGGGGTGTATCAATGTACCCCACAAAGATCCCCAACTTTATTGTTGGCTCAAGATTTTTCCGTTCATCTTTGGTCACATGGAAATAGACCAATGACCCAAAAATCCTGAAGTGACCAACATCTGGCCTCTTACCAAAATAAGCCTCGTATGGTGTCTTCATCTCAAGTATCAGATGTGGGCTACAATTTTGAACATAAATCGTTGTGTTGCATGCCTCAACCCACAAGTGTAGTGGTAGGCCCTGATCATGCAACATCGCCCTTGTTGTCCCTGTTGTGCTCTTATTATTTCTCTCAGCAACCCCATTCTGTTGAGGGTTATGGGGTGCCAACAACTCTCGTTTAATCTCTTTCGCTGCACAGACGTTCTTTAACTCATTAGAAACATACTCACCACCATTATCACTCCATAGAGATTTAACATGATTGCTAGACTCTTTCTCTACCAATGCTTTGAACTCACAAAACTTTGTGAAAGTTTGATAATTTTTCTGATTAAAAAATACCCAAAATTTACAAGAACAATCATCAACACATATAACATAATACATTTGTTTGACCATGGATGTTGTCGAGAATGGTAAACACACATCTAAATGGACTCTCTCCAAAATAGACTCTGCTCGACTATCTCTATCTCCAAAGGAAGAATTGGTGTATTTTCCCAAAGTACAACCTTTGCATGTATCAACTTGCTCAACTGTACCTTTGGTAAGATTAGTAGATATTTGTTGCAATATCTTCAAAGACCCATGATGCAAGTGGCCCAATCGCCTATGCCACGACTCACCAATGTCTCGGCTCAACAATTTTTCCACTTTTTAACTCAAAGCAACACAATCCTCTACATCTATCTTACAAAGATTATGAACTCGAATCCCTATCTTCTTTACTTGATCCGTGGCTATGTGTCGAAGGAATGACTTTCCTTTCAAAAAGATCATGTCATAGTCTCAGTCCTCAAGCATGGCAACAGATACCAAGTTCTTCGTCATTCCTGGTACATGCATAACATTCTTCAAGGTGAGTGGAGTTGCATGATCCCTTTGAAAAGTAATAGTTCCCACACCAGTAACACTATACTTACCATCATCACCCATCTCGATATGCTTCTTGAGATCTTTCTCCTCCAATTAACTAAATAACTCTTTTTTGCCAGTCATGTGGAAACAAGCTCCACTATCTAAGTACTAGACACTTCCCAGAATGGAAGACATCATACATGAAATGAGGGAAAAGTCCAATTCGAATTGGGAGGACAAAGTCTCACCTACTTCTTCTCCTGAGGACTTCTCCTTGGACTTCTTCAATGGACAATTTGTAGCAAAATGTCCCATCTTATGACAATGAAAGAATTTAACTTTCATCATGTCCTTCTTCTTACCTTCATGATAAGAATCTGATTTGAAATGGGAAATTTTACCTTTCCCCTTCCTCGCCTTAATCTCTAAGGCACAGTTCTCTTCATCATCAATCTTTGATGCAGAGCCATCCTCGATGTTCCTCATGATCTCATCCTACATCAAATATGGCCATAGTCATTCCCAATATGGCAGCATCTCATGACCATTGACAGAGTCCTAATAACTATGCCAACACTTTGAGAGTCCAAGAAGAGAAAGTTTCACCATATCCTCATAGGCAACCATGATTCCAACACTTCCAAGTTCATCCCGACATTGAGTGAACTTGGTCAAGTACTTTGGAATCATTTTGCCTTGCTCCATGTTGATTTTACAGATTTTATCCTTCAGGACCAACTTCCTTTGATTGTTGTTATTCTGACACAATTTCGTCAATGTTTTCCACATAACATGCAGGGTTTCCTTTCCATCAAGACTCGAGACAATATGATCTCAAACTCCCTAAAGCATTATCTACCTTGCCTTTTCCAAAAACTTCTTCCACTCGGCCAACTTTTGTACATCAGCAGCTGTTGGCTTATGAATTGCTCATTCAACAAATTATTTCAAATCATTGTCCTCTAGCACAATCTCCATCATGTCCCTCTAGGCTATGAAATTTGAGCTGCCTTCCAAGGCATACTCAAGCCTCAACCCATGTAATGCCATCTGTTAATCCTGAAGTATGTATTGCAAATTTGACTTTCACCTGTAACCTAGAAACTCAAAAATTTGAAATCTATATTATTCTTAGCTTTGACACCATGTAGAAAATCCTGTAGATTCACAAGCTAATGCAATTTGCTAAAGCAAGAGACAAGAATCTACTTCTACCCTTTACAACGGAAGCCCATAAACATTGAGCAAACAATAATCAATAGAGGAAGAGAATCAAAGGAACATAACACAATAAATATTTGGGGAAAGCTGCAGCTCAAAACCCCACTATATATTATGTATTAATCCGGAAAATCAAAATGAAATTACAATTATTGTTCTCTCTAGAACAATCCTAGCACTCAACAAATTCAATCTCCAACTCATAATCAAGCTCAAGTCCAAAGCTTAGCCTCTTCACAAGCCCTCTAAGTCTCTATTCCAATGTATATTTCCTATGGAAGATAGCTTGTATTTAAAGGGAAATAAAGCCTCTAAAAATTGCGCAATCCATTAAGGATTGGTTCCTAAATGCATGCACTATCAGTGCAACTCAGAAAAATCTAAAACAAATAGCACATTGTCCCTGCACTCTAGTCTCAAGTGGGTCTTTCTCAAAATCAAATTGCATGAGTTTTTGATAAATAAATATTCTGTTAACTAGATTTGCACTAGTGGAGTTCATTAGTTCTCTCAATTAGTTTGAGAACTAACTTAACTGAACTGACTCATGAAATTAAGTCTTCTATTTTACAACTCACAATGAACTCATATTGGACTCCTCCAAAGTAGGGAGAACATACACATGACGATAGAAAGACTTCCAACTCGAATTTCCTAAGTTAAGTAATTTTAATAAACTAAATTTAACTATTTTAAGTTGCTATGAGAGTAGAATTCGAAATTAATTTCTAGTTTAATTCAAGGACAAATTAAACTGGACTCTCTTTTTGCCATTTATCAACACTTACTAGTACACAGGAACCCATGTATAGAAGGCTAGAACCTTCGCTCATTCTCTAGATCCTACTAGAAGGGAGCTCCAACCCCCTGAATCTTGTATTGGCATAAACTCATACGAGTACGTAGGCACCCACCTATAGAAGGCTACAACCTTTGCTCGTTCTCCAGATCTTACTATAAGGGAGTTCCAACCCCCTGATCTGATTTAATAGTTACCACTAGAAGGAATCTTTAAATCCCTCATTGAAGGCTCCAACCTTCAACACCTTTAGGGACCATGTTTCATAAATTTTCATATTGGATCCACCTACTACACAATGTCACAATTTGTAGGCCATGTTTCATCAAATTTTTAGATCGGACCCACTACCAACATTTAAGCTCAAAACCAATCATCAAAACTGAAACTTATCTCCGTATCTCAACCATTGAACCACCCAAAACCAACCAATTACTTAATCAACTTAAAACTTAACCAATCAACTAGAACAGTCAGATCAATGTAACTAGAATATCAAACAACATATTGCACATCACAGAAACTAGATCCTATTACTGCAAACCCTGATCAACCATCTGTCAAAATATGTATGCTAATTTATAGTAGAAAACTCACATGTGTACATGCCTTTCATGAAGCATACCCGCATACAAATATTAAACCACCGAAACCTAAAAACTGAAACAATCTTACTCTGAAACAAATATTGAATCGTACACAGATTTACTACATCATTTTGAAACAATCACAAAACTTTCTCTGATATTCAATCACAATCAAAAATTAACTTCAACATTCTTCAATCAATCAATCCATAACCAAAAAATCATTGTTTAAGCCAAGACCATGAAGAAGAATTCATCGACAGACAATAGAAACACATCAAAACTATTTAAACTGATTAGACATCTTTTTCATCAAAACCCTACTTTATGTATCCGCTTCCTCAAAGTATATTTGCATGTGTACATGCTTTTTAGTAAAGAAACCCACATCTACACAACTTATCAAAATCACACTCGTGTGTGTATGTGCCTTGCATGCTATAAAAATGTGTACAATTTTGCAATTTCAGAATCAAATCTTCATTGCAACAGAGAACTTCAGACATACCTAGATCTCGACATACACATAAAATCATTCTTTAAGATGTTATCAACACAAATCAAATCATATCATAATAATGATTGTCATCTTAGATCTATTGGATCTTATCCATCATCAAACTCTTGGGTGCATACGTAGTTTAGATCAAGCAAAGCATCAATAGCCCATTACATGCATATTTGCTTTAGATCTAGCTATTCATAAGATTTCCATTACTTGCACACTATCTACCACTTTTATCTTCTTCTCCTTATATAGCTCAGACCTTATTCAATACCATAGGTCAAAGCCAAACTCCATCCGATTGTTTTATTAGACGGGATCAACACATTCATTATTGGGCTCAATACCATGGTAAGTACCCTTGGTATTTAGAATACCATGGTACGGAAATCATGCAAGCATTTCCTTCTTCGTACTCACATGTGTACGTGGATCTGCTTAACAAAACCCATGTATACTTCTTGTAATTTCAACTTTTTCATTCATTTGCCTCTGAAATGTTATGTCTTAGTCAAAACATTGTCATATCATCCTATTGACATCTGTATCAAGTTGGTTTCCGTCAAAGAATTAATTCATCAAATAGGTTGTCATCAAGGACAACACATAATTCACATTGCCAACAATCTCCCCCTTTGGACTTGATGGCAACGACTTTTGTGTTTGGTCACCACAACTGTAAATACTTGTAAAAAACATCAAGCCAATCACCACAAGTGACTCTCCAAACACCAAGCTACTCTCCCCATTTGACATCAAGGGCAAAGGGCTAACTAATTCTAATGGAATACTTCTGTATCTGAACTGCTGCGTATGAACACTTATCATGCTCCCCTTGAGCACATGCTTAATTTTTTTACGAATATACAATGAAGTACATGACTTTATGACTCAATTGAAAATTAATTTTACTATCACCAAGGACTTAAACTTACATCAGTCACCCAATCATAGTCGATTTACATATTTTACATCATTATTACATCAACTTCCCAAGCATAGTGGGGTTATAGCCCCCATCCTATGTCCAGAAGGACTTGACCACAATAGTCCATACATGAATGAATTTGAAAATGAGTACATCATAAGTCTTTACATGACCTTTACATCAAATGATAGATATGAAATTTATAACCAAGGTAAACAAGACCATAATAGTCATGAACAACTATCATACACCACATATGATTTGCATCATGAGCATCTATCAGCAACACCAAGAACAACAATTTGTGTAAGTCCATCATCAATTTGCAAGATAAGAAATTGTAGCTTTAATATCATCAACCTATGACAAAGTATGCATCATAATATTTTCCATAGATATTTACTATCAACTCATCCTCTTGACCTCGTCAAGGCCAACTTGCTCTTTTTCCCTTAGTAAAAAAAATCCTTAATGCATGTTCATCAAAGCATAGATTTTCATGCATCAACTAAGCATATGTCGTATCTCCAATCATTAATGACCATATCATATCATGTGCATGTATAAGTACCATAGTCATCATCCATGACATCAACATCATCATCAAATAATCATAGCAAGAACTACATGTTCTTTCCTCAACAATCCCCAACATATCATACATGTATAATCACTAGGGAGTTTTCTAACATCCCACATCTAATAAGCATAAACCATGATAATCAACATACGTGAGAACCAAGTCTATCATCATAAATTAATATAGGGAGAAGTATTCACCATTCCTTAACGTCATCAATATATGACTAAGTATCCCATGTCTCCAAAAAGCCATGTCTTCATGAAACCTATAGTAACACCATTTTCTTGGTCCATTTTCTTCATCCATAGAGAATTGTCATCACTTCATCAATATGAAAATCATCCATCATATCCTTATCTATAGTTCATCCATCACAGAGATAGTAGTATGCATCTCTCTTCTCATCAAATGTGAAAAGCAAACCATGATCTCACCATAATTTTTCAAACTTTGTTAGTAACCCATCTTATTAAAAGAAACAATATACCATGTGATAGCCAAGCACTATAGGAATCATCATCCATAACTGCACCATATGCACATCATGCATGACAACGACATAAAAGTAATGAGTGGCAATCATCAAATAATTAGTTTGTATAATCAATCATTGTTTATCTCCTTGAACTTATGAATATCACCACGTAAGCAGCATAGCATATGTACCATATGCATCATAAATCTTATTAGTAGCATCATGTCAACTATGTGGCTTAAGAAATATATAAGTATCATCCATGATTTCATCATAGGAAACTTATAACCACAACATAACATCATGGATAATCATTTAAACACTTCAACAACATAAGCATCATCACCACCGAGAAGCATCATTATGTATCAAGGACTCCTAAAGAAAACTTAATGCCAATAATGTATTATTGGAAGCATACCAAATGCTCCCCGTGAACTTGTGCCAACTAATTACTATTAGATTTGATCACATCAACTCATCCATCAGCTAGGACATCAAAATATCTTCATCAACCAGTCATCCATCAATTCCTAAAAAACTTATACAAGCCAAAAGCACTTTCAAATAGCATCAATAGATTGTAACCATCAACCATTAGCATAGGAAAGAAAAACAATAATTGATTGAAGCATATCAGACCCTTTTCCTTAGTTTGTCCCACTTTTTCTTCGTGATACCAAGACATACGTGATCGTTCAATTCAGAACTCACGTATACACGTGATTTGTCTTCATAATATCCACGTACAGGAAGTGAAATACTGAAATTTCACACCTTTAGCTCCCCCTATGTTTATTCTGTCTATACTTGTTTACTTTTGCTACACTAGAGGAACTGTCAGTAGTATAAGCAACATGAAAATAAAAAACAACCATGGGAATCACTAATCCTAAGGACCTGATAATCATCTTTTGTTTTCATGAGGTCTAGTACCTCTCACCACTTTTGCAATCACTGATAGAAATATTAATTTAAGAATAATGGACTATAAGAGGCACCATATTCTTTTACTCTAAGCCTGAATCTTTTTCATATCTATGAGAATTCCATTCTTCAAACACATAGAATTTGTCTCGATTCTATATCCTCTTATTATGACTTTTACATATACTTCATTCATAACCTTACATTTGGTTGATCTAAACACAATTATATTTCCCTTATCTGCCATTTGACCTACACTTAGAATATTTTTCTTTAGTCCTTGAACTAACAAAGCATCGATTGTTGCTCTAGTTTTATTAATTTTGGCTTTGCCTTGTCCCAATACTTTTACTGAAACATTATTTCCAAGAATAACATTACCATGCTGGTTTTTCTTGAGAATCTCCATTTTCCTCTTATCTCCATTCATGTGATGAGAACATCCACTATCTATGTACCATTCATCTTCATCATCAAATGAGAAAAGAGAAAGACCACACCTTATCTATTCTTATTTTTCTTTCTTATTGGTGGTTCCAATTTTTTCAGGTCTTCTGACATAAATGTTCTTATCTCATTGCTTACCATGTTGTCTGCGGCGATCCATAGACTTGTTCCTGCATTCTTTTTCTACATGCCAAAACTTGTTACAAGCATAACATCTTATATGTTTCATATTTCTTCTATTACAATCAATGGCTTTGTGACCAAATATATTACAAACAAAACAATATCCCTTAAAGCAACTGGAAGTCGATGATCTTTATGTGAGGCATTTATTAGCTTGAAACATTCTAATTCTGTAATTGGTTTCAATGTGTCCATAATTATGACATATAGAACATTCAATATTATTTATTAGAGGAGAAAATTGATTAACACTTCGATAGTTATGAGTAAATGATTTCCTTTGAAGACTTTCTTTCCTTGGTTGTTGATGAGATTGACTTCTTATCTCCTTGTTGATAATTTTAGATTTTGCATTAGAATTCCTTTCCTCATCTTGTGAACTATATTCGCCTTCAACAGTTTCAGGAAAACCAAGAATAGATTTGATGGTAGGAGACCTTTCATTACTAAGAATATTATCCAAAATCTTAGTACTATCTTGAAATTGCAAATGTTTATCATTTATTCTAATTTATCTTTTAGGATATTTACCTCAACCTCATATTGCTTTTCTTGTCATAATTTCTTCAATCTTTCTTCCTTCCTTGATTTGCTATTTTAATTTGAGAATCTCTTCTTTCAGCCCATTTTCTTTTTCTTCAAATGCTTGAAGAGTCTCCTCATATCGTTTGTTTGACTTTTCAAGATCAGATTTGAGAGAAATGATTTATGCTTCAAGTCCTTCAAAGTAATTGGTTCTTTCTTTAAGTTCCTTGGTTGTTGTATCCTTTTCATTCACATGATTTCTTAATGATGTTACTTCATCCTGCAGTGTTTGACATTGATCCTCCTTTTCCTTGTACTGCTTCCTTATTTTTTTCTTCTTCTTGCAACTGAGTCTTTAACCTGGTAATCTCTTCTTTGTAGGTACATTCCCTTTTATCAAATAGATTTTGTTGATCCCTAATTTTATCTATGAGCCTTTTAACCTCTACTTCTAGGACCATTAGATTTCTTTCACTTTTACCCATAAAAAACCAAATTCAGTTAATTCACTGTCACATTCACTATCTTCAATATTACATGAATAGGGAAATGGATCACAAGTGGAACAAAAATTAGTACCTGATAATTATTTCACTTCATCATCCTCATTCTTGATCAATATAAAGCGGGGTGCTTTTGAATCTAAATATTTGCTTCCATCTATTAGTCCACATGATATAAAATCGTCTATATCATAGTTTTCTTGAGTTGTCTTCTTTCTTTGAGTTGTTTTCTTCTTTTTCTTCTTTCCCATTGTTTTGACGGATCTCCAACCTTCAACACATTTAAGGACCACATTTCATAAATTTTCATACTGGATCCACCTGCTACACAACATTACAACTTGTAGGCCACGTTTCATCAAATTTTCATACTGGAACCACTACCAACATTTAAGCTCAAAACCAATCATCAAAAGTGAAACTTATCTCTTTAGATCAACCATTGAACTAGCCAACAGAACCAACCAATCACTAAAACCCAATCACTTAATCAACTTAAAACTCAACCAATCAACTAGAATAGAAGATCATTGTAACCAGAATATCAAACAACATACTGTACATCACAAAAACCAGATCCTGTTACTGCAAACCCTGATCAACCATCTGTCAAAATATGTACACTACTTTACATTAGAAAACTAGCATGTGTACGTGCCTTTCATGAAGCATACTAGCATATAGATCTTAAAACACTGAAACCTAAAAACTAAAACATTCTCACTCTCAAACAAACACTGAACAATACATAGATTTACTGCATCATTCCAAAATAATCACATAAATTTCTATGATCTTCAATCAAAATCGGCAAGTAACTTCAACATTCGTCAATCAATAAATCCATCACCAAGACATCTTAAGCCCATATAATCAAGAAGACTTCATTGACAGACAAAAAAAAACCCATCAAAACTGATTAAACTGATCAGACATCCCTTTCATCAAAACCCTACTTTTTGTATGTGATCTCTTCAAAACATATTCGCATGTGTATGTTCCTTTCAAGAAACAAACCCGCATGTACACGACTTAATAGAATCACACTCGCATGTGTACACACCTTGTAGGCTATCAAACCTACATAAATATTTGCAATTTCAGAATCAAATCTTCACTACAACAGAGTACTTCAGACATACCCAAATCTTGGCATACACAAAATATCACACATTAAGACGCTCTCAAGACAAATCAAATCATCTCATAATCACGATTTTCATATCATATCTATTGGATCTGATCCATCATCAAACTCTTTGGTGCATACTTAATTTAGATTATGAAAAGCATCAGTAACCCATTACATGCATATTTGCTTCAGATCTAAATTTATAATATTTCGGTTACTTTCACACTATCTACCACTTTAATCTTCTTCTCCTTATATATATTCACCCTTATTCAATACCAAAGGTCAAAACCATACTCCAACTGATGCTTTTCTTAGACGAGATCAAAAAATCCTTTACTGGGCTCAATACCACAGGGAAATACTATGGTAAGAAACCTTGGTATTTAGAATACCATGGTGCGGAAACTATACGTGCATTTGCTTCTTCATACTCATGTGTGTATGCAGCTTTGCTTAACAGAACCCACATACACTTCTTGCAATTTCAACTTTCTCATTCCTCTGCCTCTGAACTTCTATGCCTTTGACAAAACTCTTTTTCATATTTGTAGACACATCCTATTCACATCTGTATCAAGTTGGTTTCCATCAAATAAACAATTCATTAAGTAGGATGTAAAGGATAACTCATCAGGTAGGTTTCCATCAAGGAAAACACATATTTCATAATGCCAACAATCTAGCCAATGCATCTAAGAGTACAAGTGCAGCTTGAGGACAACAAAGAAGAGTACAAATCAATGCATGGAAACCATTGAGTTGCTTATGATTCTAGGTGGAAAATTGAGTTTGGGTTTAGGTAGGAAGGACTTCAAGGTGATTTTTATTTGAGCCAAAGAAATATGGTCTTGGAGAGAATGTTCAGATTCCATCCATCAAAGATTTTGTTCCTGTATGTTTAGAAGAATTGTGGATTAATTCTTGACAGGAAGGTAAGGACTTCGAGTAGAGGTAAGATGAAGTACCTTGATTAGAGCTTTAAGGCACCAAGTCAAATATAAAAAAAAGGATTGAGACAAGGAAATTTAATGAAAATTTTCCTCATTTATTTACTAATACAGGATAAAATTTTGGAGGTCAAAAAGTTCCTAGTGTGGAGGTATGAGTTGAAGATAAAATAGACTAAAAAATGAAAGTTCTTGGAATATCCCAAAACCGACATCAAATCATAGTGTTCGATGTCCTAATTCCAACAATGCTTGAATTTCCTCAATCCAACGTCGTATGAAGAAGTTAGTTGGTTCTAATGTTTTTAACTAACAGTAAAAAAAGTCAACATCAGGGTTGACTAGTCTGCTGATTGGGTAGTTCGTACATCTAACATCATCAGCTCACTGTGCAAGGTACGGTTGGAAGTGGACCAATCAGGTCTTGGCATGTAGCATTGTCATACAGGGTGTAGTTGGCATATTTTGATTGGTTCATGTAGTTGTGAGGTGGCCCAATCAGAGGTCGCCACATGGTTCTCTATGATTGGTCAAAAAATTTGTAATAGGCTTGAATACCTTGGTGGGGTTTAACCCCTCGACCTACCTCATAACAACTCTACCCTCCACCATCACACTACAGGATTGGTTCTTAACCCATATGGGTTATGGCTTATATTTAATGTCAAAGTGTTTTGGCATTGGAAGGAGGGGGTCAAGTTGTTAGCCATAACCCCTAAGTCAGAACCATGACAAAAGAGAAGTGGGGGACAAGTTTAAGCCCCAACCCCTGGTCACATATCACCATACAACCACATGCGAAAGGGAGAGGTTTGGGCACATGGACCTAGCCCAGTTACCTGACCACCCATGTACCCATGATGAAGAGTTATGATAGAGGGACAGGGACTAAGCCCCAAACCCAGGACACATGCCCTCACCATAAGACCAGGCGGAGGAGACTATGTCAGAGGGTGCGTGCGAATAGCCCCCACCCTTAGTTCTCAGTAACAATATGACCATTACCAGGAGCTCTAGCAGTTCGGGTGGGAAGTTGGCCCTAGCCCCTAGCCACATCACCATGATATGACCATTCCCTGACAAGAAAGGAGCCAAAGTTAGTGGGGGATGATAGTTGGCCCCAACCCCAAGCCTTATGTAGGCCATGTGGCTTTGATCTAGTGCATAGGATTATTAGAAAAATTAATGAGGCAACAAATTACCCATTTTTTGGTAGGAATTGCACTGGTATCGAGCGAAGTTTTCACTAGGTAGACTGTGTAAAGGGTGAATTTGCAAGACAATTAGTAGTTTTTGCCGATTTGCAGGATAGATAGCAGAGCTTGACTTGGAGAAGCAAATCTTGCTCAATTTTTAACCTTTTTGAGCTTAAGAAGAGCCTAGATGGGGGTTTTTGAGTGTCCTATACTAAATCATAAACTCGGTTTTCTAATTTGAGCACTTTATGATGGAAATATTTCAGAATCAAGTCTTTTAGTGCCAGTGATAATCAAAGTTTTGAAGCAGTATGAAGGCATTTTTAGTATGGAGAGATCTTAGTCAGAGGTTTTCCAACCTTCTATTTTCGTCTCCAACAGTCATTACTCCAGTAGAGCATCTCTTTCTAGTATTTTCTCAATATGTGTTCATGAGAGAAGCTCTTTTCAGCACCTCATTATGAAGTTTTTTTATGTTTTTGTGCTTGAATTTCAAATGGAGTACGAGGACCTATTGTGTGAGTCCTTTTTATGTTGACATTTTCATGACTTGCTGTAGGGAGTCATATTTCTGAGTGAGAATTCTTTGTAGGAGAAACAAGCCACTCTACTTTCAACAATTTGTATGTACTCATTTGTTGTATAAATCAAGAGAGCAGTCTAACTGTTGGAGCAGACCCAAAGATGTAGCTTAGGAGGAGCGGTGAACTCTATCATCAATTGTTGTTTTCTACTCTTCATGTTTATCATTTTGAGATGCATATTAATTTGTTTCTCTCTTAAGATCATGTGAAAATAAACTTAACTCACATTTTGAAGAGGTTGCGAGACTTGATTTACCTTTTTAAGACCCATTTTATTTACTTGCAAAGTGTCAGAGGACAGTTGATTTTTTAGAGGAGACCTTCTATAGAGTGTCTACAAATATTGTAGCAAGAGGATTTGATGTCTCCTATAGTTTTGCGCCTACAAATATTGTAGGTTCCTATAAATTTAGTAATAATAGTTTATAAGTTTCTATAAAGTTTGTATGAGTATTTTGGTGCTTACAAATATCTATTATAAGGAAGGATTCATTTAGACATTGTGTTCTATATGTGATGGTTATGATAGATGAATGTTTAGATAAGAAAGAACTTTTGTTATACTAGTTCAACCTCCTCCTCACCCTCTTAGTATAAGTGTGAATCCAACAAAATGTGACATTGTTGTTTTTGAAATAAAAGTCAATATCAAAAAAATGATTTTCCTAATAAAACATGAAAAAATTAATTGATATTAAGTGTTAAGTGGACTACTCAGGTTGATTCAATAGATGGATAAAAAATTATTGTCTTTAAACATTTTGCACCATATAAAATTTAATTTTCCCATCCATATTAACATTAGGTAAATTTCAATTCTTAAATAAATTATTTGTAATTGAAATAATAAAATAGAAGCAAAAAAGACATGATGTTATTTATTGAATTATATTTAGTTATATGCATTGATACAAGTTTATAAATGTGATTTATTTTTTAAAAGATTCATTTTTATAGAGAAAATAATTTAGAATCAATTGATAATGAGTTCTAAGTGGCATATTAAATTTTCAATAACTTTTTCTATGTATTCTTAATTCAATTATGTATATGCAGTCATTTCATATAATTTAATAAGTTAGGAAGCCATTCATTGACTTTTAATTGTATATCATCTGGTTTAATATTAGTGTGTAATTGTGACATTGTTGCTTCTGAAATAATACTCGATGTAAAAGGAAATGGCTTTCCTTATAAAACATGGAATAGGTAATTGATAGTGATTGTTGTTATACATGATTTACTATTGCAAAAAAAAGTATCTTCCCTAGGTTTGTGAATAACCTGTATGTTGGGACAGGGTCCCCTAAGGTCAATTTTGGGGAAAAAGCCCAAGTTTTGGGGCTGAAAGTTTTGTATGTAAAGTGTAAAGTTTCCACAAATTGTGGTTATGGAGTGTGTAGATGTAAAGTGTCATAAAAGGGATGTCCCCTTATTTTATGTAAGTTGTGTTGGCTTTAGAAAATCTACCCATGGTTCGCAAACCATGGGATAATATAAAATGGAAAGTCTTAGAGAGTTCTAAGTAGTTATATCACTGATGGAGAAGTTTGTAATGGGTGAATAGGAGCTAGGAGAGAAGAGTCTTAGAATAGAAGAGAGGCTCTATAGATATGTGCGCAAAGGCCTATAGTAGAGTCCACAACTGAGTGCGTGGACCCTTGCAATTGAGTGTGCAGACCCCTGCAGCTGAGTGTGTAGGGCAGCTTGATCCTGTAAGCAAATCTGAAGTGTCAATAAAGAGACTATTCTAGAAATATCTTTGTTTTATCCACTTACTATGTTATGAATGAATGCGTTTATGTATGATGAATATTGGGTTTATGATTTAATATTGTGTTGATGTGCGATTATACATGGTTTACATTGTTATATGAACACAAGTAATAATATCTATTTACGTGAAGAATATCTTAATGCATGCTAAACATATCAAGAACTTAAGTCGATCTAAGTAATAATAGGCTTAGGAGTGATTACAGAGGCGCGTAAGTGATTGGTTTACCTATTTAGGGTCTACAAAAGATAGTCGTAGACCTTTGTGAAGGTCTAAGGGTGATTAAAAGAAGTATATCGATAAGCCCTAAAAGGCTTATCAATATGCATGAAGGAAGACTTAGGGGATAAAACATAACCATCGCTCGGTGCAGAAACTTGGTTCCAACATCCCTCCATACTTCTTCAGGTGAGACTTCACTCTGTGCTCTATGGGTTGACACCGAAAGGGCCAGCAGTGTAGGGATTTGTTTGGCTAAATTAACACTGAACCTAGGTTAGGGCCCCTCAAACCAACATTAGAACAACAGAGAGAGAAGGAACACAATGCTTTTCCTTAAAGTAATTAGATGACGGAGTGAGGCCTACCTAGAGTCCTTTTCACACTTCGCTCCTTGTTTAGCTTGGAAGCTCAAATTCCAACTCTAAATGGAAAAATTAGAATCTATACAGTCAAATAACACAAGCCAAGAAAATATGAGATCTTTGCAGTATCGTCTAAGTACTTCATTCAATAGATCAAAATGGTATTGAAATAAGTGAAATAATAACATCACATATATGCAAACAATTAATTCTTTGAATTAATATAAATGTAAGGAGATTACAACCATAAGTAGAAATTGATCTTGTAAAAGAGCCCCTCCAAGTTGTTGACTTGTCCTTTCCTTGTCACAATATGCACCTCCAATCATCCTAAATTCATGAGATGATAGCCACTCACTACAACAGCATAAGGGCATAATCACTCTCCAAAAGGAAACCAAAAACTAACCTGGTGCTTTTGGAATGAGGTAAATATATGGGAAGGAGAGGTAGTTCATAAATTTTTATCCATTTACCAATCTAGGCTTGATATCCACATTTGATGGAGGGATAGGATCAAAGAATAAGTGGTGAAAACTCCAAAGTAGGGAAGGATAGGATCTAATTTTTTATCCAAGGTAAGTAGTTGAAACAACTTACGGAAACTCCTAGAAGGGGAAGCTTTCGTAATCTTGATCATTATCCCGAATTTCTCGAACCAATGCAAGTGCAAAGTGGAGAAACCTACTGGTGACCAATGTAGGCCATAGTGGAGTAACCTGCTCGTGAGCTCACCATAGTAGGCTTACAGGGAGTGTTGGTCCTCAAACTAGCTCAAATGATGCAGTTTAGTGCTGAAACTCTGGGGAATGAAGGGAACATGGTTAGGCATTTGTGCAAGATAGTGAAAAGGGGGAATAGGATTTTAATTGATCCCATTATGAGGCTCACTGATCGGATGTGACAAAATTTCCTATAATAGAATTCCCCCCTAAGGCGTAAAGTCATAGGTGAAGATTGATGACTGAATTGCTTTATCTTGTGACAAGTTGGGATCAAATTCAACCAGTGAGCTTCATCTATTACAATATATTTACAACATGACATCTTTGTTTTCTCAGGGATCCATACCCATACTCATGTCATAAGCTAACATAATATGTATAATGATCAAAATATGTGTCTACATATGCAAATAGTGGACCCATGATTGGATGACTATCTATATGATCACGACCATCATACATTGTGATATTTTTATAAACTTGAAATCGAAGCCTAAATGGAAAAAACTAGATCTGGAGTCTTCTATCCCATTCACATGGCAAACCAATGTACGAGTCTAACCATGTGAATCAATGAGCTATATTCGAACATGGTAGACACCATATGATTATCGATCAATGATGTAGGTTGTTAACAAATGTGAGAGAAACCACTGATGATGTTAATGGCTCTGAAGGTACTATAGTACAATCTGTATGGTATGGATGAATGAGTTGATTTCAAACACCACACAGAGTCTTTTAGTCGAATTCCATTGATGTAAAGCTATCGTCGAGAGTGAGGAAACTTACCATTGATGTATGCAAGCACCACGATACCAAAGGTGTGTTTCTAAATCAACTTTCTGGATGATGTTTTGATGTCGACATGAAGCAACCCATCGCAAGAGGGCCTTGATTTAACCCCCATCAATGACATGAAATGGGTATGATGATTGACATAGAATGATCAAAGTGATGCTGACATGGAACTCGATCAAGAAATGTAGGCATGAAATGAAGGCTTAAGAGTATTGTAGTAGAGACCAACTGAATGACTTCTCTTGAACGCACCAATGACACTGAATGGAGTTGACAGCATTGACCCAAAACCAAAATGGAGGGCTTGAAAATAGTATGATAACTAAAAGATTAGCAGATTACCCAACCCAACAACCATGGAGATGAAGTGGAAGAGTGTCATGTTCAAGAGCGACTCACTATCTTTAGAAAAATGGAATCCCTTGTTTTCGCAATTTCCCCAACCATATTGGTCAATACCTCTTTATTTTTTAACAACCTTGAGGAGGATAACATATGCTTGATTTGTAAGTTCATCATTCAGATGAATCCCTCTGAACCCTGAGAAGGAGTGGCTCGGCCTTGTCATGTTCAACAAGTACATCTTTGTTTGATGTTTTAACGAGTCTAGTGAACGTAAAACTTAACATATTTTTCATTTTTATATAGTTTAAAAAACATATGAAAAAGAAAACTCTAGATGTCCCTTTTCATAGGTAGTCCCTTAGGTCCGAAAATGTAGAAAAAAATACCCAAGAGAACCTCTTAGCCATGTTCAACTAAGGTATTCCTTTTTCATAGCTAGTCTATCTCAATCTAGAAAAGAGTTAAACTTATACTAAGTATACGCCTTTTTATTTACTTTTACAAGTTCAAAAATACAAGTGCTCGACAATATTTTCATATTTTGGGAGTTTAAAAAGAGATGAAAGAGAACTCCTCCTAGAGGAACAAGTGGTATCAAAGGGTAGAAGGTAGTTCTGGACATGATGAAACTTCTCAAAACATGCAAAGGTCAAGAGGTTGGCTAATAAGACCACTCATTGTAGCGGTTCCTCAAGGAAGTGTAAAACAACCAAGTGAAAGTGTATGATCGACTAAGTAGATGGTGACAATGGAATGAAAAAAAGGCTCATTTGGAAAAAACAGGTCGATAAAAATGGAAATTATGAGGAATAAACCGGGAATGGTTTCATTTTTAAATAAGCTTGAAACATGGGAAACTATTCTTGAAATTGGTTTCACTTTTACACAAGCTAGAAACAGAGGAAAAACTATTCTTGAAATAAGTTTGCATGCCTCTAGCATAATGACTCAATTCAAAGTACATAAGAACCAAGGAAAAAGTCATACAAAAATAGGGGCCAAAGTTGGTGCAAAATAGGTGCCATTGCATCACAACGTTGCTACAGAGTGGACCAGGGTGAGGTGCAACGCTCCATCAAAGGAACAGGGGGTGAGTTGGGCTTGGGAAAGAGAATTTTGAGAAAATAATTACAAAAAAGGTTCAATGAAATCACTTCCTAGGTCTTTTCTTGGTTGGATGATAGAAAAAAGGTCTTTCAAGGAGTTAATAAAACACAATGGATAGGGATACATCCAAGGGAATACTCTATTCCCTAGTATGGTTGCCAATTTTTTATACAGGATTTATGATTGTGGAAAAAAAGTATCTCCCCTAGGTCAGTGGATAACCTAGAACAACAAAGAGAAAAGGAACACAATGCTTTTCGTTAAAGTAAATAGATGACAAAGTGATGCCTACCTGAAATCCTTCACACACTTCTCCCCTTCTTTAGCTTGGTAGCTCCAATTCCAACTCTAAATGCCAAAATTAGAATCTACATAATTAGGTAACACAAGCCAAGAAACTATGAGATATGTGCAGTATCATCTAAGCAATTCATTCAATAAAGAAACATGGTATTGAAATAAGTGAAATACTAACATCGCATATAGGAAAACAATGAATTATTTTCATTAATATAAATGGAAGGAGATTACAACCATAAGTAGTAGTTGATCTTGTAGAAGAGCTCCTCCAAGTTGCGACTTGCCCTTTCCTTGTCACAATACGCACCTCCAATCACCCTAAATGCATGAGATGATAACCACTCACTACAGCAGCATAAGGGCATAATCACTCTCCAAAAGCCAACGAAAAACAAACTCGGTGCTTGTGGAATGAGGTAAATATATACGAAGGAGAGGTAGTTTCTGAATTCTTATCCATTTACCAATCCAGACTTGACAAGAACCTTTGATGAAGGGAGAGGATCAAAGGATAAGTGGTGAAAGCTCAAAAGTAGGGAAGGATATGATCCTAATGTTTTATCCAAGGTAACTAGTTGAAACAACTTATAGAAACTCCTAGAAGGGGAAGCTTCTGGAATCCCGATTATTCTCCTGGATTTCTAGAACCAACACAAGTGCAAAGGGGAGAAACCTGCTGGTGACCGATGCAGGCCATAGTTGAGAAACCTCCTGGTGAACACACTCCAATAGGCTTACATGGAGCATTGGTCCTCAAACTAGATTAGATGATGTAGTTTAGGGTTGAAAATTTAGGGAATGAAGGGAACATGCTTAGGGCATTTTTCAAGATGGTGACAAGGGGGAATAAGGTGTTGATTGATCCCATTAGGAGGCTCACTTATATTTATTTATATGCATTGATACACATTTATATACTTAATATATTTTTGAAATAAATATCTTAATTTAAATATATACTTTTTACAAAAGAAATTATAATTAATTCATGATGACTTCTAAGTGGTCTATTCATATCACATGGGAGAATCTTATGTCATAGTCAAATAGATTTGAATACATAGTTAATATTGAAGATTAATATATTAATTGATAATTTATTTTTAGTTACATTGAATATTTAATAATTAAAGGGCATGGGGACATATACATTTCAACTAAGATCCATGAGATGTGTTTCAACATCTATTTCTTCATTAAAAGTATTTTTCATTTTCTCCTCTTGGAGAAATAATGGCCAATCATGTTTCTTTCTACAATTTGTTGACACTATTACATGGGGGTTTCTATTGAATTTGACAAATTGAAAATGTTGACAAGGAGAGATCGATATATATGCTCCTTCAATTGTTTTACTCTTTGAATATCGGTACATGCATTTCTTGCTTATTTAGGTTATTTATTTCCTAGAGGCCATAAAATCGTGTTTACTTCAAATTGTGACATTTTCGATCACAACAGATTAATTTGAATCCCAATTTAAGCACTATCATTTGATGTACTTGACATTGAGTGGAGATAGATCAATAGTACAAAACCTTCTTCAAATATCTAGATCAATAATGTTGAGCCTTAAGGTACATTACAGAAACATGCATGATTTAATGAAAAATCAGCTCATCCTTGATGCTTCATAAAGGCACTAAGGGGCAATAAATTCAAGAAGAAAACATCTCACTATGTTTCTAAAAATATTTTTATCTTAAGTTAGTATTGTGATTTACAAAAAAAATGAAAGTTAATGAAATCCCTGTACTATATCTTTTTCCAAATTTAATGAAATATGTGTTAAAAAGTAAAATAAAAAAGGAAAGAAATAATGAAGATCAAGTTTCAACTTTAGTGTCATATCCCCATTTTGACAATCATGAATAATATTTGGAATTCATAAAATTACAGTCGTTCACATAATATTTCTTATTAATAAAATCTATATTTTGGACCCAAACTCTAATATAGATATGATTATGCCTCGTGCACCTAGAGAACACATGTGGTTAAATGCACCTTGTGGATATCTAGACACATGGAACAAATTTTATTTCTTCCCAACAACTTGCTCAACTTAGGTTTACTTGAACCTATACTACATGGCCTACTTCAATTTTCCTTGGTTAAAGATTTAGTAGAATAAATTTGTTACTTAAAACCAATTTATGTAATAGGAATAATATTCACATGTATAATTGAAATATACTCAATGTAAGGCAAGTGGCTCTATCACTTATTTCCCAAACACTTTATATATACAAATTTGAACTACACCACTTACATAGAACAACCATTCTCAGTTGATTACATCCAAGCAACTCATGCCAAACTCCTACACATCCTCTCCTCGAAAAAAATACAAATTTTTTTGAACCCCAAACTTAAATCATGGCAATAAAATTAAGAAAAACATCAAATTGTGGCCCAACAATAACCCCCAAAATTCTACCTGATCAAACTCTAAATTTTGGTGCACCCAAAACTCAATTTTATTGAAGCAAATTCCAAATTTTAGAACACCAAAATTCAAGTCTACAAAAATTCTAGATTCAATCCTACATGAAATTCAAATATTTTTCACAACCAACCTTAAATTGTATCTTGTATTCTATAGAGCAGAGTGACTTGTATCGATTAAACAACTTGTGGTTTTGTTAGCCACACAAAACATTTGGATTACACAACTTTCCCTTCTAACAAGGCACAATAATACATTTCTCTCTTTTGCATCCTTCCACATCCCTTCAACTAGTGTTACCATCCTTGGTTACCCTAGACTTACTCCTTGTCACTCTATTTTGTGCACTTGTTTGTTAGTTGTCCCATCTCACTTGGTTGCAACGTGTCCACACCAATGCACTAATCAAACCTTATCCATGGTATAATGCCCTTTGTTCATGAAAAATATTGGTCTCACAGATGTCATGTGACTCCCATAGTCCATTTTCCTGAACACACCATTGCAAATGTGTGAATTCATTATGCCATAGAGTTAGTCACACCTCCTCATCTAATGAGACATCTTGTCACATGATTTTTACACAACATTTTTTCATTGTCCCTGTACTCCCTGTCCACGATCCTAGAGGACCTCTATAGTTAACCCCACATGCTTTCCTCTCGTTAAGAAACCCCCATTATGCCCCTCTTCATGAGTAGAACAATTCCCTTTTGCATCATTTCCCAAAATTATTTTGTTTACCCCAATTTACAAGACCGACGCTAATGACCAGCATCCTCCTCGCACCGATATGTAGGGATTAAAACTGTCACCAGAGTCGATCAGATCGACTGAGATAGTTGAAACAACTTATAGAAACTCCTAGAAGGGGAAGCTTCCAGAATCCTGATTATTCTCCTGAATTTCTAGAACCAACACAAGTGCAAAGGGGAGAAACCTGCTGGTGACCAATGCATGCCATAGTTGAGAAACCTCCTGGTGAACACAACCTAGTAGGCTTACATGGAGCATTGGTCCTCAAACTAGCTCAGATGATGTAGTTTAGGGCTAAAAATTTAGGGAATGAAGGGAACATGCTTAGGGGCTAATGTTCAGGGTCAAGTCTTGCAGCTGCAGGCCCAAAATCCTAACACCTTCGTCTCATGAATCCTCAAGTCTTGCAGCTGCAGGCCCAAAATCCTAATGTTCAAAGGCAAAAGGTTCAAAATCCTTTTGTCTAAGGACAGAAGATCTAAAATCCTTATGTCCAAGGGTAGCAGGTCCAAAATTATTTTGTTCAAGGCAAATAGGTTCAAAACCCATATGTCCATGAATAGCAAGTGCAAAATCCATATGCCCAGGGTCAACAGGCTCAACAACCTTTTAACCGTATGTTTCTTAGCAGCAACCTATGGCTAGACAATTTCAAGGGTTTCAAGGTTAGAATCCTCCCTACTAGCAAGGAAACCTATAGTAGGTGAAAAATCAAATTCCATATGGACAAAACCCTTCAAAATGGGGACAAAATCCTTACCAGCAGGGATGGGCTCCTCTAGTTGGACTCACTTATCGAACTCCAATTCCTTTCAATACTCAAATGTTGTTCTTGGCTACACTAGAGTTTCCAGATGTTTCTTCACTCACAAATGACCCAATTCTTCATTTGCCATACTGGCCTCCGGTCCCATCCAAGATCTAGAGCGATTGTCCGAAGTTCAATGGGAAAATGAAAGAAGATCCTCAAGCCCATGTGATGACATATCAACACTAGTTCTCTTCGAATTCCTACGTTGACAATTCTATTCATCTCCGTATTTTGCAACAAACTCTCATAGGCACTGTAGCCAAGTGGTACATCAAGCTCCCTTGAAGTACTTATCATGACTTCAACTCTTTAGCTATGGATTTCCTCACACATTTCCAATTTCCAGTTTGCTATGAAACCGACACCTATTTTTTTACATCGCTCAAGCAAGATACCGCAACCCACATCTTTGATCACATCCATGAATGGAGACGTAGGCGTCGCCTCATCAAATTTAAGATTTATGATCAGTTAATGACCCAATGGTTCACCAAATTATTCATCGCTCCAATTTCTTGCAATATCACTATGGGTGGGTGCATCACGAAGGAGAAAGCCATTTCTCATACCTAGTACTTAGATCTCATTTACTCTTAGTCTAGCACTCTATATGAGTTATTACCCAATGCTCCGAGGCCATCATCTGATCCAACAACATCGAAGTCACATGCTACGCCTCTTGTTGATGGAGTAATTGGATCAGTGTCCCAAACCCCTATAAAATCTTCTTCCAAATAGAAGTCGGCCTCAAGCACTGCTTCCAATAGTTCCTCTCAGAATTCACCTGGCCCTAGTAAAACGTCAGAGGTCCATGCCATTCACTCTACCACAGTGGAAAAATCCTAGAAAAATAAGAAGGCAAAGGCAAGGGTAAAGTCAATTACCCAAAATAGGGTCCTCCTAAGTCATTTGTTGGTGATGCTTCTCAATGAAAGCCTAAGCATCCATGCCTCATCTGTGAGGAAGATCACTATAATAAGGATTGTCCCAGATGGTTTAAAGTTAGTTGGTTGCTCAAACGGACCCCAGTTGTCCTTAAAGAGCCCTTTTCTTTCCGGAAGATCCAAATGGTAGACTAGCCTCAGCCATCTGCTTCCTCAAGTTCAGAAGTGGTCATGATGAGTACGCTGATTAACGTGGCTACCAGAACAAACTATTATCAAATTCCTACTCCGACAGTAGAGAAAGAAAAAGAAGGTACCCCTTCTTCTTCTACCCCGTCATGTTCGGGTCCTCTCCATATAGAGCAACCTAATCCTGATTCTGCCATTCAACCACCTTCTTGAGGTGTGCTACGAAATTCCTCGTATAGTCCAAACACTTCAGCATTATAATATTGTTGAGGATTTGGCTCAAGCACCATCAACTATGTCTGCTATCGAGGTCCTTCAAATTTTCCTTCTCAGTGGAAATATTTACTATCAGCTATTGCAAGTATTGATCTTATTGATTCTAATCTTATTTGCTTTTACTTGGAAAACTACGTTCTATGGTTGCAAATTTCCTTTCTCATTCAGGTCATCATCAATGAGAAAACCATTCACAGGACCATCATCAATGAAGGTGCTTCCACTTACATGATGTTTATCGCTTGTTGGAAGGAAATCAGTTCTCCTACTCTAAACCAATCCCCTAACACTCTGGAAGCTTTTGACGGCACAATTCGTGACCATTTGGTATCTTACCCAACCTTTCCATTACTTTGGAGGGCAAGACAGTACACGTTGAAGTAGATATCATTGACACTAATCTCAATTTACTCGAACAGAGTTGGACCCATGCCATGCATGTTGTAGCCTCGTCCTTGTTTCACGTGATTCATTCTCCCCATCAAGGGAGGATATTCATAGTTGACCAAATATCCTTCTTTGCCTCTTCCTCCTTGGATAGAAATGTTCCGTATGTCAAGCACACCGGTGCTACTTATGAGAGTGTGGGGGCAGGACTCTTTAAATATCCTGCTCTGCTGGGTATTTTTCTGCTCCCACCTCCTCATGTTGCCTCTGTTAACATGATTTTGTTCAAGTCTGATCCTTGGGTCATTCCCTCTCTGGATCTTATTGATACATGGGGCAAGGTAATGCACTAAGTCTTGCCAAAATTAATTATGTGGAAATTGTTTTGGCTTCACCTTCTGTGTCCTCTAATTCTCTTGTTTCGAAAACCTATCTTGATGAGTATTCTCAATCCCTATGGCTTGGTGCTTCAGAATATCTCGATTCCTTAGTCGAGAATTTTTTGTTTGATGAGAGTGTCATGGAAGTAATGTCTCTAGAAGAAGTAACATGCAACGATACTCATCATCGTTCCTCATTCTTTCCTAGCCTGACGGTCTTGTCTACTTGTCTCGAGGAGTTCTCTTCTAAGTTCCCCTCCCCACCACTTCATACACTGATCATGACTCATGAATTTTGGTCAGAAGGGAACATGGGTAACATTACCCAAACGATGACAATTAATATTTCTATCAAGCCTAGTGTTGTTGAAAATGTCCATATTGGGGTAACTTGTTCTCCGTACGAGATCAAGCTCTATACTCGTATGTTCCAAGAGTTTTGGGATGTTTTTGCATGGTCATATGAATAAATTCCCAGCATTTACGAAAGTTTAGTCATGCACGAAATACCAACTTATCCTCATGCGAAGCTCATTCGCGAACGACTCCACCTAGTGCACCCTAGAAAAGCAGTCGCCATCAAGGGTGAAGTTGAAAAACCTCTCAAAGATGGATTTATTGACCTAATCCCTCTTACAAATTTGGTGTCAAATATTGTACCCGTGGCAAAGAAGCAAGGCATGATCCACATTTGCGTTGATTATCATGATCTCAATTGTGCCTATCGAAAGGATAACTACCCCACTCCGTTCATTGATCAAATCATTGATGAATGTGCTAGCAGTGAATTCTTTTCTTTCATGGACATTTTTTTTGGCTACAACCAGATCAACATTGTGCCACCTAATCAAGATAAGACAACCTTCATTTGTCTGTGGGGTACTTTCGTGTACAAAAATCTCCCCTTTGTCCTTAAAAATGTTGGGGCTACATTTTAGAGAGTGATGTCATATGCATTCCACAACATCCGAAACATCATTCAACCTTACTTATATGACCTTCCCACTCATTCTCGTAAGTGTCGTGATCACCTTGATCATCTCCGAAAAAAATTTCTTTGTTGTTCACACTACAACATTCGGCTCAATCCACATAAGTGTGTCTTCTACATTGAATCCGGATGAAACCTTGGCTTTATTGTCTATAAGGTAGGCATTCACCTTGATCCTCATAAAGTCGAGGCCATAGTTAATTTACCCCCTCCATCTTCGTTGCACCAACTGCAGAGTCTGCAAGGAAAAGAAAATTTCCTCCGTCGTTTTTTACCAAATTATGTTGAGCTAGCTTTAGGGTTAACCCGGTTGCTCAAGCAAGGAACACCCTTTGTTTGGTATGAAATTTCCCAAAAGTCTTTCGATGATCCCAAGGTTGTTCTCATAAATTCTCCTTTGGTACATCCCCCGAATTATCATCAAGATTACTTCCTTTATCTAGCTACAACCTCTAGCACGATCACTATGGTGTTGGTACAAGACGATGATGAAGGAAATGAACATGTTATTTACTACCTCATATGCAATCTCCTTGAAACCAAGATGTGTTATGATAATGTTGGCTTAGTGGGGCATGACCCAGGTTTGGAAGTGATTTAGCCAAGCAAATCCCGGTACTACTAGCTCTTTTGGCAATAGTTCGTGGAGTGCGGACTGAGGTCTCACCCAAAGTAGTATGGGAGGGTGCTAGAACCAGGTTTCCGCACCCTGGGGATGTCTGATATGTGGTGATTGGTACACGGTCCAACCCTCACACTTACTACACTACGCGCACCTGCGAGCACCCTGCACCTTGTGATACTGTCTTTGCGTAGTTCTATCCATAGCACGACTCTTGCTATTTACCCAATTCTTCCTTAATTAGTCTCTATTATCTAATTACTTAGATTAAATTCACATACAAGAATTCATACGAGTATTCATCAAGTGCACGCAATAAATAAATAGAGTAAAAGTAATGTATAACATGAACAAAGTATTCCAGAACAGATGCACAGAATAAGCTTCTCTTTATTATATTTCAATCACATGTATAGACCCAACTCTGCCTTGCGCACTTAGCTACAAGGGTCCACACACTCAGCTACAGGCTCTACTAGGCCTCTACACACTCAGTTGCAGAGCCTCTTCCTACTACTACGACCCAATACACTTCAACTTTCACTCTATGCTCTAACCATGCCTTCACATCTCTATCTATTCCCTTACTTCTAACTTATCTTTACACTTAGAGCCTTGATCTATTTATACAATCCCATGGTCTGCAAACCATGGGTAGGCCGACACATCTTTACATTAAATTACAATTCTTAGGGTAGACAACCCTATGACTCGATTATACAATTCACACTCCACGCTCATACTTCGTAGGGTTTTACATCATCTTTGACCAAAACTTGGGCTTTAAGCCCCAAAACCTATTGTGGGGGATCCCATGCCCAACAGGTCCCCAACATAATTATTGTGACTTGTCCCGAGTCACTCCGTTGGTACGGCCATCTTTGCGCGGAGTCCATCCAGCAGGTCTCATGCAGCATGGGTGTCTGCAACACACTGTTCCACTATTTGTTGTACTTGTTGCACGCGTATCTCTGAACCTTCATGAGCAGGGTCACATTCCTCTCTAACCACATAAAGTCCCTACATTTGTGCTAGCTTACCTTCAATGGTAACTGTAATTATGAAAGCTTCATCGATCCATGGCTGGATGCGCGCTTTAAGAACGGCTTCTTTTTGTAATGCGACATCTAACCAGTCCTTCAGTGCCGTTTCCTGTTGCAGTTAGGTGAGTCATTGAATAAGTATGACCATCTACAAGGTCCCTCGGACACTATCATACTCCTTTTGCAACTCGCGCGCCTCTGTCTCTAGGTGTTGTAGGTTTGGATATTCCTGCAGGTATGTAAGCATGGTTAGTGCTTAATCCAACCTCCCAGTGCAGTCCTATACTGCCTGGCCAATTTTCCCCAACCCCGTTCGAATAGCGCGAGTGCATTGCTCTCTAACTTCTAGGGGCATGAAGGGTTGTGCCTTCAATCGTAGCTCAGTGATCTACAAGTTCAGCTCCAACTGAACCTTCGCCATTTCCTCCCTGGCCTCGCGGACTCAGGCTACCAATCGGTGGACCCGCTCTGCTGCTGGAAGTTCTACTAGCACAACCAACTCTGGGACACTCCTAAATGCATCCTCTACCGCCTGCTCCAGTCTCGAAGCCTACGCAACCAAATCATCACTTTGGAGGCTGAGTTGATCCATGTTGATTTTCTGCTCGTTCAAGACATGGATCATGTGTCCTTCCCTAGCACATAGCTTTGCGATGACCCCATCCTGTAACTGGTATAGGGTTTCATGTGGCAGGGCTGCCAAGTTTAAGCCGACACCTTTTATGCTGCCCATTGTAGCCCGGTCAACCTCACTTGTTGCTGCTAGGGCACCTTTAGGCAATGTGAAAGGGTTGTTCCTATGTGCATGCAGTGTATGTTTGGCCTCTGCAGTTCCTACTGCGACGTACGAAGCCATTGTACTTGTTTGTGGGCATTGTACCTGTAAGCCTTGTAGCTGCGTGATGAGCACCCCGAACACAGTGTTTTTCTCCATCCTCATTTCTTGGAGCGTGTCCTTTGTGACCTTGCAAACCATTTCACTGATGTCAAATAGATCACCTTCTGTGAGCATGATCAAGTCAATGGAAATCCTTGTCGCCTTCACCTTTGTCCTAGGAGTTGTCTTCTCAGGGACACGCGACTGCTTAAGCTGGGTCGATGCTGAACCAGGGTCCACGCGCTCTTCTGTCCTATCCACTTCCCCAGTCTGCTACCCTGTTGACATCTCCCATCCCTCCTCAAGATCTTACATTGGCACTGTTGTGGTTTCTACCGTCTGTGCCACTACTGCTGCATCGACCATCTTCTATTGTGCAGCTGCTACTTGTTCCTGGCACCTCTTTTCAGCTAGCTGCACGTGTAGAAATTTCACTTGTAGATCAAACTGGTAATGCAATGTACTAAAGCAAAACACATGATCTACTTCTACAAAACATTAAGCAGAACAAAAATCGATTTCATGAGCAACATCAAGCAAGAACACATATAACTGATAAGAAGGAATCATAGACTCTGATGATGATGATCATAGACTCACTAGGCCTCAATATATAGGCCACAAGTCCTCCAATCCCCTATTTCCTTGCGCAATTTTGATTGGGGTCCAATTACAAACATATGTGAATTGGCCCCAGATCATACCTACTGTCAACCATAGGTCCAACTATGCAATCCTTGAGGACACTAGTTCCTCATGCATGCAAGGAATATTCCATGGGAAGATTGAAGCATCTGATAGTAGACTGTCCCTCATCTGATCTCAACTAGGTCTCTGACAGAACTGATGTGGAATAGTTATTCATGAGTGAATCCTCAATTATCTAAAATAATAGTTGTCACATGCATGCAAGCATTAACAAACTATATTTTATTATTTTAACAACTTGTTAAAATAATCTAACTAGAGTTGACTAGTTAGAACTAAGTCAATTGGTTCTCTCATTATAGAACTCATACTTATTCCCTCAATCAGTGGAGGAAATTAAGGATAAATTCCTTAATCAATGGGACAACTCATGTGCATGCTCACAAAGACTTCAAATTCAAATTTCCTTAACTAATTAGCTCAACTGAATTAATTAATTAATATTTCAAACTACTATTAAGACCAAAATTAATTTTACTTCCTATAGATAGACTAGGGACTGCTATAAATAGGAAGGGACCCATAAATGCTATTTTTAGAACTTTCTATTTTTTAGCAGTTTCACCTCTCACCTAAGGTGGCCAATGACCTCACTAGCCAAACTGTTATTTTTAGACATGCTATTTTTAGCACATTCTAAATTTAACATTTCTTGTTGCACATTTTTCAACAGCGTGATGCACAGCCTAGTGTCCTTCTTCCTTTGCTGGGCTATGGCCTTCTCCATTCCTGCCAAGTTCGGGGCACACCACTCCGAAGGCCATGACTCCATCACTACAAAGATCACATCATCCGTTGCGATGAATGGAAGCTTCACCCATTTCTGCACTGGATCCTTGCGTGCTCGAATATACAGGTTATGCATATCCTCCTTGAACTCTATCGAGCTTTGCAAGCTGTTATAAACCATGGGAGACAGGCGTGTCATTCGATTGATCCACATTCAGATGCTCGCCTCCATGAACACCCAGAACACCTTCGTCTCATGAATCCTCTTCATGTCTTTTGTAGCCCAGAGCGAGGTGTACCTCATGGCTTCGGGTAGATCATGCTCAATACTGGGAAACTGGCTATCCTCCAGCAGTTCCCCTGCAACCAATAAGATGGATAAGAGAAACCACGTGTAGTGGAAGGTCTTATCCTACTCCTGGGCCTCCTTGTAGTTTGTCAGAAACTCCTCCCAGAGGAACTACACCCAGTTGAATTGTAACCCCTCCGCGCACTGCTCTGCCAACACAATCACAGATGTTAGTACTTCATCGGCGCGACATTTCCTCATCAGATTGCTGGCCAAAAGTTAGGTTGCTACATGCACCCCTTTATCCTTAATTCTTGCAATTGAGTACCCCTACTTTTTCTTCTCTAGTTTATAATTGGCCTTCATAGCCTCTATGAGGGCCAGGCCGCTACTTTTTCCCGCTGGACGCAGGGTGGTGTCCTTTGAAGGGCAGTAGAGAAATTTTGTGAATTAGGTCTGCCATGATGGGAATACGCTCATCTAGCTAGAGATACCCATCATGCACTAGGCACAACAGCTGCCTGATGACGAAAATGGTGATGGGCATGCAGTAGTAGTGGGGTATGCATCGTAGATGGAGTAACCCATCCTTCTCCACACCACACAACCATTTTTGTGGCTTCAAAACTATAACGGACCCCTCTGAATTCTACTTCATTAAACTCTCTGTGGCCAGGTGTGGGAACTTCGCACTGTCCGTGAGGTCCCAATCCTTGAACTTCATGGTTAGTACTCATCCCAAAGGCATACCTTCAAACCTTATAGCGTCGAGGAGGAGCGGGGTCTGGAGCGCACTCTTCGTGGCCTCTAGGTCTTTCAATATCTTGTCTTTCCCTTTCCACGGGGGGACATACGTAGGTAACTTTGTGGCAGAAGGAATTGGTGAGACATCCTCCTCCACATCATCTTTTGCCTTAATTTGAGTGATTAGAACTTGCAAGTCTTCCTCCTCTTCATCCGATTCAACGGTGATGGCTTTGCCTTTTTATTCCATTCAAAATTTGTCAAACCATGGGTTTCTTGGGGATACACAGAATGGGCCCATAGTCTGCTTATCTTTCTTCAGACGCGGCATTCATGGTGATTAGGGAACTTCTAGTGCAACTGCCGCCTCTCCGGGCTCCTCATGAGCCATATGGGGCTCTACAGTATCTTTGGTGAATCACACTCTTGTTCTGGCAGCAGTCATCGTGTCTACAATCAAAGGTGGTAAGAGTACGTGACGCTTACTACTCTATAATTGCTCAATTATCAAACAACCAAGTGTTCCCTCATGGCTAGCCCTGGGGATTTTATAACATCTTTTGAATTTGAATTTGACCATTCCCCACACTTCTAAGTCATTAGTGCCTTCTTAGCGACAGATCGTCCCAAATCTAGCTCTTAATTCATGTCTTAATTGCCCGCCGCCTACTCCTCTTTGCCTTAAATTGGACACCTTGTCGTGAATAGTGACACCAATGGTCACCTCCCAGCCTACCCGCGCGACAGTGCAACCCCTTATGCACGGGCACGACCCCTGTGACATACTAATCTTTCCCACAACATCCTTATCACACAACTCCCACATAGACTCTTTTATAGTGTCGCGCTCCCTTTCAACTGCTTGGAGCACTGAAACTGTGCTTCTAATGGAAAGTGATGTGGTCGCACCACCTGTGCGAGGCTTCAATTCACTTTCCCGCCTGGTCTGTGGGCACTCCTCAATTACCCTTGCGACAGTCATCGTCACTTGTTCTTCCTTATGCGGTGCACTCCCCTAGTTACTTTGTCTAGTAAGGTGTGGTCGTAGCCATGGTAGCAGAGTCACAAATTCTCATCGAAAAAATTCTAATGCCATAGTATGGCTGCCCATATCTTGTCCTATCATCTTTAGTTTATCAACACGACATGCTTGCATGATTTCGTTTTCTAGTTTTTTGATCTCCGCGTCCATTGACATGCTTTTCTTCCTTAGTTTTACCCGTTCTTCTTTGAGTTCGCGAAGTTTAAGGTTTCCTTGCCAAACGGCTTCTTAAAGCTATATATCTTCATCCTCGTGTAGCTGCATAATTCCTTCGTCCTAGTCCTCACATATTGTTCCAACTATGGGAGCTATTGTGTGAGGATTCCTTTCCTCCAACACTATGGTCTTGACTCTACTCCTCAGCTTCGGAATCATCTCCATGCTCAAGTTTTTTCACATGGCCTTATAGGCCCACCGAATCGTTGGCACGCACACATCCCAATCTATTTGTCTCGCATGGTGAACCCTATTTAGGACTCTGCATACCTTATTGAAGGCTTCCACATTGAACGTTTGTGGTGTGCATCATCTTTCCTGATGCTATGTCCTGTTTCGATTTTCAATCCTTAGGTTGGGGTGTGCTCGAGTGGGCTACATAGCCCACATCTGTACTCATCGACATAGGTGGGCGTGCAAGTTGCTCCGTCCTTGCTACGCAACTCTCGTTCAAAGCTGGGGGCTTCCAAATTGTAGGTGCATCATCCTTCTACACCCATGTCAGTCCTCAAATTTTCCTTGCTGTGCACCCCACCATCGTGTGGGTGTTGCACATAGTGCCCACTTCACCGCATCGAACTGCTGCTGTTCCGGTACTGCGCTTTCAAATATGCTCAAGAATTCATCCACCGTTGTCAATCCATCATATGTCGGCAGCTCTTTTGCCTCTATTGTCACGCAATGCAGTGATCTAATCATCATGTTGCAATTCAGTGTTGTCACTTCGTGCAACCGATTCTAGTAGCGTTCTACTTCTCAATCTGAATCCAAACTGCAAGAGCTTTCACGCTCCCACGAGATCCTCCCGTCTGCAGTCAGATTCACCCAATCCCGATCTCGTGTTTTTATCTTGTAAATACAATCAAGATCATCATCGCTTTCATCGTCGTGCACTGGTTCAGTGTAGCGTGCTCCTTCGGCTGGGTCCAGTGGGACTACTACGTGTAGTGACTTTTTCTCGAAGATCATTTTGCACTTCTTCAAATTGATGACTATGTTCATATCGGTGACCCAGTCTATTCCTAATAACACAGGATAGGGATTGTTGTCCTCGACAATCTCTATTACTTCAAAATACGCCTATGTGCTTGCACCTTCAATATCAATTGTTACCCCTTGTAATCTCCCCATGGGAAAAATATTATGTTGGTTCGCCATTTGTAATTGAATAGGGGACCATTATAACGTGGGAATGCCCATATGTTCCCATGTTTTCTTTGGTAATACATTTGCATCTGAACCCAGATCTAGAATTACCTGGTTCATCTCATACTCACCAATATGTGCAGTCAACCTCATCTCCCTTCCAGTGCGCAATGCATGCTTCCCCAATTTTTGAACAATGTGTGGTTCCCCTGACCCCACACACCTGGTGATTAGCTCCTGTACTCCTTTAATTGCCTTGCTGTAGCACAGTAGTTTCATGCATGTCTCCAGAAAGGTAGTGAGCATCGAATGATCCATTCTTGGCTTTGGTTGATCCTTACTACCTAAAGTGGAGGCCTCCACGAAGCTCTTCTTAGCTTCCATGAATGTCTCCTTTGCGCGTTCTAAGTCAAACTCGGGTTCCTTTGCAGGAGCCTTGTGAACCCATGTACTTTCCTCTGGCTGCTCCCCCTTATCCTCTCCTATGGTCACACCACTTCTGAGCATCATGTTTACATTCAGGTCCTCCTCACACAACTCAGACCTCATCATTTTTATATTCTGAGTTGGGGGAGGATGGAATACTCTTTTTTTGTGCATCTTTGTGATCAACATAGGACAGTCTATTGTTTCATGATCAAACTGAGCACAATACGTATAGGATATCCTCGTCGGGTTGGTACAGTCACGGGCATAGTGCCCTGGTCCTCCGCAATTGTAACAAATTAACTGTCTGCAGCCGCTTCCTGGTCCCATTCCACCTCGTCCTCAATCTCGCCCCTGAAATCCAGTGCACGCCATCCCCATATCTGGGTCAAGGGCTCACATTTTGGACTGCATCCTATAGGCTAGGGTTTGATCCATCATTAGTTTGTAACTGCGGCAAGTACACTTATCGTGGCCTACCGACCTGCAGAAATTACAAAACAATTGCTAGGGTGTCTGTGTATATTTCTGCAACAAATGACAATTGTCCTTCGTGTGTTTCCCTCCTATCTAACAGATCATGCACCATAAAGCGGCTGTTGCGCTCGACCTTACCTGCACCTCCGGTCTCAGCGGCATTGGCCCTCCTCCTGCCAGGTAGTTTGCAACCATTGGACAATGATCCTTGTCATGGCTCTAGCCTTTGCATTTTATGCACCATACTTCCTTGCGTGCCTTTGGCTGCAGTGCCCTATCCTATTTCAAACTTTGCATTTCCAAACACAAATTTTGTATTTGCGCATGGATTTGTTAAACTCCCAACCTAAGGTCTTGTATCTAGGTCTCATGTAATCTCATTGCCATTTCCAATGCTTTGGCCTGGGTAGAAAGTTTCTGTTGTGATAAAGCTGTCCTCGAGTGCAGTTCCAGAGATGCTACAAACCATGCACGATGTTGTGCATCTGTCAACGTCATATTGGCTTTGCAGATCATACTCTTCAGCCGTTGATACAAATCCCACCGAGTCTCACCTGGGAGCATTGTGATCTCTTTAAACCTGATGATTGATTGTGTTTCTGACTTTGGTCTGCTAAATTCCTCGTTCAACATGTTCTGGATATCTGTTATTCCTGCGTTTGGGTGATCGTTAGAATGCTTGATATACCATGTCAATGCCTGATCCTGCAGCGCTCTCACCAATGTAGCCTTCTTAATATTGTCATCTGTGACACCTTGTGCTTCCCATACCGCTCTTACCACGAACCAGAATTAGTCGGGATCCTCATTCCCTACTCCTCTGAATACTGGTAGTTTGATCGCGCTCGCCATACTGAACTATGGAGGTGGTGGAGGTGGAGTGGGTGGAGATGGAGGTGAAGTGGGTGGCAATGGTAACCGTGAAAGCTGTTGCCTTATCAAACTGACCACGCTTCTCGGAGAAACCTTCGCGAGCTCATCCTCGCTCTCCCGCGAGGGTGAAATTAAGGGACTGTTTTCTAATTCTTTGTTACTTCCACTTTTGTAGCTCTTTCTACTCTATGTAGTCCAAAACATTAATTTATTCACATAACCCGCTTTTCACATACAAAAATCTTAATCGAGATGTTCAAAGATTGAATATAATTACCTTGCGGTCCCTTGAGAAAGTGATGCTCTGCCTCACTGTAACTGACGGTCGTGTCCACCGCGAACTCAGTGATAAATCCTCCTATTATTCAGTCGAGCTAGTGGTCCACAACTTGTGTTGTCCTATCCTCTGAGGCTTCTAGTTTGCGCACTAGTTCTGGAGTCCACAGTATAGGTTGGTCGAGCCTCCACCTTCCCTAGTTGTCGGCGAACCTCGCGATCCACTCATACAGCTCCAACAGAAAGGATGCAAAGAAAATCTTGTGGATTTTTGTATACACGTAGTGCTCCAGCCACTTTAACTTAGATACTTGAAGAGTTCTATTTTCCTGTGTCCTGAACTCATGAATATTCTTGTCCAACCACTCTTCAATTTCCTTCTTTGTTAGGTTCCAGTGGCATGACATCAGACATCCCTTATGCAGATCCTGGTCCTGGCAACGGAACCATTTGTTGGCTTAGTGGGGCCTGACCCAAGTTCGGAAGTGATTTAGTGAAGCAAATCATGGTACTACTGGCCCTTTCGGCAATAGTCCATGCAACGCGGACCGAGGTCTCACCCAAAGTAGTATGGGAGGGTGTTAGAACTAGGTTTCCGCACCCTGGGATGTTTGATATATGGTGATTGGTACACAGTCCAACCCTCGCACTTATAGTACTACGCGCACCTGCGGGCACCCCACGCCCTATGATACTATCTTCACGCAGTTCTCTCCATAGCATGACCCATGTTATTTACACAAGTCTTCCTTAGTCTCTGTTAGCTGATTACTTAGATTAAATTCACATATAAGAATTCATACGAGTATTCATCAAGTGCGCCCAATAAATAAATAGAGTAAAATTAATGTATAACATCGACATAAAGATTCCATAACATATGCAAAGAATAAGCTTCTCTTTATTATCTTTCAATCCCAAGTACTGACTCGACTCCACCCTGCGCACTCAGCTGCAGGGGTCCACGCACTCAGCTGCGGACTCTACTAGGCCTTTGCACACTCATCTGTAGAGCCTCTTCCTACTTCAACAACCCAATACACTTCAAATTTCACTCTATGCTCTAACCATGCCTTCACATCTTTATCTATTCCCTTACTTCTTAGTTATCTTTACACTTAGAGCCTTGCTCTATTTATACAATCCCATGGTCTGCGGACCATGGGTAGGCCGACACATCTTTACATTAAATTACAATTTTTAGGGCAGACAACCCTATGACTCGATTATACAATTCGCACTCTGCGCCCATACTTCGCGGAGTTCTACACCATCTTTGACCAAAACTTGGGCTTTAAACCCCAAAACCTGTTGCGGGGGATCCCATGCACAACAGCTAACATCGAGAAGTTGGCTTTGGCTGTCGTTCAGGCTATTCAACGCTTTCAACACTACATTCTCCTATACACTACCACTGTGATTTCTAAATTCAACCCCATGACCTACATCTTGAGTTGTCAGTTGCTGGGGGACAAGTATTATAAATGGATTGTCACCCTACAAGAGTTTGATTTGGTGTTCGCAACTACCAAATCTAATAAATCACTAGTTTTTTCCGAATTGATTTTCTCCCTTCCTTCTGTATCTCTTCTTGTTGGTTCCACCGAGCAGCGTCTAAACGAGATTCTTTTCCTGATTAGCACCTCAACCCATGGTATGGTGCTATCATCAGGTATTATAGACATCCACCTTCCAACCTACGTTGACTAAGGATGATCACCGATGCATTTGGCATCCCTCCAAAACCTACCGTAGTATTGGAGATACTTTATACCACATCGATGTCGATTCAGTTCTTCATCAATGTCTTACACTCAAGGAGGCTGAGAGAGTTTTAAATGACTGTCATTCCAAGGCATGTGGCAGTCGCATGTCGGGATATGCTACTGCTCAAAAATTATTTCCCATTGGTTACTTTTGGCCCTCCATCTTCAAGGATTGCATCCTTGTTGTTCGCAACTTCCATGAGTGCCAAATTTACCAATGAAAAATGTGAGCCCCGCCCGCTCACTTACACCCCATTATTACCATTGGTCCTTTTTCCAAATGGGGCATCAACTATATGACATATAACCCTCGTTCAGCCAGGGGGCATGGCTATATTATTATTGTTGTGGATTATTTCACCAAATGGGCCGAAGCGATGCCTACATACTCTGCAAACGAGAAAACGATGACTCAATTTCTATTCAATCACATTATTTCTAGGTTTGGAGTGCCTCAGGCCATTGTCACCGACCATGGCTCCCACTTCTGAGATTACATGATGGTTGAGCTGACCTCTACATTGGGTTTACGCCACGATGGATCAAACCTGTATTACCCTCAAGCCAATGGCCAAGTTGAAGCTATGAACAATTTCTTGGTTACAATGCTTTAGTGCACCCTTGAGATACACAAGTCAAATTGCCATCTCATGCTCTTTTGAGCTCTGTGGGCTTGTCAACCTCAAACAAGGATGCAACTAGATTTACACCATTCCAGGTAGTCTACAGTCTGGAAGTAACTTTACCAATTGAGTGTGAAATTCCATCCCTCAAGCTAGCTGTCAAACTTCTCCCCAAGACCTCACCTCAGGAATAACATATCTTATATTTAGAAGGACTAGACAATACTCGCCTTCTTGCTACTTTGGTCATTGAAGCACAGAAAAATGAGCCAAATCCCATTTTGATCAGTCTGTTTCTCCTCGAGCTTTTTTCAAAGGTGATTTGGTCCTTCTGTATGATCAAGCTAATGATAAGCTGGGGGTAGGTAAGTTCGAACCCATGTGGCATGGGCCCTACATTGTTAAACACGTGTTATAGAAAGGGGCCTATGAGCTTATTGACTACGACGGAAATCCCTTAAACAAGCCTTGTAATGAGATTTATCTCAAAAAGTACTATGCCTAGGTCATCTTGCATGGTTACTTTTGTACAATAAGTATGTCATTCATTTTTGTGCAGTGTGGTTTGGTGTGTTGTTTTGCAAGCAGCTTTCCTACTTATTATGATTTTTCTTGCTTTGCAAATGTCGGTGTCTCCTCACATTGGTTTTACTGATGGTGCTTTCAGAAGTATCCAGAATCTATCATCCGTGACATGGGCCATTTATGACCCCCATGGTGAGTTTATTGATCTTAAAGGTATTTGTCTAGGTCAAACAACTAATAACAAAGTTGATTATAGCATCCTTATCAAATTGTTGTTAGAAGCTATCACTCTTGGCATCCAGAATTTGGTTGTCAACCTTGATTCACAGCTTATCATTTTTCAACTCAAAGTGAAATATTACATCAGAAACCCTCAGATATTGAGAATGTATCTACGTATTCATCTATTCGAGAGAAATTTTGATTATATTACATATCATCATATTCCTAGACATATGAATACATTGACCAATGCATTAGCTAATTATGTGTTTGATAGAAATTTGTGAAACATGTAAAAATAAAAAAACAAATCATTTGTATCATAGTAAGCAGGGATATATATGTGTGTGTGTGTATGTGTGTGTGTATGTGTGTGTATATATATATATATATATATATATATATATATATATATATATATATATATATATATATATAGATGTCAATAATGTTTGTCATACATGGAAACCCCAAAAAATAATATGTGTGTTCAAAAACATCCATGGCTCACATGCCTCATATATCCTTGACTCGCAGGCCTCAAAAATGTGGAATGTTAGACCTATGCACTAATCAACATGATTCTCATAGTAGCATCTAATTGCTTGAACTACACAAATCAGCAGTTAGCGGATCCAATATGATACCCCCACCATGTGCCTCTGGTACTGGCGCGGGATATCACCCACCCGGGCATACTCTAGGATACCATGGGTCAATCCCTCGAGGTTTTGCACTATCTCTTCCTCATTATCGCTTCCTTCCTGATAAGGAGTGCCATCGAACTAACGAGAAATACGCCTAGCAATTGGCGACATCCCGCTAGGGCATTCTGGTCCTTCATCTGCATTCATAAATTTGAAATGTCACGAATACATATATTTAAAAAAAAACAATAAAAACATCAAAACATTTAAAAAACTGTTGTATTTTACCTTCATCGTCAAAGTCCTCCTCCACTAGGAGTGGTATATTCAGATCTCCGTTGGAGTCAGTACCACTATAAGGCCAATCCTCCACTATGATTAGATATCGTCATAGCCATGAGAAAAAGGTAGGCTTATAGGACATCTCTTGCCCCCCCATAACCCAGAGCATCAACTTGCTCCAACCGACCATCCGTGGGTCTCATGGCATCGACGAATCCACCTCAGTCAGCTAGTATTGGAACAACATAACTTGCTCCAGGAAGAGGGTCACTAGCACAGACCCAAAGAAAAACTACTTCAAGTTTCCCACCTTAGCTTTTAATAGCTGACGCTTCATGTTGATTTTCATAGATTCTACCTAGTTAAAAATGGTGGGAGTTGTGCACTCGATATCCTACAGAAACTTTAGATTGTTAGTCTCTTTCACCTCTAATTACCTCACATTAATATGTCAATCCAGGAACGTTTGGTTATTTCAAAGAGTGACTCAATCTGAGGCTATTTGTCAGAGTAATGCAAGTAGTACAACGTCCTACAAAATACAAGAGTAAACTGATGCTTGTCTATAACTATGTTCCTTCAAATGACTAAAGCACACACTCTCAGAATATCAGTCAAGGGTCTGACAACAGTAGTCCATCCCTTTGGAAACTGATGGAAAATAAAACTAGAGCATGGATCACGGGTCTAGGAGCAAGGCAGTAAATGCAGAGGCTCACTACAGCCACAGATCGTCTCTCACACCAAATGCTGGTAAATGAAACGACAGATAGAAATGGAACGGCAAATAGGAAATTAAATAGTAAATCTAGAAAGGAACAGCAATGCTTAAAATGGAACAACAATTCTGAAATGGAACAGCAATCACTAAAACTAAACCTCGCGAGTAACAATCACACTTTATACTATCACTCAAAAGCTCTTATCGTAATCAAAACTCCAATCTTTCATTCTCAAAGCAAATCACACAATCTGCTAAAGGAACAACAATAATTCTCAATTATGGAACAACATGTGAAAGTCATACACACAACATTCTAAGAAAGTAATCTGACTTTAATCCCAATCATCAACAAGAATTATAACTATGTTTCCAAATGGAACAGCATGAACTTTTGAATCATAAAGAACACTCTCTTCAGATAATTACCTTAACACACATACTTAACATAGAAGCTTCATAACACAAGGATAACACTGTTCAGTTGAATCCAATAAGATTTCATCCACTCTGAAAGTATTGATAATATAATGCAAAGTTAATGGAAAGAACATTAATGAACGAATCTTAGCAGAGCATGTAAGGTAACTTATAAAGCATATCAGATTACCAACTAGTGATGATAAGCAAACCACACAGAAATCAAATCGTAGTGATACAGAAGCAAGTGTCCTCCGGGGCTGGGCCCTTAGCCTCAAGGGTACACCGCTTTAAGCTAATCCAGACGCGAAGATGAGATAATCACCAAGTTTATATTAATGCATAAAACAGAAAGTACAATGAGCCAAGTTCAACGAAACTCGATGATCAAAGTTAAGTCTTTGACAAAAAGTTACATAAAAGCCTCTTTCTCAGACTAACAGTGCCGCCCCTTTATATAAGGATAACGACAAAGATGTCTAAGTGGTAAGATAAATAAAGCAGTGATCCCTCAGGATTGAAGATCCTGAGGGATTCGAAAAACTGTTAATCCCTAATCACTTCTTTCTCTTCCGCCGAGCTGGTGCCTTTTCCTCCTTTTCCACACCGGTTTGCTTCAACTTGCTTTACCTTGTCTACACTCGATCCTTCGTCAAAGGGACAGCAGTTACCCTATTCTTATCTTCTTCTTTGGAACAACAGCTCCTCGTTTCTACCCTTTCTTGCACAGGAAAATGATAATTATCAGCGGATAAGTCTTTGCATACTAATTCCACGTATTCTACCACAATTAACTATTGTTTTCGTCATTCATGATGTGAAAGATTCATAAGTCCTATTGAAAAGCCACTAAAATGATCATTAAAAACATACCTTTTTAGTACTCACACCCCCCCCTGCTTACCCTGTTTCATGCCCTCATGAAAACGTTGTAGTTGACATGTAAAGCAGTGAGAGAGTAGGCTGGAGAAGGAATCTCATGTGGAGGCCTACAGCCATGGTGAGTGACTAGGTAGTCAAAGAACTGGCATGTTTGACCCTCAGGCATCTCATATAGGGCTTGATATCCGGGTGCAGGGTGCCAGATAATTGGACTGCGGAATCTATATCCTAACCAGGATGGCCCTGCCCTCAAAATTCTTTCGCCATAGAGGTTCAAACGACTGGTGGCTAACTGAAAATTCTCATACTTAAATGGCTCCCTGAGCTGGACATTTGGATTAGAGGTTCGGTACCGGAATTTGGCTGCATCAATGGCAAGGTCTTTGATAGAAAGAAAATACTCTAAACTTTGTCGAATGAGTGCCTCGTGCATGGATCCTAATGTTTCAATGACACTCGGAGTTCTCATAAGGTTTCTATGTGCTCTCCATAGCTGTGCTGGGTCCCTAGGCTCAGCCCTTACCCGTAGGTCTAGGCCATTTTCCTGTCTCTGAAAAGTGTTATAGGCTTTGAGCCATTTAATCTGATTGACCCCGAATGAGATGAATGCTTGCAATTGAATGTCCCCAACAAAAGGGCCAGGGTTCAACTCAGTTTCCTGATCAAGCATGAGGTTATGCAAATAGAATTCACATAGCAATCTCTGAACCTTCACTCCATAATGTTTACAACAATCTATAAAGTCATTGACAATATTAATTTGCATTGGGGCACCTGCTTTAACAGCCTTTATCTTTAATTGCAAGTATCGCTCCAATAAAAACAAAGCACAGTTTTTGGCAGGGGCCCTACATGCTAAAACGTCATTGTATAAAGAACACAAGGTATCCATCTATTTGATAACAATATCTAATCTATGGGTTACCTTTGCAACTTTCTCCTGTTCCTTTTGCCACTCTTCAAAGGCCTGGCTTTTAGATTGATTAACATTCTGTAGTTGCTATTGGAGTTCTTCATACTTCTCACGAGGTATTGTCTACTCTCTAAGCCTCTCCATCTCTTACTGAGACTCTTTCAATCCTTTCCGCAGAGTCCTTGTCTTTGGATCTCTTTTCCATGCATCAGTGGAGGCCGGGAGTTTTACCTGAACTTTCTTATTTCGTTGCTTTGAGTTCAGAACCCTTATCACCCCTGAGGGTGGTGCCTCTGTTTGAATCTCCTTGTTGTCTTTTTCTATTTTAACACGAATACCAGCTGGCAGTTGTTCCTTTTCAAATGGAACAACAGTCTGTCCCTCATCTTTATTTGGAACAGCAGTTGGGCCTTCAGCTTGATTTGGAATGTCAGTTGGGCCTTCAGCTTCATTTGGAACAGCAGTTGGATTTTTGGCAGGGTTTTGATCAACAGAGTGATTTTTAGTCCTCCGCCATTTTATCCTGCGGTTTCTTACTGCAGTGGTCATCTTTTTCTTACTGGCGGTCTTCCTTGTCCTCTGCCTTGCTTTCAGAATCTTGATCTGTTGGTGGAGCTGGGCTATTATGCTCAATAACCTCCGCTGTTCCTTTCGTAATTCTCTAATTTCCAATGTTTTGTTAGAAGGAACAACAGGCTTTTTGTTGCGTTCTGGTCCTTGACTAGTCCCTTGATTTTTCTCCTGGGGGTACTTCTTCACTATGTTGTGTTGGATGTTCCGGGGTAAGAACCCTAGCTGATTTCGTGGCTTCGCTTTCTAGTCTCACTTCTTTTGGAATATCTTCTGGTGCTGTGGGAACAGATTGTTCCCTCTTAGTATCTCCTGTCTCTTTTTCATCATGAACAGGCAGATTTCCTTCCTCTGCCTCTTCTGCATGTGGTTTTTCAGGTGCATCTTCTTCCTGGGGTTTGTCACAGAGGTATGGTGGAGTGGAAGGTTGGCCATACTCACCCATATTGGCCAAGATTGCGGCCAATTCCTCTTCTCCCACTGGGTCCTGTGGTGGGCTACCTCCCTGCTGTCCCATTTCCTACTCCTGCCTGGATTGTCCATCTTCTGCCTCAGGATGCTCAATTTCTATTTCAAGGTTCTCGGCTTCTATCTCAGGGTGTTCAACCAATGTCTCACGGGGCTTGGCTTCTGTCTCAGGGTGTTCAACTTCTGTCTCATGGGGCTCGGCTACTTCATCATTTTCTTCTTCGGATCGCTTAGCCTTCTCGGCCTCCCCTTCCTTTTCTCCTTCAACTTGTTCTTCTTCTATCTCTGGTCGTGTGGGTTGTTCATCCTCAATTACCACTGGCTGGCTAGTGCTTTCCTGGAGTTTTTCCAACCTTCCTCTTATTCGGGCTAACCGGACTAATTTTCTGCATTTCTCTGGCTGTTCCGGTGTCTCAATGTCATGCTTCCGTTTTGGTGACTCCTGGCGGGTTTCTGGTCGTTTGGATGTGCTTGCAACAGGTTTTTGTTTTCTTAATTCTCTGTGTTTTTCTGGTCGTTCTGGTGTGCTTAGAGTATGTTTACGTTTTGGGGAAGGTGTTGTCGCTCTCCCTTCTATTATTGCAATTAATTCTTTCCAGCTGCTTTGCTGCTGGGTGAGACAATCACTAACTATTAGTCGGATTAATCCATAGTGGCTGACAACTGATTCTACATGCTGTGCCTTTTTCAGGCTTCGTGCGGCGTCATGGAGTAAAGAATTCAAAAGTGCAAGAAGGTTTACAGAGCATTTCTGTTTTAAAACAGCTAAGAGTTTAAGATGCTGTGGCCTTACCACGTCTTTTCTCCCCTCGCAGGTGATGTAGCTTTGCACTGTTCTTGCTAATTCCGCCCAGGGTTCTCCTAGCATTGCTGGTAGGACTCCCTTCCCTTTAACTATTAAGCTCTGGCCTTCATCCTGGAAAATTTCCATGATCTTCTGGAGTCTTTCCTTCTTCAATGTCCATACGGGTCCGGTGGCTGGTAGTCCCGAGACTTCGGCAATTATATCGTCGGTGCCTGCTATTTGCTTCCCACGCACCATGGAGTGATCCTCCTGCAGATTCTACAGAAATTCCATTGCTACTGTTTCATTGAACTCCTTCAGGCGACTGAGATAAGTTAGCCACCCTGCTCTTTCCAGGATCTCCCGAGCAGCAGTGGAGACTGTCAACTTTTGAGGTTCACTTCGAACTGCCCTGCCTCCCATGGTTTCACTGTGAATTCACAATGGAACAGCAACCGCGTGTGCTGTTTGAAACACAGAGAGAGTAGTAATCGTCGGATTTGGAAAAAAACACAGAGTATGCAACAGAAATGAGTTATGAACAACAACTTGTATATAAAAAATAGAGATGTCATGCCGTTAAACCGTGCCATTTCCTAATATGCTATCTTTCCCGAATAATGAGCTGACACATAACCCGGGGAATCATGAGGTGAACCTGCCCCCCCGCAATGCGATAGGCTGCCCCAGCCGTCAAAGAAAGGATCGGCACCCCGATCTATAACCAAGTCATAAAGGAACAACGTATGAACATATGCCATGTTTAGAAAAACAACTGTTTGCCGAAATCGAGGCGTAAAGTTGGATCGCATATTACGTAATAAGATGCTGTGATATGATGCGAGGCCAAGGATAAGACATCTATCATACTTGCCAAATCTGAAGTGGTCATTGTCACCTCCTTTGCCATGATTGGTGTAATAAATGTCCATGCGGTATATAAATCGGGAGATAATATATGATTAGTGTCTAGGATATAAGAGACAAAGGAGTATTAGTATCCTGCCTATTAGGGTAATTAATGTGACCTCAATACCATTAACAGTGCTCTGCGGCCGACAGGTGTCCATAACCTTGGCAGAGTTGTTTATTTCACCTGCAGAACCATGATCCTGTGTGTGCATATTAAGGAATGCAATGTCAAAGTGTAGGTCATTATGCTGGCTTGGTAACCAGATAGCCATAATGCCATTCACGAGGAGGGGGTGAAAAGTGGGCAGGTCGGCTCATGATGAGACCTCCTGTTCCAGGGTTTTTTCTTTTACTATACCCTTTGGACCATATCCCTGGTGTGGTGGCCATAGTGGGAATGCCACTTTGCTTCCATCCTCATGATCATGGTAGGTTGGCTCTTGATGAGACCCCCTATCCTGCATTTGACAATTTATAATTCATTTGCTTTTTGTTTCTCTTTTTGATAAAGTATTATTCTTTATATGTCCACAAAGGGTGGTTCAACACTCCTTAAGAGTAGGAATGGTGGAAGAAGTCTTATCATCTCAATAGGAGGATATAAACCCTTTGCTCTTATTCTTGAACAAAATCAAAGAAAAGAATGGCATGATAAAAGATAACCAATTAGGGAAAGATTAGTAAGATAATGATAGCAAATGATAAGTACATCATTCCTTCTGTCCTCTTACCAATACATAGCCTTATAAAGATAACGATTTATAATTGCCTGATTTCAGTGTGTTGTGATTTGGATTCATTGCATAAGTGCATTGCTTGTCTCTAAAAGACTTTGAAAGAATAGGGGCAAGAAGCATCCTTACTTAGAGTAGCAAGAGGTTAGCTGTGTCACAAAGAGAGAAGAAGTATACTAGATGAATAAAGGAGCATGAGTTTAAAAAGTGCAAATGCCGTTTCTTTGAAAAAGAACCAGCAGAACACAACAATGTCGTTCCTTTTGAAAAAGGAACAGCAAAAATCAAAATGTGTTGTTCCTTTTGAAAAGGAATAGCAGAAAATCAAAATGTGTTGTTCCTTTTGAAAAGGAATAGCAGAAAATCAAAATGTGTTCTTCCTTTTGAAAAGGAACAGCAGAAAATCCAAATGTTTTGTTCCTTTCGAAAAGGAACAGCTAAAAATCCAAACGTGTTGTTCCTTTTGAAAAGGAACAGCAGAAAATCAAAACGTGTTGTTCCTTTTGAAAAGGAACAACAGAAAATCAAAACGTGTTGTTCCTTTTGAAAAGGAACAGCAGAAAATCAAAATATGCTGTTCCTTTTGAAAAGGAACAGCAAAAAATCAAAATCTGTTGTTCCTTTTGAAAAGGAACAGCAGAAAATCAAAGAGTTCTATTCCTTTTGAAAAGGAACAGCAGAAACATGCAAATGCCATTCGGCAGAAAAATTGAATGTTTTGAAAAAAAAGATTATGTACAAATTGTGAAAAGAAATAGATGGCTTAATGAATTACGGGTGAGGAAGATTTCTCTTCCTCACCTAAGATCTCCATATCAGCGTCTCTGCGTAGCTGTTGGCAGAAGGATTCCTGAGTGAGTGGTTTACGATAGAGAGGAACTCGATGGCCATTCACTTTGAAGGTATATCCGGACCCGTCAATGGTAGTTAAAGTGATGGTCCCATTGTCATGTACCTTCTGGATTTTGTATGGTCCTAACCAACGAGTCTAGAGTTTCCCAGGGAAATCCTGAAACCGAGAGTCATATAATAGGGCCCAATCTCCTTCATGAAAGACTTTGTTTTTGATAAGGGCATCATGCCACTTAGCTCGCTGCTGTTGAATCAATGCTGTATTTTGTAGTGCGGAGAGCCTGATTTCATCCAATTCATTGATCTGTTGTAGTCGATTAATCTGTGCCTCAGTTAAATCTAAGCTGACTTCCTGTGCTGTTCGTAATGTTTGGATTTCAAATTCTATAGGGAAAATGGGTTGTTTTCCAAACACTAGTTGATAAGGTGAGTAACCAGTGGTGCTTCTCCATGTTGTTCTATACGTCCAAAGTGCTTCCGTAGTCGGGCAACCCAGTCACGCCTATGTGAGGCAATGGTTTTTGTTAGGATCGATTCTATTATCTTATTGTTGCTTTCTACTTATCCGTTCGCTTGTGGGTGATATGGAGTAGTAATTTTGTGCTGGACATGATAATTATTAAGTGTTGCTGCTAATATATGGCCAGCAAATTATGGTCCTCTGTCTGTGATTATTTCCCTTGGAAGGCCATAACGTACAAATAGATGGAAGAGGAACTGTATAACAGAGTCTTCCGTGGCCTTAGGCAATGCTTCTGCTTCAACCCACTTGGTGACATATTCTGTTGCCACCAAGATATATGTTCTCTGATTTGATGAGGGGTTGATGGGTCCAACGAAATCAAGAGCCCATCGCTCAAATGGTTCGATGACTAACTAAGGTTTAAGGGGCATCTCATCAGCTTGACCAGGACGTCCTGCTCGCTGGCAGCTGTCACAGGCTTGGACAAATTTCTTTGCATCTCTGAAAATCGTGGGCCAGTAATATCCTGTCTGTAATACTTTGTGTCCCGTTCTATGCTCAGCGAAGTGTCCCCCACATGGTCCATTGTGATAGGCTTTTAGAATTTCAAAGATTTCATCTTCTCGAACACATCTCCTAATATGCATGTCTACCCCTGTATGAAACAAATAGCCCCCAATCCAGGAAAATCGAGTACTCTTCTGAACAATCTGTTTTCGCTCATTAGGGGTTAAGTGTTTTGGTAGTTTTCCTACTGCAAGGTAATTGGCAACATCGGCATACCAGGGTGTTCGAACAGCAACAAAAAACAGATGTTCGTCCGGAAATTGATCTTCAACTGCTGCTGCATCAACTAGCTTTGGCATTCTTGAGAGAAAATCAGCTATAGGGTTCTCTTTGCCAGGTCGTTCCTTGATTGTGATATCGAATTCCTGCAATAAAATCAACCATCTAGTTTTTCTGGAATTTGTAACAGGCTTATTTGCTAAGTATTTTATGGCGGAATGATCTGTATACAAAATAACAGGATAGCCTGTAATATAATGTCTAAATTTATTGACAGCATGTATTACAGTTTCAATAACAGTGTAATTTAATTCAGCAGGGGATAAATTTTTGCTAATATAATAGATAACATATGGTTTTTTATCTTCTTCCTGCCCAAGGACTGTGCCAATGGCTGTATCTGAGGCATCAGCTGATATTTGAAATGGCAGGTCCCAGTTTGGTCCTCGCAGGACTGGGGCTGTAGATACAAGCTTCTTTAAATCCTTGAAAGCACGTTCACACTTGTCTGTCCAAAGAAAATCAACATTACCAGTTAGTGCATATAAAGGTGCAACAATATGTGAATAATGTTCTATAAATCGTCTATAATATCCAGAAAATCCAAGAAAGCTGCGTACCTCTGTTTGAGTAGTAGGAGTGGGAATAAGCAAAAGTATTTGGATCTTGGTCAGGTCTACTTGAATGTTGGCTGCTAAAATATAATGTCCTAGAATAAGTCCTTCAGTCATCATCATGTAACATTTTTCGTGACTTAAGCAGAGCCTGGTAGCTATACAGCGTTGTAGGACTTTTTCTAGGGTATTTAGTGCTAGATCAAAATCATCTCCATAGGGTGTAAAGTCATCCATATATACTTCAAGTCCATCATTTATTAGATCTGAAAAAATGCTAAGGATGGCCCTTTGGAACGTGGCGGGAGCATTACATAGGCCAAATGGTAGGAATCGGTAGGCAAATGTCCCCCAAGGACAAGTGAAAGTTGTTTTGTCCTGGTCTTCAGGGGCAATCTGAATCTGATTGTATCCACTGAAGCCATCCAGAAAGGAAAATAATTTTTTTCCTGCCAAAGTATCTAGCACTTGGTCTATGAATGGGAGTGGAAAGTGGTCTTTTTGTGTTGCTTTATTGAGTTCTCTGTAATCCACACAAATTCTCCATTTCCCATTCTTTTTTGGTATGACCACAAGTGGAGAGACCCATTTACTATCAGAAATAGGATAAATAAAATTAACATCTAACAGTTTCTGAAGCTCCGCTTTAACCACATCTTTTAAATGAGGATTGAGTCTTCTTTGCGGTTGACAGACGGGTCTAGCATCTTTTTCTATATAAATGTGGTGTGTACACAAATGTGGGTTGATTCCTTTCATATCAGGGTAATCCCATGCAAATGCCTGTTGATATTTTCTTAATACATGGATTAGCTTAGTTTCTTGTTCAGGTGTGAGGTTGGCATTGATATTTAAAGTTTTTCCCGGTTCAATTTCCACAATTTTACTATTTGCGACAGAAGTAACAGGTATTGTTTGATCATATGTGTCTTTCAGAGGATCTTCCTCTAATTCATTATCAAGTGCTGCTTCTATCATGTGATATTGTGTGTAGGATTCAGTTAGACTGATGAAATTATTAATGGCATCATCTTCTGTTTGATCTTTAAAATCAAGTGCCTCTTGCAAAGTCAATGGAGATCTAATGTTATTAGTAAGGTATGATACAGGATACTTGTTAGTTCTAATTATTGTGAGACTTGGCTGCGCTGGAGGGTATATAACCAAATTCTTAATATCAGGTCCTCTAGTTATGGTCATATTTCCTTGCCGGCAACCAATGTAAGCATCGGCGGTGGCAAGCCAAGGCCTTCCTAGGATTAGCGGGTGTCCATCAAGTCGGGTTTTTCGATTAATTATCAGCAAATCGGTTGGATATTCCCAGGAGTCTACAAAGACCATGACATCGTGTAGAGTACCTTTCAGTCTAATCATAGGTCGGTCAGCTAATTCTAACAAAGTAGAGGTAGGTTCTACAGATGTAATGCCGAGCTTTCAACAGGTGGTGGTTGTTAAAATATTGATTGCAGCTCCTAGATCAACTAAGGCATTAGACAAGGTCTGACCGTAAATTTGAACAGTTACAATTGGATTTCCTGGGTCTTCATATTTGATGGGTGTTTCTTTCCCGGATAAAAGATCAGATAAAGGGCCGACTACTTGGACTCTTGGATTAGTTATTATATTCCTCCTTGGTTTCTTTATGCACAATTCTTTAATAGTTTTTGCATATATAGGAATGTCTTGAATGGCTTGGAGGAACGGGATTTTTATGTACAAATTTTGTAATTCCCCCAGAATGTCAAAGTCAGGGTACTGTAAAGGTCGAGGTATGACTAATCGTTCTGGGAATGGGGGAGAGGATGTGGTTGCTTGATTATGAGACTGCTGATTATTTACATCGTCTCGTTGCAATTGATGTTCTCTTACTAACTGATCTTCATTATGAACTGTTTTATCTCCCTCATTTTGAATGATACGTCCAGATCGTAATTGAAGATCATTACACTCCCGCAGATCAAGTCCTATTTCTGGTGACTCAATGATTTGAAGAGATTGGACTGGTCTGTTATTTGGATTGGGGTTGGGTTGGGCTGGGAGTTGCAGTCTCAAATTAGACTGGGGATTTTGTTGTAGATCTGGCAGAGTAGGTTGAGGGAGCGGAATAGTTCCTACTGGCTGTTGCATCGGTCTTTGCCAGTTCATCTGCCAGGATGAACTTTGTGAAGTAGGGGGAGTCCATTGCGGAGGATATGGGCTATTTTGCCAATATGGTGAATTATAAGGGAAATTCGGCCAACTAGATTGATTTGGATGATTTAGCCATGGGTTTGAAGAAGGAAACGGTGGTGGTGACCAATTTGGGAATGGGGGTAGGGGCAGATTTTGCCACATATTATATTGTTGAGCATTATATTGTGGAGGCTGAAAAGAAGAGGTTGGGTCTGAAAACATACCAGATTGTCTTTGCTGCCACTGGCGGCGCTGGTTGATCAAGTACACTAATTCTGGTTCTTCCTCTACTTCCGTATATACTGCCTTTAATCCAGGAAGTGAGGGGTAGCTTTCCGTAAGATGATCGTTTGTACAGATGGCACATGTTTGGATTGTATCTAGTGGACACTCCTTGTGGCTATGTTTTTTTCTGCATCGGGGGCAGAAGATTGCCAAATTATGTTCTGCCTCCATCTGCTTCTGCTTGGCCTGCAAAATATCAAGTTGTGTAGTTAGTGTCCCTAGAATATCAGTTTTAAAATTTTCTAATAAATTTCCAATCTCCACACGCGTTACTCCTTCTGTTGCTATCTTATTGTCTCTTGCAAACCGATCATATTCTGCCGATTTAATTCTTGTGTTGCCTCTCGAACTCCTGATACATAGATCAATAATGTCAGCAAAATTCTCTTGATAAATATCTCCTTTTCCCATAATGTTTAATGTTTCAATCCATTGTTCTTTCATGCCCCTTATCAATGCAGTTTTTAACACATTATCAGGTAAAGGTAGAGATGCATAAGGAGATCTTTGTAAATTATATTGAAAACGTTCCACATATTCCTCTAATGTTTTGTTTGGTTTGGCTGTCATTTGAAATATTTCATCTTTCAATTCTCTAGACCTACAATAATCCTGATATTTTTTCAAGAAGGATTCTTTCATCTGATCCCAATTGTTGATGACCCCACCACCTAGTCCCATAAACCATCTTAGAGCAGCCCCTTTTAATGTTGAGGGGAATAATTTCAATTTCTAGGGATTGGTGGTGTAATCATATCCCCTACAAAACACATCAAATTCGAATAAAAATGCATCTGGATCTTCTGATGTAAGACCGTGAAAGGTTGGGATATGTTGAAGAGGGATAGCTTTCATGGGTGCATTTGCTGCAGAATCCACTATAGGATATTGTAATGTAGAGGTTTGAGTATTTGGCTGATTCTGAGCCATAGGATCAAATATGTGCCAATAACATTCTGGGATATCTAGGAGGGTATTCCTAGGTTGAGAGGGAACGATTTTAGCAGGGACAGTTTTAACATCACTTCCTTTATCTGGGATAAGAGGAATACCTGATGTTTGAGGGGATTGAATTCCTTCAACAATGATTTTCACAGCACTCCCCTTATCTGGGCTGTTTATTGGCTGATCTGTTCCAATGAGAGATTTTGGTTCTTCTGTTTCCCCTGTCTCTCCTTCTCATTCACAGAAGTTACTGAAATTCCCTTCCTGCAATAGTTCTGGAGTAGAATTTTCAATTTCCTGAAAGTCCTGCTCTTCAGTTTGACTATGCACCTCAGTAAAGGCTACAGATGGTGATCCTGTGGCCTGAAGGGAACTAGTCAGCTTCTTAGAAATGGTTTTCCTGAAACCTACTGATGGCTGAGATTCTGTTTTCTTATAGATTTCATCTATGAAAGTTGTTCGGCCAAGGGTCACCGGCCCCTTGGCTTTTTCAGGTTTGCATGGGAGCTTAATATTCTTTTCTGGTTTTTTCTGCTTAGTCATGCACTCAAATAAACTGCTAAGTTCTATTCAATCAAAGCAAAAGCAAATCTGTTAGGAAAGCGGACAATGGAGCAGGGCTTTTACATGCTCCGTACGCAGGTTATTACCTTTAGTTTTTAAAATCCAACTCTTTCCTAGCAGGTTCGTACAACACTCTGAAGAAACAAATGGCTACACTCTTTCCCCGGCAATGGCACCAAAATGTAGAGCTATAAAAAGGGTCTCTTTCACCTCTAATTACCTGACATTAATATGTCAATCCGGGAACATTTGGTTATTTCAAAGAGTGACTCAATCCGAGGCTATTTGTCAGAGTAATAGAAGTAGTACAACGTCCTACAAAATACAAGAGTAAACTGATGCTTGTCTATAACTAAGTTCCTTCAAATGACTAAAGCACACACTCTCAGAATATCAGTCAAGGGTCCGACAACAGTAGTCCATCCCTTTGGAAACTGATGGAAAAGAAAACTAGAGCCTGGATCATGGGTCTGGGAGTAGGGCAGTAAATGCAGAGGCTCACTACAGCCACAGATCGTCTCTCACACCAAATGCTGGTAAATGAAACGACAGATAGAAATGGAATGGCAAATAGGAAATTAAACAGTAAATCTAGAAAGGAACAACAATGCTTAAAATGGAACAACAATTCTGAAATGGAACAGCAATCACTAAAACTAAACCTCACGAGTAACAATCACACTTTATACTATCACTCAAAAGCTCTTATCGTAATCAAAACTCCAATCTTTCATTCTCGAAGCAAATCACACAATCTGCTAAAGGAACAACAATAATTCTCAATTATGGAACAACATGTGAAATTCATACACACAACATTCTAAGAACGTAATCTGACTTTAATCCCAATCATCAACAGGAATTATAACTGTGTTTCCAAATGGAACAGCATGAACTTTTGAATCATAAAGAACACTCCCTTCAGATAATTACCTTAACACACATACTTAACATAGAAGCTTCATAACACAAGGATAACACTGTTCAGTTGAATCCAATAAGATTTCATCCACTCTGAAAGTATTGATAATATAATGCAGAGTTAATGGAAAGAACATTAATGAACGAATCTTAGCAGAGCATGTAAGGTAACTTATAAAGCATATCAGATTACCAACTAGTGATGATAAGCAAACCACACAAAAATCAAATCGTAGTGATACAGAAGCAAGTGTCCTCCGGGGCCGGGCCCTTAGCCTCAAGGGTACACTACTTTAAGCTAATCTAGACGCGAAGATGAGATAATCACCAAGTTTATATTAATGCATAAAAATGAAAGTACAATGAGCCAAGTTCAATGAAACTCAATGATCAAAGTTAAGTCTTTGACAAAAAGTTACATAAAAGCCTCTTTCTCAAACTAACAGTGCCGCCCCTTTATATAAGGATAATGGTGGAGATGTCTAAGTGGTAAGATAAATAAAGTAGCGATCCCTCAGGATCGAAGATCCTGAGGGATTCGCAAAACTATTAATCCCTAATCACTTCTTTCTCTTCCGCCGAGCTGGTGCCTTTTCCTCCTTTTCCAGGCCGGTTTGCTTCAGCTTACTTTGCCTTGTCTGCACTCCGTCCTTCGTCAAAGGGACAACAGTTACCCTGTTCTTATCTTCTTCTTTGGAACAGCAGCTCCTCGTTTCTACCCTTTCCTGCACAGGAAAATGACAATTATCAGCGGATAAGTCTTTGCATACTAATTCCACGTATTCTACCACAATTCACTATTGTTTTCCTCATTCATGATGTGAAAGATTCATAAGTCCTATTGAAAAGCCACTAAAATGATCATTAAAAACATACCTTTTTAGTACTCCACACATAGTTTCTAAAGATTCAAGCTAATTAAAAAATGAATCCACCCTCGGTAAATAACCTTTGTTATTGCATTGTTGTTAGCCGTTTGAGCCTTGGTCATGTTTTTATCGTCACCTCCTCTCTTTTAGTCGATCATATGCCTCCACTTGATGGTTTACCCTTTTGAGGAACAACTGCGACGAGTGATTCTACTAGCCACCCTCATTAAGCTGCCGTGTTTTAGAAGTTCCAAACTTACCTGGAACCAGTTGCTACCCAGATACATCACTCGTTCCTAAAAAATGAGTCTCTTTTAAGCTCTTTTTAGACTCGTAAAATACGAAACGGTTGTCGAGCCAGTGGCCTTTCTAGCTCGTTAAAGTAAAAGTAAGTGCCATCCCTCCTCTATATTTTAATATTTTTGGACCTGACGGATCATTACACAAAAATATTGAGCACTTGTCTTGTTTGGCTCGCTAAAACTATCGGAAATTCATCCCTTTCGTAGTATTTTATACTTTTTTAGACATAAGGGATTATACTATGAAAAAGGACTACTGGAGTTTTCTTTTCATCTCTTTTCAAACTCTCTAAACATGAAAAGTACTGAGTTGTCTTTGTCATTAAACTCGTTAAAACAATAGAGACAAACTTGTCCATCCAGATAAGAGTGAGTTTCACTGTCGCCAGGCTCGCTAAAACATAGCGACATGTTTTCCCGAAGGGAAAATTATAGAACAAGCATATGTTATCCTCCTCAAGCTTGACAAAAATAAAGAGGTACTAGTCAGCAATGACTGGGGAAAAAGGGAAGAAAACTTGAAGAAATTCATTGCTAGCGGGTCGCTCTTGAACATGACACCTTCACTCCATCACCATGATTGAGTCGGGTTGGGTTATTCCATTCACCATCACCATTGCTCCTCCGTACCATCCATGGGGTTAACGCTACTGATCCATCACAGTGTCACCGATATGTTTAATAGAATTCGCTCAAAGAATTCACCAACCCAGCTAACGCCTCATCCACTGAAATACCTTCATGCTCCATTTTTCATGACCGCCACCCTGAACCTTGTATCATCAGATCATTTTCACCTCCAGAAAATCATTTGCTTCATTTCGTGTCGTAGATGTGGGATTCATGAAGGCCCTCCTATGGCAGGTCACTTCTTGTCAACATCAGCTCATTATCCAAGAAGTTGACTTAGAAACAACCCTTTCAGTACTTTGAAGCTTGCATGCCTCAATGGCAAGTTTCTCACTTCCGGTGATAGGTTTACATCAATAGCCTTTAACTGAAAGATTTTGCGTGGTGTTCGACATCAAGTCCTATATTAACACCACGTGAATTGTACTGTAGTACCTTGAGGGTCATTATCATTACCAGTGATTCCTCTCACACCTATTAACATCTTACATCATTGGCTGGTAATCAGGCAATGTCTTTCCATGTTCGACTTCAAGACATCTTTCACATGGATCGACTTGTACATCGGGCGAAGATTGAATGAGTTTGAAGACCCCAGATCTAGTTTCATCCATCTGGGCTATGATATATTCAGGAAAATAAAGACATCAAATGTACTCCATAGATGCACAGATAATCATTCAAGCTAAGGGATGATGGCTCTACCAGAATCATCAGTCTGCCACACAGACGGTTGTCTGTCCTATGTACATGAAAATGAATTTATAAAGCTGACCATGGGAATGCCCACCTCAGCTAGATCATGAAAGTATATGAAGATAATGTATTTTATTGTATTTTATTGTATTTTATACAGGTCACCTTCCAGTTCGAAAAACCTCGGATCCTCATGATAAATAATTTCACCCAACATCAGAAGATTTACGACCTCATGCTTTAGGGGGCAACTGTTATAGAAATATTTGGGCACTGCAACCCCAATCACATATGTCGATAAACTAAGGGCTCTCAAACCCCTAAAAGTGTTGTTTCAAACCCTAAAGGATCAAGGTGAACTGATTACATCATTTCCCAGAAGTTATCCCTAAAAAACTACTTAAAACTGGTCAAAACTGGACCATACAGATTGCTCCATGTTGAGGGTGTGACGCATCTCACCTATTACACACAGGGGATGCGATGCATACTGAAAAGGCCTTTTGTAAGGTGTAATGAGTGAGAGTAGACAAATGGCAGAGGCAGTTGGCTAAGTGGAAACCCAAAGAATCTTCTAGAAACTGCTCATATGACACTTGCCCCTCTGAATTCGCCTAGGGATGAGTAAGAGATCATGAAATCTCCAAGTGGAACCAAGAACTATCAATGAAATGACACTAATCAAAAACCCAGAAGCTGACTCACCCCCCTGCAAATATCTATATATGGATCCCTCATCCTAGAGATCGAGTGGCTGGAATTTTGTAATTTGTAAGGAAGTGCTATTGGTTTCTCTTTGAGACATTGTATTGTTGGGTGATCTTTCTTTTCATGAGGTGAAGAGGGCTTTCATGCTGGGGGGATGTTGCTGGATCAGAAAACTGGGTTGTAATCCTCTCTTCTACTTCTACTATCAATAAAGTTATTTGAGTTTTCCTCCATATACTTGTGCAATTGTAAATCTTGTATTTGTGAATGCAATTGTATGGTTAATGTACATTGATTCTACATTGTTTATGGTATTATAGAGCTCTATGCTTTGATTGTATTTTTCTACTTTTCCTCTACAGGTGTTCTTTGAAGCTGGACAAGTGAGAAAGGAGTGGTGAAGCTCTATCAAAGGAGAGAGGAAACAAGCAAGGAGCCAAGCGAAAGAATGAGGTTGGTGCTCTCTGCTTCTCTCTTATCTATCATCCATAAAGGAAAACACAAGTTGCTTTGAATTGTTTGTTTCTAAGGTAGCTACTTGTCTTAGAGGGACTAACAGATCAAATAGTGACATTAGTTTTCCTGAAAACACTAAGTGACTAAAATGTTAGTCAACGCAATTATTTCAAGTGAATTACTGCTAAATTTGAGCAATTTTAAGTGACCAACTAAAAATGACTAACTTAAATGACTAATTTAGTTTAGCGATAAAATATATGACTAGATAATATGTGACCAAACTAAAATGACTAATTTAGTCCCAGACTAAAATATATGACTAGATAATAAGTGACAAAACTAATAATGATTAACGTAAAGAACAGATATTCAAACCATGTAAACAACACATATGCAAACCTTTACAGGTGTAGAGCCTCCATGCATGTGTGTGAGGGAAGGTGTTTGATATGTTGTAGTTGTTTTCCCTTCATCACCAAAGAGGCTTAGACTATGAGCGGATTGGCCAAGAAACCCTCATAATTTGTTCCTTTGAGTTTTTTGGAAATCTCAAGGTAAAGTCCAACTAGTGCTAATGGATGGTATCAAAGGTGTTTTCTAGGGTTTTTAAACAAGGTCACTAGATCCCAATGCAATGGAGGTGCCTTAGATTTGTTGAAAAGTAAAATATCCCACATGGCATTGAATGGGTGATTGATGACTACCGGCTAGAGGACTTAAACTAAATTAATCGTGGTGGTCAAAACTACAATTGAAAAAATAACAATGCACACGTGAAAATTCACACTAGAATTCATCCTCTCACAATCAAGAGTTGATGAATAAAATGTTAATTATTTGATGAAGCCAATGAAACCAAGAAGATCCTTATCAACTCTTACTTAATGAGGTTAAGAAAATCTTCACAAGGAGGATATGTATTTCATCCAATTAAAGATTGAAAGACATGCTCTTTTTTATTTCAAGGAAAAATTTATTAAGAAACTTGAGATCGACAACTCATTAGAGTGACTTTAACTACACTTGATATGAACTAAAATGATTTCCACTATAACCTAAGAGTATATCCAATATGTTTCAATTTATAATAATAACATACGATTTATAAAGGGTCAAGATATCTCTAAATACACTTGTGGGGCAGTTGCACTCCTTAGGGAAACTACCCTTCTAGATTGAAAGTCATGTTCTTTTTTACTTCTAGGAAAAGTTTATAGAGAAATCCAACACTAATAATTAATCAAAATGATTTGAGCTACACTTGAGATGAAAAGGAATGATTTCCAGTATAACAAAAAAGTATATCCAATATGTTGCAAGTATATACTAATAACATGTGATTTAGTAAGAAGGGTCAAGACATTTGGAGACACACTTGCAAGGTGGTCCTACTCCTTGGAGGCTTCTAGCTTTCGAGTGTTATAAAGATCAGACAAATGTATCATCAATAATTTGAACCTAGGTGAGGATATAAAAAACTAAACAAATACTACAACATTGATAATAACGAATCAAACCAACCAACCAATTGCTCTTTTTCCCTTAATAATTTTTTTTACCCTAATTTATTACCCCTCTAGTCAAAATTTCTCCACAAAATTCTATTGGAAAAAGCCTTATTGTAATTTTTTTCTACAAAAAATATTACCCCTTCCTTGTATTTAACCTAATGGAATCTCTTTACAAATAAAAGTTTTATTTTTCCCATTCTTAATGGAGTATTTTTTTGTAGTGTTCACTCAAAAGAAAAATACACATTCGGATTTTGTTCAAAAGAAACAATAAATGATAAGCATATTTGAAATAATACAAATAAAATGTTGAACATTATTTTTTAAAGCCACTAACACAAAGAGGGTCCCATCACACAAAGACAATTTGAAGCAACAATCACAGTAAAAAAATTGAGGGAGCATAAAACATAAATCACTGTAACAATAAGAATGAAAGATGGAGTCCCATGACCACTAAATATCTCAGGAAATAATTCACATGGCCCTTGCAAATCATGATGTCTTGCTAGGGATTGGCATCACAGTAATTGTTGTGAGAACATAGTTCAAATTTTAGTCTCATTCTCAAATTTTAGTCTCATTCTGAAATTTCAGTCTCATTCAAAATCCCTTCAAAGCGTATAGCATACATCGGGCATTGTCAATAGTGGACTTGACGTCACTCCTCCCACCTAAGCAAGACCATGGAGATGACAGTAAAAATCAAACCCACGATGCACAATAGGTGAATCCCTTGGTTATAGTTAGAAGGAAGGTTCAACCCACTACCTCTATGGAGAGTGGCGGGAAGAATGAGAGTGATGGCATGCCAATGATGCATAATTTAGAAGTAAAGGTCATGGTATTTGAGAAGACTATTTTTCTTCTTCTAAAGAACTGATGAGAATAAATGGTACAAAAAAAATCACCCATTGCAAATCATTTTGGCGATTCCATAATAGGAACAATGACCATTAGGGCTTTCGGGGTTGACGATATATTCTTGAAGAAGAACTTAGGCTTTATTAGAAAAAATTTGAGCAATCATGTTATGAACAATGAAACTAAATGTTAACTGTGGGTGATTTCTGGTGTTACTGAATGTTTTTGTGTATAAGATGATCATTCCTAACAATTTGAACCCATGCAGTTCTCATTGGGATGGCCTTCTCTTATGGTCTATCATTGAACATATCGTTTTTTAAAAGTATACAAAACCAATGTACACTTGCAAACTACATTGTTTCTGTAGAACATGTCAAACAGTACATGCACATTCCTAGTGAGGCCCCAACTATTATAGAAGATCACAGACCACGAGATAATGGAGAAAGCCGTAGAAAGATGGAGTACCTAGCACAAATTTTCCTATACCAATAGGAAATAACTTTATGTACAAGTTCTAAGAGAAGGACCAAATAGGTAGCTACTATTACTTTCCATCATTGTATCTACAGAAAGCTACAAGGGGCTTTGGAGGACTAAATGTAGCTAGTAGCACCCTGGTGACTGTTCCATCTTGCAAAATGATTTCCCTGTCATTTGTAATCAACAACATATCATCCACATACATAATCAAATAAATATGATGATAACAAATTAATTTGAAATACACAAAGTGGTCCACTTTTCTCCCTATGAAGCCAAACCCCAATATATAAGTATCAAATTTTTGATACCACATACTTAGTGATTGCCTTAACCCATACATAGAATTTTTCAACCTACATACCAGTTTTTTTATTTTCTTTAACTACAAAACCTCTAGCTACTTCATGTAGATTTCTTTTCCCAAATTCCCACATAGCAATGTTGTATTCACATCCATCTATTCCACTTCAAAATCAAAAGCAACAACAATAGATCAAGGAAATGCCTAACTTGGCAACATGAAAAAGATCCCACTAAAGACAATTCCATCTATCTCGGAATAATATTTTACCTCTAATTGAGCTTTATAATTCTCTGCTCTAGCTTCTACATTCAACTTCTTCTTATCTACCCATTTTCTACCAATAAAATTTCTTCTAGCCGACAACTCCACCAGATCTGAAACCTCATTTTTTTAGGGATGTCATTTCTTCATCCACAACCTTTTTCCAAAGTTTTCCATTCTATTAATCATCTTGCTATTAGAGTTTATCGTTATTTTGATCGCAAATTCTGAAGGTACACCGACTATCCTTATCTTGATTATAGATTTTCTCAATTGCAGATTATGAAGTATTCTACAATCCTTAGTGACACAAGAAAAGTCAAATGGTTAACTTTTCTCCTATTTGACATATTTTATAAATATTTTGGAATTTGGAATGGAGTTAAGTTCAATTTTATCTTAGCAACTTTAAAATAAATATGCCCTCCCACTTGTAACTCTAGCTCAAGTCATATACATGTTTGAACATTTATTAGCATAGCCACCACTATAATTTGAGTGTAAAGGTCTTCATATCTCTCATACATTTTCCAATGTATATTTTTTCATACAATATTTGTAAATTTAAATTCAATACTTTTTGGAAAAGAAGAATACTATTTAATATAGTAAAGTGGTAAAACCAATAAAATATATTTTGTTGGCAAAGAAGCGACTTAGAACAAAAATTTATAATTAATTATTTTTTTTTCCTCTAAATTCATAATATTTTTTTTTTATATATATATTTTATATTTATAAATTTTTTTATATAAATTCCAAATCATACATAAAAGTTTATAAGTTTACATTCATTCTTAAAATTTGATAAGTTTTGTTTTTTCTACATGCAAAGAAACTTGTGACCTATAGTAGCCATGCTACAAGTGCTTGCTGCATGCCTTCATGCCACAAGTGGGCTCTACTCTCAATTCCATGTTTGTTAAACGAATACTGTAATGATTCTATCCGATAACTTTGGTAAATTATTTGGAAATTTGTGAAAACAAAAATTACGTATTAGCTGTTAATGTTACTTTGTAATATTACATTAATTTTTTTATTATCAGGTTTATAATATTAAATTGTAAAATATATTTTAAAATTTCAAAACGGTATCAGAATTTTTTTGAAATATATATATATATATATATATATATATATATATTTTTTTTTTTTATAAATGAGGGGAGTTTCATACAACATGGAAGGATAGAGTTCTTTAACTAAATAACCTAATAGATCAGATATACTTTTCCAAAATATCTTCAAAATTGTATTGCTATATTTAAATTTTATTTTAATGAGTTTTAGAACATAATTTTTTTAGTTATAAAAAAGGGAATGGGTTGATTATTATATATTTATACTTTGGAATTTGAATATATTTTAAATATCATTTTTTAAAGGATGTATTTGAAATTCATAAGTATTTTATATATGATTGTTAAGTTAATAATACTATTAATATGTAATTTATATAGTTTGAGTGGGCCTAATGGTTAAGAGCGTGTGTTTCCTCCTAAGACGTCACAGGTTAAAAATGAGAAGGGGTAGAGTATGTATGCCTTCTTAGACTTCCAACCTCCCGATCAATCTACCTCACTTCTAGGATAGAACCATGAGGACAAGGGGATGCCTATTATGATCCTTAACCCCTCAAATTGAATCACAAACAATATATTAAAAAATGCTAAATACTTTATTCAATATCAAGTGAACGAGATTTTCTATCATATTCTTGTATGTTTTGTGTGGTTTCATTTTCAGATCTAAAGTATATAACAACCCTTAGGAAAATAATACCCGCCAACAACTTTGGATCAGCCTGAAATACATAATAGAAAAAAGGTGTTAAAACAAAAAAGACCAGCATGAAAAATCAAAATAGAAAGTCGTAGTGTTGAGCACCAAAATTTCAATAGTTAGATAGTTAGGCAGAAAATGGGCATAGAGCAACCCTAAACAGGAAGCCTTCCAGCGATCAAAAAAACACTTCAATATCCCTAAAAAAGGGTTGTAAAGAACCCCCGAAAATATGGTCCATAATGAAAAATAGTAAATAGCCCGTAGGTGCTTCCAAGGAGGCAATTTTTTTTACAGATCAAGCAGGGAGTTTCTCTCTAACCCGATATCTCTTACACCAATTTGGTGTCTAGCTTGGCTATGACCTTAAAATTAGATAATAATAATAATATTATTATTAATTATAATTTCAAATAAAAAATTAATTTATATATATATATTAAGCTTCAAACGACCTTTCATTTTCTATTCCATAATAGGTAAATTTACACCACATAGATTGGCTAGGTGGCCTCAACTTTCCCAATGGGAAACCAAGTATGTTGGCCACCTATCCGCATTGTAAGTCATCCAAAAACAATAAAGTTTCAATCTCTCTAGCCAAGCTATATATGTCTCTGTTTCATGACCAGACCCTATATTTCTATCTATACCTATACTTGCATGATGAAAAGTAAATGTTATCCACATATATAACAAAAGTAAACATGGAAAAATGACTAGCCCTTCTCCTCCTCCGAGGCTGATTCGACTGGCGTGGGATCCTTAACAGTTGCTCTAGGCATCTCTGATAGTTCCAGGATGCATGGAATGTGTCTTTCAATTTTTTCCAGCCTAATATCTTGCTTATGGAGTTGGAACTGAATTTTCTACAGATCTTATTTGTAGCTCGACATACCTTTGAGAGAAACCGCCATGCCCACCGAGATCTCTTCCATGGCCTTTCCCAACAGGATTTTCATTAGCTAGTAGAGGTACAAGGTATGCTTAAATTGTGTTATCCTACCTCTGGTGTTCCCAGGATCTAGGACAAGTGTCCTCCAGTTTTCCATATTCCCCTCAGTCTCACTACCCTACTTAATTTCCTCTTCCCATTCCTCTAACAAATTCTGGATGCCTTCATCCATACCCTCTCTATTAGCCTCAACAACTTCATTGATAGGATGTTCTACCAATTTCCTCCCTCTGCGAGGCTCACACATGCTTGGGTCCTTATCCTTTCTGGGCTCTCTGCTCCATCTTCCATGCCTCCAACCTTTTGTAGGCCGATCCATGTCAATGATGTCTGACACTAATTCACAACAAGAATTTGCTAGCCAAAAGCAATTTTACATACTATGGCACTCGTTGCTTCCCTGAATTGAATTATCGGTGCCATCTGCCTCCCCATGCTCCTCCCTTTCTTTTTACTATCAATACCAAAGCCATAATGGATGGAGATCTATTCTTCAGAAGGGGTCGATCTCCAAATCCCTTTTGTCATATCATGCCTCCAGCCCTAGTGCCTCCCATACGTCATCAGGTTGGAAATCCCTTGCCAAGGCCACACAATTGATCCTAGCCTCAGACCAACATGTTTCCATCCATGAATTGTAGACCCTTTCCCCTCTGCCCAGTAAACTAGAGCAAGACCAATGTCATTTTCATACCCGATGTCCCCCTCAAGGGCCCTAGCAATTCTCTTACTGCAAGAATTTCTCACAGTACCCCAGCAATTGCAGTGATTTCAGTAGCAGGGCCAACCTCCTATACAATGTATTAACTGAGCCCCACTTCCCTCAGCATCAGACTCATAACCTCTACCTACCTAACCCCTTTGAACAACCCCACTCAACCCTCAACGTGTTGTACTTGGGTTCCCAATGTGAAACAACACAAGGTCAAGACAAGAAAAGGCAGAGGTGATACTCGGCAAGCATAGTACATAGACACAAAACCAAACCATTGCAGCCAGCCTCCACCTCCAATTCCCCCAGCATTTCTCAACCTCCCAATTAGCATTTCTATTATTCCCCCTCTCCCCCAGCAGAAACCCAACCAGGTTGTCATTGCAAAGGAGGTGAGGAGCCAAGAAACATACCCGTTAACGATTGTAGGCCGTCTCCAAGCTTCATGTCGAGGATGTCTATGCCCTCCATTTCTCCTGCACCAACTCCTTCACCCACAAGAAAACTCACCAACATTACCCACCTGTCTGCCCTTAGCTCCTATAAATCATGCCCCTCTATTATCTTCTATGCCACCTTTCCCACCACCCTTGCATGCACTCATGCTAAGGACAACCACACCCATCGCTCTAAGTGTGTGGGGGGTGGTGGTACGTAAATCATATATATGCTTTATTACTTTCCACAGGTTGTCCCAACCACTGAAACGCACCCCGACTGGGGTATATAAAATTATATTTTAATTTATATGATAATAATAAATATAAAAATTTATGAATGAATTTTTAAATTAAAAAAATTAACATGCTAAAAACCAAACCTGTCTAATAATTATTATGAAAAGAGAAGTTGTTTTAATAAATTAAAGAAAAACATTTTTAGATATGACCATATTATATGGAAGAAATTGTAAGAAATTGTAATGGTTTAATTGTTTTATATATATTGATTTTATTTAGAAGAAAAATAGTTGATAAATTGTATAGTTGTATTTTCTATATAAGAAAGTTGTTTTATATTTATTGTTTAAATTAAATTTATATTGTTTTTGCATGCACATCAAACTTATATTGAGTGTTAAGTCAACAATGTTATATATTAATTTTTTTATTCAAATAAACATACTATCTTAGTATTCTAATAATATGTTAATATTTTGGGAGAATATAAGGGAATTGCAACATTGGAAGCACATTTAACATTTTTTAAAACTTTAGAAATATACTGAAACAAATTCTAAGTCACATATGACACTTTAAGGGTGTAGGAGTCCTTAATGAGTTGGGTCTTATTAATTAGATTGTCCTCAAGTTATGTCCTCTTAAACAATTCCCCTCTTGAGAAGGAACCCCCCAATTTGAACTAGGGGTAACCATAATCTTCTAGTGTGATCACTCCTTAACTATTATTTGTCTCAATCTTTGCCAAGTTAAGTCAAATACATAGTTCATTTAACTTCTTCTTGATGAAATCCCCCGAAGTGTGTAACCAATTCCATTAACATTCCAAGAGTTAACTAGTTCAACTAATGCATCCACTTCCCTTAAGTCTTTTCTTGGATTGACATACATAATTACTTGTATATATGCTTTTGGTCATCTTAAGTCAACAATCAGCAAATGGTTCACTCTTAAAGCATTCCATTAAGAAAGAACTCATTACTTTAAGTGTTAACAATTCCCTATACAAGTAAACAAACTAGCATTTAGAAATTTAGACTCAAATGTGTCATATTGATGAAGATTATCTACCTTCATGCAAGATCCTAGTTCTACTTATATACCCAAACATGAATATGCTCATCCAAATATTCAAGTTTTACTCACCTATTTATCACAAATAAAAAATCTTCCTAACTTAAATACTTTACAAATGAACTATGAAATACACAAAACCATTTTTCATTTAACTCAAACATGTGAAATAACATTCCAAACAACCTACCATTGCAAACATAGACATACCAAATGACCTAATAGCTCAAACACACCATAAACTAATTAACTCAGAAAAAGTAAAAAAATAATAAACTTAAACACATGAAATAATTCTCATATGGTTAATAAGATAACTAATCAATCTTTTACTACCATGATAAAAATATCAAAAAACCTACACATCATATTCAACTTATCATATTTGTGATCCAATCCATCTATGACACACATAAAGCTCAATGTTGAAATCACATATGTGTATTTTCCCACCACTCTAATTCTGCCTTACACAACGCCATATTCTCCAGAAATTCTCGTTAGTCTTTAAACCACGTCTCCTTAAATAGTAGATCAATAGTTGCGTTGTGTTCCCCCTGAAAACATCTTGGGCCTTCATCAAAAACATTTGTTGTGTTTAGCATAGGGTTTTATATTTATAGTTGTCATACTTAGAGTTTTCTAACTGTTTTTCACTTTTAGCAATGTCATGTGTCATGTTTAGGTATATATCACTCTTATCTTTTTAAATATATAAAATTGAAAGTGAAAAAAAAATATACATAAAATCTTTTAATGGTAAGAATGATGAAGATATATAAGTTCTTTTATACTTAACATGAAATTAACCCATGTTATCTAAAAAAAATCATCATTTAAAAAAAATCCTAGTTCAACCCATGCAATCTTGTCATCTCCCTTCATTAAAAAATCATTTGAAGATGCAGGTTGTTTTACATTTTGCCAAAGAATTGAGCAATTGAAGTTTCATGATCAACTGACCAGTGCTTTGTCACCAAACTAAAAAGTTATTTTGCCACCAAACTAAGAAAGGATAAAGTGACCATAGCAGGAGTTCAATTCAATGTTTCGAGCCAACTTATCTCCATAGCCACATGGATTCAAAACACTTGAGAAATTTGGTTCAAGAAAGAAGACCTTGACATTCATAATTACAAGATGTACCTAAAAACACCATATAAGGCAGTGCCAAAATATATTTTTCCATTCAAACATTTGCTAGAAATATATAACCCTCTCATGAAATTGATCATGAAGTACTTCACATGTGAGGGCAGGTATTCAAGGCTATATAAGTACCACATGAAGCTTTTGATGCATTTCACCGGTGTTCAACAACTCAATTTGTCTCATTATATGTACAAAAGTTTGGTTAAGATGACAAAAAAGGTACAAGGGCTGGGAGAGAATCACCATAATAGCTTGTTTCATCATGGTTTAGTGAAAGTGCTAGTTTGTCATCAATTATCACATCCAAATTTGTCTTGGGATTACCTTTCAAGTTCAGCTTTTTCTCCATCTTCTTCAGCTATGTTTAGTGATGAAACAACACCTCCAAACTCACCAGTGCAACAAGAGGTTTCTTCTTCAATTAGACCTACCAAGACGAAATACATGGCATAAGTGTTTTAAACATACTCCAGAGGTGATAGGCTTGTATTTGTTCAAAATATTGTTGAAAGGGCCAAGCCTACAACAGGTGAACAAAGAGCATCCTCACAACATAAGGAATTCTCTCATCCAGGTACAAATGTGTCAGATTTGAAGAAAGGACATGAGGAAAAAATTGAAAATTAGATCATAAGGGATAAGGAGGCTGAGATAAAGAGGTCAGAAGAAAAATTGATCGAGGAAAATGCTTTAATAACATGCTTGCAACAAGAGAATATGCAATTGAAAGTAAAAAAAATGATCCAAGATCAACAAGCAGCCTATTCAAAGAAAGAAGATGTAAAGGGAAAAGCAGTGGCTAAGTTAAAAGTGTCAAAGGGAAAAGAAAAGAAAGGTACATCAAGGAGACCAAGAACAAGAGCCTCCAAGAGAGCCCTTGATCTACAAATGGAAGTTTCTCTACCAAGAGAATGGATTACTGTAGATGACCTAATCACTAGAGAAATCAATGAAGATAGGCTATATTGGCTTGATAAGGTCAATGGACACCTGGAGAAGCTCCCCAAGAAGGCAAGTAGGGAAAATAAATTGCAAAGGCATATGGCTATGCATTACTACACAAGAAACAAGGTGTCCCAAGTCAAAATCAACCATTTGAAGAGGAAGCTCAAGGAAACCCTAACAAGCCAAAAGGACAAGGAAAAGCTTGATCTACTTGTTGAAGCCTCCCTCATGGCATAACATATCATATTATAGCTTCACTCAGCAATTTTGAGAAGATTTGGAGAAATTTTTGTCATTTTTAAAAGTTTGATGGCTTTTTGTATATTTTAAAAACACAATGGCAGCTATAAACACAACGCCTTGGCATTGAGCTTTCTCTATAGACATCCAAATGCCAAAATTCTTGTATGCTTAGATATATAATCACCTGTACTTATCATTTAACCACTTTTGCAAGATCTTTGGTGGACAAATTGGGAGAAAAATCTAAAAAACAGGTCAAAAAACACTTTCTACCACTATTTTGAATCAGGCGCTGCGTTTTTGGAGTGACCTTGGGAAACTCCATTTTTCTCCTAGATGGAGTGTCCAAATCACTTTCTTGAGTAGTCAAATGACAGCTAGACACTCACAATTTCCAACAAGCCTTCAAGTTTTCAATTTGGAGCACATTAAGGCCTCCAAAATCCTCCTGCAAGATGGCGCTGCACTTTTGCTTGAGTGAGTTGCATTTTTGCTTGAATGCACTGCACTTTTGCCTGTAGCAATATTTCTCAGCATATTTTCACCAGATCTTGTTTTGATGATGTAAATTTGATATTTTTAAGTCTTTATGATGAAATTATGGAATAAATTAGCATGATAGTGTTATAGACATTTTTGGGCCCTACAACCCCAAGCATGAAATGTCCATAAAACAAGGGCTCCTAAGTCCCTAAAAGTGTTGTTCTAACCCCTAAAGGAACAAGGTAAATAGATTATAGCTTCTCCCAGAAATTCTCCATGAGAAACTGCTCAGAATTGGTCAAAACAGGATCATTGCAGCTGCTCCACTGGCTAAGTGCGTTGCATCTCACCTAAATACACTGTGAGGGTGCGTTGCATTTCAAAAGTCCCTTCTGTGGGGTGCGGTGGGCGAGAAATGACAAATGGAAGTGTCATTCCGCGAGGTGGAGAGGCAATGGAAGCTTCCAGAATATTCTCTTGTGACACTTGCCTCACTGAATTCGACCAAGGATGAGTAAGAGACCATCAGTCCCCAAGTGGAAGCAAGAACTATCAGAGAGAAGACACTAATCAAATCTCAAGCTGACTCATCCCCCTTACAGATATCTATGTATGGATCCCTCATCCAGAGATCCAGAGGCTGGAATTTTGCATATTGTAAGGAATTGATGTTGGTTTCTTAAGACAAACATCATATTGTTGGGTGATCTAAGCTTTTTTTGAGGTGAAGAGGGGCTTCTTTGCTGGGAGGTTGATGCTGGGTTAGAACAACTGGTTGTAACTCCTCTTGGCTCTTTTCTTGTTTATTAATAAAAGCTATTTGAGTTTTCCTCCATGCTTTTGTGTCATTGATGCTTGCTACATTTGTATGGTAAATTTACATTTGATCCTAGATTGTTTATGATTATAGATCCATGTCTTTGTATAGTGCTATGCTTCTATGATCTTACAGGTACTTTGTGAAGTTGGGCGTGCAAGGGAGAAGGTAGCTGAGGACTATCAAAGAAGAGAGGGATCAAATTAAGAGATTAGCGCAAGACAGAGGTTGGTCTTTTTGTTCCTCTCTATCTATAATTCATAAAGGAAAAACGAAAGTAGCTTTTCTCTGTTTGTTTCTAAGGTAGCTGTCACACCTTAGTGGGATAGAGCAGTTCTATATAGACACTTTTCCCTGTAACAAAATGGCGACTCCACTGGGGAGCTAATTAGTTTGGTTGTTTATCATTCTTTGTTATTTGTTTCATAAACTTACAAGTAGCGTTCGAACTGCATTTGCCATAACAAATGCAAAGTAGATAAATGCTACTTCAATCCATCTACTGGATCTATTTATGATTTAAACAACTGATTCACAAACTATCTGATTTCCCTTGTGATAGCTCTTAGATCCTCCTTAGATCTACCCCTGATTGTTGCATTACTGATTGCTTTTTGCTCGGCCAAAACCCAAGAACTGAACTGCAAACTGTGACCCGGAACCCGAACAGAGTCTTGTTTCTGGCCCAACGCAGGTACTGTTCCGAGATTCTGAATTTCAGCGCACTTCCCGAGTGGACAACCTGCACTGCATTTCAGATTCTCTGTGTTACAGGTGCGCTGATCAGACTAGCTCTGTGCAGTTGTGGCTTTTGTGGTTCATTCTTTCCAATTCTATTCCTGAATTTTGCTGCCGGTGATTAGTATATGTCTGTTTGAAACCCCTTTTCCTTGCTGTTATTCCACCTCCTTTGTACAAAAGAACTGTAGATGTTTTTGTGTGTTTTTTGAGTCATTTACAGTTCTCCTTTGCAAAAGTAGCGTAATCATACTGTCGTCCTTTGATTTGAAACTGTCGCAAGTGTTGATTTCAATCATAGGAAAGAATTTGATTGCTGTTGATGGTTGATTATCCTGTTACTATTGCTTTTGGTCTAAATTTGTAATTTTCTAGTGTCGAGAACAAGTATTCAGTTCAAAATCGTAAAGTGTTGTGATTGTCTCCATTTTTTGATTTCAAAAAGAAACTTGTTGATATTTGTCGCTTGAAAAGAAATTCAGATTTGTACATCAACTTTCATTTTAGCATTCATACACTAAGAAAGTCGAAAAAAAATACATGCATGTGCATTTGCATATAGACAGTCTGATTGGCTTGATTTAGGAAAGTGCATTTAGAGTGTGCTCTTTGCTCTTTGTGAAAAGATTCTGTCTTTCTTTTCCCTAGTAGCTAGGATTTTCATTGCATAAAGGAGATAAAAAGTTTGTTTATCATCTTAGATTGCATTTTAGGAATTACATCTACATCTCGTGGTGAACCCAAAAGGCAAACTTCATAAACAAGATCAACTTAAAATAAATTCAATGAATCTAACAACACTTTGGAACTTAACGCACAACATTTAGAAGTCTAGGCTAGAGACGTATTCCGGCGTCGTAAAAGCTAGTAACTGTTGTTCTCACTGATGGTTGGGTGATTCCTCCACTTTGAGATGATAAGTGCCAGTACGGACTTGTGCTCCCACGTACCATCAAGTATATTTCGGGAGACCCCAATAGGATTAATCCTTTATCCATAGGAAGCCATGTCTACCGCCCTATCGATCGCAATGCACTGAACACAGCATTCGAGAAGATTGACTGTCGTACCGTAAAAAGTATTCTGCAGTTTTGCGATTGGTTTGGTAATCCCTCTACCTAGATTTCCAGAGCAGTCCCTTTCATTCCTTTTCAGACTCCTTAACGGAAAAGGTCCATCTGAGCACTTGTCACTTCAGGCTCATTAAAAATCAAAGGAGACTAGAGTCATCTTTTGTTTTTTCTCGACTCTTAAAAATTGAAAAAACAAGTTGTGTGAAAGCGTCTAAAATTTATTTTAAACGGAATATTCATTACCCTTTCCTACGTTGATATTGGGTTGACAAAATGGAATCCACCAACCAAGGAATTCCCCTTGAAGGAAATCCTAGTCCCTTCTCCTCTTGGGGAGATGTTGGTTTACCCCATATGGCCACATTGTCGCTTCCAGGACTGACAATTGGTTTGCCTGTATGGCTCTTCTCAACCTCTGTCGTTCAGAACACCACTATTCCTGAACAATTGAATCGGCAACTAGACGAGTCCAGAGTTACCCACCAACCTTCTACTTCCTCTAATTCTTCCTCTCCTCCTTCCTCTTCGCTTGATGGGGCTGGTAAAGCCAAAAGTCAAGTACCTAAGGAGAAGAAGGAAAAGAAGAAGAAAGAGAAGAAGAAGAAGGAGCCAAAAGCGAATGGGGGCAAACGAGTGTCGTCTAGCGAAAATCCACACACTGCACCAACCAGGCCTAAATCGCCATGTGTCATTTGCAAAGGAGACCACTATCACAGAGATTGTCCTTGTATTCCTCGGATCTTAAGGGACTGGTCTCCTCGTTTGCACAACCCGATGTCATCAACCTCTGATGATCATGTTGAAAACACACCGTCAACTAGTGAAAGTGAAGCCCCAGGACAAAAAGGAAAATATAGATTTCCTTGTAAACTGTGCGAAGGCGTTCATGCCGTCCACCGTTGTCCCTTCTTAGACAAAGCTAAAAGAGTTTTGGACGATCGTCCGGTTTCACCGTTACAACTTCCTCCTGGATATAAAAAACTCTTGCCGAGTCTGTCACTAGCTGAAAATCCGGCTGGCCCGCTCAGGTGGTCGGCTGAAGCATCTATCATTGAAGATAAACCATCTGAATCCATACCAGACGAAAGTCAAAAGTTCGAGGTGGCAGTTGACCCGGTCTTGCCTTCAGAGTTTCCATCTTCGGATGATACAATCACTGAAGAGAACAAGGATGACAACGTCCAAATTCTTTTCATAAACACAGACTCCAACGAACATGGGGGCAATTTACCCATTCCTTTACTGCAGGAAGGAAGTTCGTCAGAGTCGTACCCAGCCGTCTATTCGGTCCCACCTCCAAGCAACCTAGTTGTCTCCATCGACTGGAATCAACTAGGCAGACCCCATTTACCAGCTAGTGTACCATTCCGAATTATTGTTCAAATATATAGAATGGTTATGGCTGGTACCATCATAGATGAGGGGGCTTCTGTGAGTATCCTTTCCTCAACTGCTTGGAAAGCGCTTGGTTCGCCATCGCTTTTGCCTGAGATGAGAAATCTAACAGGTTTTGATAAAGGAACCAGTCGACCGTTAGGGATCCTTCCCAATGTGCCCATAACATTGAGAGGGAAAACCGTTCACATGAACGTGATGGTAGTTCAAGGACCCCTGGATTACAATCTACTCCTTGGACAAGACTATATTTATTGCATGGGAAAAATTGTCTCCTCACTCTTTAGAGTAATGTGTTTTCCGCACGAAGGAAGAGTGGTCAAGGTCATAGACCAGCTTTCATTTCCCAGATCATACAGAGAAAATAGTCATATACCATCCCTAAATGGTCTTTTCACGCAAGAAATGTCTCAATCTCTAGTCCGTCCACCCAACGAGCGCGAGTGATTCGGGGGGACATGACTGAATCCTAGGGAGCATGCACCCTGGTCTGTTTCGGCAGGAGAACTTCAGCTATAGGGTAGGGTTTCGCGAGAAAATATGACTAGTCTGTACTCCCGTCCGTGATTGGAAGAGGGGGTTATTCTAGAACAAGATTCTCTTGTCAAAGTTACATGAGCGGAGTAACTTCCTCCACTCACCTTTGGCTATTTCAATAGACATCACCGAAGAAGTGTTTTGTTTGCGTTTGAATAGAACAATCTTTGGGTAACCTGTAAGAGGTAGGCCTCTCTCGGTAAAACAAATGTTTTAACGGACTAAAGAAGGGGTAACCTTGAAACTCTGTTTTATACCTGGGGGCATGCAAACCTTTTGGAGTGCAAGCAAAGAGCGATCATTTATCTGTTTTTTGGATTGGTCGTTTCCTAACTTACATAAAGAAAGGATGTGGGGCAAAACTCTAAAAATTTCCATTTTTATATGAGACATTCTTATCACACGACTGGATTAATCAAGCAGTTTTAGCACATAGTTCAAGCTCGTTAAAAAATAAACATAAGACATGAGCAAATGTTTCCCCCCGCGTTTAAGCTCGTTAAAAAATGAACTATTCCCCGGTAAATAACCATCGTGAATGTAGTACTTCAGTCATTAAAGCCTTGGTTGTGTTTGCACCGTCACCTCCACTTTTTCATTGGCCGATCATTCACCTCCATTTGATTGTTTACCCATTTTGAGGAACAGCTGCGAAGAGTGATTTCACTAGCCATCCTTGTGACACTGCCGTGATTGGAAAATTCCAAACCTTACCTGGAATTAGCTGCTACCCATTTTATCACTCGTTCCTCAAAAGACAAGTCTCCTTTAAGCTCTTTTCAACTGACTCGTAAAATATGAAAAGATTGTCGAGCCATTGGCCTCTCCAACTCATTAAAGGGACAGGAAGTGCTATCCCTCCTCTAGATTTTAATATTTTTGGACCTGAGGGATTATTACACAAAAATATCGAGCGCTTGTTTTGTTCGGCTCGTTAAAACTATCGAAAATTCATCCCTTCTGTATTGTTTTATACTTTTTCGGACTTAAGGGATTAGATGACGAAAAAGGAATTTTGGAGTCACCTTTATGTTCCTTTTCACACTCTCTAATATTGAAAAGGACCGAGTTATCTTTGTCGTTAAACTCGTTAAAAGTATAATAGCGACAAACTTGTCTATAGACGAGAACGAGTTTCACTATCGCTAAGCTCGTTAAAACATAGCGATGGGTTTGCCCGAAGGGAAAATTATAGAACAAGAATATGTTATCCTCCTCAAGCTTGACAAAAATAAAGAGGTACTGGTCAACAATGACTGGGGAAAATTGGGAAGAAAACTTGAAGAAACTTTGTTGGTAGCAAGTCACTCTTGAACATGACACTTCCACTCCGTGTCCGAGTTGGGTTGGGTTGTTTCATTCACCGGTCACATCACCATGGTCGCGCCATACCATCCACATTTGGGGTTAATGCTACCAATCCATCACATTAGTATCGCTGATATGTTCAAGAGAAGTAATTCAGAGAATTCAACTATGTCTCATCCACTACCATACATTATACTCCATTCTTTCATGACCGCCACCCTGAACCTTATATCACCAGATCATTTTCACCTCCATTAAAATCATTTGCTCCATTCCGTGTCATTGATGTGGGATTCATTAAGGCCCTCCTGTGACGGATCACTTCTTGTCGACATCAGCTCATTATCCAAGAAGTTGATCTAGGAACACCCCATTCAGTACTTTGAATCTTGCATACCTCAATGGCAAGTTTCTCACTTCCGGCGACAGGTTTACATCAATGGCCTTTGACCGAAAGATTTTGCCTGGTGTTTGAAGCCAAGTCCTTTATTCACACCACGTGAATTGTACTGCAGTACCTTGAGGGTCATTATCATTATCAGTGATTCCTCTCGCGCTTGTTAACAGTTTACATCATTGACTGGTAATCAAGCGATGTCTTTCCATGTTCGACTTCAGAACATTTCTCACATGGATCGACTTGTACTTTGAGTGAAGATCGGACGAGATTGAAGACCCCGGATCTAGTTTCATCCATCCGGGCTACGATATATATTCAGGGAAACAAAGACATTAAATATACATCATTGCTGCACAGATAATCATCCACTCAAAAGGATGATGGCTCTATCAGAATCGTCAGTCTACACTCAGATGATTGTCTGTCCTATGTACATGAAAATGAATTTATAAAGCTGAGCATGGGAATGCCCGCCTCAGCTAGATCATGAAAATATTATGAAGATAATGTATTGTATTGTATCTTATTACAGGTCTCCTCTCAGCATTGAAAGAACTTTGGATCCTCATAATAAAGCATTTCACCCGACATCAAAAGATTAACGGCCTCATGCTTTAGGGGGCAACTGTTATAGACATTTTTGGGCCCTACAACCCCAAGCATGAAATGTCCATAAACCAAGGGCTCCTAAGTCCCTAAAAGTGTTGTTCTAACCCCTAAAGGAACAAGGTCAACAGATTACAACTTCTCCCAGAATTTCTCCATGAGAAACTGCTCAGAATTGGTCAAAACAGGATCATTGCAGCTGCTCCACTGGCTAAGTGCGTTGCATCTCACCTAAATACACTGTGAGGGTGCATTGCATTTCAAAAGTCCCTTCTGTGGGGTGTGATAGGCGAGAAATGACAAACGGCAGTGTCATTCCGCAAGGTGGAGAGGCAATGGAAGCTTCCAGAATCTTCTCCTGTGACACTTGCCTCATTGAATTCGACCAAGGATGAGTAAGAGACCATCAGTCCCCAAGTGGAAGCAAGAACTATCAGAGAGAAGACACTAATCAAATCACAAGCTAACTCATCCTCCTTACAGATATCTATATATGGATCCCTCATCCAGAGATCCAGAGGCTGGAATTTTGCATATTGTAAGGAATTGCTGTTGGTTTCTTAAGACAAACATCAGATTGTTGGGTGATCTAAGCTTTGTTTGAGGTGAAGAGGGGCTTCTTTGCTGGGAGGTTGATGCTGGGTCAGAACAACTGGTTGTAACTCCTCTTGGCTCTTTTCTTGTTCATCAATAAAAGCTATTTGAGTTTTCCTCCATGCTTTTGTGTCATTGATGCTTGCTACATTTGTATGGTCAATTTACATCTGATCCTAGATTGTTTATGATTATAGATCCATGTCTTTGTATAGTGCTATGCTTCTGTGATCTTACAGGTACTTTGTGAAGCTGGGCGTGCAAGGGAGCAGGTAGCTGAGGACTATCAAAGAAGAGAGGGATCAAATCAAGAGATTAGCGCAAGACAGAGGTTGGTCTTTCTGTTCCTCTCTATCTATAATTCATAAAGGAAAAACGAAAGTAGCTTTTCTCTCTTTGTTTCTAAGGCAGCTGTCACACCTTAGTGGGATAGAGCAGTTCTATATAGACACTTTTCCCTGTAACAGATAGGTTGTTTTTATGCTTAATTAGGCCTCATAAATGAAGCAAAACTAAAATCAAAGTCTAAGAAAAGAGTTTGTTTTTGACCTTCTCACTCTCTCTTGTTGGTTGAGAGATTATTGGAAATTGTTCCACCACTTATGGATTCGACCCTTGAAGGTGAGGAAACTATTTTCTTTAGTCTATGTCTATCATTTCTCATTTAGAGAGAAGAGTTGGACTTCAGAAGACAGGACTTGTATCTTATGCTTTCACACAGTTAATCAAGGAGAAGTTGCAACTATTTTTCAGGAATATTTGTGTAGTGAGTTTGTGGTGTTTTTTATTTCTATGTCAATTTATTATGAATGAATCCATCTCTCTTAACATGTTTTTCTTTCCTCAGTGATTTTCCTTGTAGTTATATAGGCATAATTCTTTACATTCAAAGCTATGTTTATGTGGAAAATCATGTATGCGCGTTTCTTCTTCTAGATTAATAAATTCATGGTAATACATGCTCATTATTACTTTCTAAGATTTTCAGACCTGACACTACATTGACCAAATTCTCATATTCATCACAAGACACTATTATCTTCCTCCTCTTTATGCCTGCTACTGCAATCCTTTGAGACCTTGACCTAATTGCTTTTTCTCATCCCTCGTCCAGCATCCTAAAAACCCTAAATTTCAAAAACTCAACTAAAAATATTATATCTCGCCTAAAATCCATTTCTCTTCCAGTAATTGATTGTAAAATCCTTAGAGAGATACCTCTTTGGTTTAGTAAGGCTAGCTGCTGAACTGTAAGTGGTTTGAATTTATCTCTTTCGATCTCCTCCTCAACCTGGGACATTTTGGGGGTTAACATTTTGGAGTCGTTGTCAGGGAAATGACTGATATATCATTCCTGGGATTCGTTCTATTAGATAATTCAAGAACATTGGTTCTATAGGTGACAACTTCCAGTATCTAAAGATAGGCTAATTTAAGAAATTTTATCAATTTTAAGGTGTGAAAATTCTGGATCCTAAAAGACATACTAGGTCAAATGCTGACTCAAATCCACCTTCTATTGTTGATGACCCAGAAAAACTACTTAGAAAACTCAAGTCACCTATTTCTAAAGGTGCAACTCGAAAATTAGAAAGGACCACTTCTTTTCCTAAAAATTTATTCACTATTGAGCATCTTCCTTTTGATATTTAGTACTTTGAGGTATCTCTTTTCAGGTCAAAATGTAAGTCTTACCTTTCTGCAGTAGTAATTGAATATTTTCAATTTGATTCTCAACTCCTTTCTTCTGAATCTCTTTTTTCTAAAGATGATCATGAACTGTGGTTAAACTTTGATAAACTCTAGAGTGTAGTTGGCCAACTTCAAATTACCATTGAGAAATCCTATATCCAATATCAATTTGAAAACCTAATTATTGCTTCATCCTCTATTGCACCTCCAAATACATCAACTACTTCATCTCTTCTTCCACCACCTCCATCAGTGTCATCATATTTACCTGCACAACCCATTGTAGTACCTCTACTACATCTTCTAGCAATCATGGCTCGGTTTCCTCCTCTAATATTACCCGGTCAACTTGCTTCTCTACCTCAAAACTATGGCCAAATAGTCCCTTTATTTGATGGAAGTTTAGAAATCACAACCCATCATAATCTTATGCCTTTATAACTATAAGGAGTCTTGAAGACTCCAGTGCCTCGTATAATCTTATCCCAAACATTATTATGGAGGATTGAGTATCACCTAACCTTCTCATGACCTCTACTCATTTGATTCAGGAAGAGTGAAATGTCTTGGCCTTATCAAAGATTTAGTAGTGTCCTTGGACCAAATTCCAGCCAAAAATGTGTTAATGGATGTAGTGGTCATTGATATCCCTCCTTGGTTTGGTATGTTGCTCTTACGGTCTTGGGGGGGAAAGCTGAAAGGAACCTTACAAACTTATTTTTCATATGCTACTATTCCATTATTTGGGAAACTTAGAAAACTCTACCGAGAGAAGAATATGAAATTCATGATTAGTAGCAAATAAAAACCCATTAGTCACCCCACACATGTTGTACATACTGATCTAGACTCTTTGAGTTTGTATAGTGATATGAATTCAGTAGATGATGATAGTCAACTTGTATAATTTCAGAAGTTTCAGATGTTATAAGTAGTGTACATAAAGGTTTGATTGCTGAAGAAAAGGAAAATAATGAAGAATGTTTTCAGCCTAAAAATTGTTTTGAAAAGATCATTGAATTAGTGAAGAAAATTGATATTATTGAGATAGTAAGTCAACCTCTAAAAAGTCAAAAAGTTCAGCCTTTCATAGTTCTGTTTCTGGATGAAGAAAATGGTCTTTGGACCAAGGAGTTTGATGGTGCATTGGGAAAAGAAGGAGCTGGGATTGGCGTGTGGATTCATGGTCCATTGCATCATTCATGTAAAATTCCATGCAATATAAGAATGAGTTCTTATAGGTTGTCCTTTGATTTCTCAAACAATGAGGCAAAATATGAAGCATTGATTGTTGGCCTTAAAATTCTGAAAAAGTTGGGAGCAAATAAAACTTTTGTTTGTGGAAACTTTGAGTTGGTAATCAAACAAGTGAAAGGGGAATATTAGGCCAAGCATCCAAGAATAAGAGCTTATCTTAATGTTTTCTTTGACATCCTTAAAACTTTTTAAAAAATACTTTTTCTTTGATTCTTAGAACTCAGAATGTTATAGTTCATTCTCTTGCTACTACAGCTAGTATGGTTAACATCCCATTCACTCTAATGAGAAGCATTCAATTCATGTCAAACATCGCCCAAATGTTCCTGATAATATGAGATATTGGTAGGTGTTTTGGGATGAAAAACAAATCAATAATTTTTTTTAGATGGAAGATGAATTCCATAATTCCCTTATTGATGATGCATCCAATATGAATGATCCAGAAATTGAAGCAATTGAGATTGAAATATTGCAGCTGAAAGACAATAACATTCCAAGAGGTCTCAGGTCTTTTGGAAGATTTATTTGATCATGATGATGTTGCTAAAAATCCCACGATGGTTCCCACAGAAAAAGGCATTGAGGATGTAAACATTGGTACAACAGACAAGCCTAAGATGGTCAAATTTTCAAAGTCCTTATCTCCTGAGATGAAAAGTAAGTACATCACTTTGATGGTAGAATTTTCCGATGTATTTTCTTGGGACTATTCATATTTTAAGGTGTATGATAAGAACATCATTTAGCACACTATACTGGTTAATCCTGATCAAAATCCTTTTTGCCAGAAACTGAGGAGGATAAATCATAAGTTGCTACCATCAATTGAAAAAGAGGTAAATAGGCTTTATCAATCTAGTATTATAGTTCCTATTTGATTTTCTGAATGAATGTCCAATCTTGTGTTGGTGAGAAAGAAGACTGGGGAGATTTGTCTTTGCATTGATTTCAGAAATTTAAACAAAGTATCATTGAAGGGAAATTATCCGTTGCCGAAGATGGATCATATTCTTCAAAGGGTAGTTGGGTCTTTCAATATGTCATTGCTTGATCGATATTCTGGGTACAATCAAATTTTGGAACATAAAGGTGATCAATTGAAAACAACCTTCACAACACCATGGGGTACATTCATGTATGCCAAGATTCTGTTTGGATTAAAGAATGAAGGAATGACATTTTAGCGGGCTATGCACATACCTTTTTCCAATGAAAAGGATGTATTTCTGGTTATTTATTTAGATGATCTCACATTTTTTTCTAAATCCGCTGAAGACAATTTACATCATTTAAGAATTGTTTTTCAGAAATGTAGAAAATTTGGTATATCACTCAATCCAAAAATGAGTTTATTTTCCATGGAAGAAGGCAAGCTGTTGGGACATATTATCTCCAAGGATGGCATTAACATTGACCCTATAAGATTTGAAGCCATTTAGAAATTAAATTTTCCAAGGAATAGAAAAGAAATTCAGTTTTTTAATGGGAAAATCAATTTCTTGAGGAGATTCATCCCCAACCTCGTTGAACATTTGAGAGAAATGACATACATGCTGAAAAGGACAATGAGGTAAAATGGTCTTTATATGCCAATAAGTCTTTCAATGTAGTCAAATTTGAATTATCTACTACTCCTAGTTTGCTTAGTCCTAATTATACTTCAGATTTCATCATATTTTCATTCGCCTATGAGCATACCTTAGTAGTTGTCCTAATGCAAAAGAAAGATCAGAAAAATGAACAGCCTATAGCATTTTTCAGTCAAACAATAAGGGATGCAGCGTTGAAATACAATATAATTGAGGAGCAGTCTTTGGCTTTGGTGAAAGCTCTCAAATATTTTTGAGTTTACATTCTACATTCTCACACCATTGCTTATGTTCCAACAACAACAACTGTAAAGCAAGTTATTATGCAGATAGATCTAGAAGGTAGGTGAGGAAAATGAACTGCAGCCATGCTAGAATATGATTTGGATATAAAGCCCACAAATCTCATTAAGGGACAAGGTTTGGCCAACTCATGGCTGAATCTAATTTGCATGAATTATATATCAATCTGATTGCTAACCTTTCTAAAGAAGAAGAAGAAGACTCACAGTTACAGGTGTTCGACATGTTCACTTCATTTCCATGGTACTGTGACATTGTTTATGTATTGCAACAGTTAAATCCTCCACCAGAAGTGCCCAAAGGTAAAAGTAGATCATTAAATTTAAAATCTTAAAAATATTTCATTCTTGATGGTGTTTTTTTTGGAAGGATTCGTGTGTTATGTTGCTAAATTGTTTGGTTGAAAATGAAACAAAGGATGTAATGAGAGATTTCCACAAAGGATATTGTGGTGGCCACCTTTTCTAGAAAACCATGAGAAATAAAATTTTAAGAGATGGTTTTTATTGGCCCACTCATTTTTCCGATGTATATAAAATAGTGATGAGCTATCATGAATGTCTGATTTTTAGGGGAAAAAGAAAACTTTTACCATTACTCTTGCAACCCATTTCAGTCACATCTCCTTTGCAGCAATGAGGTCTTGATTTTATTGGAGAAATCCATCCTTCATCGTCTACACAACACAAATGGATCCTAACAAGCACATATTATTTTACAAAATGGATTGAGGTGATCCCAACTAGGCAAGCTATTGATTCTATTATCATTCAGTTTATTGAATCTAATACATTGTCTAGATTTAGCCACTCATAGGAGATAATCATTGATAATGCTGCTGCTTTCAAGTCCAAGAAGATGGTGAAGTTTTGTGCAAAGTATCATATTGTATTGGGGCATTCTACTTCTTATCACACACAATGGAATGGTTTGGCTGAATCTTCTAACAAGTCTTTGGAATGGTTTGGCTACCAGAACAAACTATTATCAAACTCCTACTCCGACAGTAGAGAAAGAAAAAGAAGGTACCCCTTCTTCTTCTACCCCGTCATGTTCGGGTCCTCTCCATATAGAGCAACCTAATCCTGATTCTGCCATTCAACCACCTTCTTGAGGTGTGCTACAAAATTCCTCGTATAGTCCAAACACTTCAGCATTATAATATTGTTGAGGATTTGGCTCAAGCACCATCAACTATGTCTGCTATCGAGGTCCTTCAAATTTTCCTTCTCAGTGGAAATATTTACTATCAGCTATTGCAAGTATTGATCTTATTGATTCTAATCTTATTTGCTTTTACTTGGAAAACTACGTTCTATGGTTGCAAATTTCCTTTCTCATTCAGGTCATCATCAATGAGAAAACCATTCACAGGACCATCATCAATGAAGGTGCTTCCACTTACATGATGTTTATCGCTTGTTGGAAGGAAATCAGTTCTCCTACTCTAAACCAATCCCCTAACACTCTGGAAGCTTTTGACGGCACAATTCGTGACCATTCGGTATCTTACCCAACCTTTCCATTACTTTGGAGGGCAAGACAGTACACGTTGAAGTAGATATCATTGACACTAATCTCAATTTACTCGAACAGAGTTGGACCCATGCCATGCATGTTGTAGCCTCGTCCTTGTTTCACGTGATTCATTCTCCCCATCAAGGGAGGATATTCATAGTTGACCAAATATCCTTCTTTGCCTCTTCCTCCTTGGATAGAAATGTTCCGTATGTCAAGCACACCGGTGCTACTTATGAGAGTGTGGGGGCAGGACTCTTTAAATATCCTGCTCTGCTGGGTATTTTTCTGCTCCCACCTCCTCATGTTGCCTCTGTTAACATGATTTTGTTCAAGTCTGATCCTTGGGTCATTCCCTCTCTGGATCTTATTGATACATGGGGCAAGGTAATGCACTAAGTCTTGCCAAAATTAATTATGTGGAAATTGTTTTGGCTTCACCTTCTGTGTCCTCTAATTCTCTTGTTTCGAAAACCTATCTTGATGAGTATTCTCAATCCCTATGGCTTGGTGCTTCAGAATATCTCGATTCCTTAGTCGAGAATTTTTTGTTTGATGAGAGTGTCATGGAAGTAATGTCTATAGAAGAAGTAACATGCAACGATACTCATCATCGTTCCTCATTCTTTCCTAGCCTGACGGTCTTGTCTACTTGTCTCGAGGAGTTCTCTTCTCAGTTCCCCTCCCCACCACTTCATACACTGATCATGACTCATGAATTTTGGTCAGAAGGGAACATGGGTAACATTACCCAAACGATGACAATTAATATTTCTATCAAGCCTAGTGTTGTTGAAAATGTCCATATTGGGGTAACTTGTTCTCCGTACGAGATCAAGCTCTATACTCGTATGTTCCAAGAGTTTTGGGATGTTTTTGCATGGTCATATGAATAAATTCCCAGCATTTACGCAAGTTTAGTCATGCACGAAATACCAACTTATCCTCATGCGAAGCTCGTTCGCGAACGGCTCCACCTAGTGCACCCTAGAAAAGCAGTCGCCATCAAGGGTGAAGTTGAAAAACCTCTCAAAGATGGATTTATTGACCTAATCCCTCTTACAAATTTGGTGTCAAATATTGTACCCGTGGCAAAGAAGCAAGGCATGATCCACATTTGCATTGATTATCGTGATCTCAATTGTGCCTATCGAAAGGATAACTACCCCACTCCGTTCATTGATCAAATCATTGATGAATGTGCTAGCAGTGAATTCTTTTCTTTCATGGACATTTTTTTTGGCTACAACCAGATCAACATTGTGCCACCTAATCAAGATAAGACAACCTTCATTTGTCTGTGGGGTACTTTCGTGTACAAAAATCTCCCCTTTGTCCTTAAAAATGTTGGGGCTACATTTTAGAGAGTGATGTCGTATGCATTCCACAACATCCGAAACATCATTCAACCTTACTTAGATGACCTTCCCACTCATTCTCGTAAGTGTCGTGATCACCTTGATCATCTCCGAAAAAAATTTCTTTGTTGTTCACACTACAACATTCGGCTCAATCCACATAAGTGTGTCTTCTACATTGAATCCGGATGAAACCTTGGCTTTATTGTCTATAAGGCAGGCATTCACCTTGATCCTCATAAAGTCGAGGCCATAGTTAATTTACCCCCTCCATCTTCGTTGCACCAACTGCAGAGTCTGCAAGGAAAAGAAAATTTCCTCCGTCGTTTTTTACCAAATTATGTTGAGCTAGCTTTAGGGTTAACCCGGTTGCTCAAGCAAGGAACACCCTTTGTTTGGTATGAAATTTCCCAAAAGTCTTTCGATGATCCCAAGGTTGTTCTCATAAATTCTCCTTTGCTACATCCCCCGAATTATCATCGAGATTACTTCCTTTATCTAGCTACAACCTCTAGCACGATCACTATGGTGTTGGTACAAGACGATGATGAAGGAAATGAACATTTTATTTACTACCTCATATGCAATCTCCTTGAAACCAAGATGTGTTATGATAATGTTGGCTTAGTGGGGCATGACCCAGGTTTGGAAGTGATTTAGCCAAGCAAATCCCGGTACTACTAGCTCTTTTGGCAATAGTTTGTGGAGTGCGGACTGAGGTCTCACCCAAAGTAGTATGGGAGGGTGCTAGAACCAGGTTTCCGCACCCTGGGGATGTCTGATATGTGGTGATTGGTACACGGTCCAACCCTCACACTTACTACACTACGCGCACCTGCGAGCACCCTGCACCTTGTGATACTGTCTTTGCGTAGTTCTATCCATAGCACAACTCTTGCTATTTACCCAATTCTTCCTTAATTAGTCTCTATTATCTAATTACTTAGATTAAATTCACATAAAAGAATTCATACGAGTATTCATCAAGTGCACACAATAAATAAATAGAGTAAAAGTAATGTATAACATCAACAAAGTATTCCAGAATAGATGCACAGAATAAGCTTCTCTTTATTATATTTCAATCACATGTATAGACCCAACTCTGCCCTGCGCACTTAGCTACAAGGGTCCACGCACTCAGCTACAGGCTCTACTAGGCCTCTACACACTCAGTTGCAGAGCCTCTTCCTACTACTACGACCCAATACACTTCAACTTTCACTCTATGCTCTAACCATGCCTTCACATCTCTATCTGTTCCCTTACTTCTAACTTATCTTTACACTTAGAGCCTTGATCTATTTATACAATCCCATGGTCTGCAAACCATGGGTAGGCCGACACATCTTTACATTAAATTACAATTCTTAGGGTAGAAAACCCTATGACTCGATTATACAATTCACACTCCACGCTCATACTTCGTAGGGTTTTACATCATCTTTGACCAAAACTTGGGCTTTAAGCCCCAAAACCTATTGTGGGGGATCCCATGCCCAACAGGTCCCCAACATAATTATTGTGACTTGTCCCGAGTCACTCCGTTGGTACGGCCATCTTTGCGCGGAGTCCATCCAGCAGGTCTCATGCAGCTTGGGTGTCTGCAACACACTGTTCCACTGTTTGTTGTACTTGCTGCACGCGTATCTCTGAACCTTCATGAGCAGGGTCACATTCCTCTCTAACCACATAAAGTCCCTACATTTGTGTTAGCTTACCTTCAATGGTAACTGTAATTATGAAAGCTTCATCGATCCATGGCTGGATGCGCGCTTTAAGAACGACTTCTTTTTGTAATGCGACATCTAACCAGTCCTTCAGTGCCGTTTCCTGTTGCAGTTAGGTGAGTCATTGAATAAGTATGACCATCTACAAGGTCCCTCGGACACTATCGTACTTCTTTTGCAACTCGCGCGCCTCTGTCTCTAGGTGTTGTAGGTTTGGATATTCCTGCAGGTATGTAAGCATGGTTAGTGCTTAATCCAACCTCCCAGTGCAGTCCTATACTGCCTGGGAAATTTTCCCCAACCCCGTTCGAATAGCGCGAGTGCATTGCTCTCTAACTTCTAGGGGCATGAAGGGTTGTGCCTTCAATCGTAGCTCAGTGATCTACAGGTTCAGCTCCAACTGAACCTTCGCCATTTCCTCCCTGGCCTCGCGGACTCAGGCTACCAATCGGTGGACCCGCTCTGCTGCTGGAAGTTCTACTAGCACAACCAACTCTGGGACACTCCTACATGCATCCTCTACCGCCTGCTCCAGTCTCGAAGCCTACGCAACCAAATCATCACTTTGGAGGCTGAGTTGATCCATGTTGATTTTCTGCTCGTTCAAGACATGGATCATGTGTCCTTCCCTAGCACATAGCTTTGCGATGACCCCATCCTGTAACTGGTATAGGGTTTCATGTGGCAGGGCTGCCAAGTTTAAGCCGACACCTTTTATGCTGCTCATTGCAGCCCGGTCAACCTCACTTGTTGCTGCTAGGGCACCTTTAGGCAACGTGAAAGGGTTGTTCCTATGTGCACGCAGTGTATGTTTGGCCTCTGCAGTTCCTACTGCGACGTACGAAGCCATTGTACTTGTTTGTGGGCATTGTACCTGTAAGCCTTGTAGCTGCGTGATGAGCACCCCGAACACAGTGTTTTGCTCCATCCTCATTTCTTGGAGCGTGTCCTTTGTGACCTTGCGAACCATTTCACTGATGTCAAATAGATCACCTTCTGTGAGCATGATCAGGTCAATTGAAATCCTTGTCGCCTTCACCTTTGTCCTAGGAGTTGTCTTCTCAGGGACACGTGACTGCTTGAGTTGGGTCGATGCTGAACGAGGGTCCACGCGCTCTTCTGTCCTATCCACTTCCCCAGTCTGCTACCCTGTTGACATCTCCCATCCCTCCTCAAGATCTTCCATTGGCACTGTTGTGGTTTCTACCGTCTGTGCCACTGCTGCTGCATCGGCCATCTTCTATTGTGCAGCTGCTACTTGTTCCTGGCACCTCTTTTCAGCTAGCTGCACGTGTAGAAATTTCACTTGTAGATCAAACTGGTAATGCAATGTACTAAAGCAAAACACATGATCTACTTCTACAAAACATTAAGCAGAACAAAAATCGATTTCATGAGCAACATCAAGCAAGAACACATATAACTGATAAGAAGGAATCATAGACTCTGATGATGATGATCATAGACTCACTAGGCCTCAATATATAGGCCACAAGTCCTCCAATCCCCTATTTCCTTGCGTAATTTTGATTGGGGTCCAATTACAAACATATGTGAATTGGCCCCAGATCATACCTACTGTCAACCATAGGTCCAACTATGCAATCCTTGAGGACACTAGTTCCTCATGCATGCAAGGAATATTCCATGGGAAGATCGAAGCATCTGATAGTAGACTGTCCCTCATCTGATCTCAACTAGGTCTCTGACAGAACTGATGTGCAATAGTTATTCATGAGTGAATCCTCAATTATCTAAAATAATAGTTGTCACATGCATGCAAGCATTAACAAACTATATTTTATTATTTTAACAACTTGTTAAAATAATTTAACTAGAGTTGACTAGTTAGAACTAAGTCAATTGGTTCTCTCATTATAGAACTCATACTTATTCCCTCAATCAGTGGAGGAAATTAAGGATAAATTCCTTAATCAATGGGACAACTCATGTGCATGCTCACAAAGACTTCAAATTCAAATTTCCTTAACTAATTAGCTCAACTGAATTAATTAATTAATATTTCAAACTACTATTAAGACCAAAATTAATTTTACTTCCTATAGATAGACTAGGGACTGCTATAAATAGGAAGGGACCCATAAATGCTATTTTTAGAACTTTCTATTTTTTAGCAGTTTCACCTCTCACCTAAGGTGGCCAATGACCTCACTGGCCAAACTGCTATTTTTAGACATGCTATTTTTAGCAGGTCTATTTTTAGCACATTCTAAATTTAACATTTCTTGTTGCACATTTTTCAACAGCGTGATGCACAGCCTAGTGTCCTTCTTCCTTTGCTGGGCTATGGCCTTCTCCATTCCTGCCAAGTTCGGGGCACACCACTCCGAAGGCCATGACTCCATCACTGCAAAGATCACATCATCCGTTGCGATGAATGGAAGCTTCACCCATTTCTGCACTGGATCCTTGCGTGATCGAATATACAGGTTATGCATATCCTCCTTGAACTCTATCGAGCTTTGCAAGCTGTTATAAACCATGGGAGACAGGTGCGTCATTCGATTGATCCACATTCGGATGCTCGCCTCCATGAACACCCAGAACACCTTCGTCTCATGAATCCTCTTCATGTCTTTTGTAGCCCAGAGCGAGGTGTACCTCACGGCTTCGGGTAGATCATGCTCAATACTGGGAAACTGGCTATCCTCCAGCAGTTCCCCTGCAACCAATAAGATGGATAAGAGAAACCACACGTAGTGGAAGGTCTTATCCTACTCCTGGGCCTCCTTGCAGTTTGTCAGAAACTCCTCGCAGAGGAACTACACCCAGTTGAATTGTAACCCCTCCACGCACTGCTCTGCCAACACAATCACAGATGTTAGTACTTCATCGGCGCGACATTTCCTCATCAGATTGCTGGCCAAAAGTTAGGTTGCTACATGCACCCCTTTATCCTTAATTCTTGCAATTGAGTACCCCTACTTTTTCTTCTCTAGTTTATAATTGGCCTTCATAGCCTCTATGAGGGCCAGGTCGCTACTTTTTCCCGCTGGACGCAGGGTGGTGTCCTTTGAAGGGCAGTAGAGAAATTTTGTGAATTAGGTCTGCCATGATGGGAATACGCTCATCTAGCTAGAGATACCCATCATGCACTAGGCACAGCAGCTGCCTGATGACGAAAATGGTGATGGGCATGCAGTAGTAGTGGGGTATGCATCGTAGATGGAGTAATCCATCCTTCTCCACACCACACAACCATTTTTGTGGCTTCAAAACTATAACAGACCCCTCTGAATTCTACTTCATTAAACTCTCTGTGGCCAGGTGTGGGAACTTCGCACTGTCCGTGAGGTCCCAATCCCTGAACTTCATGGTTAGTACTCATCCCAAAGGCATACCTTCAAACCTTATAGCGTCGAGGAGGAGCGGGGTCTGGAGCACACTCTTCGTGGCCTCCAGGTCTTTCAGTATCTTGTCTTTCCCTTTCCACGGGGGGACATACGTAGGTAACTTTGTGGCAGAAGGAATTGGTGAGACATCCTCCTCCACATCATCTTGTGCCTTAATTTGAGTCATTAGAACTTGCAAGTCTTCCTCCTCTTCATCCGATTCAACGGTGATGGCTTTGCCTTTTTAGTCCATTCAAAATTTGTCAAACCATGGGTTTCTTGGGGATACACGGAATGGGCCCATAGTCTGCTTATCTTTCTTCAGACGCGGCATTCATGGTGATTAGGGAACTTCTAGCGCAACTGCCGCCTCTCCGGGCTCCTCATGAGCCATATGGGGCTCCGCAGTATCTTTGGTGAATCACACTCTTGTTCTGGCAGCAGTCATCGTGTCTACAATCAAAGGTGGTAAGAGTACGTGACGCTTACTACTCTGTAATTGCTCAATTATCAAACAACCAAGTGTTGCCTCATGGCTAGCCCTGGGGATTTTATAACATCTTTTGAATTTGAATTTGACCATTCCCCACACTTCTAAGTCATTAGTGCCTTCTTAGCGACAGATCGTCCCAAATCTAGCTCTTAATTCATGTCTTAATTGCCCGCCGCCTACTCCTCTTTGCCTTAAATTGGACAGCTTGTCGTGAATAGTGACACCAATGGTCACCTCCCAGCCTACCCGCACGAAAGTGCAACCCCTTATGCACGGGCACGACCCCTGTGACATACTAATCTTTCCCACAACATCCTTATCACACAGCTCCCACATAGACTCTTTTATAGTGTCGCGCTCCCTTTCAACTGCTTGGAGCACTGAAACTGTGCTTCTAATGGAAAGTGATGTGGTCGCACCACCTGTGCGAGGCTTCAATTCACTTTCCAGCCTGGTCTGTGGGCACTCCTCAATTACCCTTGCGACAGTCATCGTCACTTGTTCTTCCTTATGCGGTGCACTCCCCTAGTTACTTTGTCTAGTAAGGTGTGGTCATAGCCATGGTAGCAGAGTCACAAATTCTCATCGAAAAAATTCTAATTCCATAGTATGGCTGCCCATATCTTGTCCTATCATCCTTAGTTTATCAACACGACATGCTTGCATGATTTCGTTTTCTAGTTTTTTTGATCTCCGCGTCCATTAACATGCTTTTCTTCCTTAGTTTTACCCGTTCTTCTTTGAGTTCGTGAAGTTTAAGGTTTCCTTGCCAAACGGCTTCTTAAAGCTATATATCTTCATCCTCGTGTAGCTGCATAATTCCTTCGTCCTAGTCCTCACATATTGTTCCAACTATGGGAGCTATTGTGTGAGGATTCCTTTCCTCCAACACTATGGTCTTGACTCTACTCCTCAGCTTCGGAATCATCTCCGTGCTCAAGTTTTTTCACATGGCCTTATAGGCCCACCGAATCGTTGGCACGCACACATCCCAATCTATTTGTCTCGCATGGTGAACCCTATTTAGGACTCTGCATACCTTATTGAAGGCTTCCACATTGAACGTTTGTGGTGTGCATCATCTTTCCTGATGCTATGTCCTGTTTCGATTTTCAATCCTTAGGTTGGGGTGTGCTCGAGTGGGCTACATAGCCCACATCTGTACTCATCGACATAGGTGGGCGTGCAAGTTGCTCCGTCCTTGCTACCCAACTCTCGTTCAAAGCTGGGGGCTTCCAAATTGTAGGTGCATCATCCTTCTACACCCATGTCAGTCCTCAAATTTTCCTTGCTGTGCACCCCACCATCGTGTGGGTGTTGCGCATAGTGCCCACTTCACCGCATCGAACTGTTGCTGTTCCGGTACTGCGCTTTCAAATATGCTCAAGAATTCATCCACCGTTGTCAATCCATCATATGTCGGCAGCTCTTTTGCCTCTATTGTCACGCAATGCAGTGATCTAATCATCATGTTGCAATTCAGTGTTGTCACTTCATGCAACCGATTCTAGTAGCGTTCTACTTCTTCATCTGAATCCAAACTGCAAGAGCTTTCACGCTCCCACGAGATCCTCCCGTCTGCAGTCAGATTCACCCAATCCCGATCTCGTGTTTTTATCTTGTAAATACAATCAAGATCATCATCGCTTTCATCGTCGTGCACTGGTTCAGTGTAGCGTGCTCCTTCGGCTGGGTCCAGTGGGACTACTACGTATAGTGACTTTTTCTCGAAGATCATTTTGCACTTCTTCAAATTGATGACTATGTTCATATCGGTGACCCAGTCTATTCCTAATAACACAGGATAGGGATTGTTGTCCTCGACAATCTCTATTACTTCAAAATACGCCTATGTGCTTGCACCTTCAATATCAATTGTTACCCCTTGTAATCTCCCCATGGGAAAAATATTATGTTGGTTCGCCATTTGTAATTGAATAGGGGACCATTATAACGTGGGAATGCCCATATGTTCCCATGTTTTCTTTGGTAATACATTTGCATCTGAACCCAGAGCTAGAATTACCTGGTTCATCTCATACTCACCAATATGTGCAGTCAACCTCATCTCCCTTCCAGTGCGCAATCCATGCTTCCCCAATTTTTGAACAATGTGTGGTTCCCCTGACCCCACACACCTGGTGATTAGCTCTGTACTCCTTTAATTGCCTTGCTGTAGCGCAGTAGTTTCATGCATGTCTCCAGAAAGGTAGTGAGCATCGAATGATCCATTCTTGGCTTTGGTTGATCCTTACTACCTAAAGTGGAGGCCTCCGCGAAGCTCTTCTTAGCTTCCATGAATGTCTCCTTTGCGCATTCTAAGTCAAACTCAGGTTCCTTTGCAGGAGCCTTGTGAACCCATGTACTTTCCTCTGGCTGCTCCCCCTTATCCTCTCCTATGGTCACACCACTTCTGAGCATCATGTTTACATTCAGGTCCTCCTCACACAACTCAGACCTCATCATTTTTATATTCTGAGTTAGGGGAGGATGGAATACTCTTTTTTTGTGCATCTTTGTGATCAACATAGGACAGTCTATTGTTTCATGATCAAACTGAGCACAATACGTACAGGATATCCTCGTCGGGTTGGTACAGTCACGGGCATAGTGCCCTGGTCCTCCGCAATTGTAACAAATTAACTGTCTGCAGCCGCTTCCTGGTCCCATTCCACCTCGTCCTCAATCTCGCCCCCGAAATCCAGTGCACGCCATCCCCATATCTGGGTCAAGGGCTCGCATTTTGGACTGCATCCTATAGGCTAGGGTTTGATCCATCATTAGTTTGTAACTGCGGCAAGTACACTTATCGTGGCCTACCGACCTGCAGAAATTACAAAACAATTGCTAGGGTGTCTGTGTATATTTCTGCAACAAATGACAATTGTCCTTCGTGTGTTTCCCTCCTATCTAACAGATCATGCACCATAAAGCGGCTGTTGCGCTGGACCTTACCTGCACCTCCGGTCTTAGCGGCATTGGCCCTCCTCCTGCCAGGTAGTTTGCGACCATTGGACAGTGATCCTTGTCATGGCTCTAGCCTTTGCATTTTATGCACCATACTTCCTTGCGTGCCTCTGGCTGCAGTGCCCTATCCTATTTCAAACTTTGCATTTCCAAACACAAATTTTGTATTTGCGCATGGATTTGTTAAACTCCCAACCTAGGGTCTTGTATCTAGGTCTCATGTAATCTCATTGCCATTTCCAATGCTTTGGCCTGGGTAGAAAGTTTCTGTTGTGATAAAGCTGTCCTCGAGTGCAGTTCCAGAGATGCTACAAACCATGCACGATGTTGTGCATCTGTCAACGTCATATTGGCTTTGCAGATCATACTCTTCAGCCGTTGATCCAAATCCCACCAAGTCTCACCTGGGAGCATTGTGATCTCTTTAAACCTGATGATTGATTGTGTTTCTGACTTTGGTCTGCTAAATTCCTCGTTCAGCATGTTCTGGATATCTGTTATTCCTGCGTTTGGGTGATCGTTAGAATGCTTGATATACCATGTCAATGTGTGATCCTGCAGCGCTCTCACCAATGTAGCCTTCTTAATATTGTCATCTGTGACACCTTGTGCTTCCCATACCGCTCTTACCACGAACCAGAATTAGTCGGGATCCTCATTCCCTACTCCTCTGAATACTGGTAGTTTGATTGCGCTCGCCATACTGAACTATGGAGGTGGTGGAGGTGGAGTGGGTGGAGATGGAGGTGAAGTGGGTGGCAATGGTAACCGTGAAAGCTGCTGCCTTATCGAACTGACCATGCTTCTCGGAGAAACCTTCGCGAGCTCATCCTCGCTCTCCCGCGAGGGTGAAATTAAGGGATTGTTTTCTAATTCTTTGTTACTTCCACTTTTGTAGCTCTTTCTACTCTATGTAGTCCAAAACATTAATTTATTCACATAACCCGCTTTTCACATACAAACATCTTAATCGAGATGTTCAAAGATTGAATATAATTACCTTGCGGTCCCTTGAGAAAGTGATGTTCTGCCTCACTGTAACTGACGGTCGTGTCCACCGCGAACTCAGTGATAAATCCTCCTATTATTCGGTCGAGCTAGTGGTCCACAACTTGTGTTGTCCTATCCTCTGAGGCTTCTAGTTTGCGCACTAGTTCTGGAGTCCACAGTATAGGTTGGTCGAGCCTCCACCTTCCCTAGTTGTCAGCAAACCTCGCGATCCACTCATACAGCCCCAACAGAAAGGATGCAAAGAAAATCTTGTGGATTTTTGTATACACGTAGTGCTCCAGCCACTTTAACTTAGATACTTGAAGAGTTCTATTTTCCTGTGTCCTGAACTCATGAATATTCTTGTCCAACCACTCTTCAATTTCCTTCTTTGTTAGGTTCTAGTGGCATGACATCAGACATCCCTTATGCAGATCCTGGTCCTGGCAACGGAACCATTTGTTGGCTTAGTGGGGCCTGACCCAAGTTCGGAAGTGATTTAGTGAAGCAAATCATGGTACTAGTGGCCCTTTCGGCAATAGTCCATGCAACGCGGACCGAGGTCTCACCCAAAGTAGTATGGGAGGGTGTTAGAACTAGGTTTCCGCACCCTGGGATGTTTGATATATGGTGATTGGTACACAGTCCAACCCTCGCACTTATAGTACTACGCGCACCTGCGGGCACCCCACGCCCTATGATACTATCTTCACGCAGTTCTCTCAACAGCATGACCCAAGTTATTTACCCAAGTCTTCCTTAGTCTCTGTTAGCTGATTACTTAGATTAAATTCACATATAAGCATTCATACGAGTATTCATCAAGTGCGCCCAATAAATAAATAGAGTAAAATTAATGTATAACATCGACATAAAGATTCAATAACATATGCAAAGAATAAGCTTCTCTTTATTATCTTTCAATCCCAAGTACTAACTCGACTCCACCCTGCACACTCAGCTGCAGGGGTCCGCGCACTCAGCTGCGGACTCTACTAGGCCTTTGCACACTCATCTGCAGAGCCTCTTCCTACTTCTACAACCCAATACACTTCAAATTTCACTCTATGCTCTAACCATGCCTTCACATCTTTATCTATTCCCTTACTTCTTAGTTATCTTTACACTTAGAGCCTTGCTCTATTTATACAATCCCATGGTCTGCGGACCATGGATAGGCCGACACATCTTTACATTAAATTACAATTTTTAGGGCAGACAACCCTATGACTCGATTATACAATTCGCACTCCGCGCCCATACTTCGCGGAGTTCTACACCATCTTTGACCAAAACTTGGGCTTTAAACCCCAAAACCTATTGCGGGGGATCCCATGCACAATAGCTAACATCGAGAAGTTGGCTTTGGCTGTCGTTCAGGCTATTCAACGCTTTCAACACTACATTCTCCTATACACTACCACTGTCATTTCTAAATGCAACCCCATGACCTACATCTTGAGTTGTCATTTGCTGGGGGACAAGTATTATAAATGTATTGTCACCCTACAAGAGTTTGATTTGGTGTTCGCAACTACCAAATCTAATAAATCACTAGTTTTTTCCGAATTGATTTTCTCCCTTCCTTCTGCATCTCTTCTTGTTGGTTCCACCGAGCAGCGTCTAAATGAGATTCTTTTCCTGATTAGCACCTCAACCCATGGTATGGTGCTATCATCAGGTATTATAGACATCCACCTTCCAACCTACGTTGACTAAGGATGATCACCGATGCATTTGGCATCCCTCCAAAACCTACCGTAGTATTGGAGATACTTTATACCACATCGATGTCGATTCAGTTCTTCATCAATGTCTTACACTCAAGGAGGCTGAGACAGTTTTAAATGACTGTCATTCCAAGGCATGTGGCAGTCGCATGTCTGGATATGCTACTTCTCAAAAAATATTTCCCATTGGTTACTTTTGGCCCTCCATCTTCAAGGATTGCATCCTTGTTGTTCGCAACTTCCATGAGTGCCAAATTTACCAATGAAAAATGTGAGCCCCGCCTGCTCACTTACACCCCATTATTACCATTGGTCCTTTTTCCAAATGGGGCATCAACTATATGACATATAACCCTCGTTCGGCCAGGGGGCATGGCTATATTATTATTGTTGTGGATTATTTCACCAAATGGGCCGAAGCGATGCCTACATACTCTGCAAACGAGAAAACGATGACTCAATTTCTATTCAATCACATTATTTCTAGGTTTGGAGTGCCTCAGGCCATTGTCACCGACCATGGCTCCCACTTCTGAGATTACACGATGGCTGAGCTGACCTCTACATTGGGTTTACGCCACGATGGATCAAACCTGTATTACCCTCAAGCCAATGGCCAAGTTGAAGCTATGAACAATGTCTTGGTTACAATGCTTTAGTGCACCCTTGAGATACACAAGTCAAATTGCCATCTCATTCTCTTTTGAGCTCTGTGGGCTTGTTAACCTCAAACAAGCATGCAACTAGATTTACACCATTCCAGGTAGTCTACAGTCTGGAAGTAACTTTACCAATTGAGTGTGAAATTCCATCCCTCAATCTAGCTGTCGAACTTCTCCCCAAGACCTCACCTCAAGAATAACATCTCTTATATTTAGAAGGACTAGACAATACTCGCCTTCTTGCTACTTTGGTCATTGAAGCACAGAAAAATGAGCCAAATCCCATTTTGATCAGTCTGTTTCTCCTCGAGCTTTTTGCAAAGGTGATTTGGTCCTTCTGTATGATCAAGCTAATGATAAGCTGGGGGTAGGTAAGTTCGAACCCATGTGGCATGGGCCCTACATTGTTAAACACGTGTTATAGAAAGGGGCCTATGAGCTTATTGACTACGACGGAAATCCCTTAAACAAGCCTTGTAATGAGATTTATCTCGAAAAGTACTATGCCTAGGTCATCTTGCATGGTTACTTTTGTACAATAAGTATGTCATTCATTTTTGTGCAGTGTGGTTTGGTGTGTTGTTTTGCAAGCAGCTTTCCTACTTATTATGATTTTTCTTGCTTTGCAAATGTCGGTGTCTCCTCACATTGGTTTTACTGATGGTGCTTTCAGAAGTATCCAGAATCTATCATCCGTGACATGGGCCATTTATGACCCCCATGGTGAGTTTATTGATCTTAAAGGTATTTGTCTAGGTTAAACAACTAATAACAAATTTGATTATAGCATCCTTATCAAATTGTTGTTAGAAGCTATCACTCTTGGCATCCAGAATTTGGTTGTCAACCTTGATTCACAGCTTGTCATTTTTCAACTCAAAGTGAAATATTCCATCAGAAACCCTCAGATATTGAGAATGTATCTACGTATTCATCTATTCGAGAGAAATTTTGATTATATTACATATCATCATATTCCTAGACATATGAATACATTGACCAATGCATTAGCTAATTATGTGTTTGATAGAAATTTGTGAAACATGTAAAAATAAAAAAACAAATCATTTGTATCATAGTAAGCAGGGATATATATGTGTGTGTGTGTATGTGTGTGTGTATGTGTGTGTATGTATGTATATATATATATATATATATATATATATATATATATATATATATATATAGATGTCAATAATGTTTGTCATACATCGAAACCCCAAAAAATAATATGTGTGTTCAAAAACATCCATGGCTCGCATGCCTCATATATCCTTGAATCGCAGGCCTCAAAAATGTGGAATGTTAGACCTATGCACTAATCGGCACAATTCTCATAGTAGCATGTAATTGCTTGAACTACACAAATCAGCAGTCAGCGGATCCAATATGATACCCCCACCATGTGCCTCTGGTACTGGCACGCGATATCACCCACCCGGGCATACTCTAGGATACCATGGGTCAATCCCTCGAGGTTTTGCACTATCTCTTCCTCATTATCGCTTCCTTCCTGATAAGGAGTGCCATCGAACTAACGAGAAATACGCCTAGCAATTGGCGACATCCCGCTAGGGCATTCTGGTCCTTCATCTGCATTCATAAATTTGAAATGTCACGAATACATATATTTTAAAAAAAACAATAAAAACATCAAAACATTTAAAAAACTGTTGTATTTTACCTTCATCGTCAAAGTCCTCCTCCACTAGGAGTGGTATATTCAGATCTCCGTTGGAGTCAGTACCACTATAAGGCCAATCCTCCACTATGATTAGATATCGTCATAGCCATGAGAAAAAGGTAGGCTTATAGGACATCTCTTGCCCCCCCATAACCCAGAGCATCAACTTGCTCCAACCGACCATCCGTGGGTCTCATGGCATCGACGAATCCACCTCAGTCAGCTAGTATTGGAACAACATAACTTGCTCCAGGAAGAGGGTCACTAGCACAGACCCAAAGAAAAACTACTTCAAGTTTCCCACCTTAGCTTTTAATAGCTGACGCTTCATGTTGATTTTCATAGATTCTACCTAGTTAAAAATGGTGGGAGTTGTGCACTCGATATCTTACAGAAACTTTAGATTGTTAGTCTCATGTGGTGCTTGGGACCCAGCCACTCTGTTGATGGTCAATAGTAACACTCTCAAGACTAGATCCCAAATAGTCGTGATCTTGATCTTGCCACCTTTGGATTTGAGAACTTCTGGGCAATGTTTGACAAGTAGCATGGACACACTTGCCCCAATCAACCTCGAACCACATAGGTTGACTGGTTCCCCTCTCTGGGACAGTCCTTTAATAAAATAAATGTCTGAAGTCTCCAACTCTAGCTCTTGGTCACCAATGATGAAAATGTCCCAATTTATGTCCCAGAGACTAATTAGGTATTGTAGCATCTCAGGTTGAGCCCGCATCCGTTGTGTAAGAAAGAACTTGAGGAGCCCATAGTTCCTCAAAGCCTCCAATCAATTTGGATCGGCTATTGCTTGAGTATCGATATCCTCATGCTCTCGTTCTTTTCAATCCACCATTTTCAATGGTTTTCTTCCTACAAAAACCATTTAATCAAGTCAATGATCATCTTTTGATGGAAAAATTTGGATTCAAGTGGTTGAATTGAGTAAAAAACATGTTTTTTCTTTTCTCATGCCGCCGGCACGAATGTTTTAAAAATAGTGGCGTCGACAGTGCAATTGGCAGTTTTCTTAACCCCTGGTCGGCACAGATCCATGCCTGTAAATCATGTCGATCGAGGGCGAATTGTTTTTTCCATATCCTTCCCATGAAATCCAAAAAATGGATAAAAACCGGTAAAAATAGTATGAAAATGGAGCTTAACTTCTTGGCTCTTACCTGCAGCTGATGCTCGGCAAATGACCTCCCAGATCTCCCACAATCTGCTCCAGAAAAATTAAGGCACAAATGGGTAAAAAGCTATTCACACAAAGGTAAAATGGTAAATGGTAAAAAATAATTACTTTTTCCCCCTTTTATTCATTTTTCATGAAAATATTAAGGTTTTTTAAAGTGTTTCTTTTACCTATTTTACCTCAGGACTAGATAATGCACTTATCTTTCTTGCGTAGCGACATGTGATGGATTGTTGATGATGATACTAGAGTCCTGTTTAAGCTCTTTTCTTGCCTCGAAAAACTCAAATGAAAAGATCGCCGAGTATTTTTCCCTTTTGACTTGTTAAAGAGAATAAAATGAGGGGTCTACTTTTAGCTCTTTTCCAACCTTTTAAACACGAAAATATTGTCAAGCTCTTGTCATTTTGAACTCGTTAAAGGATGCAAAACATCATTTACCTAGTATACATTTGCCCCTTTTTCAGGTTGTGATAAACTATTTATGAAAAATGTACTCCTTGACTAAAATGGTCAAGCAGTTCTCTCAAGTATTGTTTTCTAACTTTTCAAGCTTGAGAGACACAAATGTATGAAAAGGGACCATGTGGAGTTTTCTTTTCTGTATCTTTTTTCAAACTATCTAAATATGAAAAAGATACCAAGTTAAACCTTTTTCGGACTCATTAAAGCATTAAACAACATCGGATTCGTCACCATGATGAAAATGAACTTCTCCTTCCTAGGTCTCATTTAACTTACTAGGTCAGATTCGTCCGAAGGATGAACTTACAGTGCAAGAAAATGCTATCCCCTTCAAACTTGCGATAAAAAATAATTGGGGTACCAGCCAGAAATGCTGGGGGGAAATTGGAAATCCTATTAGTCGTGTCAACAACTCACTCTTGAACATGACACCCTCTATTTTATGTTAGGTTGGGATATCCTCACTTCATCATTGAATTTCTTGGGTTGGGTCATTCACTTTGCCTTCCATTTGATCTCTGCCATGTCATCATGACCACCAAGCCCATGGATGAAAAAGCTACCAAACTCCGGAATTTTATCGTCGATATGTTCAAGAGCTAGTCGCTTTGCAGTTACACTTACTCCTGATTCTCCGTACCATTTCAAATCATTTGCATCCCTTTGTCTCATGTCGATAATGTAGGATACATCATGGCCCTCCTTTGACACGGTCACTTCCTGTCGACTTCAACTCATTATCCAGGAAGCTAATCTAGAGACTCCCTTCCAGTGCCTTAGAGCTTGCATGCCCTAATGTCAAGTTCTTCATGCTCGACGACAAGTTCACGTCATTGGCTTTCGATCGTGAGATTTCAAGGGTGTTTGACTTCAATCCCTTTATTCGCATTCCATGGATTGTGTTGCTAGTACCTTGAGAGTCATTATTGGTGGCTTCCCTCGTGCTTGTTAAAGGTTTTCATCATTGACCGGTAATCAAGTGATTTTCTAGCATGTTCGACTTCAATACATCTATTCACATGTTAGAATTTTTACTTTGATTGGGTCGTGTTGGAGAACAAGACCCTGGGCTCAGATTAAAAATGTCCAAGTTGCAAGGTGATGTGACATGATCATTTTGATATACAATTCTCTTTCAGATGAATGGCTGCGACCATACCTTGGTTTCATTATGATCCTCTCTATTGGATGGCTACACCCATGGCTTGGATCCATTTATATGATCATTCTCTGCATGGTTGTGTCCATACCATGATTCATGTATCATTTGTCAGAGTTTTCAGTGATGTATATGTATCTATGCTTGCTTGTAGATTCTCTGATGAGAGACTCTGATTCCCTGCGTGCACTTGTAAAGCATTTCACTCCTCACCCTAGTTCGGTCTTTATGCTTTAGGGGGCATCTATTACATAACATTTTGTCAGTATCCCTATACTCCCCATCCACAATCCTGGAGGACCTCTACGGTGAACCCCACATGCTTTCATCTCATGAAGAAACTCCCATTATGTCCCTCTTCATGAGCAGAACAATTCCCTTTTACATCATTTCCCAACAATTTTCTGCTTACCCCAATTTGCAAGACCAACGCTAATGACCCACGTCCTCCTCACACCAATATTTAGGGATTAAAACTTTCACCAACACCGATAAGATCAACTGAGCCCTTTCTTAGTCGCATTGATCCTCTTTTGGAAAGTTTTTTAAATATGGAGTTGAAGCTTCCAGCTCTAGAAGCTTTGTAACGAAAGTCTAGTAAATGGTTGGACCGAATGGAGCCAAGGAGGTCAGTTTGGGATCCTTTCCCCTATTAGGATGGAACAAACTCAAGAGATAATACCTTCTCCCATGAAGAGAGGAACCATCTCCCATCCATCCAAGCTATATAAACCTCTCTTTTTCCCAAGCAAAAGCTAGTTTTTTAGTTTGGAGTTAGAGCTTTTACAATTGGAATAATCAGCAACACATCTATAACTTCAGGTTTTCTAGTGTATGTTTGAGGGAGAATAGTATGTTTTGGTGTGGTTTGAGACTAGTGGGAAACAAGCCTTAAAACCTGTATTGTTGGTGTTGTCCATGAAGTGCTAGCAGAAGTGTGGGAACCCAGATACGTCGGAGGAGACCAACAACGTCAAGGCATGAGTTGTAATATCTCTCTAGTTTATATAAATGAAACTATCAATTGATTTCCTACATGAAGTGTCATTTTAAATCTTTATGGATTAATGTTCCTTGACCTATTAAGTAGGCTAAATACAATATTGTATGCTATTGCATTTGTTATTTGTTATTTTTTTCTTGTTTTAGGTGTTCGAAGGAAGGAAACAAAAGATAGCTGGAGTGAGGAAGCAAGATCATCACCAAGTGGAATAACATTCTAGAAGGTAGGTCCTCTTAATTGATTCTATCTTAAGGACATATTCCATATATTGTTTGTTTGTGATTAGACCAGCTCTCTCGGGCTAGAGGAATTGTTTGTGTTCGCGCTTAGAATTTACCTTCATGAAAATGATGGTTAAATCCAAATTTTTGGAAATCTACACCACACCATCTCATGCAAGGACCTAACCACTCACCTAGGTGTTCTCACGTCATGAAATATCACTTCACAACTTGGCATGACACCCAACTTATCTGTAGGATGCCTAAGCAGTCTCTTGTGCCAAACTTAATCAAATATCTGAGGGTTTTAGTTTCTCCCCTGCTCCAAATTAGTACCATCCTCAAAAATCGTCTAATCATAAAATGCAATCCACCAAGAAACCAACCAAAGTATCCATAGAAACTTGTCACTAAGTCTTCAAAATCCATTGAATTTAAAATCTCCATATCCAATAGTAAACCCTAATTTGTCATAACACAAATTTTATCAATAATAACATGTCACAATTATCTACACTACTATTTGTTCGAAGTGGCCATATGGCCTTGCAAGGACACCTCCCTCCTAACTCTATCCATAATTCCCTAAGATGCAATTTTTATTATATTGACCAAACTGCTTATGCATCCAATGCTACTTCTCTTGCAACATTACAAGAAATTCTAAGCAAAGAACTATTGTAACTCTTACTCTCATACTCCAACTAATTATTCCATGTATCTATGCATTGCTAACCCCCATGCTTTGGCATGATTTGCTGATCAATCCAACCGGCACTCCTAACAAATAATAATGCACATCGTGATGCCGTCCCTAGTCATTTCCACTTGCACTCTCATCACATTTCTTAACCTCAACAATTGTCATCATTATCCAAACTCAATCAACAAGCTTATCCACAGTTTCCTAGAATTGTGCCTTTGGATCGCCATGAAAAAAACTCACAACTCTAGTCTACAACTCTATCTATCCACACATAATATTGAAATAAGACATCCTCAACCTACTACCTATAAAGCATATCCAAAAAGAATTGCATCCAATAAATACATTTTCTACTCCATATCGAAGCCTCATGAAGAAATTTGAAACTCACATGACTTCCAACTCCACAATTTGACCAAGTATATCACGCAATATTCTCATGTTGCCTCTGTGACCACAAATATCAATGTGCCCCATGTCTATTTGATCCATTTTCACTAGCATCCTTAGTCATGTCTCTTCACGCCTCATATCTCTACTTGGATGCATAAAAAAAATCTCTTTTGGACATCCAAATTGTTTGTGCAATTCTATGATGAGGAAGCCTCTACTCACCCCATATCCTCTCAATGTACTACCCAAGGCCTCCATGCCTACTAATTCATGAATATCTCTATTTCCTCCTCCTTAAGAAGGCACCTTGGAGTAAAAAAACGCCTTATAATATCTTCAAGTTGTTGTCCCTAGAAGAGCACATATGTGTCAATACCTCCATCAAATCCAATCATGATCATCATAACCATTGGGTTATCCATATGAAAACTTCGATTTTCCCCATCGTAATCATCTCTCAATATATCTTTTGAACAAATATATACTATCTGTATCTCCTCAAATGGAATGATCATGCTCCTCAACCATACCACTCTCTAATATTTATTGTTATGAATAAGTCCTCATTAATCAACTAAACTATTGGCCAAGTGTCTCAACACAAAAACGCCATCGAGGGTACAACTAAGTCTTCCAAAATCCCCCACTAGATCCATGCAAACATCTTGTCTCAATCTCTCTCTATATATTATCAAGACTACAATCTAAAGTGGAACAACTCAACCATAAGAATTCCCATAGAAAGCTACACTTTTCCTATCCAAGTCACCTTGTTCTTTGCTCAAAGAACCTAAAAAATTTAGAAATATCTCAAGAAAGCATACCTCCACATGAATGATCCTTAATCACATCCATGACACACTTACTCATCATATTGAGCCCATCTCACCAAATTTAATAATTATGCCCATAAAAATCCTCATTATGCTCTCCTCTAGCCCATTTCTCCAACAATATCTCCAATCCCACTAGCTACCTCCATCATCGAGTCATTTAGTCCTCATGTCTACCCCAATGTCTAAATTTTGTGCTTAATCAACCCATGTGATTAACCAAATCCCCATGTCAAGGTCATTAATGTATCTCAAATCATATTGAAGCCCCCGATGAATATCATCCAACCATATATTGACAATCCACAATCATACTACCATGCTCATCCACTCTTTGTGATTGTCTACCTGAATGACCTCAATCCTCATGTCATGATAGACACTAGGAAAATCTATGTTTTATCCAATTGTGACTTATCTCTTACAACTCTACCTCATCCACCACTCTTGTACAAGGATTTAAAACCATCCAACCTTGAATCAACTACTTTCATGAACAATATTCACATATCGTTAAGTTGTTTAGCTCATGAGCGAATGAGAAATCACCTCAATATGCAATGCACACTAGCCCTCACAACCATCACCCTATTTATCCTCTCTTTCCAAGTCTAGGAGCTACCCATGGTATAGCCTACTACATGAAACTTGTGGCACTCTCATGCTAGTTTCAAAAAGTCTTTGCAAAACAAACTGATAAATCCTAAGCTCTCCTCCAACCCACCAAAATTCCCATTTTTTCTCATCACCAAATAAATTAAGCCTACAACTTGGACCCTAAATGTCCATGGCTACATACATCCATAATCAATACCCGTCAAATCTCTATGTACGGAAAACTACTCTAAATCCACTTGTAACAATGTCTCGCTTGATATCAACTATCACATGTAGTAGTGAAGAGCACTATTACACTTTCCCAATATAATATATCATGGATACCCCACCCTTCACTTCGATAACACTCAAAACCCTATGCATAATTTTGGATTGGCAATACCTACTATGATAGTAGTTATCATCAACAATTTTGTTTTGTTACTGCACCTATCATATTTATGATAGTGGCCCTACTTTGTTGTCCCCTCTTCGAATTTAGGCTCTACTTTGATACCACATATCATTGATGTGATGGTGGTGAAGAACACTTCACTATCACTTAGCTTTGATACCACCAATCATGGATGTGATAGTGCTAAACACAACTTCAATATCACTCAATTTTGATACCACTTATCATGCCCCTAGAAAATACACATGGTTAAAGATGCCTCATGGACCTCTAGATGTGTGGCACCGATGTTGTTTCTTCCCAAGGACTTGCTCAAATTAGGCTTACTTGAACTTGGAATATGCCTGCTCCAATTTTCCTTAGTTAAGTGTTTTGCAAAATAACTTTATTAATTAAAAATTTAAAATTTTTGTAATAGAAATAATCTCCACATTTACAATTTGATATATACACATATGCAATAGTGTAAGATAAGGTAGGTAGGTAAATCACATAATAACCATACAATATATTTTTACAAGTCGAAATAATACAAGTTACATAGAATGGCCCTTCTCAACGTAACACATCCAAGCAACTCATGGTAAACTCATACATGCCTCTCTTGGCCAAACCACAAAATTTGGGTCAAACCCTAAATTTACATCAAAACAACAAAATTTAGCCAAACAACAAATTTGAGTGCAACAAGAACCCACAAAACTTGGCCTACTCAAACTCCAAATTTTGGCTCACCCGCACCTCCAAATGTTCCCCAGCCAAATGTCATCTTTTAGAACACCAAAATTTAGGTCCAGGAACCCCAAAATTTAGTCCTTCTTGAACTCCAAATTTCACTTTGTATCCAACCTCAAATTTCAACCTGCATCTTATGGAATGGAGCAACTTGTAGTTCAATTAAGAAACATGTGGTTTTGTTAGCAACACAAAACAATCGGCCCACACACCTTTCCCATATGTCAAAGGACAACCTAACATATGTTTGTATTGCATCAATACACCTTACTCCATCCCAGAATACCCTCCTCGGTTCTCAACCACTGACTTGTTCTCTTTCAATCCCCATTATGTGTGCCCAAATCATGTTCATATTTTCCAGCCAACCTATCTTGCTAGGTGGTGACATGCCCATAGCAACACACTAGTCGATTCCTCTCCATAATACAACACCTCATTCTTATGCTAAGTCTTTGGGTCGATGTGTCTCACATTGCTCCCATACTCTATTTGACCAAACATGCCATCATGAAGGCATGAACCAAGGATGATAGGTAGTTGATTGCACCTCCTCCTCACAAAATGGTGGAACCCCAAATTTGGGTGTCTTACACCACATCGTCTTGTGCAAGGACTTATTCAATCATCTAGGTTCACCCATGCTATGCATTATTTCGTTGTAGCTTGACATGGCACCCAACACATCTCTGGTATGCCCAAGTACTCTCGTGTCTATAATGTAATCAAAGCTCTAAGGGTCTTACACAATCATAATCACATAATTAGTGAAATAATTAAAAACCATAAAAATTCATAAAAAAACTAATATAGTTAATAAAATATTTAGCTACAATGCAATGATTAAATGTGATTTGACATCATAGAAATGATTACGTTACACATATGCAAGCATCATTGGGTGTTATGTGAAGGAATTTGGCTTGCTCCAACATCCACTTATGATATTTATGATCTCTGTTGAGCCACAATTTTTATTCTTTGGAAGCATAGCATCAGAAAAGGCCACTAAAGGTGATTAAAGAGGTTCTTAAGTCCTTAGAGGGACTAAGGAGACATGATTTGCATCAAGGTTTGCTCAATTTATAGACTAAGTGTTAACAAAGTCAAATGTTCTGGTTCACAAGTTTGCTAGAGTGTGCATTCACAAGGATAATGTTGGGGCTCATTTCCAAGTTGTAAATAGGTTAATATAGGATGCAAGAAGGAGGGGACGAGGACTATGTAAATAACATAACTTTAAGGTTATGTTATCATAGAAATTAGATCTTCATCCTCTATTTATACATAAATAAAAAACCAATTACTATAACATTTTTTTTTATTTTAACCACAGATTTTAACACTACGTTAAAATTCCCGCATAACTTTGACCACGCACCATGAAAATGTGATGAAAATTGAATATTGTTCCAACAACACGCCAGCCCCCACGGAGACCCCAAAAGTGTATCAAGCCTATGAGACAACCATATGAGACTAAACCATTCGAAGAAAGCGGCCGACACATTAATCACGGTAATCAACCGACTTATTCATCACGCCCACTGAAATATTTAACGGGTATATGTCCTATAGGATTCGGATGTTCGAAAATATTATAAATATGTTTCGTTCCTCCCCATTTGGAAATTACATTGTTCGTCAGACCTGTTCTCTCACCTTGCTTTTCATTTCACGACTCGTTCGATCCAGGCGCTCCATAATCCAGTCGGGACCGTTCAATCGAATTGCTCCGTAAGTCATTCATTCTTGAGGGGGAAGGAAGAAGATTCGAGTGATGACGATGGATCTCGATAGATTGTCTGCACTGCCCAACACTGTCCTTTCCCTCATCCTCTCTAAGCTCCCCATTAGAGATGTGATCAGATGTTCTGTCCTCTCTAAGAGTTGGCGATTCCTCTACAGAGAACTACCCGACCTCGACCTGTCTCCCGATCATCTCATACCATCCCCTCATCTGCAACCCACGGTCGATGCTCTCTTCTGGTCCACCATCGAAAATAGAATATCCGACATACTGAGGTTGCACTCGTCGGATCTGGAGACTTTTGTTCTTTCCATCGGCATTGCTGATTGGTGGGTTCCCGTTTCCTTTGGTACCCCACTTTCCTTTGGTACCCCACGGGGGTTTACACACGAAAGCGTATCGGAATGGCTGCGGTGCGTTGCCACGAAGAATGTGAAACGTCTCTTTCTCAAATATTCCTCCGAAATGGAAACCCCGCCGCCTTCCCTTTTCTCATGCACTACTCTCACTCTGCTCACATTAAACAGTTGTATTCTGACCACTTTTCCAACAGATTTTGCCGGATTTAGACATCTCACTGAGTGCACCTTGATCCATGCCCGAATGACTGATGACTCTTTAGCCCGTTTTCTTTCACATTGCCCTCTTCTTCATAAATTTAACTTAAGCCATTGCCCTGGCCTGCAGAGGCCAGTCATCTCCTCTCTGAACCTGACAGATTTGGTTCTGCAGCTTAATAGGCTACAACGATTGACAGTCAATTGCCCTAAACTCACAACCCTGAAGACAAACATGTGTATTCAAGACCTGAGAGTGAATGGAATGGAATTTTATGAGATTTCCTCAACGATCGAAAGTCTCCGAATGGAGACTGGAAGCAATTTGATGGAGTTATCGTTGCATTCAAGCGCCTCTAGGCAATACAATTTCTCCGTAAACAGGTTTCTGGAGTTAGTGGGAACGTTGAGATCATTGAAAATGCTTACCATTAATGTTGAGAATGCATATCGTGGGGATATTGGGATTCTTGTTCCTTTCTTCAATCTGCTGTCGAAGCTCCCTAACCTTGAGCGTTTACAGCTGCGTGGGCCGCTGATTTTGGTAAAACAATGATTCCTATTATGTTCGCTATTTTTTCTTTCATCATCATTATTATTTAAATCTCATTTAATATTTCTCTGTATACGCAGGAGGAGCCGGAGGGAGAGGGAGATCCAGTGGTACAATGTTTAACATATCCGCTTGTTAATCTTCAAATGGTGGAGATAGATGTTTACAACTACGATGCGAAGAAACTTGGTTTGTTGGGGTGCCTTCTTCAAATAGCTCCTGCGCTTAAAGAAGTGAAGCTCCGACCTGCAGGAGAACGCGACAACTGCCAATCGTTTTTCGAAAGTTGGGAATCTCTGAAGAAAAGTCGTGAACCAGGAACGGTGATGCCGGAGAAAATATGTGAAATTAGTTTTGTTTTTTAAGGTTACATTACAAGAGATTAGTGAAATTTGCTTTCATTTTTAATGTCACATTCCAGGTTATTGTTATTGGTTTTGTCGATTTTAAAGCATGGAATATTGGATAGCGGATTTACCTGAATATTAATTTTGTTACTGGCTTTCGTCACTGATAAATTGGGTTTACCTAAATATCACTTTTGTGTTCAAAGCCTGAACGGATAGGTCGCGGAATTTTTTAAATAAAAGCTTTTAGTTTTTTTTTTTTAATTTGCAATTTTTTAGATAGTGAGATTTTTTTGATGATGAATCACACTTGTGGTTCGAAAAGCATCACAAATGAAATTTCATGTGATTTACGCAAAAACATTTCTCCTGAAAATGATATTGAAATTTCATGTGATTTAAGAAAAAACATTTCTCCTAAAAATGATATTTTATTCTTTATGATGTGTGATTTATTTTTATTATTTTTATTTTTTTCCAAAAGAAAAAACGAAACTTTTTATTAAGACAATAAAAAGTTTACATTGCACATGCTGACGCATCTCTGTTCATCCTGTGTGACTACTTTGTCTGTTTTACAAAAATTTTGCTGCCTTTTGCTTGAGATCAGTTTCCCTTTATATGCAAACTGTCCCTGCTTCAACTTCTTTTCTTGTTTTGACCGGAACTAATGTTCCTTTTGACTACAAAAAGCTTGAAAAAACTAATGTTCCTTTTGACTACAAAAAGGTTGAATTTTTCATTTTTTTTAATGTGTAATTTATTTATTTATTTATTTTTTGCATGTGGTTGGTCAACCGGTTACATAAGCATAATAGTTATATATAATTGTAGCTTAAAAGAGTCTGATTTTTTGCATATTTTTTTATTATTTTTATTGTGGGGGTGCATTTTATTAGATAGTAGAAATTTTGAAATAATGTTTTATTTTTTATAATGTATAATTTGTCTTTACTTTTTAGTTAAGTTGCTTGTGGATGTTCGAAATAAATAGGGATAGATGGTTGAATTTTTCATTTTTTTTAATGTGTAATTTATTTATTTATTTATTTTTTGCATGTGGTTGGTCAGTGAGTGATCACTCATAGATGGCAGCATCTTTGAAATAATTTATATATATATATATATATATATATATATATATATATATATATTTACAATGTGCATTTTATTAGATAGTAGAAATTTTGAAATAATGTTTTATTTTTTATAATGTATAATTTGTCTTTACTTTTTAGTTAAGTTGCTTGTGGATGTTTGAAATAAATAGGGATAGATGGTTGAATTTTTCATTTTTTTTAATGTGTAATTTATTTATTTATTTATTTTTTGCATGTGGTTGGTCAGTGAGTGATCGCATAGCTAGGCTAAATCGACCTTGTGACCTCCAAATAGCGAAGCACTGTTTTTGACCAACTAAGCTAATCCTTGGAACTTGTGCAATTCATTACATAGTGGAACTTTTGAAATAATATTTTATTTTTGATGATGTGTAATTTATTTTTATTTTAAAATATTTTTACATTATAAAAAACAAAAGCATTTGTTTTTTCTCTAGATCTTGGTCACCAAGTGGTGACCAGGGATAGATTTTAAAAATAATATTCTTAAAATCTTTTTATGTTATAAAAAACAAAAAAATTGTTTTTTCTCTAGGTAACAGAACTTGTTCCAAAGGACTGAACAATAGCCATCTTGTTATTTTATAATTCGAGCAATGAATAATTTGTTGATCTAGTAGATTTATATGAGCATTGTAATCTTGGTTTCCTTCCTACTAGAAAAGCCAAGCTCATGCACCCATTCATTGAATTATGCTACATATGATCTTGTGATACTTGTTTCTACTTTTGTTGACTCTTTTTTTCCATGCCTTGAACTTCAATTTTAACATCCTCAAAGAAGTGAAGCTTATTGGCAACGATTGCATCGAGTATGTCCTTTTAAGCTTGGATGGTGGGGTTACAAGAAGGTTGAGGACTAGCAAGCAAGGGGTGAACTTTTTGGGAGCTTCCACAACTACTAGAGGTACCAAGGATAGAAAAATATATTCAAATGATTTTTATAAGGTTTCAGTAAACCTCTCTGATGCCATTATGAATTTTTCTAACACATTGTAAACAGATTCTTCTTCTAATGTAAACTTATATTGCTGAATAAAAATATGGTAGAAAATTTGCTTGAAAGGGTTTTGTGTAAGAACTGAAGCTAACCCTATTACAGATCCATACTCTCACTCTCTCTTATAAGTGATACCTATGATTCATAAAATAGATATATTTCTTAGATATCTGGATCACTCTTATAAGTGACACCTAGGGTTCATAAAAATAGATATATTGCTTAGATCTCCAGATCTAACTATCTAACTGACAAAAAAATAGAATTGCCTCATCTAACTTTAGCACTTTATCTTTAACTTGAAATCTAACGATAAACTTATCCTATTCTATTTATCGTTGGTGCATACATGCATGCATGTGCCTTTAGCACTTTATCTTTAACCTAAAATCTAATGATAAACTTATCCTATTCTATTTATGGCTGACACACACATTTGATCATAAAATTTGTGATGTTCCCTTACTGTCTATTTTTTGTTGCATTCTCACCTACAAATCATTATGTGGTTTGGAATGTAATGCCGCATGGATTTGTGTAATCTATTGTAATAGAAGGTGTCTAGATCTTCCATGTGTGCTCCAACTTATTATATAATGTGCTGCATGGATTTGTGGAATGTTGTTGTAATAGAAGGTGCCTAGATCTGCCATGTGTGCTCCAACGTAGTATACAATGATATGGGGTACACTATCTAACAATAATGAGTCACCAATCACTTGTATTTCTTAAATGCCACTGTGGGATGTTAGTTTTAAGAGTATTGTTAGGGAAATAAGCTCAGTGTAGTTATTTGATCCTCACCTAAATCTATTTTAAATCTGATACAGTGAGAGTTATTGAGAATTTGAGATAGAGAACACCTTTGGCTCCCCCTTTTTGGGGGTACCTTGACCAGTTCTGTCAAAGTAATCCCCATTTTCTAGATTTTTCCATAGGAGCACGAATCCACTTTTTCTGTGTAGGGGTTGGTGAAAAATATTTGAAGTTTGAGAAGATTGACTAACCTAGGAAGGAACATTGAAAAAGAGTTATATATCTGTCTTCAAAGGTTTCAACATTTCTATCTTGTCAAACCATCAATTTCAGTCCAGGATTCCGTTTATTAAGGAAAAAATATCAGTAAGTGGCCTATGTTCTTTTCATAATAGAAGAAAGGAAGACCATGCCCCCTTGTGAAAAGCTTCCTATGCTACCTGTGCCCAATTTTTACTACACTCTCAAGTATATTATATTTGATGATGCAAAGAATAAACAAAGATTAACTTGGTTCATTCACCATCAAACACACATATTTGGCTTCTATCCTTGGAGCTTGATGAATGTTTTAGACACATTGTGTACTTACGGGAAGCTTTACAACATCTACAAATGCTAGTTTAGTGTGTAGTGGATTTAGTGTCGAGTGGATGTTTGAAATAAGTTTGAGCTTTTAATTCGTGATTGCTAGTAATAATATTTTAATTTTAAAATTTTTATTTAATAAATATTTTATTTTTTATTTTAATTACATTATTTTTTATATAAATAAAGTAATTGAAAAAAATTGTAATTTTATGTATCATTGCTAAATATAGAATTGACAAGTGATATCGAAAGGATGTATAAATGTGTAATCAATATGGAAGTCATTGATGGAAAAGGAAAAGAAAATGATTGCAAACACAAAAATAGTTGCAAATAGAATGATCACGGAACAATATCAACTTAAGTATGGAAAAGGAAAAGATGGTCAAGGTGCAAAGAGTCATTTCAGGTATAATAGGTCATCTCAATTACCATTAGAAACTACTGATATGGATAGAGATATGAAAGAGATTTAGAGTGGTATAGAAGTTTAAAAATGACCTCCTCGATTAGAAGTTATTTGTAGTCAAAGGTGAAGAAACCCAAGGTCAAAGTTGTAGCCCTAACATAGTGGTAGGGACAATTTTGTGAAAAGATTGGTAGTTTTTCCAAACTTATAGGAACCATTGGAAAAGTGGAGTAGTTTTTTACAGTGGGAAGAATTGTGTGATGGTTGTGCACCATGTTTCCCTTGAACCCCTTTAAAGAAAATGCATAGGGTGATGCCCACCAAATGTTTAATGTTACCGGGGATTCTGATATAAGTGGTATGGACCAAAAATTAATCAAGTTGAATGATGGCTCTACTTAATAGTGTGATACCCTCCCATATTCCATGAAAACACTTAGTAGGGTCTACACAAAACCATTGGAAGTATTCAACCTTTCAGGAGCTGGGAACACTGCAAGTATGAAACAAAGAAAATGTTCTGACCCTTGACCCCTGAACTATTTTAGAGATTTAATTTTATAAAGCAAAACTAGTGAAATACCAAGTTTCGGAACCCTACTCAATTGTGTGAATTGATAGCATAGATGAGACATGACATACTTTGACCAACAGAGGAGATATGTATGCAAAGGTAGATGATGATGTTAGAATTAATGTGGAATTTGGATTAAGAGTCACCATGTGCAAAAAATAACGTCATTAAGTTGATGTGGTAGTCCCTTAAAGTTCAGGCCATGGGATTTGTTTTGCAAGACTTTTATGTCTAATTGATTTTTGTAGAAAATTAAATAAATTGTGTAAAAGGTTAGACTTTGGACTAGTTGGGCCTCGAGCCAAGTTAGAGGCATGAGCTAGTACACAACACGAAAAACGTTGTGAACTCTGACCTGTTGTGCTATACAATAATCCCCCCATTTCTATAAAAAAAAATTATACAAAATCTTAATATGAAATGGGTCCCTTTTAAAGAAACTTAGTTATATGTGTGAATAAAATGGTATTTACCTCATCACAAGAAAAATCCTTATTAAAAGACCCGATGTGAATAAATCATTTATAAAACCTTTTGATAGAAAACAAAGTGTTCCTTTTAAAAAGAAATATTGTAAGTAATTCCATATTTGCAATAAAGCAATCGGAGATCACATATCACAATAGCAAAGGGGACACATAAAAACAAGAACTCACCTAATTCCTCGATCAAAAGGAAAATCGCAATCGGAAATCGGCGGAGTCATATGAAAAATGGATAAAGCATAAGCCAAATCCCGACTACGATCAATTAATTGGGCGTGCATATCAAAAGGTAAATATACATGGAAAAATGATTTGCATGCATAATACCCCTCTCCATTATATTATAATATTACCTTTCGACAAACAGAGATATTCATTGCAAGTGCTAAAGCCCTCCCCTTTGATACTCCAGATTGTTGATTTGCGATTATCGTTGATCATCGATCAATGAAATCTAAAGCACGCTTAAAATAATCACTCGGTATATGATCTACGAGATGGGAATTTATGGTATTATTTACCATTATTGGTAGTTTGGACGGCTACTTAATATTACAGTTAAGGATAGATCCTCTAAAAGATTTTATCCATGGTAATCCTTAACTATATTTCATTTATCATATGCCAATAAATGTAATTCTATTCATTGTCATATTGGCTTGTAGCAGCACTATATCTGTATTACAATTTGCAACTGTTTGCGCAGAATCCCTCCGAAACCAGAAATCTAGGGAAAATGGGGAAGAAATCAAAGAAGTCCACAACAACTCTTGCAGCTAAAGAAGCAGAACCAAGCAAGAAAGTATTAATCTCAGATACAACGTGTCTTGGTATAGGAAATACTAGCTGGGAAAGCATTTATAATCTGATAGAAGAAGAGGAGGCTAAAGAATTATCAGAGGAAGCCACAGTCGATTCAACCAACAAATCAGAGGGAACTCTTAAAGAATTGGCTTGTTCTTATCTTCACAGGGTAGCAGTGTGAGCTAAAATCCTACCATATACTAATGTGGTAAGATGGGTAGTAGAAAAAATTCCAGTGTCAGATAGAACATTTTCCACGATAGATGGAAGGATATTTGGCTCATTCAAGCCTGAAGATCTCAGAAAAATGTATCATTTTCCGCCACCCGAGAAGCGATACAACAAGGCATTCCTAGAAGTGTTTACAAAGGAAAATAACTCGGAGTCAGCCTCGATAAAGCAATGGAGGCATTTCATGGAGAAACATAAGCACGAGTCCTCGGGTAAGTACTCTGTTGACTCATTAGCTTCCCCTTATTGCTATGCTTGAGCTATGATCATGATTCTGCCAAATTCACTATAGATATGGTACCCCTAATGGAAGCTGCAATCAATGGTTATGTTATGGATTAGGCAAATATTTTGTCTGGTAGACTAGCCACAACGATATTAGAGTACAAAACAAATGCATATAAAACTTCCCGGACCATTCCCCCTTTCTACTGCAGTGCATATATTATGGATACTATTTGCTTTAATTCCAAATATCCGGTACTCAGATGGAAGTCAACTGCACAAGATCTGAACCCAATTCATAGTTATCATAAGCAGTTGTGGAAGGCAAACTACGAAAATCACCTCTATAGAAATTGTAATGGTTTTATTTTACTTATATATTATTCTATTTTTAATAAGCCTGATCCGAGGATATCCCAGGAAGTAGAGACTGACTTGACAGAAGTAGGTAATTGGTTCAGGGAAGAGAAATTTACCTATGTAAGGCTTTCTGGTAGCCTCACTAAACCCCATGTTCTCCCCCCTGTATGTTCCTGATAAATTGTTAGCTTGGGAATTGGCTTATTAGATAACAATGAAAGGAACATCCAGAACCCTTAGGGATTCAAAGAAACACATGTGGCCTATATTTCCCTTGCCACAATTCTGAACATGCAATATGATCCAAGAAAAGTTGCTCATAACATCACATCTCAAGCCAAATTTGCCAAATTCGATGATGAAGTGGATGACTTCGATGATTTATTTGCTTCAGCTGAATCATTATTTCAGGTTAAAGGATTGGCTAGGATGAAATATGAAGATGAATGGTTATAAGCATTCAATAGGCTCAGAGACCAGAGATTGCAAACTCTACCTTTGGACGTATTAGCTACAACCCCGACAGTCCAGCCAAGTGAAACTGAACAAGAAGCTCTGATCAAGCAATTATCTTGTTAGAGACACAGGTACAAGAGAAGCAACAGAGGATAGAGCAGTTAGAACAACAGTTAGCAGCCCAAAAGCAGTCAAATGATCAATTAAATGAGCAATTGCTCAAAGAAAAGCAGAGGATTGATCAACATGCAATTTAGAAGCAACAAGAAATATCTCAATCATTGACTGAGCTGTGATTATTAAATGAACAATTGAAAAAATCAAAAGAAGAACAAATCGCTCAACTGTCACTGCAACTAGAAAGGTTTAAAGGATATCCCCAAGTGGGAGAACTCAAATCAGAGCCTCTCCAAACTACTAAAGCACTATCTAATCAGTTGAGCTTATTATGTCATAATATCTCTCTCGCTCTTCCCCTATGTGAAATTTCATCATCTATGATTGATATTTCAGTTCATGCGAGACAGAAATTGGAGCAAGCAGATGAGAAATTAACAAAGTTTCTCTCTTGGCAAGAAACCAAGGAAGGACAAGCTGCAAACCTACCCCAAATTCTGGAATTGCATAAGGAAATCCTATTCCTTGAATGGCAATCTCAACTGATGAAGGAAAAAAGGGCAACATCAAGATGCAGATCGGCGACAAGTAATCTGATTGAGTTAATTAATGACACTCTTTATTCATCAAATTTAATTTTAGAATATTCTTCAAGGAAACTGCCATCAGTGAAAGCATTAAAACAGACATGGAAACAAGATTTGGAGAAGAGGAAAAGATTAATCGCAAGCATTCAAACTTTAACATGAGAAACCTTTTGGTTTTTCCTTGTTAAACCATATAGTCAGCGAACAACGATAAAATGCCTCACTGATGCAATCGGTTACATGATTTACGAAATTACTGATGCGACATATACTGCCCAGTCACATTCACACATGAGTCATCCTCTAGAATTACAACCGATGCTCACCATTTTCCAACTCAAGCCACAAGATAGTCAGCCAAAACAATGAACCATTCTGACTGATTGCAAGCATGCCTATTTTGGCGAGATTTTCATATATTTGTGATTTGGTTATACCAACACACAAAATTTTTTATTTCATATTTAGTTAGTCTAGATAGTATTTATAGACCCTTTCATGTAGAAAGGGTCCTAAAATTTGGTATTAAGACTTGGATCGAAAGTTGCACTATTGTGCTTCCGATGTATTTTTTTATAAAATCTGGACTTGAATTCTGAGTTTTAACGAAGAGTACTTTTATGTGATATGCACTATTGCTTCTTGTAAAAGTATTTCCAAGTTGAAAGGTGGGATTTAAATGCGATTTATATTGGAGAAGACACAAACACATATGGTACTACTATCTATGTTTTTACTTCATGCTTTTATGTGGATAAACATTTATTTATTTTTCTATTATTGATATATGTATGTGCTTTCACTATAATTCTTTGGCTTATCACTATTGAATGTTTAAGAGTTGTTATTTTTCATTTATATTTATGTCAATGATATAAAGAATAGTGTAATAATGTTTTAATTATTACTTTGTTCAACTACTTGAACAAAGTAACTATCATATGAAGAAATGTTTTTGTTTACACGTAGAGTCATCTATGTGCCTACTTGTCAATAAGAATCATCAAGAATTACACTAAAGAGAAAGACTTCTTGGGATAGATTAGTTATTTATATTGTTGCATTTTAGAATAAATCATCCATCATTACCATTAGATATTAGAAAATCAATTACTTATCCATCCCATTTATAAATCATTGGGAAACTGGTCCCATTATATCCAGTCGGAGCCACCACACCAAATGGAAAAGGAGCTTCATTTAAGATCTAGATCGGGTGGTTTTCCCTGATGTTGATGCAGTGACTTTCGGGGTCTCAACATTTTTGGTGCTAGAAGGAGGGCATGAACTGTGAATGGTGAGAAAACCCAAATCTATAGTCCATTATGAGAGTAAATCTCCCTCCACCTCACCTCTGACTTCTCCCTCGCATGCTGGAACTCCAGTTTTCAAGCGAGAAGTAGAGGAGACAACTACCACTGCTCAACCCCAAAATATCTCAGATAAATTAACTCCAAAATCTCCCAAAGTACAGTCTCTCTTCCACAAACTTCAAGGATTCTCAATATCACCACCAAAATCTGAGTTATCTCAAGGCAGTGTGACTTCACAATTCATTCCTTCTCACCCCCTCACCAGACTTCATAGTGAAAAGTTTGGTATCGAACCTACTGAGTTACCTTTGCCTAAAAGGAAAAGGGTAAGGAAGACAACTAAAGGATCCGATAATGAAACCTTCTCATCATCATCATCATCCATTTCATCTTCTCCATTGCAAAGTCAACCATCCAGTCCTCCACTTCAGATTGTCGTTCAACAAGGAACTGGGACTTCAACATCCACTTCTCAACCTTCTCAAACCTAAATATCTACTCCTTCCCAACCCTCTAGAACTTCATTGACGTTATCATCCAGTAGTAGCTCGACAATGGCACAAAATCCATGGAATAATCCTAGTGCGGTCACAATGCCTGCACCTTTGAACCCATTGTCAGCTCATCCTGAAAAATGGTTGCCAAACTTCAATCTAGATGCAGGCATACAGGTAGATGAACACATTAAAAACTTTATGTTGTCAGTCAACTTAAAAGGAGTTACTGAGGAAGATGAGGTTGTCAGAATTTTCCCTTATACCCTACAAGGATCAGCTGGGTCTTAGTACTTTTCTTTACCATCAGGATCGATTACTAGTTAGAACATTTTTCAAGAACAGTTCTTGACTAAATACGGTGAAGACAGATCTGTGGCAACGTTAATCAATGATCTTTCAAATCTTAGAACAGAGTCTAAAGAACCGATAAAAGTGTTCAATTCACGATTTAATAAACTCTTAAATAATATTCTGACTGCTTCTAATTCTAGTGAACAAGTTAGAAGTGAATGGTATGTAACAACTTTACCTTCAAACATAGCTATCTTTGTAGATAGAGCTGCAAAAACTACTCTAGCCAAAAATATGAAAGAGGCAATTACTGTGGAAAAACGTATCATCACCTTAGAAAAGAAAGCTGCTCTTGAAGATAGAGAATCTAAAAAGGTCTCCTTCAAAGATGATTCGAAAAATAAAATGGCTAAAGATCCATATGATATGGAAGGTCTCCAAAAAGTTCTCAAATGAAATGATAGAAATTAAGAAACAAGTAGCTGAAACTTCAACTAAAAAGTCATTTAGAAACTTTAAGAAACCAGAATCAAAACCTCCTAGTGCTATATCTAACGTAGAGTCAAACCCCAAGGATGATGAAGAAGAAGATACAGTCTTATAATCTAAAGAAACTGAAGAAGAGGTAACTGTAGAATGTCATGGGATGTGGGACTTCATTTTGCCCAATTCTGATACAGAAAATGAACATGAAGCTTTCCCAATAAGTACCCTGAGTAAAGGAACTCCAGAACCTATTCAAATAACTTAGAACAAAAAGAACACAGGTACCACTACTAAAGAAAAAATTCCCACAAAGAAGTCTACATCCACACCTTCTCAAAATCAGCCATTAGCTTCAAATCCACCTTCAACATATAAAACATTAGTAGTTACAAACTCTATGGATTACAACATTATTGAAGACATAATGAAAACAAAGGCAAATATTACTATGTTTGAACTTATTAAACACAAACATCAACAAAAATTACTGCTTAAGGAGTTAGATGCAGTACCTTCTTCTCCTCTTCCAAATGCTGTATTGTCCAAAGCTACTAATGAGATAGGTAAACCACCTCCTAGTAGAGTAGAAACTACTGATGTTATTATAATCGGAGATAGATCAAGTTCCCATACTCCTCATTTTCTCTTGACCTATGAGATTTATAACAGAAATATACACAATTGCTTGATAGACTCAGGGGCTTCTTCGAATATAATGCCAGCTTCAGTTTGTTCTAAACTGAATATTGAACCCCAAAAGTTTGCAATCCATATTGTCTAGTTGGATAGAACTAAAGTCCAGGTGTTAGGAGAAATCAACTCAGTAACCATTAGGCTATCAACTGATCCAAGAGTGGTACAGAGAATTGACATTTTAATTGTTGATATTCTTGAGTTCTATTGTTTGATTTTAAGTAGAGACTGGTATGAGAAACTTCATGGTTACATTTCCACTGATTGGTCTCATATGAGGCTGCCCTATAAAGGAAAGCCAAATCAGATAAAGATTGATCAGGAGAAGCATATGACTCATACTGTAATAGAGTTTGAACAAGAAAATCAGCCAATAGCATTTAACGACAACATTCTGGGTAACTACTCATCCAAATCATTCTTTGGATGAAATTCTCAGTTAATAATTTCACATCTCAAATTGAAATTTTTTCTCAAACAGATACATCAATGTGTGTTAAAATTGCTGAGGAAACTGTAAATAAAACTTTAGATAAACCTTTGTTTTTGTCATTATATTTTGATGGGTCTAAATCTAATGAAGGTGCAGGAGCAGGATATATTTTAGTTAGTCCTGAGGGAGAAAAGACCATGTTATCATGCATATTAGAATTTGAGTGCACAAACAATACTGCTGAATATGAAGCCTTGATTCAAGGAATTTACAAAGCAATCGGTCTTAAGGTACAATATTTGAAAGTGTTTGGTGACTCTGAAATTGTTATAAGACAAGTTAGAAATATTATACATTGTCTTTCTAGTCACCTAAAACATTATCAATCCTTGGTACAAGACCTTGTATTACATTTCCTAGCATTTAATATTTCTCCCATTCCTAGGTCTTAGAATGCAGCAACAGATCTACTGGCCAATGTTGCTTCTAAGCTCATCCCATCTGAAGATCACAGTCCCTATAGATTTTCAGTAGAATTAATTTTTAGACCATCGATTCCCGATAATGCCATTAAATGACGAGTATTCAATCATGATGACAACATTTTAAATTTTTTAACTTCTAATAAGTCCTATGATGATGAAATTATTGATGAAAGTGAGAATGATCTTCAAATGAAAGAAAAACTTGAAGAGAACTCAATACCCAAACCAATGGTCAAACTTGAAGACTTTTATGACATCAAACATAGGTTTAAACAGGCTACCAATTCAAAGCTTCAAATTTCTACACTGAGATTTGAATTAATAAACCTTGGAACTGAGGACAATCCAAAAAACATCAATTTGGGATTAGGACTTACTTCAGAATAAATAATTTCATTTATCATACTATTGCATAGATATAAAAATGTCTTCTCTTGGAAATATGATGATTTGAAAACGTATGATACATCTATCATACAACATATAATTCCAATGCTATCTGAAGAAAAACCAGTACAACAAAAATTAAGGAAGGTTCATCTTAACCTAGAGAGTCAAATAAAAGCTGAATTAAACAAACTCTTGAAAGCTAAGATAATTTTTCCTATTAGACATTCAAATTGGTTGTGCAACATGGTGCCAATAAGGAAGAAAAATGGTGACATTAGAATTTGTATCAATTTCAGAAATCTTAATAAAGCAAGTCAAAAGGATAACTTCCACTTATTAACCATGGAAAAAACTCTCCATTCAGTAGCTGGATCTGAATTAATGTCCTTCTTAGACAGTTCTTCAGGGGTATAACAAAATTTTTGTGCACCTAGATGACAAACTTAAGACTACTTTCAGAACCGAGTGGGGAACTTATGCTTATCAAAAAATGCCTTTCGGATTAATCAATGCTGGAGCCACATTTCAAAGAGCAATGGACATTGCGTTCAAAGGTCTAATTAATAAATCAATAGTTTTTTATTTGGATGAAATTACTATTTTCTCTAAGAAAAGATCAAATCATTTACATGACTTGAAACAAATCTTTGAGCGCTGCAAAAGGTATGGCATTTCGCTCAATCCTAAGAAGTCTTTTTTTTTCTCTTGACCAAGGTAAACTCTTGGGTTTCATTGTTTCAAAGGATGGTATTTATATTGATCCAGATAGAATCAAAGAGATTTCTGATATTCCATTTCCACATAGTAAAAAAGCAATGCAATCATTTTTTAGTCAAATTAATTTTTTAAAAAGATTTGTTCCAGATTTTTCACAAATTGTTTTACCATTACAAACCATGATCAAGAAAAACTCAGTGTTTAAATGGGGACATATAGAAAAGGAAGCTTTTGATTCAATCAAGCAAGCAATCATAAATGCTCCTGCATTAAACACTCCTGATTTTTCAAATCACTTCATTTTATATACACTTGCATCTGATTCATCTTACGTAGAAGTGCTGACACAAATCAATGATCAAAACTTGGAAGCACCAATTTCATTTTATATTTCAAACCTTCAAAGCGCTAAAATTAATTACTCCGAAGTTGAAAAGCAAGCCTTTGCTGTATATAAAGCCATTAAACACTTTAGACCCTTTCTCTTAAAAGCTCACACAAAATTTATAGTTCCTTTTTCAGCAGTAAGACAGTTACTAGTTCAAAGGGAATTGGGAGAAAAAATGGAAAATTGGGTCACGACATTACAAGAATATGATTTGGACATAAAAATAGCAAAGATTGTCAAAGGCCAAGGTTTTTACAGGTTGTTAGTAGGAGATTCTAATATTCAAGAACATGAAGGTACAAACAATATTGAAGAAATCAACGAGATAAGTACCATTAATCCTGAATCCCAATATGCAGATTTGATATTGTATTTGAAAAATGTATATGCTCCTTCTAATCTTTCCTATAAAAATAAACGTGCCATAAGACTGAAGGCAAAAAACTTCATGATTGTTGATAATGTGTTGTTTAGACGAAATTATGACTCAATTTTGTTAAGATTCTTAGAAAAACCTGAAGTGCAAAAGGTCTTGCAGGAACTACATGATGGTCTGGTAAGAGGACATTTTGGAGCTAATACAACAGCCCACAAAATTATTCATGCTGGATATTACTGGCCAACCTTATTTTAAGATACTCATGAATATATAAGGAAATGCCAAACATGTCAAACTACTAGTGGAAGACAAAGGAAGCCAGCTTTTCCTTTGCAGCCAGTCAACATTGAGCAACCATTTGAACAATGGGGATTGGATATCATTAGAGAAATTATTCCACATTCATCCAAACAACACAGGTATATCCTTACAGTTATCGATTACTTTACTAAGTGGGTGGAAGAAATTCCTTTGAAGATAGCAAACTCTGAGGCAATCATTGAATTTATAGATCAGTTCATCATTACCAGGTTTGGTGTTCCACAAGCTCTTATTTTTTATAATGCATCTTATTTCTATGGTAATTCCATACTTGAAATTCCTATCAAAAGAAGATTCAAATTGAAATATTCTGCAAACTACTACCCTCAGGGTAATGGTTTAGCAAAATCCACCAATAAAATTCTTATCAAAATCATTAAGAGAACTATTGATCAGAATCATAAGAACTAGCATAAGTGTTTGATATTTGCACTATGGGTAGACCATATAACATAGAAGGCCTCAATAAGCACTTCTCCATTTAATCTAGTGTACGGAAAGGAGGCTATCATACCATCAAACTTAGTACTTCCATCACTAGCCTTAGTGCAATTTATTAAAGAAAATCCCTCATCTTCTATTCAATTAAGACATGATCAAATCCTGAAACTAGAGGAAGAAAGGGAGAAAGCCCGAATTACGCATGCAAAGCATCAAAAAATTATTAAATCTTCTTTTGATACAACTTCAACGAGCTCAAGGAATTTACAAGTTGGTCATCTGGTTTTGAAATGGGACAAAGCCCATGAGGATAAAGGAAAACACACTAAGTTTCAGAAAATGTGACTTGGACCATTCCAAATCAGCGAGAATATAGGCCCCTCTACATTCATATTGCAATATCTATCACGAAAGAGTGATTCTCTTCTTGTCAATGGACTTATTTTGAAAAAATTCTTCAATTGAGGAGGTATCCCCTTCTCACCTTGTAAATATTTAATTTTCAACTATATTTGTGTGGATAATTAGTTGTTCTCTATCTTAGGAAATAAAGTTGTAAATAGCCTCCTATTGGTCTTTACTATATTGAAAAAGTCGCTCAAAAGAAAATAATCTTAATATTTACTTTTGATAGATGGAAGCCTTGAAGGAAAAGGAAAATTCTAGGAAATTAGGTATAATTAAATTCTGAAAACCCTTTTCATTTTTGTGAAATCTTCACAAAACTTGAAAATACTGTAAATCACTCAAAAGTTTTAGAAGCCTTAAAAGGGTTATCAATAAAAAGTAGAGACTCATTCAATCTTAGCATCTTCAGCTCTCAAAATTGTCATCCATGTTCTCTTAAAGAGAAAATTATTCACCCCATCCATCAAAGTTTATGATTTTTCAGAGTGTAATTATAAAATATATTTGATATATAAAAGATAAGAGGTCTTATCATAAGCCCACATACCATGTTCATAGGGGACTAGTTCAACTGACATTACCAACACTGCATACCAAAACAGGGTAATGGATTTTTATTATAAGACAAGGGGTCTCATCACGAGCCAACTTGTTCAGTTAAATTACAACCAGTGAATGGCATTGTCAACAACTGGCCACCAAACCAAGATAATGGCTTTTTATCTTACAAAATAAACAAATAAGGAAAAAAAGAAAAGAAAATTTAATACAAAAAATGTGGAAACATATCTTTTGGATTCATTCTTTTAAATTTTACTCTAAAATGGATGGAACAATGAATGATTAATGGTTAAAAGGTAACCCTGCCAAGACTATGGACATGTGCTAGCAGCAGTGGCTCTACCTATGACAAAGGAGTCTGTTGACACCTAATCCTCTGCGATTGGGTGAATTTGGAATGTGAACAGTCATCAAGAAGATGAACTGATCAGTCACATTCATGTATATAACAATAGCTACCTAATGAAATAAACGAATCAGTTTTTCTACCAAGTCTGGAGTTACTCCTGGCCTGACATGGTATCAGAGCCAGTTCTTAAAATAGTTGTAACTCCCTTCATTTCTGCTGTTGTCCTCTGTCGTTCTGACCTGAGCTCTATCCTCAAATGCCTCTGTCATTCTGCCACACCTACGCTGCCCTGAATTCACTCAGAATCCAAAACCGTTCCAGCGCTTCTGGGCTCTATCCATTAACGCATCTGTTCACTGAGCTTTCGATGCCAAAGATCTGTTGTGGCGGTTGAAGGAAAAGCGACTGTTATTTGAGGGGACTCGAAAAGATGGTACTGTGATAGAGCCATTGTAACCTGGAAGCCATTGTTATCACTGTATTTCCTGTATTGACAGTGAGTGCGGCATACTGTAGTGTAAAGAATCGCTCCAAAGATTTAAAAATTGTTGTTGAAAAATACTTCCAGCACAGTGGGGGAACAGTAAACGTTGGAAGTTGATATTTGATTTGCTATCTGCTAACCCCTGCATTGTTTGAATCAAGCATTTTTCTAGTTCTTCGAACCGCGGCATACTGTCCACCTCTCAAAATTGCTTGCCATCATTAAGTTTAGGTGATTCCGTTCCGCGGACGTTTGGGTAGACCCATGAGCTAGGCCGGTGTATTACCCGCCATCCTTACTGGATGCTATATTCTTCCGAGACCGCCCAGCAATGGCCTAACATGGTAGACGGTGTAACTGACATGGTAGACGGTGTAATTGATCTCAGATTCGCCCACTAATACCATGTCCCGCGGACGTTTGGGCAGCATTTAACACAAAGCGCTCAATTGTTTATGTATATGATGTGATATATATTACAGTAGTAACACAAAGCGCTCAAATTGTTTATGTATATGTTGTGATATATGTTACAGTAGTAGCGTTTAACACAAGCGCTCAATTTTTATGTGATATATATATGATGTGATATATGGTACAGTGATAGCGTTCAACATAGTGCTCATATTTTATAGTGGCAGCATTTAACACAAGTGCTCAAATTGTTTATGTGGTGATATATATGTGGTGATATATGTTACAGTGGTAGCATGTTATCAACATTCGTTTCAATAGTCAATAATATATAAAGGGCATAGCAGAATCAAAATCATTCTTTTAGCAGCAAAAGTTTTTTTTTCTCCACAAAAGCACATTCTTTTTGCCATTAGAAGTATTATTCTATCAGCAGAAGTTATATTTTTTTCACAGAATGCATTCAATAATCTCTATGGTAGGAATAGTTCTCACTGGTAAGGAGAACTATCCTGAATGGTCCCGGATGATAAAACACACCCTCATCTTCAATGAGTTGTGGAAATGAGTGTGTGTCGGAGAAGGAGACAATGACCCAGTGCAACCTACATCAGACAAAGAGCTTGCCATTTGGGAAAACAAGAACAGCAAAGCTTATGCATTAATCGTAGCATCTGTAAATAAAGAGGTGAGTCACCATATTTCATCATATTCAACTGCCTTTGAAGCTTTACAAAAGATGAAAGAACTCTATGACTCACATTCTGCACTTGAAGTCGTCCAACTCATGATTAAACTCTTCACTCTTGACCTGCAAAATAATGATCCTCTTGCTCTTGCATCTGAAATAAAGTCTATAATGCATGATATCAAATCCACTAAGGTTGAGCTGGATATCTCTCTTATTGCTTTTCTCAAGGCACTTTATCCTACATACTCCAATTATCTTGAGTCTTTGCAAGCAAATGGAAATCTCAAAGATATAACCTTTGACTCTCTTGTGAAAAAGTTTGCTGAAAGAGAAAAAGCCTTTGGAAAGAAGACAGCCCCTGAATCTTCTGAAGAGACTGTGTTCCTTGCTCATAAAGAAAAGTATCCTGCTCAAGATTCTATAAGAGGAAGAGGTGGATGAAGAGGAAGAGGAAGATATTTCAGAGGCAGGGGGGCAGACATTCTCAAGGAGAAAAGGCAGATTTACATTGTATTCGCTGCAGAAGAAACGGATCACATGATGCCTCTACATGCAAGCTACCATGGGAAAAAATTGAGCAGAGAAGAAACCAACAGAAAGGTAAAACTGATGATACAGACAAAGGTAAAGCACCTGAATCTGCTCACTATGTTGAGGCACAATGTAACATTGGAGTAAATGAAGATTTTTTTAATACTTCACTTGCTTCCTGGAAAAATGATTGGCTGCTTGATTCAGGAGCAACCTGTCACATGACTCATAGAAAAGATCTTTTTGAAGATTTCATTGACAATGTTGATGGAGTAGTATACTTTGCAGATCAGTCAAAAATCAAGCCATCAGGGCTTGGCACAATCAGGCTTAAACTGCCTGGTCTCTCAGAATTTCTTCTGGATCATGTTCTAAATCTCCCACAGCTCAAGAGAAACTTGCTGTCCTTGGTCCACATCCGCCAGCAAGGTCACTCCATTCATATGTTTGATGGCAAGCTTGAGGTAAGAAAAGCATCTGATCACTCACTTGTCATGAGGGGAATAGAAGAAGAAAGGCTTTTCAAACTGCAAGGAACATCTGCTCATGCACATCATTTCTCATATATTTCTCATCATGAAGAAGGTACACTTCCATCAAGTTTATTATGGCATGCTAGATTTGGACATTTAAACTATGACAGTCTCCACTTATTGAAGAAAAATGATGTTGCTGGTTTGCCTACAATTCCTAGGAAACATAAGCAATGTGATTCTTGCATTCTAGGAAAGCATAGCAAACAGTCTTTTCATGACTCACATTCAAGAGCACATAGGAAGCTTGAACTTATTCATTCCAATTTATGTGGTCCAATGCTTGTTTCTTCTACAAATGGAAATAAATATATCATGACATTTATTGATGATTACACCAGAATATGTTGGGTTTATTTATTGAAGAACAAATCTGATGCCTTTCAAACATTCAAGAATTTTCATAAATGGATTAAAAATGATGCACAATCTCATATTGAGTCTATTCGCACAGATAATGGAAAAGATATACATCAAATGAATTTGAACACTATCTTCGCCAACGTGGGATTAAACATCAAACAACTGTGCCTTATAATCCCCAATAGAATGGTGTAGCTAAAAGAATGAATAGAACAATCTTGAATATGGTACAATCCATGCTCTTTTTCAAAAATGTAAAGATAATGTTTTGGGCTGACGCTGTTCTATGTGCTGCATATATAAAGAATAGATGTCCATCTAATGCTATAAGAAACAAGACTCCTTATGAATTGTGGTATGGACATGTTGCTTCAGTAAAACATCTCAGGATCTTTGGTTCCACCTGTTATGCTTTGATACCAAATGTACATAGAAACAAACTTGGTGCTAGAAGTCGTAAGTGTATCTTCCTGGGGTATTCAAACACCTCTAAAGCATACCGCCTCTATGATGAAGTAAATAAAAATTTTGTTGTATCTAGAGATGTCATTTTTCTGGAATCATCCAAATCTAACAATGTTGTTGAGTGGCAACTTGATCGCTTGGATAGATTCGAAAAAACAAAATCATTTCAAGAATTTGATAATCAGATTCCACATCTTGAAGGGGGGATTCCTATACTAGATCATCATGTGGAATCTTCTTCTGAAGAACAATCTCCCCTACATGAAACTCCAACAACAGATGATGCTTTAAGTGATGCAATTGATAGAATTGGGAGACTCAATCTTGATTCAGTCCCAACTCAATCAACAGAGTAGCCTGGACCATCTCAGAAAGGTCCCCCAAAGTGGCTGACAAAGACACTTGAAAGTGTTCATCCTGATGAAATTGGAAAAACAGGAACCAGAAATTCAAACCGACAAAATGGAGGTGATGTAGATGACTATAATTCACCTGTTGATATGGATGTTATTTATGATTGTGAATTGAACTTGTCTACAGATTTTGAACCAACTTCCTTCAAAGAAGATGCTTCTCATGATGAATGGAAAGAAGCGATGAAAAAGGAGTATGATGCCCTCATAAAGAATGGCACTTGGAAGCTGGTTGATCATCCATTTGGAACCAAACCAATTGGCTGCAAGTGGGTCTACAAGAACAAATACAAAGCTGATGGCTCACTTGACAAGCACAAAGCTAGGCTTGTGGCAAAAAGCTTTGCACAGAAGGAAGGGGTCGATTATGAGGAAAATTTTTCCCCCATAGCAAAATGGGCCACCATCCGGACACTCTTTGCAATAGCTGCTCAGAACGGTTGGAAATTCCATCAGATGGATGTAAAAACTGCATTCTTGAATGGAGATCTAAAAGAGAATGTTTTTATGTCCCAGCCTGAAGGATTTGCTGTGAAAGGACATGAACATAAAGTATGCAAACTTGTCAAGTCCTTGTATGGCCTCAAACAAGCACCACGAGCCTGGTATGAAAAACTAACTGAGCATCTTCTGAAACTCAACTTCAATCATTTTGATCTTGATGATGCAACTTTATTTGTCAAGAAAGTTGGCAAAACAGTTGTATATCTTGTGGTATATGTAGATGATCTTTTAATGACAGGGAACAATGAAAGCTATATTTCATCCATAAAGAAAGAATTAGGAAAAAGTTTTGAAATGAATGATTTGGGCTATGTTCATTACTATCTTGGCATTGAAGTAACCCAACATCCCAAATCCATATTTCTTTCTCAAAAGAAATACATTGGAGATTTGTTAAATAGATTTGGCATGACAGAGTGAAATCCTCTTTCTACTCCAATGGAACAAAACTTAAAGCTCACATCTATTGAAGGAAAGGAATTTGAGGATGCAACAAAGTATAGACAGCTTGTAGGAAGTCTCATTTACCTCACTACTACCAGACCAGACATTTCATTTACTGTTGGAATCCTCTCCAGGTTCATGCAAAAGCCTTGTGAGGGACATTGGTCTACTGCAAAAAGAGTTCTAAGGTACTTGAAGGGAACTCAAGACCTTGGAATCAAGTATACACAAGTGGACGACTTCAGCTTGATTGGATACTCTGATTCAGACTTCGATGGAGACAAAGAAACCGGAGTATCTACTTGAGGATATGCTATGAGTCTTGGATCAGGAGCTGTCTCTTGGAGATCATGCAAACAATCAGTTCCAGCAGATTCCACAACAGAAGCAGAATACGTGGCAGCAGCTGAAGCAACGAAAGAAATTGTGTGGCTCAGGAAAATTCTTGAAGATTTGTAGGTAAAACAAGTACAATCAACTCCACTCATGATTGACAACACCTCTGCAATAAAGTTGGCCAAGAACCCAAAGTTCCATGATTGTACAAAGCACATCAATACTAAATATCATCTGATCCGACATCATGTTGTGGCCAAAACAATCCATCTCCGTCATTGTTCCACAAATGAGAAAATTGCAGACATCTTCACCAAAGCGCTTGGAAGAGAAAATCTTGAAAGATTCAGAACGATGCTTGGACTCACCAACATCCCTTTAGATTAAGGGGGGGAATGTTGACACCTAATCCTCTGCGATTGGGTGAATTTGGAATGTGAACAGTCATCAAGAAGATGAAATGAACAGTCATCAAGAAGATGAAATCCTCTGCGATATAACAATAGCTACCTAATGAAATAAACGAATCAGTTTTTCTGCCAAGTCTGGAGTTACTCCTGGCCTGACAGAGTCATTATACAAGCTAAGTTTGATAAGTCTCTTGTTTTATCATTATCAGCCAATTAAGGTTTACTTAAAACTCAGAATGTATTTAATTTTGAAATGAGAAGGAGATAGCAAACATAGTTTTCATTATATTCATAATTTATAATTACACTGTTATATTATATTTTTTCTATCAATTTAGGTTTTGAGATTAAGAAAGTTAAAATATTATATTACTTTCTCAGAGATAACTATTTCTTCCAGTGAATCGCCAATTGTTGTGCTGTACAACAACCCCCCCATTTCTATAAAAAAAATTATACAAAATCTTAATATGAAATGAGTCCCTTTTAAATAAACTTACTTAGATGTGTGAATAAAATGGTATTTATCTCATCACAAGAAAAATCCTAATTAAAAGGTCCGATGTGAATAAACAATTTATAAAGCCTTTTGATAGAAAACAAAGTGTTTCTTTTTAAAAAGAAATATTGTAAGTAATTCCATATTTGCGATAAAGCGATCGAAGATCGCATATCACAATAACAAAGGGCACACATATAAAAACAAGACTTCACCTAATTCCCCGATCCAAACAGAAAATCGCAATTGGCAATTGGGGAAATCAAATGCCAAAGGTGCACGAAACAAAGCCTCCTCAACTCCTTTGATCTGAAAAGTAATCGCAATTGGCAATCGGCCATATCAATGATACAGGGACATAAAGGCCTAATAAAATCTCTTGATGTGATAAAGAAAATTGCAATTGGCAATCAGTGGAGTCATATGACAAAGGGATAAAGCATAAGCCAAATCCCGAATGTGATCAATTAATTGGGCACACATCTCAAAAGGAAAATATACGTGGAAAAACGGTTTGCATGCATACTACCCCTCTCCATTATATTATAATATTACCTTTCGGCAAATGGAGATATTCATTGCAAGTGTTAAATCCCTCCCCTTTGATACTCCCGATTGCCAATTTACGATTTATCGCCGATCGTCGATCAATGAAATCTAAAGTACGCTTGAAATAATCACTCAGTATACGATTGACGAGATGGGAATTTATGGTATTATTTACAATGATTGGTAGTTTTGACGGCTATTTAATATTACAGTTAAGGATAGATCCTCTAAAAAAATTTATCTGTGGCAATCCTTAACTGAATTTCATTTATCATATGCCAATCAACATAATTCTATTCATTATCATATTGGCTTGCAGCAGCACTATCTCTGTATTACGATTTGCAACTGTTTGTGCAGAATCCCTCAAAACCCAGAAATCCAGAGAAAATGGGGAAGAAATCAAAGAAGTCCACAGCAACTCCTGCAGCCAAAGAACCAGAGTCAAGCAAGAAAGGATTAATCTCAGATACAACCTGTCTTGGTCTGGGAAATACTAGCTAGGAAAGCATTTATAATATGATAGAAGCATAGGAGCCCAATGAATTATCAGAGAAAGCCATAGCCGATTCAACCAACAAATCAGAGGGAACTCTTAAAGAATTGGCTTGTTCTTATCTTCACAGGGTAGCAGCACGAGCTAAAATCCTGCCATATAATGATGTGGTAAGATGCATTGTAGAAAAAACTCCAGTGTCAAATAGAACATTTTCCATGGTAGATGGAAGGATATTTAGCTCATTCAAGCTTGAAGATCTCAGGCAAATGTATCATCTGCCGCCACCCAAGAAGCGATACAACAAGACATTCTTAGAAGTGTTTGCAAAGGAAAACAACTCAGAGTCAGCCCCGATAAAGCAATGGAGGCATTTCTCGGAGAAACACAAGCATGAGTCATTGGGTAAGTACTCTGTTGACTCATTAGCTTCCCCTTATTGCTATGCTAGAGCTATGATGTGTATATTATTGGGACAACATGATTCTGCCAAATTCACTGTAGAGATGGTCCCCCTAATGGAAGTTGCAATCAATGGTTATGTTATGGATTGGGAAAATATTTTGTCTGATAGACTAGCCAGAGTGATATTAGAGTACAGAAAAAATGCATATAAAACTTCCTGGACCATTCCCCCTTTCTACTACAGTGCATACATTATGGATACTATTTTCTTTAATTCTGAATATCTGGTACTCAGATGGAAGTGGACTACGCAAGATCCAAACCCAATTCATATTTATTATAAGCAGTTGTGGAAGGCACACTACAAAAATCACCTGTATAAAATTTGTAATGGTTTTATTTTACCTGTGTATTATTCTATTTTTAATAAGACTACTCCCAAGATATCCTAGGAAGAGGAGATTAACTTAACAACAGTAGGTAATTGGTTCGGGAAGGAGAAATTTACCTATGTAAGGCTTTTTGGTAGCCTCACTAAACCCCATGTTCTCCCCTTGTATGTTCCTGATAAATTGTTAGCTCAGGAATTGGCTTATCAAATAATAGTGGAAGGAACATCCAAAACCCTTAGGGATTCAAAGAAACACATGTGGCCTATATTTCCCTTGCGATGTGGCATTTTCACTTTACATGACTACAAGCTTACAGAGAAAGAGGTAGAAAAGATTCAAATGCTAAATCTTGCCACAATTCCAAACAGGAAATATGATCCAAGAAAAGTTGCTCATAACGTCACATCTCAAGCCAAACTTGCCAAATTCGATCATGAAGCAGATGACTTCGATGATTTATTTTCTTTAAATGAATCATTATTTTAGGTTAAATGATTGGCCATAATGAAATATGAAGATGAAGGGTTAGAAACATTCAATAGGCTCAGAGACCAGAGGTTTCAAACTCTGCCTTTGGACCTATTAGCTACAACCCTGACAGTCCAGCCAAGTGAAACTGAACAAGAAGCTGCCGATAAAACTCCTGTAGTGGAAAACATTCCTGAGAAGGAAAAATCACCAGAGCAGGAGCAGGAACAAGTAAAAATCAGTGAACTCATTGATTCAGACATTCATATTGATCCCAAATTTCTTAAAGAATGGCAACAATTTGACTCAATCATTAGTAATACTGAGAGTCTACAAGGATTTAGAACACTTCAGGTGACAACTAGCCAAAAGACAAAAACTAATACAGTTATGACTGAAGGAACTAGCAGCCCACTCGTGACTCAAAAGGATGTAGAAATAATTCCAGAGAACCCATCCCCTAAAATTGTTCTGCATGTAGAAGAAATATCACCCTTGGATGTCTTCTACAGGCCTAAGCATAGGGCTGTAATAAAGAGACAAAGGAAAAAGAGAAAACTTGATCAATATTCTCTTTTACCTTAACAAATGGAGATAACTAATGTGGTATAGAGAGAAGAAGTCAATCCTTCTAAAGATCTTACTAAACTCTCTCAGTATGCTAGAACATACACAACAACTACTATGGACAAGGCATTGGAAGTCATCATTTGCTCAAGGAAAAGGATCAAGCAATTATCTTGTTAGAGACATAGGTACAAGAGAAGCAGCAGAGGATAGAGCAGTTAGAACAACAATTAGTAGCCCAAAAGTGGTCAAATGATCAATTAAACGAGCAATTTCTCAAAGAAAAATAGAGGATTAGTCAACATGCAATTTAGAAGCAACAAGAACTATCTCAATCATTGAGCAAGTTGTGATTATTAAATGAACAATTGAGCAAATCAAAAGAAGAATAGATTGCTCAATTGTCACTGCAAATAGAAAGGTTCAAAGGATATCCCCAAGTAAGAGAATTCAGATTAGAGGCTCTCCAAATTACTAAAGCACTATCTAATCTGTTGAGCTTATTATGTCATAATATCTCTCTCACTCTTCCCCTATGTGAAATTTCATCATCTATGATTGATAAGTTAGTTGATGCGAGACAGAAATTGGATCAAGTAGATGAGAAATTAACAGAGTTTCTCTCTTGGCAAGAAACCAAGGAAGGAAAAGCTGCAAATCTACCCGAAATTCTGGAATCGCATAAGGAAATCCTGTTCCTTGAATGGAAATCTCAACTAATGAAGGCAGAAAGGGCAACATCAAGATGTAGATCGGTGACTAGTAATCTGATTGAGTTAATTAATGATACTCTTTATTTGTCAAATTTAATTTCAGAATGTTCTCCAGGGAAACTACCATTGGTGAAATCATTAGAACAGACATGGAAATAGGAGCTGGAGAAGAGGGAAAGATTAATCACAGGCATTCAAACATTAACATGGGAAACCATTTGGTTTTTCCTTGTCAAACCATATAGTCAGTGAACAACGATAAAATGCCTCACCGATGCAATCGATTACATGATTCCGTAAATTACTGATGCCACATATACTGCCCGGTTACATTCGCACATGAGTCATCCTCCAAAACTACAACCGATGTTTTCCATTTGCCAACTCAAGCCACAAGATAGTCAACCGAAACAATGAACCATTCTGACCGACTGCAAGCATGCCTATTTCGGGGAGATTTTCATATATTTGTGATTTGGTTATACCAACATACAACATTTTTATTTCATAGTTAGTTAGTCTAGATAGTATTTATAGACCCTTTCATGTTTTTAGAAAGGGTCCTAAATTTTGGTATTAAGACTTGGATTGGAAGTTTCACTACTATGCTTCCGATATATATTTTTTTTTATAAAAATTGGACCTGAATTCTGAGTTTTAATGAAGAGTAATTTTATGTGATATGCACTATTGATTCTTGTAAAAGTATTTCCAGGTTGAAGGGCAGGATCTAAATGAAATTTATATTAGAGAAGACTCAAACACATATGGTACTACTATCTATGTTTTTGCTTCATTCTTTTATGTGGATCAACATTTATTTATTTTGCTATTATTGATATATGTATGTGATTTCACTGCAATTCTTTGGCTTATAACTATTGAATGTTTAAGAGTTGTTATTTTTCATTCATATTTATGTCAATGATATAAAGAATAGTGTAATAATGTTTTAATTATTACTTTGTTCAACTACTTGAACAAAGTAATTATCATATGAATAAATGTTTTTGTGTACAAGTAGAGTCATCTATATACCTACTTGTCAATAAGAATCATCAAGAATTACACTAAAGAGAAAGACTTCCCGAGATAGAAGAGTTATTTATATTGTTGCATTTTAGAATAAATCATCCATCATTACCATTACATATTAGAAAATCAATTACTTATCCATCCCATTTATAAATCGTTGGGAAATTGGTCCCATTATATCCAGTTGAAGCCACCACACCAAACGGAAAAGGAGTTGCCTTCAAAATCCGGACTGGGTGGTTTTCCCCAATGTTGATGCAGCGATTTTTGAGGCCTCAACATGACCCAGGGAAAATTTTAAGGATGGAAAATTATCTTGAAATTTAAAAAAAATGGTGAATCTTAGTAGTCCCTATATGCAAAGTATAATTTTTTTATTGATATATTTGTAAAATCACTCAAATTTATAATGATTTTATATATAGGACCTATATAATGTTGGTAATTTTTAAGGTGAAAAAAATATATATTGTAAAATTTGGGCGAATCATTTTTATAAAAAATGGAAATTGGTGAATCTTTTTTGTGGGAATATCATGAAAAATTAGTCCACTTGAGAATATTAGCCCCTAGAATTTTCCATGCGTGTCTTACCCATAAACTGCATTGAAATTTGTGCTAAAATTTGTGTTTTGCATAATTTTGTGGTGTTAATAAACTATTGGTTGGTGGAGAACAAATTGGCATACTCTGAATTCATAACGACTTGGTCATAACATTGAAAATTATGGTGGAAAATGATAATGTACAAGTTCTCTAGAAGAGAGGACTTCTAGAAGTGGCATGGATAAAACTAGACTTATACTTGGTCAGCTTTCTAAATTTGGTGATTTGCCAAAATTAAAAGCTCTATTAAAACATGTACTTCAAATTTCTATATGAGAAAAATATAAATTTCAAGATGTGTTTGACGGTGTGTTGGTGTATGTGATGTTGTGTGTTTAGAAGTGTAGTGTATTGATCAATGGACAGAGATTGTTGAATTGATTTTATGGTGTTTGTGGTGAGTGATCGAAGTGAGAAATTTATTTGTTTATAAAAGGAAGTGGCCTTGATGATTTGAGTTTAAAAATGGATTGAAAACATAATCATTGAGGTCAAGAAAGTAACAACTTGTAGATCAAAGGTTGTACCTCCTTTTAGTAGTAGCTAGTAAATAGTTAGGGGTTGTAGCTCCTTTCAATGGTAACTAATAAACTAAGGGTAGTGGCTCCTTTTAGTTGTAGTTTTTAAATTAGTAAGTAGTAAATTCCTTCTAGTTGTGGCCAAAGAAATTCATAGCAACAAGTAGAATCTTGTTATGTGAAGTAAATTGTAGATATGTTTGAAGAATTTTCGTGTTCTATTTGTTCTTATGATTATTGAGTCTTGTGATAATAATGTCAATTGTTGTTGAAGTATTTATTAGTGTTGGAAAATGGATAATGATAGTTATTAATTTTATTTTCCTTTAACCTTAATATTTTATTATGAACTTATTAGATTTCTTGTGTTCTTTTAGTTAGATAATTCATCAAACAAATATCAAGAACATAAACTACAACAAAAGAGGACACAGTATTAGGCTCTTAGTCGAGGTAAAACCTCTCTAAGAGGGAAAACACCGAACCCTAGAGCAAGACTTCTCCTTGTACCAAGTCGGCCCTTCCTCAAGTCCTTCCTAATTTCTGCACCAACTAGCTTTAGTTCTACAACTTCAACCTACCAGCTTCAATATTGCAACTCGTCCTGCAACTTTGACCCTACAATTTCATCCTTGCAACTTCTCTTGAAGTCCTAATCCAACCTCCTCATGGGACCTTCCTAGAGAAATACAACTCTCTCAAGGTCACCAAGGACTATATAGGGTTTTCTCCCTTCCATGTACAAAATTCTAAACTTCATCGTACTACAACTCGAACCTATAACTTTGGCCTCCTTCTACAGTACCAAAAACCCTAGATCTTCGCACGTGTGAGAAAGAGATAGAGCCTAAAAACAATAGATCTCATCCTTCCATATTCTCCTTGACTTTATCTCTTCTTCTTATTTCTTCCCAACTACAGATCAAACTCTTTCTTTGTAGATCGAACTTGTGAGTGAATGTCTCCATAATGAGGTCAAATTTATTCTTTATATAGCCTTTTCAAGGGGTCAAATTCCTTCCTTTAGGCCGACTAAATGATCCTAGACTAAAAAATAATTCCTTTTACTATTACATTTTTGCCTGGAAAGGTCTTATAAATATGATGTTGACTCCTTTGACTCAAGACAATAAATCCTAAGACCTAACAAATCATAGAAGCATGAAGAACATGCTTTTATCTAGAAGACCATCAATAATGAGCATGAAACCCGTGCTTTAGTAATAATAAATTTTCTTTTCTTTTTTTGTTTGTTATATAGGATACAATATTGAAATGAATACAATAATTACGAAAACCTTAATTGGTTACATTTATCAACACTCCCTCTAAACTAGGGATGTATTCATAATTGTACAACCAATACAGAACCATATCTCAAACTGAAGAGTACTCAAGAAGAGTCAGATTGATAATCCATATTGTAAGCATCATCATAGTGACAAACACTGCCCCTGAGGCCTAACTAGACAAAGATCTACTTTAATGAAGAGAATTATTCTAGGAATATTTACATGTGATACCACACTACCTCTACAAGGTACAAGCTCCATCCGAATGTCTACAAGGTATATCATTATAGGATTATTCTTATCTTGGGTCTCCATACCTAAGTCCTAAAAGAAAATTAGTCCTATTCAACCACTCTTCTCTTGATTTCATGTCGCATCCTCAAAGAGTGTCAGTACCTTTCCTTTCTTGGATGTTATATCCTCAAGGAAAGCACATATTCTTATCCAATCCTCGGTCATTCTCTCATCGTCACTTGAAGAGGAGAATGCACATGTGATGTCCAACATCACTCCCTCTCAACTAGAGAGGACATCTCTATTCTCTAATCTTGAGAATAAAACCTTGCTCCTATACAATAAGACTCCTTTACTCCCTCTAAAAAATAGAGGAGATAAAGAGTTCCTTTCTATTTGAGAAGTCACCATCACAATCCTTACAACGTTTCTTCATAAGAGTATCAGGTACTAGTAATTCATAGCTTCTTGTCTCCCTCTTTCTATGCATCATTGAGATTTATTTATTTCAAAGTATCATGGAGCCACCTTCTATTCTAAATTTTGTAATGGATCTAGGTCCCCTTTCTTTCTCATCACTTTCATCTTCAGCATGAAGGTATCACAAAAAGCCTTCCTAAACTTAAAATTGATCATAGCTTCCTCTTGAATTTGATCTTCCTTCGAACTTCAGGTTATCTTCTCACGCTACTACCTTTTAATCCCAAGATGTCCGCATCTTGACTTCATGGTTTCCAGGTACCAGATATCGAGCTTCCATAAAAAATCCTCATACATTTTCATCCATATAGTTGAACTTACCTCAATTGTCATCATGTATTCCAGCAACATACTTCTAGGTAGCAAAAATAATATGTTAATCTAATAACCAAATCATAAACAATATAGACTTACCTCACCTTTGTCACATTCTCATCAACATCCTCATCGAACTTTTCCACTTGAAACTTCCTTCATGCATTAGAGTGCCCAAGGATCAAAACTTTGTTGGAAATGTTTTTTCATTGATGGAAAAGTCGACAGAAAATATTGGTAAAGGAAACTACACTGGTTTTCATTGGTGGCTAAGGAAAATATTGCAACAACAGAGGTGGGAGAGGAAAAAGCAAAGGCAATGGTGCAGGTGGCTAAGGCAAAGGTATGGTGCAGAGGCGTTCGAGCCAATTTTAGAGTTGCATACCATCTTAGGTGCAGCTGGAATCCACATAAATCGGAGGAGATCAAAAAATTATTTCCAATGATATGTGGAAGTCTTAAAATGGCTTCCTAGATTGTGAGATAGAGTCGGTCAAAGATCTATGTCCAAGTCAAAGATTGCATAGCTAAAAGGTGTTAAGATGAGCCTTGGCGTGCAACCAAATTTCACAGAAATTCCAAACTAAGCAGAGATAGTGGCGAAGCCTCTAAGCAAGATGTCTAGGCTTAAATGGAGTCCACAGTAGTAGCAGAGAAATTTCTTTTTAGCTAGAGGTGGATCGTACCTAATAGTTTGGCCTGACAAAGTTTCCATGGAGGGTTCACCCAAGCAGAATAGTTTGTGTGCCGAAGTTTACACGACTGGGAGAGAAGAACTGGGATGCTAACATCTTGGCTATCATCCCCCGGAGGGTTCACCCCTGAATATTTATGAAGTGCTCAGGTCTTAGTGATCCATGTCGATGTTGGTGGCCACACACCTATCCCACCTAGATCCCAACAAATTTCTCTTTCAATTTTTCAGTTTCCTTAATTGTAGCAAAATTTACTATTTTTAGCATTTTTTCAAGTCCTGAACTTCTGGAGCCGTTTTGAGGCCCTAAAAAATGTCTTTGGGAAATCTAGGAGCAGCTTGGGTCATTGACCAATGTTTCCCGTCTAAAAGTTATAGTCCTCAGATAGATCTTTCTAACAAGATATTATGCACGTCAAACAAAGATCGTATGCCAAAGTTACGACCCCGGGAAGTTGATGTACCAATTTACCCAAATGGGGCCCATAGTTTGGCGTTTCATCTCCTAGGGTTAGGTTTTTGGATGTTTAGGGTTTTCCATTGTTCTCAACAATAAATAGGCCTTCGAGCCTCATTGTAACATAGTTTAGAGGCATGTAGCTGCCACGTCTCTTCTCAGAGATAAGCTACCATCGGCCTAGATCGTTTATTTCCATTTTTGTTTGTAATCATATTTCAGTATTTTACAGTAATGAAATGAAGTATTGTTTCTGCTGCATCTCTATATTTATGGTTATTTCTGTACTTTCTTGCATTCCCATTTAAATCCGGATCACCTAGCGACCAGGCAGATGTGGTAGACAATGCCCAAGTCTAAGCGATTAGGAGACTATCACCTAGACAACAACAGATTGGGTTGGAGGAGCCCACATTATAGGCTGACCCAGGTGGTAATAACCCGACAACATTATTTTTATGCCCCAAGTCAAAGTGACCGAGATAGGTGGAGCGGGATGACACCATGCCAACAAAGTTACCCATGAAGGTTGGAGAGGGAACACAAAAATAAGGTCTCAGGCGGTAGTTGTTGGGACATGATAACTAAGCATTGTGCAAAGGGAACTAAGCAAGTGGAGCCCACCTGGTAGTATTACCATGGCCCAATACTTTTGGCACAAAAAGGGATGGACAACGAGGAAAGAGTCGAGAAATGCACCAATTCAGCTAACACGACCGGCAAATGAAAAGGGAGCAGGACGAGGCCCACTCTAATAACTCAGTCCACGGAGGGCTAGCCAGGAGGAATAACAAATCAGGAATTCACAATAGAGTTTCAGCCCAACAGAAAAATAAATAAAAAGTCGGTAATCCCAAAAACAAATTAACAAATGATTTGGCTGAAAAACAAGGCCTCAAAGAACCTTTTATCTCTCCTCTTACAAAATAAAGGTGTCAACATATTATTGGATCATAGAAGACGATGTGGATGGCGATGTCAACATGACATGGTCCAATCAAAGCAGGAAATATGGCAGGTGGATTTGGATTTTTTGGGTAGCAGAATGGCCCTTTTCTAGGTGACATGTGTCACCGTTAAGAGGTTGACATGTAACATAGGTGACATCATCCCATAGGTTGGAGCCCAATGGTTTATTTTTGGTGCACAAAGAAATTGTTAGGTGATAGGCCACAAAATTAGACATAATTAAGGCCCATCTAACCTTTCCTAGGCACATAAAGGCTATATTAAATTTCTCCTTCTACACTTAATAATGTTTTTTAGCTTTAATACGTTCTTAGGAAGGTTTAGAGGTAATTGCATATTATGTGTTTAATATTATTTATTTTTGCAGAATATTGAGAGAATATGGAGAAAATTTTGAATGAGATAATATAGGGAATTTCTCCCTACTATAGGATGGACCAACATTGGATAATAAATTCACAAAATATCATGAAATTATTGACAAATTCTAGAACTCCACTGATTGAGAAAATCTAGGAATGTGTTCCCTGTCATTTGATGAAAATTCCTAGTTTTGGGAACCAAATCCACTATTTGAGGGACTTTGGAGGGGAAAGTTTTCTCCTTTCAAGGATAATTATTCCTCACCACTTTATATAAGTACCAATTCGAATTATCCTCCAGGGGCATGTATTTCTTAGTCTTCTTGTGGAGAAAACTTGTTATTTTGGAGCTCCACTTTCATTTTTAGTAGGGATGTACTTTGATGGATTCAAATAATGAATTTTGGTGCCATTTTTAGCTTCTAAAGATTGGTTTCCTTCACAGGAGTCTTATTTTCCTTGCGCTTGGCCATCCCAAGATCTTTAGATTCCTCTTTTATAATTTATTTATTTCTTTTAAATGTCTTTTTCACTTGCTTCTCTTATTTATGCATTGATTATTCATGTTTCTTTTTTTTTAAGTCATATTGGTTAAAAGATTGAAGTGAGTTATTTTGAAGGTTCTTTATAGAGTCACAATCATGTTTAATCCTTAGAAAAAGAATTTGAAATTCATATTCATTACTGAACTACTTGGATTGGTTTACTAGTTTACAAAACTAGAATTTCTGGAAGTCCCTTGTAGCAAAATAGTAGTATTTTTCTGCTATTTTTTAGAAAATGTTAATGAGATTCATTTGAGTTTATTCTAATTGTATTTGGTCATTAAAAAAATCAATTTAATAACAAAATTTACCCCATAGAATTTTCACTTGATTAGGTTAGGGATTTGGTTTGTTAACTAGCTCATGAGTTCTTGAATTTCCAGTTTTTAAACTAGTAATATTAAACGATATTTTAGCACATGCTAACAGGGGTATTTTGGAGTGATTCCATTTGGATTGGAGTCTTAATACATCCTACTTAATAATAATAAAATTTCCATCCCAATTTCATTTTACTTGCTTGGGAATTCAGCAAGTTATCTCGCTCTTGTAGCAAAATGGGGCCTCCTGTAGCACCTCCTCTAGTAGTCTCCTATAGCACGTATAAACTTGACCAAATTTGCTCTAAAATCTTGTTTTTTTTTCTTAGGCTTGAATAATGACTCCTAGGCTCTGAAAGCATGATTGAGTAAGACTAAAAACATCTTAATCCTTTTCTCTTCTTTATTAAATTCACCTCTACAATTATGGCTAGTGGAAAGATTCATGACTTGAAGAGCATAATGATGATTTTTATGATTACCTTATGAACCTTGTTGAAAAAAATTACCTTGAATGCAATGATTTGAGAACGATTTCATTTTTTTCATACATATTAAGCTATGGTTTCCATTTCTGACATCATTATTTCTATTGCATAAGCTTGGCTTACTTTTGATGTACCATTCACACTTTGCAAATAGGTTAATGTTTATAGTTCTGCAAATAGGATTAACAATTACATTCATGAAAAGTAGAATAGTCTTTCCTTTTTGCAAAAGTAACTAGGATCTATTCTTTGAAAAAGCAATTAGGTTTCCTTTCCATTTCCATAATTAGTTTAAGCTTGGATTTCATGGCATTCACTTCATTATATTAGATCAACGAAAGGACACATTGGATGATGAAAATCTAGTGTCGACACTTCTTAAGTTTGTGCAAACCCTATTTTGATAATTTAAGTTAGTAGCCTTGGTAATTGGAGCATTATTATTGCAATACTGGGGCTCATCACTTTTTGGCATCGTTGGCAGGGAGGTGTCAAAATATGCATTATGTTCTTCCATAGTTGATTCATTTATTTTTCTTTCTACAAGAACAAAAAATTTCGTTACGAATAATTCATTTCAAATATAGAAAAATTACATTGCATTAACATTGTTATTCAAAAAAAAATTACAAAAACAAAAAAAAAACTTCTACAATAGCAAACCCCCTATTTGACTACTTGGTGAAGTAAGAGCCACATAACCATCCAATTTTGCAGGTAGAAGAATTGGTGGTAGAGATGGTAGAAGAAATGGATGGAGATGATTACAATGAAGAAGATACTCTTGGATTTCCCATTCAAGATACTCATATCAGTGTTCATATGAAGAAAATCCCTCCATCTTCCCTTCCCAACTTCCATGGTATGAGGTTAGAGGATCTGGAAACCTTTCTCTTTGAATTTGAAATCCTTTGTATATCTTATGGTTACTTACTAAACACTAAAAAATTTATATTTTTTTCAACAGCATTGAAGGATAGATCTCTTAAATGGTTCACGAGGTTAGGGACTAATTCAATAATATCATGGATTGATATGCAAAAGATATTTCTATAAAAAATATAAATATCATTATCTTGAAGAAGAAATATTTAGAACAACTCAAAAAGAAGATGAGAGCCTTGAGGATCTAATAGAGAGATTTGTGTATAATGTTAAATGGGAAAAATTACATCATTTAGGATTTGACACACTAAAAAATCTACTACTTAGAGTAGGATAGATAAGAAATAAATAAAAAAGGGAAAAAGGGAGAGAAAAAAAGGAAGAGAATAAAATATTAGGTGAAAACCTCTTTTGAGGCACCTAATATTGGCTCATTGATTGAAGACCTCCTTGAGGCAGGTGGTGGGTAAAAAACGAAAGGAAATGATCCTAGGCAAAAACCTCCTTTTAGCTACATAGGCAGACATATTAGTTGAAAACCTCATTGAGGGAGCTAGTAGGCCTAAGAAAAAAAATGAAAATTGTAAAAGAAAAAAATTATTTTCTCCATGTATCTCCCTCTGATGAATGCATTTTATCTCCAACCTTTGCAAGCAACAAGAACAATTTAGCACCAAAAGAAAAAAGAAAAAAAATCAAAAACCTAGTCAAAGAAAGTCAAACTTGGGATTTCTCCTCCTTTGCCCAGATGCTCAAATAGTACCAATACCATGAAAATCCATTGCCCTCATCCATTTCCAGCATCCACGCATCATTTCCAAGCCTTTCCCATTCATTTCCCTTGTTTTCCTAAAAATGGTACATGAAGGTTTTGTTATGCTACATGATGCCAAAATACACAGGTCAGAAAATTATTTTACATATCTAAAAAGTCGTGCATCTATTGGCTGCGATGTTTCATGGGGAGATGCATATGGATGATGGTAACATGTTCAAGGATTTTTATTAAATTCTAGTGAACACGTTTCGATAAATTGACCTCCATCACCTATAACCATTTTAAAGTTTTCTCGATATTCGTGCATTCATTGGCCGATATATTTTATGGAGAGATGCATAAGGATGATGGAAACATTCTCACAAAATTTCAAGTTAATCCAATATACCATTTGAGGGATATGGATAAAATAATTTTGCTATAGGAGCATTCCAGAATTGCTACAAGAGTGACTAGAATTGCTACAGGGGTGTGATTGGCGTGGAAAAAGAGTTTAGATCTTATGTTTTCCATCTAGTAACAAGAGGAGGGGTCCACCATAGCCTCATAATTCATTTTCCACACCACTTGACCTTTTCTCCACTTTTATTTTCATCTTTGTCCATGAAAAGAAACCATTTTCACCCCTTCCACCACAAAAAAGGCCTATGATCCTTATAAACAGATTACTCATGAATTATCAGTATTTTTAAAGGTGTCACTTGAAGGAAATAACGATCCTAGGAGGTTCTATGTGAATGCTACAAGAAGATACACACTCCTGTAGCAATCTACACAAGCTCTCCAGAACCACAATCAAAAGCACTTGGAAGAACCAAAATGAAGAATTGACCAACATGAAGCATTGAGGGATCATCTCGTTGATCTTGGGCAACCACAAAACTTCTACAAGGATACTATAGGGTCATTGATCATCTCTAACATTAGTAGTTTGATCCACCATCAACAAGACCTACAGTGAAAACTTCGACCAGTCCAACACATTTCAAGAGAAAACAAATTTCAGAGTAAAGGAAGTTCATGGAGAAATGAGCATAAGAAGATGACACCTCAATAACCTAGAATATTAGTGATTACTTTTGTTCACAAGAAACATGAAATCATCAAAGGGCCATCACTAGCAACTTTAGAACCACCAAAGGTAGCTTCAACAGTGATATAAACAACCTCAATATCACCTACAAAAGTACATCAAGGATAAGGTCAAGGTATGAAATCCTCAAAACCTCTCCTAGAGACTTATTTTAACTCAAAAAAATGTTATAAGTGTACAAAGGAAAAGGTTTTTTATAACCAAACTTAGTAGTAGAGAAGCCTCAACATTATCTAGCAGTTACCTTCACTTTTCCACCAAAACACCCGCATATGGGGGAGAGGACAAGGCATAAGTGAAGAGGACTTGAGAAAGTGGGATGTAATCATTTAGTCATGATGGAGGAAAAGGAGTGTGAAGGGGTAGGTGAAGGCCAACTCAGTTAACTCAAGACACTTTGACTTTATTTTGCATGCAATGAAAAAACAAAATAGAGAAAAAAATTGGAAAAGTAATAATGAAAAAAACAATAAACAATAAAATAAAAGAATAAAAAGGTGGACCCACCACCTCTTGGCATGCAAAGAATAGCTACTACATGATTCAGGTTGGTTGCTATAGGAGTACCAACTATGCTACATACATAGCTACTATAGGAGATAGACAAATTCATATAGGAATTTACGGAAGAGGGCTACAAGTGAAAATTTTTGCTACTAGAGTGTTGGATAATGTTAATTAATTGCTACAAGGTACAAAGAAATGCAACATCGTTGCAAAGTATTCGCTATAGATAGTCTGTGATGTATAATGGTAAATTATCCAGGGGTAAAAGATATCCAAGTTAGTAGGCTGTCCATCACATCATTCCTTTCTTTAGCTTAATTTGATTGACTATCATTTCTCCCTCTATATGAAGAAAGATTTCTTTCTAAAGTGTTTTCAATTCCAAAATTTAATGAGCAAAGAGAATTCATATTGCTAGTCAAAGGTATTCATAAGAATTTGATGGATAGTATGATGTGTCATGGCCAAGAATTTGTACCAATAGTAAGAGGCTTGGACTTGAATAAGAATGGCATTAGTAATGCGGTAATGGATACTGAGAATTCTTCTTTTCACAAGTAGAAGACCCTCTTTGATTTCCCTTTCAATATACCAATATCAATGTTCATATGAAGAACATCCCTCCATCTTTCCTTCCCATCTTCCATGCTATGAGGTTAGAGGGTCTGAAAACATTTATCTTTGAATTTGAAATCCTTTGTATATCTTATGGTTATTTACTAAACACTCAAATTTAAATTGTTTCCAGCAACATTGAAGGATAAAGCTCTTTAATGCTCATGAGTTTAGGGACTAATTCAATAAGATCATGGAATGATATGAAAAATATATTTCCAGAAAAACATAAATATCATGATCTTAAAGAATAAATCTTTAGGATGACTCAAAAAGAAGATAAGATCCTTGAGGATCTAATAGATATATTTATGTATGATGTTTAGAGGGAAAAATTACAACATTTATGATATGACACACTAAAAACGCTCTTACTTAGAAATATTATGAATGAGTGGATTGATCTCCTTGATCTCATGAGTAGAGGTGATTTATACCAATTATCATTTGAAGAATTTTGTGAAACATGGAAGCGCATATCAAGAGGAACGGCAAGAGTATGTAAATCAACACAAAGATCGGTAAGTCAAGATGAACTTGGAGATTTTCTTGATAACTTTAAAATATAAATTGTTGGCAATCTAAGTGAATAAGTAGAAATGTTAAGAATGCAAAAAGAGAAAAAGGAAGATATTGATATTTGTGTCATCCATGTAGAATCACATGCTTCTAGATTTTTCCCATCATTACCAAGGATGATGGAAGTTTACCAAGAGGATAATGGAGCAAGTCATTCACCAAAGAAGTTATGTTATGTAGCTCCAAGAAGACCATGGTAGCCTAGTCAACCTGATATGATGGAGCATCACTCTCTTCTTCACCAGTGCTTAATATCATCAAAGTCAAATAGTTTGGTCTCTAATATTTAGGTACATGTCAAAGAATATATTTAGAGGCTACACATGAGTTTATATGTCATCTTGTTATACACATGGCTCCATTGGAAGTATTCCTACACTTGAAAGAGATTTTGTTGTTTCGAGTAGAGTATGATAGAAAAAAATTAATGGAAAAGGAGTGGAAAAAACGAAAAGCATAAAATATCATGTGAAAACCTCTTTTGAGGTGCCTGAGATTGACTCACTAATTGAAAACCTCCTTTGAGGCACCTAGGAAGACCTACTAGATGAAAACCTCATTGAGGTAGCTAGTAGGCCTAGAAAAAAAAGAGAAAAAATGAAAACGAAAAAAATTATTTTCTCCATGTATCTATCTTTGATGAATGCAAGTGCTCTCCAACATTTGAAGCAACAAGAACAATCTAGCGTGAAAAGAAAAAAATTGATCAAAAACCTAGTCAAAGGAAGTCAAACTTGGGCTTTCTCCTCCTTTTCCTAGATGCTCAAATAGGACCAAGACCATGTAAATCCATCACCCTCATCCATTTCCAACATCCAATCATCATTTCCAAACCTTTCCCATTTATTTCCCTCGTTGCCCCAAAATGCTACATGAAGGCTCTGTTTTTCATTAGGAGGCCAAAATACATAGGGCATAAAATAATTTTTACCATGTCTTGAGAGGCATGCATTATTGGCTGAGTTGTTCATAGGGAGATGCATATAGATAATGGTAACATGTTGAAGCAATTTCAATAAATTCCAATGTACACTTTTCAAGTAATTTTCCTCTATCATCTACCACCATTTTTTATTTTTTCTCGATATACGTGCATCCATTGGCCGATATTTTTCAGGGATTGATGCATAAATATTATGGCAACATTCTCACCAAATTTCAGGTCAATCTAATCTACCATTTGAGAGATATGGATAAAATAATTTTTCTACAGGAGCATTCCAAAATTGCTACATGAGTGACCAAAGTTGCTACAAGAACATAATTGGTATGGAAAAATGGTTCAGATGTTGTTTTTTTAATCTTGGAAAAAGAGGAGGGGTCCACCATAACCTCATAAATCATTTTCCACACCACTTGACCTCTTCACCACTCTCATTTTCATTTTTTTCCATGAAAGGAACCCATTTTCACCCCTTCTTGCATCCCTTCCACCATAAAAAGGTCTTTGATCCTTGTAAACTAATTATTCATGAATTATTAGTATTTTTTGAAGGTATCACTTGAAGGAAATAATGATCCTATTAGGGTCTATGTGACTGCTATAGGAGGACAAAGTCATGTAGCAATCTACACAGGTCCTCTAGAACCATAATCAAAAGCACTTTCAAGTACTAGAATGAAGAATTGACCAACATGAAGGATTGAGGGATCATCTCCATGACCATGGGTAGCCACAAAACTTTCGCAGGGCTACTACAGGGTCATTAATCATCTCCAACAATAGGAGCTTTCTCCACGATAAACAATACCTATAGTGACAACTTTGAACAATCATGCACATTTCAAGAGAAAAAAAATTCAAAACAAAGCCAATGCATGGAGCAATGAGCATAAGAAGATGACACCTCAAGAAGTCAGCAGGTCATCCATCACCTTTGTTCAGAAGCAACATACAACCATCAAAGGATCATCATTAGCATCTTTAGAACCACCAAAGGCATCTTCAACAGTCATATCAACAACCTCAATATCACTTGCAACATTACATCAAGGGTAAGGCCCAGGTATTCAATCCTTAAAACCTCGCCTACAGACATAGTTTAGCTCAAAAAAATGTTGTAAGTGAATGAAGGAATTTTTTTTATAGCCAAACTTAGTAGTAGAGAAGCCTCAACCTTATCTAACAGTTAACTTCATTTTTCCACCAAGACACCCACACATGGGGGAGAGGACAGGGAATAAGTGAAGAGGAGTTGAGAAAGTGGGATGTAATCATTTAGTCATGCTGGAGGATAAGGAGAGCAAAGGGGTGGGTGAAGTCCAACTCATCTAGCTCAAAGCACTTTAAGTTTATTTTACATGCAATGAAAAAAAAAATAGGGAAAAAAATTTGAAAAAAGAAAAAATAATGAAAAAAACAATAAAAAAATTAAAGTAAAAGAATAAAAAGGCATACCCACCACCTCTTAGCGTGCAAAGAATAGCTGAAACAAGATTTTGGTTGTTTTCTACAGGAGTACCAGCAATGATACAAGAGAAAACAAAGTTGCTACATGAGATGGACAAATTGCTAGAAGAAGTTAACAGAGGGCTAGAAGAGAAACATTTTTCTACTAGGGTGTTGGATAATGATTAATTCATTGCTACAAGGTACAAAGAAACACAACAAGGCTCCAAAGGATTTTCTATAGACAGTTTGGGTTGTATTATGGTAAATTATTCAAGGGTGAAAGGTATCCAAGTTAGTAGGTTGGTCATCACATCATTCCTTTCTTTTGCTTCAGTTTATTGGCCATCATTTCTCCCTTTGTAAAATCTTGTAAAATTCTAGAACAACATATTTGAGCAAGAAAACTCAGAGTTTTAGTTTCAAAGTTCAGAGCAGAAGTTGAGGAATTGGTGAGCAACTGTAGAAGACAAATTGTGAATAACACATATGAAAAAATTAATGGTACAATGCAGTAGAATATAATTCCTTTTAAGGAAGAATTGCAATAAGCAAAATTTAGTTGAGTGAGAGGTGAGAGTTGTTGGTTGTTGCATAGGGTGTGCAATATAACTCAAGAGTAGCAGGTGTCTGTAAGGGCTGTCAATTGCATGAGTTTGAGTAGCAGATTGGTTTTTACAATAGATCTCGATCAATAAAATTGTGAGAGAAGAAGAATGTTGTTGGGGTGTGTTGAGCAATAAAAGATGTCTTTTTAACTCCTAATTATCTTCACATTAATTGTCAATCCAGGTACAATTTTCTATTTCAAGAGTGTACTCAGTCTGAGCTGGCTACTTGCTCAAGAGTAATGTTTTGAAGTATAGTGCTTTAAAATGCAAAGATAAATGAATGGTGGAAACAAAATCTAATTGGAACAACAAGAAACTGAAATGTTCTATAACTAAATCATTCACTCAAACAATCATCAGTCGAGGACTCAGTAATGATAACTCTATCCCCTGTAAACTGATGCAAATGAAAATCTATCATAGGCAAGATCTCCAATCTGAGAACTTAGATAGTGGTAGTTAGTGTCCTTTATAGTTGTAGATCCTTGTATCCACACTAAAGAAAATAACTGGAAATAGCAATTCAATTGACAGAAAAGGAACAACAACTAAGTCTATTGAAAAACTGAACAACAAAACTTGATTTATCATAAATGAATTAAACAACAGAGTTTATCCTAACAAAAATGAATTGGACAATAATCTTAATCCAACGGAACAAAAAAGAAAATTAACTGGAAACACACGGTGACTATAAGTTAAACTGAATCAACAATCTTATTCTAGCAGTACGAAAATTAATCGCATGTATTAAGGAACGACAATCGCAGTTATAATTGAACAGTAACTTAATTGAACAACAATTGCAATTATGAGTGAGCAACAATTAAATGAATAGCAATCTAAATTAGACAGTGCAGTATTAGATTAGAATGAACAACAAGACATTTCAAGTTATAATTAATAATTTTTTCACTAACGCAATCCAATTATGATTTCGATGTAATAGAGAAATTCCGTGAAATGTTCATAAAAAAAAGATTACCAAATAAAGTTAATTAAGGAAATGCAAAGGAAATCAAACCACACGACACTGTAATTGTAAAATAGTGATACAAGAAGCAGGTGAATCCACCAGGGCAGGGGCCTTAGCCACCAGTGAAGCACCACTGAGTTTACTCGAGGATCAGATAATGGAACAGAAACTGAGTTATATGTTAATCATGTGTGGAAAATTTTGCAGCTATTGCTCTTCAAAGAGAGTTGATGATCAAAGTTGAGATTAAAAAGGTAATTTCTAAAAAATCAAAATCCCTTTTTCTGTCTTTAAAATAGTTGCCCCATTTATAGTGGGCAGGTGGATACATCAAGGTTGTAGATAACCTTTAAAGTAATGATCCCTGGGGATCAAAAGATCTTTAGGGCTTCACTTAATCTTCTATTCTTCAATTATCTTCTTGTCCTCTTGCGCAGACACTCTGTTTTCTCCTTCTTTCCTGAATTGTGCGGTCTAGTTTCGATCTCCTTGTCTGGACATGGTTTCCTAGCGGAGGAATAGCATTTGCTCTACTTTTGTCTTTACCTTCCGAATAGTTGTTTTCCAAATCTTTCCTTTTCTGTATAAAAAAACACAATAATTGATTAATTCATATTATCCACTACTTTCCCATTTCAACTACAATCTTTTATCATATTTCCATTTTTTAGAATAAAAATAATTATGTTTAAAGGGAAAGATAAAGAAATGAATGGTAGAATCATACCTTTTCCTTTGCTCAATGCACCCCCGTGCTTACCCCTTTTAATGCCCTCATGAAAACCATGTAGTTTACGTGCAAAATATTTAGAGAGTAGGCTGGAAAGGGGTTTTTAGTAAGGGGTCTACAATAATGATTTGTAGCTAAAACTTAAAAAATGGCTCATGTCTACCCCTCAGGCAATTCATATATAGCCTTATATCCTGTTGGAGGATACCAGATAATGGGGCTTCGAAATCTACAACCTAGCTAAAGTGGGCCTTCTCTCAAGATGAGGTTATTATAGGTAACCAGGAGATTGACAACTAATTTAAAATTTTTATAATTGAAGGGCTCTCTGTCCTAGATATTTCGATTGGAAGTCTTCCATCGGAGTTTAGCTACTGCTATGGCAGGGTCTTTGATTGAAATTAAGTATTCTACTCCTCTCTGGACAATTGCCTTATGGATGGGTCCCAAAATCTCGATCACACACTCCTTTCTCATTAAGCTTTTATGCTTAACCCACAATTGCAATGGATTTTTTGGTTCACCTCTAACCCAAAGGTCCATCCTATTTACTTGTCTCTGAAAAAGTATTATGGACCTTGAGCCACTTTATCTAGTTAAAAACAAATGAGATGAATGCTTAAAGCTAGATATCACCCACAAAAGGACTGGGATTCTTTTCCATTTCCTCCTCCAACACAAAATTATGCAAATAAAATTCACATAGAAATCACTGGACTTTCACTCCATAATGTTTACAAGAGTTTATGAAATCATCAACAATTTTTAACTCTATAGGTACCCCTACGTTGACAGCCTTAATTTTTAACTATAAATACCTTTCTAACAAAAATAAAGCATAATTTTTGGCAGGTGCCCTACATGCTAGAGCATCAGTATATAGAGAACAGAGGGTATCCATTCGACTTACGACTGAGTTTAGCTTATTTCTTACCTTTTCAGCTTTTTCCTCTGCCTTCCAACATTTATCAAAGACCTCACTCTCTGATGCATTGATGTTATTAAATTGATGCTGTAACTTTTGGTATTTCTCCTGAGGAACAATCTCTTCTCTGAGTTTTCCTATTGTCTGCTAATCCTCTGCCAGATCCTCTTGGAGTTTCACTATCCTAGGATCATTGTCCATCAAAACATTTTTGGGTTGAATATCTACCTAGATCTTCTTATTACGATATCTGATTCCTATAGTCTGCATTTCCTTCTCATGATATGTCTAGTTAATTGTGACACTAGACGACAGTGCTTCTGTCTGAATGTCCTTGTTGCACACAGGTAGACTTTCTGTTTGGGTTGTTGCATTTGTAATAGCTGCATGTTGTTCCTTGTAGTCCTGAATGACAATGGGCATAGTTTGAGTTCCCTTGTTCCTCATTTTATGTGGTTTCATTTGGGTGGCTATATCCCTTGTTCTCAGGATTCTCTTTGAGGTTTTTCCCCTTTTTAGGACTCTTATTTTCTATCTAAACTGTTTTAGTACATTTAGTAGCATTTGTTGTTCCTTTCACAGCCTCTTGATTTCGTTCGTCTTCTTCTTTGAAGGAAGAGTTGTTTCCATTCTTAGGCCTGGGCTTTGTTCTTCCAGGACTGTGTCGTTGCCCTTGCTTGTCTCTGCTTGGAACACCTCTTCAGTGTTCTCATTATTCTAAGCAGATTTCTCAGGTGAGGTAACCCTAGTTTGATCTGCCACTTCTTGAGTGGCCTCTTCCTCTTCTTCATCCTCATCATTCATCTCCTCGGATGCACTCTTACTGTGAGCAGAGTGTTCCTGTGATTGTCCTGCCTCAATATCGAGGTTGAGTGAGATGTGGGGCTGGATATACTCACCCATATTGGCCAAAATTTGGGCCAATTCATATTCTTGCAAAGGGTTTTGTAATGGGCTTCCGCCGGAGGCTATGGATGGATCTGCTTCCTCCCCTTCTTCCTTGTTAGAGTGCTCAGTTTCCTCCTTCGGTTCCTTTTCCATGTTTTCTTCTAATTCTTCTTCCATGTTTTCCCCTCCTTCGAGTTGTGGGATTTGCTCATATTTGGTGCCCTATACTTCTAAGGACTAGCTATTGTTATCTTGGAGACTTCCAAACATTCCCCTACTTCTACTCAATCTAGAGGACTGCCTGCGCTTCCATGGTTTATTTGATGTGCTGGTAGTTCCTTTTCATTTCGAGGCTAGTAAGGCCAATCCCCATACTAGTTCTTCCCAAATAATCTGTTACTAAGCAAGATTGTGGCTGACTATTAACCGAATCAAACCATGATGACTTACTACTATTTCTGTGTGACAGGATTTCCTTGTACTCTGAGCAGCGTCATGCAATAAAAAATTTAAATATGTAGGAAAATTTACAGCACATTTTTGTCTTAATACTGCTAATAATTTGACGTGGCGTGGTCTTACCACTTCTTTTCTCCCATCGCATGTGATATAACTTTGTACTATTCTGGCTAATTCTACCCATGGTTCTCCCAAAGTTACAGGCATGACTCTTTTTCCTTTGACAGTAAGTTTCTATCCTTCATCCCGGAAGATGGCTATGGCGTCTCAAAGTCTCACTTTTTTCTAGGTCCATACTGGTCCGACTGCCGGTAGTCCAGATACTTTGACAATTACTACCTCCGTTACCATTATTCACCTTCCCCTCACCATGGAATAATCTTCTTGCAAATTCTGTAGAAATTGAATGGCCACAATTTCATGGGACTGTTGTAGCCATGTAAGGTAATTGATCCATCCTGCTCTTTCTAGAATTGCTCATGCAATGTCGGGAATTATCAACACTTGTAGTTCACTGCGTACTGATCGGCTTCCCATTTCGTCTATTCTTAGCACTCTGTTAAAATTTGCAGAACAAAACTCAGAAATAGCAATGGAACAACAAAACTATTTATATATTAGAAACATTAATATCATTAAAATTTGTTGTCTCCAAGATCTGATGAGGTCTCAGTAGCTCCGAGTAAAGGATTGACACGTATATAGGTATATTTTAGAAGACGCCCGCCCCCCTGAAGAATGATAGCTCGCCCTCGACCGTACCAATGGAGGAGCAGTGTACTAGATGACAATCGTACAGTAAAAAAGGGAACAACGTATATATTCATGGCATGATTGCAAAAGTAGCGAATTATTGAAATTGAGACTTATGATAAAAATAGCGAGTAGATATAGAAATGCTATGAAATGATGCAAAAAATAGGGGAGCGGATAGTTGGCGTAAGTAAAAGTTCTTATGCAGTCATTATCCACTTAACCATTATGATTGATTTTTAAACAATATTTCATGTGTAATAGGTTTGGAAGGATTTTAGAACATACTCTCATTTGAGATCAAAATAAAGATATAAGAAGAGGGTTTATAATGACTATTGATGTATAGTAATATGATTTCAATACCATCAGTAGAGTTATGTTTCCCACTGGTGTTCATAATCCGGACAAAGTTTCTTTTTTCACCCTTGGAACCATAATCCTTTATGTCTACCAAGGAAAGTGCTTTTTGAGAGAATGGAGGCCATTGAGCTAGCTTGGTAACCAGATGAGTCCCAATGCCATCCACCAGGAAGGAATGAAAGGTGGATAGATTGGCTCGTGATGTGACCTCCTATTCCAATGGCTTTTATTGTTCTGCTAAAATAATGGTTAGTACCCCCTTGGTCTTGGGGCAGTTAGTACCCCATCCTTCGTCTAAATAACAAAAAAGAAAGAGACCGCTTGCCTCCATATTGGGTAATTATAGCTACCACCTTCCTCCTTATTGTGCCGCTTAGATCATTTCCCTAGTGTGGTGGCCATAATGGGAATGCCACTTCATTGCTTCCTTATGAACATGGTAGGCTAGCTCTTGATGAGACCCCCTATCCTCCATCTGCCAAATCATAGAATTGTTAGTGATCAGATAGATATTTTTTTCTCTTTTCTTTTACTTTTATATAGCACTTCCTATTTATATATAGAGGATGGATCATCACTCCTTAAGATTAGGGATGGTGGAAGAAGTCTGAACATCTCAATAGAGAAAAGTATACCTTTATTCTAATTATATAATAATAATCAAAGAGAGTTATGAGGAGTAGGGAAGAACCAACATGATAAAAATAATTAATCAACTTAGTTTTAGTGGAAAAAACAACAAAGTGATATAAATAGTTGTATCCTTTACCCCCTTTTTCTTATCAATACAAAGCAGTTTCTCTAAGGATAGTGATTTTTCTTTTGTTTGTTGATTTCAGTATCCTCTGGTTTTGTGTTCTTACATGAATTTATATTTATGCCATGAAGGGATCATGACAAATGAACCATTATTCACAAGAAATTCTCAGAATGATGTTCATACAAAAATTCACTCAAAAAGTGTTGTTCCTTAAATGTAACGGCTGCTATTCCTTAAGAGGAACAAAAAAAATGCAATCTAGGAGAGGTGTTGTTCCTTTAAGAGGAACAACAACAATGCAATCTAGCGGAAATGTTGTTCCTTTGAAAAGGAACAACCAAAAAAATGTGAATGTGTTGTTCCTTTGAAAAGGAACAACAAAAATGCGAAAGTGTCATTCCTTTGAAAAGGAACAGCAAAAATTTGAAAGTGTCATTCCTTTGAAAAGGAACAGCAAAAATGCAAAAGTGTTGTTCCTTTGAAAAGGAACAGCAAAAATGCAAAAGTGTTGTTCCTTTGAAAAGGAACAACAAAAATGTGAAAGTGTTGCTCCTTTGAAAATGAACAACAAAAATGCGAAAGTGTTGTTCCTTTGAGAAGGAACAACAAAAATGCAAAAATGTCGTTCCTTTGAAAAGGAACAGTAAAAATGTGAAAGTGTCATTCCTTTGAGAAGGAACAACAAAAATGTGAAAGTGTCATTCCTTTGAGAAGGAACAGCAAAAATGCGAAAGTGTTGTTCCTTTGAGAAGGAATAGAAAAAATGAGAAAGTATTGTTCCTTCGAGAAGGAACAACAAAAATGCGAAAGTGCTATTCCTTTGAAAAGGAACAACAAAAATGCAGAAGTGTTGTTCCTTTTAAAAGGAATAGCAGGAAAAAATGTCTGTATAGAAAGTAGTTTACACAAGTAGTAAAGAAAAACTTATATAAAAAATTTAGAAGAAAAAGAGTTATTCAGTGAACTAATGCCAAGGAAGGATTATTTTCCTCAGTAAGAATCTGCATATCAAAATCTTCCCATAGCTACTGGTAAAAGGATTCCCAAGTAAACGGTTTAGGTATAGTCGCACTCAATGACCGTTTGCTTTAAACGAATGTCCAGATCCGTCAATAGTAGTCAAAGTAATGGTGCCATTGTCATGCACTTTCTGTATTTCATACGGTCAAAGCCATCAAGTCTAGATTTTTCCCAGAAAATCCTGAAACCTGGAATCATATAGGAGTGCCCAATCTCCTTTGTGGAAGTTTTTCTTTTTTATCAGGGCATCATGCCATTTTTCTCTCTGTTGTTGAATTAATGCGGTGTGTTGAAGAGTCGAGAGCCTGATTTCATCTAGCTTGTTAATTTGTTGTAATCTATTAGTCTCGGCCTCATTTAAATTCAAACTCACCTCCTGTGTTGTTCTTAATGTTTGTATCTCAAATTCTATTGGAAAGATGGGTTCTTTCCCAAATACTAGCTGATATGGCGAATGGCTGGTGGTATTTCTCCACGTTGTTCAATATGCCCATAAGGCTTTTGGCAATATTGCAGCCCAGTCACGTCTGTGCGATGCAACTGTTTTTGTAAGTATTGCCTCTATCACCTTATTCGTGCTCTCTACTTGGCCATTTGCCTACGGGTGGTAAGAGGTTGTAATTTTGTGCCGAATGCGGTAGTTTTTTAATGTTGAAGCAATTTTATTACGTACAAATTGTGGCCCTCCATCTGTAATTATGTCCCTCGGGAGGCCATATCGAATAAATATTTGGAACAGGAAATGAATCACAGAGTCCTTTGTAGCTCTTGGTAGTGCCTCTGCTCCAACCCATTTGGTAACATATTCTGTTGCTACCTATATGTATGTTTTTTGATTTGATGATCGGTTAATCGGACCAATAAAGTTGAGTGCCTAGCACTTGAATGGCTCAATTACTAACTGCGACTGCAAAGGCATTTCATCAGATTGCCCAGGGCATCCTACCCTTTGGCAACTATCACAGGCCTGTACAAACTTCGTAGCATCTTTAAATATTGTAGGCCAGTAATAACATGTTTGTAAAACCTTGTGACCAGTTCTATGGTCTGTGAAATGTCCGCCACATGGTCCGTCATGATAGGCTTATAGAATGTCAAATATTTCATCTTCGCGGACACATCTTCTGATGTGCATATCTGCCCCTATATCAAATAGGTAGCCCCCAATCAATGAGAATCGGGTGCTGCGTGGTACAATCTATTTTCATTCATTGGTGGTTAGATGCTTGGGTAATTTACCTACTACTAAATAATTTTCAATATTAGCATACCATGGTGTTCTGACAGCAGCAACAAACAAATGTTTATCTAGGAACTGATCTTCGACTGCTGTTGCATCCGTTGGCTTCAGCATTCGTGAGAGAAAATCAGCTACAAGATTCTCTTTTCCAGGTCGATCTTTTATTGTGATGTCAAATTCCTGCAATAAAATCAACCATCTTTTTACTCTACCATTTGTAACATGTTTATTTGCTAAATATTTTATGGTAGAGTGATTTGTATATAAAAATATAGGATATCTAGTGATATAATGCCTAAATTTATTTACAACATGTATTACAGCTGAAAACTCCTTTTCAGTTACAGTATAGTTTAACTCAGTAGGAGATAGATTCTTGCTAATATAATAAATTTCATATGGCTTTTTATCTTCTTCCTACCCAAGAACTACTCCAATAGTTGTGTCTGAAGCATCAGATGAAATTTGGAATGGAAAATCCCAATTTGGGCCCTTAATACTGGGGCTATTGATACAAGCTTCTTTAGATCCTCAAAATCACGGTCGCACTTATTTGTCCAAATAAAATCAACATTGTCTGTTAGTGCATATAAAGGTGCAACAATCTAAGAAAAATGTTCTATGAATCTTCTATAATAACTAGAGAATCCCAGAAAACTGCGTACCTCTGTTTGTGTAGTAGGCGTAGGTATTAACAAGATTATTTGAATTTTAGCTGGGTCTACCTGTATCCCAGCTGCTAAGATATAATGCCCCAGGATAAGTCCTCCAGTCATCATCATGTGGCACTTTTCATGGCTCAAGAAAAGTCTAGTAGCGATACATCTTTGCAACACTTTTTCCAGTGTTTGTAATGCAAGCTCAAAATCATCCCCATAGGGTGTAAAATCATCCATATAAACTTCAAGTCCTTCATTTATTAAATATGAAAAAATGCTTAAGATAGCCCTTTGAAATGTGGCAAGGGCATTGCATAGGCCAAAGGGTAAGACTCTGTAAGTGAATGTTACCCATTGACAGGTAAAATTAGTTTTATCTTGGTCTTCAAGGGCAATCTGAATCTGATTGTATCCACTGAAGCCATCTAGGAAAGAAAAGAATTTCTTTCTTGCTAATGAATATAATACCTAATCAATGAATGGAAGGGGAAAGTGATATTTGTGTGTTACTTTGTTCAATTCTCTGTATTCTACACATATCGTCCATTTTCCATTCTTCTTTGGCACCACTACTAGTGGAGAGATCCACTTGCTATCAGAGATTGGATAAATAAAGTTTACATCTAAAAGTTTTTGTAACTCAGCTTTCACAATGTCTTTTAGGTGAGGATTCAATCTCCTTCGAGGTTGGAGAATGGGCCTAACATCTTTTTCCATATATATGTGGTGTGTGCATAGCTGGGGTCAATTTCCTTCATGTCTGGGTAGTCCCATGCAAAGGCTTCCTTATATTTTCTTAGAAGTTGGACCAATTTTTCCTCTTGTTTAGCTGTCAGATTTTTATTAATGTTCGAAGCTTTTACTAGTTCAATTTCTATAGTTTTGCTATTGTAAACAGAGGTAGTAGGTATAGATTGATCATGGGTTTCTTTGAGGGGATCTTCTTCTAGTTCATTATCGAATGCTGCTTCTATCATATGGCATTGTACATGGGATCTAGATTCGGATTGGTTAATGAAGTTGTTAATGATGTCGTCCTTTGTTTGGTCTTTATATTCAAGGGCATCTTCTATAGTTAATGGTGATCCAATGTTTTATGTGAGATATGATACAGGTTGTTTGTTAGTTTTCATTATTGTTAAGCTTGGCTGTGCTCAAGGGTATAAAGCTAAATTCTTGACATTACTCCCTCTAGTTATAGTCATACTGCCTTATCGGTAGCCAATGTAAGTGTTAGCAATTGCTAGCCAAGGTCTTCATAAGATTATGGGGTTTCCATCTAGCTAGTTTTTGGGGTTAATTATCAAAAAGTCAACAGGGTATTCCGAGGAGTCCACAGATACCATTACATCATGTAGTGTACCCTCTGGTCTGACTACTGATCGGTCAGCTAGTTCCAGTAGGGTTGTAGCTGGATCTAATGATGTAATGCCAAGTTTTTGACACGTGGTGGTTGTCAAAATATTAATTGCAACCCCCAAATCAACTAAGACATTTGGAAAGGTTTGTCCATTGTTTTGTAGTGTCACTAGAGGATTCCCTAGGTCTTCATATTTGACAGGTGCTTCTCTTCCTGATAATAGATCATATAGGGTACCAACTACTTGTACGGTTGGATTAGTTGTTATTCTCCTCTTTGGCTTTCTTATACATAACTCTTTGATGGTTTTTGCATATATTGGGATATCTTGGATAGCTTGGACGAGTGGGATATTTATACACAAATTTCTTAGTTCTCCTAGAAGGTCAAAGTCAATATGTTATACTGGGCGTGGTATGATTAGCCTTTCTGGGAATGGAGGAGAAGAGGTGGTTGCCTGAGCATGAGTTTGTTGTCTAACAAATTCCTCTTCTTGTACTGCTTGTTCTGAAGGAAACGAATTTTCAACTTGAATATTTTTGTCTCCCTCTGATTCTATTATTCACCCAGACCTTAATTGAAGGTCAATGCACTCCCTTAGCTTGGTTTCTAGTTTTGGTGCTTAAATTATTTGAACAGATTGAACCAGTCTATTATTAGGGTTCGGGTTGGGTTGGGCTTGGAGTTGCGGTCTGACATTGGTCTGGGGGTTCTGCTATAATGTATACGGCACTGGCAGTGTAGGTTGAGGGAGAGGGATTGTTCTAGCTGGCTGATTCATCAGTCTTTGCCAGTTTGACTACTAGGCTTGACATTGCGAAGTGGAAGGGGACCATTGCGTTGGATATGCATTGTTTTGCCAAAATGGTGGGCAATAAGGGAAGTTTGGCCAATTGTTTTGACTTGTTTGACTTGGCCATGGTGATGAATGAAATGGTTGTTGTGGCCAACTTGGGAAAGGTGGCTAATTTTTCCACATTATATTATATTGCCGAGCATAATATTGCAAAATTTGGAAAGAAGAGGATGGATCAATGGGCATACCTGGTTTTCGTGGCTGCCATTGGCGGCACTGATTAAGTAGGTACACTCATTCTAATTCTTCTTCCACCTCCTTGTAAACTGCTTTCAAACCTGGGAGTGAGGGGTAGTTCTCTGTGGAGTGGTCTTTTGTGCAAATAGCACATATTTGAACTACATCTAGTGGGAACTCTTTGTGGCTATGTTTCTTTCTGCATCTAGGGAAAAATATTGCCAAATTTGCTCTGCTTCTGCTTGTTTTTGTTTAGCTTGTATAATATCAACCTGCGTTGTCAAAGTCCCCAATATGTCAGTTTTAAAATCTTCCAGTAAATTCCTGATTTCTGCACGAGTTACACTTCCACGGAGATCCTATTGTCCCTTGTGAGCATGTCACATTCTGCTAGTTTTAGCCTTGTTCTACCTCTCGAACCTCTAATACACAAGTCAATAATGTCAGCAAAATTTTCTTCATAAATGTCACCCTTCCCCATAATATTTAGTCTTTCAACCCAATGTTCCTTCATTCCTTTAATTATTGTAGTTTTTAACACATTGTCAAGTAAGGTTAATGATGCATAAGAAGATCTCTGAAGATTATATTGAAATCGTTCAACATATTCTTCCAGTGTCTCATTAGGCCTAGCTACCATCTGAAATATTTCATCTTTTAATTCTCTGGACCTACAGTAATCTTGATACTTTTTTAGAAAGGAAACTTTCATTTGATCCCAGACATTTATAACGCCTCCAACTAATCCCATAAATCATCGTAGAACTTCTCCTTTTAGTGTGGAGGTAAATAGTTTTAGTTTTTTGGGGTCTGTTGTGTAGTCATACCCCCAGCATAACACATTGAATTCGAATAGAAACGCATCTGGGTCTTCTGATGTTAGGCCATGGAATGTAGGAATATGTTGGAAAGGAATGGCCTTCATAGGTGCATTAATTGCAGTATCTACAATGGGATATTGTAGTGTGGAGGTTTGAGGTGTTTGCTGGTTCTGGGCCATTTGATCAAATATGTGCCAATATCCTTCTGGTATTTCTAGGGAGTTATTCCTAGGCTATCTAGAAGGAGTAGGAATGGCCTTAACAACACTTCCTTGGTCTAGGATGAGGAATGTTCCTTGCTAAACTATTATCTAGGGGGATTTTGGCTTTTCAAGTTCTTCAGCTTTGTTTTGGATGATCTTGATAGCACTTCCATTATCTGGGCTGCTTGGTGTTTGAACTACTCCAAGAGGGGATCTTGGTTCTTCTATCTCCTCTGTTTCTCCTCCTCCTTCACAAAGATTACTAGAGTTCCCTTCTTGTAAAGAAATTTGGGCGAGAATTCTCAATTTCTTGAAAATCTTGCTCGTTTTCTTCTATTTGGCTATGCACCTCAGCAAAGGCTACAGATGGTGATTCTGTGGCTCGAAGGGAGCTAGTAGGTTGTCTATAAGGAACTTTTCTAGGACCTACTGATGGCTGAGATTCTGATTTCTCGATGATATCATCTATAAAGGTCAATCAGAAAAGGGTCACGGTCCCTTAGCTTTATTAGTTTTGGGTAGTGGTTTTGGATTCTTTTCAAGCTTTTTTTCTTAGTCATGCACTCAGCTCAAATACTTATTTCTACCCAATGTAATCAACAAATCTGTAGGAAAGCGGGTAGGGGAGTAAGGCTATTACATGCTCCGTACGAAGGTTCTTACCTTTCATTTTTAATACCCAATTCTCTCCTAGCATGTATTTATCAAATGCACACCACTCTTCTTAGAAAAAATGGCTACACTCTCCCTGGCAATGGCGCCAAAATATTGAGTGATAAAAGGTGTCTTTTTAACTCCTAATTATCTTCACATTAATTGTCAATCCAGGTATGATTTTCTATTTCAAAAGTGTACTTAGTCTGAGGTGGCTACTTGCTCAAGAGTAACGTTTTGCAATATAGTGCTTTAAAATGAAAAGATAAATGAATGTTGGAAACAAAATCTAATTGGAACAGAAAGAAACTGAAATGTTCTGTAACTAAATCATTCACTCAAACAATCATTAGTCGAGGACTCAGTATTGATAACTCTCTCCCCTGTAAACTGATGCAAATCAAAATCAATCATAGGAAAGATCTCCAATCTGAAAACTTAGACAGCGGTAGTCAATGTCCTTTACAATTTTAGATCCTTCAATCCACACTAAAGAAAATAACTAGAAATAGCAATTCAATTGACAGAAAAGGAACAACAACTAAGTCTATTGAAAAACTGAACAACAAAGCTTGATTTATCATAAATGAATTAAACAATAGAGTTTATCCTAACAAAAATGAATTTAACATCAATCTTAATCCAACGGAACAGCGAAGCAAATTAACTGGAAACACATGGCGACTATAAGTCAAACTGAATCAGCAATCTTATTCTAGTAGCATGAACATTAATCGCAGGTATTAAAGGAACGACAATCATAGTTATAATTGAATAGTAACTTAATTGAACAACAATCGCAATTATAAGTGAGGAGTAATTATATGAACAACAATTTGAATTAGATAGTGTAGTATTAGATCAGAATGAACAGCAAGACATTTCAAGTTATAATTAATAATTTTGTCACCAACGCAATCCAATTATGATTTTGATATAACAGAGCAATTCCGCGAAATGTTCATAAACAAAAGATTACCGAATAAAGTGAATTAAGGAAATTCAAAGGAAATCAAACCACACAAGACTCTAATTGTAAAATAGTGATACAAGAAGCAGGTGAATCCACCAGGGCCAGGCACTTAGCCACCAGTGAAGCACCACTGAGTTTACTCCAGGACCAGATAATAGAACAGAAAATAAGTTATATATTAATCATGTATGGCAAATTTTATAGCTATCACTCTTCAAAGAGAGTTGATGATCAAAAATGAGATTAGAACAGTAATTTCTGAAAAATCAAAATCCCTTTTTCTATCTTTACAATCGCTGCCCCATTTATAGTGGGCAGGCAGATACATCAAGGTTGTAGATAACCTTTAAAGTAGCGATCCCGCAGGATCTTTTGATCCTGAGGGCTTCGCTTAATCTTATACTCTTCAATTATTTTCTTGTTCTCTTACACAAACGCTTTGTTTTCTCCTTCTTTTCCTAAACTACACACTCTAGTTTTGATCTTCTTGTCTAGACATGATTTCCTAGTGGAGGAATAGTAGCTGCTCTGCTTTTGTGTTTACCTTCCAAATAACAGTTTTCCAAATCTTTCCTTTTCTGTATAAAAAACAAAATAATTGATTAATTCGTATTAACCACTACTTTCCCATTTCAACTATAATATTTTATCATATTGCTAGATTTTAGAATAAAAAGAATTATGTTTAAAGGGAAAGATAAAGAAATGAATGGTAGAATCGTACCTTTTCCTTTGCTCAACAAGGTATTGCATGAGAGAGTAGATGATTAGATGAGGCAGAGTTGTTGGAGTTGATGAATTGTTCAACAATGCTAAATTGCTAAAATTTGTGGTGATTTGTTCAAAAAATAGGGATTGTTGAAGGTCATTGCATCAAGTGTTTTTATGGTGCCTTTGGTGAGTAGTTATAGTGAGCATAATTGAGGCAAGTGGTATGTTGGTTATGTTAGGCCCTTATACCAATAGGTGTCATATGTCATGATTGGCTTGATGAGCTATGTAATATGTTCATACCTCTACTTGTTGCAAAGGTTTTCCATATTTTCAAAAAATCAAAAAATAAAAAAATGTAAAGAGGGTATGCCCTAGAAAAATAATAAAAGGGTAAAAAGAAATAAAAGATGGTCAAAAAATAAAAGAAAATGAACCCCAAACAAAATATAGACAAGGAAAGTGTGAAAGTATAAATGCGACTACTTTTTCACTTTTTGTAATAAACAATAGTGTGTAGCTTGTCACTTATGCCACAATTAATGAATTCTCAAACTGTTTAAGCTTGGCTAATTCATTTTTCAATTTTATGTTGTAGAAATAGAGAACAAATATCTGACCAAACAGTGTAATCTTGGTAGATAAGTAGATAGGTAGAGTAAATAAAAGGAGCTCAACGGTTTAATATGAGCCCTTGGATGTAATAAGTGCAGACTTAGATAGGCTTTGCCATGTAAAAGAAAAGAAATATTTGATAAGGGTTTGCCATTCTAAGTGCACCCTAATAAAGAATAAAAAATGCTAGGATAAAGTAGGTAAGGTAGGTAGTTGATGTTGCAGAATTATATGTGATGAATGATGTTTCTAAATGTGGTAATCTTTCACTTTCATCACAAGGCCAAGGCATAGAGTACATTGAAAACATCTCAAGCAAAGCAAGGTCAGAATAATTAACTCCCCTTCTCATTTTCCCTAATTATTCACTAATTTCCCCTAAGTACTAAGGTATTTTCTAAATTGGAGGGGTTTAGAGCATTTCTCTAACTTCTGGAGGGACTGGACCCTCGGCCCAATAATTTAAAAGATTAAGTACTTAAAACTATTCATAAATAATTCATTCACCTTTATAAGTATTTTCCTAAGTAAAATCCTATTTTACTTAGGAAAATTACATAATTTCTCATAAAAACCCTTTTCACTTAAGCCTAAGTTAAATACACAAATCAATTGTTTTATACTTAGCGCTTTTCATTTCATTGTCATATTAATTTTTAACATATATTATATAGATCCCTGTTAATGTTTACCCTTTCCCGTATAATATAAATATGAAAAACCTTAAATTTCTATATATCCCGCCCTTGGTTAATTATAGCCGTAATACGTCCTAACTGGGATTAATTAGTTAATATGTAAATAGTTAACGTCCCATAAATGTTGTGCGCATCAATATGGGATTAATTAACCTTTATGGATAATTAATAACCTTCCTCGACCTATCCTGCCATCCTTGATATAATTAATTAACTCTTTAATGTATCAGACCCGCCTTGTTAAAACACATCATATCGCATTCCCCGTCGACTGTCTGATCAGGTCCTCAAGATCTGACCGCCATTATAGATATCGCACGACCCTTTGTGACTGTGCATTAGCGCACGGTCACAAAGTCATTTTTGCACAACACCTCCACCACGCGTCAAGAGATCTACGGAATCACTGGCTCCCGACTTATTACCACCTATCCCCAAAAGCGGTGCGATATGAAACCGCTTACCGCTTTCCCGCATATGACAAAAATGTCATGTCACTCCCCGCTGATGTCATCCATCCGGAAACTAAAAAACCCCGCCAACCCTTAACTTTGTAAATAAAAAAATAAGTCATTTTCGTTGCTTTGTACTGTAAACCTGTGCTCCCATGCAAAGAACGTCGAGGTAAACAGTTCGAAGTTTTCAATCGCCAACCTACTCAAAAAACTTGCAGCCGACGCAACCTAGAGCTTGTTAGCCACTACCAGTACTTGAATTTCACTGTTCATCCCCTGAACACAGGTATTTATCCAAATTTTCCTCAAAACCGTACAAGTTCTTGTTTTCCATTGTAATTTCTCAGAAAAAGACCCAAATTCATTACAATTCAATCTTTTTTTTCATCATATAAGTTCCTAAACCCTCTATTTTGCCAAATTTTCAAAGAAAACCTAACATTCCCTTTCTGAATCCACAAGACCCAGAAATGGAAACCCCCGTAGCTTTGAATGTTGCACCCATGAATGCTCCTCATAAAGATTTAGACCATCTACACTTGGCAGATAAAGACTTCCAAATAAGAGACCTTTCCTTTGATAAAAATCACCTCAAAGTCTTTTTCCAAAGTAGAGATAACCATCTAAATGGCTCTGATGTCCTAGGATTGTGGGAATCCAATCTTCCCAGGTACTTTCTCCCTTCAGTCCATGTTTTTCCTGATATAATTCATCAATTCCATGCCAATTATGATCCTAACCGCATAAAAGTTATGTCTCCAAGCCAAACAATCCTCTTCCCAATAACTGTTGAATCCATCAATGAAATGTTACAATTTTTCCCCAGTCAAGCTCCGACTCCCCTTTCCGTTGGATATTTACTTGAGAAATCAACTCAATTATCCCAATCAGAACTTAATCACCTCTGACAGACTTTCATGTTAGAGAAACATCAGCCCAAGGGCCCACCTCCTTATTTGCAAACTTTCTTCACAGATATGGGAAGAATTATTGTTGATATGATATCTTTAGTTATGAGATTCAACACTAGTGAGTATGTTGATGAGATAACCCTAGTATTGTTGTCAATTTTTTCTCTCAGATAGTCCCCTGCTGTTAAATATGATTATGTCTCCTATATTGCTGTTAAAATTCATGAATAGTTCATGAGACTGAACAATGAAGGGGCTTTCAAATATACCACCTTCATATATCATCTCATGCTTTATTATCAGTCAGAAAATTTCCCTTTCCCTGTCATGAAGCTTGATACCAAGGGCAATCCAAGGTCTGTTATCTTTTGGACTTCCATTTTCCATAAAACCTTTGATTCCCCTTACTCCTACAATGAGTTCATTGATTAGTTTGTTCATATAGCAACCACTTTATTGACAGGAATTTCCCCTCCTAGGATTAGTGGTGATATTAAGAAAATCCTTCAGCTCTCCAAGCAATACAAAATAGGTGATTGGTATTTATACAAAAACCATACAGAAATCAGGATATATGGGTGTGAGCTCTGCCCTTTCAAGTTACCAAAATATGTTCCAATGAGACTGTTTGCATTGGAATATTTCATACAAATGATAAATTTAGACTTCGTCCGTTTTTATAATGCCAAAAAGAAAGCTCAATTCATAATCAAAAATCAGTTAGGCCCTTTTGTCTGCAACACTACAGAAGCATGGAGAGAAGCAGAGAGAATTCTAGAAGATCACCTTAAGTTACACAAGTTTTGGGTGGATGCCATATGACCCTAATAGCTTTATCTTTGGTAGAAAAATGAAGCACATGCTGTCACCATACATAGACCATAGAATCCTAGATATTGAACAATTTACCATATGGACAAATGTAGGGGAGGAACCCTTGTAGAAACTGATAGGGAACAGGACAATATAGAGAATGTTATGAGGGATCTTGAGAAAAATCTTTACCTGGATTCTTTTGGGTAGGTACGACTTGAGTCTTCTCAAAGGTCAGGGATTAGTGCCTCTACAACTGGAACCTCTCAGTAGCACTCATAGGATACCAGCACACTAGCTATAGAAACATCCAAGGGAAAGGAACCAGAGACCAATACTCAAGCTATAGAGCAATCTACAATGTCTAAACAACTTGAAACTTGTAAGGAACATGCCCAAATGCACACTCCTCCAACTCAAGGCAATGTTGAAGAACCCCAAATCTTACAGACTCCTTTGAATGAGGAAAGAAATAAAAAGAGAGATAGGGAAGTAGCTACCCCTGCCAATGGACCCTCAAAATAGCTTGGTGCTAAAAGGCAAAGGCTAGATCCTATTTCAGAGGAAGAATTTGTTGAAGAGACTACTGATAGTCAAAGGAAAGAAGGAGTAGATAGTCATCAAACTTTCCCAGTAGGTGGGACATCCACTAGCTCATAGAGACAAGAGCTAGAAAGACAACAAAGTGCAGAGGTATGATCTTTCGGGCCACCAGGAAAAGACACTTTAGATATCAAGAAGTTTATAGAAATAAAAGCCAGAAATGATCCATTAAGGTTCGAAGTTTACAATCAATATTTGAAAATGGCTCCCACTAATCAAAACAGATTGATGTCAACCTATGACATTAAAGAAGGTAAAATGATAATGATTTATTTCAAACCTAAAGTGCAACAGCCTCAATCAGTAGCAGACTATCTTAGAACCAATTTTGAGGTCATGGCAAAGAACATTCATCCTTTGGACCAAAATGAGTTGCAAAAACAAATAGGAGAGATGATCTATTCTACATTAATTGGAAAGGCCATGATGGCCCAAAGACTGGAAAATTCCTTGAACAATATAACTGCCCAGTTACAGTTAGAGAAAGCCTCCTCACATGCTAAAGACAACATAATAAAATCTTTAGAAGAATTGATCATTGGGTTGGGTCATGATCCGAAAGATGTTAAGGCTGTAGAAGCCTTAATTAAAAAGAAAGATGAAGACATAGCTGCTTTAAGAAAGCAACTAAAGTTACCTCCTTCATGACATCGACAGACTGTTGAGATCATAAAGCAAAGGTCTGAAGAAGAGCTGATGGATTTAGTCTTAAAACTTAGTGAAAGACTAAACGAGACTGGGCAAGAACTAGAAAAATCATTACAGGACAAGCATGGAGAGTCGACCTCTCAGCCTCCTAATGTGATACCTGTAGTCTCAACTGCAGTCCCTTCAACCCTTGGAATAGCTCTGGCACCAAACATTCCAGCAGCCATAGCTGAGGTAGTCACAGGTCCAACCACAGAAGTAGGTACAGGAACAGGAACAACATCAGCAGGGATTTCAAATCTAAGTACAGAGGAGCTAATAAAATCAATGGAAGAGATGAAACTGCAAGTTTCAGAGCTAAAAAAGGTAAAAGAACAATATGTTACCTTAGAACAGAGGTATGATCTCTCAAAGATAAATGTTGCAGAAAAAACGAGGGAAATTAAAGGATTAGAAAACAAGGTGAAATCATTAGAAAAAGATCTTACATTTGACAAGCCTCTGACAGACATTAAGAAGATTCTATGGACCAACATCGCTCAGTCAATAAATGATGTTTGGCCATCAATCCAAATAATTTTTTAGCAGATTGATTTGGTAAAGGCAACCTGAGAAGAGACTCAAAGGACAAGAGAAGCATTAGGAAAGATGTCTGAGGAAGCCACCAGGCTCATAAATTTTTTGAAAAACAAGAATAAGTACTAGCTTGAAGAACTTGGCATTGAAGATAGAACAGGGACCATTCTAGAAGTCAAAAGAGTATTAACTAAAAGGTCTCTGATGCAAAATTTATAAAGAAGATGCCATGAAATGCAAGAGGAAATTAATTCTTTTATGGAGAAATTTGATATCTTGTAGAGTAAAGTGCTACCTATTCCTTTCGTTATTAATGACAAATTAATGAGGCACATAGATTATGTGGACAAATTGAATCAATATGCAGGAAACTAGACAAGTTCACCAACAAGTGCATCAACATCAAAGGCACTGCCTACAGGCAGAGTTCTCTGTGACAGTCTAGAGAACTTGTTCTATGTCGAGCATGAACTAAAGCACTTGTTTCCAATTCAACCTACCTTTTTCAGGTACACCGAAACTGATGAAACCCTCAGAAAACTTCAGAAAACGAGAATACCATAGCTAAAATGGTGGGAAGAAATGTTAGAAATTTTGTAGTTTCTCCTTGATAAAAGGTAAATTTTGGTTATTTACTACAGTCAATGATAGTGAAAGAGGATAAACACATATTAAACAAGTAAAGAGTATAAGAGTAGGTTAAAGTGTATCAATAAGAAGATAAAAACAAAGCAGCCAACAAAAAATTACATCAAAGATAGCAAGATGCCAAATCATAGGGCCTAACTCCAGCACACTCTCAAGAATAGGGACATCAAACCATCCATTTGCCTCTATCTGTTATCTATGAGACCATCTAGCCCTATTTCCATGTAACATATAGTTAGTCATCGTAGAATATATCTCACTTTGTTATGAGATATTTTATTGTAATTTTTTTTTATAAATACTCCCTCATTTAGAGTATTGAGGGTGGATTCTTAGACATTGTTGTAAAACTGATTATTTTGAAATAAAGTGTTGTTGGACAAATCTTGCATGGCTGGCTGGATGTAGAATTGATGCAAAGTACTTTTTCACAGGATTCATGTGTTGAACACCAGATAAATAAGTATCTTATATCTCATGTGCTATTGTTTTATTTTTTATTATATCAATTATGTTCCATATCTGAATATCGAAACGAAAAAGAATAATTTAGAAAGTGCCTAAGTACAATCTGTCTTGAATCATTTTTGTTCTCAATGTTTTCTTCTAAACTAGCATAAATAGTGAATTCTTAATTTCTCATGTTTCCTAGTTTACTCATTTTGATCATTTAGTAAAGAATTCTTAATTGCTCTTTATTGGTGATTAGTCAAGTTCTCTTCTCTTAAAATATGTTGAAGGATTCTTAATTTCCCTTCATCCCTTTTAAGTCCATCCCATCTTTTCAAGTCTCTATTTGCTCCCTGTTTAGCTATCTTGCCCTGTGAAGCCATCCTTTGTTGAGAAACCAAATCCAGTTGAGCCATTTTCTTTGACTCCATTAGCCCAATGGACTAAACTATTCAGTTCTACCCCTCTACTACTGAATTTCACCACCAAATCCAATCAAATCTCAAAGATTTCATAAGTAGCCTAAAACCTTATAAAACAAAGCTAAATCTAAAAGAGAGAGCCCTCTCTAGGTACAGATTGGCTAGATTATGTACCCAAAAGTTGGTTTGTGGTTACCTCAGACCCCTTTCCCCTTCTTACAACTTCTAGGAAAATCTGAGTGATAACAGGTTCTAGTGTGAAAATGGATGAAAAATGGATCAACAATACCAACAAGTGGTATCTTACAAATCAGGGATAGAAGCTCCTTTTGGTGGGTGTTAGTAAAGGTTTGGGGGCAGGAGTCCCTTTCAATAGACACTGATAAACGAGAAGGGGAAAGATTCCCTTCCAGTGGGTATTAGTAAAAGAGAAGGGGAAACAATCCATTTTAGTGGTAGCTGATAAACGAGTAGGAATTGAAGTTCTTTTCAGTAGCAGTTGATAAGCCTACAAGTGGTAGCTTATGGGGCCATGATGTAATCAAGTTAAAGCTTGTAATAAAAAAAATATTGGTGTCTTGTATATATGTTTCTCATTTTGTTGATGATGTTATGTCTTACATGATTGTGTTTTTGATCCATTGATAATTGTTAAAGTGATTGAAAATTGTAATTTGTGAATATCGTATGATTTGGCCACACTACTAATTCAACTCCCCTCTGAGTAGTGTCCTGGTTTCTATTGTTTTCAACTATTGGTATCAATGTTAGTGTTCTTCAAGATCAGTTTAACAACTAGAAGGAAGATCAGTGATCATGGAGAACTAGGATTAGATCACCTCAGATGGAGTTCAATTTTTGAATGGCTCAAATTATACAATTTGGAAGGTAAGGATGATAATATAGTTACAAGCTCTTGATTTTTCTGTATGGCTATCTATGGAAAAAGGAGTGATAAATAATATGTTTGATAAATTAGAAAGGAAGGAAATCATGAGCATGTTTTCTAAGGAAGAAATTGAGAAAGTAATATGTTATAAGACTACCAAGGAGATATGGGATTTATTTCAGTCTGTCCATGACGTAGACATGCAAGCTGCATGTGATGTCAAGAGGCTTTCTGTAGTGGATGAAGCAATCAAAGATTCAAAGGGCATTGAAGATCATGAATCATATAATGATTCTTTTGTATCGAGATGCCAATTCAATGATATACACCCAGAGGAGACGTAATATACAAGTCATTTGTTGTTATGTTGTTATTGTAGAATAGTAGGCCATTTATTTTTAAATTTCTCATTTGCAAGTATTGGTGAAAGTGAGAGTTTCTCATTTAGTAATAGCGAAGAAGGCGTTACCTTAGTAGAAATAGCAGATATGGATTTTAGTCAAGAAGGCAATGGGTCCACCTCTAGTGAAAAGGAAGTAAAAGAATCCCTAGAGTCATCAAGGGATCAAAATTTTGAGAGTGAGATTGACACTTGTGGTGAATCTAGTTTCCCCTCTATTAATTTGGAGGATATTAAAGAACAATATATTTGAATAATAGAAAAATATCATCTCTTGAGGAGATTAATAAATTTAGAGCTATAAATACGAATATGGAAGAAGAGAATAACACATTAAAAGAGTAGGTGTTGAAGCTTCAGAAGCAACCAAAGAATTCTGAAGTGTTTAAAGGCATTCAAACTAGCTAGTGTTCCTATTAGGATGAGATAATGTTGAAAGATGACAGTGACAGAGAAGCAACATTAAAGAAGCCTACCATCTTTGTCAAAAACAAATCCAACAGTGCAACAGTGTTAAAGGGACCCACTAGCTATTTCAATGAAAAATCCCACAACATAGTAATAAGAAATAAAAGAATGTGACATCTAGGAGAAGGTATCCAACCCCTAATTTTTTTTTATTGCAGCAACACAGGGTACTTTTCCTTTAAGTCTCCATAGAGGAAATCGAAGGTGGAACAACATAGGTGGAATGTGTAGATTCAGCCACAACAATGAATTTCTCAGAAGGGAAATTCGAACATCCAAATACAGAAATCCACTTCCCCTCAAAGAAAATATTTTTAGTGGCCAAATAGAAGCAAGAGAGCGAGTATTACTATGAGAAATTGGACAAGAAAAAGTGTTGGTAAGACATTTATATCCTTTTTCCCCTTCTTGAATAATATTGCATGCTACAAGTGTAAGAAATCTAGACACAAAGTAGTTGCATGCAAATCTGGCAAGAAATTATTTTTCCAGAATGTTGCAAATAAAGTTGAGAGCCAAAAAAAAGTAGTGCAGGAGATATTTCAGCACCTCGAATGATGAATGGAGGTAACATAGAACAATGTTTTGATATGAAGAAAATCAACAGAAATTTAGCATATCAAATTCTGCAATTCTTGTAGTTCATATTGTTGGCATTATGATACAAATTTTGCACTATGACACAGGTGTTGTCCTTGATGGAAACTCACACAGGTGTTGTCCTTGATGGAAACTCACACAGAATGAAGAAAAAGAGGTATACGCAGGTTCCCTATTGACCAAGCTGTGTGTACACGCGAGTTAGCAGACCAAAAGGCACGTATAGCATACAAACGCACTTTCATGGAAGGAAAGGTGCGTACATGTCGGAAAATTTAGTTTTGGTCCATGGTATTTGATCCATGGTGTTGTGATGCATGGTATTGGTCCAAGGTCTCTTGTCCAAAGTGTTGACCCTAGGTATTTGGTCCAAGGTATTGATTCTAAGTGGTTTTGGTCCATGGTATTGAGTAAGGCATAAGACTATAAAAGGAGGAGAAGATCATTCAACAAGTAACTCAAGCATTAAATATCTTATGAAGAGCAAGATCGAGAATATAGGCTATTGGGCATAGTTGGATCTAAATAAAGGAAGAACCTCAATGCTTGATGAAGGATAAGATCTATTGATGGGTCAAGATCATAAGGCTTGAATTGAAGTATCTTTCTGTGGTTTTGATCTTCTATCTGAATAATTGGTGCATGTCGTAATCTGTAAATATGATGATCTGGGTATATCTAATGTTTGAATAGTTGTAAAGGTGAAATCATCACTTACAGATCTATATGCAGGTTCACTATAGCAAAGGTGTGTATGCACGCTAGGACTGCATAACAAAACAATGTATATGCAGGATCGGCTTGAGAAAAGTGCATATGCACGCAAGTTCGACACATTGAAGTAGTGTATACCTAATAAAATATGCTTTAGCTACTTCTATTTGTTGTTGCAGTGTTATGGGTCATAGCATGGGTTCTGGTTACTGTTTCTATATTTTGGTTACAAAATTCTGAGAAGTGATTGACTGATTCAGTTTTGGTTGGTGCAAAGGAGATTGATTGATGCATATATATTTGATGGTTGAATGATGTTATTGATGGATCCAGTTTGAAAATTAATGAAACGTGGTCCCTGGAAGAAAAGAGAAGGTTGTAGCCTTCTGTAGGCTTGCAAATACGTACTAGTAATCACAACAGCTAGTACAAGAGCTAGGGGGTTATAGCTCCCTGTTATAGACATTTTTGGGCACTACAATCCCAAGCATGAAATTTCCATAAACCGAGGGCTCCTAAGTCCCTAAAAGTGTTGTTCTAACCCCTAAAGGAACAAGGTCAACTGATTACAGCATCTCCCAGAAGTTCTCCATGAAAAACTGCTCAGAATTGGTCAAAACAGGATCATTTCAGCTGCTCCATAGACAAAGTGCATTGCATCTCACCTAAACACACTGTGTGGGTGCGTTGCATTTCAAAAATCCCTTCTATGGAGTGCAATGGGCGAGAAGTGACAAATGGAAGTGTCATTCCGCGAGGTGGAGAGGCATGGAAACTTCTAGAAACTTCTCCTGTGACACTTGCCTCTCTGAATTCAACCAAGGATGAGTAAGAGATCATCAATCTCCAAGTGGAAGCAAGAACTATCAGAGGGAAGACACTAATCAAATCACAAGCTGACTCATCTCCCTTACAGATATCTATATATGGATCCCTCATCCCAGAGATCCAGAGGCTAGAATTTTGCATATTGTAAGGATTGTTGTTGGTTTCTTGAGACAACATCAGATTATTGGGTGATCTAAGCTTTGTATGAGGTGAAGAGGGGCTTCCTTGGTGAGAGGATGATGCTGGGTCAGAACAACTGGTTGTAACTCCCCTTGGCTCTTTCTTGTTTATCAATAAAAGCTATTCAAGTTTTTCCTCCATACTCTTGTGTCATCCATGTTTGCTGCATTTGTATGGTCAATTTACATCTGATCCTAGATTGTTTATGATTATAGATCCATGTTATTGTATAGTGCTATGATATTGTGATCTTACAGGTACTTTGTGAAGCTGGGTGTGCAAGGGAACAAGTAGCGAAAGACTATCAAGAAAGAGAGGAATCGAACTAGGAGATTAGTGCAAGACAGAGGTTGGTCTTCTTTATTCTTCTCTCATCTATACTTCATAAAGGAAAAACGAAAGTAGCTTTACTTTGTTTGTTTCTAAGGTAGCTATCACACCTTATTGGGATAAGCAGTTCTGTCTAGACACTTTTCCCTGTAACAAAATAGCGACTCCGCTAGGGACGAATTAGTTTGTTTGGTTATCTTCCTTGTTGTCTATTTTATAAACTTACAGACGGAGCCTGAAGTCGAGCTAGGTAGCTTTCGAACTGCATTTGCAATGCAAATGCAAAGTAGATAAATATCGCTTCAGTCAATCTCTGGGATTTGTTTATAAATTAAACAACTGATTTACAAACCCTCTGATTGCCCTTTGTGATAGCTCTTAGATCCTCCTTAGATCTACCCCTGATTGTTGCATTACTGATTACCATTTGCTCGGCCAAAACCCATGAACTGAACTGCAAACTGTGACCCATAACCCAAGCAAAGTCTCGTCTCTGGCCTAGTGCAGGTACTGTTCTGTCAATCTGAAATTCAACGCACTTCCCGAGTGTAGTAGGTGCACTGCATTTCAAATTCCCTGTGTTACAGGTGCGCTGATCAGACTAGGCATTGTTCAGTTTTGGTTTCTATAGTTCATTCTTTCCAGTTCTATTCATGAATTTTGTTGCCTGTGATCAGTATATCTCTGTTTGAGACCCCTTTTCTTTGTTGTTATTCCGCCTCCTTTGTACAAAAGAACTGTAAATGTTTTTTTGTGTTTGTTGGGTCATTTTTAGTTCTCCTTTGCAAAAGTAACGTAATCGTACTGTCGTCCTTTGATTTGAAAGTGTCGCAAGTGTCGTTTTTAGGCATAGGAAAGAGTTTGATTGCTGTAGATAGTCGATTATCCTGTTACTATTGTATTTGGTCTGAATTTGTAATTTTTCTAGTGTCGAAAATAATTATTTATTTCCAAATCGTAAGGTGTTGTGATTGCCTCCATTTTTTATTTCGAAAACAAACTTGTTGATAACTGTCGCTTGAAAAGTAATTCAGATTTGTGGATCAACTTTCTTTTTACCATTTACATACTAAGAAAGTCAAAAACAAATACATGCATGTGCATTTGCATTTAGACTGTCTGATTGGTTTTATTTAGGAAAGTGCATTTAGAGTGTGCTCTTTGCTCTTTGTGAAATAATATTGTCTCTCTTTCCTTAGTAGCTAGGATTTTCATTGCACAAAGAAGATAAAGGACTGTTTATCATCTTAGATTGCATTTTAGGAATTATACATCTACATCTCGTGGTGAACCTGAAAGGCAAACTTCATAAACATGATCAACTATAAAATAAATTCAATGAATCTAACAACGCTTTGGAACCTAACGCACAACATTTAGAAGTCTAGGCTAGAGACGTATTCCGGCGTCGTAAAGCCCGGTAACTATTGTTCTCACTGATTGTTGGGTGATTCATCCACTTTGAGATAATAAGTGTCAGTACGGACTTGTGCTCCCACGTACCGTCGAGTATATTTTGGGAGACCACAATAGGCTTAATCCTTTATCCATAGGAAGTCGTGTCTGCCGCCCTATCGATCGCAATGCATTGAACAAAACATTCAGGAAGATTGACTGCCGTACCGTAAAAAGTATTCTGCAGTTTTGCGATTGATTTGGTAATCCCTCTACCTAGATTTCCAGAGTAGTCCCTTTCGTTCCTTTTCGGACTCCTTAACGGAAAAGGTTCATCTGAGAACTTATCACTTCAGGCTCATTAAAAATCGAAGGCGACTAGAGTCATCTTTTGTTTTTTATCGACTCTTAAAAATTGAAAAAAAAAGTTGTGTCAAAGCGTCTAAAATTTATTTTAAACGAAATAATCATCACCTTTCCCTACGTTGATCTCAGGTTGAGAAAATGGAATCCACCAACCAAGGAATTCCCCTTGGAGGAAATCCTAGTCCTTTCTCCTCTTGGGGAGATGTTGGTGCACCCCATATGGCCACATTGTCGCTTCTAGGATTGACAATCGGCTTGCCCATATGGCTCTTCTCAACCTCTGTCATTCAGAACACCGCAATTCCTGAACAGTCGAGTCAACAACTAGACGAATCCAGAGTTACCCACCAACCTTCTACTTCCTCCAATTCTTCCTCTCCTCCTTCTTCTTCGCTTGATGAGGTTGGTAAAGAAAAAAATCAAATACCTGAGAAGAAGAAGGAAAAGAAGAAGAAAGAAAAGAAGAAGAAGGAGCCAAAAGCGAAAGGGGGCAACCAAGCGTCGTCTAGCGAAAATCCACACACTGCACCGACCAGGCCTAAATCGCCATGTGTCATTTGTAAAGGAGACCACTATCATCGAGATTGTCCCTGCATCCTCGGATCTTAAGGGACTGGTCTCCTCGTTTGCACAACCCGGTGTCGTCAACCTCTGATGATCATGTTGAAAACACACCGTCGACTAGTGAAAATGAAGCCCCAGGACAAAAAGGAAAATATAGATTTCCTTGTAAACTGTGTGAAGGCGACCATGCTTTCCACCTTTGTCCCTTCTTAGATGAGGCTAAAAGAGTTTTGGACAATCATCCGGTTTCACCGTTACGACTTCCTCCTGGATATAAGAAACTCTTGCCAAGTCCGTCACTAGTTGAAAAGCTGGCTGACCTGCCTAGGTGGTCGGCCGAAGCGTCTATCATTGAAGACAAACCATCTGAACCCATACCAGATGAAAGTCAAAAGGTCGAGGCAACAGTTGACCCGGTCTTGCCTTCAGAGGTTCCATCTTCAGATGATACAGTCACAGAAGAGGATAAGGATGACACTGTCCAAATTCTTTTTGTAAGCACAGACTCCAATGAACATGGGGGAAATTTACCCATTCCTTTACCGCAGGAAGGAAGTTCGTCAGAGTCGTACCCGGCCATCTATTCAGTCCCACCTCCAAGCAAGCTAGTTGTCTCCTTCGACTAGAATGAGCTAGGCAGACCCCGTTTACCAGCTAGTGTACCATTCCGAATGATTGCTCAAGTATATAGAATGGTTATGGCTGGTACCATCATAGATTAAGGGGCTTCTGTGAGTATCCTTTCCTCGACTGCTTGGAAAGCGCTTGGTTCACCATCGATTTTGCCTGAGATGAGAAATCTAACAGGCTTTGACAAAGGAACCAGTCGACCATTAGGGATCCTTCCCAATGTGCCCATAACACTGAGAGGGAAAACCATTCACATGAACGTAATGGTAGTTCAAGGACCCCTAGATTATAATCTACTCCTTGGATGAGACTATATTTATTGCATGGGAGCCATTGTCTCATCACTCTTTAAAGTAATGTGTTTTCCGCACGAAGAAAGAGTGGTCAGGCTCGTAGACCAACTTTCATTTCCCGGATCACGCATAGAAAATAGTCATATACCATCCCTGAATGGTCTTTTCACACAAGGAATGTCTCATCAATCCCCAGTCCATCCACCTGATGAGCGCGAGTGATTCGGGGGACATGACTGAAACCCAGGGGGCATGCACCCTGGTCTGCTTCGGCAGGAAAACGTCGGGTATAGGATAGGTTTCCGCGAGAGATATATGACTAGACTATACTCCCATCCGTGATTAGAAGAGGGGGTTAGAATGGAACAAGATTCTCTCATCAAAGTTATGTGAGTGGATTGTCTCACCTTTGTCTATTTCGGTAGACATCGTCGAAGAAATGTTTTGTTTGCGCTGTGAATAGAACAATCTTTGGTAACCCGAAAGAGGATTACTTTTCCTGATAAAACAAATGTTTTGTTGGTAGAACAAAAGGTGGCCTTGAAACTTTATTTTATACCTGGGGGCATGCAAACCTTTTGGCATGCAAGCGAAGAGCGACTATTTTTTTTTTTTTAATTTGTAGGTCATCTAACCCTTTAAACTCATAGGATTGGTCGTTTCCTAACTTGCATAAAGAAAGGATGTGGGGAAAAACTCTAAAAATTGCTGGTTTTAAATGGGACATTCTTATGATACGACTGGATTAATCGAGCAGTTTTAGCGCATAGTTCAAGCTCATTAAAAAATAAACGTAAGCCATGAGAAAATGTTTCCCCCCGCGTTTAAGCTCATTAAAAAATGAACTGTTTCCTGGTAAATAATCATCGTGAATGTAGTACTTCAGCCTTTAAAAGCCTTGGTTGTGTTCTCATCATCACCTCCACTTTGTATTGGCTGATCATTCACCTCCATTTGATTGTTTACCCCTTTTGAGGAATAGCTGCGAAGAGTGATCTCACTAGCCATCCTTGTAACACTGCTGTGATTGGAACATTCCAAACCTTACCTGGAATCAACTGCTACCCAATTTTATCACTCGTTCCTCAAAAGATGAGTCTCCTTTAAGCTCTTTTCAACTGACTCGTAAAATATGAAAATATTTCTGAGCCATTGGCCTCTCCAGCTCGTTAAAGGGACTGCAAGTGCTATCCCTCCTCTAAATTTTAATATTTTTGGACCTGAGGGATTATTACACAAAAAGATCGAGCGCTTGTTTTGTTCGGCTCATTAAAAGTATCGAAAATTCATCCCTTCTGTATTGTTTTATACTTTTTCGAACTTAAGGGATTAGATGACGAAAAAGGAATTTTGGAGTTTCCTTTACGTTCCTTTTCAGACTCTCTAAAATTGAAAAGGACAGAGTTATCTTTGTCGTTAAACTCGTTAAAACTTAATAGCGACAAACTTGTCCATAGCAGACAAGAACGAGTTTCACTATCTCTAGGCTTGTTAAAACATAGAGATGGGTTTGCCTGAAGGGAAAATTATAGAACAAGCATATGTTATCCTCCTCAAGCTTGACAAAAATAAAGAGGTACTAGTCAGCAATGACTGGGGAGAATTGGGCAGAAAACGTGAAGAAACTTTGTTGGTAGCAAGTTGCTCTTAAACATGACACTTTCACTCCACATCCAAGTCGGGTTGGGTTGTTTCATTCACCAGTCGCATCGCCATGGTCCCATCACACCATCCACATTTGGGGTAATGCTACCAATCCATCATGTCAGTGTCACCGATATGTTCAAGAGAAGTAATTCAGAGAATTTGCCTGTGTCTCACCCGCTACAATATATTCATACTCCATTCTTTCATGACTGCCACCCTGAACCATATGTCATCAGATCGTTTTCACCTCCGTTAAAATCATTTTCTCTGTTCCGTGTCATTGATGTGGGATTCATTAAGGCCCTCCTGTGACGGATCACTTCTTGACGACATCAGCTCATTATCCAAGAAGTCGATCTAGGAACACCCCGTTCAGTACTTTGAAGCCTGCATGCCTCAATGGCAAGTTTCTCACTTCCGGCGACAGGTTTACATCAATGGCCTTCGACCAAAAGATTTTGAGTGGTGTTCGACGCCAAGTCCTTTATTCACACCACGTGAATTGTACTGCAGTACCTTGAGGGTCATTATCATTATCGGTGATTACTCTCGCGCCTGTTAAGAGCTTTCATCATTGGCTGGTAATCAGGCGATGTCTTTCCATGTTCGACTCCAGAACATCTCTCACATGGATAGACTTGTACTTCGAGTGAAGATCGAATGAGATTGAAGACCCCGAATCTAGTTTCATCCATTCAGGCTGTGATATATATTCAGGGAAATAAAGAGATCAAATGTACATCATTGCTGCACAAATAATCATCCAATCAAAGGGATGATGGCTCTACCAGAATCATCAGTCTACACTTAGACGATTGTCTGTCCTATGTACATGAAAATGAATTTATAAAGCTGAGCATGGGAATGCCCGCCTCAACTAGATCATGAAAATATTATGAAGATAATTTATTGTATTGTATCTTATTATAGGTCTCCTCCCAGCTTGAAAGAACTTCGGATCCTCATAATAAATCATTTCACCCGACATCAAAAGATTAACGACCTCATGCTTTAGGGGGCGATTGTTATAGACATTTTTGGGCACTACAACCCCAAGCATGAAATGTCCATAAACCAAGGGCTCCTAAGTCCCTAAAAGTGTTGTTCTAACCTCTAAAGGAACAAGGTCAACTGATTACAGCATCTCCCAGAAGTTCTCCATGAAAAACTGCTCAGAACTGGTCAAAATAGGATCATTTCAGATGCTCCATAGGAAAAGTGCACTGCATCTCACCTAAACACACTGTGTGGGTGCTTTGCATTTCAAAAAGCCCTTCTATGGGGTGCGATGGGCGAGAAGTGACAAATGGCAGTGTCATTCTGGGAGGTGGAGAGGCATGGAAACTTCCAGAAACTTCTCCTGTGACACTTGCCTCTCTGAATTCGACCAACGATGAGTAAGAGATCATCAATCTCCAAGTGGAAGCAAGAACTATCAGAGGGAAGACACTAATCAAATCACAAGCTGACTCATCTCCCTTACAGATATCTATATATGGATCCCTCATCCTAGAGATCCAGAAGCTGGAATTTTGCATATTGTAAGGAATTGCTGTTGGTTTCTTGAGACAACATCAGATTGTTGGGTGATCTAAGCTTTGTATGAGGTGAAGAGGGGCTTCCTTGGTGAGAGGATGATGCTGGGTTAGAACAACTAGTTGTAACTCCCCTTGGCTCTTTCTTGTTTATCAATAAAAGCTATTCAAGTTTTTCCTCCATACTCTTGTGTCATCCATGTTTGCTGCATTTGTATGGTCAATTAACATCTGATCCTAGATTGTTTATGATTATAGATCCATGTTCTTGTATAGTGCTATGCTACTGTGATCTTACAGGTACTTTGTGAAGCTGGGCGTTCAAGGGAAAAAGTAGCGAAAGACTATCAAGAAAGAGAGGAATAGAACTAGGAGATTAGCGCAAGACAGAGGTTGGTCTTCTTTGTTCTTCTCTCATCTATACTTCATAAAGGAAAAACAAAAGTAGCTTTACTTTTCTTGTTTCTAAGGTAGCTATCACACCTTAGTGGGATAAGCAGTTATGTGTAGACACTTTCCCTGTAACACTCCCTTCCAGAACAAGTTGGAGAATGGGAGAAGGTTGTGGCCTTCTACAAGTAGAAGCCTGCGTACTGGTATAAGTCTGCACCAGTACAAAAATTGTAAAAGAAGTTTCTTATTAAAAGAAGATAGAGACGATTGTAGCAAGTGGTTTTCACCCACATTGGGTTTCCACCTTATATCTTATGTTCATGTGTGTGATTGTCTATTATGTTTTACTGCACCTAGTCACTATTTATATTATTCTGATGCACAAATTAAAGATCAACTTATGATGATTTAACTAAGTTATAAGTTTTAAGAGTATACGCTAGTTGCCTTACATACATCTGCATATACACACAAGTTTAATTAACTAAAGTAGTGTATATGAATCTGATTATGGAAATGAAATATTGTTGACTTTCTAATATTGATTCACTCCCCCAGTATTATTTCCAACACATATCTCATAGAGACTTCAAACAGTTAAGAGAAGAAACATTAACCTTCATAGTTCACCAAAAACATATAGTGAGAAAGAAGAGAAAAAGTGGTCTACATGCTCACGCAATGACAGAAATCCACCCAATCGGGAAGATCAATGCAGGAAAAAAGCTCATTGTATTGAGAAAATTCAACCTCTGCAAGTGTGGAAGGCAAAGGAAAATAGACTACTTTGGGGGAGTAGATTCCTTTCTCCTCTTCATTGAAAATAAGAGGTTAGCTTCAAGGGTATCCATAAAAATCAGATGCGAGGAGCATAAAAGAACAAGTCAATGAATGCAGCTGAAGGATAAAGGGAACTATTCCCTTTTCAAGTTTGATTGATTGTTGTTATCAAATCATTTGGTAGTCATACCATGTGCAGTTGGTGATGATCTATTTACTGTTGAAGATTTTTTAGCAAGTATTGATTACAAATTTCTAATGCAAAGAAGGATCATGGCCACAAACAGAGTATACTCAAGGTTTGACTATCAAATTATGCATTAACAATTGGCATCATTAACTAGTACTAGTTATGTGTTGCATGACAGAGGTTAACGATGTTTGCTACATATGTGAGCAATTTTAATGGATTGACTCTAATGATATTGTATCACATGTATCTAAGGTATTATCAAATGGGATCAAATATCAAATTTATGATGAGTTTGCTATCATTAGAAGTCTACTAGGTGAAGCAAAAGCATGAGTTGTTTTAGCAAGAGATCCCTCTTGTTTTCTTGAGGAAAATATTGGGTGTAAATACTCCTTTTCTTATTTCCAATCTTCTTCAAAGGATAGAGAGGAAGCTTCTTGGATCATATCAGAGGCATTTGAGATTTTTTTTAGCTCAAGGAGAAGTAGTTGATAGGTCCACAAGATCAGAAGATGAAAGGATATTGTTGATGGGGGGAGCATGTTAGTATATTTTCCATTGATGCCAAAGGGGGAGAAGTAGTGTTGATCAAACTCAAGATGGTAATTATCATTGGTAATAATGTGTTGTTTGATCTTGGTGTTGGCATCAATGCCAAAGGGGGAGATTGTTGGAAAACTGTTTTCATTTATGGCAAAGGAAAATATGATTGATGGAAAAGGAAATGGAAAAGATTTGTAATGGTAAATGCATTGGTTTTCATTAGTGGCCAAGGAAAATATTATACCAACAAAGGTGGAACAGGAAAAAGAAAAGGAAATGATACAGACGGATAAGGCAAAGATATTGTACAGAGCCTTCAGAGCCAATTTTGGAGTAATAGACCATCTCAGGTGTACATGGAACCCACACATATGGAAACATCCTGAAAAATATTTCTAGTGGTATGTGGAATTTTGAAAATGGCCTCTTAGATCATGAGATAGAGATAGTCAAAGATCTATGACCCCAAGTCAAAGTTTGCAGAGCTAAAAGGTGTTTATATGAATTTTTCCATGCAACCAAAGTTGGAAGAAATCCCAAACATGGAAGAGAGGGTGGTAGAGCCTCTAAGAAACACCTTTAGGCTTAAGTGGAAGCTAAAGCAGTAGCGAATAATTTTTTTATTCGCCAGAAGTGGAGCCCGCCTGACAGGCTGGCCCGATAAAGTTACCTTGCAGGTTTCACCCTGGAGAAACGATTTTTGTGCCCAAGTACATGTGATTCTGAGAGAAGAACTGAGATGATGCCATCCCGATTGTCATACCTTAGAGGGTTCACCCTGAAATATTTATGATGTGCCCAAGTCTCATTAATCTGGAAGATGTGGCAGACAACAGCCAAGTCTAAAGGACTGGGAGGCTGTCACCTGGACAACAACAGGTTGGGTCAAAGGAGCCCACAATACAGGTCGGCCCAGATGGTAATATCCTGGTGATATTATTGTTATGCCCCAAGTCTAAGCAACCAAGATAGGTGGAGTGGAATAACGACATCTTGGTGGAGTTACACTGGAGGGTATACCCTGTAAGGTTTGAAAGGGAACACAAAGGTAAGGTCTTGGGCGGTAGTCGTTGGGACATGACAACTAAACTTTGCTCAATGGGAACCGAGCAGGTGGAGTTCTCTTAATGGTATTACCACGAAAAAATCCTTTTGGCGCGCAAAGGGATGGACTGGGAGGAAATAGTCAGGACATGCATTAGGGGAATTTTTAGGTCTAAAATGGGCCTCCTAAGGAAATTATAAAATAATAGTGGAAATAATAAAATAATATTAGATTACATCATCAAATTTTAGAGGGGAAAAGAGAAAAACTATTTTATCAATTCGTATATTCAACTTATCTCCCTATGGGTTTACTCAAATTTCGAGCGGAAAAATTCGTTGGATGAAAATTTTGATTCGTCATCCAAGGAGTACCCATGTGTCATACTTTTTATGGACCCTCATGAAAAATGAGAAATACAAGAAAACATGATTGCAATCAGGTTGTTTCATGTATTTCTCATTTTGCATGTAGTAGAGTCCATGAAAAGTATGCAACATGGGTACTCCTTGCATAAGGAATTGAATTTTGCATCCAACGAGTACTCACATCGTAATTTGAGTAAAACCTTAGGGAGATAAGTTGAAAAAACAGTATTTCCCTTTTTCCCTCTAAAATCTGATGATATAATCTAATATTATTTTATTATTTTCACTATTATTTTTTAATTTCCTTAGGAGGCCCATTTTAGACCTTAAAATTCCCCTAATGCATGTCTTGACCCTTTCCTCCTAGTCCATTCCTTAAACATGTGTAAAGGTTTAACTAGCCTAGGTTTAAGCAGCATCTCCCAAGGAATAGTAGCCTATAGTTCTTTTCCTTTTGGAAAGGGATCTTGATATTGTTTGCCCAGAACATATCCTAGAAAAACTCCATCTAGGCATGACACCGTAGGAAGCCTAAGTGTAAGATTTTGAGAATTCATTTGTTGCAAATATTTGTAGTTAATGTGTCGAAATATTTCATGCCAAAGATTACTTAATGAATTAGAATATGCAATAAAAGAGTTACCAGAAGAAGGCTCAAAACCTGCAAATTTGTATAAGCGAGAGTTATGATCTACTTATCCATATGCAAGAACAACTTCTGGATCTTGTAGTTCTCGAATGACTACATCATTGGGAGAAAACTCAACTTTTTTCCCATCCCTATAATGACAAATGTGATAAATAGAGAGTAAATTTGTGGATATGTTAGACACAAAAGAAACATTATTGATGCAACCATAATCTAACTACATAGTGCCTAATCCACAAACATCAAGCTTTGAATATTCTCCCACTACAATCTAGGAAACAATACAATCAAATGGAGATGGATGAAAATTACTGGAATGAGTCATATGATGAGATGCACCTAAGTCAAATATCCAACTATATAAGAATGCATGTAACGCTCGAGCAGATAAAGCATGCCTTCTACCATATGAAGAGGGTTTGGATATTGAAATATTACGCTGCGTCATCACTTCATTCAATGCTTCACGTTTCTTATAACACTTCGATTATGGATGCCCTTCTCCTCCACAAAAGCTGCAGGTTTCATTTTACCTCTTCTTCTTTGTCTTGGAGGAAGACCTTTCGATCTTGGAAGAGGATGGAGAGAGCTTTGACTTTTGATGAGATTTGGAGGGAGGATCACTACTTTGAGTAGAATCCTTCTTCTTTTTAGGGCTAGCTTTTGATTTTCCTTTTGAGATATGTGCTACAAGAGCTTGAGACATTGAGCTAGAAAGAACATATAATTGTTGAAGTTTAGATTTTTCTCTTGCTAAGCATTCACATAATAAATCAAAAGAAGGAATTCTAAAATTATCACCAAATGCATCCAGTGTAGAATAAAATGTAGAAGCAAATACCTGATACGGAACCTTCAAGTTGTATAGAATCAGGAAAATGCACTCACTGTCTGATTTGGTGTCTTTTCATCCCTTCAGTTGTGGAACTAATGAATGAAATTTGATAATATAGTCTTCAATAAAGGTATGCTCATTAGAGATCAATGAAGACAATTCCACTTTTAATTGTAAGGCCTTAAACTCATTTATTTTTCCAAATAGAGAGACCATCTTGTCTCAACTTTTCTTCAAAGTATCACAATTATCAAGATGGAATAGAAAACTATCGAAAACATGAAGCCCAATCAACCCCATGGCTTTATCTGATATTTCACATGATAAATATTTCATTGAGTAGTGGGCTTGGGAACATGGAGTTACGATCTTTATAAAATAGTTGAGTTCTCATAGGGAATTAGTGTAAATTAGAGCCACAATTACACTTGGGAGAATAGAAAAAAAAATTTGGGAGGAAATTTTAGAACAAACAATGCCACATTTTATTTCCCTTCTATGTTTTCCCTCTAGTGGTGGGTCTCCATCCATTCAAGATATAATTGCTTTTTTCTTGGGAAGGCTTGCACGCAGATAGGATCATTTGAGCTCTACTATGGGATATTCTGGAACTATTCCCATCCTTGTAAGACTCTTGCTAGAATCTGAATGGAGAAATCAAAGGGTGGTGGTCAAGTCTTAGAGGGAGCTTGTCCTATGTACAAAGAGTAATCAAGTAATTCTGGCTAGGAGTGGAGGACAAGTAATAATGAATCTTATGGCTTCATCTTGTAATGATGTAAAGAAAATCACTACAGAAATATTGACTTCATTAACACACTTGAAGGACATTCAATGAGTAATAGTTATTTTGGGTGGAATCCCCATGTTAATCGAGTCAACTATATTAATCATGATTGCATCTAGAATCAGGGTAGCTCATGAAATTGGACAACTAGGAGTAACCAGAAGGGTTAGAAGGATGCTTGTGAATGCAGGTGCTATTCCTATTTTGATTGAGATTATAAAAGAAAATGATTTGGCTATAAATCTTGGTGTCGGGAATGCTCTTGGAATAATATTGGTACATGTTGATTATCTTAGTCCCATTGCTCAGGCTGGTTCCATTCCCCTCTTTCTCAAAATGCTTGAAGGAACCAATCCCTAGGGGAAATAAATTGTTGAAGAAGTATTTTTTATTTTGGCAGTTTCAGAAGAGAATTTTATAGCCATTACGGAGCACTTAGTGAGGATGCTACAAGGTTCAAATGTTGAAGCAGAAGCTGCAACAATGGATGTTGAATGGGATCTCTCTACCCACAAACATTTTGTCTATGTCGTCAAAGATTCAAGTGCGATCGCTCTACTTATAAGACTGTTGGAGGATGAGAATGACGATGTTAAAGAGAAGGAATTTGGCATTGTTGCACAATTGAGTTATGATCGTGCTGACATACTAGCTTTAATAGAGGCTAGGAATGTCCCATTACTTTTGTCATTGTTGGAAAATAAATCATAAGAGCTCAAAAAAAATGTTCTTAAAGCTCTAATCAATTTCTTAAATAAGCCATCATTGAGAGATATGATTTTACAAGCATTTGATGTTTCTGATTTTCGAGATATACACTAGAGACTTATGATGATACATCAATTGGATGATCATACTGCTCACTCTCAAAGGTATATGGGTCTAGACCAATTTACATCTAATGTCTCTCTAGTTCATAAACAGTTCTAGATGATATGAATATTTATTGGTATTCATGTTTAATGATCAATCACGCATGTGTACACTAAGAGACATGACTAATTGGATATTCTCTCATTCATGAATAGAATAATAAAACATAACCAATCCATTCAAAAGGCATTGTGGGATATTTTATTATTTGCCCAATTTCACTGGATTCTATTCAACACCTCTCGAAATCTTTTACTCCTTTTAAACTAAAACCATGACCAAGTCACCATGTCACCAAAATTATCTACAAGGGAAAATAATTATCTTGCAAGTTAGAAAATACAACTAAAGATACATTTCCATGAATTGCAGACAAGGATATGCACTACAAAAAATTTAACCATGCAAATTGAAAGAAGACATAAAATACTCTCTATCATTTCCTTCATAATACAAGTTCCTGAACTACCACAAGTAGCATGATCTCTTTGCTTTGGTTCATTTCATTTACAGAGAGTTATAAATGTGCATTCAGAATTATAGAGGTATTAGCATTGCATTTTCAAGGGGCTGCATTCTAATATTCCTATAGTTAATTTTACATATTGTACTTATATGACTAACATTGATGTGCATACCTACAACTCTACCCTAATCATAGTATGAAATTCTCTTGACAAGTCAATATGACTGAAATCTTCAGTAACCATCATTGGCAAGCTCCATAGAACTAAGCTATTTCCTTGAAGTTGTGTATAGCGTTCTTCAGCATCAACCTGAGCACAAATAATTGTGGATGCAAGGCCATTGTAGTAGGTTTTTTGTAGGATATTAACAACAGTATCAAGGGTCTTTCTTAGCATAACCTCCATCAGAACTTGCACATCATACTCTTGTTTGCTATAATTTTCATTGTGCAATAATACACAATATGGTGGAGATGTCTTCCTTGATTTTCTTTTATTGTAGTGACAAGAAAATATCAAGATACTTAGAAGACGCATCAAAGGAATTTGCAATTGTAAAGACATAATATGTATTTCATTGGCAATGAAAATAAAATTCAAGTAAAATTCTAGTTGCGTACACTCTAATAACCATGTCTTTCAGAGTAGATATCTTTATTTGAAAAAAAAAATCTACATGTGACAATAAAATGAAACAAGAATCTATTCATAAGTCATCACTCTATTTATCATAAATCAAACTCTAATTCTCAACTAGGTCTATTTTTCTCAATTGTTTTAGTCTGTATTAATCCACCACCTTTTCTCCCTGGTGAGTTTGATCTAATTGCAAAAAACACCTAGCTCGTGCATGTTCCTTTTGACTATGATATTTTGTCACCTTGGAGACTTTTCAATGTTTTTTTCTTGTGGTATTTCTCCTTACATTGCCCTATTTGTACATGTAGTAGCTCACATGTGCTTAAGTTCTCATTTACCCATAAGGGAAATTTGATTTATGTTGATATGATTGAGGATGGGGAAGAATTAATCTCGAAGATGTCAAACTGGCCATCTCTTCTGACCCTACTTGTGAGTACAAACTCATGTTGTACATGACGAGAGGACAACTCTAGAATCATGGACCTCTTTCCATTATTCCTCTTCCATTGTTGTTTGTTTTGGTGAATTTTTTTTTTCCTTTCCTATTTTCCATTGATTTTCAGTTGGAGAATACTTTGTGCCTACATAGTGATTGAAGGTCTCGCTGGTAGTAAACTGTGGTTGAAATTTCAACCTTTGATATGGACCAAGATCTAGCTAGTGAGGAATAATATCCTCAAGGTTTTGTTGCATGGGAGGGCTCTGTTGGGGCTATAGTTTTCATGTTGAAGGCATAAGAGCAAGAGATATTTCTCTACCAGAGTTTAAACAAACCAAAAAAGGAAAAATATCCAATGATTTTTCCATTCTTGTCTTTTAGTTGCAAATCCTTCGATAATGATATCAACAACTATTTATGTTTTCGACTGATATGATGATAATCAATGAGATCTTACATGTATAGCTATTTATGGTTTCTTACACACTAATTTTGTTTATGTTATTATAATGTAACGAGATATTTGATCAGGCCTCTAACATAATAGGAGTTGATGGACATCTACAATTTTAACGATATTCATTAAATCTTTATATCTATAAAGTGTCTATTGCTTTATATGTGGCATTCTCTTTCATATTTAACTAGAAGAAGATTATAGTTTGATTTAAAGTGTGTAAACATCCCCTCAAAGTCTTTGTTACTAGTAAAATATATCATATTGAATTGAAGAATATATGGTTGAATTCCATCCTCTAGTTTTAAAAATAGCCTTTACTCCCTATGTTGTGGCTGGGATGGTGACTATCTAGCCATGGTGATAGCACAGGTTTTGTCGAGTTACAAGTTGATTGGCTCTTCTAGAGTAGACTTAGGACTGCATTACTTGCATGCATAATCACTTAGTCAAAAGTAAAACATTGGTAAAGTCTCCATAGCTTGAACACTCTTTCAAGTTCACTAGAGAAGTTCATAGACATACTATATCCTCTATCAAGAGATGATTCATATGTAGGAAAAATATTTTATTCAATCATAAGAAATGATAATTTTATTAATGCTGATGAGTTTCCAAATTATCTTAATGGGACTACGGAGTATATGCAGTCAAAACACTAATAGTAATGTAGCAGTGCCATGAAAACTCCTCAGTACCAAAGGAAAAGAAACACAGAGAAAAATAAAGGAGTCAATAGGAATGGGTTTGTTGGAAGTGTAAACACTGACAAGGAGAAATACTGCATTTTACTGGAAATATGGATTCATTTCCTAGGTTCATAATTGTTTGAGATTGCTATGATATTAATTACAGTAGGTTATCTAATTGAAACAAAAGACCTGGCTTTGCAGAATTCGTAGTGTGTGGAAGCCATCTCATGAAACTGAAAAGGCATTTTTTATTTGATCATTAATACTAGGAATTGCCTCTAGGCATGAAACTTACATAGCTTGGGGATACCACAATCTAATTTCCCTCTAGATGGTCAGTCTAATATGCTCAAAGCCTCAAGCACATTTTTTTGGTTTTTCCCTCCCAATTCTGTCCTAGAATGGATTTAGTTCTTTTCTAGCTAGCTTTACCAACATCCATCTCATGGAAGATAGTCTTGTTATGTGATCAACTGCCATTGGCAGTAGAATCAAGGCTTAATGGCATCTTTGGGGAGTGGAAATACTCTTTTTACTATTTTACTCAAAAAATGGTGAATCACCCCCCATGGTTGACATCATCATCTTGAATCCTATTGGTTCTTATGAAGTTTATTTTGGTTGTACATTTTTCTTAGGAGACCCATTTTAGACCTCAAAATTGCCCTAATTTTCACTATATGTTTTGACCACACAGAGATTATTTTGTTGTCTACCCTTCTCATTTCATGAAAAGACTACCCTAAAAGCCAATATATTTCTATCATATCCATGAGGTCAACACCAATTTGTGGTTCAAGGTATAACTAAGTTGGAAGAAACTTATCTCTAGACCCTATGTTATTTTTCCACCCCTAATGTTTATGGACAAGACGTCAATTTTCTAAAACATTGGAGAGACAAAGTATTACCTTTCCCATGTTGACTCCCTCTATTCAACATCATGAAAAATATCCATAAATTAGTTATCCTTATCAAACCACACATTTAGTTGGACATGATGATTGATCATTATCATGACAGTAATACTTTTCTATAATTTTTAACCACACAAAACTTGTTTTGATATCACCATAATTCACTTTTAATAAATCAACCAAAATCTTGCAAATAATATTTGGTGACACAAAGACAAAACTTTTTTTATAAATTAATAATTATTTATAACTAGAAATATCTCTCACTAAATAGAAGAATAGACTCAACATTTTATTTAATGGAATTTAATTCCCCTTGAAAAACACGTGATCATTTAGCACAATCATTTCATTCAAGCATTCATGGATTTTTTTCTTTCAAATATAAAAATTGTTTATTCCCCCCCATTTGAAAGGTTTGTTCAACGGGAAAGAGGAGAAGGAAGGGCATGACCATGACATCACAGTATGATGTAATTCATTTGGTTGAATTCATGAGATTGATTCTTTTGGTTGGACTCATGATATTGGATTCTTCGTGCCTCCAATCATGGTGATTTGGTTTTACTTCGGGGATGTGCACAAGGTTTCCCACACTAATAGTCAATGGCCTAGACGAAGCCCTCCATCTATGTGAACAACTGCAAAACTCTTCTATAAAATCACAAAGAGGCACTCAACTAAAGGATATCTACCTGGGCGGGTCGGAAATGTCATGAAACTGGGCTATGGAAATGGGAACCAAAATGGGCCTTTCCTCTAATAAAGATAACCGTATCAGGGTTACTACCATCCATCAATCATGATTTCCTGCCAAATTATGTATTGGGGCCTGGAGGGAATCCTGACTACTGGTGGGGTTTGGAAGGCACAAAAAGGTGCCTAAAATGAGGATTCAAAGGTTCAAGCCCATGTTTCATTATGTTATTTCCATCATCAAATAGGATCGGATGGAGAAGTTGTTTGGTTGGTGCACCTCATACTACTTAGGAAGCATTTCTCTATCAGTGTAAGCTAAATCAACTATATTTTTATTTTTCTCTCTTGTCTTCCCTGACTTGTATTATGACGCTATATGTCCAGGATTGCATGGAGGAAGATGAACCCAAAGGCATAAGCAATAAGGGCTTGACCAAAGAAGACAAAAGGTGCCTTTCTTACACGAAAATCAACCAACAAAATAAGCAAATAAGAGAGCAAGAATGCATTGATTATGACAAGGAAATCAAATATCTTAAGACCATAGGTGGTCACAAGGTAGATGTTATAGCACAGATGGATTTTGATGATCCAATCATCCCTAAAAATGAAAGAGGCTCAAAAAGGACCTCAGATTCGCTTGGACCCAGGATTTTGAGAGTCTCAAAGAAAAAAAATCGGATGCTGAGGAAATGGATGTGGACTTAGAAAAGTGGGATTGAGGATTTGTGCCAGAGGTGAAGTTTCCAGAGGCGAATCCCACTCAAAAGGTAGGTAGCTAACTACATTTTATATTTATTTTTTAATTATAATAATTATTGATTCTTGCCCATGAGGAACTTGAAAGAGTCTCAAACTCTCCAAGATCAGACTACAAAACCAAACTTCTAATTTATTAAACCCAAAAGAAAATGAATGTGTATACATACAATGGGATGAGCCCTATGGATAACCTCCATAGTGGGAAAATAGAAAACCTACGTGAGCTTACAACTCACAACACAACAAAGAAAACTAATTTAATTTCTTTAGAAATTACCAACACCAACACCCCCCCATAAGTGAAATGTAGGGAGGAAACAAACAAATGTGTCCCAAAAACTAGGCCTAGTGAGGTACCCATGTACAACAACAATGAAACCTCATAGAAAACCAGAAACAAGAAACCAAAGAAAAAAAAATTAGTGAAGGTAGGAGGATTCAAGAGTACCCCTCAAAGACTACTTCCTTCACACCAAGCATCAAACAAAGCTGAAGAAACCTAGGAGATGAAAGAGGTTTAGTGAAGACATTATCCACTTGCACTTCGGTAGGTAGATATTGCAGATTGAGAACTCTATCTTGGATTAATTGCCAGATAAAGTGCATGTAGATCTCTATGTGTTTTCTCCACTGATGCTGAACTGGATTTCTAGAGATGTTGATGGAACTTTATTTGTCACACCAAAGAGTGGTTGGATGCTCCTATTGAAATCCAAACTCCATTAGTAATTGTCAAATCCAAAGGACTTCTTGACTATCCAAGACTGTAGCATGGTAATTAGCCTCAGTGGAAGACAATGTAATTGTCGATTGTTTCTTGCAGGACCAAACAATAGGAGTTGAACCAAGATGGTAAACAAAGTCTGATGTAGACTTCCGATCATCAACAAAACCAACATAATCAGAGTCGATAACATATTCTAGCTTAGAAGAACCAATAGTTTACTGAATGTCAAACTTTGAAGTACCTTGAATATACCTAAGAATGCACTTAGCTTCTTGCCAATGACTCTCGTGTGGATCCTTGGAGAATTGACAGACAAGTCCAACTGCAAAAGAGATGTCTAGTTAGGTATGTGTCAAGTACAACAAACTCCAAACCAAATATTTATATAAGGTCATATTAACACTAGGTGACGAGCAACTAGTAGTGAGTGTAACACCTAACTGAAATGGAGAGGGTGATGACTTACAATCAGCTATGCCAAATCTCTAAATAAAATCAAAAGCATAATTTTGTTGATAAATGAAAATGTCATCTAAAGATTGATGAACCTGCAAACAAGAAAAAAATACATAAATCCAAGTTCGGTCATGTCGAATTGATCCATCAACTGTTGTTGTACACTCTATATCATGGATGAAGAACTCCCAATAATAATAAAATAATCCACATATATAAATAATACCAAAATACTAGTTCATTCTCTTTTAATATAAACTGTAGGATCTGAGTCACAACGAGAAAAGCCTGTAATCAATAGAAAACTATCCATATTCTCATACCAATCTTGTGGAGCCTGTTTGAGACCATACAAAGAACAACGAAGTATGCAGACAAAAGAAGAGCCATGTAAGAAACCCGGAAGTTGATCCTTGTAGATTTCTTCCTGTAAATCTCCATGCAAGAAAGCACTCTTCACATCCATCTCATAAACTAACCAGCATTGTGAGGAAGCAAGAGACAACATAAGACATATGGAATTCATTTTGGCAATAGGGGAAAAGTTTCAAAGTAATCAATACCTTCAACCTATGAGAAACCCTTGGGCACTAGTCATGCCTTATACTTGTCAACAATACCATCTACAACATACTTTTTCCTATAGACCCATTTGCAACAAACTATTTATTGTCCCTTGGGAAGAGGAACGAGATCCCATGTGTGAGTCTTCATCAAATAAGAATAATCCTCTATCATGGCAGATTCCTATTCATGTATCCCAACAACTTCAAAAAATTGTTGGGGATCTTTTGAAATGGCATGGCAGAAAAGAGAAATACCAACTGTCTTGGGCTGAATATTGTTGGGATAAGGAGAAAAATAACTAAAATTAGATATATCATAGCGATACCTTTCAAGTCGCTTCTTCTAGTGAAGGCTTATTGTTGGGTCCCTATAATACTAGTGATTACCCCATTACTATTGTAGTTATACCCCTTATTTATATTGTTGTGCCCCTATTACCCCCTTGTTGTTATTTCTGTGCCCCATAGAATCCCTCTATTGTTATTTTTGTGGCTTTATATTATTATTGTTAGGTCGGCTCGATTATATTGTGACTCCTTAGACTCCTATATATAGAAAGGAGGTTTTGTCATTTGTATCATCGAAGAATTGTTCATTTATGTAATGTAAAGGAGGTTTCCCCCTCGAAGAGGCTGAATTCTAAGGCGTGGATCTCTCTTTTCTATCTTTTTGTGAGCTGGTTTCATAACATTTGGTATCAGAGCTTTGGATTCTAGGGTTTCGTTGTTCCAAACAGGTCATCGTGGAATTTTCGCTATAACTTTTTTTCTATGACGTTTCAAAAGTCTAAAAAAAAATCCGTTTGAGAAGAAATCGTGCTAAACCTTGGGTCTGAATTTCAGAGCTTTTCGTGCAATATTTTCGCAGATATGATCTAAGGAAGTTGGTCTTTTTGCAGACTTCTGAATTACATTCAAAACAGGTGACTTGGGGAAAATCGTCATAAATTTCTCTCTGGGGATCGGATTGAAATTTCGTAAGAAGGTACAGAAAGAGGACGGACTGTAGTTTCTTGTATGCATGTTTCCAATTTAAAGGCTGAAACAATGACTCATGGCACGTCGTACAAGTTCACTCTACTGAACTAGTCTAAAAGCAAGTCACTGTGGGAGATTTCACATAACTCTTCCTTGGAGAATCCAATTTGGGTCAGACTTGTGGCATTGGAAAGAGGACACAAAAGGCTACTACAGGTTGTAATTTTAGAACTGGATGACCCGAAATTACAGAGATACATCAGATTAAATATCAGGCTTCTATAAAGTGAAAAAAAGTTGTGTAGTTTTTTTTTAATTTTTGTGTAAGCTTGGTTTAACGGAATTCATGGGGCATAGTAAAGAATTATTATCGGTAACTGATGCCCTGAGGAAAGAAAATGCAAACACCTAGTAAGGAACCTGAAAGCTCTAGCATGACTCATGAAGAAGAGGAAGAAATGCTACATGATATATCAAAATTACAAGAACAAGTGCAACACATGTCACGCTCACAAAAGCTAACAGAAGCTAAGATAAGTGGCATGGAATCTAAGATAAATGGCGTGGAATCTAAGATAAATGGCGTGGAAGCTAAGATGGATGATTTGAAGATAGATTTGAAGACAAATTTGAAGAAAGACACGGCAAATTTGAAGACAGATATGAAGACAGACATGGCAGATTTGAAGACAGATTTGACAAATTTTCTACAAGAGATACTTACTAATGGTGAAAAGGTTGTAAAGGAAACTCATGATGTGAACAAAAGTAATGTTAATCATGATTCCATAGATTCCAATGTTGGATCGAAGACCCACCATATTCCAAAAATCGATATGAGGAAGTTTGATGGCAAGGATCTCGCCACATGGATATTACAGATGGAGCAGTTCTTCGATCTCAATAATGTGAAAAACACACAAAAGGTACATATGGCAACTGTATATTTGGAATCAAATCAGTTTGTATGGTATCAATGGCTTTTCTCTCATAAAAAATTTATCACTTGGGCAATTTTTACGAAAGAATTGAATTGCTTCCTATATCCAGCACCAGAGTGTCAAGTGATGATTGCAAATGGAGGAACAATAAATTGCTCTGGAAGGTGCCATGATATCAAGCTATCCATGGGAGAATATGTATTGACTAGCCCAATGCTTTCCATTCTAATGGGAGGTGTTGATGTTGTACTAGGAGTCCAATGGCTACAATCCTTGGGTACAATAGCTTTTAATTTTCAAGAACTTTTCATCAAATTTTCTACAGAAGGAAAGGAAGTTGAATTAAGGGGTATTGCAGGGAAACCAGGAAAGATAATCAGCTCTAATGGTATAACAAAGCTTCTAAAAAAGGAGCAAAGAGGTGTAATTGCACAATTATGTTCGCTAGATGTTTCCACATCGGAATCATCTATTTCTCCAGATCTCCAAAAGTTCCTGGACAATCATTCCAAGGTATTTGAGACTCCCAAAGGTCTCCCACCTATGTGTGATCATGATCATGCTATTCATCTGATTCCAGGAAGTGTTCCTCCAAACATCAGGCCGTACAGATATCCCTATGTCCAAAAAAGTGAAATTGAACGTATGGTTGTAGAAATGCTAGAGGTTGGTATAATTCAACCAAGTAAAAGTTTTTTCTCTGCTCCAGTAGTATTGGTGCACAAGAAGGATGGATCATGGTGCATGTGTCCGGATTATAGGGAGCTCAACAAGCTCACTATTAAAGATAGGTTCCCCATTCCTGTCATTGATGAATTACTGGATGAATTGCATGGACCAATTTACTTCACTAAGTTGGATCTTCGTTCGGGATATCATCAAATCAGAATGAAGATTGAAGACATTCCAAAAACGGCATTTAGAACTCATGAGGGTCATTATGAATTTTTGGTCATGCCTTTTGGCCTTACTAATGCACCTTCAACATTTCAAGGTTTGATGAATTCAATTTTCAAACCATTCCTTAGAAAATTTGTGTTAGTATCTTTTGATGATATACTAATCTACAACAAGTCTTGGAAGGATCATGTTGAAAAGGTTGACAGGGTGCTACAACTATTGGAGGAGAAACAATTGTATGCAAGAAGATCCAAATGTTTCTTTGGAGTCCAGGAGGTGGAATATTTGGGTCATATTGTATCTCATGAAGTAGTTAAGGTAGACCCTAGCAAAGTTAAAGCCATTAAGGAATGGAAAATTCCCACATCCATAAAGCATCTGTGAGGATTTCTTGGGTTGACAGGGTATTATCGCAAGTTTGTTAATAATTATGGGAGAATAACAGCACCTCTAACAACATTATTGAAGAAAGATGCATTTTCATGGACTCCGGAAGCAACAAAGGCCTTTGAACATCTTAAAGAGGCAATGTGCCAAGCACCGATCTTAGCTACACCGGACTTCACAAAAACCTTTATTGTGGAATGTGATGCTTCAGGAAATGGAATTGGTACTGTTCTAATGCAAGATGAAAGACGCATTGCTTTTGAAAGTCGTCCAATCAAGGGAAAGATTTTAAGCAAAGCTATTTATGAGAAGGAAATGTTGGCAATACTCCATGCACTTAAGAAATGGCGACCCTACCTAATGGGTAGACACTTCAAGGTAAAAACGGATCATGATAGCCTTAAATACTTTTTAGAACAAAGATTATCCTCTGAAGAGCAACAAAAGTGGGTCACAAAGATGTTGGGTTATGACTTTGAAATCATCTACAAAAAAGGGAAGCAAAATGTGGTGGCAGATGCACTCTCAAGAAAGGATGAGGATGTGGAAGCATTGTTGTGCACCATTTCTATTATCCAACCAGATTGGATAAACGAAGCAAGAGAGGAATGGAAGAATGATGAAGAAGTGTGGGCACTTATTCGAAAGCTACAACAAGATTCCAGTACGTCTGATACATTTAGCTCGCAAAATGATTCATTATGGTACAAAGATTGCTTATACCTCTGTAAGAATTCCCAGCTAAAACAAAAGATTCTTATGGAATTGCACACTTCTCCCTTAGGAGGGCACTCAGGATTTTTAAAAACTTACCACAGGGTTAAGAAGGAATTTTTTTGGGATGGCATTAAATCAGATATTCAAAAGTTTGTGGTGGAATGTTTGGTTTGCCAACAAAATAAAGTTGAAACAATTAAGACACCGGGTCTACAACAACCTTTATCCATTCCAAGCCAACGTTGGGAGGAGGTTTCAATGGATTTTATCACAGGTTTACCCAAGTCTGAGGGAAAGAGTGTCATCATGGTGGTAGTTGACAGACTTACCAAGTATGCACACTTTTGTGCATTATCACATCCATTTAAAGCCAGTACAGTTTCTACTACATTTATGGAAACAATTGAAAAGCTACATGGAAACCCAAAGATTATTGTAAGTGACAGAGATCCCATTTTCACTGGAAATTTTTGGACATAATTATTTTCTTGTCTTGGTACTCAGTTAGCTCATAGCTCATCTTATCATCCTCAATCTGATGGGCAAACTGAGATAGTAAACAAATGTTTGGAAGGATATCTTCGTTGCTTTGTATTTGATAAACAGACACAATGGGTCAAATGGTTGCCTCTGGCTGAATGGTGGTATAACACTTCCTTCCATACAGCAACGAAAATGACCCCATTTATGGCACTTTATGGGTATCAACCACCATCCATCACATCATATTTATGAGAAAATTCTAAGGTTCAGGCAGTGGAACATCACTTCGAACATCAACAACAAGTCCTCCAACTCTTAAAGGATAACCTCTTGTTGGCACAAAATAGAATGAAACAACAGGTAGATCAACATTGCAGTGAAAGAAGTTTTGATGTAGGTGATTAGGTATTCCTACAACTACAACCATATAAGCAAATGTCCCTAAAGCAAGCTAAGAAGGATAATAAATTATCACCAAAGTATTATGGTTCGTACAAGGTGTTGCAAAAGATTGGTACTATGGCATACAAATTGAAGCTTCCTGCAGCTTCTCGATTGCACCCAGTTTTCCATGTTTCATGTTTAAAGAAAGTTATAGGCGACAAGCTCCCAGTTCAAACAATATTGCCAGAACTTGACAAGGAAGGAAAAATTATATTAGAACCGGAAGCAGTCACAGAAACAAGAACTCGACAGCTACGAAATCGATCAATTTCAGAGTACATTATCAAGTGCAAGAACTTATCCGCTGAAGATTCCACATGAGAGGATGAGAATTTTATGCAGAAGTATCCAGAACTACTCAAGCGTTGAGGACAACACTTTTTTGAAGGAAAGGGGCATGTTGGGTCCCTATAATACTAGTGATTACCCCATTACTATTGTAATTATACCCCTTATTTATATTGTTGTGCCCCTATTACCCCCTTGTTGTTATTTCTGTGCCCCATAGAATCCCTCTATTGTTATTTTTGTGGCTTTATATTATTATTGTTAGGTCAACTGGATTATATTGTGACTCCTTAGACTCCTATATATAGAAAGGAGGTTTTTCCATTTGTATCATCGAAGAATTGTTCATTTATGTAATGTAAAGGAGGTTGCCCCCTCGAAGAGGCTGAATTCTAAGGCGTGGATCTCTCTTTTCTATCTTTTTGTGAGCTGGTTTCATAACACTTATCCTCTCTTGTTCTTGATTAAGATGTTCCTGTGCAGGTTGATCAGCTGCAGGAAGTGGTTGGTCTTCTAGCTTATTTTCATCTTTAGGAGGAGGATTCTCATCATCCAATTGATCATCAAGAATAGAACTATCAGCATGACCTACACCATCATGGTAACCTATGGAGAGAGTGGGATTTGATGAGTTTTTGAAGTTATCATCAAAATGAACAACTCTACAAAACAAAACATCCTTTGTAACATGATCAAACAATCTATATTATTTCATGTCTTCACAGTAGCCAACAAAAAACAATGGTTAGCTCTTTTTCTCCATAGCTTTATGTTTCTCATATGGAATCAGGGCCTATGCTACACTACCAAAGACTCTGAAAGTAGAGACATAATGTTTGACATGACTCCAAGCTTCCTTTGGAGTCATATGTAACATTTCTTTATGAGGCATTTGATTCTGAATATAATTTTCATAGTTCACTGCTTCAGCACAAAAGGAGGATGGCAGGTTCTTGGACTGAATCATGAAATTGGCCATTTTTTTCAACGTCTTGTTCTTCCTTTCATAAACACCATTTTGCTAAGTAGTGTAGGGAATAGAGTGTTGATGCAATATTCCACGTTCTCTACAAAAATATTTGAATGCCTGGTCGACATACTCCCCACCATAATCAATGCCTAGATTCTTGATATAAAGAGAGTATTTCTTCTCAACAAAATATTTTACAGTTTTGAAAGTTTCCAAGACTTCACTTTTAAAAACTTAAGAAAATATAACCAAGATCTCTGTGAGAAATCATCAATGAAGGTAAGTGCATACTTAGCTCCTAAAACGGAACGAGTTGGAAAGATCATAAGATCACTATGCACCAACTCGAGGGGAACCATAGCCTATAATGCTTTCCATTTTGGAAAAGGATATTGATATTGTTTGCCAAGAATGCATCCTGAACAGAATCTATGCCTGACACCTTAGGAAGCCCAAGTATAAGATTTTCACAATTCATTTTCAGCAAATATTTGTAGTTAAGGTGTCCAAATATTTCGTGCCAAATATTACTTAATGAATTAGAATGTGAAATATAAGAGTTACCAAAAGAAGGCTCAAAACCTGAAAATCTTTATAATCGAGAGCTATGACCTACCTGTCCATATGCAACAACAACTTCTGGATCTTGTAGTTCTCGAATGACTACATCAATGGGAGAAAACTCAATTGTTCTCCCATCCCTAGAATGACAGATATGATAAATAGAAAGTGAATTTGTGGAGATTTTAGACACAAGAAAAACATTCTTGATGCAACCATCATCCAAGTACACAGTGTTTGATCCACGAACATCAAGCTTTGAATATTCTCCCACTACAATCTTGGAAACACTACAATCAAATGGAGATGGAAGAAAATTACTAGAATGAGTCATATGATGAAATGCACCTGATTCAAATATCCAACTATCTGACAATGCATGTAAAGCTCAATAAGATAAATCATGCCCTCTACCATATGAAGATGGTTTGGATATTGAAATATTATGTTGCTTCATCGCTTCACTCAATGCTTCAAGTTTCGTATAACACTTCGATTGTGGATGCCCTTATCCTCCACAAAAGTTGTAAATTTCATTTGACCTCTTCTCCCATGGCTTTGAGAAAGACCTTTTGATCTTGGAATATTATGGAGGGGGATTTTAATTTTGATGAGGTTTGGAGGGAGGCTCACTACTTTGAGTAGAATCCTTCTTCTTTTGAGGACTAGCTTTGGATTTTCGTTTTGAGATATGTTCTACAAGATTTTGAAACGTTGAGCTAGAATGAGCATCTAACTATTGAAACTTAGATTGTTATCCTATTAAGCGTTCACAAAATAACTCAAAAGAAGGAAATTTTAAATTATCACCAAGTGCATCCATTGTAGAATAAAATGTAGAAGAAAATACCTGAAACACACCCTTTAGCTTGGATAAAATTAGGAAAACGCACTCACTGTCTTATTTGGTGTCTCTGCATCCTTTCAGTTTTGCAACCAATGACCAAAATTTGACAACATAATATTCAATAGAGGTATGCTCATCAAGGATCAATGAAGACAATTCTGCTCCCAATCGTAAGGGTTTCAACTCATTTTTTTTTTCAAATAGAGAGGCAATCTTTTCCCAATGTTTCTTCAGAGTATCACAGTTATCAGGATTGAATAGAAAACTATATACAACATGAAGCCCAATCAACCCCATGGCTTTATCTACTATTTCACATGATAAAGACTTCACGAGCAGTGGGCTTGGGAACAAGGAGTTAAGGTCTTTGTAAAATTGTTGAGTTCTCATAGGGAATTAGTGCAAATTAGAGCCACAATTACACTTGGGAGAATAACAAAATTTGCTCTGGAGGAAATTTTAGAACAAACAATTCAACATTTGATTGCCCTTCTATGTCTTCCCTCTAATGCTGGGTCTCCATCCATTCAAGAGACATTTTCCTTTTGTTTGGGAAGGCTTGCATGTACAGGGGATCATTTGAGCTCTACTATTGGAGATTATGGAACTATTCTGATCCTTGTAATACCCTTGCTAGAATCTAAATGGAGAATGAAAAGGGTGGTGGACAAGGCTTAAAGGGAGCTTGTCGTATGTACACAAAGTAATCAAGTAATTCTTGCTAGGAGTGTAGAACAAGTAATAATGAATCTTATGGCTTCATCCCATAATGACGTAAAGAAAATCATTGCAGAAATATTGACTTCATTAACACACTAGAAGGACATTCAATGAGAAATAGCTGGTTTGGGTGGAATCCCCATGTTAATCAAGTCAATTATGTTAATCAGGATTGCATCTAGAGTTAGGGTAGCTCATGAAATTGGATAGCTAGGAGTCACCAAAAGGGTTAGAAGGATGCTTGTGAATGTAGGTGCTATTCCTATTTTAATTGAGCTTCTAAAAGAAAATGATTTGGCTACAAATACTGTTGTCAGGAATGCTCTTTGAATAATATTAGCACATGTTGATTATCTTAGTCCCATTGCTCAGGCTGGTGCCATTCTCCTCTTTCTGGAATTGCTTGAAGGAACCAATCCCTAAGGGAAAGAAATTATTTAAGATGTCTTTTTTATATTGGCATTTGCAGAAGAGAATGTTATAGCCATTGCGGAGCACTTAGTGAGGATGCTATAAAGTTCCAATGTTGAAGGAAATGTTGCAGCAATGGATGTTGTCCAGGATCTCTCTAGTTACAAGCATTTTGTCTATGTTGTCAGAGCTTCAAGTGTAATCCCTCTACTTCTAATACTGTTGGAGGATGAGAATGACGATGTTAGAGAGAACGAATTTGGCATTGTTGCACAATTGAGTTATGATTGTGTTGACATGCTAGCTTTAACAAAGGCTAGGAACGTCCCCATACTTTTGTCATTGTTTCAAAATAAATCATAAGAGCTCAAAGACAATGTTGTTGAAGCTCTGATCAATTTCTTAGAGAACCCATCATTGAGATATATGATTTGACAAGCATTTGATGTTCCTGCATTTCGAGATATTGTTGACATAGAATTTCTTTGATGTCAATATGGCAATATTCAAGGAGCTAGAGGAAGTAAAAAGAGCCATTGGAGGAAGCAAACAGAGCTATTGGAGCTATCGGATGAGCCAGATGAAGCAAACAAAGCCATCAAAGGAAGAAAACAGGGCCATCGGTGGAAGAAAACAAAGCCATCGAAGGAAGAAAATAGAGCTATCGGAGCAATGGATGCCAAAGAATACACTATCAGGAGCTATCAGGGCAAAGTATGGCAAAGAATGCCAAAGAATACACTATCAAGAGCTATTAGGAGCAATATAGTGTATATGTATGTAAATACACTATTGGAGGCAGAAGACTCATATACATACATATGCATTTACACTATCGAAAGCGGAAATCATAGTTACATCTGAATACACTATCAGAGCGGAGAAATATGTATATATCGGAATATAAAGGCAAAATATGAATCTGTCGGCGATATTTTAATCGGCGGGTTTGGTTATGTGCCATCACCCCAAACCCCCCACAATGAAATATATGTCTGGACCCAACGAAACATATAAGTTCGGGTGCATAAATATTGAAGTCTGCCAAAAGTGCTCTGAAGCATGTTTTTAGTGTATTTCAGATTTTCGGGCTCTAAGCCTTGGTGTGCTAAAACATGCAAATTTGCCATATATATATATATATATATATATATATATATATATATATATATATATATATATATATATATATATATATATATATATATATATATATATATATATATATCATATAATTGCGATATGTGCAGACCCATTGCAACATTATGCAATGGTTTAATGATATATTGCATCTTCCCATCGCAATAATACCTAGAGGGCTATCCTCCTGCAAGCGCCGATTGCGATGAATGTTGCGGACCCGATGCAACATAGCAATTTGGTCTATTGTTATGTCGCATCCGACATATCGCAAGTGCTTAAGGCCTTGCACCCCTGAAAGCACCGATTGCAATATGTAAAGTGGAGCGGATAAAGTTATAAATGTAGGCATAATAAATTTGAAGTCCGCCCTTTAACGTTTTGTTTGTTTTTTCATATGTTCTTGTGTATTACATTCGTGACCATAAAAAGGTGGGTCTACATTCCCGATGCATCCGACCCTCCACCATTGATCATCCCTTCATCGATCCAATGGTCTACACATATTTCAGGTGGACATGTATCTTGAGGAATACACGCCCGAAAAGTTGTATCCTCTTCCTTCCCACTACTATGTGTCGCTTGCTGAGTGGAATCAGAAACCATCCACTGAATACCAGTTCCTGCTTATTCCCCTTCCGAAATACCACTTGTGGTACAAGAATATATGTATTGTGCATGGTTTTTGAAGGTGAAAATGCATAAGAAACGCTCCCAATAGTTCAAGAGGCCTGAATGAAAGCCAATTGCGATTGCGATTGGGACATGGCATGTGGGTCCATCTTGATTGGTACAGTCTCTCCATTAAACAATAAAGTCCTGTGTATGCCTATTATCATTAAAATAAAAAGGGATTTTGTTACAGTTTTAACACGCAGCAGTGAGCACGAAGAGACAGAGGAAGCTACAGTGAATGAAAAGCCAGGAAGCCAAAGGGTAAGCCAGCACAGAGGAAACTGAAAAGAAAAAGCAATGAAGAAGAGGGAAGCCAAAGGACAAGCCAATGTAGAGGTAGCTAAAGTGAGTGTTGAAGAAGCCAAATATCTAGTGGAAAGTGGAAACGAACAGTCAGAGGCATTAGGAATACAAAAACAGGAGAAAAACAAGGAAGTGTGTGCGAATAATCAAAGTGAGAGGAAGCTGAATTTTAGGAAGAGGCAATAGAGGCAACAGAGGCAGGAGAAGCAGGAGAACATGAGTGATGCAAAAGCTGAATAGGCTTGGAGCAGAGAACTACAACAAAGCAGTTTCTACCAAGTTAGGGTTGGAGCCCACAGGGTTGGAGCCTCAGAACTGAAAGGATTGGAATCCTTTGGAGTTGGTGCTCCTATGTGAAGAACTATTGCGTTGGAAAAATAGAGTTGGTTCTTTGGAGGTTGGAGCCTCACAAAATTCCAAGTTGGTGCTTGGCAACTGATTGCAACCATTTATATATTGTATTTATTTCATTGCACTATTTTTGTTAATAAAAGAATTTTTTCCAGCTATCTATTTTTGTGTTCCATATATATATGTTTTCGTGATAAAAAGAACAATTAAAAAGGAATACTAATTCACCCCCGCAGTATTTCCAACAATTGGTATCAGAGCAGGCTTCTTCATATTATCCTAACAGCTTGAAGAAGGATTCATAGCCATGATGAGAATTCACGAAGCATCCAGAAGACCTCCTCTATTCGATGGCACTAACTTTGGTTTATGGAAAAAGAAAATGACCTACTACTTAATTTCCCTTGGACCTGAAGTCTAGCACTTGGTTCTAAATGAGTACTCAATTCCTTCCACTCTTCCAATAGATCAAGACGAGAGGAAAGCCTACATTGAAAATGAAAATGCCTTGAACTCCATCACTAGTGGAATCACTGATTCCGTGTTTATAAAAGTCATGAATTGCAACTCTGCCAAAGAAATGTGAGATAAGATAATTGGCTTATATGATGGGGACTCAAAACTCAAGAAATCAAAGCTTCAAATTCATATAAGGCGATTTGAAAGTTTGAAAATGGAAGATGAAGAAGATATTGCAACATACTTTCTCTGAGTAGCTGAAGTGGTCAACTCTGTTAAAGGATTGGGTGAAAACGTTCAAGAAAGTACCATTGTTCAAAAGGTATTAATATCTCTTCCAGACATATTTGACTCCAAAATAAGCGCCATAGAAGAAATAAAGTATCTAGATACTCTCAAGATGGATGAACTCCATGGAATCCTCACTACCTTTGAGATGAGAAAAGGTGGCCCAAGCTCCAAAGGTGCAGCATTCAAGGCTACAAAATTAAAGAAGGTGAAAGAAAGAAATGATTGTAGTGATGAATCTGATGTGGAATCCGAATTAGCTCAATTTGTACGAAAGTTGAAGAAAGGATCTAAGCTAAAAGGTAATTACTCTCTTATATGTTTCAAATGTGGAAAAATAGGTCATTATGCTGCAAAATGTCCTCATAAACATGATAGTGATGATGAAGGAAATTCTAAAAGAATGGTATACAAGAAGAAAGGTTTCAATAAGAAGAACTTCTTCTATAAGCAAGATGAATCCGATGAGGATGAATTTGTAGTCGTAAAAAAAAAAATAGATAAGGAAAGTGACCATGATGAAAGCCAAAAAACGTTATTCACGACATTCACAAATTATGATGACTCAGGGCTAGAAGGAAATGTAGATTAACTGTTAATCACTGCCATTGAAGAAAATGAGAAATTATAGAATAAAATCATTTCTCTCAAGGTAGGAAATGAGGAAACAACAAGAAGAGAAGGTCTATTGAAAACAAAGTTAAAAGAAAAATAAGAGACTTGCGAAGAACATGAAGCTGAAATAGTATCTCTAAGGAAGGAATTGGAGAAAGTCAAAAAAGGTTGGAAAAGCTCTCAAATACTTCAGACTATCCTAAAAAATAAAAAGCCTCAACATGACAAGTCAGGAATAGGTTTTAAAGGAGAATCATCAAGCAATAATAATAGTAAGAAAGGTAATGCCGACGCACTTTCCAGCAACCCAAAAGAAGAAAAATTATGTCATCAAAGGTGCATCCCAGATCCAAAGAATGAAGAGAGAATAAATCCAAAGAAGAATGTGGATTTGAATCATGGATACTACAGCAAACACAAACTAGTATTCCATTAGAGGCCCATCTCAAATCTAAAGAATGAAGCAAGATTAATTCCAAGGAAGGAAATTGACTCAAACCATGGCTACTACAATAGGTACAAAACTATCTTTCTTTTACATTTTTTTCATTATAAAAACTTTGGTCATCAAGCCAGACATTACATGGCTCCCAAGAGTGAAACCATCAAACCATATGGCCCCAAAAGGAAGGGATAAATCAAAACCTTCAATTTGTTTGATCCCTTGACCAAAATTGATCTGATTTGCTCATTATGCTACAATAATGGACACTATGAACAAAACTGTTTACTCAAAAGAGGAAAAGCAAGTAGTGAGAATTCCAACATGGATAAATGTGGCCTAGATCTATACGCTCAAAATAATGAAAATCATTGGTTTGTGGATAGTGGGTGTTCTAGACACATGACAGGGGACAAAAGGAAGTTTGTCTCATTGAGCAAAAAGGAAGGAAATGTGCCCTTTGGAAGTGCATCTGCCAGAATTGCGAGACAAAGAACTGTTACTCTTATCAATGGAAAAGGAAAAACTCAAGATGCTCTACCAGTAGATGGGCTCAAACACAACCTCCTGAGTGTCAACCAAATCTGTGATCAAGGACATAATGTTGTCTTTAGTATGAAAGACTATGAAATAAGCAACTCTTCCTCAGGGGAACTTGTGGTAAAAGGGGTTAAAACACCAAAAAACATTTACATTCTGAACAAGATTGAAGAAAATAAATGCTACCTGAGTCAGACAGATGAAAGTTGGTTGTGGCACAAGCGACTTGGACATACAAGCTTCAAAAATCTGATCAATATCAGCAAGATTAAAGATGTACAAGACATTCCAAGGCTATTCAAACCAAATCAAGGAGTATGTGGTGCATGTCAACATGGAAAGAAAACCAGAACTAGCCACAAGACCAAGGAGCTCTCGACATCAAAGCCCTTGGAGATCATCCATGTTGATTTATGTGGATCAACTAGAAATTAGGCACTCCAAGGAGAAAGGTACTTTGTTTTATTTGGTGATGACAATACTAGAATGATGTGGATATATTTTATAAAATATGAATCTGAAACATTTGAGTGTTTTAAGAATCTAAAAGCTCTTCTAGAAAATGAAAAGGACTCAAAAATTAAGTGCCTCGGAACAGATAGAGGGGGAGAATTCACATCAAAAGAATTTAATAAGTTTCGTAATATACATGGAATTAATAGAGAATTCTCTACTGCCATAACATCCCAGCAAAATGGGGTAGCGTTATCAGGAAAAATAGTGTCCATTCAGAGCTGCTAGTCCCACTAAGATGGGTAGCTATCTTAGAAACAAACAAACTAAAGTCATTTGTGTTTTCCTTTATGAGAAATAGATGAGAGAGAAGCAGAGAGTACCAACCTCAGTCTTCCACTTAGCTCCTTTCTTGTTTCCTCTCCCCTTTGACAGATCTTTGCCACTCCTTCCTCGCTTGTCCTACTTCAAAGAACATCTGTAGAGTCAAAGCAGCATAATTCCATCAAAGCATAGAGATATATAATCATAAACAATATAGGATCAGATATATATTAACCATACAAATGCATATATCAATACAAAATCCAGAGATATACAAGAATATGGAGGAGAACTCAAATAGCTCTATTGATAGAAGTAGTAGAAGAGAGGATTACAACCCATTGGTCTGACACAGCACCATCCTCCTAGCATAAAATCCCTCTTCACCTCATGAAAAGCTTAGATCATCCAACAATGTTGCACAGAGAAACCAACAACACTTCCTTACAAAATACAAAATTCCAGCCTTTGGATCTCTAGGATGATGGATCCATATATAGATATCTGTAGGTGGGTGAGTCAACTTCTGGGTTTTTGATTAGTGTCATTTCTCTGATAGTTCTCAATTCCACTTGGATATTTCATGATATCTTACTCATCCCTGGGTGAATTCAGAGAGGCAAGTGTCACAGGAGAAGTTTCTGGAAGATTCCATGATCATCCACCTTGCAAACTGTCTCTGCCATTTTTCTACTCTCGCCCATTTCACCCCATAGAATGGTTTTTCAGTATGCATCACACCCCCCATGTGCATTAGGTGGGATGCATCGCACTTTGACCATGGAGCAGGTAAGATGGTCTAGTTTTGACCAGTTCTGAGTAGTTTTTCATGGAGAACTTCTGGGAGATGATGTAATTAGTTGACCTTGCTCCTTTAGGGTATGAAACAAAACTTTTAGGGACTTAGAAGCCCTTGGTTTTATGGACATATGTGATTGGGGTTTCAGTGCCCAAATATGTCTATAATAGTTGCCCCCTAAAGCATGAGGTCGTAAATCTTCTGATGTCGGGTGAAATGCTTTATCATGAGGATCCGAGGTTTTTCGAACTAGAAGGTGACCTGTAATAAGATAGAATACAATACATTATATTCATAATATTTTCATGATATAGCTTAGGTGGGAATTCCCATCCTCAGCCTTATAAATTCATTTTCATGCACATACGACAGACAACCGTCTGTGTGGCAGACTGATGATTCTGGTAGAGCCATCATCCTTTGGCTTGGATGATTATCTATGCAACAATGATGTACATTTGATGTCTTTATTTTCCTGAATATATCACAGCCCGGATGGATGAAACTAGATCTGGGGTCTTCAAAACTCGTTCAATCTTTGCCAGAAGTACAAGTCGATCCATGTGAAAAGATGTTCTGAAGTCGAACATGGAAAGACATCACCTAATTACCAACCAATGATGTAAGTTGTTAACAGGCGCGAGAGGAATCACCGATAATGATAATGTCCCTCAAGGTACTTCAGTACAATTCACGTGGTGTGAATACATGAGTCGATGTCAAACACCACGCAAAATCTTTCGGTCGAAGGCCATTGATGTAAAACTGTCGCCGGAAGTGAGAAACTTGCTATTGAGGCATGCAAGCCTCAAAGTACTGAATGGGTTGTTCCTAAGTTGACTTCCTGGATAATGAGCTGATGTCGACAAGAAGTGACCCGTCATAGGAGGGCCTTAATGAATCCCACATCTATGACATGAAACAGAGTGAATGATTTTGTTGGAGGTGAAAATGATCTGATGATACATGGTTGAGGGTGGCAGTCATGAAAGAATGAAGTGTGAAGGTATTGCAGCAGATGAGACACAAGCTGGGTTGGTGAATTCTCTGAGCGACTTCTCTTGAAAATATCGGCGACACTGAAATAGATTGGTAGCATTAACCCCAAAAATGGATGGTACGGTTGACCAATGGTGATATGACCGGTGAACGGAATAACCCAACCTGACTCAATCATGGTGACGGAGTGAAAGTGTCATGTTTGAGAGCAACCTGCCACCAATAAAGTTTCTTCAAGTTTTCTTCCCAATTTTTCCCCGGTCATTGCTGACCAGTACCTCTTTATTTTTGTCAAGCTTGAGGAGGATAACATATGCTTCTTCTATAATTTTCCCTTCAGGCAAACCCCTCGCTATGTTTTAACGAGCCTAATGACAGTGAAACTTGTTCTTGTCTGCATGGAAAATTTTGTCGCTATTGTTTTAAAGAGTTTAATGGAAAATATAACTCAATTCTTTTCAATTTTAGAGAGTTTGAAAAGAGACAGAAAGGAAACTCCAGTAATCCTTTTTCGTCATATAATCCCTAAAGTCTGAAAAAGTATAAAATAATACGAAAGGGATGACATTTCGATAGTTTTAATGAGCCGAACAAGAAAAGCGCTCAATCTTTTTTTGTAATGATCCCTTAGGTCCCAAAAGATTAAAATCTAGAGTAGGGATAGAACTTCCGATCACTTTAACGAGCTAGAGAGGCCAATTTCTCGGCAATCTTTTCATATTTTACAAGTCAGATGAAAGGAGCTTAAAGAAGACTTGTTTTTTGAGGAACGAGTGATGATTTTGGATAACAACTGGTTCCAGGTAAGGTTTGGAAATTTTCAATCATGGAAGTGTAAAGAAGGTGGCTAATAGGATCACTCATCGTAGTTTTTCCTCAAAAGGGGTAAACAATCAAATGGAGGCGTATGATCAGCTAAAAAGAATGGAGGTGATGGTGAGAACATGACCAAGTCTCAAAAGCTGATAATTATGCGATCGCAATGGTTATTTATCAAAGGTGGGTTCATTTTTTAATGAGCTTAAACTCTGGTGGAACATATGCTCATTGCTAGATTTATTTTTTAACGAGCTTGAACTTCATGTAAAACTGCTCGTGATAATTGTTAGAGATGTTCGATTAAACGTTAACACTTTGTTCTCTTGACGGTTGTACTACCTATTCAATTGCTCCATCAAACTGATTAGAAATGAGAATACATGCTTTGAAAAATGAGTTAAAAAAGTAATACTTTACTCGAATTACGTGAAAAGTAACTTAAAAGTGGTTTTTACCCCTCATTTTACCATTTCATTTAAATTTGGGATTGTTGGAGCTTTGGAGATGCTTTCCCCCTCGATTTTCATCAACTGATTTTAGGAGATTCTGTCGATGATTTCTGACACCCTCTGGACTAGGTAGGAGCTAAACCTAAGCTCTTCAATTTCATTCTTTCCTTTCTGAATTCTGAGCATGTTTTCCTGCTTTTCTAAGCCTCTGGGGTTTGAACAATTCATTTTAACCCCATTGCACCTAGTATACATCAAAAGGTGCGATGCATACTAGGCTGGCCATTAGCTAGTAAGTAAGCATCCCACCCAGTACACATCTAGGGTGCAATGGGCGCAAGGATGAAAGTTCTTGCACTGATTTTTCATGGAAATTTTGCCTTTTTTTGCCAAATCAGGATCCTAATTCTTCTCTTGTTTTTTTCTTCAGAGATTCATCGAAGCAAAATGATCACTACATGGCATGAACGCGAGCATGAAGTAGAGGACATGGTTGTCTTACATGATCCAGGTACAGTAACTGCATTTTAAAACTGTGGCTTGCTCAAGTTCTTCTGCATATTTAGCATGAGGCAACAAATCAACTTGTTGCAATATTTCCTCGATGCATGAGATCCTACCAACCAAGTGTTCTAGATTAGAGGCAAATCCATCCCTTTGACTGTTGAGGACATCTACTTTTTGACCGGTTTATCGAGGCGTGGTACCCCTCTCTCACTATCAAGTTCCTCCAGTGGGGGCGAATCTGTGAGGGATTATATTCGCCGATAGTGTAGAGATGGATATCAGCCGAGCAGAGATGGCAAGATCAGTATTAGAGACGTCACTAACCAGTCCTTGAGGACTATCTTATTTACCTTTGCTAGATTGGCTGGTAGTGCAACCTTTCACTTGGCCAACAGGTCCTATATGTAGTATGCCCTGGAATGCCTTGAACCAAAGGTATTCAACTGGTGTGATGCAGTACTCCCGGTGATAAAAGAACAGCTTACCAAGGTAAAAAAAGGAAGATCCAAAAACTTTGGTTATGGTTCTATTCTGACCGCTTTCGCCATGGAGAAGATCCCATTGATGCAACCACAATACATTTCACTTGGCCTGCCACCGTCGGCTGAGCCACGGATGTAGAGATGGGTTGACCTTATGGCCAGACATGCTGGTCAATTGCAGGTTTCATTCTCTGATGCCTTCTTTGATTCATTCAACTGTCAGTAGAAGGTTAATGCCGAGTATCCATATGCCAGGGTGGATTTCCGGAGTGACCTAGATTTGGCGCTGCCGGCAGGCGAGTAGTAGGGTGTCATAGGTAAAAATCTCTGACCATATCTATGTTTACTATTTTTATAATGTTCTTGTTCTTTTTAAATGTTTATCAAGACTAATCAAAACTCATGTGCCCATGAAGATATCATACCAATGTGACCAGCATTGCGCCTGAGAGTAACAGCTGTCGTTCCAGCAGGAGAGGCTGCAAGGAGGGTTGTCCTTCATGATTTGGACATAGCCGAGACCCTTGCAATATTGCAGGATCAGATCGAGGGTCTCACCCTTGGTATTCAGGATGTGAGGACCGACGAGTTACCTCTGAGATTACAGCGCCATACTACTGGCATGCCGAGCCGATGGACTAGGCTCTTATGCATGATTGCACAAGCAGTGACCTGTTATCACCAACACCATTAGCCTAGGGTGCCCCCTTGCATTTTTTATTTTTTGGGTCATATGACCGATTTTTTCCTGGACACAGAACACTATGTACAAACTATAAATAGCTATATATATTTTTGATTTTCGGAGCTTTATTTTGGTTAAGTTATATGATCCTGATGCAAATATTGATGAAATGCTTTTCTTTTATAAATGTTGCAAATGTCTATCTAAAACATAATTTTCTAATGAATCAGTTAATGTGTTTAAGTTTATGGAAATGTGTTAATATTGAATAGAATCAAACTGCCTTTCCAAAATATTGACCCTTAGGAACATACGATAGATAGCTGGATTCCGAACTGAATAGACGTTAGTAAGCTGTAGAATGATGAGTTGTGAGTCTAGCCTGATGACAAGTTGTTGTATGCCATACACGATGGCATCAGAGAGGAGCTCTATCAATGCGTTGTATTCAGTGATGTTGTTTGTCGATCAACCAATACATACCCCTCTAAAACTCACTAACTTACCACTTGGATCAAAGATGGCCCAGGCTGTAGAAGATAGGTTCCGCGTACTACGACTCGCTTCGTTAGCATATACAACAAATGATTCCAATATGTTTGACATCTAAAACAAATGTAAAAGTGGATTACCTAACCAAAACGATCACTCTTGATGAAAACAAAAATGTAACAAAAGTATATGAAGAGATTACTACGCTTAGTTAAGCATAGTAACGCTTAAGGTACAACCCATTTTGGGGTTGCGACAGTGGAATTCCATCGTAGTCTACTAGCCCATAGGCTCCTTTTGCTAATACACACTTAGCAATATAGGGACCCATCCACAAAGACTGGAACTTGCATGCTCCCAATTTATCATATTCCTGATCGTAAAGTAAGACGAGGTCACCTTCTGAGAAGACACGGGGTTTGACATTCTTGTCAAACTATGCCTTGACTCATTTCTTATGTGCTTCATTAGCCAAGGTGGCATCACGACGGGTTTCATCCAGTTAGATTAATTCCAAGAAACGAGCCTCCTCCTCTGAAGTTCTGGGGAGAAGGTCGACTGCGAGCTTGAAGGACGAAATTTCGCACTGAACTGGTAAGATCGCTTCCAGGCCATACACCAGCTAAAAGGGTGTAAACCTAGTCACATTTCTCACCAATGTCTAGTATTCCCACAAGGCCGAGTACAGGATTAGGTGCCAACTCTGTTTATGGACCCCAATCATCCTTTACAACATGCACTTCAGGACTTTGTTGATCGCCTCAACTTGCCCGTTAGCTTGCAGATAATATGGTGTAGAGCTGTCATGGGACATTCCTAATTTGGTATTCAATTCAACCATCATGTGATTGTGGAAATACAATCCATGATCTGTGACTATAGCTTATGGAACACTGAATCTGGAGACTACATGATTGAAAAAGAAAAGAACAACCATTTCACTGCTGTTGTTTAATGTAGGCATCGCCTCGACCCATTTTGTAAAATAGTCAATTGTGACTATGATATACCCATGCCCCCCGGCTGAGGTGGGGTTACCTATCATGAAATCTATGCCCCATTTGGTGAATGGCCCAACAAAAACTACTCAACGAAGAGGTGCGGGTGGTATTTTGGTTTTGCGGTCGAAGATTTGACAAGAATGGAAACTTCTAATTGTGGTTATGCAATATTTGAACATTGTTGGCCAAAAATAACCTGCTCGTAAAATATTTTGTGTTGTAGCATAACCAGATTGATGCCCCCCACATGCGCCTGAATGACAATTATTCAAGACTTTTCTAGCCTCCTCATGGGTGAGGCACCTTCGTAGAACTGTATCGATACCACGATGGTAAAGTGTATAACCGATGATCATGTAGTCTTTTTCTTGGTATCGAGTACGTCGTTGTTTTGAGCGAGAGGTATTAGACCTATATGTTTGGGTTTCGAGATAGATGATTATATCTACATACCACAGATCGCTTGACGATATCAGAAACAAAGATTCATCCACAATTGTTGCTTTGGATGTTGAATCGTTGGACAATGATGGGAAGTCGCATAGTAACTCCGCGAAAACTAGAGATTTCTTTAATTTGGATATTACGAATTCTAGATCAAACTCTTGCAAAATAGCTATCCATTTCGAATATTTTCCCCGAAGCAACTATTGCGACAAGATGTAAGTCATGGGGTTGAAATCTAACAAAATGGTAGTTTTACGAAAGAGAATATAATGTCGAAATCTTTGTATTGCTTGAACAGCTTTGAGAGCCATCTTTTCAACATAGGAGTACTTGCTTTCTGTATCATTTAAGTTTTGACTTAAATAATAGACAGGGTGTTCGATTCCATTGTCTTCTTGAACTAAAACCATCGCGATGGTCGTATCTATCGCAACCAGATACACGTTAAAGTCTTTTTGATAATTAGGAGCATACATTAATGATGCTTTTATTAAGGATTCCTTTAGAGCATCAAAGGAAGCTTGTGCAACCTGATCCCAGTTGAAGGGTACTTATTTTTTCAACAGAAAAGTATAACCTTTAGCAAGCTCGACATAATTTGGAATGAAACTCCTCAGAAAGTTTGCTTTCCCTTGGAGTTTCTGAATCTGAAGAAAATTTGAAGGTGGAGGCATATCGATGATCGCTTGAACCTTACATGGGTTGAGATGAATCCGTCCTTTGAAACCACAAAGCCAATTAAATGACCAAAACCGACACAAAACACACATTTGTGTAGATTGAGTTATATCTTGTAGTGTCGGCAATGTAGAAATATAGCTCTCAAGTGCTGCGGATGATTAGTCCGCTTTTGCGAATGAGCCGAAAGGTCATCGAAATATGGTTGAACGATGTTCTTGATGTCACAGAAGACGTAATTCATAGCCCTTTGAAAATTTGCCCCTGCGTTCTTTAAACCAAAAGATAACTTGCGGTATACGAATGTGCACCATGGACAAATAAATGCAGTCTTTGACTGGTCCTGTGGGCAAATATTTATTTGATTATACCCAGAAAATCCATCCATAAACGAAAATATTTCACATCCAGTGCATTCATCAATTATCTAGTTGATGAAGGGTGTAGGGTAGTTATCCTTTGGACAAGCTTGATTTACATCCCTGTAATCGATGAACACTCTAATCATTCCCTGCTTTTTCATCACAGGAACAATGTTCGATACCCGATCAGTTAGAGGAACTGGGTAAATGAAACCAGCATGTAGGATTTTTTCAACTTCCACCTTAATGGCCGCGGCTTTCTTTGGGTCCACCTGTCGAAGCTGTTGTCCTACCGGTTTGACACTGGATACATCTTAATTTCATGTTCAGCTATGCTCGAGTCAATGCCTGGCATCTCTTCATATGACCATGAAAAGACATCTCTGAACTCGCGAATGAGAGCGTAATATACTTCCAATTCTGAAGAAGAACAAGATTTGCTGACATGAATATTCTCTACAACATTTGGTTTGATCGAGATATTTATGGCGATAGTTTCTTCAATATTGGACAGATTTCGCTCGGAATCCACCGTATTTACAGTATTTGATAGAATATCAAAAACTTAGGGATGATTAAGGTCACTGGAGCAATCTTCATTGTAATCCGGAAGATGGGAACGATGGTGGTAATCTTCCCATGGTGCCTCTCCTATCATCATTGACTAAATAATTCCTTTGTCTGTACAGTGTACATGCGACCAAGGATCTAAAGAGGTACCATATTCCTTAGACCTATCTACCCAAATGCTTGATGAGCGTTGATTTGGGTTTGCCGCCCAGGCCGAGAACATTGCTTGCTACAATATTTCTATTGCGCTTGGAGGCAATACCTGGCAATGATCCATGCTAACATCATGTTTGGAAATCTTCTGAATAGAAGATACCATATTGCAGGTTCCCATCGTGGCCACTTTCACCAGACTGTTTGGAGATGGTAGAGAAAAAGTACCCATCAATGTAGGGTCTTTTAGCAGGCCTACTCTGAAATTTTGAAGCGATTGAGAGCTTCCGTGGATCATCGAGATGATTCCCGTAACTTTTGAACTATTAGGGAGAAAGGTTTGTTGGTCGACGATTGTAATTCCTCCTTGAAAAGGAAATGCAATCTTTCTAAATTATTTCGACACAATAGTAGCCATAGCATAAATCCAGGGCCTTCCCAGTAGGATGTTGTAATCGAGGTTTCCATCGATAACTTCAGCATCAATTTCTATTGTTTTGGCCCCAGTTCAATTTGCAGGTTACTTAAAATCCCGTATGGGGTGTATGTTCATCCATCGAATGCTTTTAATGTTGTTGATGATCTTGACAAGGGTAGTGATCCTAAAGTTTTCAAGGAACTCATTGACATAATACATGTAGATGCCCCCCATCGATAATTTTTCGATGAACAGTTTTGCTTAGGGCTTTCACTTGAATGAGGAATGTGAGTTGAGCTAGTAAATGAGGTTCATATCCTTTATGATTAAAGGCCACAAGATTGGAATCTGCTGGGTCAATCCCACCTATTGTTGATAATAGAGCATGCTTTTGGGAGGGGTAGTTTTGCAATACTTCAAGTGTCGACATAGCGGATGGCGATTAGGCCAGGTCCTCTACTATATTATAATTCTATGCTGCTCTGGCACAAGGATTAAATGTCCATTTGTGTATTACTACCTTTGGCTGCTTTATCATTAGCTCAAGAATGATGGGTGGCACAACTTCGGTTGAAGTTGTTGTCAAACTACTAGGTTGATCGGTAACCTTGTTGTTTGATATCTGTGGATTCCCGTAATCTTTATTCCTTGTCGATATCAAATCATCATTTTGCTATTTCGAAATGGAAAAAATAAGCACTTGGGATGGGGAAGCATTGTCACTAGCAACCAGGTTGGTTCCTGGGTTTGGAAACGGATCAGTCAATACCGCTGAGGTTTTTGAGTTCTTGAAGAATTTCTTAATCTCAGCTTTATGCAGAAAGCCTTTCATCCAATGATCCTCATCACATATAAAGCATGGATGATCGGGTTTCTTTTGCCCAGAGGGGTTTTCAAAATATTTTTCAAGAGAGGAATCATTCTGCTTCTTCTTTTTCCCTTTCTTTTTCTTCTTGCCCCCTGGTTGCTTCGGTTCTTTGCCTTTATCGGTCAACACAGCATTAACCTCCGAGGCAAGAAGTTCTTCATTTGCATTTTGACCAGAAATTGTACAGGCTTTCTGCAATGTAGCCTTTGCAATTTTCGTGCTAGTTGTACCTATCATGCCATTGCTGGCATGAGAGTCTTTGTTTGATTTAGGAGGAGGAGGAATGGAAAAATCTGGTCTAGGAGCATCAAGGATTTTGTCATAGAGCATGCCAGACTGAATATAGATCAAGTCTAGATATTGCACACGAGCAATGACTTGCTATTTAGTGACAACCCCTCCCTTAGCCACAACTTCTGTAATAGAAGGTAACAATGACTTAATAAACCATTCAGCTAGCAACTGATCAGGAACATATGTTTTTACCATTTTACGACGATGTCGCCACTCATGAATATAATCAGATACGTGTGTGGTTGTCGTCTGCTTGAAATTGGTAAGAAGCTCCATTCCTGTTTCGTACCTTATTGGTAACTGAAAATGGGTTAAAAAGGTGGTGGAAACGACGCTGAAGTTATCGAATGAAGCTCTAGGTAATTCGATGTACCGTTTTTCTGCCAGACCAGTTAACGTTCGCTGAAAGAGGAGAAGCCTAATCGAATCATCATTGAGAGTGTTGGATGAACACCACAAATGAAAGGTCATCACATGATTCGAAGGATCTTCACCCAGATTTCCATTGAATTTAGGAATATCTAATGGAAGTTTATGAGGAATCGCTGGCCACCAAGGGGCATAAGCAATTGGATCATTTGTTAGCGGATTTAGATCTGGTAACTCTAAAGTTGCTACGAAAGGCAACTATTGATTCAGGTTTGGTGAAGCATACCCAGGATAAGATGGGATCACCTGAACCGTGGGTCTTTGCATACCAGCATAATGTATTTGATGTTGATAACTTTGATAAGGTTGATGGGCGTAACCATTATGATATGATTGTTAGTAACCGTTTTGAATATACAACTACCCATTACCTACAAAGCTTTGTTGCTAAGGTCCTCGGTAAGTTTGCTGGAATTGTTATTGTTGATATTGCACCAGCCATGGCTGTGAGACCATTTGTTGTTGCCCAATACTGGATGTTTGACCAAGATGAGGGGTTATGGTACCCGTTTGAGCCTGGGTCATTTCAGTTAAGGATCCACTAATCGACGGTTGTGATTGAAGTGTGAAGACAAGAGGCTATTGAATTATGACCTGAGATACTTAAGGTTGACATAAAACAGGCAATGCTTGTACTTGCGACACCATCACGATAGCCGGTGTAGTGGGAATATTCGACACAGGTTGATTTGGTTGTATAGAATATACAACTCTTGGTTGTTGAGGCAGTATTAGTATCCAACCACTGGATGTGATTCCATCCTAACTCGAATTCGGTTGTGAACTCCCATATGGTTGTTCTCCTGGAGGAAACATGAAAAGGCATACTACCCCCCATATGGCGGCAATCTAGTGTTCAAAGGGAAAATTGGCCTTTGAAGACTGGACGACCCAAATTGATACTCAACATAAGAGATTCCAGATAATGTCTCAGATGAACAAATAGGAACGAACTATACTGTTGAGACAATCCCTGGATGGACTCCATCTAGCGGTTGAGAATTAGTTGGGACAGATGGTACACCAGTGAACATTGTCGGAGTGGCGGCAGGAGGTTCTACTGCTACTGTGTCGAACAACACAGTCCTAGATGTCGATGGTTTTTTAGACATATCGAGTCTATCCAAAAGACTTCCTAGCGATTCTACAGGAACTTGCGATGAAGGGAGACTAACTTCTGAAGTAGAAGGATATAGGTGGATCCCAGTTCCAAAATGCAATGGAGTACTGGATGGAAGATCCTCCATAATCTCTTCTATAGCAATTAGTCCAGGTGGAAGAGGTAGAATGTCAGGTCCATAAAATATTTCTGCTGCTGAAGAAGCTATAGACTCTGCAACGACAGATGTTGGAGGGGTAACACCTTCCAAATCAACCCTAGATGGAGCTGATTCAGGAATAGAAGTGTTTACCGTTACACTAGGATCAGTTCTAATGTCCTCTTGTAACTATGGAACTTCTTCTGTAGAGGCAGGGATACCAGAAATAGTTGGAGTAACCGGAGTCTCTGAGGATGTTGACACACAAGTTTCAAGAAAACCAGGAGACTTTGACCCAGTTAAACGAGTTTACTTGGCCCGGAATTGTTTCATTTCCGGAGTCAAAGACGGTTGACTCGTTAGTCTCCGCGAATGACAGGGTTTTGATTGAATTTCTTCCACGATTGCGGATTACTTGATCAACTCAAAATAAAAAGGGGAAAAAGTTATTCTGAATTTAAATGAACTTTATGACAATCTAACACAACTTGCTTTTACAATTTTTAAGAGTCAAGAAAAAGCTGAATATGACTCTAGTTGCCTTCAATTTTGAATGAGCCTGAAGTGACAAGTGCTGAGATGGACATTTTCTTTTAAGGAGTCTAAAAAGGAACGAAAGTGACTACTCTGGAAATCTAGACAGAGGAATTACCAAACCAATTTCAAAACTACAGAATACTTTTTATGGTACGACAGTCAATCTTCCCAAATGTTGTGTTCATTGCATTGTGATCGATAGGGCGGCAGACATGGCTTCCTAAGGATAAATGATATAGCCTATTGTGGTCTCTCATTATATACTCAACAATATGTGGGAGCAAGTCCATACTGGCACTTGTTGTCTCAAAGAGGAGGAATCACCCAGCCTATGATGAAAGCGATAGTTACTAGGCTTTGCGACCCCTGAATACGTCTCTGGCCTAGACTTCTAAATGTTGTGCGTTAGGTTCCAAAACGTTTTTATGTTCATTGAAATTTATTTTACAGTTGATCTTTCTTAAGAAGTTTTCCTTTAAGGTTCACCACGTGATATAGATATACAACTCCTAAATATGAAATCTAAGATGATAAACAGACATTTACTTTCTCTCTTTGCAATGAAAATCCTAGCTACTAAAGAAAGAGAAGCGAAATTCTTTCAACATAGAGCAGAGAGCACACACACTAAGATGCACCATCCTAAATCTATCTCCAGAAGCAGTCTAAATGCAAATGCACATTCATGTTTTTGTTTTCTGCTTTCTTAATGTGTGAATTACAAAAAGAATGCAAGTACAAATCTGAATTATATTTTCAAAGCGACAGTACTAACAATTTTCTTTTCAAAAGACAAAAGGAAGACAAGGACGACACTTTGCGATTTTGAATTGAAAACTGCTTTCAACACTTGAAATACTATTAATTCAAATCAAATACACGAGTAACAATGTAATCAACTATCAAAAAGAGGAGGATTCTTTTCTTTGACTAAAAATGACACTTGCAACACTTTCAAATCAAAATACGACAGTTCGATTAAGCTCCTATTTGTAAAGGAGAACTGTAAATGGCAAAAAATACATAAAAAAATTCACAATTCTTTGTACAATGGAGGCTGAATAATGCAAAGGAAGGGAGCTTCAAGAGTGGATGCTGATCACAGATAGCAAAACTACAGAATAAAGCTAAAGAGAATGAAGAAAAACCAAAATCTGGAGGCAAAAACAGTCTTATCTGATCATCGCACCTGTAACACAGGGAAACAGGGATGCATCTCACCTACAAAACACGGGAGGTGCAATGCATCCAGACTGTCAAAAAGAGATAGTGTGATGGTTCAGATATGAGACTTTAACTTGGTTTTTGGTCATAGTTTGTATCTTAGTTCAAGGATTTAGGCTGAGCCAATGATAGTCAGTAAATACAAAGAATATTGGCTGATCTAATGAGGTTACTTGAGCCACCACCAGGGCACTTAGGATGTTTGGAAGTTAGATGTTTAATTCATAAACTAACCCAGAGATTGACTGAAGCAGCGTTTATCTACTTTGCAGTTGCATAGCAAAATCAGTTCGAAGGCTAGCTGGCATAACTACAGGCTCCGTCTGTAGCTTATAAAGTAAACAAACTAGAAACAAGCAAACAAGCTATTCTCTCCCCAGTGGAGTCGCCATTTTTTTATCGGGAAAGCTAGTGTCCATTCAAAGCTGCTAGTCCCACTAAGACGGGTAGCTATCTTAGAAACAAACAAACTAAAGTCATTTGTGTTTTCCTTTATGAGAAATAGATGAGAGAGAAGCAGAGAGTACCAACCTCAGACTTTTGCTTGGCTCCTTTCTTGTTTCCTCTCCCCTTTGACAGATCTTTGCCACTCCTTCCTCGCTTGTCCCGCTTCAAAGAACACTTGTAGATTCAAAGCAGCATAATACCATCAAAGCATAGAGATCTATAATCATAAAAAATATAGGATAAGATATATATTAACCATACAAATGCATATATAAATACAAGATTCAGAGGTATACAAGAATATGGAGGAAAACTCAAATAGCTTTATTGATAGAAGTAGTAGAAGAGAGGATTACAACCCATTGGTCTGACCCAATGCCATCCTTCCAGCATGAAAGCCCTCTTCACCTCATGAAAAGCTTAGATCACCCAACAATGTTGCACAGAGAAACCAACAACACTTCCTTACAAAATACAAAATTCCAGCCTTTGGGTCTCTAGGATGAGGGATCCATATATAGATGTCTGCAGGTGGGTGAGTCAACTTTTGGGTTTTGGATTAGTGTCATTTCTCTGATAGTTCTTAATTCCAGTTGGAGATTTCATGATCTCTTACTCATCCCTGGGCAAATTCAGAGAGGCAAGTGTCACAGGATAAGTTTCTGGAAGATTCCATGATCATCCACCTTTCAAACTGTCTCTGCCATTTGTCTACTCTCACCCATCACACCCCATAGAAGGGATTTTCAGTATGCATCTCATCCCCCATGTGCATTAGGTGGGATGCATCATACTTTGACCATGGAGCATGTAAGATGGTCTAGTTTTGACCAGTTCTGAGTAGTTTTTCATGGAGAACTTTAGGGAGATGATGTAATCAGCTGACCTTGCTCCTTTAGGGTATGAAACAAAACTTTTAGGGACTTAGAAGCCCTTGGCTTTATGGACATATGTGATTGGGGTTGCAGTGCCCAAATATGTCTATAACAGGTAGTTGAAAGAAGAAACTGAACAGTTCAAGAAATGGCAAGAACAATGTTATTAGTAGCAAACAAGTAGCCAAAATTCTGGAGAGAAGTAGCCAGGACATCTGTTTATACCTTGAATCGAACTCAGTTAAGACCAAATTGTGAAAAATCTCCTTATGAATTATGGAAAGGGAGACCTGCTTCATTAAAGTACTTCGAGATCTTTGGAAGCGAGTGTTTCATAAAAATCAATGATGGCTCACCATGAAAGTTTGACTATCAGGTTGATGAAGGGATATTCCTTGGATACTCTACACAGAGCAAAGCCTACAAGTGATACAATTTTCGACTAAGGAAAATATTGGAAAGCATTGATGTAAAGATTGATGAATACCCTCGAGAAAAATAAATTGAAGAACATGAAGATGATCCTCTCATTAAAGAAGAAGAACCTGAAGAAGAAGAAATAGATCAGGAAGAAGAAGAAGAGGAAAAAGAACCACCTCATACCCCTTCAAAGATGAAGTTTCTCTAGAAACATCATCAAGAAGAGCAGATTATTGGAAATAGAGATGAAGGGATGCAAACCCAAAGAAGGATGATAATTATGCCAAAGAGAAACTTTATTTCTCTTCTATCCATGATAGAACTAAAAACATTTGCACAAGCAAGTACGGATCCTCATTGGGTAAAAGGCATGGAAGAAGAAATGTCCCAACTTGAGAAGAACGATTCATGGGAGCTAGTACGTCATCCAAAGGACAAAAACATAATAGGAACCAAGTGGGTATTCAAAAATAAAATGAATGGATATGGACAAGTTATAAGAAATAAGGCAAGGCTTGTTTGCAAAAGCTATTCACAAATTGAAGGAATTGACATTGAAGAAACATTTTCACCAGTAGCTCGTATGGAATCTATCAAGATGTTCTTTGAATTTTCTTGCTCAGAAGGATTCAAAATCTATCAAATGGACGTAAAATCAGCATTTCTAAATGGGGAACTCAAGGAAGAAGTCTACATGGAGCAACTAGAAGGGTTTGATCTAACGGAAGGAAAAGACTTAGTATGTAAGTTGAAAAAGTCATTATATGGGCTGAAATAAGCTCCCAGAGCTTGGTATGCAAGACTGGATCACTATCTACAACAACAAGGCTTCAAGAAGTGAGTGGCAGGAAGTAATCTCTACATAAAGACGAATGAAGGTAAGTTACTAGTCACACTTGTTTATGTTGATGATCTGATTTTTTCTAGCAACAATGATGAAATGAGGCATGAATTTTCTCAAAACATGTCAAGAGAATTTGAGATGTCAATGATAGGACAGTTATCTCACTTCCTTGGACTACAAGTATTTCAATCCAGAGCAGGATTGTTTATATCTCAAGCCAAATATCTTAAAGATATGCTTAAAAGATATGGAATGGAAGACTGTGCACCCATGAGCACACCTATGACTACAAACTACAAATTTAGTAAAAATTATGACTCCCCTCCAGCAGATGCAACTCAATATAGGTCAATAATTAGAGCCCTTCTGTACTTAACTGCTACAAGACACAACATAATGCAGGCAGTAGGAATTGTGGGAAGATTTCAATCTGCTCCTAAACAATCCCATTTGTTAGCTGTAAAAAGAATTCTCAAATATCTGAAAGGAACTCCTGATTTTGGTCTTTGGTACCCTAAGAGCTCAACACTGACTGTAACTGCATACACTGATGCTGATTGGGCCAGAAGTGTAGATGATCAAAAAAGTAATAGTGGTAATGCATTCTTCCTGGGAGACTATTTATTCTCTTGGCTCAACAAAAAATAGACATCCATATCATTATCCATAGTTGAATTCGAGTCTATAGCTGCAGCAAACTATTGTACTCAAATACTATTGATGAAGGAAGCTATAAAATATGTCAACATAGGTACAGATCAACCAATTACCATCTATTGTGATAACACAAGTGTTACCAGTCTCAGCAAAAATCTAGTGATGCACTCAAAGACGAAACATATACCAATCAAGTATCATTTCCTTCATGAAAAAGTAACTGAACAAAACATCATCTTGGAATATATCAATGCTAGGGAGTAGATAGCTGATATTTTCACAAAACCTCTTCCTCGGGAAGCATTTGAACATCTTCGTCAAAATATGGGGGTTATCTCTTTAGCATCACTCAAGTTCATTCATAAAGATGGTGTAGGATAGGGGGAGCAGTTCTACAAGGGGAGAAGTTCGATAGGGGGAGTCTATATGCATTCCTTTGCCATTGATGTCAAAGGGGAAGATTGTTGACATAGATTCTCATTGATATCAATATGGCAATATTAGAGGAGCTAGAGGAAGCAAACAAAGCCATCAAAAGAAGAAAACAGAGCTATCAGAGCTATTAGATGAGCTAGAAGAAGCAAACAGAGCCATCAGAGGAAGAAAACAGATCTATCAGAGCAATGGATGCCAAATGATACACTATTGGGAGCTATCGGAGCAAAGTATGGCAAATAATGCCAAAGAATACACTATAAAGTGGAATATAAAGTGGAATATGTATCTATCAGCGATATTGTAATCAGCGGGTTCAGTTATGTTCCATCACCCCAAACCCCCGACAGCGACATATATGTGCGGACCCGACGGAACATATAATTTCAAGTGCATAAACAGTGAAGTCCACCAAAAGTGCTCTGAAGCATGTTTTTAGTGTATTTTAAATATTCATGCTCTAAGCCTTGGCGTATTAAAACATGAAAATTTGCAATATATATATATATATATATCATATAACTGCAATATGTGCGGACCTATTGCAACATTATGCAATGGTTTAATGACATATCATATCTGCCCATCGTAATAATACCCAAAGGGTTGTCCTCCAGCAAGCGTTAATTATGATGAATGTTGTGGAACAAATGCAACATTGTTGTTTGGTCTATTTTTATGTCACATCCAACATATCACAAGTGCTTAAGGCCTTACACCCCTGAAAGCACTAATTGTGATATACAAAACAGACTTGATAAAGTTATAAATGTGGGCGTAATAAATTTGAAGTCTGCCCTTTAACGTTTTGGTCGTTTTATCATATATTCCTATATATTACATTCACGACCATAAAATTATGGGTCCGCATTCCCGGTGCATCTGACCCTCCACCGTTGATCATCCCTTCGTCGATCCAACAGTCTACATATATTTTGGGTGGACATGTAGCTCGAGGAATACCCGCCCGAAATGTGGTATCCTCTTCCTTCCCGCTGCTACATGTCACTTACCGAGTGGAATTGGAAGCCGTCCGCTGAATACTAGTTCCTGCTTATGCCCCTTCCGAAATACCACTTGTGGTATAAGAATATATGTATTGTGCAGGGTTTTTCAAGGGAAAAATGCATAAGAAACAATCTCGATAGTTCAGGAGGCCTGAAAAAAAGTTGATTGTGATTGCGATTGGGATGTGGCATGTGGGTCCATCCTGATTGGTACAGTCTCTTCATTAAACACTAAATTCTTGTGTATGCCTACTATCATTAAAAGAAAAAGGGGCTCTGTTACAGTTTTAACACGTAGCAATGACCACGAAGAGACAGAGGAAGCTACAGTGTCCGAAAAGCTAGGAAGTTGAAGGGTAAGCTAGCGCAGAGGAAACCAAAAAGCCAAAGCAATGAAGAAGAGGAAAGCCAAAGGACAAGCAAGCATAGAGGAAGCTTAAGTGAGCATTGAAGAAGCCCAAGAGCCAGTGGAAAGTGGAAATGAACAGTCAAAGGCATCAAGAATACAAAAACAGGAAAAAACAAGGAAGCGTATGCGAATAATCAGAGTGAGAAGAAGCTAAAGTTCATGCAGAGGCAGAAGAGGCAAGAGAGGTAGGAGAAGCAGGAGAACAAGAGTGAAGTAGAAGCTCAACAGGCTTGAAGTAGAGAACTATATAAAAACAGTTTCTACCAGGTTAGGGTTGGAGCCCACGAGTTTGGAGCCTCATAACTAAAAGGATTGGAATCCTTGGGAGTTGGTGCTCCTAAGTGCAAAACTATTGCCTTGGAAAAAAAGAGTTGGTGCTCTGGAGGTTGGAGCCTCACAAAAGTCCAAGTTGGTGCTTGGCAATAGATTGCAACCATTTATATATTTTATTTATTTCATTGCACTATTTATGTTAATAAAAGCATTTATTCCAGCTATCTATTTATGTGTTCCATATATATATGTTTTGGTGATAAAAAGAATAATTAAAAAGGAATACTGATTCACCCCCCCCCCACCCCCCAGTATTTCGAACATATGTACATCAGATACTTATGAGGATACATCAATTAGATGAGCATATCGCTCACTCTCAAAGCTATATGCAGTTTGAGCAATTTACATCATGTCTCTTTGGTTCATACACAGTTCTAGATGATGTGAATATTTATCTTTATTCATGTTTAATGACCAATCAAGCCTGTCTATAGTAAGAGAAATGAAAAATTGGATATTCTCTCATTCTCGAATAGAATAAGAAAACATAAATAATCCCTTCAAAAGGCATTGTGGGATATTTTATTATTCACCCAGTCTCACTGGATTCTATTCAACACCTCTCAAATTTTTTTACTCTTAAACTGTTATGAAACCATCTCAAAAAAAGATAGAAAAGATAGATGAATGCCTTAGGAATAAGCCTCTTCAAGGGGGAAACCTCCTTTACAATACACAAATCAGAAATTCTTATATGATACAAATGACAAGACCTCCTTTCTATATATAGGAGTCTAAGTGGTCATAATATAATCAGAGCTGACATAACAATAATAATGTAAGGGCACAATAATAACAATAGTGGGCTTCTATGGGGCACAATAGTAACAATATGGAGACTACATGGGTACAACAATATAATAAGTAGGTTGTACTAATAACAATAAGGGGTTACACTAGTAGTATAGGGGCCTAACATGCCCCTCTCCTTCAAAAAGTGTTGATGCTTCTCTATAAAATTCTTGTCCTCCCATGCGGAATATTTAGTAGGTAAGTTCTTCCACTTGATGAGATACTCTGAAATTGATCGATTTCGTAACTGCTAGGTTCTTATTTCTGTGACTACTCTAGGTTCCAATATGATTTTTCCTTCCTCTTCACGTTCTGGCCATATTGTTTGAATTGGGATCTTTTGCAAATTTTGAATGAATGGCCACACTAGTTCATCCTTCTTCCACTCATCCCTTACTTCATTTATCCAATCTGGTTGGATAATAGAAATAGCACAAAAAAATGCTTCCACATCCTCATCCTTTCTTGAGAGTGCATATGCAACAAGAATTTTCTTCGCTTTTCTATAGATGATGTCAAAGTCATAACCCAACATATTTGTGACCCATTTTTTCTGTTCTTCTAGAGATAATATTTGTTCTAAAAAGTATTTAAGACTATCATGATCCATTTTTACCTTGAAGTTCCTTCCCATTGGGTAAGGTTGCCATTTCTTAAGCACATGTAGTATTTCCAACATTTCCTTCTCATAAATTGCTTGCTTGAGATGTAGACGTAAAAATACCCAATCGCCTACATCAAAACATTTTTCACTGTGATGTTGTTCTGCTTCTTATTTCATTCGCTTCTGTACCAAAGTGGCATTATCCTTTAAAAGTTGGAAAACTTGTTGTTGATGCTTGATGTGATCTTTCATTGCCTGAAACTTTTTCTTCTTGATATGTCCATCTATCTTTAGAGTTTGAGGAGTGCTAATTTCTGCCAATGCTTTACAAGATATGGTCAGATTCACTTCTTGATGCTGATGTGATCTTTCACTTCTTGAACATTTTTCTTCTTGATATGTCCTTCTATCTTGATAGTTTGAGGAGTGGTAATTCCGGCCAATGCATTACAAGATATGGTTGGATTCATTTCTTCTTTCTCAATGTGATCTTTCACTTCTTGAACCTTTTCTTCTTGATATGTCCTTCTATCTTGAGAGTTTGAGGAGTGGTAATTCTTGAAAATGCTTTACAAGATATGGTCAGATTCATTTCTTCTTTTTCAGGGGTTGGTTCCTGGTGCATATCCTCTTCTTTTGATGTTTCTTGATTCTCAGCACAGTTATGACCTTTAGTGCATTTGTTATCACAATTGTAACAAAGCCCTTTTTCTCTTTTTTCTTCCAATTGTCGTGGTGTCACCCTTGTAGGTTGTGGAAGGCTAGGAGAAACAAAACTTCCATGTTTATAGTTGTGAGGGGTAGAATTCCTTGCAACCATAATTTTTCTTTACACTTTTCTTGCCAACCTGATTGCCTTCTCCAATGAATCAAGATCCTAAAGACTAACCTCATGTTGAATGTTATCCGTTAAAGTCCCTATGGAGACATCAATCCTCTGCTTCTCTAGAATATCATTTTCCCTTATATTCAATTTTTTAAAGTCCTCATTGTGCTCTTCCATTGAACACTTTTCTTTGAGATTTATCAATTGGCTAAAGAAGATGTTTCTCTTTGTATCCTCATAATGTGCTACAATTTCCTCCGTGAAAATTGACCATGTGACAAGTTGTTTACGAGAACAAAGCCTTTTATACCATAAAAATTGATTCAGTTCTAAATAATTAGATGTAATATATACCTTTTGTAATAGTGGTACACCATGTAGATCAAAATATTTCTCCATCTGTAGTATCCAATCTACCGGATCCTTGCCATCAAACTTCCTTATCTCACTTTTTGTTGATTTTAGGAGCTCGATCTTGAAATGGCTGTAACTCTGTAATTTCAGATCTTCCAATTCTGAAATTGCAACCTGTGGTAGCCCTCTGCGTCCTCTTTCCAATGCCACCAGTCTAATCGAATTTAGATTCTCCAAGAAAGAGTTATGCACAATCTCCCAAGATGACCTGATTATATACCTTTTCATAAGAGCGAACTTGTATGAAGTGCCACGTGTCACTATTGTGACCTTAGGATCTGAAAAATATATACAGGAAGCTACAGTCCGTCCTATTTCTATAACTTTTTATGAAATTTTAATCTGATGCTCAACAAAAAAGTTATGACTATTTTCCCTAGGTCACCTCTTTGGAATGTAATTCGGGAGTCTACAAAAATGGCAAATTCCTCAGATCATATCCCTGGAAATGTAGCACGAAAAGCTTTGAAATTTGGACCTGCATTTCAAGATGATTTCAGCCCAAATGGGTTTTTGTTTTAGCATCTGAAATGTCGCAGAAAAAAAGTTATAGTGCAAATTACATGATGACCTGTATGGATCAACGAAACCCTAGAATTCAAAGCTCTGATAGCACATGTTATGAAACCAGCTCACAGAAAGATAGAAAATATAGATCCACGCCTTAGAAATAAGACTCTTCAAGGAGGCAACCTCCTTTACATTGCACAAGTGAACAATTCTTCAATGATACAAATGACAAGACCTCCTTTCTATATATAGGAGTCTAAGGGGTCATAATATAATCAGAGCCGACATAACAATAATAATGTAAGGGCACAATAATAACAATAGTGGGATTCTATGGGGCACAATAGTAACAATATGGGGACTACATGGGTACAACAATATAATAAGGTGGTTGTCTTAATAACAATAAGGGGTTACACTAGTAGTATAGGGGCCTAACATAAACTAAAACCATGACCAAGTCACCACGTCACCAAAATGATCTACAAGGGAAAATAATTATCTTGAAATTTAGAAAATACAACTAAAGGTAAGTTTCTATGAATTACAGACAAGGATATGCACTACAAAAAATTTAGCCATACAAACTGAAAGAAGACATAAAACACTCTTTATCATTTCCTTCATAATACAAGTTATTGAACTACCACAAGTAGCATGATCTATTTTCTTTGGTTCATTTCATTTACAAAGAGTTATAGATGTGCATTTAGAATTGTAGAGGTATTAGCTTTGCATTTTCAAGGGACTGCATTTTAAGATTCCTATAGTTAATTTTACATATTGTACTTATATGACTAACATTGATGTGCATACCTACAACTCCACCCTAATCATAGTATGCAATGCTCTTGACAAGCCAATATGACTAAAATCTTCTGAAGCCATCATTGGTAGGCTTAATGGAACTAAGTTATTTCCTTGAAGTTGTGTATAGTGTTCTTCAACATCAACCTGAGCACAAATAATTACGAATGTGAGGCCATTGTAGTGGGATTTTTGTAGGATATTAAAACCAATATCAAGGGTCTTTCCTAGCATAACCTCCATCAAAACTTGCACATCATACTCTCGTTTGTTATAATTTTCATTGTGAAATAATACATGATATGGTGGATATGTCTTCCTTGATTTTATTTTATTGTAGTGATATGCAAATAGCAAGAGAATTAGAAGATGCATCAAAGGAATTGAAAATTCTAAAGACATAATATTTATTTCATTGATAATGAAAATAAAATTCAAGTGAAATTCTAGTCACATACACTCTAATAACCATGTCTTTCAGAGTAAATATCTTTATTTGAAAAAGAAATATACATAAGAAAATACAATGAAGCAACAATATATTCATAATTCATCATTCTATTTATCATAGATCAAACTTGGATTCTTGACCAGGCATAGTTTTTCCAATTATCGGAGTCTCTATTAATCCTCTACCTTTTCTCCATGGTGAGTTTGATCTAACTACAAAAAACACCCAGTTCATGCATGTCCCTTTTGAATGTGATATTTTGTCACCTTGGAGACTTTGCAACTTTTTTGTCTTGTGGTTGTTCTCATCGCAAGTCCCTCTTTGAACATGTAGTAGCTCACATGTGCTTAATTGCTCATTTACCCATAAGGGAAATTTTATTTATGTTTTAATGATTGGGGATGGGGAATAATCAATCTCGAAGATACCACATTTTCCATCACTTCTGACCCCACTTGTGAGTATAAACTCATGATGTACATAATGAGAGGAAAACTCTAGAATCATGGGCGTCTTTCCATTATTCCTCTTTCATTAGTGTTGGTTTCGATGGCATTTTTTTTTCCTTTCATGTTTTCCATTGATTTTTAGTTGGAGAATACTTTGTGCATTCATAGTGATTGAAGGTCTGGCCGGTAGTAAAATGTGGTTGAAATTTCAACCTTTGAGATGGACCAATCTCTACACTAGTAGAAAATGATGAAATTAGTGACTAAGTGTTATAGACATATTTGGGCACTGCAACCCCAGTCACATATGTTGATAAACCATGTTCTCTCAAACCCCTAAATTTTTTTTTCAAACCCTAAAGGATCAAGGTCAACTGATTACATCATTTCTCAGAATTTCTCCCTGAAAAAACTACTTAGAATTGGTCAAAACTGGACCATACAGACTGCTCCATGCTGAGGATGCGATGCATATCACCTATTACACATGGGGGGTGTGATGCATACTAAAAAGGCCTTATGTAGGGTGCGATGGAGGAGAGTAGACAAATGGCAGAGGCAGTTGGCTAAGTGGAAACCCAAGGAATCTTCTAGAAACTGCTCATATGACGCTTGCCTCTCTGAATTTTCCCAAGGATGAGTAAGAGATCATGAAATCTCCAAGTGGAACCAAGAACTATCATTGAAATGACACTAATCAAAAACCCAGAAGTTGACTCATCCCCATACAAATATCTATATATGGATCCCTCATCCTAGATATCCAGGGGCTGGAATTTTGTAATTTGTAAGGAAGTGTTGTTGGTTTCTCTTTGAGACATTGTATTGTTGGGTGAGATTGCTTTTCATGAGGTGAAGAGGGCTTTCATGCTGGGAGGATGATGCTGGATCAGAAAGCTGGGTTGTAATCCTCTCTTCTACTTCTACTATCAATAAAGTTATTTGAGTTTTCCTCCATATACTTGTGCACTTGTAAATCTCGTATTTGTGAATGTAATTGTATGGTTAATATACATATGATTCTACATTGTTTATGGTATTATAGATCTCTATGATTTGATGGTATTTTGTTGCTTTGCCTCTACAGGTGTTCTTTGAAGCGGGACAAGTGAGAAAGGAGTGGCGAAGCTCTATCAAACGAGAGAGGAAATAAGCAAGGAGCCAAGAGAAAGAATAAGGTTGGTGCTCTTTGGTTCTTTCTTATCTATCATCCATAAAGGAAAACACGAGTTGATTTGAATGGTTAGTTTCTAAAATATCTACCCGTCTTAGTGGGACTAGCAGATCAAATAGCGACACTAGCTTTCCCGAAAACAAAATGGTGACTCTACTGGGGAGCGAATAGTTTGTTTGTTTGTTACTATTGTTTGTTTTATAAACTACAGACAGAGCCTGAAGTTAAGCCAATTAGCCTTCAAACTGCTTTTTCTATGCAACTGCAAAGTAGATCAACGCTACTTCAGTCAATCTCCAGGTTGGTTAATGAAATGAACATCTGACTTGCAAACATCCAAAGTTCCCTGGTGGTAGCTCAATAGCCTCATAAGGTCATACCCCTATACTTTGTGTTTACTGTCTATCATAACTTGACTGAAATAACTGAACTTAGCTGCAAATTTTGAGCAAAAACCAAGCTCAGTTCATTCTCTAGACCATCGCACTGTCTCTCATTGGCAGTCTCGATGCATCGCACGTCCCATGTGCTGCAAGTGAGATGCATCTCTATTTCCCTTAAGGACAGGTGCGATGATTGAATGAAACTATTTCTCTCTCTAGAAATTGGTTTTTTCTTCATTGTTTTCAGCTCTATTCAGTAGTTTTGTAGCCTATGATCAGTATATCATTGTTGAAACCTTCTTCCTTCACATTATTCAGCCTCCATTGATAAGGAATTATGAATGTTTTTTTTATGTATTTTTCATCATTGACAGTCCTCCTTTGAAAATAGTAGCTTAATCGAACTGTCGTCTTTTGATTCAAAAGTGTCGCAATTGTCATTTTGAGTCAGGAAAGGAGTGTCATAAAGTCTTCCTCTTTCAGATAGTCGATTATACTTTTTCCATTGTATTTGATTTGAATTGTCAATATTTGAAGTGTCGAAAGTAGTTTTCCATTCGAAATTGAAAGTGTCGTCTTAGTCTTCCTTTCATTTTTGAAAAGAACTTGCTAAGGTGTCGCTTTGAAGAAAAGTAGTTTAGATCTGTACTTAGTTTTCTTTTTGGCATTCTCACATTAAGGAAATGGAAAAAAAAATACATGCATGTGAATTTGTATTTAGACTGCATGCAGAAATTGATTTACGAAAAGTGCATTTAGTGTGTGCTCTCTACTCTCTGTTGAAATAATCTTACTCTTCTTTCCTTAGTAGTTAGGATTTTCATTGCTAAAAGAAAACAAACGATTGCTTATCATTTTAAATTGCATATTTAGGAATTGTACATCTACATCACATGGTGAACCTTGAAAGGCAAACTTCTTAAAGAAGATCAACTATAAAATAAACCTCAATGAACATAAAAATGCTTTAGAACCTAACGCACAACATCTAGAAGTCTAGGTTAGAGACATATTTTGGCATCGTAAAGCCTGGTAACTATCGTTTTCATTGTAGGTTGGGTAATTCCTCCTCTTTGATACGACAAGTGCCAGTACGGACTTGTGCTCCCACGTACTGTCAAGTATATATTGGGAGACCACAATAGGCTGATATCCTTTATCCTTAGGAAGCCATGTTTGTCACCCTGTCGATCGCAATGTACTGAACACAACAGTCGGGAAGATTGATTGCCATACGTAAAGTCCTCGGTAATTTCTCTTTAAATTACCACCAAGGTGTATATTGCAGTTTTGTGATTAGTTTGGTAATCCCTTTTTCTAGATTTCCAGAGTAGTCACTTTCATTCCTTTTCGACTCCTTAAAATAAAAGGTCAATCTGAGCACTTGTCACTTTGGGCTCATTAAAAATCGAAGGCTAGTAGAGTCACCTTTAGCTTTTCTCGACTCTTAAAAACTGAAAAAGCAAGTTGTGTCAAAGCGTCATAATATTTTTTCAATTCAAAATAACATCACTGCTCCCTGATTGATCTTAGGTTAAGATAATGGAGTCCACCAATCAAGGATTTCCCCTTAGGGAAAATCATAATCCTTTCTGTTCTTGGGGAGATATTGGCGCTCCATACATGGCTACATTATCCCTTCTAGGAATCACATATGGCCTACTGGTATGGCTATTCTCGACCTCTGTCATTCAAAACACCGTAATTCCTCAGTAATCGAATCAGCAACCAAATGATGCTAGAGTTGCTCCCTCACCATCTACTTCGTTTTTTTCTCCCTCTCCTTCTTCCTCTTCACTTGGTGAAGCTAGTGATACTAAAAACCAAGTAACTATGAAGAATAAGAAGGGGGAGGAGAAGAAGAAGAAGTCGGTCCAGCAAGGGGGAAACCATGCATCGTCCGGCAAAAATCCGCACTCCGCACATTCTAAACCCAAAACTCCATGCATAATTTGCAAAGGAAACCACTATCATCGAAATTGTCCTTGCATCCTACAGATCTTGAGAGACTGGTCTCCCCGCTTGCACCATCCGGTGTCATCAACCTCTATCGATCATGTTGAGAATACACCATCGACTGGTGAAAATGAAGTCAATGGAAAAAAAGAAAGATCTAAATTTCCTTGTAGATTGTGTGAGGGCGATCATGCTCTCCACCGTTGTTCGTTTCTAGATGAAGCTAAAAGTGTCTTGGATAACCATCCTGCTTCACCGCAACGACTTCCACTTGAATACAAGAAACTCCTACCAAGTCCATCGCTAGTTGAAAATATGACTGATGCACCTCTGTTGTCGATAAAAGCGCCTACCATTGAAGATAAACCTTCCGAGTCCACACTGGACCAAATTCAATAGGTCAGGATGGAAGCCAACCCAATCTTGCCTTCAGAAGGTCCACCTTTAGATGATACAGTCTCCAAAGTGAATGAGAACGAAACTGTTCAAATTATTTTTGTTAACACAGAGTCTGATGAATATGGGGGCAATCTACCCATTCCTTTACCACAGGAAGGAAGTTCTCTATTTCAAGAGACTCATCCGACCGTTTATTCGGTCCCTCCTCCAAGCAATCTAGTCATTTCCTTTGATTGGAATCTACTAGCGGGACCCCGCCTTCCATCTAATGTGCCATTCAGAATCATAGTACAAGTTTACAGAATGATCATGGCTGGCACTATCATAGATGAAGGGGCTTCTGTGAGTATCCTTTCCTCAATTTCTTGGAAAGCACTTGGTTCGCCATCGTTTCTACCTGAGAATCGAAATTTGTCAGGGTTCAATAAAGGAACCAATCAACCATTAGGGATCCTTCCAAATGTGCCTATAACTTTGAGAAGGAAAAACATTCACTTGAACATGATGGTAGTCCAAGGGCCACTAGATTACAATCTACTCCTCAGGAATGACTACATTTACAGCATCAGAGCTATTGTTTCCTCACTCTTTCAGGAGATGTGTTTCCTGTATGAAGGCAGAATGGTACAACTTGTTGAATAACTTTCATTTCCCGGTTCAAACATGGCTATGAGTCAAATTCCAGCCCTAAATGGTCTCTTTACACAAGGAATGTCTCTTCAACCTCTAGTTCATCCACCTAATTACTGCGAGTGATTCGGTGAATGTAACAAAGATTGGGGGGCATGCACCTTGGTCTGCTATGACAGATGAACCCAGATGAAAAAATATATTTCCTTGTAGGTTATATGATTAGTCTGAAACACCATTTCCTTGTAGGATTTGAGTATCAGTCTGAAATATGATTGATCTGAAATACCATTTCCTTATAGGATATGAGATCAGTCTGAAAAAGGATCTCCTCACAAATTATGTGATTGGAAGCTTACACCATTCACCTTTGTCTATTTCGATGGACAGAGCCAAGGAAGTTTTTTGTCTTCTCCGTAGACAAAACGATCCCACTTAAATGCAGGAACTTCCACAAGGTAATTGGAAATTTTTGTTTTCTCAACATCTGGTGGCATGTAGACCTTTTTTACACAAGTGAAAAGCGACCAGCATAACTCTAACCCCATAGTATTTTACTAACTTCAATAGCTTAGGTTAGGTGATTGGTCTGATCCACCATTCACCTTTGTCAGCGGCCCCAATGAAGCTAAGGAGACGTTTTGTCAGAAACTATCATACCTAACCTCAGTAGTTCATTAACTCTTAGTTGTGTAGTTGGTTGTTTCTAGCCTGCATACAAAAGGCACTGAGCAAAGTTTTGCATGGGGCAAGCTCACTAAAAAATGAACCTACAAAATAAGAGACATCTTTAAAAGATGACTAGCATGAGCAATGTTTCCGCAAAGTTCAAGCTCATTAAAAAATAAACCTGGCAACGAGCAGTGTTAACCCAGGGTTCAAGCTCATTAAAAAATAAACTCGCCACTGAACATAGTGTAGAGCTATAAAAAGGGTCTCTTTCACCTCTAATTACCTCACATTAATATGTCAATCCGGGAACGTTTGGTTATTTCAAAGAGTGACTCAATCCGAGGCTATTTGTCAGAGTAATGCAAGTAGTACAACGTCCTACAAAATACAAGAGTAAACTGATGCTTGTCTATAACTATGTTCCTTCAAATGACTAAAGCACACACTCTCAGAATATCAGTCAAGGGTCCGACAACAGTAGTCCATCCCTTTGGAAACTGATGGAAAATAAAACTAGAGCATGGATCACAGGTCTGGGAGCAAGGCAGTAAATGCAAAGGCTCACTACAGCCACAGATCGTCTCTCACACCAAATGCTGGTAAATGAAACGGCAGATAGAAATGGAACGGCAAATAGGAAATTAAATATTAAATCTAGAAAGGAACAACAATGCTTAAAATGGAACAACAATTCTGAAATGGAACAGCAATCACTAAAACTAAACCTCGCGAGTAACAATCACACTTTATACTATCACTCAAAATCTCTTATTGTAATCAAAACTCCAATCTTTCATTCTCAAAGAAAATCACACAATCTGCTAAAGGAACAACAATAATTCTCAATTATGGAACAGCATGTGAAAGTCATACACACAACATTCTAAGAAAGTAATCTGACTTTAATCCCAATCATCAACAAGAATTATAACTGTGTTTCCAAATGGAACAGCATGAACTTTTGAATCATAAAGAACACTCCCTTCAGATAATTACCTTAACACACATACTTAACATAGAAGCTTCATAACAGAAGGATAACACTGTTGAGTTGAATCCAATAAGATTTCATCCACTCTGAAAGTATTGATAATATAATGCAGAGTTAATGGAAAGAACATTAATGAACGAATCTTAGCAGAGCATGTAAGGTAACTTATAAAGCATATCAGATTACCAACTAGTGATGATAAGCAAACCACGCAGAAATCAAATCGTAGTGATACAAAAGCAAGTTTCCTCCGGGGCTGGGTGCTTAGCCTCAAGGGTACACCGCTTTAAGCTAATCCAGACGCGAAGATGAGATAATCACCAAGTTTATATTAATGCATAAAACAGAAAGTACAATGAGCAAAGTTCAACGAAACTCGATGATCAAAGTTAAGTCTTTGACAAAATGTTACATAAAAGCCTCTTTCTCAGACTAACAGTGACGCCCCTTTATATAAGGATGACGAAAAAGATGTGTAAGTGGTAAGATAAATAAGGCAGCGATCCCTCAGGATTGAAGATCCTGAGGGATTCACAAAACTGTTAATCCCTAATCACTTCTTTCTCTTCCGCCGAGCTGGTGCCTTTTCCTCCTTTTCCACACCGGTTTGCTTCAGCTTGCTTTACCTTGTCTACACTCGGTCCTTCGTCAAAGGGACAACAGTTACCCTATTCTTATCTTCTTCTTTGGAACAACAGCTCCTCGTTTCTACCCTTTCCTGCACAGGAAAATGATAATTATCAGCGGATAAGTCTTTGCATACTAATTCCACGTATTCTACCACAATTCACTATTGTTTTCCTCATTCATGATGTGAAAGATTCATAAGTCCTATTGAAAAGCCACTAAAATGATCATTAAAAACATACCTTTTTAGTACTCCACACACCCCCCTGCTTACCCTGTTTCATGCCCTCATGAAAACGTTGTAGTTGACATGTAAAGCAGTGAGAGAGTAGGCTGGAGAAGGAATCTCATGTGGAGGCCTACAACCATGGTGAGTGACTAGGTAGTCAAAGAACTGGCCTGTTTGACCCTCAGGCATCTCATATAGGGCTTGATATCCGGGTGCAGGGTGCCAGATAATTGGACTGCGGAATATATATCCTAACCAGGATGGCCCTGCCCTCAAAATGCTTTCGCCATAGAGGTTCAAACGATTGGCGGCTAACTGAAAATTCTCATACTTAAATGGCTCCCTGAGCTGGACATTTGGATTAGAGGTTCGGTACCGGAATTTGGCTGCATCAATGGCAAGGTCTTTGATAGAAAGAAAATACTCTAAACTTTGTCGAATGAGTGCCTCGTGCATGGATCCTAATGTTTCAATGACACTCGGAGTTCTCATAAGGTTTCTATGTGCTCTCCATAGCTGTGCTGGGTCCCTAGGCTCGGCCCTTACCCATAGGTCTAGGCCATTTTCCTGTCTCTGAAAAGTGTTATAGGCTTTGAGCCATTTAATCTGATTGACCCCGAATGAGATGAATGCTTGCAATTGAATGTCCCCAACAAAAGGGCCAGGGTTCAACTCAGTTTCCTGATCAAGCACGAGGTTATGCAAATAGAATTCACATAGCAATCTCTGAACCTTCACTCCATAATGTTTACAACAATCTATAAAGTCATTGACAGTATTAATTTGCATTGGGGCACCTGCTTTAACAACCTTTATCTTTAATTGCAAGTATGGCTCCAATAAAAACAAAGCATAGTTTTTGGCAGGGGCCCTACATGCTAAAACGTCATTGTATAAAGAACACAAGGTATCCATCTGTTTGATAACAATATCTAACCTACGGGTTACATTTTCAACTTTCTCCTGTTCCTTTTGCCACTCTTCAAAGGCCTAGATTTTAGATTGATTAACATTCTGTAGTTGCTGTTGGAGTTCTTCATACTTCTCACGAGGTATTTTCTACTCTCTAAGCCTCTCCATCTCTTGCTGAGCCTCTTTCAATCCTTTCTGCGGAGTCCTTGTCTTTGGATCTCTTTTCCATGCATCAGTGGAGGCTGGCAGTTTTACCTGAACTTTCTTATTTCGTTGCTTTGAGTTCAGAACCCTTATCACCCCTGAGGGTGGTGCCTCTGTTTGAATCTCCTTGTTGTCTTTTTCTATTTTAACATGAATACCGGCTGGCAGTTGTTCCTTTTCAAATGGAACAACAGTCTGTCCCTCAGCTTTATTTGGAACAGCAGTTGGGCCTTCAGCTTGATTTGGAATGTTAGCTGGGCCTTCGGCTTCATTTGGAATAGCAGTTGGATTTTGGGCAGGGTTTTGATCAACAGAGTGATTTTTAGTCCTCCGCCATTTTATCATGCGGTTTCTTACTGCAGTGGTCATCTTTTTCTTACTGGCGGTCTTCCTTGTCCTCTGCCTTGCTTTCAGAATATTGATCTACTGGTGGAGCTGGGCTATTATGCTCAATAACCTCCGATGTTCCTTTCGTAATTCTCTAATTTCCAATGTTTTTTTAGAAGGAACAGCAGGCTTTTTGCTGCGTTCTGGGCCTTGACTAGTCCCTTGATTTTTCTCCTGGGGGTACTTCTTCACTATGTTGTGTTGGATGTTCCGGGGTAAGAACCCTAGCTGATTCCGTGGCTTCGCTTTCTATTCTCACTTCTTTTGGAATATCTTCTGGTGTTGTGGGAACAGATTGTTCCCTCTCAGTATCTCCTGTCTCTTTTTCATCATGAACAGGCAGATTTCCTTCCTCTGCCTCTTCTGCATGTGGTTTTTCAGGTGCATCTTCTTCCTGGGGTTTGTCACAGAGGTATGGTGGAGTGGAAGGTTGGCCATACTCACCCATATTGGCCAAGATTGTGGCCAATTCCTCTTCTCCCACTGGGTCCTGTGGTGGGCTACCTCCCTGCTGTCCCATTTCCTCCTCCTGCCTGGATTGTCCATCTTCTGCCTCAGGATGCTCAATTTCTATTTCAAGGTTCTCGGCTTCTATCTCAGGGTGTTCAACTTCTGTCTCATGGGGCTTGGCTTCTGTCTCAGGGTGTTCAACTTCTGTCTCAGGGGGCTCGGCTACTTCATCATTTTCTTCTTCGGATCGCTTAGCCTTCTCGGCCTCCCCTTCCTTTTCTCCTTCAACTTGTTCTTCTTCTATCTTTGGTCGTGTGGGTTGTTCATCCTCAATTACCACTGGCTGGCTAGTACTTTCCTGGAGTTTTTCTAGCCTTCCTCTTATTTGGGCTAACCGGACTAATTTTCTACATTTCTCTGGCTGTTCCGGTGTCTCAATGTCATGCTTCTGTTTTGGTGACTCCTGGCAGGTTTCTGGTCGTTCGGATGTGCTTGCAACAAGTTTTTGTTTTCTTAATTCTCTGTGTTTTTCTGGTCGTTCTGGTGTGCTTAGAGTATGTTTACATTTTGGGGAAGGTGTTGTCGCTCTCCCTTCTATTATTGCAATTAATTCTTTCCAGCTGCTTTGCTGCTGGGTGAGACTATGACTAACTATTAGTCGGATTAATCCATGGTGGCTGACAACTGATTCTACATGCTGTGCCTTTTTCAGGCTTTGTGCGGCGTCATGGAGTAAAGAATTCAAAAGTGCAAGAAGGTTTACAGAGCATTTTTGTTTTAAAACAGCTAAGAGTTTAAGATGTTGTGGCCTTACCACGTCTTTTCTCCCCTCGCAGGTGATGTAGCTTTGCACTGTTCTTGCTAATTCCGCCCAGGGTTCTCCTAGCATTGCTGGTAGGACTCCCTTCCCTTTAACTGTTAAGCTCTGGCCTTCATCCTGGAAAATTTCCATGATCTTCTGGAGTCTTTCCTTCTTCAATGTCCATACAGGTCTGGTGGCTGGTAGTCCCGAGACTTCGGCAATTATATCGTCGGTGACTGCTATTTTCTTCCCACGCACCGTGGAGTGATCCTCCTGCAGATTCTGCAGAAATTCCATTGCTACTGTTTCATTGAACTCCTTCAGGCGACTGAGATAAGTCAGCCACCCTGCTCTTTCCAGGATCTCCCCAGCAGCAGTGGAGACTGTCAACTTTTGTGGTTCACTTCGAACTGCCCTGCCTCCCATGGTTTCACTGTGAATTCACAATGGAACAGCAGTCGCGTGTGCTGTTTGAAACACAGAGAGAGTAGTGATCGTTGGATTTGGAAAAAAACACAGAGTATGCAACAGAAATGAGTTATGAACAGCAACTTGTATATAAAAAATAGAGATGTCATGTCGTTAAACAGTGCCATTTCCTAATATGCTATCTTTCTCGAATAATGAGCTGACACATAACCCGGGGAATCATGAGGTGAACCTGCCCCCCCGCAATGCGATAGGCTGCCCCAGCCGTCAAAGAAAGGATCGGCACCCCGATCTATAACCAAGTCATAAAGGAACAACGTATGAACATATGCCATGTTTAGAAAAGCAACTGTTTGCCGAAATCAAGGCGTAAAGTTGGATCGCATATTACGTAACAGGATGCTGTGATATGATGCGAGGCCAAGGATAAGACGTCTATTGTACTTGCCAAATCTGAAGTGGTCATTGTCACCTCCTTTGCCATGATTGGTGTAATAAATGTCCATGCGGTATATAAATCGGGAGATAATATATGATTAGTGTCTAGGATATAAGAGACAAAGGAGTATTAGTATCCTGCCTATTAGGGTAATTAATGTGACCTCAATACCATTAACAGTGCTCTGCGGCCGACAGGTGTCCATAACCTTGCCAGAGTTGTTTATTTCACCCGCGGAACCATGATCCTGTGTGTGCATATTAAGGAATGCAATGTCAAAGTGTAGGTCATTATGCTGGCTTGGTAACCAGGTAGCCATAATGCCATTCACGAGGAGGGGGTGAAAAGTGGGCAGGCCGGCTCATGATGAGACCTCCTGTTCCAGGGTTTTTTCTTTTACTATACCTTTTGGACCATATCCCTGGTGTGGTGGCCATAGTGGGAATGCCACTTTGCTTCCATCCTCATGATCATGGTAGGCTGGCTCTTGATGAGACCCCCTATCCTGCATTTGACAATTTATAATTCATTTGCTTTTTGTTTCTCTTTTTGATAAAGTATTATTCTTTATATGTACACAAAGGGTGGTTCAACACTCCTTAAGAGTAGGAATGGTGGAAGAAGTCTTATCATCTCAATAGGAGGATATAAACCCTTTGCTCTTATTCTTGAACAAAATCAAAGAAAAGAATGGCATGATAAAAGATAACCAATTAGGGCAAGATTAGTAAGATAATGATAGCAAATGATAAGTACATCATTCCTTCTGTCCTCTTACCAATACATAGCCTTATAAAGATAGCGATTTATAATTGCCTGATTTCAGTGTGTTGTGATTTGGATTCATTGCATAAGTGCATTGCTTGTCTCTAAAAGACTTTGAACGAATAGGGGCAAGAAGCATCCTTACTTAGAGTAGCAAGAGGTTAGCTGTGTCACAAAGAGAGAAGAAGTATACTAGATGAATAAAGGAGCATGAGTTTAAAAAGTGCAAATGTCGTTTCTTTGAAAAAGAACCAGCAGAACACAACAATGTCGTTCCTTTTGAAAAAGGAACAACAAAAATCAAAATGTGATGTTCCTTTTGAAAAGGAACAGTAGAAAATCAAAATGTGTTGTTCCTTTTGAAAAGGAATAGCAGAAAATCAAAATGTGTTGTTCCTTTTGAAAAGGAACAGCAGAAAATCCAAATGTGTTGTTCCTTTCGAAAAGGAACAGCTAAAAATCCAAACGTGTTGTTCCTTTTGAAAAGGAACAGCAGAAAATCAAAACGTGTTGTTCCTTTTGAAAAGGAACAACAGAAAATCAAAACGTGCACAGAAAATCAAAATGTGTTGTTCCTTTTGAAAAGGAACAACAGAAAATCAAAATGTGTTGTTCCTTTTGAAAAGGAACAGCAGAAAATCAAAGAGTTCTATTCCTTTTGAAAAGGAACAACAGAAACATGCAAATGCCATTCGGCAGAAAAATTGAAAGTTTTGAAAAAAAAGATTATGTACAAATTGTGAAAAGAAATAGATGGCTTAATGAATTACGGGTGAGGAAGATTTCTCTTCCTCACCTAAGATCTCCATATCAGCGTCTCTGCGTAGCTGTTGGCAGAAGGATTCCCGAGTGAGTGGTTTACGATAGAGACGAACTCGGTGGCCATTCACTTTGAAGGTATATCCAGACCCGTCAATGGTAGTTAAAGTGATGGTCCCATTGTCATGTACCTTCTGGATTTTGTATGGTCCTAACCAACGAGCTTGGAGTTTCCCAGGGAAATCCTGAAACCGAGAGTCATATAATAGGGCCCAATCTCCTTCATGAAAGACTTTGTTTTTGATAAGGGCATCATGCCATTTAGCTCGCTGTTGTTGAATCAATGCTGTATTTTGTAGTGCGGAGAGCCTGATTTCATCCAATTCATTGATCTGTTGTAGTCGATTAATCTGTGCCTCAGTTAAATCTAAGCCGACTTCCTGTGCTGTTCGTAATGTTTGGATTTCAAATTCTATAGGGAAAATCGGTTGTTTTCCAAACACTAGTTGATAAGGTGAGTAACCAGTGGTGCTTCTCCATGTTGTTCTATAGGCCCAAAGTGCTTCCGTAGTCGGGCAGCCCAGTCACGCCTATGTGAGGCAATGGTTTTTGTTAGGATCGATTCTATTATCTTATTGTTGCTTTCTACTTATCCGTTCGCCTGTGGGTGATATGGAGTAGTAATTTTGTGCTGGACATGATAATTATTAAGTGTTGCTGCTAATCTATGGCCAGCAAATTATGGTCCTCCATCTGTGATTATTTCCCTTGGAAGGCCATAACGTACAAATAGATGGAAGAGGAACTGTATAACAGAGTCTTCCGTGGCCCTAGGCAATGCTTCTGCTTCAACCCACTTGGTGACATATTCTATTGCCACCAAGATATATGTTCTCGGATTTGATGAGGGGTTGATGGGTCCAACGAAATCAAGAGCCCATCGCTCAAATGGTTCGATGACTAACTAAGGTTTAAGGGGCATCTCATCAGCTTGACCAGGACGTCCTGCTCGCTGGAAGCTGTCACAGGCTTGGAAAAATTTCTTTGCATCTCTGAAAATCGTGGGCCAGTAATATCCTGTCTGTAATACTTTGTGTCCCGTTCTATGCTCAGCGAAGTGTCCCCCACATGGTCCATTGTGACAGGCTTTTAGAATGTCAAAGATTTCATCTTCTCGAACACATCTCCTAATATGCATGTCTGCCCCTGTATGAAACAAATAGCCCCCAATCCAGGAAAATCGAGTACTCTTCTGAACAATCTTTTTTCGCTCATTAGGGGTTAAGTGTTTTGGTAGTTTTCCTACTGCAAGGTAATTGGCAACATCGACATACCAGGGTGTTCGAACGGCAACAGCAAACAGATGTTCGTCCGGAAATTGATCTTCAACTGTTGCTGCATCAACTGGCTTTGGTATTCTTGAGAGAAAATCGGCTACAGGGTTCTCTTTGCCAGGTCGTTCCTTGATTGTGATATCGAATTCCTGCAATAAAATCAACCATCTAGTTATTCTGGAATTTGTAACAGGCTTATTCGCTAAGTATTTTATGGCGGAATGATCCGTATACAAAATAACAGGATAGCCTGTAATATAATGTCTAAATTTATTGACAGCATGTATTACAGTTTTAGTAACAGTGTAATTTAATTCAGCAGGGGATAAATTTTTGCTAATATAATAGATAGCATATGGTTTTTTATCTTCTTCCTGCCCAAGGACTGTGCCAATGGCTGTATCTGAGGCATCAGCTGATATTTGAAATGGCAGGTCCCAATTTGGTCCTCGCAGGACTGGGGCTGTAGATACAAGCTTCTTTAAATCCTTGAAAGCACGTTCACACTTATCTTTCCAAAGAAAATCAACATTACCAGTTAGTGCATATAAAGGTGCAACAATATGTGAATAATGTTCTATAAATCGTCTATAATATCCAGAAAATCCAAGAAAGCTGCGTACCTCTGTTTCAGTAGTAGGAGTGGGAATAAGCAAAAGTATTTGGATCTTGGCCAGGTCTACCTGAATGTCGGCTACTAAAATATAATGTCCTAGAATAAGTCCTTCAGTCATCATCATGTAACATTTTTCGTGACTTAAGCAGAGCCTGGTAGCTATACAGCGTTGTAGGACTTTTTCTAGGGTATTTAGTGCTGGATCAAAATCATCTCCATAGGGTGTAAAGTCATCCATATATACTTCAAGTCCATCATTTATTAGATCTGAAAAAATGCTAAGGATGGCCCTTTGGAACGTGGCGGGAGCATTACATAGGCCAAATGGTAGGACTTGGTAGGAAAATGTCCCCCAAGGACAAGTGAAAGTTGTTTTGTCCTGGTCTTCAGGGGCAATCTGAATCTCATTGTATCCACTGAAGCCATCCAGAAAGGAAAATAATTTTTTTCCTGCCAAAGTATCTAGCACTTGGTCTATGAATGGGAGTGGAAAGTGGTCTTTTTGTGTTCCTTTATTGAGTTCTCTGTAATCCACACAAATTCTCCATTTCCCATTCTTTTTTGGTATGACCACAAGTGGAGAGACCCATTTACTGTCAGAAATAGGATAAATAAAATTAACATCTAACAGTTTCTGAAGCTCCGCTTTAACCACATCTTTTAAATGAGGATTGAGTCTTCTCTGCGGTTGACAGATGGGTCTAGCATCTTTTTCTATATAAATGTGGTGTGTACACAAATGTGGGTCGATTCCTTTCATATCAGGGTAATCCCATGCAAATGCCTGTTGATATTTTCTTAATACATGGATTAGCTTAGTTTCTTGTTCAGGTGTGAGGTTGGCATTGATATTTAAAGTTTTTCCCGGTTCAATTTCCACAATTTTACTATTTGCGACAGAAGTAACAGGTATTGTTTGATCATGTGTGTCTTTCAGAGGATCTTCCTCTAATTCATTATCAAATGCTGCTTCTATCATGTGACATTGTGTGTAGAATTCAATTTGACTGATGAAATTATTAATGGCATCATCTTCTGTTTGATCTTTAAAATCAAGTGCCTCTTGCAACGTCAATGGAGATCTAATGTTATTAGTAAGGTATGATACAGGATACTTGTTAGTTCTAATTATTGTGAGACTTGGCTGCGCTGGAGGGTATATAACCAAATTCTTAATATCAGGTCCTCTAGTTATGGTCATATTTCCTTGGCGGCAACCAATGTAAGCATCGGCGATGGCAAGCCAAGGCCTTCCTAGGATTAGCGGGTGTCCATCAAGTCGGGTTTTTGGATTAATTATCAGGAAATCGGTTGGATATTCCCAGGAGTCACCATGACATCGTGTAGAGTACCTTTCAGTCTAATCACAGGTCGGTCAGCTAATTATAACAAAGTAGAGGTAGGTTCTACAGATGTAATGCCGAGCTTTCAACAGGTGGTGGTTGTTAAAATATTGATTGCAGCTCCTAGATCAACTAAGGCATTAGACAAGGTCTGACCGTAAATTTGAATAGTTACAATTGGATTTCCTGGGTCTTCATATTTGATGGGTGTTTCTTTCCCGGATAAAAGATCAGATAAAGTGCCGACTACTTGGACTCTTGGATTAGTTATTATATTCCTCCTTGGTTTCTTTATGCACAATTCTTTAATATTTTTTGCATATATAGGAATGCCTTGAATGGCTTGGAGGAACAGGATTTTTATGTACAAATTTTGTAATTCCCCCAGAATGTCAAAGTCAGGGTACTGTAAAGGTCGAGGTATGACTAATCGTTCTGGGAATGGGGGAGAGGATGTGGTTGCTTGATTATGAGATTGCTGATTATTTACATCGTCTCGTTGCAATTGATGTTCTCTTACTAACTGATCTTCATTATGAACTGTTTTATCTCCCTCATTTTGAATGATACGTCTAGATCGTAATTGAAGATCATTACACTCCCGCAGATCAAGTCCTATTTCTGGTGACTCAATGATTTGAAGAGATTGGACTTATCTGTTATTTGGATTGGGGTTGGGTTGGGCTGGGAGTTGCAGTCTCAAATTAGACTGGGGATTTTGTTGTAGATCTGGCAGAGTAGGTTGAGGGAGAGGAATAGTTCCTACTGGCTGTTGCATCGGTCTTTGCCAGTTCATCTGCCAGGATGAACTTTGTGAAGTAGGGGGAGTCCATTGCGGAGGGTATGGGCTATTTTGCCAATATGGTGAATTATAAGGGAAATTTAGCCAACTAGATTGATTTGGATGATTCAGCCATGGGTTTGAAGAAGGAAATGGTGGTGGTGACCAATTTGGGAATGGGGGTAGGGGCAGATTTTGCCACATATTATATTGTTGAGCGTTATATTGTGGAGGCTGAAAAGAAGAGGTTGGGTCTGAAAACATACCAGATTGTCTTTGCTGCCACTGGCGGCGTTGGTTGATCAAGTACACTGATTCTGGTTCTTCCTCTGCTTCCGTATATACTGCCTTTAATCCAGGAAGTGAGGGGTAGCTTTCCGTAAGATGATCGTTTGTACAGATGGCACATGTTTGGATTGTATCTAGTGGACACTCCTTGTGGCTATGTTTTTTTCTGCATCGGGGGCAGAAGATTGCCAAATTCTGTTCTGCCTCCATCTGCTTCTGCTTGGCCTGCAAAATATCAAGTTGTGTAGTTAGTGTCCCTAGAATATCAGTTTTAAAATTTTCTAATAAATTTCCAATCTCCACACGCGTTACTCCTTCTATTGCTATCTTATTGTCTCTTGCAAACCGATCATATTCTGCTGATTTAATTCTTGTGTTGCCTCTCGAACTCCTGATACATAGATCAATAATGTCAGCAAAATTCTCTTGATAAATATCTCCTTTTCCCATAATGTTTAATGTTTCAATCCATTGTTCTTTCATGCTCCTTATCAATGCAGTTTTTAACACATTATCAGGTAAAGGTAGAGATGCATAAGGAGATCTTTGTAAATTATATTGAAAACGTTCCACATATTCCTCTAATGTTTTGTTTGGTTTGGCTGTCATTTGAAATATTTCATCTTTCAATTCTCTAGACCTACAATAATCCTGATATTTTTTTAAGAAGGATTCTTTCATCTGATCCCAATTGTTGATGACCCCACCACCTAGTCCCATAAACCATCTTAGAGCAGCCCCTTTTAATGTTGAGGGGAATAATTTCAATTTCTAGGGATTGGTGGTGTAATCATATCCCCTACACAACACATCAAATTCGAATAAAAATTCATCTGGATCTTCTAATGTAAGACTGTGAAAGGTTGGGATATGTTGAAGAGGGATAGCTTTCATGGGTGCATTTGCTGCAGAATCCACTATAGGATATTGTAATGTAGAGGTTTGAGTATTTGGCTGATTCTGAGCCATAGGATCAAATATGTGCCAATAACATTCTGGGATATCTAGGAGGGTATTCCTAGGTTCATAGGGAACGATTTTAGCAGGGACAGTTTTAACATCACTTCCTTTATCTGGGATAAGAGGAATACCTGATGTTTGAGGGGATTGAATTCCTTCAACAATGATTTTCGCAGCACTCCCCTTATCTGGGCTGTTTATTGGCTGATTTGTTCCAATGAGAGATTTTGGTTCTTCTGTTTCCCCTGTCTCTCCTTCTCATTCACAGAAGTTACTGAAATTCCCTTCCTGCAATAGTTCTGGAGTAGAATTTTCAATTTCCTGAAAGTCCTGCTCTTCAGTTTGACTATGCACCTCAGCAAAGGCTACAGATGGTGATCCTGTGGCCTGAAGGGAACTAGTCGGCTACTTAGAAATGGTTTTCCTGAAACCTACTGATGGCTGAGATTCTGTTTTCTTATAGATTTCATCTATGAAAGTTGTTCGGCCAAGGGTCACCGGCCCCTTGGATTTTTCAGGTTTGCATGGGAGCTTAATATTCTTTTCTGGTTTTTTCTGCTTAGTCATGCACTCAAATAAACTGCTAAGTTCTATTCAATCAAAGCTAAAGCAAATCTGTTAGGAAAGCGGACAATGGAGCAGGGCTTTTACATGCTCCGTACGCAGGTTCTTACCTTTCGTTTTTAAAATCCAACTCTTTCCTAGCAGGTTCGTACAACACTCTGAAGAAACAAATGGCTACACTCTTTCCCCGGCAATGGCACCAAAATGTAGAGCTATAAAAAGGGTCTCTTTCACCTCTAATTACCTCACATTAATATGTCAATCCGGGAACATTTGGTTATTTCAAAGAGTGACTCAATCCGAGGCTATTTGTCAGAGTAATGGAAGTAGTACAACGTCCTACAAAATACAAGAGTAAACTGATGCTTGTCTATAACTAAGTTCCTTCAAATGACTAAAGCACACACTCTTAGAATATCAGTCAAGGGTCCGACAACAATAGTCCATCCCTTTGGAAACTGATGGAAAAGAAAACTAGAGCATGGATCATGGGTCTGGGAGTAGGGCAGTAAATGCAGAGGCTCACTACAGCCACAGATCGTCTCTCACACCAAATGCTGGTAAATGAAATGACAGATAGAAATGGAATGACAAATAGGAAATTAAACAGTAAATCTAGAAAGGAACAACAATGCTTAAAATGGAACAACAATTCTGAAATGGAACAGCAATCACTAAAACTAAACCTCACGAGTAACAATCACACTTTATACTATCACTCAAAAGCTCTTATCGTAATCAAAACTCCAATCTTTCATTCTCAAAGCAAATCACACAATCTGCTAAAGGAATAGCAATAATTCTCAATTATGGAACAGCATGTGAAATTCATACACACAACATTCTAAGAACGTAATTTGACTTTAATCCTAATCATCAACAGGAATTATAACTGTGTTTCCAAATGGAACAGCATGAACTTTTGAATCATAAAGAACACTCCCTTCAGATAATTACCTTAACAGACATACTTAACATAGAAACTTCATAACACAAGGATAACATTGTTCAGTTGAATCCAATAAGATTTCATCCACTCTGAAAGTATTGATAATATAATGCAGAGTTAATGGAAAGAACATTAATGAACGAATCTTAGCAGAGCATGTAAGGTAACTTATAAAGCATATCAGATTACCAACTAGTGATGATAAGCAAACCACACAAAAATCAAATCGTAGTGATACAAAAGCAAGTGTCCTCCGGGGCCGGGCCCTTAGCCTCAAGGGTACACTGCTTTAAGCTAATCTAGACGCAAAGATGAGATAATCACCAAGTTTATATTAATGCATAAAAATGAAAGTACAATGAGCCAAGTTCAACGAAACTCAATGATCAAAGTTAAGTCTTTGACAAAAAGTTACATAAAAGCCTCTTTCTCAAACTAACAGTGCCGCCCCTTTATATAAGGATAACGGCAGAGATGTCTAAGTGGTAAGATAAATAAAGCAGCGATCCCTCGGGATCGAAGATCCTGAGGGATTCGCAAAACTATTAATCCCTAATCACTTCTTTCTCTTCCGCCGAGCTGGTGCCTTTTCCTCCTTTTCCAGGCCGGTTTGCTTCAGTTTGCTTTGCCTTGTATGCACTCGGTCCTTCGTCAAAGTGACAACAGTTACCCTGTTCTTATCTTCTTCTTTGGAACAGCAGCTCCTCGTTTCTACCTTTCCTGCACAGGAAAATGACAATTATCAGCGGATAAGTCTTTGCATACTAATTCCACGTATTCTACCACAATTTACTATTGTTTTCCTCATTCATGATGTGAAAGATTCATAAGTCCTATTGAAAAGCCACTAAAATGATCATTAAAAACATATCTTTTTAGTACTCCACACATAGTTTCTAAAGATTCAAGCTAATTAAAAAATGAATCCACCCTCGGTAAATAACCTTTGTTATTGCATTGTTGTTAGCCGTTTGAGCCTTGGTCGTGGTTTTATCGTCACCTCCTCTCTTTTAGTCGATCATATGCCTCCACTTGATCGTTTACCCTTTTGAGGAACAGCTGCGACGAGTGATTCTACTAGCCACCCTCATTAAGCTGCCGTGTTTTAGAAGTTCCAAACTTACCTGGAACCAGTTGCTACCCAGATACATCACTCGTTCCTAAAAAATGAGTCTCTTTTAAGCTCTTTTTAGACTCGTAAAATACGAAACGATTGTCGAGCCAATGGCCTTTCTAGCTCGTTAAAGTAAAAGTGAGTGCCATCCCTCCTCTATATTTTAATATTTTTGGACCTGACGGATCATTACACAAAAAGATTGAGCACTTGTCTTGTTTGGCTCGCTAAAACTATCGAAAATTCATCCCTTTCGTAGTATTTTATACTTTTTTAGACATAAGGGATTATACTATGAAAAAGGACTACTGGAGTTTCCTTTTCGTCTCTTTTCAAACTCTCTAAATGTGAAAAGTACTGAGTTGTCTTTGTCATTAAACTCGTTAAAACAATAGAGACAAACTTGTCCATCCAAATAAGAGCGAGTTTCACTGTCGCCAGGCTCGCTAAAACATAGCGACATGTTTTCCCGAAGGGAAAATTATAGAACAAGCATATGTTATCCTCCTCAAGCTTGACAAAAATAAAGAGGTACTAGTCAGCAATGACTGGGGAAAAAGGGAAGAAAACTTGAAGAACTTCATTGCTAGCAGGTCGCTCTTGAACATGACACCTTCACTCCATCACCATGATTGAGTCGGGTTGGGTTATTCCATTCACCATCACCATTGCTCCTCCGTACCATCCATGGGGTTAACGCTACTAATCCATCACAGTGTCACCGATATGTTTAATAGAATTCGCTCAAAGAATTCACCAACCCAGCTAACGCCTCATCCACTGAAATACCTTCATGCTCCATTTTTCATGACCGCCACCCTAAACCTTGTATCATCAGATCATTTTCGCCTCCAGAAAATCATTTGCTTCATTTCGTGTCGTAGATGTGGGATTCATTAAGGCCCTCCTATGGCAGGTCACTTCTTGTCAACATCAGCTCATTATCCAAGAAGTTGACTTAGAAACAACCCTTTCAGTACTTTGAAGCTTGCATGCCTCAATGGCAAGTTTCTCACTTCCGGTGATAGGTTTACATCAATAGCCTTTGACTGAAAGATTTTGCGTGGTGTTCGACATCAAGTCCTATATTAACACCACGTGAATTGTACTGTAGTACCTTGAGGGTCATTATCATTATCAATGATTCCTCTCACACCTATTAACATCTTACATCATTGGCTGGTAATCAGGCAATGTCTTTCCATGTTCGACTTCAAGACATCTTTCACATGGATCGACTTGTACAACGGGCGAAGATTGAATGAGTTTAAAGACCCCAGATCTAGTTTCATCCATCTGGGCTGTGATATATTCAGGAAAATAAAGACATCAAATGTACTCCATAGCTGCACAGATAATCATTCAAGCTAAGGGATGATGGCTCTACCAAAATCATCAGTCTGCCACACAGACGGTTGTCTGTCCTATGTACATGAAAATGAATTTATAAAGCTGAGCATGGGAATGCCCACCTCAGCTAGATCATGAAAGTATATGAAGATAATGTATTTTATTGTATTTTATACAGGTCACCTTCCAGTTCGAAAAACCTCGGATCCTCATGATAAATAATTTCACCCAACATCAGAAGATTTATGACCTCATGCTTTAGGGGGCAATTGTTATAGAAATATTTGGGCACTACAACCCCAATCACATATGTCGATAAACTAAGGGCTCTCAAACCCCTAAAAGTGTTGTTTCAAACCCTAAAGGATCAAGGTGAACTGATTACATCATTTCCGAGAAGTTATCCCTAAAAAACTACTTAAAACTGGTCAAAACTGGACCATACAGATTGCTCCATGTTGAGGGTGTGACGCATCTCACCTATTACACATAGGGGGTGCAATGCATACTGAAAAGGCCTTCTGTAAGGTGTAATCGATGAGAGTAGGCAAATGGCAGAGGCAGTTGGCTAAGTGGAAACCCAAAGAATCTTCTAGAAACTGCTCATATGACACTTGCCCCTCTGAATTCGCCCAGGGATGAGTAAGAGATCATGAAATCTCCAAGTGGAACCAAGAACTATCAATGAAATGACACTAATCAAAAACCCAGAAGCTGACTCACCCCCCTGCAAATATCTATATATGGATCCCTCATCCTAGAGATCGAGTGGCTGGAATTTTGTAATTTGTAAGGAAGTGCTATTGGTTTCTCTTTGAGACATTGTATTGTTGGGTGATCTTGTTTTTCATGAGGTGAAGAGGGCTTTCATGCTGGGAGGATGATGCTGGATCTGAAAACTGGGTTGTAATCCTCTCTTCTACTTCTACTATCAATAAAGTTATTTGAGTTTTCCTCCATATACTTGTGCAATTGTAAATCTTGTATTTGTGAATGCAATTGTATGGTTAATGTACATTGATTCTACATTGTTTATGGTATTATAGAGCTCTATGCTTTGATGGTATTTTTATACTTTGCCTCTACATGTGTTCTTTGAAGCAGGACAAGTGAGAAAGGAGTGGTGAAGCTCTATCAAAGGAGAGAGGGAACAAGCAAGGAGCCAAGCGAAAGAATGAGGTTGGTGCTCTCTGCTTCTCTCTTATCTATCATCCATAAAGGAAAACACAAGTTGCTTTGAATTGTTTGTTTCTAAGGTAGATACTTGTCTTAGAGGGACTAACAGATCAAATAGTGACATTAGTTTTGTCGAAAACACTAAGTGACTAAAATGTTAGTCAACGCAATTATTTCAAGTGAATTACTGCTAAATTTGAGCAATTTTAAGTGACCAACTAAAAATGACTAACTTAAATGACTAATTTAGTTTAGCGATAAAATATATGACTAGATAATATGTGACCAAACTAAAATGACTAATTTAGTCTCAGACTAAAATATATGACTAGATAATAAGTGACAAAACTAATAATGATTAACGTAAAGAACAGATATTCAAACCATGTAAACAACACATATGCAAACCTTTACAGGTGTAGAGCCTCCATGCATGTGTGTGAGGGAAGGTGTTTGATATGTTGTAGTTGTTTTCCCTTCATCACCAAAGAGGCTTAGACTATGAGCGGATTGGCCAAGAAACCCTCATAATTTGTTCCTTTGAGTTTTTTGGAAATCTCAAGGTAAAGTCCAACTAGTGCTAATGGATGGTATCAAAGGTGTTTTCTAGGGTTTTTAAACAAGGTCACTAGATCCCAATGCAATGGAGGTGCCTTAGATTTGTTGAAAAGTAAAATACCCCACATGGCATTGAATGGGTGATTGATGACTACCGGCTAGAGGACTTAAACTAAATTAATCGTGGTGGTCAAAACTACAATTGAAAAAATAACAATGCACACGTGAAAATTCACACTAGAATTCATCCTCTCACAATCAAGAGTTGATGAATAAAATGTTAATTATTTGATGAAGCCAATGAAACCAAGAAGATCCTTATCAACCCTTACTTAATGAAGTTAAGAAAATCTTCACAAGGAGGATATGTATTTCATCCAATTAAAGATTGAAAGACATGCTCTTTTTTATTTCAAGGAAAAATTTATTGAGAAACTTGAGATCGACAACTCATTAGAGTGACTTTAACTACACTTGATATGAACTAAAATGATTTCCACTATAACCTAAGAGTATATCCAATATGTTTCAATTTATAATAATAACATACGATTTATAAAGGGTCAAGATATCTCTAAATACACTTGTGGGGCAGTTGCACTCCTTAGGGAAACTACCCTTCTAGATTGAAAGTCATGTTCTTTTTTACTTCTAGGAAAAGTTTATAGAGAAATCCAACACTAATAATTAATCAAAATGATTTGAGCTACACTTGAGATGAAATGGAATGATTTCCAGTATAACAAAAAAGTATATCCAATATGTTGCAAGTATATACTAATAACATGTGATTTAGTAAGAAGGGTCAAGACATTTGGAGACACACTTGCAAGGTGGTCTTACTCCTTGGAGGCTTCTAGCTTTCGAGTGTTATAAAGATCGGACAAATGTATCATCAATAATTTGAACCTAGGTGAGGATATAAAAAACTAAACAAATACTACAACATTGATAATAACGAATCAAACCAACCAACCAATTGCTCTTTTTCCCTTAATAATTTTTTTTACCCTAATTTATTACCCCTCTAGTCAAAATTTCTCCACAAAATTCTATTGGAAAAAGCCTTATTGTAATTTTTTTCTACAAAAAATATTACCCCTTCCTTGTATTTAACCTAATGGAATCTCTTTACAAATAAAAATTTTATTTTTCCCATTCTTAATGGAGTATTTTTTTGTAGTGTTCACTCAAAAGAAAAATACACATTCGGATTTTGTTCAAAAGAAACAATAAATGATAAGCATATTTGAAATAATACAAATAAAATGTTGAACGTTATTTTTTAAAGCCACTAACACAAAGAGGGTCCCATCACACAAAGACAATTTGAAGCAACAATCACAGTAAAAAAATTGAGGGAGCATAAAACATAAATCACTGTAACAATAAGAATGAAAGATGGAGTCCCATGACCACTAAATATCTCAGGAAATAATTCACATGGCCCTTGCAAATCATGATGTCTTGCTAGGGATTGGCATCACAGTAATTGTTGTGAGAACATAGTTCAAATTTTAGTCTCATTCTCAAATTTCAGTCTCATTCAAAATCCCTTCAAAGCGTATAGCATACATCGGGCATTGTCAATAGTGGACTTGATGTCACTCCTCCCACCTAAGCAGGACCATGGAGATGACAGTAAAAATCAAACCCATGATGCACAATAGGTGAATCCCTTGGTTATAGTTAGAAGGAAGGTTCAACCCACTACCTCTATGGAGAGTGGCGGGAAGAATGAGAGTGATGGCATGCCAATGATGCATAATTTAGAAGTAAAGGTCATGGTATTTGAGAAGACTATTTTTCTTCTTCTAAAGAACTGATGAGAATAAATGGTACAAAAAAAATCACCCATTGCAAATCATTTTGGCGATTCCATAATAGGAACAATGACCATTAGGGCTTTCGGGGTTGACGATATATTCTTGAAGAAGAACTTAGGCTTTATTAGAAAAAATTTGAGCCCCTTTTTCCACAGTTTCTAAGCCATTGAATGGTTGATTCAACATCAAGAGATATTAAATGCGATTGTTATTTTCTCCTCTTCTCTTTCCATTGCTCTACTCCCACAAGACAACTTCAATCATGTTATGAAAAATGAAACTAAATGTTAATTGTGGGTGATTTCTGGTGTTACTGAATGTTTTTGTGTATAAGATGATCATTCCTAACAATTTGAACCCATGCAGTTCTCATTGGGATGGCCTTCTCTTATGGTCTATCATTGAACATATCATTTTTTAAAAGTATACAAAACCAATGTACACTTGCAAACTACATTGTTTCTGTAGAACATGTCAAACAGTACATGCACATTCCTAGTGAGGCCCCAACTATTATAGAAGATCACAGACCATGAGATAATGGAGAAAGCCGTAGAAAGATGGAGTACCTAGCACAAATTTTACTATACCAATAGGAAATAACTTTATGTACAAGTTCTAAGAGAAGGACCAAATAGGTAGCTACTATTACTTTCCATCATTGTATCTACAGAAAGCTACAAGGGGCTTTGGAGGACTAAATGTAGCTAGTAGCACCCTGGTGACTGTTCCATCTTGCAAAATGATTTCCCTGTCATTTGTAATCAACAACATATCATCCACATACATAATCAAATAAATATGATGATCACAAATTAATTTGAAATACACAAATTGGTCCACTTTTCTCCCTATGAAGCCAAACCCCAATATATAAGTATCAAATTTTTGATACCACATACTTAGTGATTGCCTTAACCCATACATAGAAATTTTCAACCTACATACCAGTTTTTTTATTTTCTTTAACTACAAAACCTTCTAGCTACTTCATGTAGATTTCTTTTCCCAAATTCCCACATAGCAATGTTGTATTCACATCCATCTATTCCACTTCAAAATCAAAAGCAACAACAATAGATCAAGGAAATGCCTAACTTGGCAACATGAAAAAGATCCCACTAAAGACAATTCCATCTATCTCGGAATAATATTTTACCTCTAATTGAGCTTTATAATTCTCTGCTCTAGCTTCTACATTCAACTTCTTCTTAACTACCCATTTTCTACCAATAAAATTTCTTCTAGCCGACAACTCCACCAGATCTGAAACCTCATTTTTTTAGGGATGTCATTTCTTCATAAACAACCTTTTTCCAAAGTTTTCCATTCTATTAATCATCTTGCTATTAGAGTTTATTGTTATTTTGATCGCAAATTCTGAAGGTACACCGACTATCCTTATCTTGATTATAGATTTTCTCAATTGCAGATTATGAAGTATTCTACAATCCTTAGTGACACAAGAAAAGTCAAATGGTTAACTTTGCTCCTATTTGACATATTTTATAAATATTTTGGAATTTGGAATGGAGTTAATTCCAATTTTATCTTAGTAACTTTAAAATAAATATGCCCTCCCACTTGTAACTCTAGCTCAAGTCATATACATGTTTGAACATTTATTAGCATAGCCACCACTATAATTTGAGTGTAAAGGTCTTCATATCTCTCATACACTTTCTAATGTATATTTTTTCATACAATATTTGTAAATTTAAATTCAATATTTTTTGGAAAAGAAGAATACTATTTAATATAGTAAAGTGGTAAAACCAATAAAATATATTTTGTTTGCAAAGAAGCGACTTAGAACAAAAATTTATAATTAATTATTTTTTTTCCTCTAAATTCATAATTTTTTTTTTTTTAATATATATATTTTATATTTATAAATTTTTTTATATAAATTCCAAATCATACATAAAAGTTTATAAGTTTACATTCATTCTTAAAATTTGATAAGTTTTGTTTTTTCTACATGCAAAGAAACTTGTGACCTATAGTAGCCATGCTACAAGTGCTTGTTGCATGCCTTCATGCCACAAGTGGGCGCTACTCTCAATTCCATGTTTGTTAAACGAATACTGTAATTGATTCTATCCGATAACTTTGGTAAATTATTTGGAAATTTGTGAAAACAAAAATTACATATTAGCTGTTAATGTTACTTTGTAATATTACATTAATTTTTTTATTATCAGGTTTATAATATTAAATTGTAAAATATATTTTAAAATTTCAAAACGGTATCAGAATTTTTTTGAAATATATATATATATATATATATATATATATATTTTTTTTTTTTTTTTTTTTAAATGAGGGGAGTTTCATACAACATGGAAGGATAGAGTTCTTTAACTAAATAACCTAATAGATCAGATATACTTTTCCAAAGTATCTTCAAAATTGTATTGCTATATTTAAATTTTATTTTTATGAGTTTTAGAACATAATTTTTTTTAGTTATAAAAAGGGAATGGGTTGATTATTATATATTTATACTTTGGAATTTGAATATATTTTAAATATCATTTTTAAAGGATGTATTTGAAATTCATAAGTATTTTATATATGATTGTTAAGTTAATAATACTATTAATATGTAATTTATATAGTTTGAGTGGGCCTAATGGTTAAGAGCGTGTGTTTCCTCCTAAGACGTCACAGGTTCAAAATGAGAAGGGGTAGAGTATGTATGCCTTCTTAGACTTCCAACCTCCCGATCAATCTACCTCACTTCTAGGATAGAACCATGAGGACAAGGGGATGCCTATTATGATCCTTAACCCCTCAAATTGAATCACAAACAATATATTAAAAAATGCTAAATACTTTATTCAATATCAAGTGAACAAGATTTTCTATCATATTCTTGTATGTTTTGTGTGATTTCATTTTCAGATCTAAAGTATATAACAACCCTTAGGGAAATAATACCCGCCAACAACTTCGGATCAGCCTGAAATACTTAATAGAAAAAAGGTGTTAAAACAAAAAAGACCAGCATGAAAAATCAAAATAGAAAGTCGTAGTGTTGAGCACCAAAATTTCAATAGTTAGATAGTTAGGTAGAAAATGGGCATAGAGCAAACCTAAACAGGAAGCCTTCCAGCGATCAAAAAAACACTTCAATATCCCTGAAAAAGGGTTGTAAAGAACCCCCGAAAATATGGTCCATAATGAAAAATAGTAAATAGCCCGTAGGTGCTTCCAAGGAGGCAAATTTTTTACAGATTAGGCAGGGAGTTTCATTATTTCTCTCTAACCCGATATCTCTTACACCAATTTGGTGTCTAGCTTGGTTGTGACCTTAAAATTAGATAATAATAATATTATTATTATTAATTATAATTTCAAATAAAAAATTAATTATATATATATATATATATATATATATATATATTTTAAGCTTCAAACGACCTTTCATTTTCTATTCTATAATAGGTAAATTTACACCACATAGATTGGCTAGGTGGCCTCAACTTTCCCAATGGGAAACCAAGTATGTTGGTCACCTATCCGCATTGTAAGTCATCCAAAAACAATAAAGTTTCAATCTCTCTAGCCAAGCTATATATGTCTCTGTTTCATGACCAGACCCTATATTTCTATCTATACCTATACTTGCATGATGAAAAGTAAATGTTATCCGCATATATAACAAAAGTAAACATGGAAAAATGACTAGCCCTTCTCCTCCTCCGAGGCTGATTCGACTGGCATGGGATCCTTAACAGTTGCTCTAGGCATCTCTGATAGTTCCAGGATGCATGGAATGTGTCTTTCAATTTTTTCCAGCCTAATATCTTGCTTATGGAGTTGGAATTGAATTTTCTACAGATATTATTTGTAGCTCGGCATACCTTTGAGAGAAACCGCCATGCCCACCGAGATCTTTTCCATGGCCTTTCCCAACAGGATTTTCATTAGCTAGTAGAGGTACAAGGTATGCTTAAATTGTGTTATCCTACCTCTGGTGTTCCCAGGATCTAGGACAAGTGTCCTCCAGTTTTCCATATCCCCCTCAGTCTCACTGCCCTACTTAATTTCCTCTTCCCATTCCTCTAACAAATTCTGGACGCCTTCATCCATACCCTCACTATTAGCCTCAACAACTTCATTGATAGGATGTTCTACCAATTTCCTCCCTCTGCGAGGCTCAAACATGCTTGGGTCCTTATCCTTTCTGGGCTCTCTGCTCCATCTTCCATGCCTCCAACCTTTTGTAGGCCGATCCATGTCAATGATGTCTCACACTGATTAACAACAAGAATTTGCTAACCAAAAGCAATTTTACATACTATGGCACTCGTTGCTTCCCTGAATTGAATTATCGGTGCCATTTGCCTCCCCATGCTCCTCCATTTATTTTTACTATCAGTACCAAAGCCATAATGGATGGAGATCTATTCTTCAGAAGGGGTCGATCTCCAAATCCCTTTTGTCATATCATGCCTCCAGCCCCAGTGCCTCCCATACGTCATCAGGTTGGAAATCCCTTGCCAAGGCCACACAATTGATCCTAGCCTCAGACCAACATGTTTCCATCCATGATTTGTAGACCCTTTCCCCTCTGCCCAGTAAACTAGAGCAAGGCCAATGTCATTTTCATACCCGATGTCCCCCTCAAGGGCCCTAGCAATTCTCTTACTGCAAGAATTTCTCACAGTACCCCAGCAATTGCAGTGATTTCAATAGCAGGGCCAACCTCCTATACAATGTATTAACTGAGCCCCACTTCCCTCAGCATCAGACTCATAACCTCTACCTACCTAACCCCTTCGAACAACCCCACTCAACCCTCGACGTGTTGTACTTGGGTTCCCAATGTGAAACAACACAAGGTCAAGACAAGAAAAGGCAGAGGTGATACTCGGCAAGCATAGTACATAGACGCAAAACCAAACCATTGCAACCAGCCTCCACCTCCAATTCCCCCAGCATTTCTCAACCTCCCAATTAGCATTTCTATTATTCCCCCTCTCCCCTAGCAGAAACCCAACCAGGTTGTCATTGCAAAGGAGGTGAAGAGCCAAGAAACATACCCGTTAACGATTGTAGGAAGTCTCCAAGCTTCATGTCGAGGATGTCTATGCCCTCCATTTCTCCTGCACCAACTCCTTCACCCACAAGAAAACTCACCAACATTACCCACCTGTCTTCCCTTAGCTCCTATAAATCATGCCCCTCTATTATCTTCTATGCCACCTTTCCCACCACCCTTGCATGCACTCATGCTAAGGACAACCACACCCATCACTCTGAGTGTGTGGGGGGTGGTGGTACGTAAATCATATATATGCTTTATTACTTTCCACAGGTTGTACCAACCACTGAAACGCACCCCGACTGGGGTATATAAAATTATATTTTAATTTATATGATAATAATAAATATAAAAATTTATGAATGAATTTTTTAATTAAAAAAATTAACATGCTAAAAACCAAACTGTCTAATAATTATTATGAAAAGAGAAGTTGTTTTAATAAATTAAAGAAAAACATTTTTAGATATGACCATATTATATGGAAGAAATTGTAATGGTTTAATTGTTTTATATATATTGATCTTATTTAGAAGAAAAATAGTTGATAAATTGTATAGTTGTATTTTCTATATAAGAAAGTTGTTTTATATTTATTGTTTAAATTAAATTTATATTGTTTTTGCATGCACATCAAACTTATATTGAGTGTTAAGTCAACAATGTTATATATTAATTTTTTTATTCAAATAAACATACTATCTTAGTATTCTAATAATATGTTAATATTTTGGGAGAATATAAGGGAATTGCAACATTGGAAGCACATTTAACATTTTTTAAAACTTTAGAAATATACTGAAACAAATTCTAAGTCACATATGACACTTTAAGGGTGTAGGAGTCCTTAATGAGTTGGGTCTTATTAATTAGATTGTCCTCAAGTTATGTCCTCTTAAACAATTCCCCTCTTGAGAAGGAACCCCCCAATTTGAACTAGGGGTAACCATAATCTTCTAGTGTGATCACTCCTTAACTATTATTTGTCTCAATCTTTGCCAAGTTAAGTCAAATACATAGTTCATTTAACTTCTTCTTGATGAAATCCCCCGAAGTGTGTAACCAATTCCATTAACATTCCAAGAGTTAACTAGTTCAACAAATGCATCCACTTCCCTTAAGTCTTTTCTTGGATTGACATACATAATTACTTGTATATATGCTTTTGGTCATCTTAAGTCAACAATCAGCAAATGGTTCACTCTTAAAGCATTCCGTTAAGAAAGAACTCATTACTTTAAGTGTTAACAATTCCCTATACAAGTAAACAAACTAGCATTTAGAAATTTAGACTCAAATGTGTCATATTGATGAAGATTATCTACCTTCATGCAAGATCCTAGTTCTACTTATATACCCAAACATGAATATGCTCATCCAAATATTCAAGTTTTACTCACCTATTTATCACAAATAAAAAATCTTCCTAACTTAAATACTTTACAAATGAACTATGAAATACACAAAACCATTTTTCATTTAACTCAAACATGTGAAATAACATTCCAAACAACCTACCATTGCAAACATAGACATACCAAATGACCTAATAGCTCAAACACACCATAAACTAATTAACTCAGAAAAAGTAAAAAAATAATAAACTTAAACACATGAAATAATTCTCATATGGTTAATAAGATAACTAATCAATCTTTTACTACCATGATAAAAATATCAAAAAACCTACACATCATATTCAACTTATCATATTTGTGATCCAATCCATCTATGACACACATAAAGCTCAATGTTGAAATCACATATGTGTATTTTCCCACCACTCTAATTCTGCCTTACACAACGCCATATTCTCCAGAAATTCTCGTTAGTCTTTGAACCACGTCTCCTTAAATAGTAGATCAATAGTTGCGTTGTGTTCCCCCTGAAAACATCTTGGGCCTTCATCAAAAACATTTGTTGTGTTTAGCATAGGTTTTTATATTTATAGTTGTCATACTTAGAGTTTTCTAACTGTTTTTCACTTTCAGCAATGTCATGTGTCATGTTTAGGTATATATCACTCTTATCTTTTTAAATATATAAAATTGAAAGTGAAAAAAAAATATACTTAAAATCTTTTAATGGTAAGAATGATGAAGATATATAAGTTCTTTTATACTTAACATGAAATTAACCCATGTTATCTAAAAAAAATCATCATTTAAAAAAAATCCTAGTTCAACCCATGCAATCTTGTCATCTCCCTTCATTAAAAAATCATTTGAAGATGCAGGTTGTTTTACATTTTGCCAAAGAATTGAGCAATTGAAGTTTCATGATCAACTGACCAGTGCTTTGTCACCAAACTAAAAAGTTCTTTTGCCACCAAACTAAGAAAGGATAAAGTGACCATAGAAGGAGTTCAATTCAATGTTTCGAGCCAACTTATCTCCATAGCCACATGGATTCAAAACACTTGAGAAATTTGGTTCAAGAAAGAAGACCTTGAAATTCATAATTACAAGATGTACCTAAAAACACCATATAAGGCAGTGCCAAAATATATTTTTCCATTCAAACATTTGCTAGAAATATATAAGCCTCTCATAAAATTGATCATGAAGTACTTCACATGTGAGGGCAGGTATTCAAGGCTATATAAGTACCACATGAAGCTTTTGATGCATTTCACTGGTGTTCAACAACTCAATTTGTCTCATTATATGTACAAAAGTTTGGTTAAGATGACAGAAAAGGTACAAAGGCTGGGAGAGAATCACCATAATAGCTTGTTTCATCATGGTTTAGTGAAAGTGTTAGTTTGTCATCAATTATCACATTCAAATTTGTCTTGGGATTACCTTTCAAGTTCAGCGTTTTCTCCATCTTCTTCAGCTATGTCTAGTGATGAAACAACACCTCCAAACTCACCAGTGCAGCAAGAGGTTTCTTCTTCAATTAGACCTACCAAGACGAAATACATGGCATAAGTGTTTTAAACATACTCCAGAGGTGATAGGCTTGTATTTGTTCAAAATATTGTTGAAAGGGCCAAGCCTACAACAGGTGAACAAAGAGCATCCTCACAACATAAGGAATTCTCTCATCCAGGTACAAATGTGTCAGATTTGAAGAAAGGACATGAGGAAAAAATTGAAAATTAGATCATAAGGGATAAGGAGGCTGAGATAAAGAGGTTGGAAGAAAAATTGACCGAGGCAAATGCTTTAATAACATGCTTGCAACAAGAGAATATGCAATTGAAAGTAAACAAAATGATCCAAGATCAACAAGAAGCCTATTCAAAGAAAGGAGATGTAAAGGGAAAAGCAGTGGCTAAGTTAAAAGTGTCAAAGGGAAAAGAAAAGAAAGGTACATCAAGGAGACCAAGAACAAGAGCCTCCAAGAGAGCCCTTGATCTACAAATGGAAGTTTCTCTACCAAGAGAATGGATTACTGTAGATGACCTAATCACTAGAGAAATCAATGAAGATAGGCTATATTGGCTTGATAAGGTCAATGGACACCTGGAGAAGCTCCCAAAGAAGGCAAGTAGGGAAAATAAATTGCAAAGGCATATGGCTATGCATTACTACACAAGAAACAAGGTGTCCCAATTCAAAATCAACCATTTGAAGAAGAAGCTCAAGGAAACCCTAACAAGCCAAAAGGACAAGGAAAAGCTTGATCTACTTGTTGAAGCCTCCCTCATGGCATAACATATCATATTATAGCTTCACTCAACAATTTTGAGAAGATTTGGAGAAATTTTTGTCATTTTTAAAAGTTTCATGGCTTTTTGTATATTTTAAAAACACAGTGGCAGCTATAAACACAACGCCTTGGCATTGAGCTTTCTCTATAGACATCCAAATGCCAAAATTCTTGTATGCTTAGATATATAATCACCTGTACTTATCATTTAACCACTTTTGCAAGATCTTTGGTGGAAAAATTAGGAGAAAAATCTAAAAAACAGGTCAAAAAACACTTTCTACCACTATTTTGAATCAGGCGCTGCGTTTTTGGAGTGACCTTGGGAAACTCCATTTTTCTCCTAGATGGAGTGTCCAAATCACTTTCTTGAGTAGTCAAATGACAGCTAGACACTCACATTTTCCAACAAGCCTTCAAGTTTTCAATTTGGAGCACATTAAGGCCTCCAAAATCCTCGTGCAAGATGGCGCTGCACTTTTGCTTGAGTGAGTTGCATTTTTGCTTGAATGCACTGCACTTTTGCCTGTAGCAATATTTCTCAGCATATTTTCACCAGATCTTGTTTTGATGATGTAAATTTGATATTTTTAAGTCTTTATGATGAAATTATGGAATAAATTAGCATGATAGTGTTATAGACATTTTTGGGCCCTACAACCCCAAGCATGAAATGTCCATAAACCAAGGGCTCCTAAGTCCCTAAAAGTGTTGTTCTAACCCCTAAAGGAACAAGGTCAATAGATTATAACTTCTCCCAGAAGTTCTCCATGAGAAACTGCTCAGAATTGGTCAAAACAGGATCATTGTAGCTGCTCCACTGGCTAAGTGCGTTGCATCTCACCTAAATACACTATGGGGTGCGGTGGGCGAGAAATGACAAATGGCAGTGTCATTCCGCGAGGTGGAGAGGCAATGGAAGCTTCCAGAATATTCTCCTGTGACACTTTCCTCACTGAATTCGACCAAGGATGAGTAAGAGACCATCAGTCCCCAAGTGGAAGCAAGAACTATCAGAGAGAAGACACTAATCAAATCACAAGCTGACTCATCCCCCTTACAGATATCTATATATGGATCCCTCATCCAGAGATCCAGAGGCTGGAATTTTGCATATTGTAAGGAATTGTTGTTGGTTTCTTAAGACAAACATCAGATTGTTGGGTGATCTAAGCTTTTTTTGAGGTGAAGAGGGGCTTCTATGCTGGAAGGTTGATGCTGGGTCAGAACAACTGGTTGTAACTCCTCTTGGCTCTTTTCTTTTTTATCAATAAAAGCTATTTGAGTTTTCCTCCATGCTTTTGTGTCATTGATGCTTGCTACATTTGTATGGTAAATTTACATCTGATCCTAGATTGTTTATGATTATAGATCCATGTCTTTGTATAGTGCTATGCTTCTATGATCTTACAGGTACTTTGTGAAGCTGGGTGTGCAAGGGAGCAGGTAGCTGAGGACTATCAAAGAAGAGAGGGATCAAATCAAGAGATTAGCGCAAGACAGAGGTTGCTCTTTCTGTTCCTCTCTATCTATAATTCATAAAGAAAAAATGAAAGTAGCTTTTTTCTGTTTGTTTCTAAGGCAGCTGTCACACCTTAGTGGGATAGAGCAGTTCTATATAGACACTTTTCCCTGTAACAAAATGGCGTCTCCACTGGGGAGCTAATTAGTTTGTTTGTTTATCATTCTTTGTTGTTTGTTTCATAAACTTACAAGTAGCATTCGAACTGCATTTGCCATAACAAATGCAAAGTAGATAACTGCTACTTCAATCCATCTACTGGATCTATTTATGATTTAAACAACTGATTCACAAACTATCTGATTGCCCTTGTGATAGCTCTTAGATCCTCCTTAGATCTACCCCTGATTGTTGCATTACTGATTGCTTTTTGCTCGGCCAAAACCCAAGAACTGAACTGCAAACTATGACCCGGAACCCGAACAGAGTCTCGTTTCTGGCCCAGCGCAGGTACTGTTCAGAGATTCTGAATTTCAACGCACTTCCCGAGTGGACAACCTGCGCTGCATTTCAGATTCTTTGTGTTACAGGTGCGCTGATCAGACTAGCTCTGTGCAGTTGTGGCTTTTGTGGTTCATTCTTTCCAATTCTATTCCTGAATTTTGCTGCCGGTGATTAGTATATGTCTGTTTAAAACCCCTTTTCCTTGTTGTTATTTCGCCTCCTTTGTACAAAAGAAATGTAGATGTTTTTGTGTGTTTGTTGAGTCATTTACAGTTCTCCTTTGCAAAAGTAGCGTAATCATACTGTCGTCCTTTGATTTGAAACTGTCGCAAGTGTTGATTTCAATCATAGGAAAGAGTTTGATTGCTATTGATGGTTGATTATCCTGTTACTATTGCTTTTGGTCTAAATTTGTAATTTTCTAGTGTCGAGAACAAGTATTCAGTTCAAAATCGTAAAGTGTTGTGATCGTCTCCATTTTTTGATTTCGAAAAGAAACTTGTTGATATTTGTCGCTTGAAAAGAAATTCAGATTTGTACATCAACTTTCTTTTTAGCATTCATACACTAAGAAATTCGAAAAAAAATACATGCATGTGCATTTGCATATAGACAGTCTGATTGGCTTGATTTAGGAAAGTGCATTCAGAGTGTGCTCTTTGCTCTTTGTGAAAAGATTCTGTATTTCTTTTCCCTAGTAGCTAGGATTTTCATTGCATAAAGGAGATAAAAAGTTTTTTTATCATCTTAGATTGCATTTTAGGAATTACATCTACATCTCGTTGTGAACCCAAAAGGCAAACTTCATAAACAAGATCAACTTAAAATAAATTCAATGAATCTAACAACGCTTTGGAACTTAATGCACAACATTAAGAAGTCTAGGCTAGAGATGTATTCCGGCGTCGTAAAACCTAGTAACTGTTGTTCTCACTGATGGTTGGGTGATTCCTCCACTTTGAGATGATAAGTGCCAGTACGGACTTGTGCTCCCACGTACCGTCAAGTATATTTTGGGAGACCCCAATAGGCTTAATCCTTTATCCATAGGAAGCCATGTCTACCGCCCTATCGATCGCAATGCACTGAACACAGCATTCGAGAAGATTGACTGTCATACCGTAAAAAGTAGTCTGCAGTTTTGCGATTGGTTTGGTAATCCCTCTACCTAGATTTCTAGAGCAGTCCCTTTCATTCCTTTTCAGACTCCTTAACGGAAAAGGTCCATCTGAGCACTTGTCACTTCAGGCTCATTAAAAATCAAAGGAGACTAGAGTCATCTTTTGTTTTTTCTCGACTCTTAAAAATTGAAAAAACAAGTTGTGTCAAAGCGTCTAAAATTTATTTTAAATGGAATATTCATTACCCTTTCCTATGTTGATATTGGGTTGAGAAAATGGAATCCACCAACCAAGAAATTCCCCTTGAAGAAATCCTAGTCCCTTCTCCTCTTGGGGAGATGTTGGTGCACCCCATATGGCCACATTGTCGCTTCCAGGACTGAAAATTGGTTTGCCTGTATGGCTCTTCTCAACCTCTGTCGTTCAGAACACCACTATTCCTGAACAATCGAATCGGCAACTAGACGAGTCCAGAGTTACCCACCAACCTTCTACTTCCTCTAATTCTTCCTCTCCTCCTTCCTCTTCGCTTGATGGGGCTGGTAAAGCCAAAAGTCAAGTACCTAAGGAGAAGAAGGAAAAGAAGAAGAAAGAGAAGAAGAAGAAGGAGCCAGAAGCGAATGGGGGCAAACGAGTGTCGTCTAGCGAAAATCCAAACACTGCACCAACCAGGCCTAAATCGCCATGTGTCATTTGCAAAGGAGACCACTATCACAGAGATTGTCCTTGTATTCCTCAGATCTTAAGGGACTGGTCTCCTCGTTTGCACAACCCGATGTCGTGAACCTCTGATGATCATGTTGAAAACACACCGCTAACTAGTGAAAGTGAAGCCCCAGGACAAAAAGGAAAATATAGATTTCCTTGTAAACTATGCGAAGGCGTTCATGCCATCCACCGTTGTCCCTTCTTAGACAAAGCTAAAAGAGTCTTGGACGATCGTCCGGTTTCACCGTTACAACTTCCTCATGGATATAAAAAACTCTTGCCGATTCTGTCACTAGTTGAAAATCCGGTTGGCCCGCTCAAGTGGTCGGCTGAAGCATCTATCATTGAAGATAAACCATCTGAATCCATACCAGACGAAAGTCAAAAGTTCGAGGTGGCAGTTAACCCGGTCTTGCCTTCAGAGTTTCCATCTTCGGATGATACAATCACTGAAGAGAACAAGGATGACACCGTCCAAATTCTTTTCATAAACACAGACTCCAACGAACATGGGGGCAATTTACCCATTCCTTTACTGCAGGAAGGAAGTTCGTCAGAGTCGTACCCGACCGTCTATTCGGTCCCAACTCCAAGTAACCTAGTTGTCTCCTTCGACTGGAATCAACTAGGCAGACCCCATTTACCAGCTAGTGTACCATTCCGAATTATTGTTCAAATATATAGAATGGTTATGGCTGGTACCATCATAGATGAGGGGGCTTTTGTGAGTATCCTTTCCTCAACTGCTTGGAAAGCGCTTGGTTCACCATCGCTTTTGCCTGAGATGAGAAATCTAACAGGTTTTGATAAAGGAACCAGTCGACCGTTAGGGATCCTTCCCAATGTGCCCATAACATTGAGAGGGAAAACCGTTCACATGAACGTGATGGTAGTTCAAGGACCCCTGGATTACAATCTACTCCTTGGACAAGACTATATTTATTGCATGGGAAAAATTGTCTCCTCACTCTTTAGAGTAATGTGTTTTCCGCACGAAGGAAGAGTGGTCAAGGTCATAGACCAGCTTTCATTTCCCAGATCATACAGAGAAAATAGTAATATACCATCCCTAAATGGTATTTTCACGCAAGAAATGTCTCAATCTCTAGTCCGTCCACCCGATGAGCGCGAGTGATTCGGGGGGACATGACTAAATCCTAGGGAGCATGCACCCTGGTCTGTTTCGGCAGGAGAACTTCAGGTATAGGGTAGGGTTCCGCAAGAAAATATGACTAGTCTATACTCCCGTCCGTGATTGGAGGAGGGGGTTATTCTAGAACAAGATTCTCTTGTCAAAGTTACGTGAGCGGAGTAACTTCCTCCACTCACCTTTGGCTATTTCAATAGACGTCGCCGAAGAAGTGTTTTGTTTGCGTTCTGAATAGAACAATCTTTGGGTAACCTGTAAGAGGTAGGCCTCTCTCGGTAAAACAAATGTTTTAACGGACTAAAGAAGGGGTAACCTTGAAACTCCGTTTTATACCTGGGGGCATGCAAACCTTTTGGAGTGCAAGCAAAGAGCGATCATTTATCTGTTTTTTGGATTGGTCGTTTCCTAACTTACATAAAGAAAGGATGTGGGGCAAAACTCTAAAAATTGCCATTTTTATATGAGACATTCTTATCACACGACTGGATTAATCAAGCAGTTTTAGCACATAGTTCAAGCTCATTAAAAAATAAACATAAGACATGAGCAAATGTTTCCCCCCACATTTAAGCTCGTTAAAAAATGAACTATTCCCCGGTAAATAACCATCGTGAATGTAGTACTTCAGCCATTAAAGCCTTGGTTGTGTTTGCACCGTCACCTCCACTTTTTCATTGGTCGATCATTCACCTCCATTTGATTGTTTACCCATTTTGAGGAACAGCTGCGAAGAGTGATTTCACTAGCCATCCTTGTGACACTGCCGTGATTGGAAAATTCCAAACCTTACCTGGAATTAGCTGCTACCCATTTTATCACTCGTTCCTCAAAAGACAAGTCTCCTTTAAGCTCTTTTCAACTGACTCGTAAAATATGAAACGATTGTCGAGCCATTGGCCTCTCCAACTCATTAAAGGGACAGGAAGTGCTATCCCTCCTCTAGATTTTAATCTTTTTGGACCTGAGGGATTATTACACAAAAATATCGAGCGCTTGTTTTGTTCGGCTCGTTAAAACTATCGAAAATTCATCCCTTCTGTATTGTTTTATACTTTTTCGGACTTAAGGGATTAGATGACGAAAAAGGAATTTTGGAGTCACCTTTATGTTCCTTTTCAGACTCTCTAATATTGAAAAGGACCGAGTTATCTTTTTCGTTAAACTCGTTAAAAGTATAATAGCAACAAACTTGTCTATAGACGAGAACGAGTTTCACTATCACTAGGCTCGTTAAAACATAGCGATGGGTTTGCCCGAAGGGAAAATTATAGAACAAGAATATGTTACCCTCCTCAAGCTTGACAAAAATAAAGAGGTACTGGTCAGCAATGACTGGGGAAAATTGGGAAGAAAACTTGAAGAAACTTTGTTGGTAGCAAGTCGCTCTTGAAAATGACACTTCCACTCCGTGTCCGAGTCGGGTTGGGTTGTTTCATTCACCAGTCACATCACCATGGTCGCGCCATACCATCCACATTTGGGGTTAATGCTACCAATCCATCACATTAGTATCACCGATATGTTCAAGAGAAGTCATTCAGAGAATTCACCTATGTCTCACCCACTACCATACATTATACTCCATTCTTTCATGACCGCCACCCTGAACCTTATATCACCAGATCGTTTTCACCTCCATTAAAATCATTTTCTCCATTCCGTGTCATTGATGTGGGATTCATTAAAGCCCTCCTGTGACGGATCACTTCTTGTCGACATCAGCTCATTATCCAAGAAGTTGATCTAGGAACACCCCATTCAGTACTTTGAATCTTGCATACCTCAATGGCAAGTTTCTCACTTCCGGCGACAGGTTTACATCAATGGCCTTCGACCGAAAGATTTTGCGTGGTGTTTGACGCCAAGTCCTTTATTCACACCACGTGAATTGTACTGCAGTACCTTGAGGGTCATTATCATTATCAGTGATTCCTCTCGCGCTTGTTAACAGTTTACATCATTGACTGGTAATCAAGCGATGTCTTTCCATGTTCGACTTCAGAACATTTCTCACATGGATCGACTTGTACTTTGAGTGAAGATTGGACGAGATTGAAGACCCCGGATCTAGTCTCATCCATCCGGGCTGCGATATATATTCAGGGAAACAAAGACATTAAATATACATCATTGCTGCATAGATAATCATCCACTCAAAAGGATGATGGCTCTATCAGAATCGTCAGTCTACACTCAGATGATTGTCTGTCCTATGTACATGAAAATGAATTTATAAAGCTGAGCATGGGAATGCCCGCCTCAGCTAGATCATGAAAATATTATGAAGATAATGTATTGTATTGTATCTTATTGCAGGTCTCCTCTCAGCATTGAAAGAACTTCGGATCCTCATAATAAAGCATTTCACCCGACATCAAAAGATTAACGGCCTCATGCTTTAGGGGGCAACTGTTATAGACATTTTTGGGCCCTACAACCCCAAGCATGAAATGTCCATAAACCAAGGGCTCCTAAGTCCCTAAAAGTGTTGTTCTAACCCCTAAAGGAACAAGGTCAACAGATTACAACTTCTCCCAGAATTTCTCCATGAGAAACTGCTCAGAATTGGTCAAAACAGGATCATTGCAGCTGCTCCACTGGCTAAGTGCGTTGCATCTCACCTAAATACACTGTGAGGGTGCGTTTCATTTCAAAAGTCCCTTCTGTGGGGTGTGATAGGCGAGAAATGACAAACGGCAGTGTCATTCTGCGAGGTGGAGAGGCAATGGAAGCTTCCAGAATCTTCTCCTGTGACACTTGCCTCATTGAATTCGACCAAGGATGAGTAAGAGACCATCAATCCCCAAGTGGAAGCAAGAAATATCATAGAGAAGACACTAATCAAATCAGAAGCTGACTCATCCCCCTTACAGATATCTATATATGGATCCCTCATCCAGAGATCCAGAGGCTGGAATTTTGCATATTGTAAGGAATTGTTGTTGGTTTCTTAAGACAAACATTATATTGTTGGGTGATCTAAGCTTTGTTTGAGGTGAAGAGGGGCTTCTTTGCTGGGACGTTGATGCTGGGTCAGAACAACTGGTTGTAACTCCTCTTGGCTCTTTTCTTGTTTATCAATAAAATCTATTTGAGTTTTCCTCCATGCTTTTGTGTCATTGATGCTTGCTACATTTGTATGGTCAATTTACATCTGATCCTAGATTGTTTATGATTATAGATCCATGTCTTTGTATAGTGCTATGCTTCTGTGATCTTACAGGTACTTTGTGAAGCTGGGCGTGCAAGGGAGCAGGTAGCTGAGGACTATCAAAGAAGAGAGGGATCAAATCAAGAGATTAGTGCAAGACAGAGGTTGGTCTTTCTGTTCCTCTCTATCTATAATTCATAAAGGAAAAACGAAAGTAGCTTTTCTCTCTTTGTTTCTAAGGCATCTGTCACACCTTAGTGGGATAGAGCAGTTCTATATAGACACTTTTCCCTGTAACAGATAGGTTGTTTTTATGCTTAATTAGGCCTCATAAATGAAGCAAAACTAAAATCAAAGTCTAAGAAAAGAGTTTGTTTTTTACCTTCTCACTCTCTCTTGTTGGTTGAGATATTATTGGAAATAGTTCCACCACTTATGGATTCGACCCTTGAAGGTGAGGAAACTATTTTCTTTAGTCTATGTCTATCATTTCTCATTTAGAGAGAAGAGTTGGACTTCAGAAGACAGGACTTGTATCTTATGCTTTCACACAGTTAATCAAGGAGAAGTTGCAACTATTTTTCAGGAATATTTGTGTAGTGAGTTTGTGGTGTTTTTTATTTCTATGTCAATTTATTATGAATAAATCCATCTCTCTTAACATGTTTTGCTTTCCTCATTGATTTTCCTTGTAGTTATATAGGCATAATTCTTTACATTCAAAGCTATGTTTATGTGGAAAATCATGTATGTGTGTTTCTTCTTCTAGATTAATAAATTCATGGTAATACATGCTCATTATTACTTTCTAAGATTTTCAGACCTGACACTACATTGACCAAATTCTCAGATTCATCACAAGACACTATTATCTTCCTCCTCTTTATGCCTGCTACTGCAATCCTTTGAGACCTTGACCTAATTGCTTTTTCTCATCCCTGGTCCAGCATCCTAAAAACCCTAAATTTCAAAAACTCAACTAAAAATATTATATCTAGCCTAAAATCCATTTCTCTTCCAGTAATTGATTGTAAAATCCTTAGAGAGATACCTCTTTGGTTTAGTAAGGCTAGCTACTGAACTGTAAGTGGTTTGAATTTATCTCTTTCGATCTCCTCCCCCAACCTGGGACATTTTGGGGGTTAACATTTTGGAGTCGTTGTCAGGGAAATGACTGATATATCATTCCTGGGATTCGTTCTATTAGATAATTCAAGAACACTGGTTCTATAGGTGACAACTTCCAGTATCTAAAGATAGGCTAATTTAAGAAATTTTATCAAGTTTAAGGTGTGAAAATTCTGGATCCTAAAAGACATACTAGGTCAAATGCTGACTCAAATCCACCTTCTATTGTTGATGACCCAGAAAAATTACTTAGAAAACTCAAGTCACCTATTTCTAAAGGTGCAACTCGAAAATTAGAAAGGACCACTTCTTTTCCTAAAAATTTATTCACTATTGAGCATCTTCCTTTTGATATTTAGTACTTTGAGGTATCTCTTTTCAGGTCAAAATGTAAGTCTTACCTTTCTGCAGTAGTAATTGAATCTTTTCAATTTGATTCTCAACTCCTTTCTTCTGAATCTCTTTTTTCTAAAGATGATCATGAACTGTGGTTAAACTTTGATAAACTCTAGAGTGTAGTTGGCCAACTTCAAATTACCATTGAGAAATCCTATATCCAATATCAATTTGAAAACCTAATTATTGCTTCATCCTCTATTGCACCTCCAAATACATCAACTACTTCATCTCTTCTTCCACCACCTCCATCAGTGTCATCATCTTTACCTACGCAACCCATTGTAGTACCTCTACTACATCTTCTAGCAATCATGGCTCGGTTTCCTCCTCTAATATTACCTGGTCAACTTGCTTCTCTACCTCAAAACTATGGCCAAATACTCCCTTTATTTGATGGAAGTTTAGAAATCACAACCCATCATAATCTTATGCTTTTATAACTATAAGGAGTCTTGAAGACTCCAGTGCCTCGTATAATCTTATCCCAAACATTATTATGGAGGATTGAGTATCACCTAACCTTCTCATGACCTCTACTCATTTGATTCAGGAAGAGTGAAATGTCTTGGCCTTATCAAAGATTTAGTAGTGTCCTTGGACCAAATTCCAGCCAAAAATGTGTTAATGGATGTAGTGGTCATTGATATCCCTCCTTGGTTTGGTATGTTGCTCTTACGGTCTTGGGGGGGGAAGCTGAAAGGAACCTTACGAACTTATTTTTCATATGCTACTATTCCATTATTTGGGAAACTTAGAAAACTCTACCGAGAGAAGAATATGAAATTCATGATTAGTAGCAAATAAAAACCCATTAGTCACCCCACACATGTTGTACATACTGATCTAGACTCTTTGAGTTTGCATAGTGATATGAATTTAGTAGATGATGATAGTCAACTTGTATAATTTTAGAAGTTTCAGATGCTATAAGTAGTGTACATAAAGGTTTGATTGCTGAAGAAAAGGAAAATAATGAAGAATGTTTTCAGCCTAAAAATTGTTTTGAAAAGATCACTGAACTAGTGAAGAAAATTGATATTATTGAGACAGTAAGTCAACCTCTGAAAAATCAAAAAGTTCAGCCTTTCATAGTTCTGTTTCTAGATGAAGAAAATGGTCTTTGGACCAAGGAGTTTGATGGTGCATTGGGAAAATAAGGAGCTGGGATTTGCGTGTGGATTCATGGTCCATTGCATCATTCATGTAAAATTCCATGCAATATAAGAATGAGTTCTTATAGATTGTCCTTTGATTTCTCAAACAATGAGGCAAAATATGAAGCATTGATTGTTGGCCTTAAAATTCTGAAAAAGTTGGGAGCAAATAAAACTTTTGTTTGTGGAAACTTTGAGTTGGTAATCAAACAAGTGAAAGGGGAATATTAGGCCAAGCATCCAAGAATAAGAGCTTATCTTAATGTTTTCCTTGACATCCTTAAAACTTTTTAGAAAATACTTTTTCTTTGATTCTTAGAACTCAGAATGTTATAGTCGATTCTCTTGCTACTATAGCTAGTATGGTTAACATCCCATTCACTCTAATGAGAAGCATTCAATTCATGTCAAACATCGCCCAAATGTTCCTGATAATATGAGATATTGGTAGGTTTTTTGGGATGAAAAACAAATCAATAATTTTTTTTAGATGGAAGATGAATTCCATAATTCCCTTATTGATGATGCATCCAATATGAATGATCCAGAAATTGAAGGAATTGAGATTGAAATATTGCAGCTGAAAGACAATAACATTCCAAGAGGTCTCAGGTCTTTTGGAAGATTTATTTGATCATGATGATGTTGCTAAAAATCCCACCATGGTTCCCACAGAAAAAGGCATTGAGGATGTAAACATTGGTACAACAGACAAGCCTAAGATGGTCAAATTTTCAAAGTCCTTATCTCCTGAGATGAAAAGTAAGTACATCACTTTGATGGTAGAATTTTCTGATGTATTTTCTTGGGACTATTCATATTTTAAGGTGTATGATAAGAACATCATTTAGCACACTATATTGGTTAATCCTGATCAAAATCCTTTTTGCCAGAAACTGAGGAGGATAAATCATAAGTTGCTACCATCAATTGAAAAAGAGGTAAATAGGCTTTATCAATCTAGTATTATAGTTCCTATTTGATTTTCTGAATGAATGTCCAATCTTGTGCTGGTGAGAAAGAAGACTGGGGAGATTTGTCTTTGCATTGATTTCAGAAATTTAAACAAAGTATCATTGAAGGGAAGTTATCCCTTGCCGAATACGGATCATATTCTTCAAAGGGTAGTTGGGTCTTTCAAGATGTCATTGCTTGATCGATATTCTGGGTACAATCAAATTTTGGAACATAAAGGTGATTAGTTGAAAACAACCTTCACAATACCATGGGGTACATTCATGTACGCCAAGATTCCATTTGGATTAAAGAATGAAGGAATGACATTTTAGCGGGCTATGCACATACCTTTTTCCAATGAAAAGGATGTATTTATGGTTATTTATTTAGATGATCTCACAATTTTTTCTAAATCCGCTGAAGACCATTTACATCATTTAAGAATTGTTTTTCAGAAATGCAGAAAATTTGGTATATCACTCAATCCAAAAAAGAGTTTATTTTCCATGGAAGAAGGCAAGCTGTTGGGACATATTATCTCCAAGGATGGCATTAACATTGACACTACAAGAATTGAAGCCATTTAGAAATTAAATTTTCCAAGGAACAGAAAAGAAATTCAGTTTTTTAATGGGAAAATCAATTTCTTGATGAGATTCATCCCCAACCTCGTTGAACATTTGAGAGAAATGACATACATGCTGAAAAGGACAATGAGATAAAATGGTCTTTATATGCCAATAAGTCTTTCAATGCAGTCAAATTTGAATTATCTACTACTCCTAGTTTGATTAGTCCTAATTAGACTTCAGATTTCATCATATTTTCATTCGCCTATGAACATACCTTAGTAGTTGTCCTAATGCAAAAGAGAGATCAGAAAAATGAACAGCCTATAGCATTTTTCAGTCGAACAATAAGGGATGCAGCATTGAAATACAATATAATTGAGGAGAAGTCTTTGGCTTTGGTGAAAGGTCTCAAATATTTTTTAGTTTACATTCTACATTCTCACACCATTGCTTATGTTCCAACAACAACAACTGTAAAGCAAGTTATTATGTAGATAGATCTAGAAGGTAGGCGAGGAAAATGATTTGTGGCCATGCTAGAATATGATTTGGATATAAAGCCCACAAATCTCATTAAGGGACAAGGTTTGGCCAACTCATGGCTGAATCTAATTTGCATGAATTATATATCAATCTGATTGCTAACCTTTCTAAAGAAGAAGAAGAAGACTCACAGTTACAGGTGTTCGACATGTTCACTTCATTTCCATGGTACTGTGACATTGTTTATGTATTGCAACAGTTAAATCCTCCACCAGAAGTGCCCAAAGGTAAAAGTAGATCATTAAATTTAAAATCTTAAAAATATTTCATTCTTGATGGTGTTTTTTTTGGAAGGATTCGTGTGTTATGTTGCTAAACTGTTTGGTTGAAAATGAAACAAAGGATGTAATGAGAGATTTCCACAAAGGATATTGTGGTGGCCACCTTTTCTAGAAAACCACGAGAAATAAAATTTTAAGAGCTGGTTTTTATTGGCCCACTCATTTTTCCGATGTATATAAAATAGTGATGAGCTATCATGAATGTCTGATTTTTAGGGGAAAAAGAAAACTTTTACCATTACTCTTGCAACCCATTTCAGTCACATCTCCTTTGCAGCAATGAGGTCTTGATTTTATTGGCGAAATCCATCCTTCATCGTCTACACAACACAAATGGATCCTAACAGGAACAGATTATTTTATAAAATGGATTGAGGTGATCCCAACTAGGCAAGCTATTCATTATATTATCATTCAGTTTATTGAATCTAATATCTTGTCTAGATTTAGCCACTCATAGGAGATAATCACTGATAATGCTGTTGCTTTCAAGTCCAAGAAGATGGTGAAGTTTTGTGCAAAGTATCATATTGTATTGGGGCATTCTACTTCTTATCACCCACAATGGAATGGTTTGGCTGAATCTTCTAACAAGTCTTTGATCGACATCATCAAGAAATTTTTAGAAGTTAATAAGAAAAACTAGAACGAAAAGCTCATTAATGCTTTATGGGTAGACAAGGTCAATACTAAGAGATCTATAGGTATGTCTCCTTTCCAGTTGGTGTACAAGGTTGATATTATTTTTCCCTCATATCTTGCTTGCAAAAAATGGATAGTGAAACAAATGATATGCAGCGAAGGATAAATTAGATGATCCATTTATAGGAAACTAGGGAGGAAGCTTTTCAAAATACTTCTAAAGTTCAAGAAAGAACAAAAAAGATCTATGATCGCAAAACAAAAGAAGACAATTTCAACCTAGGTGATGTGGTTCTACGTTGGGATGTAAGAAATGAAGAAAAAGGCAAACATGACAAGTTTGAACATTTATGGAACAAACCATACAAAGTTTAATATTTCATAGGAAAGAATGCTTTTCTACTGTAGGAGATGAATGGTGAAGATTATTAAGGAGGAGAGATCAATTGTAGGCTTCTCAAGCACTACTATACCTAAAGAAATTTCTATAAATTTTCACTAGCATTATATATACCAGTTTACTTTCTATGCTCAAGTGTCAAGTGGCTATCATAGGAGTTTGAAGCCCGCAAAGAAGGCCATAAGGCTTCTTTAATAAGCTTCTAGTTTTATTTTTTATTTTAGAGTCATGTCATATCAGATAATCAGTTAGTTTTTAGTTTGAGTCTAGTCTATGGCATTTTGACTCCATTACCCAATGAATAAGGCTACCTAGTCTACAATGTTCTTGACACATCGAAGGAGCTACCATCCCTAGTTGGAGCCAATGTTAGTGCCTGTCAGTCATGTCAGTCACCGATGATCAAATGTGCTCTTACATACTTTTTTTAGGGTTTCAGGTCAAATTTTTATAGTTTCAAAGAGCTTTTCAATAAAAAATTTGGTCACTGGTTAGGAAAGTCAGTCTCTATTATTCCTTTTAGTCTCATGGTCAAAGAACACCATCTTAGTCAAGTCAAATAATTGTTAGAAGAGTCCCATAGTCATTATGTTCATAACTCACCTAATAAGATATGTTAGGTCACCACTAAGCCAATAAGTTAAATTTTTAAAAGTTGGTATTTTTACCATTGAAATCCATATTATAAGGAATAGTAGAAGTCAAGTTGGTATTCAAATTTTTTAAATCATTTTTTTTTTCATTTTCTTAAATGAAATACTATCATAAAGGTCATGAAGCTACAAAGTGTCAAGTTCAAATTACAATTGTTATGGTGGGTCCACTACCACTTGTAAAGGAAAATCAATTTTCTCAAGTTATAAAAGGCCATCACTCACTTTCATTCACTCTCTATTTGCCCATTCCACTTTCCAACACTCCACTCCATCTAATCAAGTCGAAATTGTCAAACAAGGAGAGTTTTATACATGCCTAAGTCGAGTTCTTCATTGGTGTTGCACAAATAACTCTGATTTGCTAAAAAAATGCTAGGCTGCTGCTCCATCAATCCCTACAGTGGTTTATTCCATCATTTTTATAGTATGTTGTTGCAAATATAGGTTGGTGGTTTATCATAAGGCTTAATTGTCTCTTAATTCTCTGAACTATGCTTACAAGGCTTCATTTCCCTCTCCTAGGGTTTTTGAATATAGTCTTCAAGGTTTTCATCATTTCCATGTTGAATTGATACTAAAACTTGTATCCAACTATTTGTATACCATCATATATCCTAAACACACCTTCCTAAATACCCTCCATCAAACCCACTCTCAAATTTCATCATTTTTACCTAAACCCTTGATAGAGTACACCTTCTAAACCACAAGACTGTGCTTTTCTTGTTTGAAACCCTTCCACTCACCCAAATTCTAAATTTCCACTTTCCCTAGCTCCCTGACCTACCTCACTATCCCTCCAAATTTTACTATATTTTTTCCATTTCCCTATGCCCCTCATTTCTCTAAACTCCCTCACAGCTATCAAAAATCCCCTATTTTTCCTACAAACAAAACCCTAGTTTCTATCCTAAGAGCTAAGTGTTGACACGTAATCTGAAACCTATGAACATAGGAGGAATAGAGGAGGCCATATCATCAGATATGAGCCTACCTCAACCCATGAGATCTTGTCATCTACCTTCATTAGAAAATCATTTGAGGATGTAGACTGTCTTACATTTTGTCAGAGAATTGAGCAACTGAAGTTTCATGATCATATGACCAGTGCTTTTGCCACCAAAATAAGAAAGGATAAAGTGACCATGGAAAGAGTTCAATTCACTGTTTCAAGGAAACTTATATTCGCAGCCACAAGCATTCCAAACACTGGAGAAATCTGGTTCAAGAAAGAAGACCTTGACATTCAAACTTACAAGATGTACCTAAAAACACCATATAAGGCAGCTCCAAAATATATTTTCCATTCAGACATTTCCTAGAAAATTATACCCCTCTCATGAAATTGATCATGAAGTACTTCACATGTGAGGTTAGGTATCCATGGTCGTATAAGTAACACATGAAGTTTTTGATGCATTTCATCGGTGTTCAACAACTCAATTTGTCCCATTATCTGTACAAAAGTTTGATTAAGATGACATAAAAGGTACAAAGGCTTGAAGAGAATCACCATAATAGTTTGTTTCATCATGGTTTAGTGAAAGTGCTAGTTTTCATCAATTAACACAGGAAAATTTTTCTTGGGATCACTTTTCAAGTTCAGCTTTTCCTCCATCTTCTTCAGTTATGTCTTGTGATGAAACAACACCTCCAAACTCACCAGTGCAGTAAGAGGTTACTTCTTCAAGCAAACCTACCAAGAGGAAAGACAGGGCATAAGTGTTTCAAACATACTCCAGAGGTGATAGGATTGTATTTGCTCAAAATATTGTTGAAAGGGCCAAACCTACAACAGGTGAATAAAGAGCATCTCACTACATGAGGGATTCTCTCATCCAGGTTCAAATGTGTCAGATTTGGAGAAAGGACATGAGGAAATAATTGAGAATAAAATCATAATGGAGAAGGAGACTGAGATAAAGAGGTTGGAATACAAGTTTATAGAGGCAAATGATTTAATAGCATGCTTACAACAAGAGAATATGCAATTGAAAGTAAACTAAATGATCAAAGAACAATAAGTAGCCTATCCAAAGAAAGAAGATGTAAAGGGAAAAGCAGTGGCTAAGTTAAAAGTGTCGAAGGCAAAAGAAAAGAAAGGTACATCAGGGAGACCAAGAACAAGAGCCTCCAAGAGAGCTCTTGAGCTACAAATGGATGTTTCTCCACCAAGAGAATAGATCACTGTAGATGACCTAATCACTAGAGAAAGCAATGAAGATAGGGTATATTGGCTTGATAAGGTCAATGGACACCTGGAGAAGATCCTAAAGAAGGAAAGTAGGGACAATAATTTTCAAAGGCATATGGCTATGCATTACTACACAAGAAATAGGGTATCCCATGTCAGAATCAAACATTTGAATAAGAAGCTCAAGGGAACCCTAACAAGCCAAAGGGATAAGGAAGTGCTTGATCTACTTGTTGAAGTCTCCCTCATGACATAACATACCATATTATAGCTTCACTCAGCAATTTTGAGAATATTTGGATAATTTTTTGTCATTTTGAAAATTTTGATGGCTTTTTGTCTGTTTTAAAAACAGAGTGGCAGCTATAAACGTAGCGTCGTGACGTTTCGCTTTCTCTACAGACCTCCAAATGCCAAAAAAGTTGTATGATTAGATAGATAATCACCTCTACTTACCATTTAACTACTTTTTCAAGCTTTTTGGTGGACAGGTTGGGAGAAAAAGCTAAAGGACAGGTCAAAAAATCACTTTCTACCACTATTTTGAAGCAGGTGCTATGTTTTTGGAGTGACCTTGGGAAAATCAATTTTTCTCCTAGGTCGAGTGTCCAAATCACTTTCTTGAGTAGTCAGATGATAGCTAGACACTCACAAATTTCCAAAGAGCCATAAATTTCTTAATTTCGAGCACAAAAAGGCCTTGGAAAACCTCCTGCAATATGGCACTGTGCTTTTGCCTGAGTGCACTACGTTTTTTCCTGAATGCGCTGTGCTTTTCTCCTGTAGCAACCTTTCTTAGCACATTTTCGCCAGATCTTGGTTTGATGATGTAATTTTGATATTTTGAAGTCTTGATTATGTAATTATGGAATAAATTAGCATGATAGGTTTTTTTTATGCTCAATTAGACCTCATTAATGAAGCAAAACTCAAATCAAAGTCTAAGAGAAGAGTTTGTTTTTTACCTTCCCACTCTCTCTTGTTGGTTGAGAGATTCTGTGAAACTATTCCACCACTTACGTATTCAACCCCTAAAGGTGGGGAAACTATTTTCTTTAGTCTATATGTATCATTTCTCATTTAGAGAGAAGAGTTGTACTTTAGAGGAGAGGACTTGTATCTTATGCTTTCACACAGTTAATCAAGGAGCAGTCGCAACTATTTTTCAGGAATACTTGTGCAACGAGTTTGTGATGTTGTTTTCTTTCTATGTTAGTTTCTTATGAATGAATCCATCTCTCTTATTACATTTTTATTTCCTCAGTTATTTTCCTTATAGTTATATAGGCATAATTATTTACATTCAAAGCTTTGTTTATGTGGAAAATCATGTCTGTGTATTTCTTCTTCTAGATTAATGAATTCATGGTAATACATGATCATTATGACTCTCTAAGCTTTTAAGAGCCTACACTACATTGACCAAATTCTCAGATTCATCAAAAGATGTTGCCATCTTGCTCCTCTTTATGGTTGCTACTGCAACCCTTTGAGACCTTGACCTAATTTCTTTTTCTCATCCCTAGTCCAGCAACCCAAAAACCATACATTTTCAAAAACTCAACTAAAACTATTATATCTATCCTAAAATCCATTTCTCTTCCAATCATTGAATGTGAAATCCTTAAAGAGATCCCTCTCTAGTTTAGCAGGGATAGTTGTTGAACTATACGTGGTTTGAAGTTACCTCTTTCGATCTCCTCCTCAACCTGGGACATTTTGGGGGATAACAGGGTGATGGATCCAACCAATCCATCAAAAACATTTGATGCACCTATTATAGACATATCTGGGCACTGCAACCCCAAACACATATGTCCATCTACCAAGGGCTTTGAAATCCCTAAAAGTGTTGTTTCATACCGTAAAAGATCAAGGTCAACTGATTACATCATTTCCCATAAGTTCTCCCTGAAAAACTGCTCAGAACTGGTCAAAACTAGATCATCTCACCCGCTCCATGGCCAGGGTGTGATGCATCTCACCTTGTACACACGGGAAGTGCGATGCATACTAAAAGGGCCTTCTGTAGGGTGCGATGAGCGAGAATAGACAAATGGAAGAGACAATTTGCTAAGTGGATGATCAAGGGATCTTCTAGAAACTTCTCATATGACACTTGCCTCTCAGAATTTGCCCAGGGATGAGTAATAGATCAATGAAATCTCCAAGTGGAACCAAGAACTATCAGTGGAATGACACTAATCAAAAACCCAGAGCTGACTCACACCTCTGCAAATATCTATATATGGGTCCCTCGTCTTAGAGATCTAGAGGCTAGAGGTTGGAATTGGGTAATTTTAAAAGAAGTGCTGTTGGTTTCTCTTTGAAGACATTGTTGGGTGATCTTGCTTTGTATGAGGTTAAAAGGGCTTTCAAGCTGGTAGGATGGTGTTGCGTCAAACCAAGTGGTTGTAATCCTTTCTTCTACTACTTTTACTAATAAAGCTATTTGAGTTTTCCTCCATATTCTTATGTATCTCTGAATATTGTGTTGATATATGCATTTGTATGGTCAATATATATCTGATACTATATTGTTTACAGTGATATCTCTATGCTTTGATGGTATTAAGCTGCTGTGAATCTACAGGTGCTCTTTGAAGTGGGACAAGTAAGGAAGCAATGGCGAGATTCTGTCAAAGGAGAAAGGAAACAAGCAAGGAGCCAAGCGGAAGACTAAGGTTGGTACTCTCTGCTTCTTTCTCATCTCTCTCTCGTAAAGGAAAAACAAGTGATTTTAATTTGTTTGTTTCTAAGATAGCTACTTGTCTTAGTGGGACTAGAAGTTCTGAATAGACACTAGATTTCCCGATAACAAAATGGCAACTCCGCTGGGGAGTGATTAGTTTGATTTCTTGTCTTTATTTGTTTGATTCATAAACCACAGACAGAGCCTGAAGTTAAGCCAGCTAGCCTTTGAACTGCATTTGCTATGCAAGTGCAAAGTAGATCAATGTTGCTTCAATCAATCTCTAGGTTTTTTTATGAACTAAACACTTGACTTGTAAACATCCTAAGTGCTCTAGAGGTAGCTTGAGTAACCTCATTAGATCAGCCCCTATACTTTGTAGTTACTGATTATCATTTGCTCGGCCTAAATCCTTGAACTAAACTACAAGCTGTGACCAAAAACCAAGTTAAATTCTCGTCCCTGGACCATCGCACCTTCTCCTCTTGGCGATCTGCATGCATTTCACCTCCCGTGTACAATAGGTGAGATGCATCCCTATTTCGCTGTGTTACAGGTGTGATGATCAGATAAGACTGTTTCTGCCTCCAGATTTTGGTTTTTTCTTCACTCTCTTCATCTTTATTCAGGAGTTTTACTGTCTGTGATCAGTAGACCACTATTGAAACCCAATTCCTTTGCATCATCCAGCCTCCATTGTACAAAGATTTGTGAATGTTTTTATGTATTTTTCGCCATTCACAGTTCTCATTTACAAAATAGTAGCTTAATCGAACTGTCATATTTTGATTTGAAAGTGTCGCAAGTGTCGTTTTCAGTCAAAGGAAAGAATCCTTCTCTTTTTGATAGTTGATTACACTGTTACTCTTGTATTTGATCTGAATTAATAGTATTTCAAGTGTTGAAAGCAGCTTTCAATTCAAAATCGTAAAGTTTCGTCTTGTCTCCTTTTCTTTTTTTGAAAAGAAAATCGTTAGTATTGTCACTTTGAAAGAAGGAATAATTCAAATTTGTACTTAGCATTCCTTTTGTCATTCACACATTAAGAAAGCAGAAAACAAATACTTGCATGTGCATTTGCATTTAGACTTCTTTTTTATTTTGATTTAGGACAGTGCATCTAGTGTGTGCTTTCTACTCTATGTTGAAAGGATATCATTTCTCTTTCCTCGGTAGCTAGGATTTTCATTGCAAAAAGAAGAATAAATGACTATTTATCATCTTAGGTTGCATATTTAGGAGTTGTATATCTACATCAAGTGGTGAACCTTAAATGCAAACTTCTTAAGAAAGATCAACTGTAAAATAAATTCAATGAACATAAAAACGCTTTGGAACCTAATGCACAACATCTAGAAGTCTAGGCTAGAGACTTATTCTGGTGTCGTAAAGCCTGGTAATTGTCGCTTTCATCATAGGTTGGGTGATTCCTCCTCTTTAAGATGACAAGTGCCAGTACGGACTTTTGCTCCCACGTACTGTCGAGTATACATTGGGAGACCACAATAGGCTATATCCTTTATCCTTAGGAAGCCATGTCTGCCGCCCTATTGATTGCAATGCACTGAATACAACATTCAGGAAGATTGACTGTCGTACCTGTTATCGGGAAATCTAGTGTCCACTCGGAGCTACTAGTCCCACTAAGACTAGTAGATATCTTAGAAACAAACAAACTAAAACTACTTTCGTTTTCCTTTATGAGAAGTAGATAAGAGGGGAATGAAGGACACCAAGCTCAGTCTTGCACTTGGTTCCTCTCCCTTCTGATAGATCCTTGCCGCTTCTCCTTCATCTACCTAGCTTCAAAGAGCACCTGTGGAATCAAAGCAGCATAATACTATCGAAGAACAGAGATCTACAATCATAAACAATATAGGACCAGATATATATTGACCACACAAATGCATATATCATGAAACATACAAGAATGTGGAGGAAAACTTGAATAGTTTTATTAATATCAAGAATAGAAAAGAGGATTACAACCAATTGTTCTGACCCAGCATCATCCTCTCAGCATGAAAGCCCTTCTTCACCTCATGAAAAGCTTAGATCACTCAAATACTATGATATTCCAACAAGAAACCAACATCACTTCCTTACAAGATACAAAATTCCAGCCTCTGGATCTCTGGGATGAGGGATCCATATATAGATGATTGCAGGGGGGTGAGTTAGCTTATGGGATTTTGATTAGTCTCCTCTCTTTGATAGTTCTTGATTCCACTTGGAGATTGATGATCTCTTACTCATCCCTGGGTGAATTCAAAGAGGCAAGTGTCATAGGAGAAGTTTCTGGAAGATTCTATGATCATCCACCTCGCAAATTGTCTCTGCCATTTGTCCACTCTCACCCATCGCACCCTACAGAAGGGATTTTCAGTATGCATCACACCCTTTACATTGGGCAGGTGGGATGCATCGCACCCTTAGCATTGAGCAACCTGTATGGTCCAGTTTTGACCAGTTCTGAGCAGTTTCCTTTGGAGAACTTCTGGGAGATGATGTAATCAGCTGACCTTGTTCTTTTAGGGGATGGAACACCACTTTTAGGGACTTAGGAGCCATTGGTTTATGGACATGTATGATTGGGGTTGCAATGCCCAAAAATGTCTATAACAATACCATAAAAATTATTCTGCAGTTTTGCAATTAGTTTGGTAATCCCTCTGTCTAGATTTCTAGAGTAGTCTCTTTCATTCCTTTTCAGACTCCTTAAAGGAAAAGGTCCATCTGAGCACTTGTCACTTTAGGCTCATTAAAAATCGAAGGCGAATAGAGTCATATTTAGATTTTTCTCAACTCTTAAAAATTGAAAAAGAAAGTTGTGTCAAAGCATCTAAAATTCATTTAATTCAAAATAAGATTTTCCCCTCTTATTTTGAGTTGATAAAATAATCCACAATCATGGAAGAAAGTCAATCAAAACCCCGTCGTTCGCGGAGACTAACAAGTCAACCATCTTTGACTCTAGAAATGAAACCATTTCAGGCCAAGCGAACTCTTTTAACTGGGTCAAAGTCTCCTGGTTTGTTTGAAACTTGTGTTTCAACATCCTTTGAGACTACAATTACTCCAACCATTTCTGGTATCCCTGCCTCTACAGAAGAAGTTTCGCAGTTACAAGAGTACATTGGAACTGATCCTAGTGTAACAGTAAACACTTCGATTCTTGAACCAGCTCTATCTAAAGTTTATTTGGAAGGTGTTACCCTTCCAGCATCTGTTGCTTCAAAATCTATACCTTCTTCGGCACCAGAAATATTTTACGGACTTGACGGTTTTCCTCTTCCACCCAGATTGATTGCTATAGAAGAGATTACAGAGGATCCTCCATCCAGTACTCCATCGCATTTTGGGACTGGGATCCACCTATATCCTTCTACTTCAGAAGTTAATACCCCTTCATCGCAAGTTCCTGTAGAATTTCTAGGAAGTCTTTTGGATAGACTCAATATGTCTGGAAAACCATCGACATCTAGGACTGTGTCATCCGATACAGTGGTAGTAGAACCTCCTGCCACCACTCCAACAATGTTCACTAGTATACCATCTGTCCCAACTAGCTCTCAACCGCTAGAGGGAGTCCACCCAGGGACTGTTTCGACAGTATGGTTTGTTCTTGCTTATTCGTCCGGAATAGTATCTGGAATTTCTTATGTTGAATCTCAACAAATTGATCCTTCACAACAGTATGCGTTTGGGTAGTTTTGTCTCCAAATGCCAACCATTCCTTTGAGCATTGGATTGCCGCCATATGGGGGGCACTACACCCTTTCATTTTTCCCTCTGGGAGAAAAACCATGTGAGAGTTCACAATAAAATTCGGGTCAAATTGGAATCACATCCAGCGGTTGGGTGCCAATACTGCCTCAACAACCAAGAGTTGTATACTCAATGCAATCGAGTCTACTTGTGTCGAATATCCCCACAACACTAGCTATTGTGACAGTGTCACAAGTACAAGCATTTCCTGTTATATGCCAGGTTCAAGTTTCTCAGGTTGTAGTACAACAGCCTCTTGTCTACATGACACAACTACAATTGCCAATTAGTGGCTCCTTAACTGGAGCAACTTAGGCTCAAACGGGTACTATTACCCCTCATCTTGGTCAAACATCTAGTATTGGGCAATAGCAAATGGTTTCACAACCATGGCTAGTGCAACATCAACAACCGCAATTCCAACAAGCTTACCAAGGACCTGAGCAACAAAGATTTGTAGGTAATGGGCATCTGTATATTCAAAACGGTTATCACCAGTCATCCCAAATTGGTTATGCCTAGCAACCTTATCAAAGTTATCAGCATCAAATGCATTATGCTGGTATACAAAGACCCACTGCTTAGACAATCCCATCTTATCCTGGGTACGCTTCGCCAAACCTGAATCAGCAGTTGCCCTTTGTAGAAACTCTAGAGTTACCAGATCTAAATTGACTAACAAACGATCCAATCACTTATGCCCCTTGGTGGCCGGCGATTCCTCATAAACTTCCGTCAGATATTTCTAAATTCAATGGAAATCCAGGTGAAGATCCGTCGAATCATGTGATGACCTTTCATCTATGGTGTTCCTCCAACACTTTAAATGATGATTCAATTAGGCTTCACCTTTTTCAGTGAATGTTAACTGGTCCAACAGCAAAATGGTACATCGAATTGCCTAGAGATTTGTTGGATAACTTTGGCGTCCTTGCCACCACCTTTTTAACCCATTTTCTGTTACCAATAAGGTATGAAACAGGAACAGAGCTTATTACCAATTTCAAATAGACGATGGCCACTCACATATCTGATCATATTCATGAATGGCGACATTGTCATAGAATGGTAAAAACATGTGTCCCTGATCAGCTACTAGCTAAATGGTTTATTAAGTCCTTGTTACCTTCTATTACAGAGGATGTGGCAAAGGGAGGAGTCGTCACTAAAGAGCAGGTCATTGCTCATGCACAATATCTAGACTTGATATATACTTAGTCTACCATGCTCTATGACAAAATCCCTGATGCTCCAAGACCAGAGTTTTTCGTTCCTCCTCCTCCTAAATCAAACAAGGACTCTCATGTCGGTGATGGCGTGATAGGTACGACAAGCACGAAATCAACAAAGGTTGCATCTAAGAAAGCTCGTAAGGTTTTTGATCAAAATGTAAATGAAGAACTTCTCGCTTCGGAGGTTAATGCCATGTCAACTGACAAAGGCAAAGAACCAAAGCAACCAGGGGGCAAGAAGAAAGGGAAGAGAAAAAAGAAGAAACAGGATGATTTGTCTCCTGAAAAATCTTCTGCAAACCCTTCTAGGCAAAGGAAACCTACTCAGCCATGCCTCATATGCGATGAGGATCATTGGACGAGAGATTGTCCATATAAAGCTGAAGTTAAGAAAATATTTAAGAATTCAAGAACTTCAGCAGTATTGACTAACCCGTTTCCTAACCCAGGAACCAATCTGGTTGCAAGCGACAATGCTTCCCCATCCCAAGTGCTGTGTTGTCCATTTCAAAATAGAAAAATGATGCTTTGATATCGACAAGGAATAAAGATTACGGGAATCCACAGCTGTCGAACAACAAGGCTACTGATCAACCTAGTAGTTCGACAACAACTTCGACCAAAGTTGTGCCACCCATCATTCCTAAGCTAATGATAAAGCTGCCAAAGGGAGTAGTACACAAATCGACATTTAATCCTCATTCCAGAGCGGCACAGAATTATAATATAGTAGAGGACCTAGCCCAATCACCATCCGCTATTTCGACACTTGAAGTACTGCAAAATTGCCCCTCCCAAAAGTAGTCTCTATTATCAGCAATAGGTGGGATAGACTGAGCATATTCCAATCTTGTGGCCTTTAATCATAAAGGATATGAACCTCAGTTACCAGCTCAAATCGCTTTCTTCATTCAAGTGAAAGCCCTCAACAAAACTATTCATCGAACAATTATTGATGAGGGGGCATCTACATGTATCATGTCAATGAGTTGCTAGAAAAATTTAGGATCACCACCCTTGTCGCGATTGTCAAAGACATTAAAAGCATTCAATGGATGAACATACACTCCGTACGGGATTTTGAGTAACCTACAAGATGAACTGGGGGGAAAAATAGTAGAAATTGATGTTGAAGTTATCGATGGAAACCTCGATTATAACATCCTAATAGTAAGGCCTTGGATTTATGCTATGGCCGTTGTTGTGTCAACGTACTTCAGAAAGATTTCATTTCCTTTTCAAGGAGGAATTACAATTTTTGACCAGCAAACCTTTCTCCCCAACAGTTCACAAGTTATAGGAATCATCGCGATGATCCATGGAAGCTCTCATTCGCTTCAAAATATCGGAGTAGGCCTCCTAAAAGACCCTACTTTAATGGGTACTTTCGCCCTACCACCTCCAAGTAATCTGGCGGAAGTGGCCACGGTGGAAACCTGCAATATGATATCTTCTATATCTAAAAGACTTAGAAGATTCCCGAACATTTTGTTAGCATGGATCATCGCCATTTTAGAAATATTGTACCAATCAATTTTCTTGGCCTGGGGGGAAAACCCAAATGAACGCTCATTGAGTGTTTGGATAGATAGGTCTAAGGAATATGGCACCTCTTCAGATCCTTGGTCGCATGTACATTCTATAGATGAAGGAATCATTCAGTTAATGATGATAGGAGAGGCACAATGGGAATATTACCACCATCGTTCCCATCTTCCCGATTACCACGAAAATTATTCCACCGACCTTAATCATCCTTCAGTTTCTGATTTTCTATCAAATACTATATGTATGGTGGATTCCGAGGATGGTTCTTATCTTGTGTCAACCTCATTAAAAAATGAAACAACTCCCTTTCCAAATCGAGTCTTTGATTACAATCTAGTAAAATCCAGGTCGAGTCTTTCAAAGATCTTGAAGTTAAACTTTCATTCCAACCACCACATTGAATGAAATGAAGCTTGGGGGGCATGCACCTCGATTTGCGTCATTATGCTGGGGGCATGTGAACTTATCACGAGCAATGTTTCCACAAAGTTCAAGCTCGTTAAAAAATAAACCTAGTCACGAGCAGTTTTACGCAAAGTTCAAGCTCGTTAAAAATTAAACCTAGCAATGAGCATATGTTCCACCAGAGTTTAAGCTCATTAAAAAATGAAACCGCTTCTAGTAAATAACCATTGTGAACGCATTATCATCAGCTTTTGAGCCTTGATTGTGTTCTTACTATCACCTCTACTCTGTTTTAGCCGATCATTCACCTCCATTTGATTGTTTACCCCTTTTGAGGAACAGCTGTGATGAGTGATTCTGTTAGCCATCTTGTTAACACTGTCGTGATTGGAAAGTTCCAACCCTCACCTGGAACCAACTGCTACCCAAAATATCACTCGTTCCTCAAAAATGAGTCTCCTTTAAGCTCTTTTCATCTGACTCGTAAAATATGAAAAGATTGCTAAGCAATTGGCCTCTCCAGCTCGTTAAAGTGATTGGGAGTGCCATCCCTCCTCTATATTTTAATATTTTTGGACCTGAGGGATTATTACACAAAAATATTGAGCATTTGTCTTGTTCAGCTCGCTAAAACTATCGAAAAGTCATCCCTTTTACATTGTTTTATACTTTTTTAGACTTAAGGGATTATACTACGAAAAAGGAACATTGGATTTTTCCTTTACATCTCTTTTCAGACTCTCTAAAATTGAAAAGGACCGAGTTATCCTTGTTGTTAAACTCATTAAAACAATAGCGAAAAACTTATCCATTCAGACAAGAGCGAGTTTCACTGTCGCTAAGCTCGTTAAATCATAGCGACAGGTTTGCCCGAAGGGAAAATTATAGAACAAGCATATGTCATCCTCCTCAAGGTTGATAAAAATAAAGAGGTACTGGTCAGAAATGACTGGGGAAAATTAGGAAGAAAACTTATAGAAGCTTTATTGGTAGAAGGTCGCTCTTGAACATGACACTTTCACTCCATCACCATGATTGAGTCAGGTTGGGTTATTCCGTTCATTGATCATATCACCATTGTTCCACCGTACCATCCACTTTTGGGGTTAATGCTACCAATCCATTTCAGTGTCGCCGATATGTTCAAGAGAAGTCGCTCAGAGAATTCACCTACCTAGCTTGTGTCTCATCCGCTGCAATACCTTCATGCTTCATTCTTTCATGACCGCCACCCTGGACCTTGTATCATCAGATCATTTTCACCTCTACAAAATCATTTGCTCTGTTTCGTGTCATAGATGTGGGATCCATCAATACCCTCCTATGATGGGTCACTTCTTGTCGACATCGGCTCATTATATAAGAAGATGACCTAGGAACAACCCTTTCAGTACTTTGAAGCTTGCATGCCTCAATGGCAAGTTTCTCACTTCCGGTGACAGGTTTACATTAACGGCCTTCAACTAAAAGAGTTTGCGTGGTGTTCGACATCAACTAATGTATTCACACCATGCGAATTGTACTGCAGTACCTTGAGGGTCATCATCATCATCAATGATTCCTCTCGTGCCTGCTAATAGCTTACATCATTGGCTGGTAAGCAGGCGATGTCCTTCCATGTTCGACATCAGAACATCTTTTTCACATGGATCGACTTGTACTTTCGGGTGAAGTTTGAATGAGTTTTGAAGACCCCAGATCTAGTTTCATCCATCCGGGCTACGATATATTCAAGAAAATAAAGACATCAAATGTACATCATTGTTGCACAGATAATCATCCAAACTAAGGGATGATGGCTCTACCAGAATCATCAGTCTGCACACAGACGATTGTCTATCCTGTGTACATAAAATGAATTTATCAAGCTGAGCATGGGAATGCCCACCTCAGCCAGATCATGAAAATATTTTGAAGATAATGTATTGTATTGTATCTTATTACAGGTCACCTTCAAGTTCGAAAAACCTCGGATCCTCATTATAAAGCATTTTACCCGACATCAAAAGATTTAAAACCTCATGCTTTAGGGGGCAATTGTTATAGACATATTTGGGTACTACAACCCCAAACACATATTTCCATAAGCCAAGGGCTTTTAAACCCCTAAAAGTGTTTTTTCATACCCTAAAATATCAAGGTCAACTGATTACATCATTTCCCAGAAGTTCTCCCTGAAAAACTACTCAGAACTGGTCAAAACTAGATCATCTCATCCGCTCCATGGCCAAGGTGCGATGCATCTCACCTTGTACACATGGGAGGTACGATGCATAGTAAAAAGGCCTTCTGTAGGGGGCGATGAGCAAGAATAGACAAATGGCAGAGACAATTTGCTAAGTGGATGATCAAGGAATCTTCGAGAAACTTCTCATATGACACTTGCCTCTCAGAATTCACCCAGAGATGAGTAAGAGATCAATGAAATCTCCAAGTGGAACCAAGAACTATCATTGGAATGACACTAATCAAAAACCCAGAGCTCACTCACACCTCTGCAAATATCTATATATGGATCCCTCTTCTTAGAGATCCGGAGGCTGGAGGTTGGAATTGGGTAATTTGGAAAGAAGTGCTATTGGTTTCTCTTTGAAGACAATGTTGGGTGATCTTGCTTTGTATGAGGTGAAAAGGGCTTTCAAGCTGGGAGGATGGCGTTGGGTCAGACCAAGTGGTTGTAATCCTCTCTTCTACTTCTTTTACTAATAAATCTATTTGAGTTTTCCTCCATATTCTTGTGTATCTCTGAATATTGTGTTGATATATGCATTTGTATGGTCAATATATATCTGATCCTATATTGTTACAGTGATAGATCTTTATGTTTTGATGGTATTATGCTACTTTGAATCTACATTTTCTCTTTGAAGCGGGCCAAGTAAGGAAGCAGTGGCGAGATTTTGTCAAAGGAGAAAGGAAACAAGCAAGGAGCCAAGCGGAAGAATGAGGTTGGTACTCTCTGCTTCTTTCTCATCTCTCTCTCGTAAAGGAAAAACAAGTGACTTTAATTTGTTTGTTTCTAAGATAGCTACCCGTCTTAGTGGGACTAGCAGTTCTGAATAGACATTAGATTTCCTGATAACAACACCTGGGATATCTTTATAAGTTTTTTGGCACGGGGCATCTAGAAGCACATGATAGATGTATGTGGACTGTGTGTAAATAGGCTCCAACTGTTGAGATTTACTAATGGATTCTTCCTCGGTTTGCGAGGAAGAATTTTCCATGTCTTAAGAGATTTCAGATGTGAGGGATATCAAGGATATGTCCAAGAGGAATTTGTCTTTAAATTGGGTTATACACAGGCTACAAAATTTTCGACATTCATGTATATGATTTAAGATGTGGGTAGCAGGTGTTTTTTTGAAGTGGGTGAGGAGTTCCAGACCCAAATCATGGTGGATTGGGAGATGGAAGAAGGGGAGGATAGTTGTAGTTAGTGAGCAAAGTTTTCTGTGCGATGCAGAAGGCTAGTCAACATACCATTTCATTACAAGCCTAGTTAGGGTGCGTTGAAATAGTCATAATCTAATAATATCATCGGTGATATTATTAGATTAATATAACAAGTGAAAAATCATGACATGGTTTCTTGGGTCTTCGCCCTGTTTTCCTTTGAACTTTTGAATATCCGAAGGGAGCTTGGTGGGCATAGCTATCCAATTCTAGCCATGGGAAATTGAGGTCATTAGTTAGCTTGCGTAAATATGGTAGGTTTAATGAAGCTAAAAACATGATCTGTGAGTTACCTGCCATTGCAAAATGATTTTGTACAACTATACGCAAATGGGTCCTTTGTGGAGAAGTCTAAGGATAATTTCCTCGATGGGTGTCTCGGGGACTGTCCAGAGGAGTGGTGTGTGGAATCCCAAAGGGGGTAGCACGTGGGTACCCTTTTGGAGTGGTGAAGGGTGTACTTTGGTGGGGAGGAGTTTCGAGAAAAGATGCACCAATAAAGGAAGATCTAGTAATGGTGGTTGCGTGACGTCCTTGACGCCTAAATGGCGAAAGTCTTGGCACACCTCTTGATAATGGGGGGAGGTTTAAAAAATGTCTATATCGATAGGGAGCTGTGGGTTCCCCTATGGTGTTGATTAGAATGTGTGCTACTTTTTGTATGGTGAGAGATTAAGATAAGTATCAATGCAATATGATCACGTACATAAGACAAAGGGAAAATATAAATGGTTTATTTTCGTTTTATAATTAAGTTATTTGATCAAGAAAACAAGAAAAATGTTTTTTTTGTTGTGTATGATAAAATATCCTATGTAGACCTAATCGTCCTTTCCAATCTCAAAGTAACTAGGCCTTGCGAAGATGTCTTCTGATGGGTCCTTGAGAAACATCCTGAAATAACTAGTGACACCTTCCAACAGTTGAAGAATAAACCAAGGTAATGGTAATGAGGCTCAAGAGCTTCTTGCACCTTGACCTATAGGGAAAGGATGCCCTAGGTTTGGCCACTCAAGTACTTTCATCCCACATGAGCATTCGAGTCTTTAGCTTCTTGGTAGTTAGTTACCAGTATCGAGCACTAGATGGGTAGTGTAGCCCCAAAGAGTACCACATGTATTGGACCTAAGCCGAACACCCTCTGAATTAGGTCTTTGCCATGCTCAGGTATTATTTTGTATGGGATGATTCAAGGATTTTAAGCTCCCTACTATGTTTCAAAGGAGTAACATTCCCATGGTGGCTTATGGGATACCTACCCCTAATGTTCTTAAACTGAACTATACATTTTTTGGTAGCCCCTGTGGGAAAACTTGGTTGGTTCAAGTTATGGTTGATTTTAAGGAGTCTTAATTCACTTATGGAGTGATTTTGTAAGCCAAAATAGACTAAGTACCCAAAGGTCCAAAAACTGGATGCCCTTGAGTACAAAGTGTATGGAATCTTAGTATGTGATGCAAGTGAGCATACAAAGTGTAATAAGATGCAGATATGTGGTGATCCTTTAAAATATCCTTCTAATTACACTAAGTGTTGATTGTTCCTTGCATGGAAAAATAAATATATTGTGGACTATGTGCCACTTACTCTTTTCCTATTGAACTATGTGGAGTTTAAAAATGGATAAGGAAATTAAACTTCTTTTAAGAAAGTTTTCATATGCAAGCTCAAGTTCATCTAAGGGACACAAGGGACATGGAAAATTTTAGGGGCTAATGTTCGCCCAGTGGGCTAATTTTCCTTGATTTTTCCAAAAAAAGATTCGCCAATTACCAATTTTTATAAAAGACGATTCGCCCAAATTTTAGAATATAAAATTATTTTACCTCAAAAATCGCCAACATTATATAGAGACTATATATAAAATCATTATAGATTTGAATAATTTTACAAATATATCAATACACATTTTATAGTTTGCATATTAGGGATTAGTGAGATTCGCCAATGTTTTTAAACTTCAAGAAAAATTTCCATCCTTAAAATTTTCCTTGACAAGGGAAACATAGGTTACTTACTTTCTCTAATAACATTTTCTCCTAGTCCCAAAAAAGTAAGAATTAATTGATTTGGTTAGTAGTAAGATTTGTGGATGACGGGCCACTTGTTTATTAATTAAGCTATGTGATTTTCAAGAAAATTTTAGCAAAATAGTTTGAAAAACATATGTGGAATTTGGCCACTTACTTTTATCCTTAATTAAGCTATGTGTGTATTGCAAATGAAAAATTAAAATTACTCTAATTTCCCACCAATTGAGGTTAGTAAAGAAACCAAGGGTACTAAACAGAAAATACAGAATGCAGTGGTGAAGGCAATTCACTAAAGGATGCCAATCACCTAAGAAAAGAGAAAAATACGAGGCTCCTTTTTTATTTCTGATGATCATGTGAGTTTAGTTGTACAGAGACACAATCACGCATCTGTCAAAGAGAAAGCTACACGGGAGAGAATGAAAAAGTAATTTTTCACTTCTACTGGCTCAGAACATTCCCTAAGGTCTTAAAATTCTAGATTGGTGTTGAGTGCCTTGTAGGATGGTTGTGCAGAGAGAAGGTCCTTAAAAAAAATCATTAGATTAATGAAAAGACAATGGTATGGTTGCCATTCTTGTAGTAGTGTTTTTGTGGTAATGGTGTACCAAAGGACACCACCTTAGCAGTTGATTATTCCCTGCAAAGGATCACAAGAAAAATTGGTGTTGGTAGTGGAAAACCTTAAATAAAGACAACATTGTAAATAGTGGAAACAATGCATACATAAACATAAACTAAACAAAGAGGTAAATACACAAACAATGCTCAAATGGAAAAAAAAAATCAAAATAATGGAAAAATATACCTTTATTGACTAATGGTAGTAGAGGTTGAATACAATAGATGAATCTTAGACACTTGAAGAGAATTATTTGAGCTATGCTGCTAAAAAATCCTCAACAAGGGGGTTTCTTTTCCTCAATCTTTTTGTAAGTTTCTCCTCTCTCTCAAAGAAGTATGAAGAATCTCCAATGGTGGATTCCTCTTTTCTCACTAGTATGATGGATTGCTTAGAAGAAATATGCCCAACATGCTAGTTCTCTTCCCTTCTTTGCCTTCAACAAAGTAATTGTGGTTTTCTCTGATAGCAATTTCACCAACATAACAGTGCCTCATATTTTGGCTCTCCCATGGCCTAGTTATATATAAGTTTTTGAATCCATCTTCACCCTCTTAGTTCATGCATGATAACGATACATGATTAGGACAAGATGATTCCATTGGGGGCTGCATATCTTTAGGGTGACTCAAATTCAACTGTACTAGACTAAGCTCATGTCATAGAATCACCCCCAAGTGTGTAGAGTGGTCCTGAATCACTGAGTCATATTTTTCTGCAACCATGTGACTTTTGAAGGATATTTTTCACACACTCGTTTATTGAAGAAATAACCATGCGACATCAATTGTTTTTTATTTGATAAACTTTGAACCTTAGGAGAAATTTAATTCTTTAAACTTCATGATGTATTTAGTTGGACATTGTTCACTTGTGCATTCTGCCGGACACCTTTTAGTGTCTTCTGGATTGTGTCAACATGTGTACAATTTTCAGGCGTCAACAATGGGGTATGCGATAAATACTAAGGAATCCCTAGTTGTTTTTGTTGTGAGTCCCACAATCATGCTTAGAATATCGGATAGGGGTGATTGGATGAAAGAAGGATTTGGTTCAGCCCAACCTATGGTCAGGTGGTACGTGGAAGTCCTTGATTTGGTTGGCTTTTGCATATTTTAATGAATTAATTTACTCTTGTATTTCATGAGTGTTTATACTTGTTATTATGTGGCTTTGATGGATGTTCTATCATTGTTATTATCCTAGTTATACGTTGGTTATAAGCATAGTTCTGTGACAAAATTTAGTTATGGATCTCATCATGTTTTGATTATTAAGTGAATGGTTAATGAATGTATGACCTAATAGATGTATTGCAGCTATTATGAGAGGGAATCATAACTTGTTGATGATTATCAGATAAGTATGAGACCCCTATGTTTAGATACACATTTATAACATGTAGATTACATGTTCACAATGTGTTTGACGAAATGACTGTCATGGTTAGGATTGGTTAGGTCAAGTTCTTGACTAAGTTTTGTATATCTATATTTTTCTTGATGTATTTTATCATTCTGGGAAGTTATATAAATTTTTGGGCATAGGTCTAGATCCCAGCCCTCAAAAAGTGGCTCAGATCTCGGTGTTGCATGCAAAAAACCAAGCAATTTATATTGCAGTCGTTGGGAGGCAAATTTATCCATGTGACAGGAGGCTTACAGTCACTGACTTTCCTTGTTATGTAAGGGTCTAAAAGTCCACGTCAATGAAAATGTAGTTTAGCTCATAGTCTAGGCACCTGGAGTGGTTTTTTAACTTATGGGGGTCTTATAGTTCTTGAGGGAGGTCAATACATTTTTGGTTGGATGATTCCACTTCGTTAACTATACCAAGGAGGTTGAGTAATATCATAGTAACCCTTTTTCACATATTTACCCTGGTGGACTAGTCAACTTGGTCAAGTGTGGGAGGAGGGTGTTACATAGGTGTTGTGGAGGTAAATCCTCTCTGCAGACAGAGACGATCCCTACTAGCCCAGATCGGGTCTAGCAACAATCATACAATGCTATCACGCAAGTTCCTAACTACAAATACAAAGTAGATAGTGAGAACCTACTTGGATTCCAACGCTAGTGTTCGTCGAAGAGATATCATCTTCGTTCCTTTGCTTTGGCCGGTCACGATCCGCACGATCTCCGTGATAGGCTACCTGCACACGCAAAGAGCAACATGAAAACAAGCGTAAAATCTAGTAGATGCAATTATATACCAGTCAGAAAAGATATAACTCAACATCAAACATAAGACAATGAGAGTGGAACCATAATGATAGTCATCTATTATTAATGAATAACAAAGAAGAATACAACCATTGTTCTGATGTCAAATCCTCCTTTGGCTGGGTAGACAGCTACACAAGTCTTGCAAAGCTTGTTGGAATGAGGAACAAGCCTCTCTCTCTTTGGGTGACAAGAATCTCCTTACTTAGATTTGGCCTTATGGGTGCAAAGAAGGCTCTTGCAGCTTCAAACTCTTGAACTCCTGGAACTATGAGTATTATCACTATAACTATTGTAACTAGCTTGATCAAGACATAGAGGCAAGCTTTTATAGATGGAGAGGGAAAGAGATAGGATCAACCACATTATTCATGGGATTGGCTTTATCACTTGGAAACTTCCATGAAAGGTGGCAAACCACTTTCCCTTCTATGGAGATTCGAAGCCAAACCATCCTAGCTCAACATAGATTCAGTTGATGAATGGGTTGAAGAGAACCTTCGGGAGTTTGGCCGTTGAAAACTTTACTCAATTCGGTTGGCGCGAGTGCGACTCTAGGACAGAGCACCAATGGCGTGCCCTTTATAGAGGATTTCCCTCATTGGCGCGGGCAGTGAACTGTGAACCCACGCTAATGTAAAAAGAGCTGTTTTCATGAGGATTTTGCAGGAGATGTCTTCAGGGCAAATGAAGCTCATACTTAGAGGAATATGATGCAAGTGGTTTTAGGTCATGTCACTTCTCACAGGTCCCGGAATGAGTCCTCCAGTATGCGGGTGAGGGATAACAGGGACGGTGACAAACGGTGACAAATTGCTGTGTAACAGATGCCCCCTAAAGCATGAGGCTCGAGAGAGAGAGGGGTGAAATGCGTTACAAGAACATGCGTGACTGAAAACACGACCACCGGAGAACTTGCGTAAAGAAGTACAACTGATATCTCAAGTACATGATATATGTGTGGTATGGACGCAGCCATCCGTAACAGAGTACATAATAATCTAGATCTAAGGTATGGATGCAACCATCCGGAGAGGATCAATAAATAGACTCAGGCATGGTCACATCCATCCAGTAAATGAGTCATGTAATCATAATAATCCACAAATCGCAGCCTGGATCTCAATAGACAAAATCCAGGGTCTTGCGCTCCGTCTCGACCCATACAGAGTACAAGTTCAAGCATGCGAATGTATGAGTTGAAGTCGAACATGCATGAACATCGTCTGATTACCAGTCAATAATGAAAACTGTTAACAGACGCGAGAGGTACCATCAATAATGACAATGGCCCTCAAGGTACTATAGGTACAATCTACGGCGCGTGAATGAATGAGCTGGCATCGAACACCCGTAGAATCATTCGATCGGAGGCCAATGATGAAAACCTCTCGTCGAACACGAAGAACCTGCCATTGAGGCATGCAGGCTCCAAGGCACCAAAGGGAGTCTCTAGATCAGCTTCCTGGATAGTGAGCTGAAGTCGACAGGAGGTGATCTTAATCAAAGGTGGTCCATAATGTTTCCCACATCATTGACACGAGACAGAGGAAAGATGTTGTGGTGATGCAAAATTATGTGAGGTATTAGAGGAGGTGGTAATAATGCAGAGGTCAACTTCTCTTGAACATATCGGCGGCACGATAGTGGATTTGGCAGTATTTGACATCAAATGAGCAGAGGTCATGGTGACAAAACAATGAGCAGATGAGAGGTCGAATAGGATAACCCAAACCCATGGAGGCTAGTGTAAAACAAGATGAGATGTCCCCACCCCGACACGAATGCAGACAAGTGCCATGTTCAAGAGCGACATACTGCCGACACGATGAAAATTATGGATCCATTTTCCCCACCATTTCTGGCGAGTACCCCAGTTATTTTTAACAAGCTTGATGGGGATAGCATATGCTTTTGAGCGTCATTACGACGGAATCCAATGTCATTAAGTTTTAACGAGCCTGACAAAGGAAAAACTCGGCGTCTTTTCCTATTTAGAGAGTTTGAAAAGACAGCAAAAAGAAAAACTCCAGGTGGGTCCTTTTTCGTAAAGTTGTGTCTCTCGAGCCCGAAAAAGTATAAAACAATGCTCGAAAGAACCGCCTGATCGTTATGATCGAGGAGTACTTTTCAATTATAGTGACATCGATCCGAAAAAGTAGAAAAGCGATCAACATCACGTCATTTCGTAACCATTTACAAACCGGAAACGACAAGGGTCCAACGATCTTTTCGCTTTTACACAGTCAGAAAAGGGTTTAAAGACGACCGCCTCTTATTTACTTTTAACGAGTCAAGAGGGGCAACTCGGCAATCTTTTCACTTTTAATGAGTTAGAAAAGAGCTGAAAGATAACTCCATCATGACTTTTTCGTGTATTTACCGAGTCCGAAAAAGCATAAAACACAACTCACTTCACCATCGAAGTTGCAAAAAGGACCTGTCATAGCACCAGGAACAAGCGTAAAAACTGTTTTCGACCAAAAGTACGTTAAAATATTCAAAAATCAACTTTTTAAACCTTATTACAAGTCAAAAAGTCTATAAATGTGGTGAAAATGTAAAAACAAAATTACTTTTACCTTTTTACCTTGTGCATAGTGGTAGTGGTCCATTTGGAGTGCAAACTTCGAGCAGCGATTACCACCAATCCGGGCAGCCATTTGAGATTCCGCCAGTTCTAGGTAAGAGGCACTCTCTTAAGCTTCATTTTCATTCCTGTTTTTATCCATTTTGTTCCTGATTTGGGCCTCCGCAAGGGGTATTTAAAAATTTAGGGTTGCGCCCCATTGGCGCGGGTATCCGGCACGGGTCCGCGCCAATGGGGTGATTTACCCAAAGGTGCCGCGCCATTGGCGCGACTGTTTTAGAAATAGTCGCGCCAACCGCGCGACCTAGGTTTTCACTTAAATTTTCCCATCAATTTTGAAATTTGTCCGGTGTATATGCTTACCAGGGTTTCATTAACGATTCATTCATCCTTGTGGGTGCAGGAAACACGCAAAAATGCCGGTGGAATGGAAAGAACAAGAGCACGATGTCATAGATGCCTTAGCCATCGCATATGAGGGATGTATGAATGCGCTGAGAGACTGTGGTCTCAAGAAATTCTTTCTCACCTCCTATCTGCGAGCTCAACTAGAGCTATTACAGTTCATAGTGTATGCTTGGGACGTCGATGACCAAGTATTTCGACTACGGGATCAGACCTTAGAGCTGGATGTATCTGATGTGTACGTCATTACTGGGCTGTCACGGAGAGGGGCAATCCCCATTCTGACCGGAAGCAGGCCTTCCGCAGAGAAAATAGGCGAAGTAAAGGCTCGTGTGTGCCTAGAGGCACAATTTGGGAAGAACAGCACCAAGGTGGATATCGCCACCATCCATGATTTGGTTCTTAAGGTGATACTGTTCACCATCACACGTGCAGCTGGGGCACAGGTGCCCCATGAGGCCAGCTAGAACCATATGTTACTGGCGACAGAATGTCTTAGCCCCACCATTTTTGACTGGGCTACAGCAGTGACTACAAATATCAAGAGGCAGCTTACAAAGTGTAAGCGCGGGGGGGTGAAACAGTTCGGATATGGTTCGATTGTGGTATCGTTCTTCTTGGAATGATTACCTTTATTCCAGTACCAGGGAGCTGTAGTAGCGGACCCATTACCACGAGAGCCTAGGATGGCTCGCTGGGCAGCATTGATGCCTAGAGGAGGACGGGGCCAGCAGATGTCTTCGCAGCCCGAGTTCTTCATATGGCTTCACCGCCAGTTGATCGTGGTGGAAGACTGGCCATACGCAGGAACCAACTTCATGGGGGACCCAGACCTCCCACTGCCAGAGGGGGAGGAATGGGAAGAGGAGCTAGGTATGATCTTCTCTTGTCTTTTATGTATTTTTTATGTTTTTTTTTTTGCCAATGCACGTTCTGATGACAGTGATATATATATGCAGATGTGGGCCCAGAGCGTCCAGCCGGTTTGTCTCCTATAGCGAGGAGGGACCAACCTGCAGCTGACCCTCAGGCAAGAGGTGCCGTGGGGGAAGAGCTGGTGCAAAATCTCGAGGGACTTACCCAAGGGATTCCAGGCTATGTTAGATTGGCGGATGTGTCGTTCGCATATCAGAGGCACACGGTGGGGGTGCCGTCCCGCATCCATCATCTGTTGAGACGCTTGGTGCGCGCGGTGACGTGCTACCATGAGCACCACCATGAGTAGACTCCTAGGTTTCTTTCATGCATATTTTTTGAGGGACATGTTGTCCGAGGATGTAGCAGAACACATATTATTTTTTGGGTTTTGTAACGCACACGGTGCAAACATTATGACACACATATATATATACATATGCCTATGGTTTATTATTGTGCTTTTATGTGATTGCTTGTATGATGTTTTAATTATAAATTACGCAAATGTCTATCTAATACATGGTTGGCCAATGCATCAGATAATGTGTTTAATCGACGAGGAATATGTTGATATGTGATAAAATCAAAATTTCTTTCTAACAATTTAACACGTAAGTACAACCTTAAAATGTGACGGTCTCTGACGGAATATCGCCCATTGAGCTGGTGGACGACAAGCTGAGAGTCTAGGTTAACAAGCAATGTACGAATACCGAGATTAATTGCTTCAGCTAATAATTCAATAACAGCGCTATATTCAGCGACGTTGTTTGTAGTACAACTTAAACAGACACCTTGAAGGTCTATCAACTCACCGTGAGGATCGTAGATCACACACGCCGCAGAGGACAAATTACGAGTACTGCGGCAGGCACCATCGACGAAACCAATGTAAGGTGCACCCGACATCTGCACAAGAAGTAAAAAGACACAATAAGTGGCAATCACGCTTTCACACCAAATCGAAAACATGAAAAATCACACACACACACACGCATATCCAAATCGAAGCGCATGAATTATGCATAGTACTTTTTCAAGTACAACCCATTACAGGGCTTATCAAGAGGATTACCTTCGTAGTCAATTAGTTCATAGGCCCCTTTTTGCAACACTCTCTTTACAATGTAAGGGCCTAGCCACATGGGCTCGAGTTTGCCTGCCCCCAGCTTATCGTTGGCTTGGTCGTATAGCAGGACAAGGTCTCCCTCAACAAAGGAATGAGGATGAATGGTATGGTCAAAATGAGTTTTGACTCTCTTCTTTTGAGCTTCAATAGCTAGAGAGGCTAAACGACGGGTCTTGTCTAACCGTTCTAGATAAAGGAGCTGTTCCTCCACCGAAGTGGTGTTGGGAAGCAACTCGACGGCTATTTTCAATGAAGGAATTTCAAATTCTATAGGAAGGGTAGCCTCCAATCCATAAACTAGCTAAAATGGAGTGAACTCGGTGGCATCCTTCACAGAGGTTCAGTAGGCCCACAAGGCAGGAAACAACATCAGATGCCAATTAGACTTATGCATGTCGACAGTGCGTTGAAGCATTGTTACCAAAATCTTGTTAACAGCTTCAACCTGACCGTTAGATTGAGGATAGTACGGGGTTGAACTATCGTGCCGTAAGCCTAGTTGGGTTGTCAACTCGGTCATCATGTGATTACGGAAATGCTTCCCGTGATCTGTGATGATGGCTTGTGGAACTTCGAACCGCGTAATAACACGATTGAACAAAAACTGCGCCGCTGTATGACCATCTTCATTTAATGTGGCCATCGCCTCGGCCCATTTTGTGAAGTAATCGACGGCAACGATAATAAACCCATGCCCCCCGGCCAAGCGAGGCTTACAGGTTGTATAATCAATACCCCATTTTGCAAAAGGGCCTATGGTCACGACAGGGTGCAGCGGGGCCGGTGGCGCACGCATCTTCCACTGGTATATCTGGCATGCATGACACGAGCGGACAGCAAGAATGCAATCTTTAAAAATGGAGGGCCAGAAATAACCAGCGCGAAGGATTTTTTGAGCTGTGGCTTATCTGGACATGTGACCACCACAGGCGCCAGAGTGGCAGTCATTCAAGACTCTCTCAGCTTCCTCGAGGGTAAGACATCGGCGGAGAACGGAGTCAACGCCGGGGCAGTACAGGGTGTCTCCTATGATTCGATAGGGTTGAGATTGATGGCGGATCTGCCGCCGAACATCCTTGGATAGAGCAGGGCGAAACGAGGAGGTCTGTAAATACACAATAATATCCCCGTACCAAGGATCGAGGGTGCTGATCAGAAAAAGAGTTTCGTCCAGGATATGATCTTCTGAAAGAGAAGGTGCAGAAGGGGATGGAAAAGAACAGAGCAATTCAGCGAAGACCAGAGACTTCTTAGACTTGGCAGCAGTGAATTCCAAGTCAAACTCTTGGAGGATTACGATCCATTTAGAGTATTTACCCCCTAACAACTGACGCGACAATATGTTTGTCATCGGGTTGCAGTCTGAAATCACGGTCGTGGAGCGCAACAGGATATAGTGCCGGAAACGTTGGACGGCGCACACAGCGGCCAATGCCAACTTCTCAACGTAAGCGTAGCGAGTTTTTATCCAGGAGGTTGCGGCTGAGGTAATAAATAACGTGCTCATTGCCATCATCATCATCTTGAACTAGAACCATGCCGATAGTGGTATTGGCAGTGGCCAGATATAGAGTGTAATCACGGTGGTAGTTCGGAGGTTGCAATAATGGAGCAGAGACAAGGAGACCCTTGAGTCGCTCGAAAGACTCCTAAGAAATAGCATCCCAATGGAAGGGTGTGTCTCGCTTCAACAACCATGTAAAACCCTTAGCCACCTCGCATAATTCAGGATGAAACGTCTAAGGAAATTTGCTTTGCCCTGCAAGCTCTGCAACTGCTGCAAAGAAGCAGGGGGAGGAAGATTCTGGATGGCCTCGACTTTGAGGGGATCCAGACGGATGCCTTCTCGGGAGACGATAAACCCAAGTAGTCGGCCTGATTCCATGCAGAAGACACATTTATGAGGATTGAGACTAATACGATAGTGTCGACAGCAGAGAAAAATTTCACGAAGATGGGAGGGATGGTCTTGACGCTTGGCTGAATGAGCCGGAAGGTCATCCAGATACAGTTGCACAATGTGTCGAATATCATGAAAGGCATAGGACATCGCACGTTGGAAGGTAGCGCCGGAATTTTTTAAACCGAAAGGGAGCTTCTTATAGGCAAAAATGCCCCAAGGACAGATAAAAGTGGTCTTATATTGATCAGCAGGCGCGATGTTGATCTGGTTATATCCAGAAAAACAATCCATGAACGAGTAAATTTCGCTTCCTGCACACTCATAAATAAGCTGATCGATGAAGGGTGTAGGGAAGTTATCCTTAGGACAAGCACAATTGATATCACGGTAATCAACACAGACTCGAATAGTGCCCTGCTTTTTGTTCACAGGAACTATATTAGAGACCCAATTCGTCAGTGGAATGGGGTAAATGAAACTAGCCTTGAGAAGATTTTCGACTTCTGCTTTGATGGCTGCGGCCTTTCGGGGGTGCACAGGGCGTAGGTGCTGATGGACAGGCTTAGCACCTGGATACGTAGGTATTTCGTGCACCATAATACTAGGGTCGATGCCGGCCATTTCTTCATAGGACCAAGCAAAGACATCACGAAATTTGCGAAATAGAGTGGTGTAAAGTTGAACTTCCTCTGGAGTGCAAGTGACTCCTATGTAAATGTACTCAACAATCCCTGATTTCACAGAGATGTCGATGGGTTGGGTTTGCGTGATGTTTCCCATATTGCCCTCAGAAGAAACTTGGTAAAGCTGAATAGGTGTTTGAAAGGGCGAGGATGGGATACACGAAGCAAACCGTTCGAGACATGCGATCATTTCCTGATGGGGAGGGAGAAACGAAGAGCGGTGGTGATGATCTAACCAAGGGAGCTCTTCAAGAGACATGGTCTCTATAATGGCTTCATCGGAAGGAAATATTTCCTTTAATGGATCCAAAGTAGCATCATCTCCTAGCCAAGGGAAATGAACATATGAGTCGGGAACACTGCCCGGAAGAGCAGGTTCAGCAGGGGGAGCTGATGCAGCGACGATTTCGACGTAGTTGAGCTTGATAGGACTCAACGGCATCATATCTCCCCAGGATTCTTCCTGATTAGCGGGAGGAAGGACCCACGAATCAGAACGCACAGAGATCATGTTAATAGGGGCGAGATTCGAAGGTGGAAGGGGAAAGACACCCATTAGAGCGGGATCTTTAGAAATTCCGGCTCCCACACTCTCGAATGATTTAGAGGTATGCTCCAGAAATGGCGCATTACCTTCAGAAGAAGAGGCGAAGAAGGAGAGCTGGTCCACCGTGACAATCTTCCCCTGATGAGGGAAACGAATGACACGGAAAAGGGAGGAAGCCACGGCTTGCATGGCATATGTCCAGCTACGTCCGAGGAGGAGATTATAGGTGAGATTAGCATCAACGACTTCTACCTCCACTTCTACCATCTTTCCTTCTAGGGAGATGGGCAAGCGTTGGAGGATACCATAAGGACGAGACTCTCTTCCATCAAAGGCTTCTAACATCGTAGGAGACTGACTTAACGTAGGAGAACCAATAGCCTTCCAGCAAGCAACAGACATGATGCAAGTTGAGGCACCTTCATCAATGACTGTATGATGAATTATTTTGCCATTGATGATGACCTGTATAAGGAAAGCGGTTTGGTGGGGCAGTCTCGGTGTAAAGCCCTCGAGATCAAAAGAAATCAAATCTGAATGAGCCGGGTCTATGCCACCAATAGCCGATAGCAAGGACTTCCTCTGGGAGGGGTAGCTCTGGAGGACTTCTAGAGTGGACATAGCAGACGGAGACTAAGCTAAGTCCTCAACAATGCTATAGTGATGGGCAGCACGAGCATTAGGGTTGTAAGACAACTTCCGAAGTACACCTTTCGGAGGGGGTCGGGGGATTGTCTTAGTGCTGGGTCTTTCGATGTGGAGAGGACCAGAACTGGACGGAGGAGCGCTGGAGGGGACCTCTGGCTTTTTCCCGGCAGGAGAGGGATATTATTTTTCTCGAGTAGTAACATGGATGGGAATTGTCCCAGCCATAAATACTTGAGAGCCAAATGAGGAAGAGGGTTGAGATGGGTCTGCCACCATTTGAGTTTGCTGAGAAGGGAAAGGTTCCTTAAGCACAGAAGGAGTCCCAGGAGCACCTTTCAATAACCAACTAACTTCGGACCGCCTTGGTCAGTCTTTAGTGTAGTGATCCTCATCACAGATAAGACAAGGATACTTAGGTTTTTGTTTGGCTCCTTCCTCGGTTGGATTTTTAGGGGAGTCCTGTTTGGGCTATTCGGTCTTATTCTTAGCTTTGCCTTTCTTCTTCCCTTTCAAGGATTTATCTGCCACGGTGGACTGGATGGCGTTAACCTCGGAGGTACTTCCAGAATTAGATTGGACCTGAGAAGTATTTCCATTAGAAGCGTTCTGTTTTTGCTTCCCAGGGTTCGCGGCCGATTTCTTTGATGACGAGTTTACAGAGCCAATAACTCCGTCAACAGATGGTTTTGGCGGAGCTTTGGATTGTCCGAGCCTCGGGGCGTCTGGCAAATAATCATATAAAGTACCTGACTGAGAGTATACTAAGTCAAGGTACTGAGCACGCATGATAGCTTGCTCTTCAATTACACAAGCTCCCATGGCGATATCTCGCGCGATCGCAGGGACAAAGGATGTCGTGAACCAATCGGTCAGGAGTTGATCAGGGATCCAAAATTTGATCAAGCGACGACGCCGTCTCCATTCATGTATATGATCGGATATATGCGTAGCCGTGTCCTGTTTGAGAGACGTAAGGAGATGTGTCCCTGTCTCATACCGAATGGGTAACTGAAAATGAGTTAGGAATGCCATAGCCAGTGAGTTGAAATCTTGAAATGTTCTGCGATTCAGCTCAATATACCACTTAGTGGCTGAGCCGGTGAGAGTTCTTTGAAAGAGGCAGAGCTGGATGGAGTCATCAAGCCATGAGTTCGATGAGCACCAAAGGTGATAGGTCATGACATGGGCTTGAGGGTCTTCACGAGCTATGCCATCGAATTTTGGGCAATCACCGGGTATTTTAGTCGGAACTGGTGGCCAATATGGATTATGAAGAATGGGATCATTCTTCAACTTGGACACATCCGGAAGTTCCAACGTTGCTAAGAAAGACAACTGAGGGTTAAAGGACATTTGTGGCTGTGGAAGAGAGGTAGTACGAAGGTTCCAACCAGGTGGTGGTTGCCCCCATGGACTTTGTCTGGATGGGCCCATCCCGAAGGGGATTTTCCCATAGGGATTTTTCCCATAGGGGTTCTGTCCATATGCAAACAGTTGACCTTGGGTCTGCCCCCCAGCACCCCATGGATTAGCAACTTGACCTGCAGGTGCAACGTACTGTTGCTGATAATTTTGATAAGGAGTAACCTGCATTTGTTGATAATTTTGGTAAGGGGTAAATTGAGTTTGCCCCTGGGGTCGCTGGTAGCCATACATTTGCTGAGCTCCATAATGGGCCTGATAATAAGGCTGCGCTTGGTACGAAGGTTGGGGTCATGGCCCACCTTGCATTTGATAACCAAGTTGAGTTTGGATCCCAGAAGAATGTCCTTGAACAGGCTGGGCTTGGACCATCTGGCCAGAAGGTTAGCCTAGTTGGGTTTGGGACGGGCCTAGTTGCCTAGAGGGATATGTCTGCTGGTTTCCCGGTTGTCCTTGAACAACCAAGGATTGTCCTTGCGGGACAGATGGTTGAGCGGACTGGACGGCCGGTTGACCTTGAGGTTGGCTAGCCTGTCCAGAAGGATGACTGAGCTGGGTAGTGGGTTGGCCTTGCTGTGCAGAGAGTTGGCCCGTTCGCCTAGAAGGATGACTAGGTTGGACAGCGGGTTGGCCCTGTTGTATGTAAGGTTTCCCCCCTTGCCCAGAAGGATACCCCTGTTGGACTGTCGGTTGACCTTGTGGAATGTAAGTTTGTCCGATTTGTCTAGAGGGATAACCCTGCTGAATACCAGGTTGGCCTTGTTGAATATAAGGTTGTCCTGGTTGTCCAGACGGGTAACCTTGCTGGGTACCGGGTTGCCCCGGATAACCCGGAGGTTGAGTCAGATAGGTAAAGGACGGACCGCCAGCGGCCAAAGGTTGTCCCAAATAGGGTTGTCCTTGTAGGCCCCCAGATTGTCCTGGGTAAGACTGGCCATAATATTGCTGCCCCTGAGGGGTTTGCAGATAAGATGGCTGGCCTTGGTTAGGTGCTCCCTGAAGATGCCCACGCATTGCTTGGCCTCCATGGAAAGAGTGAGTGCTAGGGTCCCAAGTAATGGATAACGATACCGAAACCTCAACCATAGGTTGAGTAGGCAAGGGTTGAGATAGTTGAAGGTATTGACCGGTAGAATCATAGTAAAATAACGGACCCTGCGCATTCGGATCCTGAACAGCTTGTCCAGAAGCATCATACAGCCCTCCTCCTGGAACGAGACTAGAAGAGGGTGGAGCACTTTCTGCAGGGTGGACAACTCTAGGCGAGAGTTCCGGCTGGCCACTACTCACTTGACCGTGAGGGGGACCAGCACCAGTGTTCAAAGATGAGGACGTTGTTACGGTACTAACGACCGGAGTTGAATGTGCTACAAAAACAGTTGGATTCGTTGGAACTGAAGTAACAGGTGTAGTATGGGGTTGTGAAACAAAAGGTCCTGTGGTGGGAGTGATATGAGGATCCCACATGGTAGAAGCAGGAGTCCTGGCAGCTACCCTATCCCTCAACGACTGATAGCGTGGGGGGAGTGGAGAAGTGGCTGGGATGGGAGTGTCGATATTCGACACCATAGGTGACTCACTCATGCTAAGAGATGTCTCATCCATGTGGGAGGTAGACATTGGAGACGAAACATCAGGGGGGGTAACAGGAATATCGTCCTCGTCAGGCTCCCAGATGGGGTTCCAATGAACTTCGTAACCCTCGTCTTCCGAAGCGCGAGAGTTGATCGGTTGGATACTCGGGATAACAGGAAGAGTATCACTCACAACCGGTACCTCAGGAGCAGCGGAAGATGGAGAGCCTTGATCACTTGGAACGGGAGTCGACGGTTCAGCCAGGATGACAAACTTCAAACAAACCTAAGGGAGTCTAATGATAAAAGACCCTACTCAAACTAACGCACACAAGATCTAACCAGGTAATGTTTATCGTGGCCAAATGAATTTTAAGCGCAAAGACACAACTTGACCTTTTCATGTTTTAAGAGTCGAGAAAAGGACAAAAAGGTGACTCTAGTCGCCTTTGAATGTTTTATGAGCCCAAAGTGACAAACTGCTCAAGTGAGCCTTTTCGTTTAAGGAGTCTTAAAAGGATCAAAAGTGACTACTCTGGAGAGACTAGGCAAAGGGTTTACCAAACAAATCCGTAAAACTGCATATACACCTTGGCAGTCATATGAAAACCAAGGACTTCCCGTACGACAGTCAATCTTCCCGAATGATGTGTTCGGTGCGTTACGGCTTGTAAGGCGGCAGACATGGCTTCCTGTGGATAAAGTATGATAACCTAGTGGGGTCTCCCCTATATATGCGACGGTACGTGGGAGCTCAAGTCCGTGCTAGACCACTATCGAGTCACAAAAGGAGGAATCACCCAACCATAGTGTGAAACAACAGTGACTAGGTTTAACGACGCCGGAGCACGTCTCTAGCCTAGACCCTTACTCAGTGAGTGTCATGTTCCAATGCATTTTTAATTTCATTCAGTTCATTTTATGGTTGATCTTTGATTAAGTTTTAGTTTCAGGTCCTACTGTATGTAATCTCTCACAATTTCCTAAATGCAAACTATATGCCAAAGAATATCATTTCGTTCGATGAATGCTAACTACAAGAGAGTTAAGGATTTTTTAAACAAAATGACCACAAACAAGCACGAATCACTTCGATGCAGCTAATGACAAATAAACGAAACTTTTCTTTTGTTTTAAATCACTTAGTCAATGAAAAGCTTCTAATTTTAATTAAACTAATCTAACGCAACAAAGATTATTCGCTTTCTTTTTCAATGGCAAAGTGCACTAAATGAATTTTGAGAGATAGTAACACCGACCAAAAGACCAATTTCACTCAATGAGAACACAAACGGATCCCAAAAACACCAAAATAGTCCTTCAAACCAAAAAGAAAATACAAAGATCTCTAATGAGCTATGTGATCCAAGCCCAAATGAAGCCAAGTGAAACCCAAGCGATAAAGAAACAAATCACTTGAATAACAAGGAAAAAACTTTGACAACTATTGAGTGAATGCAAAGGAACAACCACAATGTTGACCGGATAATCAAAGAACACAAAACACCTCCGGGAGGCTAGACGCACAAAGCCACTAGATGCCCTAGGGCTAAGATGTGAAACCGATAGAAAAAAGCAAACACCCGAATGATGAAGGTCTAAAACCAGTCAAATTAGGATCAAACACACTCCAGTAATTGAAAAAGAGACAGCTAGACACAAATCCAAGCTCAGAGGGCTTAAGGACAAGCGAACTTGAAAAGTTGACAGGCCTGGCGCGATTGTCAGGCTGCAACTCGCACCTTTGTAGGATTGGCGCGGGTTGTCTTTGAGAAACTTGCGCCAATAGCGCGACTATTAGGCTAAAAAGCGTGCTAATCAAGTTAACTTAAATCAAAACAAAAGCAGGTGACCCAGGGCTTGAGAACAGTATCTAGGCAAACCAGGAAGCAAGAAACAGTAAGAAATTTGACCCAGAAAGCTATCTAAGCAATCAAAACAAGAAAAAACCAAAGAGACAAGACAAACTCCAAGTTGCTTAGTTCGTAAACCAAACCGGAGATTGACTGAAGTGGCGTTGATATACTTCGCTAATGCAAAGAAATAGCGTTTCGAAGGCTACCTAGCCGTGCTTTAGGCTCCGTCTAAAGTTTACAAATCAAACAACAAGATCTCCCCAGCGGAGTCGCCAAATTGTTGTGGAGGTAAATCCTCTCCGCGGACAGAGACGATCCCTACTAGCCCAGACCGGGTCTAACAACAATCACACAATGCTATCACGCAAGTTCCTAACTGCAAATACAAAGTAGATAGTGAGAACCTACTTGGATTCCAACGCTAGTGTTCGTCGAATAGATATCGTCTTCGTTCCTTTGCTTTGGCCAGTCACGATCCGCACGATCTCCGTGATAGGCTACCTGCACACGCAAAGAGCAACACGAAAACAAGCGTAAAATCTAGTAGATGCAATTATATACCAGTCAGAAAATATATAACTCAACATCAAACATAAGACAATGAGAGTGGAACCATAATGATAGTCATCTATTATTAATGAATAACAAAGAAGAATACAACCATTGTTCTAACGTCAAATCCTCCTTTGGCTGGGTAGTCAGCTACACAAGTCTTGCAAAGCCTATTGGGATGAGGAACAAGCCTCTCTCTCTTTGGGTGACAAGAATCTCCTTACTTAGATTTGGCCTTATGGGTGCAAAGAAGGCTCTTGCAGCTTCAAACTCTTGAACTCCTGGAACTATGAGTATTATCACTATAACTATTGTAACTAGCTTGCTCAAGACATAGAGGCAAGCTTTTATAGATGGAGAGGGGAAGAGATAGGATCAACCACATTATTCATGGGATTGGCTTTATCACTTGGAAACTTCCATGAAAGGTGGCAAACCACTTTCCCTTCTATGGAGATTCGAAGCCAAACCATCCTAGCTCAACATAGATTCAGTTGATGAATGGGTTGAAGAGAACCTTCGGGAGTTTGGCCGTTGAAAACTTTACTCAATTCGGTTGGTGCGAGTGCGACTCCGGGACAGAGCGCCAATGGCGCACCCTTTATAGAGGATTTCCCTCATTGGCGCGGGAAGTGAACTGTGAACCCGCGCTAATGTAAAAAGAGCTGTTTTCATGAGGATTTTGCAGGAGATGTCTTCAGGGAAAATGAAGCTCATACTTAGAGGAATATGATGCAAGTGGTTTCAGGTCATGTCACTTCTCACAGGTCCCGGAATGAGTCCTCCAGTATGCGGGTGAGGGATAATAGGGACGGTGAAAAACGGTGACAAATTGCTGTGTAACAATAGGATTTCTATATTCTTCATTTGGAATATTTGCATCCAATTCAAGAGGTGATGAGTTTACTATATCCTTATAGCCGTCACTTTATCCTTCACATCGATATAAAAATTTGTCCTTGCACCTATGGCCTAACCTCCAATAATTGGGTGATGACATATAAAGTATTAATTTTTTTCATTGTTTATGTTAGTTTGTTGAATCCTTTTATTAGGGGGAATATACTTGGGATTGTGTTTCTCAGAGTTGGACCAGGAGACCTATTACATAGATGGTAGTTTCTCTTCAACAATTCTAGATGTTATTCATGCTTGCTTAATGTCACTTATATCTTACATCTTGATATAATTTTTTATGTTTTCTTTCTAGTTGGATATGGAAATATGTAAGAGATATTCATATTACAAGTTCAATAAGCTAGTGGCCAACACATAACTAATTAAAAAATTCATCCACCAAACCCAACTATTGCAAATATGCGAGTTTGGAGAAAACCTCTTTTTCCTAAATGTTTTGAAATGTTTTGAAAAAATGTTATTTGAATAATTCTTAGTGGCTTGAATGAGCCTTTGAGTGCCACCATAAAAGCCAATTGCAAGTTGGTCCTTCTAGGTGCAATGATGATCCATTATTCTTTCTTCCTCATCATACATTTGGTGCAACTAAAATTTAGCACTCGAGTCCATTTATCCATCTAATTTATTTTATATCACCCTCCTCGTCAAATCTAGGTACATTGAACTTTAATTTGTGAAAAATAATAGATGAATTCTTCATTTATGAAAAAATGCCATGTGAATTTGGACTACTTGACCCCTTTCTCACTCCTTTCAGTTTGTTAATTTTGGCCTCAAGTGTGTGTTTTAGCCATGTGCAATTAATTGATAAACATAGAATTTTGATAAAAAAATAAAAGAAGCAATAGAAAACACACACATTAATGTAGATATTTTATCTTGGTAACCCAAAAACATGAAAATCAACAAGAGTTTTCAATATATTCTTCTGCAATATATATATATCATGACATCAATAAAATGTCAATCCATTTACTATGGATTGGAATGCAATTGTAATTCCTTAATCAAAACTACAAAACCATAGAAAAATACACCATGTGCCAAAAACCATGAAAAACAAAAGCAGAAAAACACACAAATAATTTTTTAGTGGCGCTACCCCCAAAATTACGTGGAAGGGGTTTTCCACCGTCCATCTACATTTGACACAACATCCAACACGTTGTCTAATGATCCTTCCCTAGTTATGACATATACCTGCTCAACCCTCTCACTAAATGTTTAATATCTAGTTTAGTAAAATACATTGCATACATGAAAATTCCAACCGTATAGGTACATGGAACACAAAAAATGTCTTCTTCCTCTTTCTATGTCTTGGTACATTGTTTTGTTTACACATACATGAATATATACATTTACCGGTTTACATTCTTACATATTAAAATGATACAAAATTGTCTCAACATATTTCCTTTGATTTAACCAAAATTTCATGTTTTCTTGATCTTTTTTAAGTTCCATTTCTAAAATGAAAAAAATATTGCATAATATCCTTCATGTCAAATTTAGAGGACAATTGAGTTTCCACTTGCTCGATGATTTCCTTTTCATTTGCAATCAACATCATATTATCCACATATAAAATCAAATAAATATGATGATCAAAAATTAATTTGAAATACACACAGTGGTCCACTTTGCACCTTATGAAGCCAAACCCCAATATATAAGTATCAAATTTTTGATACCACATACTTAGTGATTGCCTTAACCCATGTTATCAGGAAAACTAGTGTCCATTCAGAGCTGCTAGTCCCACTAAGACAGGTAGCTATCTTAGAAACAAACAAACTAAAGTTACTTGTGTTTTCCTTTATGAGAGATAGATGAGAGAGAAGCAGAGAGTACCAAGTGCAGTCTTTCGCTTGTCTCCTTGCTTGTTTCCTCCCTCCTTTGGCAGATCTTTGGCACTCCTTCCTCACTTGTCTCACTTCAAAGAACACAAGTATATGGAGGAAAAATCAAATAGATTTATTGATAGAAGTAGTAGAAGAGAGGATTAAAACCTAGTGGTATGATCTAGCGCCATCCTCCCAGCATGAAAGCCCTCTTCACCTCATGAAAAGCTAGATCACCCAACACTACAATGTTTCAGAGAAACCAACAACACTTCCTTACAAAATACAAAATTCTAGCCTTTGGATCTCTAGGATGAGGGATCCATATATAGATATTTGCAGATGGGTGAGTCAGCTTTTGGGATTTTGATTAGTGTCATTTCGCTGATAGTTCTTGGTTCCACTTGGAGATTTCATGATCTCTTACTCATCCCTGGGTGAATTCAGGGAGGCAAGTGTCAAATGAGCAGTTTCTAGAAGATTCTTTGGGTTTCTACCTAGCAAACTGCCTCTGCCATTTGTCTACTCTCGCTCATCACACCCTATAGAATGGATTTTTAGTATGCATCGCACCCTTTGCATGTGATAGGTGAGATGCATCGCACCCTCAGCATGGAGCAGTTTGTATGGTCCAGTTTTGACCAGTTCTGAGCAGGTTTCTAAGGAGAACTTCTGGGAAATTATGTAATCAGCTGACCTTGTTCCTTTAGGGTATGAAACAAAACTTTTAGGGGTTTAGAAGGCCTTGGTTTATGGACATATGTGATTGTGGTTTCAGTGCCCAAATATGTCTATAATAGTTTCCCCTATAGCATGAGGTCGTAAATCTTCTAATGTCGGGTGAAATGTTTTATCATGAGGATCCGAGGTTTTTTGAACTGGAAGGTGACTAGTAATAAGATAAAATACAATACATTATCTTCATAATATTTTCATGATCTAGCTGAGGTAGGCATTCCCATGCTCAGCCTTATAAATTCATTTTCATGTACATGGGACAGACAACCGTCTGTGTGGTAGACTGATGATTCTGGTAGAGCCATCATCCCTTGGCTTGGATGATTATCTGTGCAGATATGATGTACATTTGATGCCTTTATTTTCCTGAATATATCGCAGCCCAGATGGATGAAACTAGATCCAAGGTATTCAAACTCATTCAATATTTTCCCGGAGTACAAGTTGATCCATGTGAAAAGATGTTATGGTGTTGAACATGGAAATACAACGCTTGATTACTAGCCAATGATGTAAGTTGTTAACAGGCGCGAGAGGAATCACTGATAACGATAATGACCCTCAAGGTACTGCAATACAATTCACGTGGTGTGAATACATGAGTCGTTGTCGAACACCACGCAAAATCTTTCGGTCAAAGGCCATTGATGTACACCTGTGGCCGGAAGTGAGAAACTTGCTAATGAGGCATGCAAGCTTCAAAGTACTGAAAGGGTTGTTCCTAAGTCAACTTCTTGGATAATGAGCTGATGTTGACAAGAAGTGACCCATCATAGGATGGCCTTAATGAATCCCATATCTACGACACGGAACGGAGAAAATGATTTTGTAGAGGTGAAAACGATCTGATGATACAAGGTTCAAGGTGGTGGTCATGAAAGAATGGAGTGTGAAGGTATTGTAGCAGATGAGCCATTAGCTGGGTTTGTGAATTCTCTGAGTGACTTCTCTTGAACATATAGGCGACACTGAAATGGATTGGTAGCATTGACCCCAAAAATGGATGGTACAGAGGAACAATGGTGATATAACGAGTGAACGAAATAACCCAACCTGACTCAATCATGGTGACGGAGTGAAAGTGTCATGTTCAAGAGTGACCTGCTACCAATAAAGTTTTTCAAGTTTTCTTCCCAATTTTTCCCCAATCATTGCTGACTAGTACCTCTTTATTTTTTTCAAGCTTGAGGAGGATAACATATGCTTGTTCTATAATTTTCCCTTTGGGAAAACCTGTCGCTATGTTTTAGCGAGCCTAGCGATAGTGAAACTCACTCTTGTCTGTAATGGACAAGTTTGTCACAATTGTTTTAACGAGCTTAATGACAAAGATAACTTGGTCCTTTTTAGTTTTAGAGAGTCTAAAAAGAGATGGAAAGGAAACTCCAGTAATCCTTTTTCGTAGTATAATCCCTTAAGTCCGAAAAAGTATGAAATAATACGAAAGGGATGACTTTTCGATCACTTTAACGAGCTGAAAAAGACAAGCGCTTGATCTTTTTGTGTAATGATTCCTCAGGTCCAAAAAGATTAAAATATAGAGGAGGGATGGCACTTCCAATCACTTTAACGAGTTGGAGAGGCAAATTGCTCAGAAATATTTTTATATTTTATGAGTCTAAAAAGAGCTTAAAAGAGACTCGTCTTTGAGGAATGAATGATATTTTCAGGTAGTAGCTGGTTCCGGGTAAGGTTTGGAACTTTTCAATCACAGCAGTGTAAAGAAGATGCCTAATCGAATCACTCGTAATCGTTGTTCCTCAAAAGGGTAAACAATCAAGTGGAGGTGTATGATCGGCTAAAAAATGGAGGTGATGGTAAGAACACGACCAAGGCTCAAAAACTGATAGTAATGTGATCATAATGGTTATTCACCGAAAGTGGGTTCATTTCTTAATGAGATTGAACTGTGGGGGAACATATGCTCATAGCTAGGTTTATTTTTTAATGAGCTTGAACTTTGCGGAAACATTTCTTGTGCCATTCATATAATAAAGATGTCTCTCATTAGTAGGTTCATTTTTTACGGAGCTTGTCCCATGCGTATCTTTGCTCCAGAGCGTTTTGTGTGCAAGCTAGGAATGACCAACCACTATCCTAGGAGTTAAAGAACTAATGAGGTTAGGTAGGATAGCTTCTCGATAGGAAACATTTCCTTTACTTCACTGGTGCCATTTAGCCCTTGCAAAGGTGAATGGTTGATCAGACCTATCACCTAACTTAAGCAGTTGAAGTTAGTAAAAAACTACGAGGTTAGCGTTATGCTGGTATTTTTTCACTTGCATACAAAAGGTTTGCCATCCCCCAGGTATAAATAGAAGTAGAGTTTCTAGGTTACCATATGGAAGTTCTTACATTAAAGCAAGGTTGTTTCATCCGCATTTGCAGAAAAAACACTTCCTTGGCTCTATCCATCGAAATAGACAAAGGTGAATGGTGGGAGCTTCCACTCACATAATGTTTGACGAGGGAATCCTTTTCCAGTCTAATCCCATTTTCCTAAACAGACGGGTGTGTCAGACTAGTCATATATCCTACGCAGAAACCTACCTTATATCTGGGGTTTTCCTGTCGAAGCAGACCAGGGCGCATGCCCCCTCGATTTAGTCACATTCACCGAATCACTTGCACTCATCAGGTGGACGAACTGGAGGTTGATGAGACATTCCTTGTGCAAAAAGACCAGTTAGGGATGGCATTTGACTAGTAGCCATGTTTGAACTGGGGAATGAAAGCTGGTCAACAAACTGGACCATTCTGCCCTCATATGGGAAACACATCACTCGAAAGAGTGAGGAAACAATAACTCCCATGTTGTAAATGTAGTCACGCCCAAGGAGTAGATTGTAATCTAGAGGCCCTTGGACTACCATCACATTTAGATGAATGGTTTTCCTTCTCAAAGTTATAGACAAATTTGGAAGGATCCCTAACAGTTGACTGGTTCCTTTGTTGAAGCCTAATAGATTTCGAATCTCAGGCAGAAGCGATGGCGAGCCAAGCATTTTCCAAGTAGTTGAGGAAAGGATACTCACGGAAGCCCCTTCATATATGATAGTACCATCCATGATCATTCTGTAAGCTTGTACTATGATTCAGAATGGTACATTATATGGTAGGCGGGGTCTCCCTAGTAGATTCCAGTCAAAGGAAATGACTAGATTTCTTGGAGGAGGGACCGAATAAATAGTCGGATGAATCTCTGATGAACTTCCTTCTTGCGGTAAAGGAAAGGGTAGATTGCCCCCATGTTCATCGGATTTTGTGTTAACAAAAAGAATTTGAATAGTGTCATTCTCATTCTCTTTGGTGACTGTATCATTTGAAGGTGGACCTTCTAAAGACAAGACTGGGTTGATTGCCATCTCAACCTATTGACTTTGGTCTGGTGTGGACTCAGAGGGTTTATCTTCAATGATAGGTCCTTCGACTGACAACAAAGGTGTGTCAGTCGTATTTTCAACTAGCGATGGACTTGGCAAGAGTTTCTTGTATCCATGAGGAAGTCACTGTGTTGAAGCAAGGCGGTTATCCAAGACTCTTTTAGCTTCGTCTAGGAAAGGACAACGGTGGAGTGCATGATCACCTTCACACAGTCTACAAGGAAATTTAGATCTTCCTTTCTATCCATTGACTTCTTTTTAACTAGTTGATGGTGTGCTCTCAACATGATCGTTAGAGGTTGAAGACACCAGATTATGCAAGCGGGGAGACCAGTCTCTTAAGATCTGCGGGATGTAAGGACAATCTCGATGATAGTGGTCTCCTTTGCAAATGACACTTGGAGATTTAGGTTTGGATGGTGCAGTGTGTGGATTTTCACCAAATGATGCATGGTTGCCCCCTTTTGCCATTGGCTTCTTCTTCCTCTTCTCCTTCCCTTTCTTCTTCTTCTTAGTTACTTGGTTTTTAGTGTTACTAGCTTCACCAAGCGAAGAGGAAGAAGGATAGGGAGAAACAAACGAAATAGAAGGTGGGGGAGCGACTTCAGTATCATCTGGTTGCTGATTTGATTCCTAAGGAATTACAGTGTTTTGAATGACAGAGGTTGAGAAAATCCATACTGGTAGGCCAATTGTGAGTCCTGGAAGGGACAATGTAGCCATGTGTGGAGAACCAACATCTCCCCAAGAAGAGAAAGGACTAGGATTCCCCCCAAGGGGAAATCCTTGATTGGTGGACTCCATTTTCTCAACCTAAGACCAACGAGGGAACAATGATGTTATTCTGATTAAAATAAATTTTATGACGCTTTGACACAACTTGCTTTTTCAATTTTTAAGAGTCGAGAAAAAGCTAAAGATGACTCTAGTCGCCTTCGATTTTTAATGAGCCTGAAGTGACAAGTGCTCAGATGGACCCTTTCCTTTAAGGAGTCTGAAAAGGAACAAAAGTGACTACTCTAGAAATCTAGATAGAGAGATTACCAAACCAATCACAAAACTGCAGAATACTTTTTACGTATGACAGTCAATCTTCCCGAATGCTATGTTCAGTGCATTGTGATCAATAGGGTAGCAAACACAACTTCCTAAGGATAAAGGATATCACCTATTATGGTCTCCCAATATATACTCGACACGGCTTCCTAAGGATAAAGGATATCACCTATTGTGGTCTCCCAATATATACTCGACGGTACGTGGGAGCACAAGTCTGTAGTGGCACCTATTGTATCAAAGAGGAGGAATCACCCAACCTATGATGAAAACAATAGTTACTAGGCTTTATGATTCTGGAATACGTCTCTAGCTTAGACTTCTAGATGTTGTGTGTTAGGTTCCAAAGAGTTTTTATGTTCATTGAGGTTTATTTTACAGTTGATCTTTCTTAAGAAGTTTTCCTTTAAGGTTCACCGTGTGATGTAGATATACAATTCCTAAATATGCAATCTAAAATGGTAAGTAGTCGTTTACTTTCTTCTAGCAATGAAAATCCTAGCTACTAAGGAAAGAGAAGTAAAATTCTTTCAAAAGAGCAGAGATCACACACTAAGATGCACTATCCTAAATCAATTTCCGCATGCAGTCTAAATGGAAATGTACATGCATGTATTCTTTTTTTTTTCAGTTTCCTTAATGTGAGAATGACAAAAAGAAAACTAAGTATAGATTTGAACTATCTTTCCTCAAAGCGACACTTTAGAAATTTCTTTTCAAAAACGAAAGGAAGATTTAGATGACACTTTCAATTTTGACTTGAAAACTGCTTTTGACACTTCAAAGAATTTACGATTCAAATCAGATACAACGGAAAAAGTGTAATTGACTATCTAAAAGAGGAATACTTTACGACACTCTTTTCTTTGACTGAAAACAACACTTGTGACACTTTCAAATCAAAAGATGACAATTCGATTAAGCTACTGTTCGCAAAGGAGAACTGTAAATGATGAAAAATGCGTAAAAATCATTCACAGTTCTTTATCAATGGAGGCTAAATAATGCAAAGGAAGAGAGTTTCAACAGTGATATATTGATCATAGACAACAAAACTACTGAATAGAGCTGAAAACAATGAAAGGAAAAACCAAAATCCGTAGGCAGAAACAGTCTCATTCAATCATCACACCTATAACACAGGGAAATAGGGATGCATCTCATCTGCAACACACGGGAGGTGTGATGCATCTAGGTTGCCAGTGAGTGATAGTGCGATGGTCCAGGGACGAGACTGAGCATGGTTTTTGTTAGCCTCCTATTGCAAAAGGTGTTCATATTTCATGATTGACATTTTTACATGCCAAATATGTCATCTTTCATGCTGCAAGGTTCCATATTTCCAAAAGAGGTCAAAGAAGAAGCTGTGAAAGTGTGCTAGTCCAAATTCCACTGTTGTATTCCAATTTTGATGAGTTTTTCAGTTAAGGGAAGGCCAAACAGTTTAATCTTGGCCTCCCTAGGTTTCAATTTCTTGTTTTAGAATATAGAGAATTGATATCTGACCAAACAGCTTAATCTTGGCAGATTTGTAGATAGGTAGAGAATCAAAGGAGCCCAACTGCTTAATCTGGGCCCTTGGCAAAAATAAGGGTAGACTTAGATAGGAGGGCAGTCAAAAGAAAAATTGTAAAGCAGGGTCTGCAAGTCTAAGTGCACCCACCCAAAAAGAAGAAAAAATGTTAGGAAGGTAGGCTGGGTAGGTAGATGTGTGGTTGCAGAATCATGGCTTGTGATCCATTTCATGTTGTCAAGTGTCATATTTTCTCAGATCACAAGTTGGAGGCAGTTTTGCATCTGGAGGAGCTCAATCTGGATATCTCTAACTTCCCCATTCTCCCTTATCCCCAAATCACTCACTAACTTCCCTGAAGAGGTCAAGATCTACTTGATTCATCTTAGTGTCATCATTTTCCATTATATTTGCCTGAGTAAAGGTCCTCTTTGCCTAGGAGTCCTGTTGTTTCACTCTATGAGTCACTTTTCCCCCAAAATAGCCTAAGGTCACATACTTAGTGCTTTCTGGTCACCTCCATATTAACTACTAATTCTATTATATAGCTCCCTATCTATCTCCCCTTCCCCTACTAAAACTATGTATAAAATTCCCTTATGTACATATTCCCCATCCTCGGCACTATAGCCCTATTGTATAAGTTCTGGGAAATAACAATCCATCTGGGGCTGTTAATTAGCACATCCGTGTCCTGGAGTTACTCTGTCATTTGGTCAGAATAACAACCAGTTCCCCTAAAATCCTAACCCTGAAAAACCTATTTTTCCGCCTTTATTCTAAAAGTTTTGCCTCTAAATATCTACCCCAGCATGCAAAACCTGCAAAAACCCACTTTCCCAATGTTTTAAACCCCCCCGCCATACAAAAAATTAAATAAATGCACCGCGGGCCCGGTCCATTATTCCTCCGCCGCCTTACCTATTCCGCCAGCCATCCGATGCCCGGCGCCCCAGATCTATGGTGGGCGGTAACTCTTGCGCCCCGATCTACCGATGTTTAGCATCCGAGAGTTCGGCGGTTTTCCCACCGTACTCCCACCACGCATCGCCCTCCCAGGTGTGGCGGAGCCCCCTCCTCCCAAACTGCTCTAGTGCATAGGCGGTGTGCCTGAAACTGCCAAATCACCCTCCCCTGGTGATGTCGGCGCTACATCCTTCGCCTAGTGACGTCATCCTGCTGCGTCATCTATCTGCGTCGGCCTCCTGCCACCGTATTGCCCAGTCACCCTGCCACGTCACTGCCACTGTGCAAATGCCATGTCACCCACCGTACATGCTGACGTCACCCTGCTGACGTCACCCTGCCATGTCACCGCCATACTGGGTCCCACCTGCTGACGTCATGCTGACGTCATCAGCAAAAAAGGCGCGAAGGTGAAAATCAAGCTTAGGAAGCCCGGATTCAAATTCTGAGGCAGTTTTTCATGCGCGATTAGTGCCTAGCGCTAATTGCGCATGGCTACAGGAAATGGGCCAAAGTGGAAAGACCCTCATCGTGCAGCCCCCAGCAAGCCCGAAAGGCGCAGAATGACCCGTTTTTCTTCGCGAAGCATTTAGAAAGGGGCAAACACAATTTTTAAAGCAACAGAGGGCCGAACAGTAGCCATTAACTATTGATTTGACAATTTCATACACAGTGAAAGAGAGAAACGACCCGATTCAACTGCGAAAGAGTATCAGAGGAAAGATGGAGTGGCAAAGAGTATCAGTTGAATATTTTAATCGAAATCTTCATTTCCCAAGGCAGCTTAACATTGAATGGCCTCCAACAAAGTCAAATAAAGTGGTGTAAACCCATTAAAGCTCTCAAATCACAGCTAAAGCATTTAAAACCGCCGAACAACAATGGATCAAAGCCCAAAGCACAGTTATTGCAGAAACACTGCACCAAGCCACCGAGGACAACACATTAACTCAGTTTTGATACAGCTGCCCTCAGTGCAGCTCAAAGATATTTTCTTACATTTATTTCTAGATAGGATTAGGTTAAAGTAATCATTTTTCTTTCAGACCTGTTTAGGTCAAACTGTAATAGACAATTTTGGACATTTTTCCCTATATATACCGCCCTCTGTATTGTTTTAAGGGTTGGTTGGTTGATAATCTAGAGGAGAGACTCGCATGAGATATTTGAGATGTTTTACTTAATCAAAGATTGCTGAAAAGCTTTGGAGAAATGGTTGTCTGCTCTATGTCTAATGGTCTGAAGAATTGAATGTGGAATTCTTGTGCTGCAGTATGAATCAATAAGTGCTTCTTACCTCTGTTATTTCAATTTCATATAAGCTCAAGTTGCAGAACAAAGGATTGGTTTAGAATTTACTTCGCTGCACTCTATGCTCAGTTTTTGTGGATTTTTAATGTTTTGTTCTCGATTTAGGCATAAACATGAATTCCTTTGTGGCTCATGTTTGATCTTTTTGACATATGAATGACTGTTATCTAGGAATTCTTAATTGCTCCTAGATAGGGCTCATTTGTTTTCTTTCTACTAATCTGAATGAGAGATTCTTAACTGCCCCTCATTCCTTAGCCTTTAATCCATCTCTTTTACCTTAAATAATTGTTTCATATATAGCTAGCTTGCTCCATTTTCCTTCTGGCGACCAAGAAAACGCACCAGCAGTCCTACTCCTTGACTCCACGCCCAATGGTTTGAAGACTTTCATGCTATCCCCGCCTCTTTACCTGAAAGTATCATCCTTCCCACCAAAACTTAAACAAAACCCCCTTGAACTCAATAGCTAGCCTAAAAACATCTTCAACAAAGCTAAATAAAAAAGAGAGAGCCCTCTCTGGTTGCAGGTGGGTTAGAACCTGCAGTCCAAAGATTGGTCTGTGGTTACCTCGGCCGTATCCTTTTGCGTTGATCAAAAGGACAACCTGAGTGATAACATAATGGCGAATCCACTGGGGACAAATCGATTTTCTAATTGCTGTATATTCCTTAAAACTATAGATGTAGCCTGAATATCAGCCAGGAAGCCTTTGAAACTGTTTTTGCTTTGCATTAACAGAAGTAAATAAAAGCTGCTTCAGTCAATCTTCATGCTAGTTTTAAACTATACACAGCTATTCCAAAATCGGATCAATTCTTTGCTAATTCTAAAAACATTCACACAAAATACCAAAACAAATTCAAAATCTGGCTCCCAAAAGGAATTCTCATTATACTAGGTCAAATCCAGACCCAAATCCCCCAGCTACTTTTGAAAATCTGAATCTAATCCCAAAGATCCTTAGGAAGCAAGATAGACAAGAATATTTTGCTGATAATACTCCTGAAACAGTTCACCCTAGCTGTGTTCCAACTCCAGTCAAAGTTTTATTTCGTTCAAACCCTGTTTCCCCTTCTTCATCATCTACATCTCAAAGCACTCCTTCCACACCTCCATTCACTACACATACTCCTATTACCACTACTATTGTTACATATGTTCCAGTTGTTCTTGTTGTTCCTGTTGTTCCACTTATCCCTATGAATATGGCCAATAGATATGCACCCCTGCAATTACCTGCTAATCCTGGGGCTTTGCCTCAAGAATACCAAACTAAAATCACATATTTTGATAGTACCGGTCCTTGCACAGCCCTACAGCATACCAAGAAGATGCAAGACTATTTTAAGAACTACGAGATAGATGATGACAGCGTAAGAATGAAAATTTTTGTTCAAAGTTTAATAGGTGATGTAAGAACCTAGTTCAGATCACTTGCTGCAAATTCTATAACCACTCCGGATGAGCTTTACCAATGCTTTACCAAAAGATGGGAGAAAAAGAAATACCCCTTGCACATACTAGCTGAATATGATACAATTAAAAGAGGTCCTCAAGAGACTGTTTTGGAGTACTGTGCAAGGCTCAATAATGTCTATAATTCAATACCACAGAACTTAAGACCACCCCCTAACCTTGTCTTGTATAAATTCCCTGATGGATTCGACCCGGATATGGCATATCAGTTAAAGGAAAGAGCCCTCCAAACCCTTGAAGACATGCAAAATGTTGCTGTTAGTGTAGAGGCCAACCTAATTGCCAAAAGAAACAGAGCTAGAATGGAAGGAAGAACCACCTTTAAGGAAGAACCCTTAGCCTTAGAGCAAAAGCTTGATGCTATTATCAGTGGCATGCAAAGGCTGGGAGACAAAGTAGAGAGTGTTGAGAGGAAATCATCTTGGGAAGGACAACAGTCCAATACCATAAGGAACCCAAATTTTAGGAAAACGCGGAACACAAATGCTGGTAGGTCAAACCCAGACCATGACATAAGACCCCCTTTCCAAGAAAACTATGTTGAGGCATCCACTTCTAGTGAACCCATAGAAGATACTCACATGAATCTGATGGATCTAAAGGGTGAGCATCAAACTTTCACGAGCCAAGAAGACCAAAATGAGCATGACTATAGTCAATTTCAGGCTAAGTCTGGTGAGTATTTTGATTTTAAACAAGGTTATGATACTATTGTGTATGAAGTACACAAACAATATAAACTGAGAACTAGGACCATTGATATTTCTGAACCTAGCAAACCAAAGGATGGCAAACAACCCAACAAGACTAAAGGCAAGGCTGTCATAACAGAACCAGCTGATATACCTGTCCCAAACCCACATCAAGTGACTGTAGAGGACATAACACAAATGCAGCCTTCTATTGACCAGCCTCTGCCACTTTCTTCCTCGAAAGAAAATTTGAACAACATTCCAAAAAGCCCTCCTAAAACTGAAAAACCGCAAGCAATTACTTCCCTTAGCACTGACAAACAGGAGGAAATCTCTGATACTCCACTGGAAAAAGGAAAGCCTGCCTCTCACAATGCTAAAACCCAATATGAAAAATCATTTAACTTAGAAGCAGAGATTGGAAAACTTAAGATATCCATCCCCCTCTCAGAACTTGCCAAACATGATGTGTATAGGCAACAAATTCAAAGATCACTTCAAATCCCAGAGAACAAGGATGATGTAAATGTTTTAGATGATACCCCTGAACTGTTGTTTGGTCCAGAAATTAATGGAAAGTCAACATATGGACCTATTTCACCCTTTTCTGTCAGTTTGCATATACATGACAAAGTTTTTCACAACGCTATGTTTGACTCAAGAGCATCGCACAATCTTATGCCCAAAGCAGTTATGGAAAAGCTGAACCTTGATATCACAAGGCCCTACAATGATTTATTCTCATTTGACTGAAGTCAAGTCAAATGTTTATGCCTCATCAAAGACTTGTGTGTCTCCTTAGTCCAATATCCCAACAACACCATCCTCATGGATGTGGTGGTGACTGACATCCCACCAAAGTACGGTATGCTCCTATCAAGATCATGGGGAGCAAAGCTCCAAGGATCCCTTCAATTAGACCTCTCCTATGCCACTATTTCAGTCTCTGGGCAACCAAAGAGACTGTACAAAGAAACACTCATGAAATATGTGGTAAGTAGTGAGAGCAAGCCTGAAAAGTTTCCCATTTACTCAATCCATTCCGATATGGATTCTTTTATTTTGTTTAATGATGAAACAGGTCCTCCCATTGATGATGAGCTGCTGGCTCTAGAACAAGACATACACATCAATGAAGAATCAGTGGCCCATACTGATAAAACTGTCAAAACAATCAAGGCAACCAACTTACAAGAAGAACCTCCCCAAACAGAAATTTCAAATCTGCCCAATCTTGAAATGGCTGAAACTCTTAGTACTAACCACAAGAAAGAAAACACATGGTATTTACAGTTTGACGGCTCTGTTAACAAATTAGGAGCAGGGGTAGGTGTATGGATTCACAACACACATAACAGTCATGCAGAAGGCCATGCCTACAAACTAAATTTCAAATTCACAAACAACATGGCAGAGTATGAGGCTCTGCTTTTAGGCCTCAAACTGCTCAAAGCTCTAGGAGCTGCAAAAGTGTCTATTCTAGGTGACTCTGATTTAATCATACAACAGATGAAAGGTAACTTTGTTACCAATGACAATAGAATGAGAGCCTATAGGATTGCTGCCACAAATATACTCAATGCATTCACTGAATCCAAGCTTGCCAAAATCTCAAGAGATCATAACATTCATGCACACAGCCTAGCCACTTTTGCTAGTACATGCAAGCTTCCCTTTGAGCCAAATCACCACTTTACTGCTGAGATAAAACATAGGCCTGCTATCCCAAATAATGTTAAAGATTGGCAAGTGTTCGATAATGATGCCCAGATTAACAATTTCCTTACTCTTGAGCATGAGTTTTCAAATATTAACATTGACATGGATGCTATGACGGATGAACAACGGCAAACAAATGAAAATCAGCAGGTTGTAACAGTTGTAAAAGCCAAAACAAATCCTAAACCCAACTGTTTTTGACAATACAAACATAGAAGAGCTGAAACAGATGCATTTGGAGGAAATTGCCAAAACAGAGGCAGAGATCATTGACTTAAAGTATAACTTTTTGCCCACTGGCCTAACTCCGTTAGAAGACATGTTTGATGCAAATGATGTTCCTAAAAAACCAAAAATACAACCATTGAATTCTGATATAGAGGAACACAACATTGGGACAACAGAGAATCCAAAAATGATAAAACTGTCCAAAAAATTGCCACCTGATCAAAAGCCCAAGTATATTGATTTATTTAGAGAATTCCAAGATGTGTTTGCTTGGAGTTATGAGGACTTGAAGTCCTATGACACCTAAGTAATTCAACACACCATTCCCTTAAAACCAAACCAGAAACCCTTCAAACAGAAACTGAGGAGGATCAATCCCATGCTTCTCCCTTTGATTGAAAAGGAAGTGAAAAGAATGTTTGAAGCAGGTATCATAGCACCCATCAGATTTTCTGAATGGGTATCCAATCTTGTTCCTACAAGAAAGAAGACAGGTGAAATTAGACTTTGTGTAGATCTGAGAAATTTAAACCAAGTCTCCCTAAAAGACCACTACCCATTGCCCAAAATGGATCATATCCTACAAAGAGTAGTGGGGTCATCTAGAATCTCTTTGCTATATGGCTTCTCGGGTTTCAATCAAATACTTGTTCACCCGGATGACCAAGACAAAACAGCCTTTACCACACCGTGGGGAACATTTAAGTATGTGAAGATGCCATTCAGACTTAAAAACGCTGGTGCTACCTTTCAAAGAGCAATGGATATTGCATTTGCCAAGGAAATACATGATTTCCTAGTGGTCTACCTTGACGACTTGAGTCCATTTTCTAAATCTGATCAGGAGCACCTAAAACATTTGAGGCAAATATTCATGACATGTACGAAATATGGCATTTCCTTGAATCCCAAGAAGTATCTTTTTGGCCTTGAAGAAGGCAAATTACTTGGCCACATCATATCAAAGGATGGGATTAGAATTGATCCTGAAAGAATTCAAGCCATCCTCCAAATCCCATATCCAAGAAACATCAAGGAGCTACAAGCTTTCCTTGGAAAGATCAATTTCCTAAGGAGATTTATCCCAAATCTAGCCGAGCTGATAAGATTGTTAAGCAACATGTTAAAAAAGGATGCCAAGGTAAAATGGTCTCCTGAAACAAAGCAGGCCTATGAGAGTATAAAATCTGCCTTAACCCAAACCCCTGTCCTCACCAGCCCACAGTTTGACAAAGATTTTATCATATTTTCTTTTGCATCTGATCATACTATAGCTGCTGTCATTTTGCAAAAGGATGAACAGGGAGCTGAAAAGCCAATTGCATTTTTCAGCCGAGCCTTAAGAGATGCCCCTTTGAAATACTCAATCATGGAAAAGCAGGCCTACGCCCTTGTCAAGGCCATCAAGGATTTCAGAGTGTACATTTTATATTCACGTGTGATTGCCTATGTCCCAAATTCTGTTGTAAAAGACATACTAACCCAAGAGGGATTAGAAGGCAAAAGAGGCAAGTGGATTGCAAACATCCTTGAGTATGACATAGAAATAAAACCAACCAAACTGATAAAGGGACAAGGTTTAGCCAAACTGATGTCCGAAACAAACTTTCAAGCCTTGGACATTAACCAACTGGACAATGAACATGAGCTGGCGACTCCACAGATCAGTGAAACCTTTTTGCAATCCCCATGGTATGCTGATATATGTTTTGTACTGTTAAATCCGTTTGCTCCCCTAGGATTTTCCAGAACCAAGAAAAGATTTTTGAAAATGAAGGCTTTAAAGTTTTGTGTCATAGATGGTGCATTATTTTGGAGAAATCATGAAGGTATATTGCTTAATTGTTTAACCATCAGTGAAACTGACAAAGTCATGAAATAATTCCATGCAGGTGATTGTGGAGGACATCTATATTGGAAGTCCACTTCTGATAAAATTTTAAGGGCTGGATTCTATTGGCCCTCTCTTTTTGTAGATGTAAAGAAGTTTGCCATGTCATGTCACAAATGCCAAATCTTTGAGGGAAAAAGAAAGTTGTTGCCCTTGCCCCTTAAACCCATCTCGACCGAAAAACCTTTTCAACAATGGGATCTTGACTTCATTGGAGAAATCCACCCCTCTTCCTCAGGCTAGCACAAGTGGACCTTAACAGCCACTGACTATTTCACCAAGTGGGTTGAAGCCATCCATGTAGGCAAGCCAATGACACCATCATTATCCAATTCCTTGAGTGCAATATCCTTTCTAGATTTGGCTGCCGTGAGAAGATAGTTACTCACAACGCCACTGCCTTCAAATCCAAAAAGATGATCAATTTTTGCCACCAATTTCATATTACCTTGGGCCACTCTATAGCCTATTACCCTCAAGGTAATGGCTTGGCCGAGTCATCCAACAAAAGCCTCATCAACATCATAAAGAAAGTGCTAGAAGAAAACAAGAAGAACTGGCACAAAAAGCTGGTGAATGCCCTATGGGCAGACAGACTTTCAACAAAGAGATCTATTGGGATGAGCCCTTATGAGCTAGTATATGGCATGGAAGCCAGATTTCCTTCATCCTTGAGCATCCCTACTATCAGATTGTTACAGAAGATTCAGGCTGAACCAAATGACATCCAACGAAGAATCAATCAGACCATTCATCTTCAGCAAACCAGAGAACAGGTCTATGACAGAGCTCAAACTTTGCAAGAGAATCTCAAAAAGATGTTTGATAAGAGAGTTAAGGTTGAGGATTTCTACATTGGTGACAAAGTTCTAGGGTGGGATTCACGAAGAGAAGACAAGGTCAAACATGCCAAGTTTGATTTTTTATGGAAAGGGCCATTCGTTATTTCTGTTGTTCAGGGAAATAACACATATTTTCTCAAATCTATAGAGGGAAGCACTACTGAAGAAGGTCCTGTTAATGGCCATATGCTGAAACATTACCATGATCCCTTTTAAGGGATACAATGCAGCTTTGTATATATCTTTTGTACAGTAAGATTTGTATATATCAACACTTTGTTTTATTTTTTCCGAATGTTAGAGGAGCAGCAGTAAATCTTGTGAAGACTTAGACAAAGCAAGCCCTCCATTTCAGATCTCTGTCATTGCATTAACCCCAGCAAAAGTTTGCAGCTTGCAGTCTTCAGTCAAATAGTAGCAAAAGAAAGAAGGATTTTTAGTTTATATCAGCAACTGTTTCTAGACCAAGGCTAAAGGAAATACATTAGTTTTGATCTATGTTTTTCAAAGGCCAATGCTCAAGCAACATTCTATATAATATCAAGCATGCAAAAGAAAGCAGGTGATGCTATACAGTTCATAAAAATTCAGTTGAGGGAAAGTGTTGTTCTTATTCCAAAGTTTCAAGTATCTGACAGTCAACACAAAGAAGTGTTTCCAGTCTACAACAACAACAGAATATCAAGGCAGTCTGACCTGCTGTTCTTGGCTTTCCACAAGGAAATGCCATCCCCAAGTGGAGCCTCTGTTAGCCTCCTATTGCAACATGTGTTCATATTTCATGATTGACATTTTTACATGCCAAATATGTCATCTTTCATGCTGCAAGGTTCCATATTTCCAAAAGAGGTCAAAGAAGAAGTTGTGAAAGTGTGCTAGTCCAAATGCCACTGCTGTATTCCAATTTTGATGAGTTTTGCAATTAAGGGAAGGCCAAACAGTTTAATCTTGGCCTCCCTAGGTTTCAATTTCTTGTTTTAGAATATAGAGAATTGATATCTGACCAAGCAGCTTAATCTTGGCAGATTTGTAGATAGGTAGAGAATCAAAGGAGCCCAACTGCTTAATATGGGCCCTTGGCAAAAATAAGGGTAGACTTAGATAGGAGGGCAGTCAAAAGAAAAATTGTAAATCAGGGTCTGCAAGTCTAAGTGCACCCACCCAAAAAGAAGAAAAAATGTTAGGAAGGTAGGCTAGGTAGGTAGCTGTGTGGTTGCAGAATCATGGCTTGTGATCCATTTCATGTTGTCAAGTGTCATTTTTTCTCATATCATAAGTTGGAGGCAGTTTTGCATCTGGAGGAGCTCAAGCTGGATATCTCTAACTTCCCCATTCTCCCTTATCCCCAAATCACTCACTAACTTCCCTGAGGAGGTCAATATCTGCTTGATTCCTCTTAGTTTCATTATCTTCCATTATATTTGCCTGAGTAAAGGTCCTCTTTGCCTAGGAGTCCTGTTGTTTCACTCTATGAGTCACTTTTCCCCCAAAATAGCCTAAGGTCACATACTTAGCGCTTTCTGGTCACATCCATATTAACTACCAATTCTATTATATAACTCCCTTGTAATCTCCCCTTCCCCTACTAAAACTATGTATAAAATTCCCCTATGTACATATTCCCCATCCCCGGCACTATAGCCCTATTGTATAAGTTCTGGGAAATAACAGTCCATCTGGGGCTGTTAATTAGCCCATCCTTGTCCTGGAGTTACTCTGACATCTGGTCAGAATAACAACCAGTTCCCCTCAAATCCTAACCCTAAAAAACCTATTTTTCCACCTTTATTCTAAAAGTTTTGCCTCTAAATATCTACCCTGGAGTGAAAAACCCGCAAAAACCCACTTTCCTAATGTTTTAAACCCCCCCCCCCATACAAAAAATTAAATAAACGCTCCACAGGCCCAGTCCATTATTCCTCCGCCGCCTTACCTGTTCCGCCAGCCGTCCGATGCCCGGTGTCCCAGATCTACGGTGGGCGGTAACTCTCGCGCCCCGATCTGCCGATGTTTAACGTCCGGGAGTTTAGCGGTTTTCCAGCCATACTCCCACCACGCATCGCCCTCCCAGGTTTGGAGGAGCCCCCTCCTCCCAAACCGCTCCAGTGCAAAGGTGGTGCGCCTGAAACCACCAAACTGCCCTCCCCTGGTGACGTCGGTGCTACGTCCTCTGCCTAGTGATGTCATCCTGCTGCGTCATCTGCCTGCGTCGGCCTCCGTATTGCCCAGTGACCCTGCCACGTCACTGCCACCGTGTAAATGCAACGTCACCCGCCGTACATGGTGATGTCACCTTGCTGATGTCACCCTGCCACATCACCGCCATACTGGGTCCCACCCGTTGACAACATGATGACGTCATCAACAAAAAAGGCGTGAAGGCGAAAATCGTGCTTAGGAAGCCCGGATTCAAATTCTGAGGCAGTTTTTCGTGGGCGATTAGCGCCTAGCGCTAATCGCGCATGGCTACGGGAAATGGTCCAAAGTGGAAAGACCCTCATCACGCAGCCCCTAGCAAGCCCGAAAGGCGCAGAATGATCCATTTTTCTTCGCGAAGCATTTAGAAAGGGACAAACACAATTTTTAAAGCAACAGAGGGCCGAACAGCGGCCATTAACTATTGATTTGACAATTTCATACACAACGAAAGAGAGAAATGGCCCGATTAAACTGCGAAAGAGTATCAGAGGAATATTTTAATCAAAATCTTCATTTCCCAAGGCAGCTTAACATTGAATGGCCTCCAACAAAGTCAAATAAAGCGGTGTGAGCCCATTAAAGCTCTCAAATCACAACCAAAGCATTTAAAGCCACCGAACAGCAATGGATCAAAGCCCAAAGCATAGTTATTGCAGAAACACTGCACCAAGCCACCGAGGACAACACATTAACTCAGTTTTGATACGGCTGCCCTCAGCGCAACTCAAAGATATTTTCTTGCATTTATTTCTCGATAGGATTAGGTTAAAGTGATCATTTTTCTTTCAGACTTGTTTAGGTCAAACTTTAATAGACAATTTTGGACATTTTTCCCTATATATACCGCCCTCTGTATTATTTTAAGGGTTGGTTGGTTGATAATCTAGAGGAGAGACTCGCACGGGATATCTGAGATGTTTTACTTAATCAAAGATTGCTGAAAAGCTTTGGAGAAATGATTGTCTGCTCTATGTTTAATGGTCTGAAGAATTGAATGTGGAATTCTTTTGTTGCAGTATGAATCAATAAGTGCTTCTTACCTCTGTTATTTCAATTTCATATAAGCTCAAGTTGCAGAATGAAGGATTGGTTTAGAATTTGCTTAGCTGCACTCTATGCTCAGTTTTTGTGGCTTTTTAATGTTTTTTTCTCGATTTAGGAAAACATGAATTCCTTTCTGGCTCATGTTTGATCTTTTTCACATATGATTAACAATTATCTAGGAATTCTTAACTACTCCTAGATAGGGCTCATTTGTTTTCTTTCTGCTAATCTGAATGAGAGATTCTTAATTTCCCCTCATTCCTTAGCCTTTAATCCATCTCTTTTACCTTAAATAATTGTTTCATATACAGCTAGCTTGCTCCATTTTCCTTCTGGCGACCAAGAAAACGCACCAGCAGTCCTACTCCTTGACTCCACACCCAATGGTTCTAAAACTTTCATGCTATCCCTGCCTCTTTACCTGAAAGTATCATCGTTCCCACCAAAGCTTAAACAAAACCCCCTTGAACTCAATAGCTAGCCTAAAAACATCTTCAACAAAGTTAAATCAGAAAGAGAGAGCCCTCTCTAATTGCAGGTGGGCTAGAACCTGCAGTCCAAAGATTGGTCTGTGGTTATCTCGGCCGTATCCTTTTGCGCTGATCAAAAGGACAACCTGAGTGATAACAGTTTTCACTCACAGTTTGCAGCTAAGTTCAGGGATTTAGGCTAAGCTAATGATAGACAATAAACACAAAGTATAGGGGCTGATCTAATGAGGTTATTTGAGCTACCACCAGGGCACTTAGGATTTTTGCAAGTCAGATGTTCAGTTCATAAACTAACCCGGAGATTGACTGAAGTAGCGTTGATCTACTTTGCACTTGCATAGCAAAAGTAGTTCGAAGGGTAGCTGGCTTAACTTCAGGCTTCGTCTATATTTTATAAATCAAACAACAGTAATTAACAATCAAACTATTCGTTCCCCAGTAGAGTCGCCATTTTTTTATCGGGAAAACTAGTGTCCATTCAGAACTACTAGTCCCACTAAGACGGGTAGCTATCTTAGAAACAAACAAACTAAAGTTACTTGTGTTTTCCTTTATGAGAGATAGATGAGAGAGAAGTAGAGAGTACCAACCTCAGTCTTTGACTTGTCTCCTTGCTTGTTTCCTCCGTCCTTTGAAAGAGCTTTGCCACTCCTTCCTCACTTGTCCCGCTTCAAAGAACACAAGTATATGGAGGTATTGTGACCACCAACAACCCCCCTCCTTCTTTAGTATTAGCAATAACACTAAAGAAGTGGGGACCCTTAGTAAAAAATCCAAAAAGATTTTATAAAAAAATTTGTATTATACTCCTAAAAAAAAATGCATCGCACAGAGAAGAGTCAAGCATTCCTTTATGAGCAAATTTAAAACAACTACGAAGAAGTGGCACGAAATTCATCGCATTGCATACATTGAGAAGCGTCCATAAATGGATAATCTTAAGAAAATCTTTGATGGCCGATATACGATATCGCATATCGCAACGTCGCATAAACAGCACACGAATAACTTGACAAATTGCAGTGATCCGCGATACTGCGATAAAAGCGATCCGTGATCAATGCGATCTGCGATAACTACGATCTGCGATCTGCGATCCGCGAGTTGCAGAAATCACCCATCGCAAATTTTCCTCAGCTCAGCACCCAAGAAAAGCTGTCCCTAAACCAAAAATTGAGCGCACAGCTTAAAGAAGATTAATGAATGTACGCCAAAGTATTCATGAAGGACAGTTTTGTGTTTTTCAAAGAGTCAGTTCACTGTGGGTGTCATGATTTTATACATTCATAGAGCTCAAAGCTTTCGTGTCAAAATTTACTATCATTACTCTTTTCCTTTGCGTGAACTGCAGGAATAAAAAACAGGGAACAACATGAAGCAATGTGCAGGAAACATCTAAAGAAAAAGGGAAAGTGTCAATGCTCAGAGAACAGAAAAGAGATGCCCTCATGCACGGATGCCGCATGCAACAGGAACACAGATTTCAGAGTGTTACTGAACAGATACTGATATCATTAGGCGATTCGACACTCAAGTTCAAGAAACTCACAAAAGCAACATGTTTACAAAATTCTGAAGCTCATGCCCGGTAAAGGAAAAAGCGTTAAAGGCGGAAAACGCACCAGAAAGGCCCGGATCAAAGAACGCAGGCAGTTTTTGATGCGCGATTAGCACTTAGCGCTAATCGCGCATCGCTAAGAAAATTGTTCAGAAAGCAAAGTTCCTAACTTGCTTAGTCATCCACAAGTCCGGAAGCCGAGATAGCAAAAGCAGAGGCAGTTGAAGAAGAATCTGGGTTGTTACCAAGCATACACGTAGTAAATTCGCCCAACCAGAAGATGATTCTCAAAAATATCTTCTAGTTTACTAAAAAGAGGTGCCAGCGCTTGCCATTTCTATTTTTGTAGCTCAAACAAAAGCAGAAGATGACCAGCCGACTCTTCCCAGGCAAATGTTGCATGCTCACAGCACTAAGGAGTAACTGCAGAAATAGTTAGAAATTAGATCCAATTTTTAGAAATAAGTTTACTTAGATAAAGGGCGGTCATTTTGAACCGTATCCAAAATTTATGTAATTAAGTTGTTTAGTTAGCAGTATTTAAACCCTTCTCATGCATTTGGAGAAGGGTCCAAAAATTTGTAAAAAACTTGTCCTTAGAACATGCACTTCTGCACCCTCAGAGGAGGTTTTGATGAATGGATGGATCGAGGTTTATTAATGCTTGCATTTGATATCTTCTATTGATGTTGCACTTCTGTACTCTTAGTAGATGTTAGAGCAAGTAGAGATAAATCATTTTTGCTTGAAGCTTATGAGTAGGATTAGTCATAAATGGTACTTTTATCTCTTGGCCATTTCTACTTATATTCTTAAAGTGATATACAGTTTTTAGTTGTTTATATGTTATTGCATGAATGTGTGAGTTACCATTTGGCACTTTTGTACGGTGGAATCATTTATTTATGTTTGATATATGAATAACTTATTATGCGATATGCTGTTCACAACTGTTTTGCCTAACGTTTTATGCAAAGTTTTTCATCTTAATTGATTTCTATTCTTATGATAGCTGAATGATATTTATTACCAATTATTGTCTAAAATCTCTTTAGATCGCATAATAGAAGAAATACACCCCGGGTTAGCATAGATTAGATGTGTTGTTTTCATTAGATTACAATAGCATAGAATTAGATTAAAGTAGCTTAGATTAGAACTTGTAGATCAGCATCATCCAACTCTGCACACACACACCCTTAGATTGGGAAACTGGTCCCATTATCCCCAGTCGTACCCGCTATACCAAACGAATAAGGAGCTGCCAACCAACGTCCGGACTGGAATCCCCCTTATTGTCGACCCGATTTTCGGGGCCTCAACATATTTGGCACTAGAAGGAGGGCCCGAACTATGAATGGCACTTAAATCAAAATCTAAATACCATTCTGAGAGTAAATCGCCCTTATCATCTCCCCCGACTTCTCCTGTATATTTAAATCCAGAGTCGGAAGTTGCTCGAGTATCAATCGCTGCTGCACACCTTGATATTTCAGACCAATTTACCATTAAACCTCCTAAAGTCGAATCTCTGACTCACAAACTTCAGGGATTTTCCATTTCTCCTCAGAGGTCTAATAAATCTAAAAGTAGTGTGACTTCGCAGTACAATCCTGCTCATCCCCTAACCAGATTGAAAAGTAAAAAATTTGGCATCCAGCCGACTGAGTTGCCTCTTCCCACCAGGAAAAGAGCGAGGAAATCACCACAAGAGTCTGACAGTGAGATTCTTTCGTCTACATCACCCATTTCAACTACCTCACTACGAAGTCAACCACCCACACCTCCATTCCAAACCATCATTCATCCGTCTACCACAATCCCTCTTCAATCATCCACGATCATAGTATCCTCATCTTCCCAACCGCAGAGATCATCTCCTGCACGTTTCTCCACTAGTAGCTCAACGATGGCCCAATATCCATGGAACAACCCTGGGGCAGTCTTGATGCCTACACCCTTGAGCCCAATACCGGCCCATCCTGAGAAATGGCTGCCTAAATTCAATCCAGAAGCAGGAATGCTAGCAGAAGAACACATAAACAATTTCATGCTTTCTATCAATCTCAACGGAGTTACTAATGAAGATGTTGTTGTTCGGCTTTTCCCCTACACTCTGCAAGGAACAGCCGGGTCATGGCATTTTTCATTACCTTCCGAGTCTATCACAAGTTGGGATATCTTCCACAATCAATTCCTTATCAAGTTTGGTGATGACAGATCAACAACAACATTAATCAATGACCTATCCAATCTTAAGGCCCAAGCTAAAGAACCTATCAAAGATTTCGATTTACAGTTCAATAAAATTCTCAACAAAATTCCTACTGCTTCCCAACCCAGGGAAGAAGTATGATGTGAATGGTATATTACTGCTTTACCATCAAACATAGCAATCTTCATGGATAGAGCAAATAAAACAACTTTAGTTGAAAACATGACAGAGGCGATAGCAGTAGGAAAACGCGTAATAGCCCTGGAAAATGGATCCGCGATAGAGGAACGAAAGTCTAAAAAAGTCACCTTCAAGGAAGACTCCAAGAAGAAACAAACAAAAGACCCTTTCGATTTGGAAGGATTGTAGAAAGTATTAAAGACCATGTCTAATGAGATGATTGACATAAAAAACAAGTAGTAGAAAATTCTTTAAAAAAGCCCTACAGAAATTTTAAAAGAGGTCCTTCAACGGATGCAAAACCACCCAATTCCATCTCCAATGCTGAAACCGAGGAAGAGGAAGAAGAAGAAAGTGCCACTGAAGGGCAAACCGATGACGAAGAAGTTGTGGAATTACAAGGAATGTGGGATTTCATCCTCCCGCAAGAAGGATTTCCGGTTAGCACACGAAGCAAAAATCAGCTTGATCCTCCCCAAACTACCCCTAAGCAGAAGGGTGCAAGCCCTACAACAAAAGATAAAGTCGCAACAAAAAAAGCAACAACTAAATCGACTCAGTCTAGCCCAATCCGAGCAGATCAAACAACTCCATCAAAAACACTGATAGTGTCGGATGAAATGGAGTACAATATTGTTGATGACATGAGAAAGACTAGGGCTAATATTACACTTTATGAATTGAGCAAATTGAAGCATCAACAGAAGATAATGATGAAAGAATTACATGTTGTGCCTATTGTACCTTTGCTTGCCACTGTACTCTCTCAAGCTTCCCATGACATGGGAAGACCTCCAACTAACACGATCAATAAGATTGATCCAAATGATATCGCCTTAATTGGAGGAAGATCAAGATCTCACACTCCCCCATTTCTTCTCACTTATGAGATTTTCAACAAAAATGTGCACAATTGTTTGCTAGATTCCTGTGCTTCTTCGAATATTTTACCCAGATCAATATGTGTTAAGCTAAATGTTCAACCACAAAAATCTGCAGTGCGTATAGTTCAGCTTGATCGATCTCAAGTCGAAGTGATTGGTGAAATTAATCAAGTAACCATAAGATTTTCATCTAACCCGAAGGTATGTCAAGTTATTAACATTCTAGTGGCCGATATCCGAGAATTCTATGGATTAATTCTTAGCAGGGATTGGTCCGAGAAACTCCATAGATACTTTGCAACCGACTGGTCGCACATGTGACTACCCTATAACGGTAAACCGAATCAAATAAAGGTCGAACGAGAATTACACCAGAAGTACATAGTAACGGAATTAGAGGGAGAAAATGAAGCAGTATCGTATAACAACAGTATCATAGGCAATTACTCGGTAGATTCTTTTCTCAGTAATTTCAATGCTCACCCATCACCTTACTTAGAAAATTCAGTTTTGTCCCAAGTCGAAAATTTTTCCCAAACTGATAGTTCAAAGTGTGTTAGTTTTGTAGATGAACCTGTAAATACATCTTTGTTTTGGAAATTATATTTCGATGGCTCTAAATATAACGAAGGAGCAGGAGCAGGATGCGTTCTAATTAGTCCAGAAGGAAACAAGACCATGCTTACATGCAGACTCGAATTCAATTGCACAAACAACATAGCAGAATATGAGGCCTTGGTGCAAGGCCTATACAAAGAAATCAGGTTAAACGTCAAGTATCTTCAGGTCTTTGGAGACTCTAAGATTATCGTCAAACACGTACGTAACACTATACATTTCCTATCAGGTCATTTAAAACACTATCAATCTTTAGTACAAGATCTGACTGAGCATTTCATAGCATTTAATATCTCTTCAATCCCGAGACTCCAAAACGCGAGTGCAGACCTTTTGGTTAACGTAACCTCTAGGCTTATTCCCTCCGAAGATTTTAGTCCAGATAGATTCTCAATAGAATTAATCTTTAGACCATCCATCCCTGACAACATTACAAATTGGAGAGTATTCAATGACGATCCTGATATTGTAAATTTCCTCACTTCTGAAGGATCCTACTCCAATCTGATAATTGACGAAGACCATCACGATCGACAAACACAACAAAATAGCACTGATAATGCTATACCTAAATCGGTGGTTAAGTTAGAAGACTTGTACGATTTGAAAAATCGGTTTAAAAGGTCTACCAATTCAAAGCTCTACAGTTCAACTCTGAACTACGAATTAGTAAACCTAGGAACTGATGATAAACCACAAAACATTAATCTAGGCATAGGCCTGGCCCCTGAAGAAAAACTAGCGTATATTCGTCTTTTGAGACAATATAAAAATGTTTTTTCCTGGAATTACGATGAGTTGAAGACATGCGACACTTCTATCATTCAACACACTATTCCTATGATTAACAACGAAAAACCTGTCCAACAGAAACTGAGAAAGATCCACCCCAATTTAGAAAATCAGATAAAGACTGAGCTAAATAAGTTATTAAAAGCCAGAATAATTTTCCCCATCAGACATTCCAAATGGGTCTCCAATATGGTACCCGTTAGAAAGAAAAACGGAGATATTAGAATCTGTATCGATTTTCGGAATCTTAACAAAGCCTGTCAAAAAGACAATTTTCCTCTTCCACCTATGGAGCAGATATTACAGGCAGTAGCAGGCTCAGAACTGATGTCTTTCTTGGACGGATTTTCAGGATATAATCAAGTGCTGGTGCATCCCAATGATCAGTTGAAAACCACATTCAAAACTAAATGGGGCACCTGCGCATATCGGAAGATGCCATTTGGTTTGATTAATTCCAGCACTACATTTCAAAGAGCCATGGACATTGCATTTAAGGGTTTAGTCAACAAATCTGTAGTGGTTTATTTGGATGATATAACAGTGTATTCCAAGAAGCGAAGCGACCATCTCAGAGATTTAAAGAAAAATTTTCAACGATTTTTAAGGTATTGGATTTCACTTAACCCGAAGAAATCTTTTTTCGCATTAAGTGAAGGAAAACTTCTAGGATTCATAGTGTCAAAGTCCGGTATTCACATTGATCCTGACAGAATCAAAGAAATCTCAGAAATATCCCTACCTCATAATAAAAAATCCATGCAATCTTTCCTTGGTCAAATCAATTTTGTAAAGAGATTTGTCCTAGATTTTTCACGAATTGTGTCTCCTTTGAAAACCATGATTAAAAAGAATTCAACTTTCAAATGGGGTCAAGATGAACATGAAGCATTCAACCTGATCAAACAAGCTATTATTAATGCTCCATCTTTAGCAACCCCAAATTTTTCAGAATCTTTTGTTTTATACACATTTGCCTCAGAAAAATCATATGCTGCGATTCTAACCCAAGCGAATCAAGAAAAAACAGAAGCTCCAATTGCGTTTTTTAGCTCAAATCTACAAGGTGCTGAACTCAATTATTCAGACGTAGAGAAACAGGCCTATGCTATTTTCAAAGCGGTTAAATATTTCAGACCTTTCTTACTCAAAACCCATATTAAGATCATAGTACCATTTCTAGTGGTAAGAAATCTTCTAGTACAGAAGGATATGGGCGAGAAAAGAGCGAATTGGATCACTTCTTTACAGGAATATGATCTTGAGATCAAACCAGCAAACATTGTAAGAGGTCAAGGCTTCTGCAAGATGTTGGCTGGAGCATCGCAAATTCCTGAAATGTCATCCGAAGAGGTACAAATGTATGAGGTAAGCCTGAACGATGGAGAATCATTGTATGCTGATATCATTTATTATCTTAAGAATAGGTATGCTCCATCACACCTGGACCACACTAAGAAAAGAGCTCTGAGATTGAAAGCTAAACAATATCAGCTCATAAATGATATTCTCTTTAGAAACAATTATGATTCTGTTCTTCTTAGATGTCTTGAAAAAACTGAAGCCGAAAAAGGTTTGCAGGAACTCCACGATGGACCAGCAGGCGGACACTATGGTGGAGATGCTACTGCACATAAAATTTTACGTGCTGGATATTACTGGCCTACGCTTTTCAAAGATTCACACAGTTACGTGAGGAAATGTCAAGTCAGCCAAACTACTACTGGAAGACAAAAGAAGCCGTCCCTGCCACTACAACCGGTAAACATCGAGCAACCATTCAGCCAGTGGGGCTTGGACATAATAGGTGAGATCGTTCCTCACTCTTCTAAGCAGCATAGATACATCCTCATGGCAACAGATTATTTTACTAAATGGGTAGAGGCAATTCCTCTCAAGACAGCGAATTCTGAAAATATTATCGAATTCATAGATCAATTTATAATCACTAGGTTTGGATTGCCAACGGCTTTAATATTTGATAATGCATCATACTTTTCTGGAAATGAAATGACTGAGTTTGCACTTAAAAGGGGATTCAAACTAAAATATTTGGCCAATTATTATCCGCAAGGTAATGGGCTAGCTGAGTCAACAAATAAAAACATAATCAGGATTATTAAAAGAATAGTTGACCAGAACCAAAAGAATTGGCATAAATCTTTGATAAACGCTTTATGGGCAGATAGAATAAAAAAAAAAACTTTGATCGGCACTTCCCCCTTTAATTTAGTTTATGGGAAAGAAGCGGTTCTTCCAACTCACTTAGTCATTCCCTCTTTGTCTTTAATACAGTACATTGATGAAGTACCTAGTTCCTCCATACAGCTAAGACAAATGGAAATAATCAAATTGGAAGAACAACGAGAACAAGCTAAAAGAACCCATGCTCATCATCAAGCGCTAATAAAATCCTCTTTTGATTCAAACAAAATGACCAGAAAATTTTTTCAGATGGGAGATTTAGTTTTAAAATGGGATAAATCTCATGAAGAAAAGGGCAAACATACAAAATTTCAAAAGATGTGGCTTGGTCCTTTTCAGATTGTTGAAGTCATAGGTCCATCAACGTTTGTCTTACAGGATCTAGCAGGTAGAAGGGATTCTTTCCCTGTGAATGGTCAAATCCTTAAAATATATTTTCCATAGAAGATTATTCTTCTATTTTGTAGAATAGTTTTGTTTTTTTTCTTTCATAATAAAACCGGTTGTTAATGGTTACTATTGGTATTCGCGAAAAGACACCAATTCTATTTCATCTTTTGAGATTTTCGCTTGTATAAATGGAAAATTTTTGAAAATATGATCTTTATTATTGACAGACACAGTTAAAAACTTTAGCCTAGATATGATATTAGTTTCAACTTCAAAAAATTTGATGAAAGCAACCTTTAGCGAAGGAATTGTTTTATATCAGCACAATGAAAGGTATCAATAACAAAATAAATATTCTCTATAAAACTGCTATTTTCAAACTCTATTGTTGTCGTCCAGAGCTTTCTTAAGGAAAACAATGATATCCTCCCTGTTAAAGAAAATCGCAGCATTCTGAGAGACAATCCAAGAAACACTATATCTCAAAGAATAAGAGGTCTCATCACGAGTCGGCTTATCATGATAACAGATATTATAACTTTGTTGACTTTGCCAAAAAATGTCCATCAAAATAGGGCAATGACTCAAGATTATTGAAATCAAAAGACAAGGGGTATCATCACGAGCCAGCTTGTTCAACAAAAGTGTAAATCAAGTGAATGACTGTGTCATAATCTGGCTACCAAACCAAGACATTGTTCTTTAAGAATAAAAAAGGAAAAAGTGTCAAAATGGATTTTTCTTTGAGTGTTGTAGATAACCTTAAACGGGATAAAGGATCATTGCTGGGTAACAGGTAACCCTGTCGAGGCTATGGATGCCTACTGGCAGCAGAGGCTCTACCTACGGCAAACGAGCATATTTTAAGGCTAGCACACAGAGAAAACTTTATTTTATCTTTACATGACCAAGTAATGGCTGATGTAGATACAAGGAAAAGACTGAGGAAGCAAACAATTAGAAAAGAAAGAAGTTGAAACAAAATATCATTGATAGAATAAGGCATAATGTACTCTATCTGTCCATAACAAAGTTTAGATTTATGAAATTTTTTTCTGTTTTGGAAGTTTAAAGAATTCAATAGAAAAGCAGAGATAACTAGTTCTTCCAAGTGAATCGCCATTGTTGTGACCACCAACAACCCCCCTCCTTCTTTAGTATTAGCAATAATGCTAAAGAAGTGGGGATCCTTAGTAAAAAATCCAAGAAGATTTTATAAATTTTTTTGTATTATACTCCTAAAAAACAAAATGCATCGCACGGAGAAGAGTCAAACATTCCTTTATGAGCACATTAAAACAACTACGAAGAAGCGGCGCGAAATTCATCGCATCACATACATTGAGAAGCATCCATAAATGAATAATCTTAAGAAAATCTCTGATGGCCGATATGCGATATCGCATATCGCAACGTCGCATAAACAACACACGAATAACTTGACAAATTGCAGAGATCCGCGATACTGCGATAAAAGCGATCTGCGATCTACGATCAATGCAATCTGCGATAACTACGATCTGCGATCTGCGATCCGCGAGTCGTAGAAAACACCCATCGCAAATTTTCCTCCGCTCAGAACCCAAGAAAAGCTGTCCCTAAACCAAAAATTGAGCGCACGGCTTAAAGAAGATTAATAAATGTACGCCAAAGTATTCATGAAGGACAGTTTTGTGTTTTTCAAAGAGTCAGTTCACTGTGGGTGTCATGATTTTATACATTCATAGAGATCAAAGCTTTCGTGTCAAAATTTACTATCATTACTCTTTTCCTTTGCGTGAACTGCAGGAATAAAAAACAGGGAACAACATGAAGCAATTTGCAGGAAACATCTAAAGAAAAAGGGAAAGCGTCAATGCTCAGAGATCAGAAAAGAGATGTCCTCATGCACGGATGCCGCATGCAACAGGAACGCAGATTTCAGAGTGTTACTGAACAGATGCTGATATCATTAGGCGATTCGACACTCAAGGTCAAGAAACTCACAAAAGCAGCATGTTTACAAAATTCTGAAGCTCATGCCCAGTAAAGGAAAAAGCGCTAAAGGCGGAAAACGCACCAGAAAGGCCCGAATCAAAGAACGGAGGCAGTTTTTGATGCGCGATTAGCGCCTAGTGCTAATCGCGCATCGCTAAGAAAATTGTTCAGAAAGAAAAGTCCCTAACTTGCTTAGTCATCCACGAGTCCGGAAGCCGAGATAGCAAAAGCAGAGTCAGTTGAAGAAGAATCTGGGTTGTTACCAAGCATACACGCAGTAAATTCGCCCAACCAAAAGATGATTCTCAAAAATATCTTCTAGTTTACTAAAAAGAGGTGCTAGCGCTTGCCATTTCTATTTTCGTAGCTCAAACAAAAGCAGAAGACAACCATCCGACTCTTCCCAGGCAAATTTTGCATGCTCACAACACTAAGGAGTAACTGCAGAAATAGTTAGAAATTAGATTCAATTTTTAGAAATAAGTTTACTTAGATAAAGGGCGGTCATTTTGAACCGTATCCGAAATTTCTGTAATTAAGTTGTTTAGTTAGCAGTATTTAAACCCTTCTCATGCATTTGGAGAAGGGTCCAGAAATTTGTCAAAAACTTGTCCTCAGAACATGCACTTCTACACCCTCAGAGGAGGTTTTGATGAATGAATGGATCGAGGTTTATTAATGTTTGCATTTGATATCTGCTACCGATGTTGCACTTCTGTACTCTTAGTAGATGTTAGAACAAGTAGAGATAAATCATTTTTTCTTGAAGCTTATGAGTAGGATTAGTCATAAATGGTACTTTTATCTCTTGGCCATTTCTACTTATATTCTTAAAGTGATATACATTTTTTAGTTGTTTATATGTTATTGCATGAATGTGTGAGTTACCATTTGGCACTTTTGTACGGTGGAATCATTTATTTATTTTTGATATATGAATAACTTATTATGCGATATGCTATTGACAACCGTTTTTCCTAACTTTTTATGCAAAATGGTTCATCTTAATTTATTTCTATTCTTATGATAGCTGAATGATCTTTATTACTAGTTATTGTCTGAAATGTATTTAGATCGCATAATAGAAGAAATACACCCCGGGTTAGCATAGATTAGATGTGTTGTTTTCATTAGATTACAATAGCATTGAATTAGATTAAAGTAGCTTAGATTAGAACTTGTAGATCAGCATCATCCAACTCTGCACACACACACCCTTAGATTGGGAAACTGGTCCCATTATCCCCAGTCGGACCCGCTATACCAAACGGATAAGGAGCTGCCAACCAAGGTCTGGACCGGGTGGGTATCCCCCTTGTTGTCGACCCGATTTTCAGGGCCTCAACAGGAGGAAAACTCAAATAGCTTTATTGATAGAAGTAGTAGAAGAGAGGATTACAACCCAGCGGTCTGATATAGTTCCATCCTCCCAGCATGAAAGCCCTCTTCACCTCATGAAAAGCTAGATCACCCAACGCTACAATGTTTCACAGAGAAACCAACAACACTTCCTTACAAAATAAAAAATTCCAGCCTTTGGATATCTAGGATGAGGGATCCATATATATATATTTGCAGTCAGGTGAGTCAGCTTCTAGGTTTTTTATTAGTGCCATTTCACTGATAGTTCTTGGTTCTTCTTGGAGATTTCATGATCTCTTACTCATCCCTGGGTGAGTTCAGAGAGGCAAGTGTGAAATGAGCAGTTTCTAGAAGATTTTCTGGGTTTCCACCTAGAAACCTGCCTCTGCCATTTGTCTACTCTCGCTCATCGCACCCTACAGAAGGGCTTTTTAGTATGAATCACACCCTTTGCATGTGACAGGTGAGATGCATCGCACCCTCAGCATGGAGCAGTCTGTATGGTCCAGTTTTGACTAGTTCTGAGCAGTTTTCCAGGGATAACTTCTAGGAAATGATGTAATTAGCTAACCTTGTTCCTTTAGGGTATGAAACAAAAATTTTAGGGGTTTAGAAGGCCATGGTTTATGGATATATATGATTGGAGTTGCAGTGCCCAAATATGTCTATAAAAGTTGCCCCCTAAAGCATGAGGTCGTAAATCTTCTAATGTCGGGTGAAATGCTTTATCATGAGGATCCGAGGTTTTTCGAACTAGAAGGTTACTTGTAATAAGATACAATATAATACATTATCTTCATAATATTTTCATGATCTAGCTGAGGTGGGCATTCCCATGCTCAACATTATAAATTCATTTTCATGTACATAGGACAGACAACCGTCTGTGTGGTAGACTGATGATTCTAGTAGAGCCATCATCCCTTGGCTTGGATGATTATCTATGCAGCTATGATGTACATTTGATGTCTTTATTTTCCTGAATATATCGTAGCCCGGATGGATGAAACTAGATCCGTGGTCTTCAAACTCATTCAATCTTCGCCCGGAGTACAAGTTGATCCACGTGAAAAGATGTTTTGGTGTCGAACATGGAAAGATATTACCTGATTACTAGCCAATGATGTAAGCTGTCAATAGGCGCGAGAGGAATCATTGATAATTATAATGACCCTCAAGGTTCTGCAGTACAATTCATGCGGTGTGAATACATGAGTCGATGTCGAAAACCACACAAAATCTTTCAGTTGAAGGCCATTGATGTAAACCTATCACCGGAAGTGAGAAACTTGCCAATGAGGCATGCAAGCTTCAAAGTACTAAAAGGGTTGTTCCTAAGTCGACTTCTTCGATAATGAGTTGATGTCAACAAGAAGTGACCCGTCGTAGGAGGGCCTTAATGAATCCCACATCTACGACATGGAACGGAGCAAATGATTTTGTGCAGGTGAAAATGATCTAATGATACAAGGTTGAGGGTGGTGGTCATGAAAGAATGGAGTGTGAAGGTATTGTAGCAGATGAGGCATTAGTTGGATTGGTGAATTCTCTGAGTGACTTCTCTTGAAAATATTGGCGACATTGAAATGGATTGGTAGCATTGACCCCAAAAATGGATGGTAGAGAGGACCAATGGTGATATAACTGGTGAACAGAATAACCCAACCTGACTCAATCATGGTGACGGAGTGAAAGTGTCATGTTCAAGAGTGACCTACTACCAATGAAGTTCTTCAAGTTTTCTTCCCAATTTTTCCCCAGTCATTGCTGACCAGTACCTCTTTATTTTTGTCAAACTTGAGGAGGATAACATATGCTTGTTCTATAATTTTCCCTTCAGGCAAACCTGTCGTTATGTTTTAGCGAGCCTAGCGACAATGAAACTCGCTCTTGTCTAAAATGGACGAGTTTGTCGCTATTGTTTTAACGAGTTTAATGACAAAGATAACTTAGTCCTTTTTAGTTTTAGAGAATATGAAAAGAGACAGAAAGGAAACTACAGTAATCCTTTTTCGTAGTATAATCCCTTAAGTCTAAAAAAGTATAAAATAATATGAAAGGGATGACTTTTCGATCACTTTAATGAGTCGAAAAAGACAAGCGCTTGATCTTTTTGTGTAATGATCCCTCAGGTCCAAAAAGATTAAAATATAGAGGAGGGATGGCACTTCCAATCACTTTAATGAGATGGAGAGGCCAATTGCTCGGCAATATTTTTATATTTTATGACTTTAGAAAGAGCTTAAAAGAGACTCGTCTTTGAGGAACGAGTGATATTTTTGAGTAGCAGCCAGTTACAGGTAAGATTTGGAACTTTTCAATCACGACAGTGTAAAGAAGATGGCTGAAAGAATCACTCATCACAGCTATTCCTCAAAAAGGTTAATAATCAAGTGGAGGCATATGATTGGCTAAAAAGTGGAGGTAGTGGTAAGAACATGACCAAGGCTCAAAAGCTAATAGTAATGCGATTACAATGGATATTTACCGAAAGTGGGTTCATTTTTTAATGAGCTTGAACTCTGGGGGAACATATGCTCATAACTAGGTTTATTTTTAACAAGCTTGAACTTTGCTGAAACATTGCTTGTGCTAGTCGTATAATAAGGATGTCTCTCATTAGTAGGTTCAGTTTTTAAGGAGCTTTCCCCATGCGCAACTTTGCTCTGGAGCCTTTTGTATGCAAGCTAAGAATGACCAACTACTGTCCTAAAAGTTAAATAACTACTAAGGTTAGGTAGGATAGCTTCTCGACAGGAAACCTTTCCTTTACTTCGTCGGTGCCATTTGGCCCTTGCAAAGGTGAATGGTTGATCAGACGTATCACCTAACTTATGTAGTTGAAGTTAGTAAAAAACTATGGGGTTAGAGTTATGCTGGTCGCTTTTCACTTGCGTACAAAAAGTTTGCATGCCCGTAGGTATAAAGAGAAGTAGAGTTTCCAGGTTACCATATGGAAGTTCTTGCATTAAAGCAAGGTTGTTTCATCCGCATTTGCAAACAAAACACTTCCTTGGCTTTGTCCATTGAAATAGAGAAAGGTGAATGGTGGGAGCTTCCACTCAAATAACGTTTGACGTGGGAATCCTTTTCCAGTCTAATCCCATTTTCCTAAATGGACGGGTGTGTCAGACTAGTCATATATCCTACGCGGAAACCTACCTTATATCTGGGGTTTTCCTACCGAAGCAGACCAGGGCGCATGCCCCCTGGGTTTAGTCACATTCATAGAATCACTCACGCTCATCAGGTGGACAGACTGGAGGTTGATGAGACATTCCTTTTGCAAAAAGACCAGTTAGGGATGGCATTTGACTAGTAGCCATGTTTGAACTGGGGAATGAAAGCTGGTCAATGAGCTGGACCATTCTACCTTCATACGGAAAACACATCACTCGAAAGAGTGAGGAAACAATAGCTCCCATGTTGTAAATGTAGTCACGACCAAGTTGTAGATTTTAATATAGAGGCCTTTGGACTACCATCAGGTTTAGATGAGTGGTTTTCCTTCTCAAAGTTATAGGCAAATTTGGAAGGATCCCTAATGATCGACTGGTTCCTTTGTTGAAGCCTGAAAAATTTTGAATCTCAAGCAGAAGCGATGGTGAGCCAAGCGTTTTCCAAGTAGTTGAGGAAAGGATACTCATGGAAGCCTCTTCATATATGATAGTACCATGCATGATCATTCTGTAAGCTTGTACTATGATTCAGAATGGTACATTAGATGGTAGGTAGGATCTCCCTAGTAGGTTCCATTCAAAGGAAATGACTATATTGCTTGGGGGAGGGACCGAATAAACTACCTGATGAATCTCTGACGAACTCCCTTCCTACGGTAAAGGAATGGGTAGATTGCCCCCATGTTCATTGGATTCTTTGTTAACAAAAAGAATTTGAATGGTGTCGTTCTCACTCTCTTTGGTGATTGTATCATCTGAAGGTGGACCTTTTGAAGACAAGACTAGTTCGACTGTCGTCTCGACCTGTTCACTTTGGTCCAGTGTGGACTCAGAGGGTTTATCTTCAATGATAGGTTCTTTGACCGATAACAAAGGTGTGTTAGTCATATTTTCAACTAGCGATGGACTCGACAAGAGTTTCTTGTATCTAGGAAGAAGTCGCTGCGGTGAAGCAGGACGATTTTCCAAGACTCTTTTAGCTTCATCCAGGAAAGGACAACGGTGGAGGGCATGATCGCCTTCACACAGCCTACAAGGAAATTTAGATCTTCCTTTCTGTCCATTGAATTTGTTTTCTCTAGTTGATGGTGTGCTCTCAACATGATCATCAGAAGTTGAAGACACTAGATTGTGCAAGCGAGGAGACCAGTCTCTTAAGATCCATGATAGTGGTCTCCTTTGCAAATGACACATGGAGATGTAGGTTTGTATGGTGCAGTGTGTGGATTTTTTCCAAATGATGCATGGTTGCCCCCTTTCATCGTTGGCTTCTTCTTCTTCTTCTCCTTCCCTTTCTTCTTCTTCTCAGTTACTTGGTTTTTAGTGTTACTACCTTCACTAAGTGAAGAGGAAGGAGAAGGAGAAACAAATGAAGTAGAAGGTGGGGGAGTGACTTCGGTATAATCTGGTTTCTTATTTGATTGTTGAGGAATTACAATGTTTTGAACGAATGAGGTCGAGAAAAGCCATACTGGTAGGCCGATTGTGAGTCCTGGAAGGGACAATGTAGCCATGTGTGGAGCACCAACATCTCCCCAAGAAGAGAAAGGACTAGGATTCCCCGCAAGTGGAAATCCTTGATTGGTGGACTCAATTTTCTCAACCTAAGACTTACGAGGGAACAGTGATGTTATTTTGATTAAAATAAATTTTATGACGCTTTGACACAATTGCTTTTTCAATTTTTAAGAGTCGAGAAAAAGCTAAAGATGACTCTAGTCGCCTTCGATTTTTAATGAGCCTGAAGTGACAAGTGCTTAGATGGAACTTTTCTTTTAAGGAGTCTGAAAAGGAATGAAAGTGACTACTCTAGAAATCTAGACAGAGGGATTACCAAACCAATCGGAAAACCACAGAATACTTTTTACATATGGCAGTCAATATTCCTGAATGCTATGTTTAGTGCATTGTGATTGATAGGGCGGCAGACACAACTTCCTAAGGATAAAGGATATAGCCTATTGTGGTCTCCCAATATATACTCAACGGTACGTGGGAGCACAAGTCCGTACTGGCACTTGTCATATCAAAGAGGAGGAATCACCCAACCTATGATGAAAGCAATAGTTACCAGGTTTTACGAAGCCATAATACATCTCTAGCCTAGACTTCTAGATGATGTGCATTAGGTTCTAAAGTATTTTTATGTTCATTGAGGTTTATTTTACAAATGATCTTTCTTAAGAAGTTTTCCTTTAAGGTTCACCACGTGATGTAGATATACAATTCCTAAATATGCAATTTAAGATGATAAATAGTCGTTTACTTTCTTCTAGCAATGAAAATCCTAGCTACTAAGGAAAGAGAAGTAAAATTCTTTCAACATAGAGCAGATAACACACACTAAGATGCACTGTCCTAAATAAATTTTCGCATGCAGTCTAAATGCAAATGCACATTCATGTATTTTTTTTCAGTTTCCTTAATTTGAGAATGACAAAAAGAAAACTAAGTACAGATCTGAACAATCTTTCCTCAAAGCAACACTTTAGCAATTTCTTTTCAAAAACGAAAGGAAGATTTAGAGGACACTTTCAATTTCAACTTGAAAACTGCTTTCGACACTTCAAAGAATTGATTATTTAAATCAAATAAAATGGAAAAAGTGTAATTGACTATCTAAAAGAGGAAGACTTTACGACACTCTTTTCTTTTACTGAAAACGACACTTGCGACACTTTCAAATCAAAAGACGACAGTTCGATTAGTCTACTATTTGCAAAGGAGAACTGTAAATGTTTAAAAATACATAAAAATAATTCACAATTCTTTATCAATGGAAGCTGAATAATGCAATGGAAGAGAGTTTCAACGATGATATATTGATCATAAACAACAAAACTACTGAATAGAGCTGAAAACAATGAAGGAAAAACCAAAATCTGGAGGCAGAAACAGTCTCATTCAAGCATTGCATCTGTAACACAGGGAAACAGGATGCATCTCACCTGCAACAAATGGGAGGTGTGATGCATCCAAGTTGCCAATGAGAGACAGTGCAATGGTCCAAGGACAAGACTGAGCTTGGTTTTCACTCACAATTTGTAGCTAAGTTCAGGGATTTAGGTTGAGCTAATGATAGACAGTAAACACAAAGTATAGGGGCTGATCTAATGAGTTTATTTGAGCTACCACCAGGGCACTTAGGATGTTTGCAAGTTAGATGTTCAGTTCATAAACTAACTTGGAGATTGACTGAAGCAGTGTTGATCTACTTTGCAGTTGCATAGCAAAAGCAGTTCGAAGGCTAGCTGGCTTAACTTCAGGCTCCATTTATAGCTTATAAAGAAAACAATAGTAACTAACAATAAAACTATTCATTCCCTAGCGGAGTCATCAATTTGTTATCGAGAAAACTAGTGTCCATTCAGAGCTGCTAGTCCCATTAAGACGGGTAGCTATCTTAGAAACAAACAAACTAAAGTTACTTGTGTTTTCCTTTATGAGAGATATATGAGAGAGAAGCAGAGACTACCAACCTCAGTCTTTCGCTTGTCTCCTTGCTTGTTTCCTCCCTCCTTTTGACAGAGCTTCACCACTTCTTCCTCACTTGTCCCGCTTCAAAGAACACAAATATATGGATGAAAACTCAAATAGCTTTATTGATAGAAGTAGTAGAAGAGAGGATTACAACCCAACGATCTGATCCAGTGCCATCCTCCCAGCATGAAAGCCCTCTTCACATCATGAAAAGCTAGATCACCCAACACTACAATGTTTCACAGAGAAACCAACAGCACTTCCTTACAAAATACAAAATTCCAACCTTTGGATCTCTAGGATGAGGGACCATATATATATATATATATATATATATATCAATATATATATATATATATATATATATTGATATTTGCAAGTGGTTGAGTCAGCTTATGGGATTTTGATTAGTGTCATTTCACTGATAGTTCTTGGTTCCACTTGGAGATTTCATGATCTCTTACTCATCCCTGGGCGAATTCAAAGAGGCAAGTGTCAAATGAGCAGTTTCTAGAAGATTCTTTGGGTTTCCACCTAGCAAATTGCCTCTTCCATTTATATTCTCTCACTCATCGCACCCTACAGAAGCGCTTTTTAGTATGCATTGCACCCTTTGCATGTGATAGGTGAGATGCATCGCACCCTCAGCATGGAGCAATCTGTATGGTTCGATTTTGACCAGTTCTTAGTAGTTTTCTAGGGAGAACTAGGAAATGATGTAATCAGCTAACCTTGTTCCTTTAGGGTATGAAACAACACTTTTAGGGGTTTAGAAGCCCTTGGTTTATGGACATATGTGATTGGGGTTGCAATTCCCAAATATGTCTATAACAACCCATACATAGACTTTTTCAACCTACATAGTGGCTTTTTATTTTCTTTAAGAACAAAACCTTATAGCTACTTCATGTAGATTTCTTTTTCCAAATTCCCATATAGCAATGTTGTCTTCACATCCATATATTCTACTTCAAAACCAAAAGCAACAACGATAGATCAAAGAAATCCCTAACTTGGCAACATGAGAAAAATCTCACTAAAGTCAATTCCATCTACATGGGAATAATATTTTACCTCTAATTGAGCTTTGTAATTCTTTGCTCTAGCTTTTGCATTCAACTTCTTCTTAACTACCCATTTGCTGCCAATAGGATTTCTTCTAGCCGACAACTCCACTAGATCCAAAACCTCATTTTTTTAGGGATGTCATTTCTTTATCCACAACCTTTTTCCAAAGTTTTCCATTCTATGAATCGACTTGCTATTAGAGTTTACCCTTATTTTGATCGCAAATTTTGAAGATACACTAACTATCCTTATCTTGATTATAGATTCTGAAATATTCTCAATTGCGGATTATGAAGTATTCTACAATCCTTAGTGACACATGAAAAGTCAAATGGTTAGCTTTGCTCCTATTTGACATATTTTATAAATATTTTGGAATTTGGAATGGAGTTAAGTTCAATTTTATCTTAGTAACTTTACAATAAATAAGCCTCCCAATTGTAACTCTAGCTCAAGTCATATACATATTTGAACATTTATTGACATAGTCACTACTGTATTTTGAGTGTAAAGGTCTTCATATATTTCATACATTTTTTATTGTATAATTTTGTAACACCCCAAAAATGGCATATAAAAATTATTGAGAACTACTAAGTAACTCTTCAATAGATGTTTAATTTAAATTTTAATTGTTTTGATGTTGACATTAAATGATTGAGGCTAGAAGGCCACGAAATATTTACCATGGTTATCTTGTGATTACTTGAATTATTGGTAACTTTACTTTAATAGAATGAAACTGTTTGTTTTAGTTAAAAGAAATCGTTATCAAGAAATAGTTAACCTCTACCTAATCAGGAAAATATAGAGAGGGGAGGAGCACAAAAATTCCTATCCTAGAGCAGTGTGAAATAAACCAGTTGGAGAGTTGCTCCATATAGTCGAATAGAAAGTACTGAGATGGAGGTTGGACAAGAGTCCTGAGGCCCATAATACTAAATGTAACTAGATATAATCCAACATTGAAGGTAGAAAGTGCTCAGGGGGAGTGTGGACATGATTTCCAGACTCATGGCTCGTAGGAGAGACTTTCTAAAAAGTATTACTATTGTTATTAATTTTTAAAAGGAACAGGTAAGTAAGTCAAGAAACGTCTAAGCTTCAATATTGTCTATGTATTCGTTCTAGATTGTAGAACTATAAATGTGTAGTATGGAATGTGTTTAAAGCCGAGAAACCTCTAAGATTCAGTATTGTATGTGTATTTGTTCTAGATTGTAGAACTATAAATGTGTAGTATGCAACGTGTTTACATATGGTAAAGTGCAGAGGTTATCCTTAATTTACAAAGTAGATAAACCAATAAAACAGAGGATTCACTCCTGTGTAAAATTGAACTATATAATAGGCATCAGAGTTAATATGATGGAGTTATTTGCGTGCAAAATTGAAACAGTAGACAACACATGATATATATTCCAATGACTGAATAGTAAAACAAAGAAATTTTCAAATATGTCAATATGCTAAGATCTCTCTATCAGATTTAAGAATAAATATAAATGTTATTGTAGTATCAGTCAAAAAGGTCAAACACCTGATAGAAAAAATACTACCTAAGTCATATAAAGAATCATTCAATACAAATGCTATGATAACGAGAACCCTCGGCGAAGTCATTTCACATAATAAACTATGGAAAGGTGAAATATAAATACTGCAACAAATTATTCGGCCAATATATATATATATATATATATATATATATATATATATATATATATATATATATATATATATATATATATATATATATATATATATATATATATAAATAGAGTAAACGTGAATGATATTGCAGATGTATTAAGACAAAATAAGTTACATCATATACCCATTGTAGCAATACCCAAATACATAACTTAACAGATTCAAAATAAACTAAATGTATCAAAAACCTATCCAAGAGGCCTCATAATCGCATAGTCAACCCTTGCAAGAACGAAGAAGGGTTCTTTCGGCTATCTTATAAACTAAAAGTTGGGTCTTTGAAACCAGTTGCCATTTTAAGTCATTTAAGATTACAAGCAAAAAAATAAATAAGTCCTCGACAACCAACACTCGGCATTGGAACAACTTTATAGCAAGAAAAATGCATAATGAACAATTTATAGTGCTTAGCTTAACCTAGACCATCAAGAACCCTCAATGAAACCCTGAAATAGCAAGACATAACGGAAATCTAAAGTCTCAGCGCCAACCTATAACACAATCGAGAGGTTGTAAGCCTTCATGAATATAATAACCACAATCCCCGACTCTAATTCATCGATAAGACTGCGTACTTGCAATAATACGTATCGGAGTTTAGTGAATGTAATACAATTTGTAACCCTACCTCAACATTAGCATTCCTGCAATTGAAAATTGGGGTTTCTTACCTGGGTATGAAGCAAACTTGTGCCAAGGCTATAGCCTGCCAAAGCGAGGAAGTCTTTTAGTGCCCAGGTCCTAACTAAATCAAGGAAAGAAGAAATACTCCTGTAGTAAGTTTGCAAAAACCATAAATTACTAAATGCGTCGTGATAGTGACAAAGAAGTTACCTTCATCTAACATTCTAGAGTGTTGTCTACTTACTGCCATCACTGCAACACCTAAATCTACACCTGAAAGCGAGGTCAGACAATAGGGTTATGACGAAGTTAAAGCCCCTTGAAATGATGGCAATACACCAAGGCCGAATGAATATCCTAGTGAACTTAGAGTTGAGGTATACCTTCTTCAGGAGGTGTCATCCCCACCTCCACATTCAAACCAGAACCCTTTAGGAATAGCAATGAATTCCAAGAGAAACGCCGACGACAATAGAGCAACATAGAAGACTCAACAGCGATGACAATGAACCACCAGAGGCATGGAGGCGGGTGTTTGGTTAGAGAAACAAATGTTAATCCTTCTCCATAATGAGATCAAAAACAGAGGATCAACAGTGCTAGGAAGATCCATATGGTGAGACAGTACAACAGTACCACTCCTCGGGTAGGTTGTTCACTGTGTGTGATCACATGCAAATTCTAGACAGGCGAGCTGTGCTCTGGAGGGTTACGCTCATTAAAGTCAAAGTATCTCTATTCAGATCCTTTCACCTGAGCATTGAAGTGTGATTGGCATCATATATGATCAACCTATTATATTTATAAATATCATTAAATACTTTATATACGTATGTTCTAAGTCACAAAGGGATTAATAATTACGATCATGAGAATGTAAGGTGTGTCAAATCATTTTTTATTTTATTTTTTATTCAATGTAATATGCAAGGTTATAAGAAACTGTATTTAGTTGTTACAAATGGTATCAAAGCTCAGGTTCAGACACGGAGACTCTTTCAGGACATATATGTATAGGAAATCATTTTGTTTTAGTTTTCCTATTATATGACTAAATAAGCTTATGTGTGAAACAATTATTAACCAAAAGATCACAACAAAAAAAGAGATAAGGCAAAATGCAAGGGAGTCCTCGACCAACCAGTTCACCCGGTACTACATACATAAATGATAATCTGAACATATGGATACAACTGGGTGAAGAATCACGATAGGATAATGCAACATTATTAGAAATTGTTCAAATGTTGCGAGTTGAAATGATGAATTTAAGATTAGATAATGAAAGACTTCAGGAAGAACAAGAAAATATATCACGAAGTCTGTCTAATAGATAGAATTAGAGGCATCTAGATCCCAGTGTTGAGGATCGGGAGAAGACACCAATAGTGCGATATGTATAGGAAAATTCTGAATCTACTGAGAAACATAGAGAAGATGAAGAAGCATGCTCAAACAATGTAGCTAACCAGTGAGGAACAAAAATACAAAAGATTGAATTGCAAGGTGAATTAAAAAATATTAAGCCATCACTTTTTGAAGGAGAATCAGAAGAAGCAGCCGAAGCTTGGCTCATTGACATGGGAAAATATTTCTAGATTTATGAGTACACAAATAATCTGAAAGTAAGATTAGTAGTTTATGAGTTAAGAGGAAAGGCCACTTTATGGTGGCAAGAAATCAAAACAATAAGGAAAATCAGTGAGGAGAAAGTTACTTGGCAAGAATTCCAAAAGCATTTCAAGGATAAGTATTCAACAAAGCGTTATTACGATGAGAAAGCAAAGGAATTCCATGATTTAAGGTTGGAAAAACTTAACCATGGATGAGTATGTAACACGCTTTACCTCCATGCTACGTTATGTGCCTTACATGCAAGAAGAAAAGGCAAAAATTCAACGCTTTATCAGTAGTTTGCCCAATTTTATGAAGGAGAAATTAGAGTCTGATTACCCCAAGACAATGGATGGCATTGTGTGGAAATCCCACATCTGTTATTATCAAATGAAACAAAAGAATGAAAGATCAAAAGGGAATTTAAATAAGAAAGGCAGAAGTCTACCTACAAAAAAGAATTCAAGATTTACAAGTAGCAGAAATGTACAACAAAAACCCCTCAACAGATTTCCAGCCAGGAATCAGCCCAAGATGGCTTACTCAAAAAACAAACATTCAGAAGGAGCTGCTAAATCTATAAACGACCCACAAACCAAACCGCCACTGCAATGCTGGGGATGCGGAGAAGCAAATTATTACAAAAATTTCTGCATAAAGCAAGAACAGAACAGTTATCAAACATGCAAGAAGCATCCATGGTGGTAGATGTGGCAAGGAGCATGCCCATAATTAATGTTGCCTTGGATGATCATCAAGCAGAATTTCAACCCACCATGATCGAATGTGAAGGTATGATTGCTAAGCAACCTGTCTCTATTTTATTTGAACCAGGTGCTAGCTTAAGCTACATCAGTCCTAAGGTGGTAGATAAATGTGACTTGACAAACAATAAATTTTCAAAACCATGGTTAGTTCAGCTAGCCACTAGAACAAAAAGGAGGGTAAATGCAAGGATAGAACATTGCCCCATCATGATTTTGGGACAACCTATTTACGTAGATCTTAATATATTGCCTTTGGAACAATGTAAACTTTGAAACGGGAACTATAAACTCAAAATGGGAACTCTAGCCAAAAAACCCCAAAAAACATCAAAAACAGTGCTAAAAATGAAAAGTGTGTATACTGGAACGATGTTTTTATTTTTTAGGCATCAATTTTGAACATGTTTTAAAAATGGCAGTGACTACGAAATTTACTATGAAATTTTCATGCAAATATAGCTTCAAAATGAAAGTGATGATACTGGAGCAATGGTTTTTTTTTAGATTAAATTTTCAAAATTTTAAAAAAATGCTAATAAAACCAAATTTTTATGTGTCAAACAAAGTTGTTTATGAGGGAAAAAACACATTAATGTTTTTGGTAGAATATCATTTTTCTTTCCTAAGTATAAATCTAACATGTTTTCAACCATAACATGCTAGATACAATTTAGACACAGAGATGCGATCTGAATCACTCCTGAACACTAACCAGAAGCCCTGCTTCCCTCGGCCTCCAGCCTTCAATCCGTGGCGCCCTGGCTGAGGTTTCTTTCATGAATACGCTCCCAGGAGGGGTGGGATCCTCCCCCCCTCCATACTTTGGGTCATCCTTTGACAAATCTTGAAAAAAAAAAAAAAGATCCTCTGCACATATCAGAAAGCCTTCCAGAAACAGATCAAGGACCAGATCTGGCCACTAATGAAGAAGAGACTGCTGCTACATGTGATGATACGGGCAAAGACAATGGAGGGAATCAAAAAGCTCCTACGTCACAACCAAAGGCGACTTCAGCCACATGCATACCAAAAACTGCCGAAAGAATCAAAGTCGACCTCCCCAGCCAGCGAATCAACGGCGAAATCCAATTTATGAGGGACCATGCACTCATCGGCAAGTTCCTCAGATTCTGGCCAACTGAAAAGGCCTTGCATGGCTGGATCGCTTCAAAATGGAAGCCTAAGGGACAAGTTACTCTGCAGCTTGGCCCCAAAGGCTTCTTCACGGCAATCTTCAACTGCCTGGAGGACAAATCACGCATATTTGAAGGTGGCCCGTACTTCTTCAATTCTTCTGGATTGTACTTAAGAGAATGGAAAGAAAGATTCAACCCAGACAAGGAAGACTTCAGCTGGGCTCCCATCTGGATTCGAATGTATTCCCTCCCTGCAGAATATTGGAAGGAGGAGACACTAAGGGATATAGGCAACAGCCTGGGGACCTTCATCAAAGCTTCTGAGGAAACTAAAACTTGCAGATACACTTCTTACGCCTGGATCTGTGTCCAAATGCATCTTACCAAAGCTCTAGCAGACTCGGTAAGTCTTTTCCACGACGACTTTGAATGGATACAATCATTAGATTATGAGCACATTCCTTTTCGTTGTAGAAAGTGCCATGAGCATGGCCATCTCTTCAGGGACTGTCCCCTCAATCTCCAATCCAAACCCCCTGTAAATGATCTCAGCAAAGACTCAGAAGGTTTCACCAAAGTCCCTATTCGCCGCCGCCATGCAAAGAAATCCACTACCGCCCCTGACAGCTCCAAAAAGCTTGATTCCCAGAACAGATTCACGATTCTCACCCCCCACGATCCTTCAGAGAATCCTCCAGCTTCACCCCCAGCTAACCCTGCGCCTCCTTCTCCCTCCCAGATTTCCAAACTTTCTCTGCCATCCTCTGCCTCCGATCCTTCAAGCCTTCCCAACCCCCTCTCTTATGAGAAATCTGCACCAGAGATTGCCGCACAGTCTTCTTCAATGGAACTGGATGCGGCTCTAGCCCTTAGCATTCATGACAATACTCTCGTGGAAGATCAAAACACGCCTTCAAAAATGGATGAAGATCCAGAGAGTATTAACTTGGAAGGTTTAGATATACTCAAACTGGAAACGGCTTGTAAACAGAAAGAGTACAACACAATTCCTCCATGGGAAATCGAAAGGCTGGAAGGAGTTCTCAGCAAAGCTCAACACAATAAATGCCTAGGAATACAAGCAGGAAGCCCATGGGATGGAAAGAAGATCTTAAAAGAAACAAAAAAAAGAGGGCACAAAACGGACCTGCAGAGGACCATCATCTTAGGAGAATTACTAATGGAATCTGGGAGATTCCCTAAGTTGACAAAGTTCTACAAATCTCAGCCCCATTGTTCCTCATGAAGCTTATTTCCTGGAATGTAAGAGGGCTGAACAGTGCTCCCAAACACAGAATGTTAAAAAACGTGATACAGCAAGAAAAGCCCACCATAGTTTTTCTTCAAGAAACAAAAAGCAATAGTACCATCATAGAAAAGGTTCTGAGAAAGATCTGGTCAGGCTGCAGCTCAGTCACAGTGGATGCCTCAGGCGCCTCGGGAGGACTGGCGATCATTTGGAATCCACAATTACTCACTCTCCAAGACTTCCACGCATCTCATTTCTTCATCCAAGCCACCTTCCATCTCATAGGAACAAATATTCACGGTCATCTCTCAAATGTTTACTTTCCGCAACATTTAAATCAGAAACTGGCTCTTCTGGACACTCTTACAGCTCTCAATTCCAACAGACAATTTCCGCTATGGATTGGAGGTGGCGATTTCAACATCATCAGGGCTCTGGAGGAAAAAAGTGGCGGTAGATCGAAATTAGAAGGGGACAGTATTGGCTTCCGAAATTACATTCAAAACAACCATCTTATGGACATTCATACTTCAAATGGAATCTATACTTGGACCAATAAACGAAGAGGATCTCAGCATATTGCTTCAAGGTTGGATCGCTTTCTCATTTCAGATAATGCTATACACCTTGGAGGGGATTTTCACGCCTCTATCGTGCCTCAAGGAGGATCCGATCACTGGCCCATTATGTTACAATGGACGCGCCCAGGTACAAAAAGCAACAGACCTTTTCGATTTGAGGTGTTTTGGTTCTCAAATCCCAACTTCAAAGCAGTGGTTAAGGAGGCCTGGAAAACCTTCAAACCCTCTGAAGGAGCCAAAATGTTCCAGTTCCAACAGAAATTAAAAAACCTCAAACAAGTTCTCAAAAATTGGAATCGTACTCAGTTCGGCAATATATTTGAGCAACGAAAAAAGCTGGAGCAGCAAATGTGCTCTTTACAACAGAAGATTATCATGGAGGGGCGAACAGAAGACAGGGTGCAACAGGAGCAGATCCTCTGGACTGAAATTGAGACACGCAGACAGCAAGAAGAAACCTTGTGGCGGTAGAAGTCTCGTATTCGATGGCTTAAGGAGGGGGAGAAAAACATGAAGTTTTTCCACAGATCCACAATCCAAAGAAGGATGCATAACAATATCGCATTCATCAATAATAGGCAAGGGGAAATTAGAAAAGCATGAAGAAATGGAAAAGGAATTCCAAGCATACTTTCAGGAAATCCTAAGGGAACGACCAGAAAGCAGAGATCAAGCCATTCAAAAAATTACACAGCTCATCCCTAAAATCATTACGGAGGACCACAACAATAAGCTGCTTCAACCCATCTCAATGAAAGAAGTGGAAGATGCCATGGTTCAAATCAAGGATGGTAAGGCACCCGGTCCTGACGGGTTCACTGCTAACTTTTTTCATGAATTTTGGGAGCTTGTTAGCACAGAGGTTTGGGAATTAGTGGAGGAATCACGATCAATGCACTGGATTCTCCCTTCGCTAAACTCTACTTTTTTAGCGCTAATTCCCAAAGGGGATGAATCAAATACGCCCGACAAATACAGGCCTATTGCACTGTGTAACGTCATCTACAAACTCATATCCAAAGTTTTGGCCAATAGGCTCAAACCTCTCCTCCCACTTCTCATCTCGCCAGAGCAGACAGGTTATGTAGAAGGGAGACAAATAATGGACGGCATAATTCTCTCAAATGAAGTGATACACTCTCTGAAGCTTCTAAAAAAGCCAGGTATGATTCTGAAGCTTGATCTCTCAAAAGCATTTGATAAACTTAGCTGGAATTATATACATCAGATGTTATTGGCGTTTGGCTTTAATGCAACTTGGACAAGGTGGATCATGAATCTCATCTCTTCACCCAGCTTTTCGATCCTGCTCAATGGTTCTCCCTCAAAGCCCTTCCGTCCTTCCCGTGGTATCCGTCAGGGGGACCCCCTCTCCCCTTTTCTCTTTGTTTTAATGGCCGAAGGCCTCAGTCGTTTGCTTCACTCAGCTATCTCCTCTCATACCCTGAAAGGCATTTCACTTCATGGTCTTCACCCATTATCTCACCAACAGTTTGTAGATGACACCATGCTCTTCGGCCATCCTTCTTCTCAAGAAGCCTCTGCCTTCAAAGTTCTGCTCTCTCTCTTTTCTGAAGCCTCTGGCACCTCAATCAACGCCGCCAAATCCCAGCTATTCTTCTTTCACACTCCAGCCCCTACTCAAAGAAATATAGCAAGAATTTTGGGATATTCCATTGCAACGCTTCCCTCGAAATACTTGGGAGCTCCTCTCTTGGACTCAGCCATTAAACACGCCTCTTGGAGAACCCTCATAGACAAGCTGGAATCCAGGCTCTCCTCCTGGACTTTTCGCTCGCTCAATATGGCTAGCAGACTTATCCTCATCAAATCCGTTCTCCAGGCAATGCCCCTTTATCTCTTTTCCATTTTAGCTGCTCCTAAATGGGTTCTCAAAAGCATCCGCAATCTGCAGAGAAACTTTCTGTGGGGATCCTCTGGTCTCAATAGGAAATGGGCACTGGTCAATTGGAATGAGGTCTGCCAACCAAAAGCAGTCGGTGGGTTAGGACTGCGGGATCCCCTCCATAGCAACAACACAATGGGAGCCCGAATATGGTGGAATTGGCTCTCCAAACCACACACACCTTGGGCTCGTCTTTGGCAAGCAAAATATGTGCCAGGAAGTCAATGGAAGGACCTCATCAGAACTTGCCCCACAACTCCAGGCTCCCTGATCTGGAACGCTGCCAAGCTCCACAGCGCCTTCATACAAGAACACAGTTTCTGGGAAGTTCATTCGGGCACCTCAGCTAGATTTTGGGAGGATTCATGGCAACAACTCCCAAAACTAGCGTCTCTCTTTCACAAGCCAATGTGGCAAGCATATATGCATCATGCTGATCTTATCCACGTTCATCAATTCTGGCAACAGCAATCATCTCATGACTTTCAGTGCTGGAAATCAGCAAGCACTTGGCAGGCCAACTGGCAAGGGGAAACCTACACAGAGATCGAGTAGGAGCTAAATCAAAGGAAAATCAAGCACTCTGATCAACAGGACAAGCTTCGCTGGGGTCACATGCCTAAAGGTATGTTTACCACTAAGGAAGCACACCAATTACGCTACTCACCCACGCAGGCAAACAAAGATAAGCTTTGGGACCAGGTTTGGCAACCAGGAATATGGCCTAAGGTCTCCACTTTCTTATGGCTTCTAGGCAAACAACGAATTCTCACATGGGACAAGCTGCAAAAGAGAGGATTCATAGGACCTTCTAGATGTCCTAACTGCAACCTCAACGCAGAAACCGCTTTGCATTTAATGGACACTTGTCCTCTTGCCACTCAATTATGGGAGAAAATTGATCACTGCAACAGAAGATCTGGCAAACGACAGGGAGATATTGCAGATACCATCAGAAACTGGCCAAAGCAACCCTTCCAAAGCTTTCTGTTAAATTCGTTGTGGAACCTTATCCCAGGTTTCTTTTACTGGATATTATGGAAAGAGAGAAACAACAGAGTCTTCAACAACACCAGCAAACCCATCGACTCTCTATGGCTTCTCCTCAAGCAAAATCTCCAAGAAACTTTGGCAACAAGACAATGGCAACCAGCGGACCTGCCAGAACTCCCTCAGGAACGCCTCATCTTAAAGGCCTGGAACATGGAATTCACCTCTCTGGTCCAAAGCAACTCCAGTTCCCCTTCCAGCTCTGCCTCTCCACTAAATTGGTCTCCCCCTGCTCCCAATTCGTTCAAATTAAATTTTGATGGCGTGGCTAAAGGAAACCCCGGGCCAACTTGTTATAGACATTTTTGTGCCTTACAGCTCTAAGCATGAAATGTCCATAAATCAAGGGCTCCTAAGTCCCTAAAAGTGTTGTTCTAACTCCTAAAGGAACAAGGTCAACAAATTACAGCTTCTCCCAGAAGTTCTCCACCAGAAACTGCTCAGAATAAGTCAAATCAGGATCATTTCAGCTGCTCCACTAGCCAAGTGCATTGCATAGCACCTAAGTCCACTAGCTAGGTGCATTGCAATGCACCTAAATGCACTACCAAGGTGTGTTGAGCGGGAAATGACAAGTGGCAGAGTCATTCCACGAGGTGGAGAGACAATGGAAGCTTCCAGAATCTTCTCCAATGACACTTGCCTCACTGAATTCGACCAAGGATGAGTAAGAGGCTCTCAGCCTCCAAGTGGAAGCAAGAACTGACAGAGAGAAGCCACTAATCAATTCATGAGCTAACTCATCCTCCTTGCATACATCTATATATGGATCCCTCATCCCAGAGATCCAGAGGCTGGAATTTTGCACATTGTAAGGAATTGTTGTTGGTTTTGAGATACATATCAGAGAATTGGGTGATCTATGCTTTGTTGGGGTTGAAGAAGGGATTTCTTTGCTGGGAGGTTGATGCTAGGTCAGGAATCATCGGTTGTAACTCCTCCTGGATCTTCTTGTATATCAATAAAACTATTTGAGTTTCTTCTCCATGCTTGTGTTTCATTGATGCTTGTTACATTTGTATGGTTAACTTAAATCTAATCCTAAGTTATTTGTGAATATAAACCCATGTCTTTTTAAAGTTTCCTTCTTCTGTGATCTTACAGGTACTTGGTGAAGCTGGGCAAGTGAGAGAGCAAGTGGCTGGAAACTGTCAAAGAGGAGAGAGATTGGATCAAAGGACTAGCGCAAGACACAGGTTGGTTCATCCTATTCCTCTTTGTTTATAGTTCATAAAGAAGAATACAAAAGTAGTTTTCTCTGTTTGTTTCTAAGGTAGCTGTCACACCTTAGTGGGATAGAGTAGTTCTAAATAGACACTTTTCCCGATAACAAAATGGCGACTCCGCTGGGGATCGTGTCTAGTTAGTTTGTTTTTGTTTCTCTTGTTGTTTGTTTCATAAACTTAGAAGTAGCAATCGAACTGCATTTGCCATTAACAAATGCAAAGTAGACATCTGCTGCTTCAATCCATTCATTGGATCTATTTATGATTTGAACAGCTGATTCATAAACTAACTGATTTCCCTTGTGATAGCTCTTAGAACCCCCCTTTACATCTACCTCTGATTGTGCATTACTGATTGCTTTTACTCGGCCAAAAACCAAAGATTAAACTGCAAACCGTGACCCAGAACCCGGATATAATTCTCGTTTCTGCCCCAGCGCAGGCTCTGTGAAGAGGTTCTGCATTTCAACGCACTTCCCGAGAGGGCTACCTGTGCTGCAATGCAGTTTCTCTGTGTAACAGGTGCGCTGATCAGCCTAGCCTTGTGCAGATGAGGTTCTTTGCTTCATTTTTTCCAGTTTTGTCTCTGATTTTTGCAGCCGGTGATCAGTATTTCAGTGTTTCAAACCCCTTTTCCTTACTGATATTCCACCTCAGTTGTACAAAAGAAACTGTAGATGTTTTTATGTGTTTGTTGCGTCGTTTACATTTTTCCATTGCAAAAGTAGAATAGTCGTACTGTCGTCCTTTGATTTAGATCTGTCGCAAGTGTCGATTTTGATCATAGGAGAAAGTTTATTTTCTGTTGATAGTCGATTATGCTTTTACTTTTTCCTTTGGTTTGAATTTGTGACTTTCTAGTGTCGAAATGAGTATTTATTTCAAAATCATAAAGTGTCGTAATCATCTCTACCTTTTGATTTCGAAAAGAAGCTTGTTTGTGTTTGTCACTTGAAAGCAAATTCAGATTTGTACATCAACTTTCTTTTTAGGCATCAATATTACGAAAGTGAAAAACAAAACACATTCATGTGCATTTGCATATTGGCAGTCTGTTTGGCTTGATTTAGGAAAAGTGCATTTACAGTGTGCTCTTTGCTCTTTGCGAAAAGATTGTGTCTTTCTTTTCCCCTAGTAGCTAGGATTTTCATTGCTGAAAAGAGATAAAAGTTTGTTTATCATCTTTAGATTGCATTTTAGGAATTACATCTACATCTCGTGGTGATCCCAAAAGGAAAACTTCATAAGAAAGATGAACTTAAAATAAATTCAATGAACTTAACAACGCTTTGGAACTTAATGCACAACATTTAGAGGTCTAGGCTAGAGACGTATTCCGACGTCGTAAAGCCTGGTAACTGTTGTCCTCACTGATGGTTGGGTGATTCCTCCACTTTGAGACGATAAGTGCTAGTACGGACTTGTGCTCCCACGTACCGTCGAGTATATATTGGGAGACCCCTATAGGCTTAAGTCCTTTATCCATAGGAAGCCGTGTCGGCCGCCCTACTGATCGCAATGCACCGAACACAGCATTCGGGAAGATTGACTGTCGTACCGTAAAAAGTATTCTGCAGTTTTGCGATTGGTTTGGCACTCCCTCTACCTAGACCTCCAGAGCAGTCCCTTTCATTCCTTTTCAGACTCCTTAACGAAAAAGGTCCATCTGAGCACTTGTCACTTCAGGCTCATTAAAAATTGAAGGAGACTAGAGTCATCTTTTGTTTTTTCTCAACTCTTAAAAACTGAAAAAACAAGTTGTGTCAAAGCGCGTTAAAATTTATTTTAAACGGAATATTCATACCCTTTTCCTACATTGATCTTGGGTTGAGATAATGGAGCCTACCAACCAAGGAATTCCCCTTGGTGGAAATCCTAGTCCCTTCTCCTCTTGGGGAGATGTTGGTGCGCCCCATATGGCCACATTGTCGCTTCTAGGACTGACAATTGGCTTGCCAGTATGGCTCTTCTCAACCAATGTCATTCAGAACACCACCATTCCTGAACAATCGAATCAGCAATTAGACGAGTCCAGAGTTGCCCACCAGCCTTCTACTTCCTCTAATTCTTCCTCTCCTCCTTCACCTTCGCTTGATGGAAATGGTAAAGCTAAAAGCCATGTTTCTAAGGAGAAGAAGGAAAAGAAGAAGAAAGAGAAGAAGAAGAAGGAGCCAAAGGCGAGTGGGGGAAAACAAGTGTCATCTAAGGAAAATCCACACACTGCACCGACCAGGCCTAAATCGCCATGTGTCATTTGCAAAGGAGACCACTTTCACAGAGATTGTCCTTGCATCCCCTGGATAGTAAGGGACTAGTCTCCTCGTTTTCACAACCCGGTGTCGTCAACCTCTGGTGATCACGTTGAAAGCACACCGTCAACTAGTGAAAGTGAAGCCCCAGGACAAAAAGGGAAAGCTAGATTTCCTTGTAAACTGTGAGAAGGCAATCATGCCCTCCACCGTTGTCCCTTCCTAGACGAAGCTAAAAGAGTTTTGAATGATCGTCCAGTTTCACCGTTACGACTTCCTCCTGGATATAAAAAACTCTTGCCGAGTCCGCCACTAGTTGAGAATCCAGCTGGCCTGCTCAGGTGGTCGGATGAAGCGCCTATCATTGAACATAAACCAACTGAATCCATACCAGACGAAATTCAAAAGGTCGAGGCGGTAGTTGACCCGGTCTTGCCTTCAGAGGTTTTATCTTCAGATGATACAGTCACTGAAGAGAACAAGGATGACACCGTCCAAATTCTCTTCATAAACGCAGACTCCGACGAACATGGGGGAAATCCACCCGTTCATTTACTGCAGGAAGGAAGTTCGTCAGAGCCATACCCGGCCGTCTATTCGGTCCCACCTCCAAGCAACCTAGTTGTCTCCTTCGACTGGAATCAACTAGGCAGACCCCGTTTACCAGCAAGTATACCATTCCGAATTATCGTTCAAATATATAGAATGGTCATGGTTGGTACCATCATAGATGAGGTGGCTTCTGTGAGTATCCTTTCCTCTAATGCTTGGAAAGCGCTTGGTTCGCCATCGCTTTTTCCTGAGATGAGAAATCTGACAGGCTTTGATAAAGGAACCAGTTGACCTTTAGGGATCCTTCTCGATGTGCCCATAACATTGAGAAGGAAGACAGTTCGCATGAACGTAATGGTAGTTCAAGGACCCTTGGATTATAACCTACTTCTTGGACGAGACTATATTTATTGCATGGGAGTGATTGTCTCCTCCCTCTTTAGAGTAATGTGTTTTTCGCACGAAATAAGAGTGGTCAAGCTCGTGGACCAGCTTTCATTTCCCGGATCACGCATAGCAAATAGTCATATACCGTCCCTAAATGGTCTCTTCACGCAAGAAATGTCTCAATCCCCAGTCTGTCCTCCCGATGAGCGCGAGTAATTCGGAGGGATATGACTGAAACCCAGGGGGCGTGCGTCCTGGTCTGCTTCGGCAGGAAAACTTCGGGTATAGAGTAGGTTTCCGTGGGAGAATATGCCTAGTCTGTACCCCCGTCCGTGATTGGAAGAGGGGGTTGTTCTAGTACATGATTCTCTTGTCAAAGTTATGAGAGTTGGCAAGCGCCGCCACTCACCTTTGTTTATCTCGGTAGACATCGCCGAAGAAGTGTTTTGTTTGCGCTGCGAATAGAACAATATTTGGGTAGCCTGTAAGAGGTATACCCTTCCTGATAAAACAAATGTTTTGTCAGCTCGAATAGAGGGTGACCTTGAAACTCTGTTTTATACCTGGGGGCATGCAAACCTTTTGGAGGGCAAGCGATGGGCGGCTATTTATTTTTTAAATTTTTAGGACCTCTAACCCTTTAAACTCATAGGATTAGTCGTCACCTAACTTGCATAAAGAAAGGATGTGGGGAAAAAATCTAAAAATTGCCATTTTTATATGAGACATTCTTATCATATGACTGGATTAATCGAGCAGTGTTACCGCAAGGTTCAAGCTCGTTAAAAAATAAACCCGCACCAAGCAAATGTTTCCACCCGCGTTTAAGCTCGTTAAAAAATGAACTATCCCCTGGTAAATAATCACCGTGAATGTAGCATTTCAACCATTAAAGCCTTGGTCGTGTTTGCACCGTCACCTCCACTTTTCCATTGGCCGATCATTCACCTCCATTTGATTGTTTACCCATTTTGAGGAATAGTTGCGAAGAGTGATTTCACTAGCCATCCTTGTGACACTGCCGTGATTGGAAAATTCCAAACCTTACCTGGAATCAGCTGCTACCCATTTCATCACTCGTTCCTCAAAAGACGAATCTTATTTAAGCTCTTTTCTGACTCATAAAATATGAAAAGATTGCCGAGTTCTGGCCTTCCAGCTCATTAAAGCGATGGGAAGTGTTATCCCTCCTCTAGATTTTAATCTTTTTGGACCTGAGGGATTATTGCACAAAACGATCAAGCGCTTGTTTTGTTCGGCTCGTTAAAGCGATCGAAAATTCGTCCCTTCTGTATTGTTTTATACTTTTTCAGACTTAAGGGATTAGATGATGAAAAAGGAATTTTGGAGTTACCTTTACGTACCTTTTCAGACTCTCTAAAAATGAAAAGGACCGAGTTATCTTTGTCGTTAGACTCGTTAAAAAGGTTAATAGCGACAAACTTGTCTTTAGAAGAGAACGAGTTTCACTATCTCTAGGCTCATTAAAACATAGCGATGGGTTTGCCCGAAGGGAAAATTATAGAACAAGCATATGTTATCCTCCTCAAGCGTGACAAAAATAAAGAGGTACTGGTCAGCAATGACTGGGGAAAAATTGGGAAGAAAACTCAAAGAATATTTATTGGTAGCAAGTCGCTCTTGAACATGACACTTCCGCTCCGTGCCCGAGTCGGGTTGGGTTGTTTCATTCACCGGTCACATCGCCATGGTCTCGCCATACCATCCACATTTGGGGTTAATGCTACCAATCCATCACATAAGTGTTGCCGACATGTTCAAGAGAAGTCATCCAGAAAGGCCACCTGTGTCCCGCCCACTACCATACATTATACTCCATTCTTTCATGACCGCCACCCTGAACCATATATCATCAGATCGTTTTCACCTCCATCAAAATCATTTGCTCCATTCCGTGTCATTGATGTGGGATTCATTAAGGCCCTCCTATGACGGATCACTTCTTGTCGACATCAGCTCATTATCCAAGAAGTTGATCTAGGAACACCCCATTCAGTACATTGAAGCTTGCATGCCTCAATGGCAAGTTTCTCACTTCCGGCGACAGGTATACATCAATGACCTTCGACCGAAAGATTTTGCGTGGTGTTCGACACCAAATCCTTTATTCACACCACGTGAATTGTACTGCAGTACCTTGAGGGTCATTATCATTATCGGTGATTCCTCTCGCGCTTGTTAACAGTTTACATCATTGGCTGGTAATCAAGCGATGTCTTTCCATGTTCGACTTCAAAACATTTCTCACATGGATCGACTTGTACTTCGAGTGAAGATCGGACGAGATTGAAGACCCCGGATCTAGTCTCATCTATCCGGGCTGCGATATATATTCAGGAAAATAAAGACATTGAAATGTACAACATTACAACATAGATAATCATCCTACTAAAAGGATGATGGCTCTATCAGAATCATCAGTCTACCATCAAACGATTGTCTGTCCTATGTACATGAAAATGAATTTATAAAGCTGAGCATGGGAATGCCCGCCTCAGCTAGATCATGAAAACAGTATGAAGATAATGTATTGTATTGTATCTTATTACAAGTCTCCTCCTAGCATTGAAAGAACTTCGGATCCTCCTAATAAAGCATTTCACCCGATAAACGGCCTCATACTTTAGGGGGCAACTGTTATAGACATTTTTGTGCCTTACAGCTCTAAGCATGAAATGTCCATAAATCAAGGGCTCCTAAGTCCTTAAAAGTGTTGTTCTGACTCCTAAAGGAACAAGGTCAACAAATTACAGCTTCTCCCAGAAGTTCTCCACCAGAAACTGCTCAGAATAAGTCAAATCAGGATCATTTCAGCTACTCCACTAGCCAAGTGCGTTGCATAGGACCTAAGTCCACTAGCTAGGTGCGTTGCAACGCACCTAAATGCACTACCAGGGTGCGTTGAGCGGGAAATGACAAGTGGCAGAGTCATTCCACGAGGTGGAGAGACAATGGAAGCTTCCAGAATCTTCTCCAATGACACTTGCCTCACTGAATTCGACCAAGGATGAGTAAGAGGCTCTCAGTCTCCAAGTGGAAGCAAGAACTGACAGAGAGAAGCCACTAATCAATTCATGAGCTGACTCATCCTCCTTGCATACATCTATATATGGATCTCTCATCCCAGAGATCCAGAGGCTGGAATTTTGCACATTGTAAGGAATTGCTGTTGGTTTTGAGATACATATCAGAGAATTGGGTGATTTATGCTTTGTTGGGGTTGAAGAAGGGATTTCTTTGCTGGGAGGTTGATGCTGGGTTAGGAATCATTGGTTGTAACTCCTCCTGGATCTTCTTGTATATCAATAAAACTATTTGAGTTTCTTCTCCATGCTTGTGTTTCATTGATGCTTGTTACATTTGTATGGCTAACTTAAATCTAATCCTAAGTTATTTGTGAATATAAACCCATGTCTTTGTATAGTTTCCATCTTCTGTGATCTTACAGGTACTTGGTGAAGCTGGGCAAGTGAGAGAGCAAGTGGCTGGAAGCTGTCAAAGAGGAGAGAGATTGGATCAAAGGACTAGCGCAAGACACAGGTTGGTTCATCCTATTCCTCTTTGTTTATAGTTCATAAAGAAGAATACAAAAGTAGTTTTCTCTGTTTGTTTCTAAGGTAGTTGTCACACCTTAGTGGGATAGAGTAGTTCTAAATAGACACTTTTCCCAATAACACAATTGGCTACGGAGGTGTCTTCACAGATGAAATGGGCACAATCAGATATATCTACCATGGAAATATTGGCAACGATACCAACAATGCAGCGGAATTGGAAGGAATTTGGAAAGGAATCTGCATAGCAGAGCAAGAAAACTTGTATCCTCTTGAGGTTGAAGGAGACTCCCTCATAATAATAGCAGCGGTCATCAGAATACAAGCAGGTTCCCCAACATCTAAAATAGCCACAAGTTGGAGATTACTTAGTAGATTGGAGCAAATGGAGGAAAGGTTGTGGACACCCCGAAGCATCACATTCAAGCACATAAGGTGCACAGCCAACAAAGTGGCAGATAGAATGGCCAATCAGGGGGTCAACCAGCAGATTCTCTACTTCTCAGGCCCTCTCAGTGATTCAAATGATGAACAACTCAAAAATGAATGCACCGCTCTGGCGCAACAGGACTACTCACTCCAGGCTGAGAGGGGTTGATCAGAGAGCCAGCACGATAAGGATGGTGATGGTGGGCAAGGGGCCGCCCACAGGTGCCATTGGTAATCGTTGCAGTCCAGCTCCTTTCACAATGACTCGAAAATGGCCTCGCATGCCAATGAGGTCGGTCTTCTCGTGTCTATTCGTGTCTACGCTTTGGTTGGAAAATGCCCATAGCTAGAAAAGCAAATATCGGTCTTGGAACTATGCACGGATCAGTTCTTCTTTATTGAATGGTCAATGTAAGCGTCAGTCTTATTTACTGTATGGTCGATGCAAGCGCAGGTTTGGGTCAGTTTTCAGCTGAACTACAAACAAGCAGGTCTTATTGTCAATTTGTCAAGAGCATTTTGCTAGAATGCCATTTTAATGGCTAGAACTTTCAAGGCTTCGGCCTTGCTATATTTTCCAATTTGTACTAATATAAGAGTAGTCTAATTGAGAAAAAAAACATGCTAGATACAAAAAAAATGAAACTTTTTCAACTATAAAATTAAAAAAACATGACATTATGAACAAATTACATCACTAAATGAATTCAAAAGTCATTACTTGTATATTGAATAAAACATACATTATATCTCTAATTTAATATTGCATTGTAGATATTTTAAACAATAAAATTTATCATAATTAAGACATATAATCCAACAACATAAAAATGCCTCATAACTTCTCATTTAACACCATATGGAAAACATTAATTTTATTTGAAGATACGATGCGTACATCAGTTATATAAAATATCTTAAACAATTATTCAAAATCACTCATATTTTCTTTCACACCATCACAATTCACATATTCAGATGAGTGACTGGATGCTGACGAAGATGTTCCATATTCTTCTCTTTCATCAACTAGTGCCCCATCTGAGTCCACATGCATGCCCAACATTTCAGGTTTCAAAATTCTTCTAGATCTATCACTGGTTTCAGCTGACTCCCATGTCAACGTTGTTCCTTCTGGTAACAACCTTTTCAGAATCTCTATCATCTTGAAGCGAAGAGTTCCTCTCTTTGTTAAATTGAAGTCATAAACAAGTATGTCAACATCCTCCAACTTTAATATGTCTGTGCAACAACAATTTATATTTGTACCCTTTCTTTTTCTTTTTCTGCCATTTTTTTTGTCAACTACCATCTCTGGCTTATACACACCATTGAATGGGTGTGTATTTGTGGCATACCAATGTACTTCAACACTTGTAACATCCTCATTTTCTGTAAAGACCTTTATAACTTTAGCAACCCAAAATGGATAGCCATTGGGATCTCCATCTGCTAGCATTGAAATCATGCAACCCTCCTTAATATCCTGTACTGAACCCCTATAAAGGTCTTCCATGGTTTCACATTGTGCATGAGATCTTCTAGAACCAATATACATCTCTCTTTCTGCTGCCTGTGAGGAATTAATAATACCTTGAGATTGTTGCTGTTCAACAATGTTTACTTCCTCATGTTCATTTGACACATTTTGTGGCCAAATAAATGGATTTTTAAAAGGTATATCTTCATTTGTTGTTGTTGAAATGATATCACTTTGATTATTGAAAAATGACTCCCAACAAACTGAATCAGCAATGTCAAAGTACTCATATATATATATATATATATATATATATATATATATATATATATATATATATATATATATATATATATATATATATATATATATATATATATATATATATATATATATATATATATATATATATATATATATATATATATATATATATATCATTTTTTAATTTCTTCCAGGCAATCAGAGTAATTTATATATATGTTCTGTTTGTGTGCATTCTAAACTTCACCAACTGATTGTAATAACAATATTTTTGATGCAAATATTGGATGATCTGGAATGAAATTCAAAAATTGCAAACCTGATGATGGTGCCCATTCTGTAGTAGTTGAATACTTCTTGCCCCATATTAGTGTTTTCCCATCAATTTTTTTGATACGAAATTGATGTTGGAAGCTAATGTCATTAAGTTGTTCAATGCATTTCCCCTCACCATATGATCTCAGAATAAACCTTCGCATGTCAACAGTTTCTTCCAACACATCAAAAGTAGGCTCTGGTATGTATGATTTCTTAATACATTCAATTAGTGATGGCAATCTCCCAACTTCCTTCCTCCTCAATTTGAATGAAAAACGACTGAACATCTGATCAATATGGTCATGAGTGTCCCCAACAAGAAGGAAACCAACCTTTACCTTTTGAAAAATTCTCAATTCAACAAGCATGTTTAGATATCCAAAACCAACCTAATTTTTTTTTTCACGGCAAGTGTTGTCCAATTGTAGATACAAAACTTCAGGAAGATTACCAGACCAATGAGAAATCACATCATGAATTATGGTTATGGTCAGATTTGCATCATTATGATAATTTGGAGATGTGAAGTACACCCTTGGCAACATTTTCCCATTGAAGACCATACAACCGACCAAGTGAAATTGAATAAAATTTTCCTCCTGTAAATTTTTGGGTGTGCGAACAAAATGTGGTAAAAGTGTTTTCTTCTGGTCCATACCATCAATTATCAAACCCAAATATTTATTCAGATTATCATAACACTTCTTTCGATGCTTGTACAACTTCTTCCTTTCGTTTGTTTGTTGTTCACGCTGCTCCTGAAGTTCTTTGACAATTAAATCTACACAACATAAAAGAAATTCATTAAGAAATATGTTTTCATAGTTGATGACTATACAATTTTAAAAGTTAAAGTTATGAACGCTTACCTCTTTCCGAGCCTTCACACTTGTCCCTTTCTTATTTAAGAGAAGCACATGTACTGCAAATCCCCATCCTTGTCTTCTTAGAAATATGTACATTGTTGAATTCTTTCTTCCATACCTTCACAAAAAATTGATATGTAATAAAGTGGCCATGTCCCTCAACACCTTCTGCATATTATTTGTATAAGTTGTAGATTTCTCGTCTTGAAAAATTATCTGGAATATGTATTGTCTCTCTATTTGGCATACACTCTCCATGCTTTGAAAATAAATCTTTCATCCATGACATTGCAGTATTTGATAATGGCCCAAACTGTCTTTTATGACATACTTCTGAATAAAATGTGGGATCCTTTTCCAAATTTTCTTGAATTCTCGAGAGACAAAAATTCCCAATCGAATGAAACATTTTGAAACCTTTTCTACAGATAAATAAAGTTCCAATATGATAATCATAACCTGACAATGTAGACTGCATGCACCCAACTAAATATGAATTTTGCATGCTTTTATTCATTGACAAATATCTCTTCCTGCTTTCTAATGCAAATTTGAAATCCATATGTTTCAAGCAATCTTTTTGGCAACATTCACTTGAAATGAGAGCACTGATAGAACTTCTTCTCGTCAGATATTCTGCTCTACCCCTTGTATAGCTAGAACAACTTGCATTGATACGAAAAGGACTGCTCCTACTCCTCGATACAATATTTCTTGGCAAAATCTCCATCATTGGATCATCATTTGTATAAGGCTTTTCATCATCATTAAGAGGAATGTTATCCACACTATGATCAGCTCTACTTTTCAAATATTGACTTGGAGGATATTCTTCATCTTCTGCTTCTTCAGTGCTACTGTCGTAGTCCTTAGAATTCAGACTGAATGGAAAAAATGACTCGATGTTTAATGGATATTCTTCCTCATATGCATTGTCAGTGCTACTCTCATAGTCCATAGAATTAGGACTATGTCGAAAATGTGACTATTTACTTATTGAAGATGCTACATCCCATCCTTGTCACTGCTACCTTTATACTCATTAGAATTAGGACTAAGTGCATCATCTTGTCCTTCATCACTACTGCTCTCATAGTCCTTAGAATTAGGACTAAGAGGACACAGTGACACTCCATTGTTTTGAAATTCATCATCACACTCTTCATAACTATTGCTCTCATAGTCCACAGAATTAGGACTAAGTGGACACCGTGGCACTCCAATCTTTTGAAATTCATCATCCCACTCTTCATCACTGTTGCTCTCATAGTCCTTAGAATTAGGACTAACTGAACACCATGACACTCCATACTTTTGAAAAGCAACATCATGCTTTTCATCACTACTGCTCTCATAGTCCTTAGAATTAGGACTAAGTGGATGCTTTGACACTCCATTCTTTTGAAATATGTTATCATACTCTTCATCACTGCTGCTCTCATAGTCCTCAGAATTAGGACTAAGTGGACACTATGACACTCCATTCTTTTGGAATTTTCCATCATGCTCTTCAAAACTGCTACTCTCATAGTCCTCAGAATTAGGACTAAGTGGACACCGTGACACTCCATTCTTTTGAAATTTGCCATCATGCTCTTCAAAACTACTGCTCTCATAGTCCTCAGAATTAGGACTAAGTGGACACCATGACACTACATTCTTTTGAACTTCACCATCATGCTCTTCAAAACTGCTGCTCTCATATTCCTCAGAATTAGGACTAAGTGGACATCGTGGCACTCCGTTCTTTTGAACTTCAACATCATGCTCTTCATCACTGCAGCTTTCATAGTCCTTAGAAGTAGGACTAAGTGGAATCTGTGACACTTTATTTATTTGAAACTATCCATCCCCTCTTTCATCAGTGCTGCTCTCATAGTCCTTAGAATCAGGACTAAGTGGAAGAATTGACTTTCTATTCATAGTGGAAGAATTCCCACTATATTCATCAATATGAATAGAGTTGTTGCGCGATGAAGAAGTTGATGGTGTATAAATCGAAACTTCACTATCAGAACAATCCATCCCTTTCAAATAGAAGATGTTGAATGATACAAATGGAGAGTCTCCTAAAGATATTATATAGCTTAAAGAATGAAATTTTCCCTCCAAAAAGTTTCGCGAAAATATTTTCGTCCAAAAAATCTGTTAAATTTATTTACCTTCATTATTTTGTTCTACAATTTACTGAAAAATGTAAACTATTTTTTTTATGAAATAAACCATTAAAATTAAAATTGCACACTACAACTTCTACATTAATTATTTTAATAGTTAAACTATATAATATTATCTTTACAATTCTACGATATTCGCTTTATAATATTTTAAAACAAATTATCCCACATTCAATCCGTTGTAAAACAAATCTATAATATTCGCTTTAAAATATTTTAAAATAAATTATCCCATACTAACTGTACAGTAAAACATCTCCGTAATTTCACTTATATATTAAAATTTCATTATCACTATTACTCACATCTCATTCAAGCTTTCTGAAAATCGTTGAACGACTTGTGAATTTGTGGAGTAGCTAAATTGCTATCAACAACATATTCAACAAAGAATTCTCGCAATTCAAAGGTAAGTTAAATTTTTTTCCTTGAAAACTTTTATATTAAATTAGTTTAATGAAAAAGTTTTTTTTTTAAATTAATAATTTTCCTGAGCCAAAATAACAATTACATCCATCGTGAGCATGGTGGGCCCGATCAAACTCAATCGCTTAATACCTGTGGGTGGACCGCCGTGGTGTCGCGGGGTGGGCGGGGAGGTCGGGCGGGGTGTGAGGGCATGGGGGCGGTAGGGAGTGTGGGGGCGGCCTAGCGGCTCGCCCGCCTGTCGTGGGGTTGGAACCCTTCCCCCTTAACCCCTTCAATGCCACCCTCATCCCTTACCATCAACCCCCCAGAGCCCTCACCCCCCCTGGCCTACTCCCTCACCCATCCCTCCCTCACGCCCCTCTCTCACCTCCACGTGCCCCACTAGGCGCCAGCACCCCTCCCTCAGCCCCACTGGTGCTTTACCCATCCCTCCCCCACGACTGCCTCACCACAAACCCCGGCCCCCACCTCAACCCCCCCGGACGCCCCACGGCACCCTACGTACCCCAACCCCGGGCGCGCCCGACACTCCCCTCCCCCTCTCGCCCGGGCACCCCCTGCCCCTCCAAACCACACCTCCCCCCGCCAGGCACGCCGCGCCCCACTCCACCTGACCTCCCCTCCCTGACAGCCGGCCCCCCTCCCCCTGCCCGGGTGCGCCCCTCTCCACCCCTCCTCCCGCCTGGGCACGGTGCCCCACCCCCACCATACCCCCCCCCAGCCCCAACCCCCAGGCGCCCCCCACCCCCCCCCCAGCCTGCCCCCCCTAACCCCCAGGCGCCCCCCACCCCAACCCCCCTCTGCCCCACCACACCTCCCCCCCGGGTGTGCCCCACCCCGTTCCACCCGACCTCCCCTCCCCCCGCCCGGGCGCGCCCCTCTCCACCCCACCTCCCGCCTAGGTGCGGCGCCCCACCCTCATCCTACCCTACCCTACTCCCCGCCCCAACCCCCCACGAGCCGACCCCCCCTCCCCCTCCAGTGCACGGCCCCCCAACCCCTAAGCGCCACAACCCCCCTCCGCCCGGGCCACCCCCCCCCAACCCTCGGGCGCCCCCTGCGCCAACCGCCCTCCGCCCAGGCGCCCCCCACCCCAACCCCCCTCCCCCCAGGCGCGCCTCGCCAACCCTTCCTCGGCCCCGCCACCCAGGCCGCCCGCGCCACTTCCCGATAGGCGGCAGGGACATGGGCAGCCTGGGTGGCGCCACCCTGGCTGCCCGCACCCCCACCAGGCAAGCGGCAGGGCAATTACCAGAATCACCCTACCGCCTGCTGGGCGCGAGCGCGGGCGGCCCGAGTGGCGGGGCCAAGGGCGGGTGGGCACGGCGCACCTGGGGGGAAGGGGGTTGGGCCAGGGGAGGCCCAGGCGGAGGGGGGTTGGGGCAGGGGTACCCGGGGGGAAGGAGGTGGCGGGCGCCGGGGAGGGGGAGGGTTGGGCAGCCCGGTGGGGCAGGGGTGGCAGGCGCTGGGCAGGAGGGGGCGGGCAGCCCAGTGGGGTTGTGCCGGGGGGCAAAGGGAGTGTGGGGCAGGGAGCGCCTGGGCAGGGGGAGGTGGGGGACGGGCGCTCAGGGGGGTTGGGGTAGAGGGAGGGAGGGTGGGGCGGGGAGCGCCCAGGTAGTGGGAAGTGGGGGGCGGGCGGCCCGGGGGAGTTGGGCGGCCGCCCGGGTGGGGGTTGGGGCGGCGGGTGGGTGAGGGCGCCCAAGCAGGGGTTGGGGCAATGGGTGGGGCACGGGTGGTGGGAGGGGGTGCCCAGCTGGGGGTTGGGAGGGTTGGGGCGCAGGGGCTGGTAGGGCGCCCGGGCGGGGGGAGGTGGGGAGCGGTGCTTAGGGGGAGGTGGGCGGTAGGTGCCAGGGCAGTTGGGCGGGGGTTAGGGCGGCGGGTGGGTGAGGGTGCCTGGGCAGGGGTTGGGGCAGCGGGTGGGGTGTAGGTGGTGGGAGGCCATGCCCAGGTGGGTTAGGAGGGGGTGCCCGCTGGGGCGTTGGGAGGGTTGGGGCACGGGGGGTGGTAGGGCGCCCGAGCGGCAGGTGGGTGAGGGCGCGGGAGTTGGGTGGAGGCGTCCTGGCAGGGGCTAGGGTGGGGAGCGGGTTGGGTGGGTTGGGGCGGAGGGGGTCGGTTGGGGTGCCCGCCCGGGTTGGGGGGGTGGGTTTGTGGAAAGGTTGGGGCACGGGGGGTGGAATGATGCCCGGGCGGGGGGTGCGAGGGATGGGCACCCATGGGAGCAGGGGGGTTGGGTTGGGGCACCCAGGGGGGTAGTTGGTGCGGTTGGGCGCTTGGGTGAGGGGTTGAGAGGGCGTGCCCGGGGGGGCAGCGGGGTGTTGGGGCGCGAGGGAGGGGGCCCGCTGGTGGGTAGCTTGGGTGGCCAGGGGAGGGTGCCCCGGAGGGGGGACGCCGGTGGGTGGGTGGAGTGGAGTGTGGCAAGCGCTCGGGGGTTGGGCAGAGAGAGGGAGGGCACTCTGGGTGAGAGGAAATGGCGGTGGGGGCGCCCGGGGGGGGCGAATGGTGTAAAGCGCCAGTGGGTGTGGTGGGGCGCCATTACATATATATTTTTTTGTACTTATTAAAAAAAATAGGCATTTCATATAATATATATAGAGTTAATTTTGGAATGTTTTATTCGTGATTTACTTTTTTTACACTAGAATGTTAATGCATGCCCTTTTAGAATGTGAGGGGCGGTGGGTGGGGTGATTGTTGATCATACAAATAAAAAATTTATGATATATTTTCGTTGTTAATTTAAGTTAATATGTTTTTATTATATACTGATTTATGTGTTTCTATTATTCAGAAAAATAACATCAAAGAAAATTTCAGTGAATCTTTCTGGACCAAAGACTCTTAAAGGTGTATCTTCAAGAAACATTGGTGAACGAACTCCACCTGAGCTCATGACTACAAATCTTTCAAGTGCCTCAAGTGATAAGAAGATGATTTCAGACTAGAAGAATTCGAAAGAGGTGAAATTTCCATCAAGAATCTGGTATGTGAAAGAAAGAGAAAGCAAAAATGTGAATATATATCTATATATCGATATACCGAATGATAATGGAATTTTTGAGGTGATGGGAAGAGTCATAGATATGTGTTCGGTACCGAACACTGAAGTTGTTTACGTACTTACAAAAGCTCCCAAGTCACATGAAAGGGTTAAATACCAACTATCATATTCATTGTATGACACGAGAGAGGTATCTACAAAGTTTTGTAATCAAATCGTAAATGAGATGACACAAAACATTGTAAGTATTGCTATTTATATTTGTATTTTGTGTTCTTGAAAATGTCTCACTATATTTTTTAACTTTGTTTTTTATTGACATATGATATTTTGTTTGGCAGAATTTCATTGAAAGTTGTTCAATTAGGTTAGGAGGCATTCATTTCATAGAGCATGATATCATGAAAGTTGTCAACAGTTTTTACTCAGTGTCAGAAGAAGTTATGGAAAATAAGCAAAATGTAGTAATTGATAATGCTACAAAACTACATCCAAAGAATCAGAAAGAAAGGCCTCTGGTGGATAAATCTAGCAAGGGTAAACAAGTTACTTTTGAGAACGAGGAAGTTGAAATTGACAATGAAGCATATGTTGACATTACTGAAGATGACATTGGAACTGAGAAGAGCCATAAAAAACCAAAAGTAACAATGCCCAAGAATAACTCTGTTGGGAATGTTATGACCAAGAAAAGTAAAGTTGAAGATTTTGAAGCAGTCATTACGAGCAGTCAGAACCTAGTGAAACATCAAAAGAAAGCAGAGAAATCATACACCAAGGGCTGATTTAGAGGATGGCATTATCAAAACAAAACAAAATGTCATTCGAGAGAATTTGGCAAAGAGAAACTTAATTGATGGTGGTCGCACATTTCAGGTTAATGTCAGGCAAACCTATAAAGCAAGTGAAGGACAATGTCAATATCAAGTTAGAAAGCCACATCATCTGCATGTTCACAACTTGAAGATATTGATGAGGTACAATCCATATGATCATGTGGTTAGTTATGTGCTTCTTGTTGATCCACTTCAAGTTCCCAACAAAGAAGCATTTGATAAGTCAAAATGTTTTGAATACAATTATTATGTGCTTGGGGGGAACCATTATGTAGAAGCTCAAAGACAATTGATGGAGGAATATCCTAATAACCCACGTTTTGAAACAATGAAATGTATCATTTACGCTGGTTTATCAGATACAGAAGCAAAGTTAGTGGCATGGGATCATAATTCAGATAATGAATATAGGATGTCTATGACTTTCATCCAAAGGGTTAGATTTATTCATAGTGAATTTGAAGAAAAATGTGGTGGGGATAGGATAAATTTTACTGCAGATTTCCGAAAGGAATGTTGTATGGAACTAGGATATCAAATTGAAGAGAAAACCAATTCAAAAGGTGGTAAAGGCAACAAACATAGTGATTTATTCAGAGGTGTTGATAACATTTTCCAATTCGCATTTAGAATTGGAGATGTTTGGAGGTTGATTTATGATATTTTAAGCATGTGGGAAGACATTGCCATTAAAAACCAGAAGGTCAAAAAGTCTAAACCATTGATATGTGGCAACAGTAAATTAGCTCTTGAAATGAAGCATATTCCAGACGATATGACTATCACACCTTGGGGGGCGATGCAAGGAGTGAAAGATGAAAAAAAAATCAAAACAATATTATCTCGTGTGAGGTCAGGGGAATTATCATTGGAGGAAATGTCTAAACAATTTCAAAAGTAAGTTTGTTGAAATATTTTTATTTATTTCTAGATTATAATTATATTTTAAATAAAACATGTTGTTCTTGGTAGTATTTGTTATACATATCATTATATTAACTTTTTGTTACTTTATCTATGCAGTCACAAAGTTTATATGAAAATTCAAGAACAAATGGTTAGATTGTTGAATGAAACTAGTTGGGATGATGTTGTACGCAACTATCCAGATTCAAATTCTACATCAACATTAAAAGCTTTTTATGTTGCATTTAAAAAGGTATCTTGATTTATACATTCATTTTTATTCATCTGTGTACTATTTTTAATTTATAACTTACACATATATTTGTTTATTTTATAAAGGATGAGGAAGGATGATAATGGAGAGCCAGATAGTTTCAAAACCTTTATTGAAAAAATAAAGATCGAAAGACTGAGGAAGCAACGTATTAAGAATGTTCAACTTGATCCAACTCTTAATCATTTCATTTGGAATGGGCTAGACACTATTCAATATCAAGTAATACAAGGCGGCTGTGAAGACATTGCTAAACTCATACCTAAAAGGGATTATGCCCTAGTCATTGCAGATTTCCCCATGGTTTCAATATTCCAAACATTGACTATGATAGTGACCCTTATACTTATCAAGCTCTTAGTAAAGTGGTTGCGGGATTTGTAGAAGTCACGTCATCATCATTATGGAGATTTGTGACATTTCATTCAGACACACAATTGGCAATGATATTGTCAATCTTCAAGGGGAAAACAAATTCAAGGATGCAGCTTACATGGTAAGACGTTTAAAATGTATATTTGATTAATGTTGAAAAAATTATTTATGTACAAGTTAATTGAACTTTTACTATTTCATGTTACAGGAAAAGGTCAAATCTTCTTAACAATGAAGATCATCAATTTATAAATGATTGTGAGTTCATTCATATTGATAGCTGAGCAAAAGATGATAGCCATATGTCTATGATTTTTAATCGGGTAGACGGGAAGAGTCATAGCCAAATAGTGACTTATGATGCTGTTGTGAGAAAACTAACATATGAAGAAAAAGAAGAAAAAGGAGAGATAGTTAACATTTATCAAAAACCATAATTATTGATTAACTATCTTACAGACATTTGTTCAAATGAAGGAGATTGGGTTCTGGATTTATTTTCTGGCTCAGGTAAGTTTTATTATATGGAATTGAATTTCAATATGTTATTTTTTAAATTAATATGTCATTGTACTAATTTAGTTCATTATTTCTTTTGTGCTTGATAATTAGGTACAACACTAGCATGTTGCCTTCAAAAAGGAAGAAATTGCATTGCAATTGAAAAAGATCCAGTACAGTGCAATTTCATTCAGAAAAGAATTAATGCTCTTCAATTTCTTCCAGATGCAGTGCAAGAAATTGGGTTGAAGAAAGGGGACTTTAGTGAATCACGTGTGGCAAAAAAGGCAAAGGAACCCCAACCACCATTACATGGAATGTTTGGAAAGACATACATTGGGAGATTCGCAGACATCAAAGACCCATTAGAAGAGGAAACTGAGCAAAAGGAAACAGAAAATATTGTGGAAGAAGACAATGATGAAACTCTAGAGGACGGAGAGTTTGGATTACATGACATTGTTGATTAAATTTAAGTTATGCTTGTAAATCAAGCTTTGCAATGTTTTGACTTTGACATTTTATGAGAAGAATAAACACTCAATTAGGGTTGTTATACGTTCAATATTTGTAATATGTGATTTTCGCATTGATTTTTAGGTTAATCATTATTTTTTGAAAAAAAAAAAGTGATTATTATTATTTTTTTGACATGAAATTCATAAAAAAAAGCTATTATTTAACCATTTTTAGTTAAAATTATCGTATAAAAATTGTGATTTTGACATGTCAATTCTAGCAAAAAGTTATCAAAACGTGTAGTTTTTTAGTTATATTTATGTCAAAAATGGTTATTTTTATGTCCATTGTTAAAAAATATTGTTTTTTAGAGACAATTATTTCATGTGGATTGAAAAATTAATTAAGGATGTATAAATATGTAGAATATCGAAAATTCTAAATATCGACCTTCTAATTTAAGAATGCAAAACAATAAAAACCTCACAAAAAAATTAAAATTAAAATAAAAAACAAGAAAATGTGAAGAAAATGACCACTTCAAAAATTATCAAATTTACAAAATAATTATTTACATTTTATACATTAAAAAAGCCAAAAAACAGGGCTTTTAAAAAAAGGGTGTCATGCAGAATACTCACTTTTTTAAATCAGCATGAAAATCACTACCATTCTAAAACATAATGTACATAAAAAAATTAAAGTGCCAAAACTATGCTCTAAAAAAACATGTGCATTCTGCATCACCCCTTTTCAAAATCAGGTCACTTTTTTGCTATCTCTACGAAATGGGTAATAGTATCAGTTCCCGTTTCAAAGTTTACATTGTTTTGGGTTCTTATGACATACTAATCGGGATGGACTGGTTAGAAAAATGTTGGTCCTTGGTGGACTGCAAAGAGAAAACTGTTAGTTTTACTGTTAAATCAAGCAAAAGGGAGAAACTCCAAGGCATTAAAATGAATACCAAGTTACGTCCTGTTATCACCCCAAGAAACTCACCTAGTTTGTATATCAGTGATGCTCGGGAACATTACAAACTCAGCAAAAATGTTGGATAAATGGTGGATGAATGAAAGAAATGCTGCATATTCAAGCCAGGTAACCACTTCTACTGTGATTGACCCCAGACATGGGTGAACACCCCCAAACTACAGGGCATTTAACCACCAATTACTCACAGTTTTAGAGACAATGTGATGATGGGAATACTGATCACACCAGCGGATGCACAGGACCCTGTGATGGCCAACTGCAACCAATTTAAAGGTTTGTAAATCTGTTTTCTAATACACAGACAGGATGGTAGCTCTCTGGCATTAAAACAACAGAAACCTGCAACAAATTCAGTGATGCATGCTAAATCCTAACACAGAGGTGGGATGAAAACCCCTCTAATGCTGAAATTAATAGTACATGAAATAATGCAAAACATGCACAGCTTGGAATAAAGAAAAGGAAGTGGAAATTGAGCAATTGATAGCAAAAGAAGCTTGTATTAGCTGGAAATGAAGACCAAAAGCTGCAAGTCATACAATAGTTACAGTCTCCAGAAGTTGAAGCTTACAATAGAGTAACACTCATCTAACACTCATCAACCTGATTACATCGTTTTTCTGGGCATATAAAGAATCTGTTTACAAAAATCTCTGCTATGCTATGCGTGGAGGTGTTTTAATGGACCACCAACCGCATTTACAGTTAGATATGGGTTTCTGATAACAATTTGATTGTTTTCAATGAACAAAATGGCTCTTTCTGTACTTTGATGCCCTTCTTGACCATGTGGAATGTAATGGGCACAAGGCTCCATGACTAATTAATACCTTGATCTGCTTGAAGCCATCATTCTTGTCCTCAGCTGTGTTGTCTCTTTAATACAGTGGGTGAATTATTAATCGCAGAGAGCTGGAGGACGATCACCTTCATCCCTTAGAAGCGCGGGGCAGGCCAAAATATGGAAATTGCATGGAAAACCAATGAGGAGCTAAGAACAAATGATAGACGTCGGATGGTGTAAATAAATGGCTGAAATCTGATTTGAGGGGCTATCGGAAGCTAACAGAAATGGAGGATCGGAGTTTAACGAAAGTCGTTGGATCATCGTCAGGCAGATCGAACGGTGATCGGGGGCCAAAGACGCGGGATAGTTAATGCACGGGGCGGACGGTGGTATGACAGGCAGGTGGTTTCCCCACACTGCCTTTGGGCTGTAGGCGGTAATCGTACATATGAGCGCGATCCAGTTATATGAAGATGCATGGCTGACGGGACGACAGGGAAACCACGTTCCCCACTGCCTAATGGACGAGTGGTTCATGGGAGGGGGGTTTGCGTATGGCATTGGATCAAGCGATGGATCATCGAACAATCACGGATTAATGCTCATGTTTGTTGGCTGATGTGATAGGTACGGGTGGGCCCAAGCTATGGATTATATTATATGCGCGGTGTTATAAGGGTTAAAGCTATAATGTCGGGGTAAAACAAATAATAATTTTATATATGGGTTTTAATAGAAATAAAACAAAAACTCCCAAAAGCTGTGAGAAATAGGCTAATGAAGGGCTCTTGTAATGTTTAAAATAAAATGCGCGGCACTTTGGGAAAACAGTTTAAACGAGTTTAAATGGGTTTTATGAAGACATTAAGGGGTAATGAAGGAGAATAAGGAGGATGAAAGGGAAGAATAAATCCACTACTGCGAACCTATTGAAAGCATAATCAGCTCTACCAAACCTACTTTTAACCCTTAAACATTGAATCTATAGCAGAGCTAACACTGGCTCCTTCTAGGGATGAGATCGTCCCTGTGAGGTCTCAAGAACCCGCAAATCAATGCCTTCCTGATGAAAACAAATTAATCAAAGTTCCTAGTGTTCCATTGGGCATGGAGTCTACTTTGCCTGCACAAAACTGATAAACATAAAATATTTACAACTTTTAAGGCCAAAGACCTTAAACAACATAAACTTTCAAAAAATGCCCATTAACTGGGCCATCAAAAACTGTCTCTCCTCCCATACTTTTCAGTATGAAGGTGTTGTTCCCTTGAACCTATGAAATGATGAAAGGTCCTGTCCAGGAAGCATCAAATTTCCCATGATTGCCTTTCTTCTCCTTTAATGCATCCCATTTCAAAACCAAGTCACCAATCTGAAAATTATTTTTTTTTTCCTTTTTGTCGAAGGCTTCCTTGATCTTCCTCCGATGTGCAGCAACTTTTTCAACCAAATGTTCTTTAATATGATGCATCTCTACTAAATCAGTGATCCTCTTTGCCATTTCCTCTTCCTCATCCTGCTTTGTTTGAAGAAATTTTTCCACAGGGAGAGTTAGCTGAATAGGGAATATAACATCAGTGCCATATACCAGCTTGAAAGGAGAATTGCCTGTGGATTTTTTAATGGTCAACCTGTCAGCCCACAGTGCATATTTGAGCTTTGAATCCCATTTCTCTTTATTGTCCTCTAACCACTTTTTAATTATCCTAATTAGAATTTTATTAGAGGATTCTACTAGACCATTTCCTTGAGGATAATATGAGGTGGAATGAACAAGTTTAATTCCCATTGAATCACACATTTCCACCAGCTCTTTTGCCCTGAAGGTTGCTGCATTCTCTGTTATTAATTTATGTGGACAACCAAATCTGCTAAAGATATTCTCTGTTAAAAACTTGATGACCACATTATGATCAGCCTTCCTGGTAGGGACTAATTCAATCCACTTAGTGAAATAATCAGTGCCTACTAATATCCACCTGTGCTAGCCACTGGAATGTGGATTTATTTCACCAATGAAATCCAAACCCCACTGTTGAAAAGGTCCTTTTGCAACTATTGGTTTTAGGGGCGGGGATTTCAACTGATGTTTTCCTTCAAATCTTTGGCACCCGTCACAAGATTTAACAAAAGCAAAGACATCAGAAAATAAAGTGGGCCAATAGTACCCAACTCTGAGAACTTTATGGGCTATAGCTTTCCAATAATGGTGCCCTCCACACATTCTGTTATGAAATTGCTACCTAACTTCTTTTGATTGATCTTTGTCCAAACATCTTAAAAATATTCCAGTTGGATCCCTCCAGTAGATCAGATTATCCAAAATGCAATACTTTGCTACCCTAAGATTTAAAGTTCTAGCTTGACTTTGAGTAAATCTTAAAGGGATTTCTAGCTTCAGCAAGAAATTAATTATTTCAGCATACCAGTTACATGAAGCTAGATTCTCAGCCACTGACTGTTTCCTCTCTGCTTCAGCTGCTTTTTCCTTTTCTTCTGCCTGACCATTTTCTGAATTTGCATATAGGAAATCAATGTCTAAAGATCTGCAATTTTCCTCAGTGAATAACTTGGCAAGCCCCTGACCTCTCACCAGCTTGGTGGGCTTTAGCTCTATATTAAATTCAATCAATTTTGCTATCCATTTCGCCCTTCTTCCATCAGCATCAGGTTGTGTTAGGACATCTTTTATCATAGTAGAAGATACATATGTGATTATTTTTTAATGCAAGATATAAACTCTGAACGTTTTTAATCATTTAATAAGAGCATATGCATGGTTTTCAATAATATCATACCTCAGTTCAGCATCCCTCAAATTCTTGCTGAAAAATGCCACTGGATGCTCTGAACCTTCTTCATCTTGCTGCAATAAAATAGCTGTAATGGTGTTTTCAGAGGCAAAAGAAAATATGTGGAACTCCTTGCTGTAATCTAGACTTATTAATGTGGGAGCCTCGATAACAGCTTTCTTAATTGACTCAAATGATTTCCTTGCTGTATCAATCCATCTTACCTCTGCTCCTTTCTTCAACATGGAGGTGACATGCTTAAGTAATTCTACAAAATTTGGAATAAACCTCCTCACAAAATTAATTTTGCCTAGAAAGGATTGGATCCTTCTTTGATCTTGGGACATACAAAGACTCTATGGCTTTTACTCTTTCTGGGTCAATTTGAACACCTACAGCAGATACAATATGTCCTAACAACTTGCTTTCTTCTAAAGCAAATTGTGACTTTTTGGGATTGACTAATATTCGAAACCTTCTGCACTTCAAGAACACTTTTCTCAGGTGCTGCAAATGATTTTGATGGCTGCTGGAATAAACTGTTATATCATCAAGGTAGATAAGCACAAATTTGTCCTTATCTCCCACAAATGCTATATTCATAGCTCGCTGAAAGGTGGCTCCAGCGTTCATCAAACCAAATGGCACTTTGGCATACATAAAAGTGCCCCAAGGAGTGGTAAATGCAGTCTTTTCTTGATCATCTGGGTGAACAGCAATCTGATTAAAGCCTGAAAATCCATCCAAAAATGTCATCACTTTAGCTCCTGAGACCTTTTGCAACAAGTGCTCCATCTTTGGTTGGGGATAGTTGTCTTTCTTGGAGAATTTGTTCAAATTTATGAAATCAACACACAGTCTGATTTCCCCACTCTTCTTCCTCACCACTACTAGATTTGCTACCCATTTTGAATATTTGAGAGGAACTATAACCTTGGCAGTCAGCAATTTTTTAATTTCTTTTTCAATCAGTGGAAGAAGCATAGGGTTTATTGGTCTCAGCTTCTGTTTGAAGGGAACAATGTCTTTGTCCAGAGGGATTTTATGCTGAATTATGTTCTTCTCATATGTTTTTAAATCACTATATTCCCAGGAAAACAAATCAGCAAATTGCCTCATCAAATTGCAGTATTCAACACTTTTATCAACAAACAAATGAGTGGACAAATTCACATACCTAGGCTGACCAGGACTTCCTATATCATGCTTACAGACTGCAGATTGGTCTTATTTTTTGGAAGCCTTGTAAGGTACATCATTCTGGTCAAACAATCTTTCAAGAGGAATTAGACCTTTAGGAATGTGGTTACTAGGACGCTAGAAAATGTTGTCTTTACCAATTTTATTTCTAAGCTGGGACTTGGGTTTTTCTAACAAGGCTTCATTTTCTTGGGCAATTTGCATCTCAGAAAACTCATCAATGACTTGAAGGAATCTATTCAACTCATCATCATCTTAAAAAACCTTCCAATGGTGGACATTATCAGGCAAGGAAGGTCTGTACTTCATTTGGACTTCATAACCTAATCTGGGAGGCATGGGAGGTATAAACATACTAGCAAAAATAGCAAGGGAATCAACAAGCTGATTTTGGGCTCTAGGAATGTATGAAATACAGAAGAAATCAAAGGAATCTCTAGTTCTCCATACCTCATCTCTGTATGCTTTCAACCTTGGGTGCTTTGCTTGAAAAGTTTTATTTACTTGCTGAATTATCAAATCAACATCTCCAAACACCTTTAAATTCTTGATTCCTCTGTCTTTTGTTGTGTTAAGACCCAACAATAGTGCTTCATATTCTTCTATATTGTTTTTCACTTGAAAAACCAGTTTGAAAGATAGTTGAATGCTTTCTTGCTGTGGAGAAACTAGCACCACCCCTGCTCCTACAGTCTCCCTGGAACATGCTCCATCAAAGAACATCTCCCAAACCTGACTTCCTTGCTTACTCTCGACCTGAACTGTTGGTTTCTTAATCTGCAATGTGACCTTCTGAGATTCTTCTATTTGGAGAATACATGCTCCAAAATCAGTGTCCACTGCATAAATTGGATGATTTGTAGGATTCTTTTCATCACTGATAATATACGCCAACTGTGCTTCTCTGTACAATCTCCTGCTTTCTCCTCCAAACACTGGGACAATAGCATAAGATAAATCATTCTGTAGTGTCCCACCTAGTCTCTTAATCCACCCTCTGGACAGCAGCATGCCAAACTTGGGAGGGACATCTGCTACCACAATATCCATCATCATACTCTTCATGGGCAGCTGAGTTAAGGTAATGGCCAGATCTTTAATCAATCCAAGACATTTCACCTTCCTTGAATCAAAAGAAAATAAGTCATGATAGGGTCTAGTGATATCAAGGCATAACTCTTCCATGACAGCTTTAGGCATTAGATTGTGGCTGGCCCCTGTGTCTAGCAGGTAGTTGTGGAGGATTTTGTCATGAATGGTCAAGAAAACATAAAAAGATGGAGAATTATTATCAGCAGGTTCAACCATGGGACTAAGCACAATGGCAGGCTTATCATCTTGAAAATTGAAAGAGTCAGTGGAGGTTTGTTTGGCTTCTAGCTCAAGGGCTTCTAGAATAAGCTTCCTAAATACTTCACTCTTCACCAACTCAACCATAGGCACAGATATTTTCAATTTCTGAACCTCTGACTCAAAACTAAAATAAGAAGATGATTTATCATAAATTTTTACCTCTTGAATTGGAGCTTTGAGGATGACTGGATCAGCTGTTGGTCTTCTTTGTTTGCCATTCTGAGGTTCTGTTTGGACAGCAGCTCTTTGTGCAGAATTTTCTTTGACATTTTTTGCATTGGAACTTAGATCATATCTCTGTTGCTGTTCACCGGATTGTAGAACAACTCCTCTGACCCACTCGTGACTATTTTGTTCTTGCAGCAATGATTCTTCATACTCAGCTAATGTCAAAAATGCAGCACTGCATTTATCTTCCATGCAGTGAATTTCATCCTCATCTTCTTCAAATTGTTCTTCCTCCATGACTACATTTTGGAAAGGAGCTTTAACTTTCTGTTCATCCTTTGTTTCTTCACCCCTTTGCATAATCTATAGCTGCTCATTTGCTCTTTTGAATGGATTTTGATTTCTTGGAGCAAATGTGTTCTGTTGCCTTATTTTTCCTGAATTCTGCTCAACCTTGAGCTTAGAAATTTCAGCAGCCAATGACTTTGTCATCTTAGTCATTTTGTCTAATTTAGGCTCTGAAGATGATGCAAAAGAAGTAGAAGCTTGAGTTTTCTGTCTCCTCTTGTCAGCTTGACTCTTTAGCTTCTCTACAGCCATGATATTAGATTCTACTTCTAAGGTTGCATCCTGCATGTCTGCTAGTGTAGCACATCTCCTTTCTCTCAATAACAGGCAGAAATCAGAGTCAAAAGCATTAGCATAAGTGAGTTTGACAGTGGTTGGGGTAGGTTTTACCTCAGCTGGTATCCTACTATACAAACAATTGAATCTTTTATTAAAATCAGGTATTGATTCCCCATTTTCCCTCTTCAGATTACCAAACTCAGTATGATAATACATCAAGTCTTTTTTATCTCCCCATTGCTTCAAAAACGCATCATCTAATGCTTCAATATCTGTTATTGATCTCTGGGTTAATTCTATGAACCACTTCCTAACCTCTCCATCAAGGCTCTGGATAAAAACTCTCATCCACACATCATTTTCACTTATATCTAAATTATCAACATAACTGTAAAAAGCTTCAAGATGTTCTTCTGCTGTTACTCCCTCTGTGCCAGTGAATTTAGGCATATATTTCTGATATTCTCCCACAGGCATAGGATTTAGAGGAATAGGCAAGACTAAAGGTCCATATCTGGTAGCTACAATTCTTTCTATCCTCGTGGGTGCTTGTTGTCCTACCATGATTGGAATATGTGGAATAATGTTGGTAGAAGGAGCAATAGGAAATAATGTGATGGATGGCGAAGATAAAGGGATGTTTTGGACTGAATGGGAAGCTTTCTTTCGACTGAGATTCAAAGGGGAACTAAATAAGCAAGGGGCTGAACTAATCTTTGAAGGAATTTCTTTATTAACAGTGCTGGGCTCTAAATCTTCAAACTGTAACTTCAGCAATAGCTTTATCTTTCAGAGATGCATGAGACTTCTTAGGCTTACCTAATCCTGATGCCCCTTTTTGTGAAGATTTGTTCGATTTAATAGTCCTCTCAGGTTCAGGCACTGGTTCAGTTGGTAGCTTCTGAGGATTTCTTCGAGTATGTCTCACAAACTGAGCCAAAACTTCAACGTGGAGTCGCCAAAGGATGGTCTTCCTCCAATGGAGTCGCCAGACAGATGATTACTACCAGAACCTGTGTTCAAACCTTGTCTATCATCAAAGCTTGAAGCTGTTTCGTTCTCCCAGTGAAGCTGAACTTCAATTCTCCTCTCCCCAGCAATGACGCCAATTAATGTTATCACCCCAAGAATCTCACCTAGGTTGTATATCAGTGATGCTCGGGAACATTACAAACTCAAAAAAAATGTTGGATAAATGGTGAATGAATGAAAGAAATGTTGCATATTCAAGCTAGATAACCACTTCTATTGTGATTGACCCCAGACATGGGTGAACACCCCCAAACTACAGGGCTTTTAACCACCAATTACTCACAGTTCTAGAGACAATGTGATGATGGGAATACTGATCACACTAGCAGATGCACAGGACCCTGTGATGGCCGGCTGCAACCAGTTTAAAGGTCTGTAAATCTGTTTTCTAATACACAGATAGGATGACAGCTCTCTGACATTAAAACAACAGAAACTTGTAACAAATTCAGTGATGCATGCTAAATCCTAACGCAGAGGTGGGATGACATCCCCTCTAATGCTAAAATTAACAGCACATGAAATAATGCAAAATAGGCACCACCTGGAACAAAGAAAAAGAAGTGGAAAGTGAGCAATCGACATCAAAACAAGTTTGTATTAGCTAGAAATGAAGACCAGAAGCTGCAGGTCATACAGTATTTATAGTCTCCAGAGTTGAAGCTTACAACAGAGTAACACTCATCAACCCGATTACATCATTTTTCTAGGCATATATAGAATATGTTTACAAAAATCTCTGCTATGCTATGCGTGAAGGTGTCTTAATGGACCACCAACCGCATGTACAATTAGATATGGGTTTCTGATAATAGTTTGATTGTTTTTAATGAAGAAAATGGCTCTTTCTGTACTTTGATGTCCTTCCTAACCATGTGGAATGTAATGTGCACAAGGCTCCATGACTGATTAATACCTTGATCTGCTTGAAGCCGTCATTCTTGTCCTTGGCCATGATGTCTCTTTAATACAATGGGTGAAGTATTAATCGCAGAGAGCTGGAGGACGATCACCTTCATCCCATAGAAGCGCGGGGCAAGCCAAAACATGGAAATTGCATGGAAAACCAATGAGGAGATAAGAACAAATGATAATCGTCGGATGGTGTAAATAAATGGCCAAGATCTGATTTGAGGGACTATCGGGAGCTAACAGAAATGGAGGATCGGAGTTTAACGAAACCCGTTGGATCACCGTCAGGCAAATCCAACGGTGATTGGGGGCGGAAGATGCGGGATAGTTAACGCATGGGGCGGATGGTGGTATGATGGGCGGGTGGTTTCCCCACACTACCTTTGGGCTACAGGCGGTAATCGTACATATGAGCGCGATCCAGTTATATGAAGATGCATGGCTGACGGGACGACAGGGAAACCACGTTCCCCACTGCCTAATGGACGAGTGGTTCATGGGAGGGGGGTTTGCGTATGGCATTGGATCAAGTGATGGATCATCGGACAATCACGGATTAATGCTCATGTTTGTTGGCTAATGTGATAGGTATGGGTGGGCCCAAGCTATGGATTATATTATATGCGCGGTGTTATAAGGGTTAAAGCTATAATGTCGGGGTAAAACAAATAATAAGTTTATATATGGGTTTTAATAGAAATAAAACAAAAATGCCCCAAATCCGTGAGAAATAGGTTAATGCAGGGCTTTTGTAATGTTTAAAACAAAATGCAGGCACTTTGGGAAAAGGGTTTAAACAGGTTTTGTGAAGAGATTAAGGGGTAATGAAGGAGAATAAGGAGGATGAAAGGGAAGAAGAAATCCACTGCTGCGAACCTCTTGAAAGCATAACCAGCACTGCCAAACCTGCTTTTAACCCTTAAACATTGAATCTATAACAGAGCTAACATGTCCTATTACAGCTAATCAACTAGGAAAATGTATTAGAAAAGGTTGCCAAATATATGATGTTCAGGTGGGATTCAAAAACAAGAAAAACAAGATGACCTCTCTGGAAAATATTCTTGTTATTTAGGAACTCATTGATGTATTTATGGAATCTATTCTGAGTTTACCACGAAAGCATGACATTGACTTCACCATTGAATTAACTCTAGGTGCATCCCCTATATCCATAGCCCCTTATCACATGAACATACCTGAATTAACTAAACTCAAAATTCAATTGCAGGAGCTTTTAGATAAAAAAGTATATCCGGCCCAGTGTGTCTCCTTGGGGAGCCCCTGTTTTATTCGTAAGAAAAAATGATGGAACCCTAAGGCTATGCATTGATTATCGACAATTAAACAAGCTAACCATCAAAGACAAGTATCCATTACCACGTATTGATGATATTTTTGACCAAGTACAGGGAGCCAAAGTATTTTCGAAAATTGATTTAAGGTTCAGTTATCATCAAATAAGGATAAAGGAGGAAGATATTTACAAGATAACATTACGCACTCGTTATGGTCACTACGATTTCGTGGTATGCCATTTGGCCTTATTAATGCCCCACCACCTTCATGAATTTGATGCATGGTATTTTCCAGCGCTGCCTTAATAAATTTGTGTTGATTTCCATAGATGATATCTTGATATATTTTAAAAATCAAGAGGAGCATAAAGAATATCCGAGAATAGTATTTCAAACATTAAGGGAAAATCAGTTGTACGCCAAATTCAGCAAATGTGACTTTTTCAAAGATCAAATCTAGTACTTGGGTCACGTTATATCAGCAGATGGCATTGCAGTAGATCCATAAAAGATCAAAACAATTATGGAATGGACAACCCCAAAGAATGTCACTGATATCCTATCATTCTTGGGATTAGTTGGGTATTATCGTAGATTTATTGAGGGATTTTCAAAAATCACCTTTCCAATGACCTCCTTATAGAAAAGGGGCACGCTTTCCACTAGACAATAAAGTGTCAGCATAGTTTTGAAAACTTAAAACATTTTCTCACCACCACACTAGTGTTAAAAGTGGCTGCTCTAGAAAAGACTTTTGTTGTTTGCACAGATGCAAGCAAGGAGGGCATTGGTGGAGTACCGATGTAAGAGGGAAAGGTGATTGCTTATGAATCTCGAAAGTTGAAGCAATATGAACAATGATACTCAGCCTATGATCTTGAGTTGACAACAGTGGTGCATGCACTTAAAATGTGGTGACATTACCTACTCGGGAAGATTTTTTTATTGCTAAACGATCATAGCAGTCTTACCAATTTTTTTAACTAGTCTAGCTTGAACGTTTGAAAAGCCAAATGGACAACCTTTCTAAGTGAATTCAATTTTGAAATGAAACATTTAAAAGGGAAGGAAAATTGTGTGGCTGATCCGCTAAGCAGGAAGTTACATTGTATCTATGAGGTACAGATGAGACAAGTTCAAATATCCCTGAAATCATTAAAGAAGTAGCTAACAAAGGCCCGAAGTATTCCATCCTTTGGAAACAAACAAAAGAATCTTTTCTAAAAAATGAAAAATCAGAATTTGAAATAAATTCTGATAATCTTCTCACATTTAAGAACATAATTTATGTCCCTAACCAAAGCTCGGTTAGACTTTTTGTGTTGGATGAGTTTCATAGGAAGCCTTGTGCTAGCCATCTTGGTTATCAGAAAATGCTTTTAGTGATCAAGAAAGGGTACTCTTGGCCCAGATAGAGGAAGGATATTACAAAATATTTGTCCAAATGTTTGGAGTGTTAGCTCGCCAGATTGCTGCAACCATTGCCCATTCTGGAATGGAAATGGGAGACTATATCCCTAGAGTTCACTACCGGCTTACCACGTACAAGAAAGAAATATGAGTCAATAATGGTGATAGTTGATAAATTGAGTAAAACAACTCACTTTATACCGGTGAATTCTACATACAAAGCCGTAGAAATTGCGAACATATTTATACAGGAATTTTTTCACTTACATGGGATACCCAAGGTAGCGATTTCAGACAAGGACGTGAAATTCACATCCACCTTTTGAAAAAATATCTTTTCGGGTTTAGGCACTCCGGTCCAATTTAGTATCGCTTACCATCCCTAAACGGATGGACAGACTGAAAGGATAAGCCAGGTATTGGAGGGCATGCTATGCATGTTTCTGATGTAGCAGCCACATGATTGGGAGGATTACCTCCATTTAGTAGAGTTTGCATATAATAATGGACACCATGAATTGCTAAGAATGAGCCCCTTTGAGGTGTTGTATGGGAGAGTGTAGAGTGCCTATAGAATGGAATAGTCCAGTTAATAAGTTTGCACTGGACCCTGACATGCTAGCAGAAATGGAAGAGACCATGAGGAAGATTCGACAAAATTTGAGGGCAGCCCAAGATAGGCAGAAAATGTATGCAGATAAAAAGAGGACCTACATGGAATTTCAACCAGGATATCCCGTTTATTTAAGAGTGAAGCCTCGGAAAAGTTCATTACAATGGCAGGGTTGCACAAAATTAGCACCCCAATACTGTGGCCCTTTTTAAGTTCAGGAACAAATTGGATCGGTGGCCTATAAGATTGCGCTATCATGCCACATTTGGGTCCATAATGTATTTCATGTATCGCTACTGAAAAAGTATGTGTATAACCCCCAATACATTATTGACTGGGAAATATTCAGGTAAACAGTCAAGTAGGTAAGACTAGATATAATGTTCATTTTTGTTTAAAAAAAAGACCGAATATAACTGAGAATTATTCTGTGGTGCAGGACAAACCGGAAGGAGAGTTCCTGGTAGAACCTCTTCGTATTCTCGATTAGAGAGAAACTAACTTGCGGAAGTGAACCATTGCCCGGGTTGAAGTGCATTGGAAGCACTTTGGCCTGGAAGAGGTCACCTGGGAAGAAGAGGAATTTATGTGAAAGTCTTATCCGACATTTTTCTTTTTTTTGAAGGAAGAGAGAACACCAGGGATGGTGTTCCTCATATGGGGGGGAGATGTAACGCCCCGAAAATGGCATTTAAAAATGATTGAGAACTACTAGGTAACTCTTCAATAGATGTTTAATTTAAATTTTAATTGTTTTGACATTGACATTAAATGATTGAGGCTCGAAGGCCAAGAAACATTTACCATGGTTATCTTGTGATTACCTGAATTATTGGTAACTTTAATTTAACAGAATGAAATTGTTTTGTTTTAGTTAAAAGAAATGGTTATAAAGAAACAGTTAACCCTATACCTAAACAGGAAAATATAGAGATGGGTGGAGCATAGAAAATCCCATCCTAGAGCTCGGTGAAATAAACTAGTTGGAGGGCTTCTCCATATAGTCGAACAGAGGATACTGAGATGGAGGTTGGATACGAGTCCTAAGGCCCATAGTACTGACTGTAACTAGATATAATCTAGCATTGAAGGTAGAAAGTGCTCAGGGGGAGTCTGGACATGATTTCTAGGCTCATGGTTTGGAGGAGAGACTTTTTGAAAAGTATTACTATTGTTATTAATGTTTAGAAGGAACAAGTAAGTAAGCCGAGAAACCTCTAAGCTCCAGTATTGTCTGTGTATTTGTTCTAGATTATAGAACTATAAATGTGTAGTATGGAATGTGTTTAAAGTTGAGAAACCTCTAAGCTTCAGTATTGCCTGTGTATTTGTTCTAGATTGTAGAACTATAAATGTTTAGATGGAATGTGTTTACATATGGGAAAGTGCATAGGCTATCCTTAATTTACAAAGTAGATAAACCAATCAAAAAGAGGATTCACTCTTGTGTAAAATTGAACTATATAATAGGCATCGGAGTTAATATAATGGAGCTAATTGCGTGCAAAACCAAAATAGTAGACAACACATGATATATATTCCAATGACTGAATAGTAAAACAAAGAAATTTTTATACATGTCGATATGCTAAGATCTCTCTATCAGATTTAAGAATAAACATAAATGTTATTGTAGTATTAGTAAAAAAGGTCGAAAACCTAATAACAAAAATAATACCTGAGTCATATAAAGAATCATTTGATACAAGTGCTATGATAGCCAGAACCCTCAGCGAATTCATTTCATATAATAAACTATAAAATGGTGAAATATAAATACTGCAACAAATTATTCGGCTGAGATCACACACACACACACACACACACACACACACACACACACACACACACACACACACACACACACACACACACACACACACACACATATATATATATATATATAAAGTGTGAATGATATCATAGATGTATTAAGACAAAATAAGTTACATCATATTCCAATTATAGCAATACCCAAATGCATAACTTAACAGATTCAAAATAAACTATTAAATGTATCAAAAACTTATCCAAGAGGCCTTAGAATGACATAGCCGACCCTTGTGAGAATGAAGAAGGGTTCTTTTGGCTCTCTTATAAACTAAAAGTTAGGTCTTTGAAATCAATCACCATTTTAAAACATTTAAGATTACGACCAAAACAATTAATAAGTCCTCAACAACCAGCACTCGGCATTAGAACAACTTCAAAGAAGAAAAACACAGAATGAACAATTTATAGTGCTTAGCTTAACCTAGACCATTAAGAGAAGAACCCTCAAAGAAGCACTGTAATAGCAGGACATAATGACTATCTAAAGTCTCAACGCCAACCTATAACACAACCAAGAGGCTGTAAGCCTTCATGAATTTAATAACCAAAGAGCCCAACTCTAATTCATCCATAAGACCGTGTACCTGCAAGAATACATATCAGAGTTTAGTGAATGTAATACAATCTGTAACCCTACCTCAACATTAGCATTCTTGCAATTGAAAATTGGGGTTTCTTACCTGGGTATGAATCAGACTTGTGCTGAGGCTATAGCCTACTAAAGCGAGGAAGTGTTTTAGTGCCCAGGTCCTAACTAAATTAAGGAAAGAACAAATATTCCCATAATAAGTTTGCAATAACCAGAAATTACTAAACGCACCATGACAATGATAAACAAGTTACCTTCATTCGATGTTCCAAAGTGCTGGTTGCCTATTGCCAACGCTGCAACACTTGAATCTACACTTGAAAGTGAGGTCAGACAATAGGGTTATGACGAAGTTAAAGACCCTTGAACTGATGGTAATACACCAAGGCCGAATGAATATACTACTAAACGTAGATTTGAGGCATACTTGCTTCAGGAGGTGCCATCTCCACCTCCACATTCAAACAAGAACCCTCCAGGCATAGTAATGAGCTCCGAGAGAAACCCCGACTATAGTAGAGCAATGCAGAAGACTCAACAATAGTGACAACGAACCACCAAAGGCATGGAGGTGGGAGTTTGGTTAGAGAAACAAGTGTTAATCCTTCTCCACCATTAGATCAATAGCAGAGGATCAACAGTGCTAGAAAGAGCCATATGGAGAGACAGTACAACAATACCACTCCTCAGGTAAGCTGTTCGCTCTGTGTGATCACATGTGAATGCCAGACAGGCAAGCTGTGCCCTGGAGGGTTACACTCATTAAAGTCAAAGTATCTCTGTTCATATCCTTTCACTTGAGCATTGAAGTGTGATTGGCATCATATATGATCAACCTATTATCTTTATAAGTATCATTAAATACTTTATATACATATGTTCCAAGTCACAAAGGGATTAATAATTATGATCATGAGAATGAAAGGGGTATCAAATAATTTTTTATTTATTTTTAATTCGATGTGATATGCAAGGTTATAAGAAACTGTATTTAATTGTTACAAATTTTTCATACAATATTTGTAAATTTGTAAGTCAATAATTTTTGGAAAAGAAGAATACTCATTACATATAGTAAAGTGGAAAAACCAATAAAATATATTTCGTCAGAAAAATAACTATTTGAAACAAAAAAAATTAATATATATATATATATATATATATATATATATATATATATATATTAAAATATTTTTTTAAATATATATAAAACTTTTTCTTTAAATTCCAAATCATACATAAAAGTATATAACTTATTCATTCTTAAAAATTTATTCTGGCTGGCAATAAAAACATTACCTAAACCCAATTTTGAAAGTAAATGCAATAAAAGTTAACAAATTTACATTCATTGTTAAAAAAAACATTTTCTATGTTATATAAACAAATTAGCATTCTTAAATTAAAAACATTACCCAAATCCAATTTTGAAAGTAATTTTTATTCCTAGTAAGAAACTGAATGTCGTGACACATGCATGCAATTTCATGCATAGTTTTCAATTTAAAATACATGCAATTTCATACATAGTTTTCGTTTTGACGCCCAAAGAAACTCGTGACCTATGGTGCCCATGCCACAAGTGGACGCTACTCTCAATTCCATGTTTGTTAAACGAATACTCTAATTGATTCTATCCGATAAATTTAATAAATTATTTGGGAATTTGTGAAAACAAAAAGTACATATTAACTCTTCATGTTACTAATTTTGTTATTACCTTTATAATATTAAATTTTAAAATATATTTTTAAATTATATTAGGTTTAAAAAACAATCCTTTATAAAATATAACTCGCTTTATAAATAAGGGGAATTAACTTCCTTTATAAATAAATAAGGGGAATTCTTTTATAAATAAGGGGAGTTCGATACAAGAAGGAAGGATAGAGTTCCTCAACTAAATAACCTAATAAATCACAGCAATCAATATTATATTTTTCCAAAATACTTTTAAAATTATATTAATATATTTAAATTTTATTTTTATTAGTGTTAGAGAAGAATTTCTTTTAGTTATAAAGAGAATGGGTTGATTATTATATATTTATATCTGGGAATTTGCATATATTTTAAATATTATTATCTTAAAAATATATCTGATATTCATAAGTACTTTATATATAGTAGTCAAAAAGATGTATTTGAAATTCATAAGTATTTTATATATAGCAGTTAAGGTAATAATATTATTGATATGTAATTTATATAGCTTCAGTGGGTTTAATGGGTAAGAGCATGTGTTTCCTTTTAAGAAGTTACAAGTTCAAAATGAGAGGGGGTAGAGTATGTATGTCTTCTTAGACTTATCGGACTTAGTAGTCAAGTCACCGCACAGAGGTGAGTCCCTTCCAACAAACAAGGGGACCTAATACACCAATTTGATGTCTTAGCAATCAAATCACTGCATAGAGGTGAGTCCCTCTCCCACAAACAAGGGGGGATCTCATACACCAATTTGGTGTATATCCCACAAACAAAGGGATCTCATACACTAATTTAGTGTCTAGCTTGGCTATGACCTTCAATTTGGATAATGCTAATATTAATTATAATTTAAAATAAAATTTTAATTTATATGTAAATAATATTCATTAAAAATTTTATAGTTAAAATATTTTAAATATATAAAATTATATTTTAATTTATATGATAATAATAAATATAAAAATTTATGAATGATTTTTTAATTAAAAAAATTAACATGCTCACAAACAAATCTTTCTGATAATTATGAAAATATATGTTGTTTTAATAAATTAAAGAAAAACATTTTTAGATATGACTGTATTATATGGATGAAATTGTAATGGTTGAATTGTTTTATATATATTGAATTTATTTAAAAGGAAAATAGTTAGTAAGTTGTATATTTGTATTTTATATTTAAAAAAGTTAAATAAGAAAGTTGTTTATATTTATTTTTTAATTTAATTTTATATTGTTTTTATATGTATATCAAACTTATATGGACTATTAAGCAAACAATATTATATATTAATTTTTTATTAAAATAATCATACTATCTTAGTATTCTAATAGTATGTTGGGAGAATATAAGGGCTTCACAACATAGGAAGCACGTTTAACATTCTTTTTAAATTTTAGAAATACATTGAAACAAATTCTAAGTCACATACAACACTTTAAGGGTGTAGGAGCCTTTAATGAATTGGGTCTTATTGATTAGATTGTTTTCAAGTTAGGTCTTCTTAAACAATTCCCCTCTTGAGAAGGAACACCCCTTAATTTGAACTAGGGGAAATCATAATCTTCTAGTGTGATCACTCCTTAACTATTATTTGTCTCGATCTTTGCCAAGTCAAGTCAAATACATAGTTCATTTAACTTCTTGATGAAATCCCCCTAAGTGTGTAACCAATTCGATTAGCATTCCAAGAGTTAACTAGTTCAACAAATGTGTCAACTTCCCTTAAGCATTATATTGGATTGACATACATAATTACTTGTATATAGGTTTTTGGTCATCTTAAGTCAATAACCATCAAATGGTTCACTCTTAAAGCAAGAAAAAGGCCTCATAATCAAACTAGATATGGCAAATGCATTTGACAGGGTCAGTCATCCATATCTAATGGTTGTCCTCCAAAAACTTGGTTCCTCTAGAGAAATAGTGGAAGTCATACAAGCATGCATCTCTACTCCATGGATTTCCCCCCCTCATAAATGGAAGGCCCAGTGATTTCTTTGAAAGCACAAGAGGCCTTAGGCAAGGATGTCCTCTCTCCACCTTCCTATAAATTATAATGGAAGAAACATTAAGCAAGGCTCTGGAAAATCAAAGAAAAGAAAGAAATATCACAGGGATCAGAATAGCAAAAGGTGTAAAAACAAAAAACCACTCACTCTTTGTTGATGACACATTGTTGCTGGGAGGGGCATCAACAATAATAACAAGGAGGTTCAAAAAAGTTTTGGATGACTTTTTACATGTTTCAGGTGGGCTATTAAACAATACAAAACGTAGGATATATGGTTGGAACAGTCCTCCTAGAATTATGCAAAGGATCTCACAAATCTTTGACGTCCCTATATAGGAAAAATGGACACACTTCTTTTACCTGGGACTTCCAATTTCAAAAGAGAACATGAAGATAAAAATATGGACTAAACAAATTGAAAAAATGAAAAACAAAATACAATGATGGGGTATGAGGTGGCTGAATATGATAGGAAGGGTAATTCTAATAAAATCACTCCTTGCGGCATGAACTATCTATCAATATGCCATAATCATGGCCTCAGCAAGAGCCCACAAACAAATGGAGCTTATTTTAAGAAGCTTCATGTGGCAAGGGGGGAAGCAAGAAAACACAAAATTTAGCCTAGTCAGGTGGGAACAAGTAGTACTACCTTATGAACGAGGAGGCCTATCGATAAGGAAACTTGGGCTCATGAATGCAGCACTGGGAATGAAAATAGTATGGAGACTAATTATAGGAAAAGAGAGACAGTGGAAAAAGACTCTCATAAAATAATATATGGATAGCACCAAGAAAAGATTGCTCAATGGAAATATCCCAATAAGACCATGTACCCAAGTATGGAAGCTGGTTAAAAGAACAATTCCATTAATGAGTAGATATATTTCTATAATCCCAGGCAATGGAAAAACAACTTTAATTTGGGAGGACAGAATCATGGGAAAGAACCATTACAGACTCATCCAGAAACTGAAGACATACAAGAGTGGATGAAAGATAAAGGTTTCAACACCTTACACTCTATATCTCTTTGGGATCAAAAGGAGTGGCAAGACTGGAAAAGCTTAACAATCCTGATAGATCTGGAAGGGCAATGGAGCAAAATCAGGCAGCTCTTAAAAGGGGCAGTGCCAATCCACTTTGATGAGGAAGATGCTTATCTTTGGGGCCCAAGTGGTGGACACTGCACAGTTAGGACTGGATATAAAATCCTTCGGGAACAACCAAATCAACAAGACTGGGATTCTTGGAAACTAGCTTGGAAATCAGAAAGTTTGCCTAAGATCAAAATGTTCATCAGGACTCTACGAAAAGGGAGAAAATTGACCAATGACAACCTAAGAAAAAAGGGCTTTCAAGGCCCGACACAATGAACTTTACGCATGCAGGATGAAGAAAATATTCAACACTTATTCCAAGAATTCACCAATGCTAAAGAATGTTGGCAGCAACTGATAAGTCCTTTGGAAATAAGAATAAATTTTGAACAGCCCTTGCTGAACTTTCTTCAGACCCTCGAGAAGGCCTATCCATACACAACAAAGAAGAAAGTCACAATTCAGAGGATATGGAAGTGCATCCTAGTTTTTCTATGTTGGAAAATTTGGTTGACTCGAAATAAGTGCATTTTCAAAAATAAAATTCCAAGGATAGGGAAGACCCTCTCAAAAACATGGGGTTTAACTTCTGAAATCCTCAATGTCAAAGGAACAGCACCAACAGATCATGACACTCTTCACCAGGAAGAGTGATATTGGCTCAGTAAAGCCATAATAAACAATAATGGACAAAAAGGAAAGAAGAAGTTAAACTCAGGAAATATCTGGAAAATAAGAATGAGTGGAGAGAAACTGACACATTGGAGGAAAAATCAGAACAGATACTGTCTATACTTTGATGGGGCCTCAAATCATAACCCCGGAAAGGCAAGGGTAGGGGGAATAATCCTAGATCCTGATGGGAAAGAAAATGTCACATATGAATGGGTATTGGGACAAATCTCAAATAATAAGGCAAAAGCATACAACTTGCTGATGGGAACAAGAATTATTTAAAAAATGAGAAATTCAAAATCCTATCATAAAAGGTGATTTAGCCATAATAATAGAGGCAATGGAAAGAAACAAAAACCTAAGCAATGAGTTCATGAACATAATTCTTAGAAGAATAAGGAAGAACTTGGAAGGCTCTGGCAATGTAATCTTCAGACATGTCTTGAGAATTCACAATCAACAGGCAAACTATTTTGCAAACCAAGCAGTGGAAAGAAATGAAGGGCATGTTTGTGAAAACCAGGAAGAATACCATAACTCTGTTCCTTAATGAGCAACCAAAAGCATAAGTGTAAAGATCACCAAAATCAAGGAAAAGCCACAAGGATAAAAGCAATAAATCAGAAAACAATAGTCAAAAAGAAAAAAAGGACTCATCACTGCAGTAACAGCCAGGTAGTCATGGAAATGCATCAGAAAATCCATGAAACTTTAGACTCTAGTAGGAGAAACAACAAGAAGGAAGATTGCAATCATGGCCACAAGAACCATGTTGCAAACTATTTCATCAAAGGCAGGGATTGGGTGGCATTAAAGCACTACAATAAAAGAGGGTGCAATCATCGCAGAAGTAATATCAATAAAGAAATCTTCACCTTCCAGGTCAGTATAGTGCTAACTTGGCTTCAAAGCCCCTTCCTGCCTTATATAATTGCCCTCAGCATTACCTCTACTAAGCGAGAAGACTTCACATAAATATCTCTCCCCTCTTCTTACCCAGCTTGTCCACCCCATATCCCCCCATCCCCTCCGCTTCCTCCACCCAATGCCCCATTGTAGCGTAAAGCCTCTGTTTTTTCTAGATTTCGGTCCTCTCTCTGGGACCTCATTTTTACTGAAATAAAATGGAAAATTAGGACTAATAGATTAATTCGAACTTCAAATAAGCTTTCATATGCACCTAATTATATAGCTGGGTCCGCCCCCCCAAGCCTTCATCACACTGCTTCTCCATCCTCTCTTCGATCTCCGATCAAAGTTGGAACGTGGATCTGGCACCTCATTCGATGGTTGGCGATCAGCCCACCCTTCCAAACTTGTATGACTTGCTCCCATCGTCGATCTGCTCCCATCGAATCTAACGGTTCTAATCGATTTTGGGCCGACAACATGCTCAAAGATTACCCGCCTGAAAAGTGGTTTTCTCTCTCCCCTCCTCTGCTACGTGTCACCCGGTCAATGGAATCGGGAACCCTCCCCTTTTTACCACTCATGGTTTCTTATTCACTTGAAATAACACCTTCCCCTTTAATCCTGCATTTCTCATTGATTATCTTTTGAACCATTTCACCCCCGATGACCGTTGATTTGATTCATCGATGGCAGCGTCGTTTCCTCCAGACTATAGCACCTCTGATAATCTCTAATGTCCTTCCCTTGATTCCGATATTTGTGACTTAATCTAGGAAATTATTAAACTGAAAACCCCTTTCGTCGATTCCAATGGGTCGACAAAAGGAAAGTGGTCAACACTAGAAGAACGAAAAGCACCTCAAGCATTACAAATCCAACAAAGTACAACAAACAAGGAGTAGAATACAAAGCCAAAGGAAGAACAGGAAATCAACTCAAATGGAACCAGAGTGGCACATTACAAAGTTAGCAGCACAAGTAATGAAGGAGATGTTAGGACTCTGGACACCACATATCTCCACAATGGTATGATATTGTCCACTTTGGGCCTAAGCCCTCATGGATTTGTTTTTGGGCTTTACCCCAAAAGGCCTCATACCAATGGAGATATTTGTCCATCCTTATATACCCATGATCCTCCCCACTTCTAGTCAATGTGGGACTTTGGTCGTATACCAACAATCCTCCCCTCGAACAAAGGACCATCGAGCCTCCCCTCAAACGATTATCCATCCGTCCACTCTCTACCAACCAGGATTCTCCGCTCCAATGCGTTGGAAGCACACGCCTTACATGGAAGCACCACCTGCCTCAAGAGCTTGCTCTATCCCAGGTCAACTCCTCTTCACCGTGTTGGGACCAGGACACGTCCATGAAGAATCCGGAGCACACCGCCTGTCTAACCGAGCTCATCCACGGATCCCATCGTGATATTACTGGGGCCCACCACCTTTGTTCAGCATTCCGAGGATTCATCCACTTGGCTAACTTCGGGCATGGCTCTGATACCACTTGTTAGGACTCTGGACACCACATATCTCCACAATGGTATGATATTGTCCACTTTGGGCCTAAGCCCTCATGGATTTTTTTTTGGGATTTACCCCAAAAGGCCTCATACCAATGGAGATATTTTTCCATCCTTATATACCCATGATCCTCCCCACTTCTAGTCAATGTGGGACTTTGGTCGTCTACCAATAGGAGAGAACTCGGTCAATTATGAAAAGAAGAAACAGCCAACTCAGGAGAAAATAGTCTATAAGCCTTGAAAATCTGTCAGAGAACCCATGGCATGTAAATTTCTCTTTCTATTAGGTCAGTTTGTTAGGTAGTACACTAGAATACCTATAAAAATACATGAAGTCTTGAACACTAGCCTAGGATAAGAGACTACATTCCTATCTCCTGGCTTAGATGTTTTTCCTTTTCCAGTCGTTTGTAATAGGAGCTTGCTCCAACAAAGCTTTTGATAATATATCAACTACCCGACCTTGTCAAAAAAAAAAAACAATTCCCTATACAAATGAACAAACTATCCTTTTAGAAATTTAGACTCAACCATGCAATTATGATGAAAATTATGTACGTTCATGCAAGATCCTAGTTCTACTTATGTACTTAAATATGAAAATACCCATCCAAATATTTAAATTGTACTCACCTATTTATCATTAATATCAAACTTCCTAACTTAAATGATTTATGCAAATAAATCATAGAATACACAAACATTCTTCATTTAACTTAAACATGCAATAATAACATTCCAAATAACCTACCAATGTAATGATTGCAAACATAGACATACTAAGTGACCTAGTAGCTCAAACACACCATAAAAAAATCAACTCATAAAGATAAACAAACCATAAACTTAAACATACGAAATAATTTTCATATGGTAAGTAGGATAACTAATAAATATTTTACCACCATGATAAACATGTCAAAAAACATATACATCATATTCCACTTATCATATTTTTTATCCAAACCATCAATGACGCACATAAAGCTCAATGTTGAAATCACATCTGTGTATTTCCCCACTTTCTCTAGATATTTTCCATTGTCTTATTTTTTTTTAAAAGTAAAATACCTCCAAAACATAGAACAATTAAACTATCATTTTATATTTGTGTGGTCATCTAATACAATGGTCCATATATTTTCTGTGGTTTTCTTTTTTTTAAGTAAAACACCTCCAAAACATAGAACAATTAGACTATCACTTTATATTTTTGTGCTCATCTAATACAATTGTCTGAAAGTTTAACATCAGATATAACAAAAAAAACAATTTTGTGACATTAAAACTTTAAAAATAGACTAGCTACCACCACTTTATCCAGTATAACAAAATTAACAATTTTATCACATTAAAACCTTAAAAATATACTTTCTATAGGTAAAAACAAATTTAATTCACAAAAACATAGGTTAGATTCTTTGGTAATAAAAAATAAATATAAATAGAAATTCTACTTTTTTTTTGCTAAAGCTAGAGACTTTCCTTCTATTTCAATAATCCAAAAGTAAAGTTACACAAAGTACAAAAGGTCTGAATATCTCAAGGCCTACGAAGCCAAGCAGATCATACTATAAATATGTGGCCCACTACACAAACTAAATGACAAGCTAATCGACCACATGGTCCCCACATTGACAGGTTGACCCAAAGTCAAAAGCTGCACACCTCCCATCCTTAACTCGCAAAGATTACACGTACTCGTGACCCCACAAACTAGCCCGACCAGATCTAACTCTCCATTGCCACCACAGAAAAGGATGGCTCAGAGAGATTTCGAAGAGCCAAGATGAATGATCTTTAAGGTGCGATGAAGGGTGGTATGATGAACCCCACCCATGCCACGTGTTGAGAGCCAAATGGAATCACTCTCAATAAACCAAAACCATTTACCATTTGTGTGCCTCGCGATCATAAGAAAACCGCTTAAAGCCTGGTTTTCTGATCCATAAGAGAAGTGCAAAGGAGATTCCTTTGTGGGAGCATTCCAGCCTTTCATTCTGCTAAAACTGACAAAGGAGCTCGCAGCGAAGACATTCTATAACTTTAAATAAAACCTTGTGTCGCCAATCAAGAAACGACGGAGATAAGTTCCCTTACACCAGTGGAAGTTATCACCATGCAGAGTATGCTCTGTTTCAAGGAGCCGGCCACAGTGAAGTGAATGAACAGGCATAAAGAGCTTTAATCATTGCTTGCCCCTCGTGCCCAATAATCAAAAATTTCCTTGTCCTCTGTGGCTAGTGCATTGCAAAGAGCCTTTAACCTAATAGGAGGCATCTCCTGCCATTTCATTTCAATCCTGCAATCTAGATTAGTTACTCCTTGGTTGGCCAGTAGATCTGCAGGTTTATTGGTTTCCCTCCAAACATGATTGAAGCTAATTTTTCGAAGACTCAGTAAATGTTTTTGGATTCTCTAGTACACTGTATAAGTCTCCAATGTTTTGAGACCCTTTCTAGCGTTGTTCCATAACTAATTTTCTTAACTGCATTTATGGAAATCTCAGAGTCTGCTTCGATGAGGAAATTCGGCTGTGATTTAGTTTAAGAAGCTTTAGACATTGTTCCAAAGCCATTAATTCAGCCATGTTGTTGGTGGCTTTGCCTAAATTAGAGTGGAAAGTAAAAATTATTTTTCCTTCTTCATCTCTCAACACACCTCCATAGCCTGCTGTCCTCGGGTTGCTTTTTGAAGCCCCATCAATATTTCATTTCAGAAATCCTTTTGGTGGAGGATGCCAGAACTCCTTTTCCATTTCCAACACTCTTTCTTTTTTTCTAAGACCATGGTGGATGATCTCATGCATTCCCAGATGCTTGAGAGTTCTCAGTTCAAGTGCAGTGGGAGGATTCGAGGGATAACTATGCACAGTGGTGGAAACAGTTTCCTTAATCTTCTTTAATACCAATTCCATCAGGCAATGAGGAGTAGTTTTTTCATCCTTGAAAATTCTTTTATTCCGTTCCTTCCAAACATTCCAGATAATGAAGCTTGGCGTAAAGGTCCAGGCCAAATTAAGGATCTCATACTCTGAAAAGTTTTTTCTCCACTTATTCAGGGTGTTAATGATGCTACCTTTGTCTCTGTCAGTCTATTGAAAAATGGTGTTGAAAGAATCCCACAACCAGGTGGTATAGGTGCAGTTGTTGAGAATATGCTCCATTGTCTCCTCTTGAGCTTCACATAATTGGCATCTAGAAGGCCCCATCACCCCCCTCTTCTGAATGTTTTCCCAAGTTAATATTTTCTTGTGATGAACTAACCACATAAAAATTTTGATCTTCATCCACCCTTGGTGGCTCCAAATTTTTTGCCAGGACTTAGCCAAAATGCAGGGATCTAGGTTAAGGGTTATTCTCTTTGCTTCCTTGATGTTAAAGACGCCTTCTTTTATTTTGCCCCATCTTGACTAATCCTGCCCATCTGTAACCAAGATCTTCCTCTGCTCTAATATGTTCATGAGTTCTTCTGTTTTTTCTTTTAAGAGGTTGTTCCCTCTGTAGTTTATTTTCCTCCAGTCTCTCCATTTCTCAGAGTCATGGGGAAGATTCTAGAAATCCCTGACTTTTGATAGTCCTTGGAAATCGGTTTCCTGCTTTAAGCTTATAAAGTCCTCCCTTAACAACATTGGTTCTTGTTGTCATTTATCTTCCCGGAAGAGAGCTTGTTCTCCTGCTCTGATTTCCCAGAAGCTGTTGTTTTATACTAGGCTTCTGTTTTCCCAGGCTTTATTCCATATGTGAGAGGCTTTTATGTTCCTTGACATTCTGATAAGATCACTTGTTTGCCAGGAGCTTGCATATTTTTCTTTCCAGGTTTAAGCCCATTGAGCCCTTGGGTCTTTAACCCATCTCCACTAGAGTTTGGCTCCTAAAACATTAGCCAGAATCTCCTGATCATCTAAGCTTAGGCCTCCATGACTTTTGGGTTTACAAATTTTATCCCAAGAAAGTAGGGCCCATTTCTTTCTGGTTTCCTCCTTGCCCCAAAGAAAGTCTCTCTAAATGTTCCTGAATTGTTGTAAGACTCCTTTGGGAGCTGGTAGGGCTGATAAAAAGAAAACAGGGATAGATTGCATAACTACCTTCGTCAGAATCAACCTGCCAGCCAGGTTCAATGCTCTAAAAGTCCATTTTTTGATCTTGTCTTGCATCTCGTTGAGCATCAGTTCCCAAATACTTTTTTGCATTGGTTTATCCGTAAGGGGGGTTCCCAAATATTTTGAAGGGAGGATCTCCCTTTGTAAGCCTAGAATTTTCGAGATATTTCTTTCAATAGCTATGTTAGTGTTTAAGAAAAAAATTTGATTTGGAGAGATTTACTTCCATACCTGAAGCCAAGGAAAATTCATTTAAGATTTTTTGGTATGTTGAAGCTTCTTTGACTGTGGGGATACCCTGCAGCATGGTGTCATCCACAAATTATTGATGAGTCAAAGCTTGGCCATTCTCCATTAATTGTAGGCCCTTGATCTTACCTAAGACTTTAGCATTTTTAATGGATTGGCCCAATCCTTCCATCATGAGGATTAAGAGAAAGGGAGAGAGTGGGTCTCCCTGCCTGAGGCCTCTAGAAGGAGTGAAGATCTCTGAGGGCGAGCCGTTCACAAGAATTGAAAAGCTGGGTGAAGTAACCAAAGCCATAACCCATCTGATCTAGTCATGATCAAACCCAAAAGCAGAAAGGACCTTTTTGATGTAAATCCAGTTCACCTTGTCATACGCTTTTGCAATGTCTAATTGCATGATCATACTAGCCTACCTTTTTCTAGTGAGAGAGTGAACTACCTCGTGGTCCTAAATAATATTATCCAGGATTTTCCTTCCTTCAACATAACCAGACTGTTCCCATGAAATCAAAGAAGGAAGAAGAGGTTTGAGTCTGTTGGCCAAGATTTTGGAAATAATTTTGTAAACCACATTGCATAAAGCAATGGGTCTGAACTTATCAGGAGTCAAGGTTGAGTCCTGTTTGGGGATCAGGGAGATGAAGGAGGTGTTTAAGGCTTTCAGAATGGATCTGCTCCTTCTGGAGTCCTCCACCACATCCAAAATATCCTGTTTGACCACATTCCAGCAGGCTTTGCAAAAGTCAACATTAAAGCCATCTAGACTTGGATCTTTGCCATTCTGCATATCTTTGATTACCGCACTGACCTCTCCCTTAGTTATTGGTTTGTTCAGGTTAAAATTATCCTCTCTAGACACCATCCTGGAGATGTTATTTATTATTTCCTTGATGTGTTGGACTCTGTTTGGATTATTTTCATTTGTGATGCCTCAGAAATGTCGAACCATCATAGCTTCAATATTCTTGTGTGAGGTCTGAATCTCCCCATCTTCGTTCAATATTGAGGAGATTCTATTGTGCGTTCTATTGTCTATGGTGGAGCGGTGGAAAAATCTAGTATTTCGATCACCTTCTTTGAGCCATTGAACTCTACACTTTTGTCTCCAAAAGACTTCCTCCTATTTGCATAAATTCTCCCAATCTTGGTTGATTTTTTCAGCTTGCTAACTTTTGATTTTATCAAAACCCTCTATGATCAATGCTTGGTTTATTTCCTGCAATTTGATCTCTACTGATTTTTTGTTTACAAAAATGTTACCAAAATCCTTCTTGTTCCATTCTTTGAGTTTGATTTTTAGGTGCTTCAGTCTTTTATGGAGGAGGAACATTTTGGTGCCATGAACCTATAGATCTTCGGACCACCATTTTTCAATGTTGCCGATGAAATCTAGGTGGGAGAGCCAGTTATTCTCAAATCTGAAGGGTCTATTCCTGGGAGCATCAATTCCCTTGATTTCTAATTGAATTAGCCAGTGATCAGAGCCTCCAAATGGGAGAACTCTTGTAGATATTTCTTTATTTGTGAGCATCAGCTACTCAGAGATCAAAAATCTGTCTAACTTGGAGGCAACCTGAGCATTACCTCCTCTTTTGTTATTCCAAGTATAAATACCGTTATGCATTTCAGAGTCAACCATTTTCATGTCTTCTGTGAAAGAATGGAATCCTATTGATTCTCTAATGAGGATTCTCGTACCTCCTTTTTTTTTCTGGAAGAGATTTAATCATGTTAAAGTCTCCTCCAATGACCCAAGGGATTTCTTTATGTCTACTTCTGAGATCTACCAGGGAGTCCAGAAATCTAAGCTTCTCATCTATTCTTTGAGGACCATAGACATTCGTAACCAGGAAGGTCTCAGACATCCCCATTGGTTGAATGATAGTTGATAAGTAATTTCTCATTGCCTCCACATCTACAATGCTGACTTTTTGGATGTTCCAAAGAGTGAGAATGCCTCTAGCTATATTCTCTACTTTGACTTCTAGAAACTCATATTTGTTGAGCCAATTGTTATGTATTTGTTTTATTTCCTGAATGGAGCATTTTGTTTCCTGAATGAAGAATATGTCCTGCATTGCTAGTTTCATTCTGTTACTTAGCATTCTTTGTTTTCTTTTGCTACCTAGGCCTCTGATATTCCAAGATATGAACTTCATAATTAAAGATTTGTAAAGGAGTAACTAGTTAGATCTTTCATCTTACCCGAATCTATCATTAGCTTTCCACACTCCATTAGGAGCTCATTTTTCTTTTTTCTGCCTCTCTTCTTTCCTGGATTTCTGGTAGCTAATCCTGGATTTAGTTTCATTGTTTTCACCCCTCTGTGCTCCTATTTGTGGATTTTTTTACCTTTCTCTAGCACCCGTTCTTTATTTTTCCATAAAACAATTGTTGTATTTTGTTGCATTCTTCTTGAGGCAGAAAATCTATCCCTCCTTTGGTTCCTTGCATCATGAATCCTTCCAGATCCATGTTTTCCTTGTTGAGAATTTCTTGTAGTTCATGATCTTCCAGATATGTTTCACTTTGGGTCATTTCCTGATCCATTTCCATTTTTGTTTCACTTCTCATGGCTTCTTTTTGAGAATCGATCTCTGGAGAATGATTTTTGTCCTCTTTTTTTTCCTTTTCTTTAGCATCTACCTTCTGATATTTATTCTCTCTTGTGATTTCTTCAGTCTCTTCTAGCACTTGAAACTTATTCTGACTATCCTTCTGCCCCTCAGTATGTTGTTGCTTTGACCCCTTTTTTCCTCCCCTTCCTCTGCTAGCCACTTTCTGAAGGCTTTCTGTGTCCTTCGTTGTATTACGTTTTTCTTTGTTATCTTCTTTTCTGAGAGGGCAGTCTCTTAACAAATGCCCATGTTCATGGCATATCTGGCATCTGAAAGGGATATGTTCATAGTCTACCATCTCCACCCACTCCTCATAAAAAACTTCCAGGATGACTTCATCCGGAAGTGCTCCTGATAGATCCATTTCCACACATATCCTAGCAAAGGAGGTATATTTTCCCCTTCTTGTGGCTTCAGAAGCTTTGACATAGCGTCCTAGTTTATTGCCAATGGCTGTCAACGATTCAATTTGCCAATAATCAAGCAGTAGAGAGTAGAGCCTTACCCACACAGGAACCGAAGAGAAAGTCTCCCTCTCTGGGACAAAGTTCATTTTCCAAGGTCTCATGTAGAGACCCGCTGCAACAAAAAATAAGGTCCTCCTTCGAATATTTTGTCTTTGTCTTCGATGTTAGAGAACACTACTGTGAAGAATCCTTTTGACCCAAGATGTAGGTCAATGCTTCCTTTGGGCTTCCAATGATACTTGATCCACGTCTGCAAAGCCTTTTCAGTGGGCCATAGTCCCATAAATTTATAGATAATGGCATAGGTTCCCATATTCTCCCTGTGCTCTTGCAGTGTAGGATCATTTAATATTACTCAAGGAGTGATTTCTGCTTTTGGTTTGCAAGGTCCTTTTTATTTTTTGTCTTTTGAACCCAAACTTTTGTCTTCTTCCTCTTTGTCCTTTGTGCTACTGTTTTCTTTTGTTCTGGTCCCATCTGTTTCCTTTTCATTATCCCTGTTTCTGTCATTCATGCAGCCTTTACTACTTCCAGTTGGTGATTTTCTTCTGCTGGCTACTGCATCTTTGTAGGAGGGAGTCGTGCTCCCTCCCCTGCCACTCTCCATTAGAATCGAACACTGCTCACTATTGCAACCCTAGTCGCTTCGACTCTCCTGCGCTCCAAAAATCTAAAATGTTCAAAAGGTCGAAAGGTGAGCGGGTAAGAGAAATTCTACTTTAATAGAGAATAAAAATTAATAATTTATTAGCATCATATTTTATATAATTTTGATTATTTCTAATTAATAGTAAAAAACATATAAATTAGTTTTTATTATTAATTAAAAAGTATGTGTAAAGACAATTTCTATATTGCATAAGCAAAAATCAAAATTAATAATTCCTAAAAATTGTATATAACTTGAATTATTTCTAACTATTAAAAAACATATAAATTGGATTTTTTAACTAATAAAAATAATAATAATAATAATAATAATAAATGTTATATTGTAATTTTTAAAATATAATATAATTTTATTATTAATGTGATTGAAATAATAGACAATTTTGTGATATATTAAAAAAATAATTTTTAATAAACATGGTTTTAATTTTAATGACATTGTTTTTGGGATTAATCACATCATGTTTTTATTTTAATTATAAAGATTATATAAGTAATTCAAAAACTTATTGTTATATCTTTAAAAGAAGCCAACTGCCAACAAAAATTGGGGTGAACTGCCTTTATCTTAAACATCCTTTTACTATAGATTTTGAACCACACTTATCTTAAACTTCTTTTTTACTATAGATTTTGAGAACATGAAAGATAGAAAGGAGCAAAGTAAAAAAATATTTGCCTCAATTTTTTTTAAGTTATTCCAAAATATTTCTAATTAAGTCTCACTAGTACAACCTATTGAGAATAAGTATAGTAAGTAAGGCAACGATCAAATACCTGCAAAATTATAAACAACCTCACAAACAAAAAAAACCTATTCAAAAATATTTCTGAACTCTACAATCTAAAAAAAATTACTCAAACACTAAATATCTCAAATTAATCCTACCAAAGTGAAAAACAATAAAATACAAAAGAGCTTAGTGAATGCTCACTCCAATTAAAATTATAGGATTATGCTTCTTCCATAACAATCAATGTTCCATCTAGTGAGACAAATAGATGTGCCTTCTTTATTCATAATATATATGGAACTTCATCTGTGTCATATTCAAGAATTCAAAATTGGACCAGATAATCTATTTAGAAATTTTAATAAAAGACAAGAAACATAAAACAAAAACGTGCTAGTTCAAGCAGGAGGGAGGGGGGATCGACACACTGGACATGTAGGGCTCAGGTTCAGCTATCGGAATAAGGAACACTGGTGAAAAATATGGCGGCATTCCATCTCACTGATTTCCTCCCTCAATTGAAACAACTCCCTGAAAATTATGCACACACTCGTGTCTGTCACATGCTGGTCCGAAGCATTTATGCAAGGCACTCGCTCCATTGCGATTCTCTCCGGCACGGGGATGCTTGTGCCTGAAGACAATTCATCATCATCCATACCGATGGTGTCCATTCATGTACTTTCTGTAGGATTCTCGTCACCCCTTTCTTCCATTGGGGGAAACAACAATAAACACTAACTAAATAATAACTTTCTAAAATTACTACTACTATTATTAATTATAGATAAGTTAAACATTTAGACATTTTAAAAATATGGAACATATACTTAACCAGGGGATTCACCCCCACTTTTCCATGGAGATTCCTAATCTATAAGTTGGCTTTGTTAAAATATCATGGGCCAATACCATGACTTATCAATACCACATGCCCAAAAAACCATAGCTCATTTCATATGATTTTTTTTTTTAAATCAATAAATTAATTAAATGGGCAAAAAGGGGAGTTGAATTTCAACCTCTGATTTGTGTATACTACTATGAATATTCTAGAGTATTTAGTGGATGCTAAATCCCTACCATCCAACTAATAATTATTGATAATTAAATAAAATTTTGGAACCCCTAAATGTAAAATAGATCTTAATTTAAAACTATTATATATATTTTTTTGGAAATAATACTGAGAGGGGGGGGGGGGGGGTTGGGGAGGGTGAATCAGTATTATCAAATCAATTATTTTTCATTTCATAATCAGATTTGTATACGCTACTTCAACTATGGGAAACTGCGTATATACGCTACTGTGCCTAAAGGAACCATCATATATCAGAAAACTTAAGATTCATTAGATGTAGATCTTTAATCAGTGCATCAAGACTTCATTAAACATAAGAACAGTAAACAGGAGAAGTAAAACAGAACAGATCATCACACACATGGACACAAAGATATAAGGTGGAAACCCAATGTGGGAGAAAACCACCTGCTGCAATTTGTCTCTATCTTCTTTTAGTTAGAGACTTATTTTTACAATGATTCTATACTAGTGCAGTCTTATACCAGTACGCAGGCCACTGCCTGTAGAAGGCTACAACCTTCTCTCATTCTCCAACTTCTCCTGGAAGGGAGCTACAACCCCCTTAGCTTTTGTACTAGCTGAGGTACTAGTACGTAGGTGCTGACCTACTAAAGGCTACAACCTTCTCTTTTCTTCTAGGGACCATGTTTCATAAATTTTCAGACTAGATCCATGAATAACATTAATCAAACATCAAGTATATCTGTATCAACCAATCTCCTTTGCACCAAACAAACTGAATCAAATAGTCACTTCTCTGAATGCTGTACTCAAAAAACAGTAACAATAACTAGACACCAATTTTGAACCCAGAACATTGCAGCAATAATCAGAAGTAGCTAAAACATATTTCAAGAGACATACACTACTTCAATTTTTACAACTTGCGTGCATACACTTCTGAATTAAGGCCAACCTGCGTATACGCTGTTTTGAATTACAGAACCAGCGTGTATACACGCCTTTGCTTCGCTGAACCTGCCTACAGATCTATAAAAGATAATTCATTCTTTCAAATATTTAGACATCAGCTACACCCAGACTATCAGATTTATAGATCAAGTCATGTGCCAAATATAATAGATCAAAATCACACAAAAGATACTACTATTCAAGTCTTGAATTTTGACCCATCAATAGAACTTATCCATCTTCTTGCACTCAGGTTCCTCCTTGATTTAGATTCAGCTATGCACCATAAACCAATCACCAGTATTTCAGATCTTGCTCTTCATAAGATATTCAAATACTTGAGTCTATCCTTTGCCAAATGATCTCCTCCTTTTTATAGTCTTAGGCCTTTCTCAAACCATGGTCCAAAACCATAGAGAACCAATATTAGGGACCCAATACCTGGGTTTAATACTCTGGATGCAATACCAAGGTCCAAAACCATAGGTCCAAATACCATGGACCCAAAAAATAAGCTTTCCCACATGTACGCGCTTTTCCGTGCATGAAAATGCGTGTATACACATACACAACTTTTGATCATCAATACCGCATGTATACGTGCCTGGTTAAGAGGAACCTACGTATATGTATTTTTCTTCCATTTTGAGAGATTGAACTGTGATCTGCCATCTGAGTGAGTTGCCATCAAGGACAACACCTGTGCCATAGTGCCAAACTTGTGTCATAATGCCAACATTTTGTATATGTTTCAAATTTCTATAAATATTTTTATTTTTAATTATATGTTTATTAATTAAACTTGTATACATGTCCACCCACAATCATATTCACTTAAGAGTGTTTTTCTCATACTTTTCTCTAGGACATGTCACTATTACGTTTTTATATATTTCTGCACACAATTATACTCACTTAAGAGTGCTTTTCTCATACACTAATCCATTACATGTGATTAATTATGACAATCCTTTTTGATAAATACCAGTTGGAAACTATTTTAAATTGCAAGTCTTGTAAGTAAAATAAAATAATTGCTTGAGATCAAGGACATAGGCTTAGAGCTTTGGGAAGGAGATTGCTTAGGAGAATTGGAGGAGATGGCTATTTAATATCATTCATGAGCTCACTAGTGTGCTTTTAATAGGCTAATAACATATTTATGAAGTCAAAGGAGGTGTGTGGGCTTCCTCGAGAGGGAGAACAAACCCATACTGCTCTTGGGGCAAGCCAATAAGGAAAATAAGATTTTTGCATTAATTAGAAGCGACAGTTCCCAGCAAAGGAGGCATCTCGAGAAATGAGAACAAAAAATTGAATTGGGAGAAGTCACATTTAGATAGGACAAGTTGAGGAATAGATAGAAAGAGAGCAGCACGCTGAAAAGGAGGAAGGTCGACAATGCTTAGAAAGAACATTAGGAAGGGATATACACTCAGGCAAGAACAAAAGAAGCAAATTAATGAACAATGTTGGTAATGGAAAGACAAGGAAGAAATAAGTCACATGTGAAGGGTCAAGAGTATTTGGGTTCCTCATTTAGGGTGAAGACTTTAACTGATTTGGATTCCTAGGGTTGCAAAGGTAAATTTATGTTTTTATGGCTTAATTGATGGATTGTAGATGATTAGGTGTCTTTGGACTCCCTATTTACGGTGGAGACACTAGGAATTATTGTTGGTATAACTGATTGTTGATGGTTAATCTTTGGATTCCTAGTGTAAATTGACCGTATGACCAGTCTTCCTTTGAGCACTCCTCCTCAAGCTCTAAACCTAGCTTTGGGGTGATTGACTGCAATAAATCTTGTAATGCAATCAATCTAATGTTGGTTGGAGTGTCAAAGTCCCAACCTTAGCTTCTAGACTTCTAAATTACAAGATAAGTTGCTTATCCATGTTCCTATTTAAATGAAGGTAAAATGTATGCTTGTTACTATTAATAAAAATGCATGATATCATAAGGAATGCATATTTTATGTGTCTGTAAATGATTGGGTTTATGCCTACTTTTGACCTTTGATTAATGATCAACATGTATTGAAAATGGCACCAAATTCAATGGTTTAATTACAAGAAAGTATGCTTATAAATGTTTGTATATATATATATGTATAAGTCACTGTGGAGAATCATGGATGTGACTATGGTGAGAGAGGATTGTGTTATTTGTTGTCACTAGTTAGGTCAGTACAAATTATCTATATAAATGGCTAGTGTTGTGAATAACATGTTTCGATGTGTTTAATTAAAAAATAATTAAGCCAGTCGTGTGTGTGCACATGCGTCCGTGCATACACATGCACATATTATTGTGGCCCTCATGGATATCATTGTAATTTCTCTTATTATTCAGTGTGGTCATGCCTATGGTTGGAGGCCTTGGTTTGGAAGACTACGATATTTTCAATCTTATGCCGAAGAGTTGGGACGAGTACTTCAATAATAGTATTGAATCTCAGGATCTAGACTATTTTAAATATATCAATATGTAAATGAAATTTATGCTAAATGTTATTTAAGCTCATGAGGGATAGACTTATATATATATATATATGGAAGCCAACCGAGCATTCTTTAAGCTCATGAGGTGTGTGTGTGTGTGAAAAAAGCTCGAGAGAGAGTCACATATGCTACATATCAAAGGTGTTCCCCTTGATACATATATGTACATATAAATAAGCTCAGGAGGGATTCACTATGAAATATTCTAAGTGTTAGAGTTATAAAAGATGGTTGTTTCCATTATGTGATGAATGAGAATTCCATCTTCCCTCAGAGAGGGCCATGTATTGGTATCATAGGCCCAAAAAATACCAATTGGGTAGAGTGAGAGAGACAGAGAGTTTCCCATTATGAGATAATGGGTTTTTGTCTTAGTCTCAGCCTTGAAGCGATGGTTCTATAAGCAAGCATGTAGGGATTACAGGTCGTGGTGATTTTTCGTGGAGGCTGGGTTGGGCTCCATCTAAAAGGGCATAAAATATTTTACAAAGGAAAGTGGCATTTTGCATAAGGGTTGGGACTCTAGTGGGACCCAGCCCTAGGGTTGTGTTGGAACAATAACATGGAACTAGGGTTGATGTGTAACATAAGTGGTATTCCATGTGGTAGCCACAACTAATCATATTAGATATCCAAGAAGCTAAACAATGAGTGACATGTGACAACCTTGGAGGATACCACATGGAGGGTGTGTTATTAGCAAGATGTCATCTCGAGATGATGTTAGAATGAGAACAAAGTGACATCATCTTGGGCCTCATCCTCAATGTATATTGTTGTGATAGCGAGGAGGAGAGGATGAGGTAAACAAAGAGAAATATGGGAATTTATTGTTGCATTTGACATGGAATTTTATGCCTCGAGACCTCGATGCTTTACTATAACATCAAAGGTTGTGGTGGATGGGTAAGATTGACAAGGGGTCGAGACAAGAAATCCTCCTACCAATTGATGAGGATGGATTTATGTATCAACTTGGGATATTTGTAATGTGCACAATGCCATGAAGTGGGGAAATAACATTGAGACTAAGTATTCAATATAATGTAAAAAGGGGGCACGAAAAAAATTGAAAAGGGACCGTCTGGTGGGGCCAAGTAGGATAAGAAGTGGCTTCTACCACAATGGTATACAGATGGAAAAAGGTAGTAATGTAGCAAGGCCTATGAGGACATGACCTGCCATTGGAGACTTCAAATCTAATGTGGCAAGCCACGTGGGGCACTCTGTGAGTGCCATGTGGAAACTAAATATGATGTGGTAAGGTCTCAAAAGGGCCATGTTCAAATGACCATAACTTATTATTTGAAGCTCAGATCATGACCAAATTTATATCACCATAAATCCCTTGACGAGACAAACATGATGGTGGTGTTTATTCTAAGTTTTAAGGAAGTTAAAATTTGAGGAATTTGGTGAACCCATTTCCATGAAAGGGCCATGGAGGTAGATTTAAATTAAAGTAACACCTTGTGTTGAAAATAACAAAAATAAATTTTAAAAATAACATCAAGAAAATCCATAATTTAATTTGACTTAGTTGACTCAGTTAATTTGAGTTGGGAGTCTATCTAGAGTCATGTAGAGTGGTGTTGGAAAATCCATAGGTTAAGCAGTTTAAATGGTTTTCCTCTTAATGACATTAAATTGTGATATTTTCATTGTTAGTATTCGTTCTCTTGATTATCTTTTCTTATCATCAAGATTAATTCCAAGAAACAAGTAGAAGAGAACTCAAGATATAGGCACACTGCCAGGGAAAAACCCCCCTCGGGGGAAAAACCTAGTGATAAATTATTCCTTCAATAGATTAAATATGAGATGACCAACACCCTTACAAAATGGACTAGATTCCCTCCATCAAGTCATCTTCATCTCTGAGTTTGATCCATGTCATTTTGTGAGCACCGAGTGCTTGTCATTGAGAGGGTACCGAATCCTTTTTTATGTGGCAGTATTGAAAACTTATCATTGTCATCAAACCTTGTACCAAATCTCTCTTCATTGAGACAATGTCGAGATCTTCATCACACTGAGACCTTTGATAACATGGCACAGATTTCTTCTACCAAGAAAGTGGCACTTTGATAAGACTTCATTTATGTAGTTTGCACCAAAATATACTAAACACTGAAAGGGCAACGAAATTGTAGAAATACTATAATGTGGTCACCAAGACTTCATCACCGAAACTTCTGTAAAATGAGAGGTTCTGAATTTTTGTCCTAAGATCACTGAACTGTTCCATAGAGACCATCGAAACTACCTTTGAAATGTGAGCTACATAGATAATGAAATGTGACAAGATCAACTGGGTATATATAGTGGTTTGTCCATCATTAATGGGCCAACATGATAATTTTATAAAGAAACGTCACTGAATTGAGCCGACAAGTTGATATATGATTTTGAGGCCAACTAAAAGAGAATTATTTTAACAGTAAGTGTTGGCAAGAAAATTATAGCAGGGAAGAGACCCTAGGTTCAGGCTAAGTGGCCAACAAGGCTCTGTTGTAGTTTAGAACAATGCCGAAATTTTCACCTTACCCCAGGGGCAAGGAGTTTCACTTGAGGCATCTCGCGACCGAAGCTAGATGGAGTTGGGAGTGTTATTGAGGAAATATAAAGAACATACAACAATAGCTCAACACACTCAATGCTCTGGACTATCTAAGACTGTCATCCCGTTCATGTCATCACACAAAACTACGTATTTGTTGATCATTAATTTAAAAATTTAAAGAGCCCATAAGGAACACAACAATACAATAAGGAACCCAAATTGATTGTTTCATTAACTAGATTATAAAAGAGTATATGACATAATACAAAAGCCTCTAGGCTTGTTCATCAAATACGCAGAGAGTACTTGTCATAGAATACAAATGATAGGAATGAACATAAGTAGAGCCAAGGATACTCCTAGCTCTTCCTCAACTAGTTCGGCTCTCGGGATCCTTCCCTGGCTCACCCACTTCATCACCAACCCCTTCCTCATGCTATCTCTTGCCTTTTATCCTTTATTTTTCAATACCATTGCTAGTTCTGTTTGGTTGAATCTGCCCTCGACTGCCTTCTATTTCCCCTACTTGGTTGCCTCTGTAATCTTCTGCCACCTTGCTGCAACTGCCTAATCACTCCTAGTTCTTGTCCCTTTCCTTTGGCTATCAGCTCCACAACCTAAACCTTTTTCGCCGCCACTTGTTCTTGACCTTTCTTCCCACAAAAATCCAAAATTCAAAATGAAGAATCCAACAAGCCCCGACCACAGTCCTTTGACTCGTCCGCAAGTCAATATATCTCCAGTGTTTTCGAATTTTTTGTTACTCCTATTGGGGTCACTCCTTATTTCTTGTTGTTATGTTGGTTCCTCCTCTTGCAATGCTGCTACTTCTTCCCTTGGTTGGGTTGGTCCTTTGTGGCCTGGGTGTAGGCGATATAGACAAACGGCTAAAACCTGATATAATTTCTTCTAATTCTAATGGTTTTCTTTCTACTTCCCACACTGGAGTAACAGTCATCTATCTCTAGATAAATTGTTCATAAATTTCCCTTTTTCCTTCCAAAATCACCACACTTTCCCTCTTAATCACCCCAACCCTTATTAGCGGGAACAAATTTCATTATAAGACCTCTTATCCACTATCGGGACTATAAGTCCATAGGAATTATAAAGTACACTATCAGAGGAGTTTTAAATGGAATTAGCACGATTGTGTATAAAAAACACTATTGGTGGACTTTTACAAACGAAAGCGTTAACATATAAAATACATTATCGGCATAATTTTTCTAAAGGGACACACTAGTACTCAAAGGCACTATCGAAGATCGCTATTGGCAATTCCACATGGAACGATATGATAATATAACGCTCCTATAACCCGATGCGATAACACGCGTATTGTCGAAAATCACAATCGCTGATTTCGATAAGCTAAGCTTTTCCCGTTAAAGGCTAGTAATGCGACAGGCGCTGCGGACTCGATATAATATTACAGCCTCCTGCATAAGGTTTCGGGTCCGAAAGTCGCACTTCAGACTTTTGCACATCAAAGGGCTCGTTCCTCCCCACTTCAACTTGGCGATGCGATAATGGGTACGGCCCTGATAGGGTATCGGCTATGTTTAATAAGATTTTAGATTCGGAACTCTATTCTGGCTAAGTCTTTTCATGGTTTCCCTGTGTAAAACAGAGATTTTCTTGTGGCACTCTATAATGCAAATAAGGAAGCCTGGGCTCGCCGATATGAAGGAAACACAGTCCAAAGGCTTCAACCGAAGTGTTATTTGAAAAATAAGGCCAAATCACTGATATTAAGACTCAGAAGAAAAACAACGAAGTCAAATACATATACATATACCAGTTAACAGGCAAACACAGTTCTGATGCACAGAAAGGCTTTCGAAGGTCACAACACCTCCAAGCTTGACCAATACACAAAGAAAATTCCCTCTTCCTTTAAGAAATATGCGATAAAAGCATGCGATCAAAATCCCATTACAATAGCATCAAACTTAAATATATACTGGTTCATATTAACAACCCGATTCCTAAAACAGAGGCTTAATTTAATACAACTATCAGTTCAATGAGACATGCTCCTCGAAAATATCCACTATGCTTAATTGATCCTATCTGTTTAGTGAGGTATTCTCCTCAATAACCTCTACTCCATCTTATCTATTTAACATTTATTACAACATGATTTAGTCCTAGATTCTATCTCTATGCTAAACTAGAAAAACATGGAAATTGATGGCTAAAGGATCCCACTCCTTTGCTTGTATATTTTTTTGTGTTTTTGGAATAAATTTGAAGATTTTCCCTCCAAGTATCATGCTCCTGCATCATACTCCTGAGGACAAATTTCTTCATGGGCTCCTGTCCATGAGCTCTTCTACAGAACTGCCTAGCTTATGTAGCATGCTTTCTGTTACCCAAGTAGCTTCAGCAGTTGGTTGATCCTTCCATTTTACCAAATACTAAAAGTATCCCTATCCTCTGGTCTTCTTGAACATCTTTCTATCCAAAGTCCTTGCTAGCTGTAACTCGTTTGCTGGAGGTAACTGTTTTACCCAGTCAATCTCTTGTACCTCTTGATCTTATGGTGTATCATCTGCAGCTTCACATTCATTCTTTTACAGGTCTGCAACATTGAAAATTGGAGATATTCCAACATCAAGGGGGTAATTCAATCTCATATGCATTTGCATAAAACTTCCTTAATACTCTGCATGGTCCAATTTTCTTGAACTTTAATTTATGATACTCCCTTTTAGGAAATCTTACCTTTCTGAGGTGTGCTAATACCAAATCTCCAACCTCAAAGTTCACCTCTCTTCTTCTCATGTCTGCTCTAGTCTTGTACTTTATGTTTCTATCCTCCAGTTGTTGTTTTAGTTGTTCATGCATTTCTTGCTTTACTTAAGCAAAATCTTCTCCCTCTGCACTTCTCATCTCATCTTTTCCCAAGTTTCTCAACTCAAATACTCCTCTTGGGTGCATTCCATAAACAATATGGAATGGACTTTGTCCTGTTATCCTGTTAGATGAGTCATTATGTGCATATTCAGCTTGTGCCAACACTTGATCACACTGTTTTGGATGTTCTGTAGTAAGACTCCTTAAAAGATTGCCCAAACTCCTGTTCACAACTTCAGTCTGTCCATCAGTTTGTGGATGATAGGCAGAACTGAAACTCAATTTAGTTCCCAATTTCTTCCATAGTTTTCTCCATAAATGTCCAACAAACTTGCAATCTCTATCTAAGACAATACTCTCAAGCAACCCATGCAACCTTACTATCTCCTTGAAAAACAAATTAACAATGTGAGTAGCATCACTAGTTTTATAGCATGGAATAAAATGTGTCATTTTTGAAAATCTATCCACTACAACAAAAATTGAATCATTACCCCTTTGATTCTTTGGTAAGCCCAAAACAAAATCAATACTTACCATATCCCAAGACATATCTGGAATTGGTAATGGAACATACAAACCTGTGTTTTGGCTTCTTCCCTTTGCATATTGATAGATTTTACAAGTTCTCACATACTTTTCCACATCAGATCTCATTTTTGGCAGAAAATGAAACCTATTCAACTGTTCACAAGTCTTCTCTATACCAAAATGTCCTGCAAGTCCTCCACCATGTTTTTCTTTGATTAAATACTCCCTGATAGAACAGTTTGGTACGCACAACTGATTTCTCTAAAACGACAGTCCATATTGTAAGAAATAATCCAACCATTTACTCCTATCCATCAAAACAGGATTCTTACAAGTTTCAAATACCTCTTTAAAATCTGAATCTGTCTCATACAATTCTTTAATAAAATCAAAACCTAACACTTGAATTTGACTCTCTTGAATTAATATATTTCTCCTACTTAAGGCATTTGCAACTTTATTTGATTGGCGATTTATATGTTTCAAGACAAAATGGAAACCTTGAAGATACTCAACCCATTTAGCATGTTTCTAGCTAAGCTTTGGCTACTGCATAATCTATTGTAGTGCATGGTTATCTGAAAAAAGTATGAACTCCTTTGGCATTAGATAATGTCTCCACTTCTTTAATGACTACATAACTGCATAGAACTCTTTATCATAAGAAGAATACTTCTTTTTGGACTCATTCAATTTTTCACTAAAATAAGCTACAAGTCTATCTTCCTGACTTAAAACACCTCCAATAGCTTCTTCGTTGGCATCACACTTCACTTGGAAAGGTTTATTACAATTAGGTAGAATCAAAATAGGATTTTCAGTGATTTTCTTCTTCAATAGCTGAAAATTCTTTTCTGCTTCAGCAATCCATCTAAATGGATATTTATCCTTCTTTATGGTCTCAATAATAGGTGCATTGATCTTACTAAAATTCTTTATGAATTTCTTATAGAAACTAGCAAGACCATGAAAACTTCTTACCTCAAAAACACATTTAGGTGAAGGCCACTCCATGACTGCCTTGATCTCTTTTGGATCCATCTTCAGCCCTTCAACACCTATAACAAAACCCAAGTACACTAGCTCTTCTTTCATGAATGAACACTTCTTCAAATATAGCAATAATTTCTCTTTCTGTAGCCTTTGTAAGACGTAACTCAGATGTCTCATGTGCTTTTCCTTAGACCTTCTATAAACTAATATATTGTCCAGATATACTATTACAAATTTTCCAATAAATTCTTTAAGAAATTCATTCATGAGTCTCATAAATGTACTTGGTGCATTTGACAACCATAAAGGCATTACTCTCCACTCATACAATCCTTCATTTGTCTTAAAGGCAATTTTCCACTCATCTCCTTGTCTTATCCTTATCTAATGATACCCACTTTTAATATCTGGTTTTGTAAAATACTTTTCCCCACTCAAGCAATCCATTAAATCTTCAATCCTAGGTAACGGAAATCTGTACTTGATTGTGATTTTATTGATGGCTCTTGAATCTGTACACATTCTCCAGCCTCCATCTTTCTTTGGACTCAACACTGTTGGTACTGCACAAGGACTCAAGCTTTCTCTAATCATCCCTTTGTCAACCAGTTCTTGAACCTGCTTCCTAACCTCTTCATTTTCCGTGGGAGTCATTTTGTAAGTTGCTTTGTTAGGTATATTTGCTCCAGGAATCAAATCTATATGATGGCTGATTCTTCTAATGGGTGGCAACTCATTAGGTAAATCATTAACAATGATATCACAATATTTGTCCAACATTTCTTGAATTTCAATTGGTAAATCAGAAACTTTAGTGGAAGTCATTATTACCTTGGGCTTGCATATTACAGCAAAATTTACCTCATTCTCTTCAATCTGCTGCAAGTATTCATTTCCTCCAATAACAGAGTCTTTGGATCAGTCTTCTTTCCTGATGCATCTTCTTCTTTCATAGGTAGCAATGTATGATTGATGCCATCTTTACCAAACTTGTAGGTGTTTCTTTTTCCATCACGCATAGTTCCTCTGTCATATTGCCAAGGTCTTCCAAGCAATATGTGACACACATCCATTGGCATCATGTCACATACATTTTTGTCCTTGAATTTCAATGGGTAGTTCAAGCTGGAGGGAGGGGGGATCAATACACTAGACATGTAGGGCTCAGGTTCAGTCATGGGAATAAGAAATGCCGGTGAAAAATATGGCGGCATTTCATCTCATTGATTTCTTCCCTCAATTGAAACAGCTCCTTGCAAATTATGCAAACACTCGTGTTTGTCACATGCTAGTTCGAAACATTTATGTGAGGCACCCACTCCATTGCGATTCTCTATGGTGCGGGGATGCTTGCGCATGAAGACAATTCATTGTCATCCATACCAATGGTGGCCATTTGTGTACTTTTTGTAGGATTCTCGTCACCCCTTGATACACTAAAAAATGTCACCATGACTATTTACAGTTAGTATGGCTCTATCAACAGTCATGCTATCCTCTTAGGCAAGTCTTATGCCTCTGCTCTCCATGTCAAACTCCAAAAAGAGAGAAAGTCTTTATAAATGTATTTATCTCTGGGGACGCAGGTTCTCTCAACCTTACCTGCGGGTACGCACCCAATGTTCACAAAAGCTGCGTCTTTGGACGCTCTGTATGTAAAGGGGCAGGTGCGTCCCCCTGTAAAGGTTAAAATGCGCAAGTTTCATCTTTAAAAAGTCACTTGTGGTCATTTCTAGAGCATTCTAGAAGGTTGTTCGACGTGTATTGAGCGCCTCCAGATGGTTCATGCACTCCTACCAAAGAGGAACTTATCCCATCAATAAGGGAGCTATCCCATCCAAAGAGGGGATTATCCCATTGATGGTGGACCTGATTAACTTCTTCTTGAGCACTATAAGTACAGGCATTGGGCCAGAAGGAGGAGAGGTTGAAAGCTATACATTTCTATGGGTAGATGCTGCTGGAATTAGGACTCCCATTTAGAAGCTTGTGAGGAGAGATTGCCATCTTTGCTTGTTCTATTTGGAAGTGGGTGAGCTTTGTCAAAGTAAAGGAGAACTCTTGATGGACCCTGGGAGGGACTTGCACAACACCAAGGCTCAGGTTGTATTTGTTCCTTTTGTTACCTATTAATGCAAATGAGTCCATTCTTCTCAATAACTTGTTATTTATGAGTTGTTTCATGTACTCCTTGGTCTATGTGTTAAATATGTTTTATTCTATGAGATTATCAAGTGCTATTTAATCGTTTGATTGTTAGTGTATGCAGGTTTCAAAGTGAAGGAGGAGCTCATCCGGATCAGCGGAGCTGGACTGCTACAACAGTGTTGGATTACAGGTAGGATCTAAACACTTGATTTCCCGTATAGTAAATGCATGTTTAGAGAAGGATTGCTCTTGTTTGTCTTGTTTGTCACTAGAGAGTCTTAGGCTCCTAGGGAGGTTGGTTGTGTCCGCACAATCGACTCTTTCCGCCTGACAAATTGGCGACTCCGCTGGGGACTCCATTGATGTGAAAGTCTTTTCCTTTGTATGCAACTTTGATCTGAGAAAAGTCATTTATTTTCTGGTTTTTGGCTCTGTGACTTTGTTTTTGGGTGGGTTAGCTTAGGGTTAGATTCAATTTAGTTTTTCTTGAATTTTCCAGTAGGACGCACCCTCTGAGTATTGCACAGTGCGTCCCTGGACGCACTGTCGCTGTGTGCACAGAGCGGGCCCGCACCTGGCTTAACCAGTTGCCTGCGTCCCCTGCTAAAATTTAAGAAAATTCCATTTTTTGCATTTTTTCTCTTAGATTTTGCTTTTTCTTAGTTTTTACTGCCCAGATCCATTAGTCTCCTGTCAAAGATCTTCACCTAAGCTTGTTTCATTGGCATTCCTGTTTTAAGCTTTCATCAATTGGGTGTTTTGAGTCTCTTTTTTGAGAAATTCTTGATTTGTTTTCCTTTGATCATTACTTGGAGGTTTCTCTCAGTCCTTTCACAATTTTGCATCTTTTTGCTTTCGTTTTTGCAAAAAAATTTCCCCCTCATTCGTCGGGGGGGGGGCTAAATTGTGTATGAGTGTTAATCGCCTTTGAGTGTTTTTATTTTTTGATCTTTGGAACTCTCACCCAATTTTCTCAACTTGCACTTGATTGGTTCTTAGATTACATTAGAATCATCTTGTGTTTGAGAATTCTCTTGCATAGATCACATTTGCATAATTAGAATTCTCATTTTCAGAATATGAATGAAAAATGTGCATAGATTACATTTGCATACTTTTCAAGAGAATTGTGCATCGATTACAATTGCATAGTTTACATTCTGGAAAATAAATCGTAGATTTAGATCAGTTTTCTTTGATTTGAATTTACACAAAAATAAAAAATAGAAAAAATGGTTTGGAATTGATTTGCATTAGTTTTTCTTGATAAAATTAGTGCATTAGAGAATTTGTTATATTTTCTCTTAGTGATCAATTTTTTGCATTGTTGGAAGTGAATGGAAACTCTCTCCTTACTTTAGTTAGGATTCATCGAATTGAAAGGATTGCATTATCATATTCGATTGCATTCAGTTGAGTCGGGTCATAACACCATTGGTTTCATATCCATTTACCCATTTGAGTAATAACAGCCTAAATAACACAACGCTTAATTAAAATTCATCTAGTAATTTTTACATTTCTAGGGCTCTGAAACACCAATATAGATCAGGCTAGTGTCTTGGAGTAGGAGAGTAATTAACTCTCCAAGACAGCAAAACCAAACAAGTAGCTCATCTTGTGGTAGGATAAATCCAATTGTTTCATTTGTATTCTGGGAAAGCTCCTCTTAAAGGAGAAGCACGAGCTCGTGTCCGAACCAGTGAGGGGATCAATCCTCCCTCGTTGGGAACGACGCCAGACATGCACGTATTACAAATGGTAAACCTCAGATTAACCATTGTCGAGGAGCCAGGGGTCACTTGTCAGTAAACCTTGGATTATTGTCAAGGAGTCGGCAAGGGGATTGAGCTTGATACTCTGCCCTTGCGTGCTGTCGGAGTGTAGACTGTTCCCCCAGGTGCATTTGTTGCTGTTGGTAAACTTAGTGCCCATTATCTTTAGGGTTCTACCCAAGGTGACGGTGGAGGGAAGATCCCACTGTACCTGAAGCAGACGTCGGCTAGACTCACTTGGATTTTCTGGGGGGTTCACTTCACTCGAGACGGTTAAAGTGGAGGAACTTGGTCCAGTCTATTCATTAAGCAGGTTGCCGGGGTAACTGTTCCACCCGCCACTTCTGTACTGAATTCTGCGATGTTGGATTTCATCCCCAACTAGTGTTTTCGGTCCGGAAGGTTACTGTTTGTGTATGGTTTGACTCCTAGATTTGATAGCGCGTGTTAATTTGTTTGTTTTTACTTTTAGAGACCATAGGTGTGAATTGTGAATTTTAATTGTTAGGTGTGAATTGTGAATTGTTAATTTTAGTTTTAAATTGTTAATAAAATTCACTGAAGTTGAATATAATGGCAAATGTTCCGGAATTTATCAACCTAGGAACCCCTCCTAATGAGAATCCTAGTACTTTTCCTTACTTTGGAAATGTTGGTCCTCCTTATATGGCTACTTTGTCATTACCTGGATTTACAATAGGTTTACCGATATGGTTATTTTCAACTTCGTTGGCCCAAAATACTCCAATTGTTCCACCTCAACCAGATGCTTCACCTCGACAGAGTTCACCATCTCAACATTACCAACCTTCTGTTGACCCTTTACCTTCTTCGCCTAATTTTTCTTCCTCCATTTCTTCCTCTTCGCCTGGTGAAAGCCTTGATGCTAGTAACCAGGTGTCTAAGAAGAAGAAGAAAGGGAAGAAGAAGAAGAAGAAGAAGAAGAAGCAAGATAAAAACGAAGTCAACCAACCAGCCACGGCTGTAAGGGTTAGTTGTGTTGAGGAAAATTTCGACATGCATCGTAAACCCAAATACCCTTGCAGGCTTTGTAAGGGTGACCACTTCCTTGTCAATTGTCCTGGTATTCCAAAGGTCTTGGAAGTATGGTCAGAAAAATCTCATCAACTATCCATTGATCCATCAACCAGTGATAGTCAGGTTCCTGGGAAAAAGGGTAAAGTTAGGTTTCCTTGTAAGTTATGCAAAGGGAGTCATCAAACTCATATTTGCCCTCACATGGATGAAGCCTCAACATTGTTGGAAAATCTTACTGTTCCACAGCAAGAATTTCCAACTGGTTACCATAAACTTTCTCCCAACCTACCGTCAACTGACGGAGTGATTGATCTAAATTCAAGTACAGTCGATCACACTCTCCCATTGGAGAGTGAAACTCATGTCACTCAGGTTGATGATCCATTAGTTGATCAAGTGGTCAATTCAATTTCACATTCGGTCGATCCCACTTTCCCTTTAGAGAGTGAACTTCATACCGCTCAGGTTCTTCTTGTTACATCAGATTCTTCTATGCCGGGGGGCATTTCACCTGTTTCTACAGAACCCCCTCCAAGCAATGAGGTCTTTTCCTTTGATTGGAATAGACTGACAGAACCTCGTCTTCCTTCCTCCATCCCTTTCCAAATCATTGTCAAGGCTGGTGGTAGGGACATACATCGTACTCAGGTAGATGAAGGTGCTTCTGTTAGTATTTTATCCTCAACTGTTTGGAAAGCTTTGGGTTCCCCTCAGCTTGCGCCTATTACGCAGAATCTGAAAGCTTTTAACAGAACCATTAGTGAACCTTTAGGTATCCTTCCTAAGTTTTCTATTACCTTGGAAGGTAAAACTGTCTGTATTGATCTTATGGTAGTTCGAGGTCCCTTGGATTTCAATTTACTCCTTGGGCGAGACTATGTTTATGCAATGAAAGCTGTCGTATCGACACTCTTTCGCGTGATGTCTTTCCCTCACAATGGCAGTATTGTGACTGTAGACCAGCTTTCGTTCCCTAGTCTTGTTTCAACTACCAATAATATGACACCCCTAAATGTTCCTGATTCTAAAGTGGTATCTACCCTGCCACGGGTTAATTATGTGGCAACTGGTCCCATGTTTTCAGTTACCGATGTAGGTGAGCCTCTCACTGTTTGCTCATCTTCCTTTGATTTAGATTCAGTGATTGACATGGAAAACTCTATGGGATTACTTGAACACGATGTTCTTATCCCTATTGAGTCCCTTGACATGTGTTCCTTCCAGAGAACTATTCTTCCTTCTGATGAAGACCTCTTGGAAGCCATGATCAAGGTGTGTCCATTGACATGTCTTTCTTCCAGTTGGAAGCCATAATCAGTGTCCGCGAGGATAGTTTTTTCCTGTATCAACCTCGTTAAAAAATGAAATAGGCTGCAACGAGGAAAGTTCCTTTTACTGTGTCAACCTCGTTAAAAAATGAATCAGTGGGTGCGAGGACAGTTCCTTTTCCTATGCCAACCTCGTTAAAAAATGAAACAGGTGTCCGTGAGGATAGTTTGTTCCCATCTCAACCTCATTAAAAAATGAAACTGGATGTAGTGAGGAAAGTTTCTTTTACTGTGTCAACCTCGTTAAACAATGAATCAGTGTGTACGAGGATAGTTTTTTCCTGTATCAACCTCGTTAAAAAATGAAACAGGTTAGTATGAGGATAGTTCTTTTACTGAGTCAACCTCATTAAAAAATGAATCAGCTAGATTTTAGGATATGTAGATAGATTGTAGAAAGTAAGATTACGAGGAAAGTTCCTGTTACTGAGTCAACCTCGTTAAAAAATGAATCAGGTATGAGGATAGTTCTTTTCTTGTGTCAACCTCCTTAAAAATGAAACAACTCCCTTTTCAAAGTAAATATTGAAAGTAAACCTTCATTCCATCCATCTGGGTGAATGCAATGAAGCCTGGGGCGCATGTACCTCGCTTTGCATCGTTATGCTGGGGGCATGCGAACTTTTGGAGCATAGTTCCTTGTCTTGTGTCAAGCTCGTTTAAAAATGAAACAAGGAGTCTTGAGCATAGTTCCTTATCTTGTGTCAAGCTCGTTAAAAAATGAAACAAGAGTAGGTTAAGTAGGTAGATTGTAGAGAATAGTTATGAGCATAGTTCCTTGTCTTGTGTCAAGCTCATTAAAAAATGAATCAAAGATTTTAGAGCATAGTTCCCTTTCTTGTGTCAAGCTCGTTAAAAAATGAATCAAGGTTTTTAGAGTAGAGTTTTTGTTAGGTAGATTGTAGAGAGTAGTTACGAGCATAGTTCCTTATCTTGTGTCAAGCTCGTTTAAAAAATGAAACAAGGGTTTGAGGATAGTTCTTTTCCTGTGTCAACCTCACTAAAAAATGAAACAACTCCCACAAGTCTTTCCAAGATCTTGAAAGTAAAGCTTCATTCCATCCACCTCATTGAATGCATTGAAGCTTGGGGGGCATGTACCTTGATTTGCGTCATTATGCTAGGGGCATGTGGACTTATAACAAGCATAGTTTTTCGTTTCAAGCTTGCGTAAACATGAAACCGAATCCGAGCATAGTTCTTTTCCTGTGTCAAGCTCGTTAAAAAATGAAACAAATCCTCCTCTACTTGAGTCGAGAGATTGACGAGATCTTATAAATGTTAAGTTTTTAGGTTAGTTATTTCAGTTTTTTGCATAATTTTCTTATAGTTTTAGGTCGAGTCTTTCAAATGATCTCGTACTTGAACCTTCATTTCATCCACCGTAGTTGAATGAAATGAAGCTGGGGGGGCATGCGCTCTAGCAGTTACGCTTAGGCGGCATCAAGCACAGTTTTCCCTCTGTTTCAAGCTTGTGAAAAAATGAAACTACTTTAGAAGCATAGTTTTTATCTGTTTCAAGCTTTTGTAAAAATGAAACCTATCTCGATTCAATTTCAGTTATTTTCAAGACTCGTTAAACTCATGAAAATCCCGAGATTATTTTGCTATCTTTCATTCTCGTAAAACAAACGAAAATGCCGAGTTCTTTCCGTCTTTTCCTGCTCGTAAATTAAATTGAAAGTCGGCCATATGAGTACATTTTTATCATTTTTTCGAACTCATCAAAATTTATGAAAAAGTGAAAACCATGAGTACATTTTTATCCCTTTTTCGAACTCGTTAAAACTTACGAAAAAGTGAAACCTTGGAGTTCTCTTTTAAGCCCCTTTCAGACTCCTAAAACATGAAAAGATTGCCGAGCGTTTCTTTTACACTCGTTAAAACGGAATTAAAAGACGGTCCCCTTATAGCTCTTTTCTGACCGTAAAAACAGGAAAAGATTGCCGGTTTTTGTCGTTTCAAACTCGATACGGAAATAAAACGACATGTCCTTGATCGCTTTTTACTTTTCAGGTCAGAGACACTAATCACGAAAGTACTCCTTGGTCGCAAGATCAAGCGGTTCTCTCAGGTATTATTTTATACTTTTTCGGGCTTGGGAGACACAAATTTACGAAAAAGTTCACCTTGGAGTCTTCTTTAGTTTTTTCAGACTCTCTAAAAATGAAAAACGCCGAGTTTCTCCTATACTGGACTCGTTAAAATTTCACAGTAAAGGACCTGTTCAATTACAAACAGGAACGGACCACTCCTTCTTAGGGTCCGAATCTAAACTAAGTTGGACTCATCCGAAGGATGAGCTTATAATCAAGCATATGTTATCCTCCTCAAGCTTGTTAAAAATAAAGAGGTACTTGCCAGAAATGGTGGGGGAAAAGAGAGAAGAATGAGCCTATTTGTTATCTTTTGTCTCAGAAGAAACTTTATTACCACTCTTGGGCACGACACTTTTCATTCACCTGGGTTGGGAAATCCTTTACCTCACAGTTGATCAAACCACTTTGAAAGTCTTCAGCCGGGTTCCGGGGATTAACTTTGAGTTATTCATCACCAAGCCATCTGTCGTGTCGTTATGTGTTCAAGAGGTCTGCAAGCAAAACTTTCATCTGCAAAATACTTGTCATCCATTTGACCATCCCTGAGTCAGTCCTTACAGCAACATTTCTTCAACTTGAACAATGATTTCGTGTTGTGGGCTTGCCTGCAACGGGTCACTTTCTATCGACATCAGCACATTATCTAGAGAGATGACTTAGAAATCGTCAGTACCTTGAAGTCTGTATGCATCAATGGCAGGTTTCTCGCCTTTGACGTCAGTTTATATCATTGACTTTCGATCAAAGGATTCCGTGAAATGTTCGACATCAACTCATTCATTCACATCTCATGGATTGTACTGGGTACTTTGAGAACCATTGACATTACTGGTGGTCTCTCTCACGCTTGTTAACAGTTTACATCATCGACTGGTAATCAAGTGGTTTCTACCATGTTCGACATCAACTCATTTATTCGCATGGCTAGAATCGTACCAATTCGAGGAGTAGAAATGAAGACCCTGGATCTAGTTTCCACCATCCAGGCTGCGAGGAGTTTTGTATTCATTATCTAAGTAGACTAATCATAAACAGATGGCTGCGCCCATACTGTGTCTACAAAAGTCTATGATTATGATGTACTGCAAGATCATTCCTGTATCAGAGTAGTTAGTCTATTAGTTAAAGTTTTAATCTGAGTATGGGAATGCCTACCTCAGTGATGATATAATCTTATACATGTATTTTGTGTTGAAAATTGCAGGTTCTGACCAGGCTCTCCATGAGATAATCCTTGAAATGATAAAGCGCTTCACCCTTCCTAGATAATACAAAACCCTAATCTATTACAGGCTTCGCACTTTAGGGGGCAATCTGTTACACTAAAAAATGTCACCATGACTATTTACAGTTAGTATGGCTCTATCAACAGTCATGCTATCCTCTTAGGCAAGTCTTATGCCTCTGCTCTCCATGTCAAACTCCAAAAAGAGAGAAAGTCTTTATAAATGTATTTATCTCTGGGGACGCAGGTTCTCTCAACCTTACCTGCGGGTACGCACCCAATGTTCACAAAAGCTGCGTCTTTGGACGCTCTGTATGTAAAGGGGCAGGTGCGTCCCCCTGTAAAGGTTAAAATGCGCAAGTTTCATCTTTAAAAAGTCACTTGTGGTCATTTCTAGAGCATTCTAGAAGGTTGTTCGACGTGTATTGAGCGCCTCCAGATGGTTCATGCACTCCTACCAAAGAGGAACTTATCCCATCAATAAGGGAGCTATCCCATCCAAAGAGGGGATTATCCCATTGATGGTGGACCTGATTAACTTCCTCTTGAGCACTATAAGTACAGGCATTGGGCCAGAAGGAGGAGAGGTTGAAAGCTATACATTTCTATGGGTAGATGCTGCTGGAATTAGGACTCCCATTTAGAAGCTTGCGAGGAGAGATTGCCATCTTTGCTTGTTCTATTTGGAAGTGGGTGAGCTTTGTCAAAGTAAAGGAGAACTCTTGATGGACCCTGGGAGGGACTTGCACAACACCAAGGCTCAGGTTGTATTTGTTCCTTTTGTTACCTATTAATGCAAATGAGTCCATTCTTCTCAATAACTTGTTATTTATGAGTTGTTTCATGTACTCCTTGGTCTATGTGTTAAATATGTTTTATTCTATGAGATTATCAAGTGCTATTTAATCGTTTGATTGTTAGTGTATGCAGGTTTCAAAGTGAAGGAAGAGCTCATCCGGATCAGCGGAGCTGGACTGCTACAACAGCGTTGGATTACAGGTAGGATCTAAACACTTGATTTCCCGTATAGTAAATGCATGTTTAGAGAAGGATTGCTCTTGTTTGTCTTGTTTGTCACTAGAGAGTCTTAGGCTCCTAGGGAGGTTGGTTGTGTCCGCACAATCGACTCTTTCCACTTGACACCCCTTTCCTCCATTGAGGGAAACGATTTGAACACATAAAAAGTGAAAGGCAAAGGTGAAATTGAAGAATCTGGTACATGATTTTCCTCACTTTGGCCCTTTGCAGTAACAGGGTGCTCTAATGGCTGGACTGAGGCTGTATCTCCCTCTGGACTTGCAATTCTAGCGCCTATCAAACTGGTGGGAGAAGTAGGTGAATTTTGTGCCTGCTCCTCATCATTATCTTCTCCACTAGAAGTAACTGGTAATGAATCAGAAGCCTGCCAAACTATGGCAGAATTAACAGAATATGAGGGATTGACAGTATTTTGCGGTTTTCTATTGCCACTATTATTGTCTATGGACAACAAATATTGATATGTGCCATGTCCAGTATAGTCATTGTCATTGCTATTGTTGTTTTTGCTTCTGCTCCTGCTCCTGCTTTTGTTTCTATCTGCACTGTCTTGTCTATTTTCTCTTTCCATTTTTTTCAACTAAAGAAATTGTCCTCAAAAGAGAGCTGCTAGTTAGAAGAAAAAAAGGTTGCTATAACTTGAAAAATTCTTAAGGCAGAAACAGAGATTAAACCATGCTGGCCAAATTCAATCACAATAGAAAAACCTGGTTCTTGTCACTTGAACCGTGTCTCCTTAAATAGTAGATCAACAGCTACGTTGTGTTCCCCCTGAAAACATGTTGGGCCTGGGCATTGTGTTCAGCATAAGGATTTATATTTATAGCTATCCTACTTGAGTTTTCTAGTTGTTTTTCACATTTAGCAATGTCATGTGTCGTGTTTAGGTATTTTTAGAATATGCTATAAAATAAAATTTATAATTATAGTAATTTATTTTTAGAGATTATTATTGAATTATTAGAATATATTATAAAATTAAATTTATAATAATAGTAATTTATTTTAAAAATTATTAATATCAAATTATTTTAAAAATTAAATTTATAATAATAGTAATATTATTTTTTTAGTTCAAGTTATTATCTAATTAGTGTATGAAACTTTCATATATGAATTTAAAACAAAATATTTTAAAATTAATTATATTTATAGAAATATCTTAATCTGAATTCTAATTAATATATTTTAGTATCACTTTTATGTTTTTAATTATATAAAATTGAATGTGAAAAAAAATTATATTTAAAATCTTTTAATGGTAAGTATAATGGAGATATATAAATTATTATATACTTGACATAGAGTTAACACGTGATATTAAAAAATTATCAACATTAACAAAATAATACAACATGAATTTTAAATATAATCTAATATATAAAATTGAGAGTAAACAAAATTATAAAACTTTTGTAATGTTAATTATGGTGGAGATTTATGAGTCATTTCATACTTAACATGAACTTAACACATGATATTTAAAAATATATCAATATCAATAAAATATTACAATATAATTTTTAAATAAACTAATTTAACTATATAAATGATTTGTAAACACTGATAGCTATCAATCCATAATAAGCATCAAAAAACATACTCCATAATACACGTGAAGTTGCTAAAATTAAAAAAAGACAATAAACACTAACTGAATAATAACTTTTAAATTACTACTACTATTATTAATTATATATAAGTTAAACATTTACACATTTTAAAATTATGGAACATATACTTAACCATGGGGTTCGCCCCCACTTTGCCATGGAGATTCCTAATCTATAAGTTGGCTTTGTTAAAATATCATGGGCCAATACCATGACTTATCAATACCACATGCCCAAAAAACCATAACTCATTTCATATGATTTTTTTTAAATTAATAAATTAATTAAATTCACAAAAAGGGGAGTTGAATTTCAACCTCTGATTTGTGTATACTAGCATGAATATTCTAGAGTACTTAGTGGATGCTAAATCCCTACCATCCAACTAGTAATTATTGATAATTAAATAACATTTTGGAACCCCTAAATGTAAAATAATCTTAATTTAAAACTTTGTATATGTTTCACATTTCTATAAATATTTTTATTTCTAATTATATGTTTATTAATTAAAATTGTATATATGTCCACCCACAATGATATTCACTTAAGAGTGTTTTTCTCATACTTTTCTCTAGGACATGTCACTATTACTTTTTTATATATTTCTGCTCACAATTATACTCACTTAAGAGTTCTTTTCTCATACACTAATCCATTACATGTGATTAATTATGACAATCCTTTTTGATAAATCCCAGTTGTAAATCATTTTAAATTGTAAGTCTTGTAAGTAAAATAAAAGAATTGTCTGAGATCAAGGACATAGGTTTAGAGCTTTGGGAAGGAGATTGCTTAGGAGAATTGGAGGAGATGGTTATTTAATATCATTCATGAGCTCAATAGTGTGCTTTTAATAAGCTAACAACATATTTATGAAGTCAAAGGAGGTGTGTGGGCTTCCCCAAGAGGGAGAACAAGCCCATACTGCTCTTGGGGAAATCCAATAAGGAAAATAGGATTTTTGCATTAATTAGAAGCGACAGTTCCAACAGATGAGGCCTCTCGAGAAATGAGAACAAAAAATTGAATTGAGAGAAGTCACATTTAGATAGGACAAGTTGAGGAATGGATAGAAAGGTAGCAACATGCTAGAAAGGAGGAAGGTCGACAGCGCTTAGAAAGAACATTAGGAAGGAACATAAACTCAGGAAAGAGAAAAAGAAGCAAATCAGTGAACAATGTTGGTATTGGAAAGACAAGGAAGAAATAAGTCACATGTGAAGGGTTAAGAGTACTTGGGTTCCTCATTTAGGTTGGAGACTTTAACTGATCTGGATTCCTATGGTTGCAAAGGTAAATTTGTGTTTTTATGGCTTAACTGATGGATTGTAGATGATTAGGTGTCTTTGGACTACCTATTTAGGGTGGAGACACTGGGAATTATTGTTGGTATAATTGGGTGATGATGGTTTAATCTTTGGATTCCTAGTGTAAATTGACTGTATGACCAATCTTCCTTTGAGCACTCCTCCTCAAGCTCTAAACCTAGCTTGGGGGTGAACTACAAGAAATCTTGTAATGTAGTCAATCTAATGATGGTTGGAGAGTCAAAGTCCCAATCTTAGTTTCTAGACTTCTAAATTACAAGATAAGTTGCTTATCCATGTTCCTGTTTAAATGAAGGTAAATTGTATGCCTGTTACTGTTAATAAAAATGCATGATATCATAAGGAATGCATATTTTATGTGTCTGTAAATGATTGAGTTTATGCCTGCTTTTGACCTTTGATTAATGATCAACATGTATTGAAAATGGCACCAAATTCATTGGTTTAATTACAACAAATTAGCTTATAAATGTTTGTATATATATATATATATATATATATATATATATATATATATATATATATATATATATATATATATATATATATATATATAGATATATATATATATATAAGTCACTGTGGAGAATCATGGATGTGACTATGGTGAGAGAGGATTCTGTTATTTGTTGTCACTATTTAGGTATGTACAAATTATGTATATAAATGGTTTGTGTTGTGAATAACATGTTTCAATTTGTTTAATTAAAAAAGAATTAAGCCAGTCATGTGTGTGCACATGCGTCTGTGCAGACACATGCACATATGATTGTGGCCCTCATGGATATCATTGTAATTTCTCTTATTGTTGAGTGTGGCCATGCCTATGGTTGAAGGTCTTGGTTTGGAAGACTATGATAATTTCAATCTTATGCCGAAGAGTTGGGACGAGTACTTCAATAATAGTATTGAATCTTAGGTTCTAGACTATTTTAAATATATCAATATGTAAATGAAATTTTTGCGAAGTGTTATTTAAGCTCATGATGGATAGACTTATATGTCTATATATATATATATATATATATATATATGGAAGCCAACCGAGCATTGTTTAAGCTCATGAGGTGTGTGTGTGTGTGAACAAAGCTCGAGAGAGAGTCACATATGCTACGTATCAAAGGTGTTCCCCTTGATACATCTATGTACATATAAATAAGTTCAGGAGGGATTCACTGTGAAATATTCTAAGTGTTAGAGTTATAAAAGAGGGTTGTTTCCATTATGTGATGAATGAGAATTTTGTCTTCCCTCAGAAAGGGCCATGTATTGGTATCATAGACCCAAAAAATACCAGTTGGGTAGAGTGAGAGAGAAAGAGAGTTTCCCATTATGAGATAAATGGATCTTTGTCTTAGTCTTAGCCTTCAACCAATGGTTCTATAAGCAAGGATGTAGGAATTACAAGTCGTGGTGATTTTTCGTGGAGGATAGGTTGGGCTCCATCTAAAAGGGTATAAAATATTTTAGAAAGGAAATGGGATTTTGCATAAGGGTCGGGACTCTAGTGGGACCCAGGCCTAGGTTTGTGTTGGCACAATAACATGGAACCAGGGTTGATGTGTAACATAAGTGGTATGCCATGTGGTAGCCACAATCGATCATATTGGATGTCCAAGAAGCTAAACAATGAGTGACATGTGACACCCTTGGAGGAGGCCACATGGAGGGTATGTTGTTAGCATGATGTCATCTCGAGATGATGCTCGCATGAGGACAAAGTGAAATCATCTTGGGCCTCATCCTCAGTGCATATTGTTGTGATAGTGAGGAGGAGAGGATGAGGTAAACAAAGAGAAATATGGGAATTTATTGTTGCATTTGACATGGAATTTTATGCCTCGAGACCTCGAGGCTTTGCTATAACATCAAAGGTTGTGGTGGATGGGCAAGATTGACAACGGGTCGAGACAAGAAATCCTCCTATCAATTGATGAGGATGGATTTATGTCTCAACTTGGGATATTTGTAATGTGCACAATGCCATGGAGTGGGGAAATAACATTGAGACTAAGGATTCATTATAATGTAAAAAGGGGGCACGAAAAAAATTGAAAAGGGCCCATTTGGTGGGGCCAATCAGGATATGAAGTGGCTTCTACCACAATGGTATACAATTGGAAAAAAGTAGTAATGTAGCAAGGCATACAAGGACATGACCTGCCATGGAAGACTTCAAATCTAATGGGGCAAGCCACGTGGGACACTCTGTGAGTACCATGTGGAAACTAAAGATGATGTCGTAAGGCCTAAAAAGGGCCATGTTCAAATGACCATAACTTATTATTTGTAGCTCGGATCATGAAAAAATTTATATCACCATAAATCCCTTGACGAGAGAAACATGATGGTGGTCTTTATTCTAAGTTTTAAAGAAGTTAAAATTTGAGGAATTTTGTGAACCCATCTCCATGACAGGACCATGGAGGTAGAGTTAAATTAAAGTAACACCTTCTGTTGAAAATAACAACAATAATTTTTAAAAGTAAAATCAAGAAAATCCATAATTTAATTTGACTTAGTTGACTCAGTTAATTCGAGTTGGGAGTCTATCTAGAGTCATGTAGAGTGGTGTTGGAAAATCCATAAGTTAAGCAGTTTAAACGATTTTCCTCTTAATGGCATTAACCTGTGATATTTTCATTGTTAGTATTTGTTCTCTTGATTATCTTTTCTTATCATCAAGATTAATTCCAAGAAACAAATAGAAGAGAACACAAGATATAGGCACACTGCTAGGGAATAACCCCCATCGAGGGAAAAACCTAGTCATAAATTATTCATTTAATAGATTAAATATGAGATGACCAAGACCCTTACAAACTAGACTAGGGTCCCTCCATCAAGTCATCCTTCATCTCTGACTTTGATCCATGTCACTGTGTGAGCACTGAGTACTTGTCACTAAGAGGGTACCGAATCCTTGTGTATGTGGCAGCATTGAAAACTTATCATTGTCATCAAACGTTGTACCAAACCTCTCTTCATTGAGACAATGTCGAGATATTCATCACACTGATACCTTTGATAACATGGCATAGATTTCTTCTACCAAGAAAGTGGCACTTTGATAAGACTTCATTTATGTAGTTTACACCGAAATATACTAACACTAAGAGGGCAACAAAATTGTTGAAATGCTATAATGTGGTCACCAAGACTTCATCACCGAAACTTTTATAAAATGAGAGGTTTTGAATTTTTGTCCTGAGATCACTGAACTATTCCATAAGGACCACCAAAACTACCTCTGAAATGTGAGCTCCATAGATAATGAAATATGACAAGATCAACTAGGTATATATAGTGGTTCGTCCATCATTAATGGGCCGGCGTGATAACTTTGAAGAGAAACGTCACTCAATTGCGCTGACATGTTGATATATAATTTTGAGGCCAACTAAAAGAGAATTATTTCAACAGTAAGTGTTGGCAAGAAAATTACAGCAAGGAAGAGACCCTGGGTTTAGGCTAAGTGGCCAACACGGCTCTGTTGTAGTTTAGAACAATGCTGAAATTTTCACCTTACTCGAGGGGCAAGGAGTCTCACTTGAGGCATGTCGTGACCAAAGCTAGATGCAGTTGGGAGGGGTATTGAGGAAATATAAAGAACATACAACAATAGCTCATCACACTCAATGCTCTGTACTATCTAAGACTGTCATCCCATTCATGTCATCACATGAAACTATGTATTTGTTGATCATTCATTTAAAATTTTAAAGAGCCCATCAAGAACACAACAATACAATAAGGAACCCAAACTGATTATTTCATTAACTGGATTATAAAAGAGTATATGACAGAATACAAAAGGCTTTAGGATTGTTCATCAAATACACATAGAGTACTTTTCATACAATACAACTAATAGGAATGAACATAAGTAGAGCTGAGGACAGTCCCAGCTCTTCCTCAACTGGTCTGGCTCTCGAGATCCTTCCCGACTTCATCACCAACCCCTTCCTCATGCTATCTCTTGTCTTTTATCCTTTGTTTTGCATTCCCATTGCTAGTTCTGTTTGGTTGACTCTGCCCTTGATTTCCTTCTATTTCCCCTACTTTGTTGCCTCTATAATCTTTTGCCACCTTGCCGCAACTGCCTAATCACTCCTAGTTCTTGTCCCTTTCCTTTGGCTATCAGCTCCACAACCTAGACCTTCTTCGCTGCCACCTGTTCTTGACCTTTCTTCCCACAAAAATCAAAAATTCAAAAGGAATGCTCCAACACACCCCGACCATAGTCCTTTGACTCGTCCCCGAGTCAATATATCTCCAATTTTATCGGATTTGTTGCTGCTCTGTTGGGATCTCTCTCCTTATTGTTTGTTGTTGTGTTGGTTCCTCCTCCCTCGACGCTGCAGCTTCTTCCCTTGGTTGGGTTGGTCCTTGGTGGCCTAGGTGCAGGCAATATAGACAAACGGCCAAAAACTAATATAATTACTTCTAATTCTAGTGTTGTTCCTTTTGCTTCCCGCATTGGAGTATCAGTCATCTATCTCTAGATAAACTGTTCATAAATTTCCCTTTTTTCTTCCAAAATGACCGCACTTTCCCTCTTAATCACCCCAACCCTTGTTAGCGGGAACAAATTTCAGTATAAGACCTCTTATCCACTATTGGGACTATAATTCCATAGGAATTATAAAATACACTATCGAAGGTGTTTTAAATGGAATTAACATGATTGTGTATAAAATACACTATCGGCAGACTTTTACAAAGGAAAGTGTTAACATATAAAATACATTATCGGCACAGTTTTTCTAAAGGGACACGCTAGTACTCAAAGGCACTATCGGCGATCGCTATCGACAGTTCCACATGGAACAGTATAATAATATAACGCTCCGATAACCCGATGCGATAACACATGTATTCTCAGAAATCTCAATCGGTGATTCCGATACGCTAAGCTTTTCCCGTTAAAGGCTAGCGATGCGACAAGCCCTGTGGACTCGATATAATACTAAAGCCTCCCGCATAAGGTTTCGATTTCGAAAGTTTCACTTTGGACTTCGTCACTTCAAAGTGCTCGGTCCTCCCCACTTCAACTTTGTGATGCAATAATGGGTGCGGACCCGATAGGGTATCGACTATGTTTAATAAGATTTTAGATTCGGAACTCCATTTTGGCTAAGCCTTTTCACGGTTTCCCTGTGTAGAATAAAGTTTTGTCTGTGGCACTCTATAATGAAAATAAAGAAACTAGGGCTCGAAGATATGAAGGAAATATAGTCCAAAGGCTTCAACCGAAGTGTTAATTAAAAAATAAGGCCAAATCACTGATATTAAGACTCAGGAGAAAAGCAAAGAAGCCAAATACATATACATATACCAGTTAATAGGTCTATACATATACATATACCAGTTCTCACATACTTTTCGACATCAAATCTCATTTTTGGCCAGAAATAAAACATGTTCAACTGTTCATAAGTCTTCTCTATACGAAAATGTCCTGCAAGTCCTCCACTATGTTTTTCTTTGATTAAATTCTCCCTCATAGAAAAATTTGGTATGCACAGCCGATTTCTCTTAAAAAACAGTCCATCTTGTAAGAAATAATCCAACCATTCACTCCTATCCATCAAAACAGGATTCTTACAAGATTCAAGTGCCTCTTTAAAATCTGAATCCGTCTCATATAATTCTTTAATAAAATCAAAACCTAACACTTGAATTTGACTCTCTTGAAGTAATATATTTCTCCTACTTAAGGCATCTGCAACTTTATTTGATTGGCCATTTATATGTTTCAAGACAAAATGGAAACCTTGAAGATACTCTACCATTTTAGCATGTTTCTGGCTAAGCTTTGGCTACTGCATAATATACTATAGTGCATGGTTATCTGAATAAAGTATGAACTCCTTTGACATTAGATAATATCTCCACTTCTTCAATGACTGCACAACTCCATAAAACTCTTTATCATAAGAAGAATACTTCTTTTTGGACTCATTCAAATTTTCAATAAAATAAGCTACAGGTATGTGTTCCTGACTTAAAACACCTCCAATAGCTTCTCCGCTGGCATCACACTTAACTTGGAAAGGTTTATTAAAATTAGGTAGAACCAAAATAGGATTTTTAGTGATTTTCTTCTTCAACAGCTGAAAATTCTTTTCTGCTTCAGCAATCCATCTAAATGGTTGTTTATCCTTCTTTATGGTCTTATTAATATGTGCATTGATCTTACTAAAATTCTTTATGAATTTCTTATAAAAACTAGCAAGACCATGAAAACTTATTACCTCAAAAAAACTTTTAGGTGAAGGCCACTCCATGATTGCCTTGATCTTTTCTGGATCCGTCTTCAGCCCTTCAACACCAATAACAAAATCCAAGTACACTAGAACTTCTTTCATGAATTAACGCTATTCAGCAATAATTTCTCTTTCTATAACCTTTGTAAGACATAATTCAGATGTCTCATGTGCTGCTCCTTAGACCTGCTGTAAACTAATATATCATCCAGATATACTATTACAAATTTTCCAATAAATTCTTTAAGAACTTCATTCATGAGTCTCATAAACGTACTTGGTGCATTTGATAACCCAAAAGGCATTACTCTCCACTCATACAATCCTTCATTTGTCTTAAAGGTGGTTTTCCACTCATCTCCTTCTCTTATCATTATCTGATGATACCCACTTTTAAGGTCTAGTTTTGTAAAATACTTTGCCCCACTCAAGCAATCCATTATATCTTCAATCCTAGGTAAAGGAAATCTGTAATTGATTGTGATTTTATTGATGGCTCTTGAATCTATACACACTCTCCAGCCTCCATCATTCTTTGGACTTAACACTGTTGGTACTGCAAAAGGACTCAAGCTTTCTCTGATCAACCCTTTGTCAAGCAGTTCTTGAACCTGATTCCTAACCTCTTCATTTTCTGTGGGAGTCATTCTATAAGCTGCTTTGTTAGGTAGATTTGCTCCAGGAATCAAATCTATATGATGGCTAATTCTTCTAATGGGTGGCAACTCATTAGGTAAATCATCAACAATGATATCATAATATTTGTCCAACATTTCTTGAATTTCAATGGGTAAATCAGAAACTTTAGTGGAAGTCATTATTACCTTGGGCTTGTAGATTACAACAAAATTTACCTCATTCTCTTAAATTTGTTGTAAGTATTCATTTCCTTCCAATAACAGAGTTTTTGGATCAGTCTTCTTTCCTGATGCACCTTCTTCTTTCATAGGCAGCAGCGTATGATTGATGCCATTTTTACCAAACTTTTAGGTGTTTCTTTTTCCATCATGCATAGCTCCTCTATCATATTGCCAAGGTCTTCCAAGTAATATGTGACACACATCCATTGGCATCACATCACATACAATTTTTTCCTTGAATTTCAATGGGTAGTTCAAGCAGGAGGGAGGGGGGATCAACACACTAGACATGTAGGACTCAGGTTCAGCCATGGGAATAAGTAACACTGGTGAAAAATATGGCGACATTCCATCTCACTAATTTCCTCCCTCAATTAAAACATCTCCCTACAAATTACACAGACACTTTTGTTTGTCATATGCTAGTCCGAAACATTTATGCGAGGCACCCGCTCCATCGCGATTTCTCTGGCGCGGGGATGCTTGCACCTAAAGACAACTCATCGTCATCCACACCAATAGTGGCCATTCGTGTACTTTCTGTAGGATTCTCGTCACCCCTTTCTTCCTGTCGTGGCGGAAAAAGTCGTTTGTGCGGACACAACTGACCTCCCTAGGAGTCTAAACTCTCTAGCGACAAACAAGACAAAATGGAGTGATCTTTCTCTAAATATACCTTTTAAAACATGAAAACTACAAGTGTTTAGGCTTACCTTATTCCAAAACGCGGTTGTTGTAGTCCGTCCTTGCCGATCCGGATGAGCTCCTCCTTCAAGTCAATTCCTGCAACCACAAACAATCAAACAATTACCAAGCACTTGCATTTCATATAATAAAACATATATTCAACATGCAGACCAAGGAACACATGAAATAACTCATTAACACAAGCTATTGAGAAAAATAAACCAGTTTGTATTAATAACGAAACAAAGAAACTCTTACAACCTGGCCTTGGTGTTGTGCAAGTTCCTCCCAGGGTCCATCAAGGGTTTTCCTCTAATTTGACAAAGCTCACCCACTTCCAAGTAGAATCAAGCAAAGACAATCTCTCCTCACAAGGTTCTAAATGGGAGTCCTAATTCCTGCAGCATTTACCCAAAGAAAATGTATAGCTCCAACCTCTCCTCCCTCTGGCTCAATGTCTTTATTTATAGTGCTGTAAAGAGGTTATTCAGGTCCACCATCAATGGGATAATCCCCCTCTTTGGGTGGGATAGCTCCCTTATTGATGGGATAAGTTCCCCCTTAATAGAGATACATGAACCAACTGGAGGCGCATCCAATTCATCAAACCGACCTCTAGAAAGTTCTAGAAGTAACCACAAGTAACTTTTTTAAGATGAAACTCGCGCATTTTGGCTTTTACAGAAGGACGCACCTGTCCCTTATCATACAGAGCGTCCAAGGACGCACCTTTTGTGAACATTGTGAGCGTCCCCGCAGGTACGGCTAGAGAGAACCTGCGACCCCAGAGATAAACACATTTTTTACAAGACTTTCTCTCTTCTTTGAGTTTGAGATGGATAGCAGAGGCATAAGACTTGCCTAAGAGGGTAGCATGACTGTTGATTTGAGCCATACTAACTGTAAGTAGTCATGGTGACATTTTTTAGTGTAACAGATTGCCCCCTAAAGTGCGAAGCCTGGAATAGATTAGGGTTTGTAATTCTAGGAAGGGTGAAGCGCTTTATCATTTCAAGGATTGTCTTGTGGATGACCTGCTTGGAACCTGCAATTTTCAACACAAAATACATGTATAAGATTATATCATCACTGAGGTAGGCATTCCCATACTCAGATTCAAAACTTTAACTAATGGACTAACTACTCTCATACAGGAATGATCTTGCAATACATCATTTTTATAGACTTTTGTAGACACAGTATGGACGCAGCCATCTGTTTATGATTAGTCTACATAGATAATGAATACAAAACTCCTCGCAGCCTGGATGGTAGAAACTAGATCCAGGGTCTTCACTTCTACCTCCCGAATTGGTACGATTCTAGCCTTGTGATTAAATGATTTGATGTCGAACATGGTAGAAACCACTTGATTACCAGTCGATGATGTAAACTTTTAACAAGCGTGAGAGAGACCACCAGTAATGTCAATGGTTCTCAAAGTACCAAGCACAACCCGTGAAATGTGAATAGATGTTTTGATGTCGAACACTTCACGGAATCCTTTGATCGAAAGTCAATGATGTAAACTGACGTCAAAGGCGAGAAACCTGCCATTGATGCATGCAGACTTCAAGGTACTGTCGATTCCTAAGTCATCTTTCTAGATAATGTGCTGATGTCGATAGAAAGTGACCCGTTGCGGGCAAGCCCACAACACGAAATCATTGTTCAAGTTGAAGAAATATTGCTGTAAGGACTGACTCGGGGATGATCAAATGGATGACAAGTATTTTGCAGATGAAAGTTTTGTTTGCAGACCTCTTGAACACATAACGACACGACAGATGGTTTGGTGCTAAATAACTCAAAGTTAATCCCCTGAACCCGGTTGAAGACTTTCAAAAGTGGTTTGATTGACTGTGAGGTAAAAGATTTCCCAACCCAGGTGAATGAAAAGTGTCGTGTCCAAGAGTGGTAATAAAGTTTCTTTTGAGACAAAAGGTAACAAACAGGCTCATTCTTCTCTCTTTTCCCCCACCATTTCTGGCAAGTACCTCTTTATTTTTAACAAGCTTGAGGAGGATAACATATGCTTGATTATAAGCTCATCCTTCGGACGAGTCCAACCTAGTTTAAATTCGAACCCTAGGAAGGAGTGGTTCGTTCCTGTTTGTAATTGAACAGGTCCTCTACTGTAAAAGTTTAACGAGCCCAGTATAGGAGAAACTCGGCGTTTTTCAATTTTAGAGAGTCTGAAAAAACAAAAGGAGACTCCACGTTGAACTTTTTCGTATATTTGTGTCCCTCAAGCCCGAAAAAGTATAAAATAATACCTGGGGGAACCGCTTGATCTTGCGACCAAGGAGTACTTTCATAATAGTGTCGTTGACCTGAAAAGTAAAAAGCGATCAAGGACACGTCGTTTTATTTCCTTATCGAGTTTGAAACGACAAAAACCCGGCAATCTTTTCTTGATTTTGCGGTCAGAAAAGAGCTAAAAGGGGACCGTCTTTTAATTCTGTTTTAACGAGTGTAAAAGAAACACTCGGCGATCTTTTCATGTTTTAAGAGTCTGAAAAGGGCTTAAAAGATGACTCTGCGGTTTCACTTTTTCGTAAGTTTTAACGAGTTCGAAAAAGGGATAAAAATGTACTCATGGTTTTCACTTTTTCGTAAGTTTTAATGAGTTCGAAAAAATGATAAAAATGTACTCATATGGCCGACTTTCAATTTAATTTACGAGTAGGAAAAGACGGAAAGATCTCGGCATTTTCATTTGTTTTACGAGAATGAAAGATAGCAAAATAATCTCGGTATTTTCATGAGTTTAACGAGTCTTGAAAATAACTGAAATTGACTCGAGATAGGTTTCATTTTTACAAAAGCTTGAAATAGATAAAAACTATGCTTCAAAGTAGTTTCATTTTTTCACAAGCTTGAAACAGAGAGAAAATTGTGCTTGATGCCCCCTAAGCGTAACTGCTAGAGCGCATGCCCCCCTAGCTTCATTGCATTCAACTAAGTACAAGCTGGATGGAATGAATATTCATGAACGAGATCGTTTGAAAGACTCGACCTAAAACTGAAAAAACTAACCTAAATATACAACTTAACATCTATGAGATCTAGTCAATCTCTCGACTCAAGTAGAGGAGGATTTGTTTCATTTTTTAACGAGCTTGACACAGGGAAAGAATTATGCTCGGATTCGGTTTCATGTTTACGCAAGCTTGAAACGAAAAACTATGCTTGTTATTAGTTCACATGCCCCCAGCATAATGACGCAAATCAAGGTACATGCCCCCCAAGCTTCATTGCATTCAATGAGGTGGATGGAATGAAGCTTTACTTTCAAGATCTTGGAAAGACTTGTGGGAGTTGTTTCATTTTTTAACGAGCTTGACACAAGACAAGGAACTTTGCTCATAACTACTCTCTACAATCTACCTAACAAAAACTTTACTCTAAAAACCTTGATTCATTTTTTAACGAGCTTGACACAAGACAAAGAACTGTGCTCTAAAACCCTTGTTTCATTTTTTAATGAGCTTGACACAAGACAAGGAACTATGCTCATGACTACTCTCTACAATCTACCTACTTAACCTACCCTTGTTTCATTTTTTAACGAGCTTGACACAAGACAAGGAACTATGCTCAAGAAGTTCGCATGCCCCCAGGATAATGATGCAAAGCGAGGTACATGCCCCCCAGGCTTCATTGCATTCAACCGGCTGGATGAAATGAAGGTTTACTTTCAATATTTAACTTGAAAAGGGAGTTGTTTCATTTTTAAGGAGGTTGACACAAGAAAAGAACTGTCCTCTTACCTGATTCATTTTTTAACGAGGTTGACTCAGTAACAGGAACTATCCTCAAACCTGATTCATTTTTTAACGAGGTTGACTCAGTAACAGGAACTATCCTCAAACACACTTACTTTCTACAATCTACCTACATGACCTAAAACCTACCTGATTCATTTTTTAATGAGGTTGACTCAGTAAAAGAACTATCCTCATCAACTGATTCATTTTTTAACGAGGTTGACACAGTAAAAGGAACTTTCCTCGGACACACTGATTCATTTTTTAACGAGGTTGACACAGTAAAAGGAACTTTCCTCACCTACACTGATTCATTTTTAAACGAGGTTGACACAGTAAAAGGAACTTTCCTCACCTACACTGATTCATTTTTAAACGAGGTTGACACAGTAAAAGGAACTTTCCTCGGACACACTGATTCATTTTTTAACGAGGTTGACACAGTAAAAGGAACTTTCCTCGTACATCCAGTTTCATTTTTTAACGAGGTTGAGACAGGAACAAACTATCCTCGCACACACTGAGCATGGCTTCTAACTGGAAGAAAGACATGTCAATGGACACACCTTGATCATGGCTTCCAAGAGATCTTCATCAGAAGGAAGAACAGTTCTTTGGAAGGAACACATGTCAAGGGACTCAAAAGGGATAAGAACATCGTGTTCAAGTAATCCCATAGAGTTTTCCATGTCAATTACCGGATCTAAATCAACAGTGAGAGGCTCACTTACATCGGTAACTGAAAACATGGGACCAGTTGCCACATAATTAACCCGTGGCAGGGTAGATACCACTTTAGAATCAGGAACATTTAGGGGTGTCATATTATTGGTAGTTGAAACAAGACTAGGGAACGAAAGCTGGTCTACAGTCACAATACTGCCATTGTGAGGGAAAGACATCACGCGAAAGAGTGTCGATACGACAGCTTTCATTGCATAAACATAGTCTCGCCCAAGGAGTAAATTGAAATCCAAGGGACCTCGAACTACCATAAGATCAATACAGACAGTTTTACCTTCCAAGGTAATAGAAAACTTAGGAAGGATCCCTAAAGGTTCACTAATTGTTCTGTTAAAAGCTTTCAGATTCTGCGTAATAGGCGCAAGCTGAGGGGAACCCAAAGCTTTCCAAACAGCTGAGGATAAAATACTAACAGAAGCACCTTCATCTACCTGAGTACGATGTATGTCCCTACCACCAGCCTTGACAATGATCTGGAAAGGGATGGAGGAAGGAAGACGAGGTTCTGTCAGTCTATTCCAATCAAAGGAAAAGACCTCAGTACTTGGAGGGGGTTCTGTAGAAACAGGTGAAATGCCCCCCGGCATAGAAGAATCTGATGTAACAAGAAGAACATCAGCGGTATGAAATTTACTCTCGAAAGGGAGAGTGTGATCGACCGAATGTGACATTGAACCGACCACTTGATCAACTAATGGATCATCAACCTGAGTGACATGAGTTTCACTCTCCAATGGAAGAGTGTGATTGACTCTATTTGAAGTTAGATCAATCACTCCGTCAGTTGACGGCAGGTTGGGAGAAAGTTTACGGTAACCAGTTGGAAATTCTTGCTGTGGAACAGTAAGGTTTTCCAACAATGTTGAGGCTTCATCCATGTGAGGGCAAATGTGAGTTTGATGACTCCCTTTGCATAACTTACAAGGAAACCTAACTTTACCCTTTTTCCCAGGAACCTGACTATCACTGGTTGATGGATCAACAGAAAGTTGATGAGGTTTTTCTGACCATACTTCCAAGACCTTTGGAATGCCAGGACAATTGACAAGGAAGTGGTCACCCTTACAAAGCCTGCAAGGGTATTTAGGTTTACGGTGCATGTCGGAGTTTTCCTCAACACAACTAACACTTACAGCCATGGTTGGTTGGTTGACTTCTTTCTTATCTTGCTTCTTTTTCTTCTTCTTCTTCTTCCCTTTCTTCTTCTTCTTAGCCTCCTGGTTACTAGCATCAAGGCTTTTACCAGGCGAAGAGGAAGAAATGGAGGAAGAAAAATTAGGCGAAGAAGGTAAAGGGTCAACAGAAGGTTGGTGATGTTGAGATGGTGAACTCTGTTGAGGTGAAGCATCCGGTTGAGATGGAACAATTGGAGTATTTTGGGCCAACGAAGTTGAAAATAACCATATCGGTAAACCTATTGTAAATCCAGGTAATGACAAAGTAGCCATATAAGGAGGACCAACATTTCCAAAGTAAGGAAAAGTACTAGGATTCTCATTAGGAGGGGTTCCTAGGTTGATAAATTCCGGAACATTTGCCATTATATTCAACTTCTGTGAATTTTATTAAAAATTTAAAACTAAAATTAACAATTCACAATTCACACCTATGGTCTCTAAAAGTAAAAACAAACAAAGTAACACACGCTATCAAATCTAGGAGTCAAACCACACACAAACAGTAGCCTTCCGGACCGAAAACACTAGTTGGTGATGAAATCCAACATCGCAGAATTCAGTACAGAAGTGGCGGGTGGAACAGTTACCCCGGCAACCTGCTTAATGAATAGACTGGACCAAGTTCCTCCACTTTAACCGTCTCGAGTGAAGTGAACCCCCCAGAAAATCCAAGTGAGTATAGCCGACATCTGCTCCAGGTACAGTGGGACCTTCCCTCCACCGTCACCTTGGGTAGAATCCTAAAGATTATGGTCACTAAGGTCACCAACAATAACAAATACACCTGGGGGAACAGTCTAAACTCTGACAGCACGCAAGGGCAGAGTAGCAAGCTCAATCCCCTTACCGGCTCCTTGACAACAATCCAAGGTCTACCGATAAGTGACCCCTGGCTCCTCGACAATGGTTAATCCGAGGTTTACCGTTTGTAATACGTACTGTCTGGCGTCATTCCCAACGAGGGAGGATGGATCCCCTCACTGGTTCGGACACGAGCTCGTGCTTCTCCTTTAAGAGGAGCTTTCCCAGAGTGCAATTGAAACAATTGGATTTATTCTACTCAAGATAAACTATCTGTTTGGTTTTGTAGTCTTGGAGAGTTAAGTACTCACCTACTCCAAGACCCTAGCCTAAGCTATGTTGGTGTTTCAGAGCCCTAGAAATGTAAAAATTACTAGATGAATTTTAATTAAGCGCTGTGTTATTAAGGCTGTTATTACTCAAATGGGTAAATGGAGATGAAACCAATGGTGTTATGACCCGACTCAACTGAATGCAATCGAATATGATAATGCAATCCTTTCAATTCGATGAATCCTAACTAAAGTAAGGAGAGAGTTTCCATTCACTTCCAACAATGCAAAAAATTGATCATTAAGAGAAAATTTAACAAATTCTCTAATGCACTAATTTCATCAAGAAAAACTAATGCAAATCAATCCCAAACCAATTTTTATTTTTATTTTTGTGTAAATTCAAATCAAGGAAAGCTGATCTAAATCTACGATTGATTTTTCAGAATGTAAACTATGCAATTGTAATCTATGCACAATTCACATGAAAAGTATGCAAATGTAATCTATGCACATTTTTCATTCATATTCTGAAACTGAGAACTCTAATTATGCAAATGTGATCTATGCAAGAGAATTCTCAAACACAAGATGATTCTAATGTAATCTAAGAACCAATCAAGTGCAAGTCGAGAAAATTGGGTGAGAGTTCCAAAGATCAAAACATAAAAACACTCAAAGGCGATTAACACTCATACACAATTTAGCCCCCCCCGGCGAATGAGGGGGAAATTTTTTTGCAAAAACAAAAGCAAAAAGATGCAAAATTGTGAAAAGACTGAGACAAACCTCCAAGTAATGATCAAAGGAAATCAAATCAAGAATTTCTCAAGAAAGAGACTCAAAACACCCAATTGATGAAAGCTAAGAGTAGGAACAAGCTTAGGTGAAGGTTCTGGACAAGGGACTAATGAATCTGGGCAGAAAAAACTAAGAAAAAACAAAATCTAAAAGCAATTAAAGCAAAAATGGAGTTTTCCTAAATTTTTACAGGAAGACGCAGGCAACCCGTTAGAACAGGCGCGGGCCCGCTCTGTGCAAACGGCAACAGCGCGTCCAAAGACGCACTGTGCAGTACTCAGAGGGTGCGTCCTTCGAAAAAACTCAAGAAAAACTAAAGCTAATTCAATCCTAAGCTAACCCACCCAGATACAAGTTCACACAGTCAAAAACCAGAAAAATAAATCAATTTTCTCAGAGCAAAGTTCATTCAAAGGAAAAGACTTTCCAAACAATGGTTTCCCCAGTGGAGTCGCCAATTTGTCGTGGCGGAAAAAGTCGTTTGTGCGGACACAACTGACCTCCCTAGGAGTCTAAACTCTCTAGCGACAAACAAGACAAAATGGAATGATCTTTCTCTAAATATACCTTTTAAAACATGAAAACTACAAGTGTTTAGGCTTACCTTATTCCAAAACGTGGTTGTTGTAGTCCGTCCTTGCCGATCCGGATGAGCTCCTCCTTCAAGTCAATTCCTGCAACCACAAACAATCAAACAATTACCAATCACTTGCATTTCATATAATAAAACATATATTCAACATGCAGACCAAGGAACACATGAAATAACTCATTAACACAAGCTATTGAGAAAAATAAACCAGTTTGTATTAATAACGAAACGAAGAAACTCTTACAACCTGGCCTTGGTGTTGTGCAAGTTCCTCCCAGGGTCCATCAAGGGTTTTCCTCTACTTTGACAAAGCTCACCCACTTCCAAGTAGAATCAAGCAAAGACAATCTCTCCTCACAAGGTTCTAAATGGGAGTCCTAATTCCTGCAGCATTTACCCAAAGAAAATGTATAGCTCCAACCTCTCCTCCCTCTGGCTCAATGTCTTTATTTATAGTGCTGTAAAGAGGTTATTCAGGTCCACCATCAATGGGATAATCCCCCTCTTTGGGTGGGATAGCTCCCTTATTGATGGGATAAGTTCCCCCTTAATAGAGATACATGAACCAACTGGAGGCGCATCCAATTCATCAAACCGACCTCTAGAAAGTTCTAGAAGTAACCACAAGTAACTTTTTTAAGATGAAACTCGCGCATTTTGGCTTTTACAGAAGGACGCACCTGTCCCTTATCATACAGAGCGTCCAAGGACGCACCTTTTGTGAACATTGTGAATGTCCCCGCAGGTAAGGCTAGAGAGAACCTGCGACCCCAGAGATAAACACATTTTTTACAAGACTTTCTCTCTTCTTTGAGTTTGAGATGGATAGCAGAGGCATAAGACTTGCCTAAGAGGGTAGCATGACTGTTGATTTGAGCCATACTAACTGTAAGTAGTCATGGTGACATTTTTTAGTGTAACACTTCCATTGGGGGGAATGATCTGAACGCATAAAAGGTGAAAGGGAAACGTGAAAGTGAAGAATCTGGTAGACCATTTTCCTCACTTCGACCCTCTACAGTAATAAGGTGCTCTAATGGCTAGACAGAGGCTGTATCTCCCTTTGGACTTGCAATTCCGGTGCCTATCAGATTGGTGGGAGAAGTAGGTGAATTTTGTGCCTGCTCCTCATCATTATCTTCTCCACCAGAAGTAACTGGTAATTTTTATGAATCAAAAGCCATGCAAACTATGGCAGAATTAACAAAAGATGAGGGATTGACAGTATTTTGCGGTTTTCTGTTGCCACTGTTATTGTTTATGGACAATAAAGATTGAGATGTGCCATGGCCAGTACAATCATTGTCATTGATGTCATTGTTTCTGCTTCTGCTCCTGCTCCTGCTTTTGTTTCTATCTGCACTGTCTTTTCTATTTTCTCTTTCCATTTTTTCAACTAAAGAAATTGTCCTCAAAATTGAGCTGCTAGTTAGAAGAAAACAAGGTTCCTATAACCTAAAAAATTCTTAAGGCAGAAACAGAGATTAAACCATCCTGGCCAAATTCAATCACAATAAAAAAACCTGGTTCTTGTCACTTGAACAGTGTCTCCTTAAATAGTAGATCAACAATTGCGTTGCATTGTGTTCAACATAGGGTTTTATATTTATAGCTATCATACTTGAGTTTTCTAGCTGATTTTTACTTTTAGCAATTTCACATGTCGTGCTTAGGTATTTTTAGAATATGTTATAAAATAAAATTTATAACTATAATAGTTTATTTTTAGAAATTATTATTAAATTATTAGAATATATTAGAAAATTAAATTATAATAATAGTAATTTATTTTTAAAATTATTAATATCAAATTATTTTAAAAATTAAATTTATAATAATAATTTTAATTTTTTGAGTTGAATTTATTATCTAATTAGTGTATGAAACTTTCATATATGAATTTAAAACAAAATATTTTAAAATTAACTATATTTATAAAAATATCTTAATCTGAATTTTAATTAATATATTTTAGTATCACTTTTATGTTTTTAATTATATAAAATTGAATGTGGGAAAAAATTATATTTAAAATATTTTAATGGTACTTATGGTGGAGATATATAAATTATTATATAACTTACATAAAGTTAACACGTGATATTAAAAAATTATCAACATTAACAAAAGAATGCAATATGAATTTTAAATATAATCTAATATTAATTAAAAACAAAATATTTCACAAAATATTTCTAGAATATATTAATAAGAAAAAATATTTTAATGTTTATTTTAATCAAATTATTTTAAATTTAATTTTTTTTCTTGTAAATATATAAAATTGAGAGTAAACAAAATTATATTAAAATTTTTGTAATATTAAGTAGGGTGGAGGTTTATGAGTCATCTCATACTTAACATGAAGTTAACACATGATATTTAAAAACATATCAATGTCAATGAAATATTACAATATAAATTTTAAATAAACTAACTTAATCATATAAATGGCTTGTAAACATTGATAGATATCAATCCATAATAAACATCAAAACACATACTCCATGATACATGTCAGGTTTCAAAAATTAAAAAAAGACAGTAACACTAACTAAATAATAACTTTTTAAATTACTATTACTATTATTAATTATATATAAGTTAAACATTTATACATTTTAAAAATATGGAACATATACTTAACCATGGGATTTGCCCCCACTTTGCCATGGATATTCCTAATCTATAAGTTAGCTTTGTTAAAATATCATGGGCCAATATCATGACTTATCAATACCACATGCCCAAAAAACCATATCTCATTTCATATGATTTTTTTTAATTAATAAATTAATTAAATGGGCAAAAAGGGGAGTTGAATTTCAACCTCTGACTTGTGTATACTACTACGAATATTCTAGAGTATTTAGTGGATGCTAAATCCCTACCATCCAACTAATAATTATTGATAATTAAATAAATTTTTGGAACCGCTAAATGTAAAATAGATCTTAATTTAAAACTATTATATATATTTTGTATATGTTTCACATTTCTATAAATATTTTTATTTCTAATTATATGTTTATTAATTAAAATTGCATATATGACCACCCACAATGATACTCACTTAAGAGTGTTTTTCTCATACTTTTCTCTAGGACATGTAACTGTTACATTTTTATATATTTTTGCTCACAATTATACTCACTTAAGAGTGCTTTTCTCATACACTAATCCATTACATGTGATTAATTATGACAATCCTTTTTGATAAGTCCCAGTTGTAAATTATTTTAAATTGTAAGTCTTGTAAGTAAAATAAAATAATTGTCTGAGATCAAGGACATAGGCTTAGAGCTTTGGGAAGGAGATTTCTTAGGAGAATTGGAGGAGATGGTTATTTAATATCATTCATGAGCTCACTAGTGTGATTTTAATAAGCTAACAACATATTTATGAAGTCAAAGGAGGTGTGTGGGCTTCCCCGAGAGGGAGAACAAGCCCATACTACTCTTGGGGCAAGCCAATAAGCAAAATAGGATTTTTGCATTAATTAAAAGCGATAGTTCCAACAGAGGAGGCCTCTCGAGAAATGAGAACAAAAAATTGAATTGAGAGAAGTCACATTTATATAGGACAAGTTGAGGAATGGATAGAAAGAGAGCAGCACGCTAGAAAGGAGGAAGGCCGACAATGCTTAGAAAGAACATTAGGAACGGACATACACTCAGGAAAGAACAAAAGAAGCAAATCAGCGAACAATGTTGGTAATGATAAGACAAGGAAGAAATAATTCACATGTGAACAGTCAAAAGTATTTGGGTTCCTCGTTTAGGGTGGAGACTTTAACTGATTTGGATTCCTAGGGTTGCAAAGGTAAATTTGTGTTTTTATGGCTTAATTGATGGATTGTAGATGATTAGGTGTCTTTGGACTTTCTATTTAGGGTGGAGACACTAGGAATATATGTTGGTATAACTGGGTGGTGATGATTTAATCTTTGGATTCCTAGTGTAAATTGACTGTATGACCAGTCTTCCTTTGAGCACTCCTCCTCAAGCTCTAAACATAGCTTGGGGGTGATTGACAACAAAAAAGCTTGTAATGCAGTCAATCTAATGTTGGTTGGAGTGACAAAGTCCCAATCTTAGTTTCTATACTTCTAAATTACAAGATAAGTTACTTATCCATGTTCCTGTTTAAATGAAGGTAAACTGTATGCTTGATACTGTTAATAAAAATGCATGATATCATAAGGAATGCATATTTTATGTGTCTATAAATGATTGGGTTTATGCCTACTTTTGCACTTTGATTAATGATCAACATGTATTGAAAATGGCACCAAATTCATTGGTTTAATTACAAGAAAGAATGCTTATAAATGTTTGTATCTATATCTATATCTATATATCTATATATCTATATATATATATATATATATGTGTATGTATGTATGTATGTATAAGTCACTGTGGAGAATCATGGATGTGACTATGGTGAGAGAGGATTGTGTTATTTTTTGTCACTAGTTAGGTCTGTAAAAATTATGTATATAAATGGTTTGTGTTGTGAATAATTAAAAAAGAATTAAGCCAATCATGTGTGTGCACATGCGTCCGTGCACACACATGCACATATGATAGTGGCCCTCATGGATATCATTTTAATTTCTCTTATTGTTGACTATGATCATGCCTATGATTGGAGGCCTTGGTTTGGAAGACTACGATATTTTCAATCTTATGCCGAAGAGTTTGGACGAGTACTTCAATAATAGTATTAAATCTCAGGATCTAGACTGTTTTAAACATATCAATAGGTAAATGAAATTTATGCTAAGTGTTATTTAAGCTCATGAGGGATAGACTTTATATATATATATATATATATATATATATATATATATATATATATATATATATATATATATATATATATATATATATATATATATATATATAGATATATGGAAGCCAACCAAGCATTGTTTAAGCTCATGAGGTGTGTGTGTGTGTGTCTGAACAAAGCTCGAGAGAGAGTCACATATGCTACTTATCAAAGGTGTTCCCCTTGATACATATATGTACATATAAATAAGCTCAGGAGGGATTCACTTTGAAATATTCTAAGTGTTAGAGTTATAAAAGATGGTAGTTTCCATTATGTGATGAATGAGAATTCCATCTTCCCTCAGAGAGGGCCATGTATTGGTATCATAGGCTCGAAAAATGCCAGCTGGGCAGAGTGAGAGAGACAGAGAGTTTCTTATTATGAGATAAATGGATCTTTGTCTTAGTCTCAGCCTTGAAGCGATGGTTCTGTAAGCAAGCATGTAGGGATTACAGGTTGTTGTGATTTTTCGTGGAGGCCAAGTTGGGCTCCATCTAAAAGGGCATAAAATATTTTACAAAGGAAAATGGCATTTTGCATCAGGGTTGGGACTCTAGTGGGACCCAGGCCTGGGCTTGTGTTGGAACAATAACATGGAACTAAGGTTGATGTGTAACATAAGTGGTATACCATGTGGTAGCCACAATCGATCATATTGGATGTCCAAGAAGCTAAACAATGAGTGACATGTGACACCCTTGGAGGATGCCACATGGACGGTGTGTTATTAGCAAGATGTCATCTCGGGATGATGTTAGCATGAGAACAAAGTGACATCATCTCGGGCCTCATCCTCAGTGTATATTGTTGTGACAGTGAGGAGGAGAGGATGAGGTAAACAAAGAGAAATATGGGAATTTATTGTTTTATTTGACATGGAATTTTATGCCTTGAGACCTTGAGGCTTTGCTATAACATCAAAGGTTGTGGTGGATGGGCAAAATTGACAAGGGGTCGAGACAAGAAATCCTCCTATCAATTGATGAGGATGGATTTATGTCTCAACTTGGGATATTTGTAATGTGCACAACGCCATGAAGTGGGGAAATAACATTGAGACTAAGGATTCATTATAATGTAAAAAGGGGGCACGAAAAAAATTGAAAAGGGCCCGTCTGGTGGGGCCAAGTAGGATATGAAGTGGATTCTACCACAATGGTATACAATTGGAAAAAAGTAGTAATGTGGCAAGGCCTACAAGGACATGACCTACCATGGAAGACTTCAAATCTAATGGGGCAAGCCACATGGGACACTCTATGAGTGCCATGTGGAAACTAAAGATGATGTGGTAAGGCCTAAAAAGGGCCATGCTCAAATGACCATAACTTATTATTTGTAGCTCGGATCATGAAAAAATTTATATCACCATAAATCCGTTGATGACAAAAACATGATGGTGGTGTTTATTCTAAGGTTTAAGGAAGTTAAAATTTGAGGAATTTGGTGAACCCATTTCCATGACAGGTCCATGGAGGTAGAGTTAAATTAAAGTAACAGGTCTTGTGTTGAAAATAACAACAATAAATTTTAAAAATAACATCAAAAAAATCCATAATTTAATTTGACTTAGTTGACTCAGTTAATTTGAGTTGGGAGTCTATCTAGAGTCATGTAGAGTGGTGTTGGAAAAGCCATAGGTTATGCAGTTTAAACAATTTTCATCTTAATGACATTAACTTGTGATATTTTCATTGTTATTATTTGTTATCTTGACTATATTTTCTCATCATCAAGATTAATTCGAAGAAACAAATAGAAGAGAACACAAGATATAGGCACACTGCCAGGGAAAAACCCCCCTCGGGGGAAAAACCTAGTCATAAATTATTCCTTCAATAGATTAAATATAAGATTACCAAGACCGTTACAAACTAGACTAGAGTCCCTCCATCAAGTCATCCTTCATCTCTGAGTTTGATCCATGTCACTGTGTGAGCACTGAGTACTTGTCACTGAGAGGGTACCAAATCCTTGTTTATGTGACAAATTGAAAACTTATCATTGTCATCAAACCTTATACCAAACCTATCTTCTTTGAGACAATGTCGAGGTATTCATCACACTAAGACCTTTGATAACATGGCACCGATTTCTTCTACCAAGACAGTGGCACTATGATTAGACTTCATTTATGTAGCTTACATCAAAATATACTAACACTGAAAGGGCAACGAAATTGTAGAAATATTATAATGTGGTCACCAAGACTTCATCAACAAAACTTATGTAAAATGAGAGGTTCTGTTTTTTTTCCTGAGATCATTGAACTGTTCCATAGAGACCACCGAAACTACATCTGAAATGTGAGCTCCATAGATAATGAAACATGAAAAGATCAACTAGGTATATATAGTGGTTCATCCATCATTAATGTGCCGACGTGATAATTTTGAATAGAAACGTCACTGAATTGAGCCGACATGTTGATATATGATTTTGAGGCCAACTAAAAGAGAATTATTTCAACAGTAAGTGTTGGCAAGAAAATTACAGCAGGGAAGAGACCCTGGGTTCAAGCTAAGTGGCCAACAAGGCTCTGTTGTGGTTCAGAACAATGTCGAAATTTTCACCTTACCCGAGGGGCAAGGAGCCTCACTTGAGGCATATCGCAACCGAAGCTAGATGGAGTTGGGATGGGTATTGAGGAAATATAAAGAACATACAACAATAGCTCATCACACTCAATGCTCTGGACTATCTAAGACTGTCATCCCATTCATGTCATCACATGAAACTATTTCTTTGTTGATCATTCATTTAAAAATTTAAGGAGCCCATAAGGAACACAACAATATAATAAGGAACCCAAACTGATTATTTCATTAACTAGATTATAGAAGAGTATATGACAGAATACAAAAGGCTCTAGGCTTGTTCATCAAATGCGCAAAGAGTACTTTTCATAGAATACAATTGATAGGAATGAACATAAGCAGAACCGAGGACAGTCCTAGCTCTTCCTTAACTGGTCTGGCTCTCGGGATCCTTCCCTGGATCACCCGCTTCATCACCAACCCCTTCCTCATGTTATCTCTTTCCTTTTATCCTTTGTTTTGCTTTCCCACTGCTAGTTCTGTTTGGTTGACTCTGCCCTGGATTGCCTCCTATTTTCCCTACTTGGCTGCCTCTGTAATCTTCTGCCACCTTGCCGCAACTGCCTAATCACTCCTAGTTCCTGTCCCTCTCCTTTTTCTATCAGCTCCACAACCTAGACCTTTTTCACCGCCACCTGTTCTTGACCTGTCTTCCCACAGAAATCCAAAATTCAAAATGAAGGCTCCAACAAGCCCCAACCATAGTCCTTTGACTCGTCCTCGAGTCAATATATCTACAATGTTGTCAGATTTGTTGCTGCTCCTGTTGGGGTCTCTCTCCTTATTTTTTGTTGTTGTGTTGGTTCCTGCTCTTGTAAAACTGCTGCTTCTTTCCTTGGTTGGGTTGGTCCTTTGTGGCCTGAGTGCAAGCGATATAGACAAACAGCCAAAACCTGATATAATTTCTTCTAATTCTGGCGGTGTTCCTTCTTCTTCCTGCACTGGATATCAGTCATCTATATCTAGATAAAATTTTCATAAATTTCCCTTTTTCCTTCCATAATCACCACACTTTCCCTCTTAATCACCCCAACCCTTGTTAGCCAGAACAAATTTCATTATAAGACCTCTTATCCACTATCGAGACTATAATTCCATAAGAATTATAAAATACACTATCGGAGGGGTTTTAAATGGAATTAACACGATTGTGTATAAAATACAATATCGGTGGACTTTTACAAAGGAAACCGTTAACATATAAAATACATTATTGGCACAATTTTTCTCAATGGACATGCTAGTACTCAAAGGCACTATCGGTGATCGCTATCGGCAGTTCCACATGGAACTGTATAATAATATAACACTCTGATAACCCGATGCGATAACAAGTGTATTGTGGAACATCGCAATCGATTATTCCAATACACTAAGCTTTTCCCATTAATGGCTAGTGATGCGACAAGCCCTGTGGACTCGATATAATATTAAAGCCTCCTGCATAACGTTTCTGGTTCGAAAGTCGCACTTCAGACTTCGGTACTTCAAAGGGCTCATTCCTCCCCACTTCAACTTAGCGATGCGATAATGGGTACAGACCCGATAGGTTATCGGCTATTTTTAATAATATTTTAGATTTAGAACTCCATTCTGTCTAAGTCTTTTCATGGTTTCCCTGTGTAAAATAGAGTTTTTCCTGTGGCACTCTAAAATGCAAATAAAGAAGCCAAGGCTTTCCGATATGAAGGAAACACAGTCCAAAGGCTTCAACCGAAGTGTTAATTGAAAAATAAGGCCAAATCACTAATCTTAAGACTTAGAAGAGAAACAACGAAGCCAAATACATATACATATACCAGTTAACAGGAAAACATAGTTCTGATGCACATAAAGGCTTTTGGACGTCACCATGCCTCCGTGATCGACCAATACATAGAGAAAATTCCCTCTTCCTTTAAGAGATATGCAACCAAATCATGCGGTCAAAATCCCATTACAATAGCATCAAACTTACATATATACTGGTTCATATTAACAACCCGATTCCTAAAACAGAGGCTTAATTTAATACAACTATCAGTTCTACGAGACATGCTTCTCAAAAATCTCCACTATGCTTAATTGATCCTATATGTTTAGTGAGGTATTCTCCTCGAGAACCTCTACTACATCTTATCTATTTAACATTTATTACAACATGATTTAGTCCTAGATTCTATCTCTATGCTAAACTAGGAAAACATGGAAATTGATGGCTAAAGGATCCCACTCCTTTGCTTGTATATTTTTTTGTGTTTTTGGAATAAATTTGAAGATTTTCCCTCCAAGTCTCATGCTCCTGCATCAGACTCCTGAGGACAAATTTCTTCATGGGCTCCTGTCCATGAGCTCTTCTACAAAACTGCCTAGCTTCTGTAGCACGCTTTCTGTTACCCAAGTAGCTTCAGTAGTTGGCTGATCCTTCCATCTTACCGAATACTGAAAGTACTCCTATCCTCTGGTCTTCTTGAACACCTTATCCAAAATCCTTTCTAGCTGTAACTCTTTTGCTGGAGGTAACTATTTTACCTAGTCAATCTCTTGTACCTCTTGACCTTATGATGTATCATCTGTAGCTTCACCTTCATACTTGTACAGGTCCGAAACATTGAAAATTGGAGATATTCCAACATCAGGGGGGTAATTCAATCTCATATGCATTTGTAGAAAACTTCCTTAATACTCTGCATGGTCCAATTTTCTTGAACTTTAATTTATTATACTCCCTTTTTGGAAATCTTTCCTTTCTGAGGTGTGTTAATACCAAATCTCCAACCTCAAAGTTCACCTCTCTTCTTCTCATGTCTGCTCTAGTCTTGTACTTGATGTTCCTATCCTACAGTTGTTGTTTGACTTGTTCATGTATTGCTTGCATTTCTGAAGCAAAATCTTCTCCCTCTGCACTTCTCATCTCATCTTTTCCCAAATTTCTCAACTCAGATACTCCTCTTGGGTGCATTCCATAAACAACATGGAATGGACTCTATCCTGTACTCCTATTAGGTGAGTCATTATGTGCATATTTAGCTTGTGCCAAGACTTGATCCCACTATTTTGGATGTTCTCCAGTAAGACTCCTTAAAAGATTTCCCAAACTCTTGTTCAAACCTTTAGTCTGTCCATCAGTTTTTGGATGATAGGAAGAACTGAAACTCAATTTAGTTCCCAATTTCTTCCATAATGTTCTCCATAAATTTCCAACAAAATTGGAATCTCTATCTGAGACAATACTCTTAGGCAACCCATGCAATATTACTATCTCCTTGAAAAACAAATTAGCAATGTGAGTAGCATCACTCGTTTTATAGCATGGAATAAAATGTGCCATTTTTGAAAATCTGTCCACTACAACAAAAATTGAATCATTAACCCTTTGAGTCTTTGGTAAGCCCAAAACAAAATCCATACTTACCATATCCCAAGGCCTATCTGGAATTGATAATGGAACATACAAACCTGTGTTTGGGTTTCTTCCCTTTGCATATTGACAGATTTTACAAGTTCTCACATACTTTTCCACATCAGATCTCATTTTTGGCCAGAAATAAAACATGTTCAATTGTTCATAAGTCTTCTCTATACCAAAATGTCCTGCAAGTCCTCCACTATGTTTGCCTTTGATTAAATTCTCCCTCATAGAACAGTTTGGTATGCACAGTTGATTTCTCTTAAACAACAGTCCATCTTGTAAGAAATAATCCAACCATTTACTCCTATCCATCAAAAAAGGATTCTTACAAGTTTCAAATGCCCCTTTAAAATCTGAATCTATCTCATATAATTCTTTAATAAAATCAAAACCTAACACTTGAATTTGACTCTCTTGAAGTAATATATTTCTCCTACTTAAGGCATCTACAACTTTATTTTATTGCCCATATATATGTTTCAAGACAACATGGAAACCTTGAAGATACTCTACCCATTTAGCATGTTTCTGGTTAAGCTTTGGCTGCTGCATAATATACAGTAGTGCATGGTTATCTAAATAAAGTATGAACTCCTTTAACATTAGATAATGTCTCCACTTCTTCAATGACCACACAACTACATAGAACTCTTTATCATAAGAAGAATACTTCTTTTTGGACTCATTCAACTTTTCACTAAAATACGCTACAGGTCTATCTTCCTGAATTAAAACACCTCCAATACCTTCTCCACTCGAATCACACTTCACTTGGAAAGGTTTATTAAGATCAGGTAGAACCAAAATAGGCTTTTCAGTGATTTTCTTCTTCAACAGCTGAAAATTCTTTTCTACTTTAGCAATCCATCTAAATGGTTATTTATCCTTCTTTATGGTCTCAATAATAGGTGCATTGATCTTACTAAAATTCTTTATGAATTTCCTATAAAAACCAGCAAGACCATGAAAACTTCTTACCTCAAAAACACTTTTAGGTGAAGGCCACTCCATGATTGCCTTGATATTTTCTGGACCCATCTTCAGCCCTTCAGCACCAATAACAAAACCAAAGTATGCTAGCTCTTCTTTCATGAATGAACACTTCTTCAAATTCAGCAATAATTTCTCTTTCTGTAGCCTTTGTAAGACATAATTCAGATGCCTCATGTGCTGCTCCTTAGACCTGTTGTAAACTAATATATCGTCCAGATATACTACTACAAATTTTCCAATAACTTCTTTAAGAACCTCATTCATGAGTCTCATAAACATACTTTGTGCATTTGAAAACCCAAAAGGCATTACTCTCCAGTCATACAATCCTTCATTTGTCTTAAAGGCAGTTTTCCACTCATCTCCTTCTCTTATCCTTATCTAATGATACCCACTTTTAAGATCTAGTTTTGTAAAATACTTTCCCCACTCAAGAAATCCATTCAATCTTCAATCCTAGGTAAAGGAAATCTGTACTTGATTGTGATTTTATTGATGGCTCTTGAATCTATACACATTCTCCAGCCTCCATCTTTCTTTGGACTCAACACTGTTGGTACTGCATAAGGACTCAAGCTTTCTTTGATCAACCCTTTGTCAAGCAGTTCTTGAACCTACTTCCTAACCTCTTCATTTTCTGTGGGAGTCATTCTGTAAGCTACTTTTCTAGGTAGATTTTCTCTAGGAATAAAATATATATGATGGATGATTCTTCTAATTGGTGGCAACTCATTAGGTAAATCATCAACAATGATATCACAATATTTTTTCAACATTTCTTGAATTTCAATGGGTAAATCAGAAACTTTAGTGGAAGTCATTATTACCTTGGGCTTGCATATTACAACAAAATTTACCTCGTTCTCTTCAATCTACTGCAAGTATTCCTTTCCTCCCAATAATAGAGTTTTTGGACCAGTCTTCTTTCCTGATGCATCTTCTTCTTTCATAGGCAGCAGTGTATGATTGATGCCATCTTTACCAAACTTGTAGGTGTTTATTTTTCGATCATGCATAGCTCCTCTATCATATTTCCAAGGTCTTCCAAGCAATATGTGACACACATCCATTAGCATCACATCACATACAATTTTGTCTTTATATTTTCCCAACTGCAACTCCACTTCACATTGTTCATTTACTAACAGATGATGTCCCTTTTGTAACCATGATACCTTGTAAGGTGTTCGATGTATCTTTGTCTTCAGCTTCAATTTCTCAACTACTTCTACAAAGACCAAATTATCAGTTGCCACTATCAATGATTATCTGACAGCATTTCCCTTGAACCTTACACACTGTTCTGAACAAGGTCTTTCTTTGTATTGGTTCAGCTATCTCCTTTGTTGGCTTGAGCAAGACTTTATTGATTACCAAATATTCTCCTCTCTCATATATTTTCTTCTTCTGCCACTGTTGTTGTTGTTGTTGTTGCTTATCCCTTAACTAGAGCAACAATTGCATTCCTCTGGCTTGTTCCTGCATTCTCTGGGCACTCAAAAGCTATGTGTCCTAGTTTGTTACATCTGTAACATCTTACTTCTTTTCCTCTTCCTCTGCCTCCTCTTCCTCTAGAAAAACTCCCTCTGCCACTTGCATCACCATGCTGGGTTGAGTTGTTGCTAGCTCCATCTTTAGGTTTTGTAGATCTTCCTCTACCACCTTGACTGCCCCTTCCTCGGAAAGTACCTCTCCCTCTAGCAGATTGCTTCCTCACGAGCTTTTCTTCAGCTTTTAGTACCATCTGATAAGCTTCCTCTACTGTTTTAGGAGATAGTATACTTATCTCATCTTGAATGTCCATCCTAAGACCATTCACATATCTAGCCACCTTCTCTTCTGTATCCTGAGTTTTTCCAGCTCTTATTCTCACCTTATAGAATTCCTTTGTGTATTTTTTCACTATCATAGACCTCTGTCTAAGATTCTACATTTGTCTGAACAAGGTTTGCTAATAATTACATGGTAGAAACTTACCTCTTAGCTTTGCTACCATCCTACTCCAATTTTTGATAGGTTTCTTGCCAAGTCTCTTTCTTTTTGCCTGCACACCATCCCACTGAAGTGTTGCATGGCCTTTTAGCTTGGTGACAACAAACTTTACTTTCTTCTCATCTTCTGTTTCTTCATAGTCAAATAATTTCTCCATGCCTTTAATCATGTCTATCAATTCTTATGGATTCAGTCCTCCTTCATATATTGAAACATCAGTCTTTGGTCTAGCCATGGATCTCAACACTGATTGGAAGAATCTCATCACAAGAGTAATTGCTATAGCTTCCTCCTCTCCTTCAGCTTCAACCTCAGGCTCACTAACATCCCCATCATCTATATTTCTCCCTGTTGTTAATGGCTCTAATCTTGCTTGCATCTATTGCACAACTTCCATCACTTCAACATTTGCAACTGGTCATCCTCTTCTACCACGTACTCGTCCAACTTTGAAAGCCATATTAACCTTCCTTATTCCGCTTCTAAGATTCAATTTAGTGTCAAAAGGTTGCTGTAATAGCATTAATAGTGGCCTGGGTGCAGGCGATATGGACAAACAACCAAAAACTGATATAATTTCTTCTAATTTTGGTGGTGTTCCTTCTACTTCCTACACTGGAGTGCCAGTCATCTATCTCTAGATAGACTGTTCATAAATTTCCCTTTTTCCTTCCAAAATCACCATACTTTCCCTCTTAATCACCCAAACCCTTTTTAGCAGGAACACATTTCATTATAAGACCTCTTATCCACTATCAAGACTATAATTCCATAAGAATTACAAAATACACTATCAGAAGGTGTTTTAAATGGAATTAACACGATTGTGTATAAAATACACTATTGGCTGACTTTTACAAAGGAAAGCGTTAACATATAAAATACATTATCGGCACAGTTTTTCTAAAGGGATGCGTTAATACTCAAAGGCACTATCGGCAATCGCTATTGGCAATTCCACATGGAACAATATAATAATATAAGGCTCCGATAACCTGATGCGATAACATGTGTATTATCAGAAATTACAATCGGTGATTCCGATACACTAAGCTTTTCTCGTTAAAGGCTACTGAAGCAACAAGCCTTGCAGATTTGATATAATATTAAAGCCTCTCGCATAAGGTTTCGGGTCTGAAAGTCGCACTTCAGACTTCGGCACTTCAAAGGGCTCATTCCTCCCCACTTCAACTTGGTAATGCGATAATGGGTATGGACCCGATAGGGTATCGGCTATGTTTAATAATATTTTAGATCTGGAACTTCATTCTGACTAAGTCTTTTCACAGTTTCCCTGTGTAAAACAGAGTTTTCCTTGTGGCACTCTATAATGCAAATAAAGAAGTCAGGGATCGCCGCTATGAAGGAAACACAGTCCGAAGGCTTCAACCGAAGTGTTAATTGGAAAATAAGGCAAAATCATTGATATTAAGACTTAGAATAAAAAAAACGAAGCCAAATACATATACATATACCAGTTAACAAGCAAACACAGTTCTAATGCACATAAAGCCTTTCAGAGGTTACCATGCCTCCGGGATCGACCAATACATAGATAAAAATCCCTCTTCCTTTAAGAAATATGTGATAAAATCATGTGGTCCAAATCCCATTACAATAGCATCAAACTTACATATATACTGGTTCGTATTAACAACCAGATTCCTAAAACAAAGACTTAATTTAATACAACTATCAGTTCTACAAGACATGCTCCTCGAAAATCTCTACTATGCTTAACTGATCCTATTTGTTTAGCGAGGTATTTTCCTCAAGAACCTCTATTTTAGATTATCTATTTAATTTTTATTACAACATGATTTAGTCCTAGATTCTATCTCTATTCTAAACTAGAAAAACATGGAAATTTATGGCTAAAGGATCCCACTCCTTTTCTTGTATATTTTTTTTGTTTTTTTGGAATAAATTTGAATATTTTCCCTCCAAGTCTCATGCTCCTGCATTAGTCCTGCTATTTCTACTACACTTTGGCCTTCTTTTCCAAACGAAGGCCCCAACTGAGGTACTACAACAATCGTTTCATGGCGGAAGCGGTTATAATCCCACAATGTTGTCTACTAGACATCTGTGAGGATTTCTGCTTGTTGGAGAACTTTAGCCACTAATGTGGAGTTTGGCTGCTTGGGTTGAGCATTTTACACAGTTCTCCACTATTCTTCGACATCATCACATACCTGCCATAATGCTCTTACCTATTTATCGACCTAGGGCCTCAGGTCCTAGATTTTCTTCCTTGTTATGACCGATTTCTCCTCAATTTGTTGTACCTTGGTCTCGAGAGATGTGATCTCATCATCAATTTGATTCAGTTGGCCTTTATCCTTGTAGGTCTTGCTATCAGCGATGCATTGTTGGAGTTGTTGGAAAAGTGGATAGACTGGTTGGTTTTTCATGGCAAATCTGCCTGACCAATCATTGACTTTCTCAAGTAGCACATACCCATCTTCCAAGGCATCGGTTAGCGAAGCTTTTAGTACAATGACAGTGTTGCATTTTTGCTCGATTTTCACGATGTAGCTTGTAGTTGGATTATGCAATGCTTCTATGGTTGTATCTAAACTCTTCTTCGGCTCCTTGTTGGTGGCTACAAGTTCCATGCATGTTGTATAAATATGGTCACAACAGTTGACCAATATGATGGATGAAAAATCCTCGGGCGCTTCAATTACTAAATCAACAACCATTGGGCCAAAGTGCTCTTAGCTTCGACGTTACTTGGTCGACCTGCGATTGTAACTATTGATTAGTATGTTAGAGTTGATCTCGCTCCGTCGTGATAGTAATGATTTGTTGCTTCAGCTGCTCGTGATCGACGACCAGGTCATTGTGGATTTGTTGAGCCCTCTGAGTTCCCTGTTGGATAAATCTAAACAGCTGTGTGGAGGACCAATGTGTTAGGACATTTCGACACATAGGAAATAGTTAAGTATAACTTGGTCTAGTGTAGAGTTAGGTAAAGTGTGTTTCTTTACTATGTACTTTTTTAACTTGCAATCGGATGGTCATGATATGTTCTAGACATGAAGTGATCTAATGGTTCATTCTCTCCTTGGTATTATCAATCCTTGATCTATGGCTTAACACCCGATTGCTCCATGATCTCTATTTAAAGATCATGGAGGGTCATTTGTAGGTTAACTGTTCATGAGAGAAGCTTATGTAAATTTTCATTCTTTTATTAATAAATTTCCTAAAGCGGATGTGTTGGCTCAGGCCGTGGAGTGTTTCCCTCTTTGAGGGTTTTAACCCTATCAACAATACTGGTGTATTGATCTGTGTTCTATTTGTGAGTGGTGTCCTTTGGTGTTCTGTCTATGGAACTTACCCTGTAAATTCCTATATGGCATCGGAGCTATTTGAAGGGCGCATTCATTGGTGATCCAAATCTGAAGCCGATAGAGCTACATCTGACTGTCGTTTCCTATATATATTGTTATTGACTACTTTCAGGCCTAGAGGACTACTCTATTGTGTTAGGAGCATATTTTCCATTGAGGAACCCCTTTCGTTTGATGCGAAAATGTTTCTGGTAGCCCTAGCTACGTCATTTTTAAGATCTAGAGGTATACAATTTTTATATGCAGTTTTTAGTTATTTTCTCTCTGTTTATTTTGGTTTATTTAGCTCTTTGTTTTTTTATTACTTGATCTATACCTTTCATTTCTTTGTATACTCTTTGCCCCGCAAATCTGTGCGATTTGGGCAAACCAGAAATAGAAAGGAAGTATTTTTCTCATGCGTATGCTCTTTTCTACTGCGCCTTAGTGTGATCTTGGAAAATCAGAAACATTGAGGAAAATATTTATTTTCTAGCTAAAGCTAACTTTTCGTGTTGGTTTATGTGTTTTTTTCTTTGTAGGTAAAAAAGAGCTTTCTCAAGTAAACATGCACCCGAAAGCTTCAGTGACTAAAAAAAAAACAAACAAACAACCCCCCTTCCTCTTTTCCAAAAATTACTAACCTTTTAATCTAGCTCACTTGGTCCAAAGCTACTTTATGAGAGTAGAGGTCTTGAGTTCAAGTCTTTCTTTTTGTTGAGATAATTAGGTGAAGTTTGGAAAGGGGGCAATTTTTTTTTTTGAAATATAAGATTATCATTCATTTCCACATATTCCAACACTTCATCAGCATCTTCAACAACTTTTCTTCAAAAAGCCATAACTTCTTCATTCGGAATCCGTTTTTAGAGCCGTTTTTTTTTAATCAGCCTATTTTTTCAAGATATTTCCATTGGAACACTTAGTTTCAGCATCTATAGCTTCATTTTTTGTTAAAATGGAAATTCCATGCCAAGTTATTCTTGATAACACCAAATACTTCCAATGGTGGTCCTACATTGTGGATTTACTTAGAATTAAAGGTCTTTACAGAATAGCCTCATGCCAAGAAACCAAACCAAAAGATGAAGATAAGGTAGCCAAATTGGAAAATGGGCAAGATCAAGCACGTGGTTGATAGGAATGTTTATTTCTCCAGACCTTAGATTCCATATCGCGGGACTCGATACTCCTAATGAAGCAATGAAACAAATCACTAAAGTTTTTGGAATTAAAAATGAACTCAGAGCCCATCAACTCGAAAATGAGTTGCTTACACTGGACTCCAATAATTTTTCTTCCATTGAAGATTTTTTGTCCAAGTTCAAGACCCTTATACTTCTCTTGGAAGGTGTTAAGGGTAAGAAAGAAGATGGTAACCTTATCTATTCCATTCTTACTAAGTTGGAACCAGCCTACTCTATGTTTGTTTCCACCTTCCATTCTACAAAAGAAGCCTTCATTTCTCAAGGACAAGACTACAAGTCCCCTTCCTTTGATGCCTTTTGTGATTATTTAATAAGAGAACAAGAAGAACTCTTACATCTTGGTCTTCTTAATCTTGGAAACTCTTCTAAGAAAGCCTTAGCCGCTGAGTAGCAACTAAATTCAAAGAATCCTAAGAAGCCATATCCTAAAACGAATGGTCCTAAACCAAACAAGGGTCTTAAGAAATTTCAGTCTCAAAATGAAAAATCATTTCAACAAAATGATAAGGCAAATAAAAACAAAGGGAAGAAGATTGATAGACATTGTCACTTTTGTAATCGATATGGCCACTTAGAATCCAAATGCTTTAAGAAGACGGAAGCCTTGGAAGCAGCAATGAAGAAGCATAACATCCATTTGGAGCACTCTTCAACTTCAACTTCATCTTCAGGAATAACACTTTCTGCATGTGGTTGTCAAGCATCTCAGTCTGGCTATGCACTAAATGTATCTTCTTCTTCTCATTCTCATGAGTGGCTCATTGATTCTAGAGCTTCTTATCACATGGCCAAAAACAAAGCTGTGTTTTCTTCTTTAAATGATTGTAACACCAAAAATATATATGTTGATGATGATAGATCTCTTAGTTTTGTAGGGACTGGAACTGTTCATATAGACAATGGTCAACTTAATGATGTATTATGTGTTCCAACCTTATCTTGCAACCTTCTATCTGTATATCAGATAACTCATTCAGGTGAAGGTAAAATCGTTGAATTTCACCTCACGATGTTGTAATTAAGCACCTAAGAGATCCTAGACAGATTTTAGTTACTAGCATTGCTGATGATTCTACAAGGTTGTATAAGTTTAACGAATTTGGGTCATCAAATATTCCCTCGGTATTCGTTGCTCATAACGATGAAGTGAGCAAACTTTGGCATGAGCAATTTTGTTACTTAAACTATCACTCCCTTCATAATCTATGTAAAGAAAATATGGTGACAGGTCTTCCAATGGTATCTTGCAGTGATGGTGTTTCTTTTGGACGTGTACTCATAAAACATCACCGGGATAGTTTTGAAAAAAGTGCCTCTTGGCATGTCTCAACCCCTTTATAGCTTCTGCATAGTGATTTATGTGGTCCACTTTTGGTTGTTTCATTCTTTGGCTACAAGTATTTCTTAACTTTCATTGATGATTTCTCCATACGCACTTGGGTATACTTCTTAAAACTCAAGAGTGAAGTATTTAAAATGTTCTTGGCCTTTAAGGCCTTTGTTGAAAAACAATCTGGACATCAAATTCTTAAACTAAGATCTGATAATGGCAAAGAATATGTTAACAACAAATTCATCAACTTTTGCACTGAGAATGGAATTCAAATGCAACATATTGTTCCATATACTCCACAACAAAATGGTGTTGCTGAAAGGAAGAATCACACCTTAAATGAAATGGCTAATTGTATGCTTCAATCTAAAGGACTTAGTCTTAATTTTTGGGCAAAAACAATTAACTATGAAAATTACATAATAAATCACACTCCTACTAAGGTTTTAAAGAATATCACTCCAAAAGAAGCATGGAGCTCAATTAAACTAGATGTAATTCACTTTTATGTTTTTGGAAGTGAAGCATGGGCCCATATTCCAGATGAGAAACATAAAGCTTTAGAACCTAAGAGTGAAAACTGTATTTTTGTTGGATATTCTGAAGATGTCAAAGGATACAGACTTATTCTACTTAAGTCCAAAAATGTTCATTAGAAGAGATGTAAAGTTTGCTGAAAATATATCAGCCTACGAACCTAGTTTGGCGGATGTGCCACCTCTCTCTATCCCTTCTACTTCTGAAAATATTTCTTCTTCATATGATGACAACGAGGATGAAAATCCCCCCCACCTTCTCAGGATCCTCCTTTAGATCATTAGCTTCCAAAATGGGTCGTTGCTACTCGGGATGCAGCAGGTGCTCTTGCCGGTGATCCTACAGATCAGCATCGCACATGTTCTTAGTTCGATAGAGCCTCTTCTTTACTGGCTCAAGCTTCAGCGAATTATGATCCTAAAACCTTTGTAGAAGCTTTAGGCCATCCATATTGGGACGCAGCTATGAATGAAGAATAGCGTTCAATATTGGCAAATGATACATGGGATCTTGTTCCTCTTCCAAAGGGATGAAACTTGTTAGATGCAAATGGATTTTTAGAAACAAGTATGGCCCAGATGGAAAAGTTGATAAACATGAAGCTCGTCTTGTTTCTAATGGTTTTTCACAAGTTGAAGGCATTGACTATACTGAAACCTTCTCCCTTGTTGCCAAAATGAACTTTATCTGCCTTGTTCTTTCCCTTGCTGCCTCTTTCAAATGGGAAGCCCATCAAATGGAAGTTAAATCTGCCTTCTTGCATGGAGACTTGCATGAAGAAATCTATATGGAACAACCTACTGGCTTTATACAAATAGACTCCAGCCTTATATGTCAGCTTAAGAAATCCCTTTATGGTCTCAAGCAAGCCCCCCGAGCTTGGTATGCCAAAATGGATAACTTTATTTTAGAAACTGGCTTTTCTAGGTGTCATTCTCACAAGTTCATTTGGGAATAAAGCAAAGGGTCCAGAATGGTTTGATTCTCTAAGGTATTCTATGAGGTCTAAAAAAGAAAAGAAAAACATTAATTACACAAATATTGTCTACACTAAGAAAGTGGGAAAGTCTCTTATCATTCTTGTTCTTTATGTTGATGATCTTGTCCTTACTAGAAGTGATCCCAACCTTATAAACCATGTGAAGTCCAGCCTTAAAAAGAAGTTTGAAATGGCAAACTTAGGAGACTTGCATTATTTTCTTGGTCTTTAAGTCTTGAAATCCAAGGAAGGTATTTCCCTATCCCAATCCAAGTATTCTCGTGATCTTCTACGTCATTTTCACATGGAATACTGTAAGCCAGCCCCTTCTCCCTTTCAGTCTGGAGCCAGACTTTCAGTCACTTGTACTTCCCCTGAAGTTGATGCTACCTTATACCGTCAACTTGTAGGGAAACTTTTGTATCTGGTACTCATCCTAACCTTTCCTTTGATGTTGGCCTTATCGCTCGGTTTATGCAAAACCCACATGAAAGTCATTGGAAAGCAGCTAAAAGAATACTTTGTTATGTTTGAGGTAGAGTTCAATTTGGGATTCATTACAGTGCAGAAGCATCTCCTCTATTGGTTGGTTTCACTGATTCCGATTGGGTTGGTGACCCTGATGATGGAAGTCTACTGCAGGTTATGCGTTCACTCTTGGTCCATGATCTATTACATGGGCTTGCAAGAAAAAAAGTGTCATTTATCTTTCTTTAGCAAAAGCAGAATATCGTAGTGCCATAGAAGCTAATAAGGAGGCCATGTGGCTTCGTCAGATCTTGTTAGAGTTTGGCTTTCAGCAGCAGCATCCGACTACACTTTGGTGTGATAATCAAAGTGCCATTCAAATATGCAAAGATCTAGTTCAACATCAGCACAACAAACACATTGAACTTCACATGCACTTCATCAGAAATCTCATTCATGACCATGTTCTTGAAGTGCAATATTGTTCAAGAGATGATCAAGTTGGAGACATCTTTACAAAGGCTCTCACAGAGGCGAAGTTTACTAAACTTTTATTTATGGTTGGAGTTTGGGAAGTTTTCACCAAGGGGGGATAGGCTCTAGTGCCTACTTCCTTTTCCTAGTGTGTCATATTTGTACCTCCTTCAATCCTATCCCAAGTTGTTGTTAAGGGGGGATGTTAGGATATTCCGACACATAGGAAATAGTTAAGTATAACTTGGTCTAGTGTAGAGTTAGGTAAAGTGTGTTTCTTTACTATGTACTTTTGTAACTTGCAATCCAACGGTCACAATATGTTCTAGACATGAAGTGATTCGACGATTCATTCTCTCCTCGGTATTACCGACACTTGATCTGTGGCTTAACACTTGATTGGTCCATGATATCTATTTAAAGAGCATAGAGGGTCATTTGTAGGTTAACTGTTCATGAGAGAAGCTTATGTAAATTTTCATTCTTTTATTAATAAATTGCCTGAAGTGGCCATGTTGGATCTGGCTGTGGACTGTTTCCCTCTTTGAGGGTTTTAACCACATCAACAATATTGTTGTATTGATCTGTGATCTGTTTGTGAGCAGTTTCCTTTAGTGTTCTATCTGAGGAACTTACCGTTTAAATTCCTATACAGTGTCGAAGGTTTGCATTGTTGATGTGTCTGGGAAGTCGCTTTGCAGGGGTTGGCCACCAGCAATGGATTTTTCTAAGTGGCCTTAGGGGGAAGTTATAGGCCGCGTGGTCTCAAGAAACTAGGGAGCGGGAGGGATAATGATTAGTTCTGAAACAACAGGGAAATTTATAGGAAATGAGGCTTCAAATGGTTCAATCATAGCTGATTGTGGTTGTGAGGTGATTGGTTCCTCACTTAGGAGTGGGCCCATTACTAGCAGTAGGGATACTAGTGAGGTTTCAACAACAATGTTGGTGCACTAATATGACTTTATAAATCAATCTTAATCCTACATTAATATGTCAACCTAGGATTCGACTTTCTATTTTAAGTTTGTAAGCATTGCCTATGCGATCACAATCAGAGATTGGGATGGAGGTAATTAATCCTAAATCCTAACTAATCATTGCAGAAATAAACAATTTCTCAACAACTCGTTGACTCTAGAAATTCAAATAAAAAACAAATATTATTTTATGGTTCGAAATTGGAAAGATAAATCAATTGCAAACTACTTTAGACAAAGATCTTAATCTAATATTCCAAATGCCAAAAGGAAATCAAACTGAATAATCAAATCCACACGTATTAAAGGAAACTACTCAAATCGTGCTCATCGCAAGGAGTATCCAAATCTAGAAGTAATTGCAAAAATCATATACAAATAAGAAACAACAATCATAAATAGAACTTACTTTATGTAAATTATTGAAACGTTATTAACCGAGATATAAAACTTAATCTATCTCAACCTCTAGAAGGAACAAAAAATATAAATCTTAACAGTAAGGAATAATCAACATAATACAAATGAGTAGTAGATCTTCCAGCGACTGGGCCCAAAACCTCTAGAAGGAATTTCTATAAAATCTCAATACACGAATTTAATGTGAAACTCCAAGTTTTTCATTAACTGTCAAAATAAATTACAAAATCACTACAACCGCAAGATGGAATCTACATTCACAGTCTTGCTGGAAATTAATAATGATTACAAAAGTTACTGTTCATTTTCATCTACTAGCGTTATATATTATCTATGAAATGCTAGAAAAATCAAAGCTTATCTTGAGGATCGGAATATCCTCACAATTGCTGGGCTGAATAATCAAATTCTCCACATCAATTCCGCATTTTTCCTCCTATCTTTAGCTTGGCCCGTGCAGCTGGAATAACAACATCTTCCTTTCTTGGCACTGTTATCTTATCCAAAGGAACAACAGTCGTCCAATCCAGTCATCCTCCGCATAAACAAGCAAAAACTTCAGCTTTTAATGCTAAAAGCATGTAACTTGTTCAACACTGATTTTCATTCATTCTCCATGGCCTTTGACAATATGTTCAAGACGAGAGAAAATTCATGAAAATCATATTATTAATCAAGAAAATGAGGAGGAAAAACATACCTTTTCCATGACTTAAGATATGCCACATATTACCTTTTTCCATGTCCTCATGCAATAAGATAATTACAATGCACTTGAGTCAGATAATAGGCATGATATGTTTCTTCCTTGTAGACCCAAAAATCATTTTATTTTTAAGTACTGCAAAGGATCGACCTTCTTGATAGTCTGATAGATCATAATCACAATGATACCCATTAGGAGGATACCAAATAATAGGGATTCTATAACGACATCCAATCTAAGTAGGAACCTCACTCAGGACAATGTTACCACAACAAACGAGTCTAGCTGCAGTTGCATGAAAGTTTATGTAACCAAAGGGTTCTCAGTTTCTAACACTATTGGGAGAAGTTATCCACCTTTGCTTCGTAGCCAGGAGAGTTGCTTCTATAATGTCCTCAAAATATTCCAAACCTGACTTGATAATATCTGTGTGGATAGGGCCCAATGTAGGTGCAACCCCTTCCTATTATATAAACCTTTTATGTTGTATCCAGATCTGCAGGGGTCTTACAGGTTCACCTCTTACCCAAAGATCCAATCAAATTTCTCTCCTCTAGAAAGTATCATGAGCCTTAGCCCATTTGAGCTAGTTTTTAGCGAAGGAGATGAAATCCTAGAACTAGACATCCTCGATGAAGGGGCTGGGATTGGCATCCCTTTCATCCTCCAAAAACAATTATGCAAATATAATTCACAAAGAAATTTTTTTACATCCTCTGTCTATTTTTGATAGCATTTAATAAAATCAAGAGTAGAACTAAACTCAAAAGGTTTACTAATTCTAATAGCCTTAACTTTTAACAAGAAATATCATTCAAGTAGAAAAAGTGCATAGTTTTTAGCATGCAGCCTAGAGGCTAGTGCATTTGAATAAACAGAACAAATAATTTTGATTTTCTCCAAGGCTTTCTGATATTGTCCTTGTACTTCCTCCACTTTATTTCGTTCTGCTCTGAGAATGGCATGGGCCTCATCCTCTATTGTAGTCAAGTCATTAAATTTTTTCATTAACTCCTGGTATTTCTTTAAAGGCGCAACTTATTTTTGATGCTACTGGAGAACTTCTTGTAACTCTGCTAGTTGTGTCTCCAGTTTTCAAATAATAGCCTCTACTACCAAAGGGGTATAAAGAGGTATGTCCTCAGTCTCAGTAGTATTGCTTCCAGTTGCTACCAAATCTGTTTGAATGACTATTTCCACTGTTAACACAGGAATAGAGAGGTTTGTTTGAATATATGTTTGAACAACTATTTCCACTGTTGACACAAGAACACAGAGCTTTGTCTGAAGATCTATTTGAACAATTGTCTCTATTAATTCCACAAAAGAACAAATATTTGTTTGTGCTTCTACCAAACTAGTACAAACATCCTCTATTTGAGTCCCTTCTGAACAAGTGCTAATGTTTTCCATTTGTATTCCAGTGGGGTTAAGAAAATTCTCACTCTGGATTCCTATTGATTTCGACTCTACTTCCTTCTTATAAAATTTCTTAGAATCTTTTAGCCATTTCCTAAGTTGCTTGATTTTATTTTCAATTTCTAATTTTCCTTATTCATCAGTTCCAACTTGTGATCATCTCTCTTCTTTCTCCTTTCCTTTTTTATGTGGATTTTTGTTGGTCGATCCTTAGTTTTGATTTTGGTTAGGATTGCCCCTTCTCGGTGCCCATGGCAGTTACTACTAGTTGTTTCCCCCTGGTCAGGTTCTCCCTTTGGCTTATTTTTAAGATTTCTCTTAGAAATATTCAAGGTGTTAGTTGGATTTATCTATTCCTCTAACTGTTGTTGTGAAGCGAAAGAAGGTTGCATGAGATTCACTCTTGAATTAATCTACATTGGTGGGTTATTCTGTTGTTGTGTGGGGAAAGGAGAATATTGGTTTCCTTGTCCCGGGTTAATGTATGGACTATGGGAAGAGGAAATTACATCTGTATTCTGAGAGGAGTATTTGTTTCCATTTGGGGGAAGGTATGAGGCTCCCTGAGGGAGCTTCTATTGGTTAACCCTGCTGATCATATTCTACATAGGTGGGGGTTGACCAGGGTAGTATCATCTACGTTTTAATGGTTGTGCATTTTGCATAGCATCAAATTCTTGGCCATTGAATGAATATCTAGGGTATTGGTACTTGTTGTTGATTGGGTTTCAGGTGATGGACCCAATCAATCCATCAACAACATTGGATGTGTCTCAAATCTCTTTATAAGTTTGCAGGCATGGGGCATTTGGAAGCACATGATAGATGTATGCAGACTAGGTGTAAATAAGCTCCAACTATTGAGATTTACTAATGGATTCTTCCTCGGTTTGCAGGGATGAATTTTCCACATCTTAAGAGATTTTAGATGTGAGGGATATCAAGAATAAGTCGAAGAGGAATTTTTCTTCAAACTAGGTTTTACATAGGTTACGACATTTTCGCCATTCATGTATATGATCCAAGATGTGGGTAGCAGGTGTTTGTTTGAAGTGGGTGAGGAGTTCCAGACCCAAATCATGGGGTACTGGGAGTTGGAAGAAGGTGAGGAAAGTTGTAGCTAGTGATCTAAAGTTTCCATGCAATGTAGAAGGTTGGTCAACATACCATTTCGCTACAAGCCTAGTTAGGGTGGATTGAAATAATCATAATCTAATAGTATCATCGGTGATATTATTAGACAAACATAACAAGGGAAAGGTCATGACATAGTTTCCTGGGTCTTCGCCCTATTTTCCTACAAACTTTGGAATATTCAAAGCGATCTTGGTGGGCATAACTGGCCAATTCTGGCCATGGGTGATCGGGTCATTAGTTAGCTTGATTAAATCTAGCAGGTTTGACAAAGCTAAAAATGGGATCTACGAGTTACGTTCCATTGCAAAACGATTTTGGATAACTATATGCAAATGGGTCCTCTGTGGATAAGTCTCAAGAGAATTACCTTAATGGGTTTCTCAAGGATTGTGTGGAGGATTGGTGCATGGGATCCCAAAGGGGGTAGCATGTGGGGACCCTTATGGAGTGGTGAAGGGTGTACTTTTTCAGGGAAGGGTTCTGAGAAAATATGCACCAATAAAGGAAGATCCAATAATGGTGGCTATGTGACGTCCTCGATGCCTAAATGGAAAAAGTCTTGGCACACCTCTTGGTAATGGGGGGAGGTTTAAAAAATGTCTAGATCAACGGGGAGCTGTGGGGTCCCATATGGTGTTGATTAGAGTGTGTGCTACTTTGTGTATGGTGAGGGAATAAGATAAGTATCAATGCAATACGATCACATACGTAAGTCAAAGTGACAATATAAATGGTTTATTTTACTTTTATAGTCAAGTTATTTGATCAAGCAAACAAGAAAAATGTTTTTGTTTGTTTTGTATGATAAAATATCCCATGTATACCTAATTTTCCTTTCCATGCTCAAAGTAACTGGGCCTTGAAAATATGTCTTTTGATGGGTCCTTTGGCAACGTCTCAAAATAATTGGTGACGCCTTCCAGCAGCCAAAGAATAAACCAAGGTAATGGTAATGAGGCTCATGTGGTTCCTGCATCATCACCTCTAGGGAAAGGGTGCCCTAGATTTTGGCCACTCAAGTACCTTCATCCCACGTGAGTATTCGAGTCTTTATCTTCTTGGTAGTCAATTTAAGCACTAAATGGGTAGGGTAGCCCCAAAGAGTACCACACGTACTGGACCTAAGCCGAAAACCCTTTGAATTAGGTCTTTGCCATGCTTAGGTATTCTTTTCTATGAGATGATTGAAGAATTTTAAGTTCCCTAAAAAGTCAACAACTATGTTTCAAAGGTCAATCAAACTTGCGGAAGCTTAATCTATTTTGAGCAAGATCAAATAGAACACATATAATAGAGAAGAAGAAATCATACACATGAAACACAGAAGAATACTCTGGGGAAAGCCTGAGCTAAAAACCCCGTTATATGTATTATCATACAAGAGGAAATATCTCAGGATTACACAAAGCTTTAGCTCACAAGCTATCCAGCTCTCAGTACAATCCCTCACTATTGCTCATAGACAAAATAGACAATACATATGCCTTCCTTCAGTCCTCCAAGCCTCCTATTTCCTTATGCAGTTTCTCCTGGGCCCTCCAGCTGTAACCTGTGTGATTCACACCTCACACACAACACTGACCTCTGAAATAACTGTGCAATCCTGAAGGAGATAATTCCTTCTGCATGGATGAGTTTCCTATATAGGAAAATTCCTCCAACTGATAGTACACTATCCCTTCCTTTAATCTCAACTGGGTCTCTGTCTGAATTGACATGCATGAGTTATTTATGACAGAATATTCAGTTACCTGGAGAACACTAGTTGCATGCATGCATGCATTAACTAAATGAACTCACAATTAGTTCCTCCAACTGTTTGGAACTAATTTAACTGGACTTAACTCAGTTAACTAAGCTAACTAATTACAACTCAAATACAACTCATCCTCATCTCCTTAATTAATGGATAACTTCCTCAATCAAAGGGATAATTGTTGCATGTCTTCACATAGACTTCATGTTTGATTTTCTCCAACTAATTAACTCAAGATGAATTAATTAATTATTTCTCAAACAGTTGCTAAGACCAAATTGAAATTTTAATTTAGGGACTAATTAAAATTGGAATCTATCCTGAAATTCTATTTATAGCAATGTTATTTTTAGCATTTCTATTTTTTTCTATTTCCAACAGAGTTGGAGTATATCGTGAAATGCTATTTATAGCAATGTTATTTTTAGCATTTCTTGTTGCCATTTTCAACACTTTTACTATTAAATTATGTGGAATTCAACAAGGGAGATGGAAATTCAAATGCTTTTAAGAAAATTTTCATATGCAAGCCCAGGTTTGTCTAAGAGACATAAGGGAAACATAGATTACTTACTTTCTCTAATAACATTTGCTCCTAGTCCCAAAAATAAAGAATTAAATGCTTTGGTTAGTAGTAAGATTTGTGGATGATGGGTCACTTCTTTACTAATTATGCTATGTGATTTGCAGAAAATTTTAGCAAAATAGTTTGAAAAACATATGTGGCATTTGGCCACTTTTCTCCCTAATTATGCTATGTGTGTATTGCAAATGATAAATGAAAATTACTCTAATTTCTCCACCAATTGAGGTTAGTAAAGAAACCAAGTGTACTAAACAAAAAATACAGTATGCAGTGGTGAAAGCAATTCATTAAAGTCTACCAATCACTTGAGAAAAGAGAAAAGTACAAGGCTAAATTTTGCTTTCTGATGACTGCGTGAGTTTAGTCGCACACAGACATGATCATGCGCCTGTTAGAGAAAATGTCGCATGGGAGAGAAAGAAAAAGACAATTTTCACTTTTGGTGGCTCAGAACAAGTCCTTGAGGTCTGTCAAAACTCTAGATTGGTGTTGAGTGCCTTGTAGGATGTTTGTGCAAAGATAAGTTCCTACAAAACAATCTTTAGATTAATGAAAAGACAATGGTATGGTCGCTATTCCTATGGTAGTGTTTTTGTGGTAATGGTATACCAAAAGACACCACCTTAGCAGTTGATTGTTCCCTGTAAAGGATCATAGGAAAATTTGGTGTTGTCAGTGGAAAACCTTAAATAAAAATAACATTGTAAATAGTGGAAACAACGCATACATAAACATAAATTAAAAAAGAGGTAAATACACAAACAATGCTTGACAAATGGAGAAAAAAAATTAAAATAATGGAAAAGTCTCCCTTTATTGACTGATGGTAGTAGAAGTTGAATACAATAGATGAATCTTAGACACTTGAAGAGAATTATTTGAGCTATGGTGCTCAAAAATCCTCAACTAGGGGGTTTCTTTTCCTCAATATTTTTGTAAGTTTCTCCTCTCTCAAAGAATTATGAAGACTCTCCAATGGTGGATTCCTCTTTTCTCACTAGGACGATGGATTGCTTAGAAGAAATATGGCCAACATACTAGTGATCTTCCCTTATTTGGCTTCAACAATGTAATGGTGGTTTTCTATGATAAAAATTTGGCCAACATAACAATGCCTCATATTTTGGCTCTCCCATGGCCTATTTATATAGAATTTTTTGAATCCATCTCCCCCCTCTTAGTTCATGCATGATAATGATACATGAGTAGGACAAGATGATTCCATTGAGGGCTACATATCTTCAAGGTGACTCAAATTCAAATGTGCTGGACCGAGCTCATGCCAGAGAATTGCTCCCAAGTGTGTAGAGTTGTCTTGAATCGCTGGGTCATCCTTTTCTACAACCGCGCAACTTTTGAAGGATATTCTGCATGTGCGTGTTTATCAAAGAAATAGCCCCGTGAAATAATTTTTTTTTACTTTATAAACTTTGGACCTTAGGAGAAATTTAATTCTTGAAACTTCATGATGTATTTAGCTGGAAATTATTCACTTGTGTATTTTTTGGACACCTTTTAGTGTCTTCTGGATTGTACCAACATGTGTACAATTTTCTGGTGTTAACAACGAGATATGCGGTAAATACTCAGGAAACCCTGGTTTTTTTCGTTGCGAGTCCCACATTCATGCTTAGAATATCACATAGGGATGATTGGATGAAAGAAATATTTGGTTAAGCCTAATCTATAGTCGGGTGATACATGGAAGTCCTTGACTTGGTTGGCTTTTGCATATGTTAATGAATTAATTTACTCTTGTATTTCATAAGTATTTATACTTGTTATTATGTGGCTTTGATGGATGTTCTATAATTGTTATTATCCTAGTTATAAGTTGGTTATAAGAATAGTTCTATGCCAAACTTTAGTTATGGCTCTCATCATGTTTTGATTAGTAAGTGAATGGTTAATGAATGTATGACTTAACAGATGTATTTCAGCTATTCTGAGAGGGAATCATACCTTCTTGATGATTTTCAGATAAGTATGAGACCCCTATGTTCAGATACACATTTATAACATGTAGATTACATGTTCACAATGTGTTTATCGAAATGACTATCATGGTTAGGCTTGGTTAGTTTAAGTGCTTAACTAATTTTCATATATATATCTTTGTCTTGATGTATTTTATCATTCTAGGAAGTTCTATCAAGTTTTGGTCATAGGTCCGGATCCTAGCCCTAAACAAGTGGCTCAGATCTCAGTGTCGCATGCACAAAACTAAGTAATCTATACTGCAATCATTGGGAGGCAGATTTTTCCATGCGATAGGAGGCTTACAGTCACTGACTTTCCTTGTTATGCAAGGGATTGAAAGTCTAGGTCAGTGAAAACATAGTTTAGCTCAAAGTTTGGGCACCTGGAATGGTTGTTTAACTTATGTGGGTCCTGTAGTTCCTGAGGGAGGTCAATACATTTTTGGTTTAATGATTCCACTTCCTTAACTGTACCAATGAGGTTGAGTAATATCACAGTAACTCTTTTCAACATATTTACCCTTATGGACTAGTGAACTTGGGTAAGTGTGGGAGGAGGGTGTTACATAGAATTTCTAGATTCTTCATTGGACTATTTGAATCCAGATCAAGAGGTGATGAATTTACTATATCCTTATAGATGTCACTTTATACTTCACATCGATAAAAAAAAAAATCGTTTTTGCACCTATGGCCTAGCCTCCAATAATTTGGAGCATGACATATAAAGCATTGATTTTTTTCATTGTTTATGTTAGTTTGTTGAATCCTTTTATTAGGGGGAATATACTTGGGATTGTGTTTCTCAGAGTTGGACCAGGAGACGTATTACATAGATGGTAGCTTCTCTTCAACAATTATAGATTTTATTCATGCTTTCTTAATGTCACTTATATCTTACATCTTGATATAATTTTTTTATGTTTTCTTTCAAGATGGATATGGAAATATGTAAGAGATATTCATATTACAAGTTCAATAAGCTAGCAGCGAACACATAATTAATCAAAAAACTCATCCACCAAACCAAACTATTGCAAACATGCGAGTTTGGAGAAAACCTTCTTTTCCTAAATGTTTTGAAATCTTTTGAAAAATTGTTCTTTTAAGTAATTTTTAGTTGCTTGAATGAGCCTTTGAGTGCCACCATAAAAACCAATTGCAAGTTGGTCCTTCTAGGTGCAATGATGAGCCATTATTCTTTCTTCCTCGTCATACATTTGGCGCAACCAAAATTTACTGCTCAAGTCTATTTATCCATCTAATGAATTTTCTATTGCCCTCCTCATCAAATCTAGGTACAAAGAACTTTAATCTGTGAAAAGGGACTTAAATTAGATGAGTTCTTCATTCCTGAAAAAACACCATGTGAATTTGAACTACTTGACCCCTTTCTCACTCCTTTTAGTTCTTTAGTTTTGGCCTCAATTGTAGGTTTTAGCCTTGTATGATTAATTGATAAAAATAGTTTTTTGATAAAAAAAAAAAGAAGCAATAGAAAACACACATTAACATAGATATTTTATTTTGGTAACCGAAAAACATGAAAATCAACAACATTTTTCAAAATATTCTTCTGCAATATATATATATATATATATATAGCATCAATAAAATGTCAATCCATTTACTGTGGATTGGAATGCAATTGTAATTCCTTAATCAAAACTACAAAACCATGGAAAAATACACCATTTCCAAAAACCATGAAAAACAAAAGTAGAAAAAACACAAATAATTTTTCAGGGGCTCTACCCCCAAACTTACGTGGAAGGGGTTTTCCACCCTCCATCTACATTTCTCACAACATAAAACACGTTTTCTAATGCTCCTTCCCTAGTTATGACATATACTTGCTCAACACTCTCACTGCATGTTTAATGTCTAGTTTAGTACAATAAATTGCATACATGAAACTTCCAACCTTAAAGGTACATGGAACACAAAACATGTCTTCTTCCTCTTTCTGTGTCTTGGTACATTGTTTTTCAGATAGCTTTACACATACATGAATATAGACATTTACCGGTTTACATTCTTACATATTAAAACTCTACAAAATTGTCTCAACATATTTGCTTTGATTTAACCAAAATTTCATGTTTTCTTGATCTTTTTTAATTTCCATTCCCAAACTGGAATATATATATATATATATATATATATATATATATATATATATATATATATAAAAAAATAATAATAATAATAAAATAAAATTTCACAATATCCTTCATGTCAAATTTAGAGGAAAATTGAGTTTCCACTTTCTCGATGATTTCCTTGTCATTTGAAATCAACAACATATTATCCACATACAAAATCGAATAAATATGATGATCACAAATTAATATGAAATACACACAGTGGTCCACTTTTCTCCTTATGAAGCCAAACCCCAATATATAAGTATCAAATTTTTTATACCACATACTTAGTGATTTCCTTAATGCATACATAGACTTTTTAAAACCTTATAGCTACTTCATGTAGATTTCTTTTTCCAAATTCCCATATAGCAACGTTGTCTTCACATCTATCTATTCTACTTCAAAATCAAAAGCAACAAAGGTAGATCAAAGAAATCCCTAACTTGGCAACATGAGAAAAATCTCACTAAAGTCAATTCCATCTATCTGGGAATAATCTTTTACTACTAATTGAGCTTTGTAATTCTCATCTTTTACAACTAATTGAGCTTTGTAATTCTCTGCTCTAGCTTTTGCATTCAACTTCTTCTTAACTACCCATTTCCTGCCAAGAAGATTTCTTCTAGCTGACAACTCCACTAGATCCCAAACTTCATTTTTTTAGTGATGTCATTTCTTCAACCACAACCTTTTTCCAAAGTTTTCCATGCTATGAATCGACTTGCTATTAGAGTTCATCCTTATTTTGATGACAAATTCTAAAGGTATAATGACTATCCTTATCTTGATTATAGATTCTGAAATATTCTCAATTGTAGATTATGAAGTATTCTACAATCCTTAGTCACACGAGGAAAGTCAAATGGTTAACTTTGCTCCTATTTGACATATTTTATAAATATTTTAGAATTTGGAATGGAGTTAAATTCAATTTTATCTTACTATACAATAAATAGGCCCTCCCACATGTAACTCTAGTTCAAGTCATATACATGTTTGAACATTTATTGGCATAGCCACCACTATATTTTGAGTGTAAAGATCTTCATACCTTTCATACATTTTCTACTATATATTTTTCATACAATATTTGTAAATTTGTAATTCAATACTTTTTGGAAAAAAAGAATACTCTTTAGATATAGTAAAGTGAAAAAACCAATAAAAGATATTTTGTTTGCAAAGAAACTATTTAAAACAAAATTTCATAATAAAATTTTTAATTAATGTTTTTTCCTTAAATTCATATTTTTTTATAATAATATCTCCTTTAATTAAAAATATATCTTTTAAATATTTATAAAACTTTCTCTTTAAATTCCAAATCATACATAAAAGCTTACAAGTTTACCTCCATTAAACAAATTAGAACTTTTAAAATAGAAACATTACATAAATCCAATTTCGAAAGTAAATCTATTCACACTAAGAAACTGAATGTCATGACACATGCATGCAATTTGATGCATAGTTTTCAATTTAAAATACATGCAATTTCATACATAGTTTTAGTTTTTTTACATGCAAAGAAACTCGTGACCTATAGTGCCCATGCTACAAGTGCTTGCACGATGCCTTTTAAGGCATGTCACAAGTGGACGCTACTCTCAATTCCATGTTTGTTAAACAAATACGTTCATTGATTGTATTCGATAAATTTAATAAATTATTTGGAAATTTGTGAAAACAAAAAATACATATTAACTCTTCAGGTTACTCTGTAACATTACATTAATTTTTATTATTACTAAATTGTAAAATATATTTTTAATTTATAATATATACTCTTAAATTTTAAAATTATATTAGTTTATTTTTAGATATTTAAAAAAAAACAACTTTCTTTAGTTCAATATACCATGGAAGGATAGAGTTTCTCAACTAAATAACCTAATAGCTCAGAGCAATCAATATTATACCATTCCAAAATACCTTTAAAATTGTATTAATATATTTAAATTTTATTTTTATGAGTTTTAGAGAAGAATTGCTTTTAGTTATAAAGAGAATGGGTTGATTATTATATATTTATATTTTGGAATTTATATATATTTTAAATATTATTGTCTTAGGGATGTATTTGAAATTCATAAGTATATTATATATAATATTCAAGGTAGTAATATTATTAATATGTAATTTATAGAGTTTGAACATGTTTAATAGTTAAGAGTATGTGCTTTTTCTTAAGAGGTTACATACTTAAAACGAGAGGGGTAGAGTATGTATGTCTTTTCAGATTTAGCAAAGTATAGTATGTATGTCTTTTTAGATTTAGCAAAGTATGTATGTCTTCTTAGATTTAGCAGTCGTAGCAACATTGTGAAGAGGTGAGTCCCTTATCTTACAAACAAAAAGATCTCATATACCAATTTGGTGTCTAACTTAACTCTGACCTTAAAATTAAATAATAATAATAATAATAATAATATTATTATTAATTATAATTTAAAATAAATATTTAATTTACATGTAAATAATATTAATTAAAATTTTTATAATCAAAATATTTTAAATATATAAAATTATACTATAATTTATACAATAATAATAAATATAAAAATTTATGAATAAATTTCTAGATAAAAAAATTAACATACTCAAAAATAAATCTTTCGAATAATTATGAAAATATATGTTGTTTTGATAAATTAAAAAAAAACAATTTTAAATATGCCCCTATTATATGAAAGAAATTGTAATGGTTAAATTGTTTTAAAATTAAATATTATTATTATTATTATTATTAATTATAATTTAGAATAAAAATTTAATTTATATGTAAATAATATTAATTAAAAATTTTATAATCCAAATATTTTAAATATATAAAATTATATTTTAATTTATATGATAATAATAAATATAGAAATTTATGAATAAATTTCTAAATAAAAAAGCAACATGCTCAAAAATAAAGCTTTTGAATAATTATGAAAATATATATGGTTTTAATAAATTAAAGAAAAACAATTTTAGATATGCCCCTGTTATATGAAAGAAATTGTAATGGTTAAATTATTTTATATATATTGATTTTTGAGGAGAAAAATAATTGATAAGTTGTATATTTGTATGTTATATATATATATATATATATATAAAATTATATATAAAAAAAAATTGTTTATATTTATTGTTTGAATTAATTTTATATTGATTTTTACATCTGTATTAAACTTATATCGAAAATTAAACAAACAATGTTAAATATCAATTTTTTATTAAAATAAACATATTATTTTAACTCAAACATGCAAAATAACATTTAAACAACCTACCAATGTAAACATTGCAAATCTAGACATACCAAGTGACCTAATAGCTCAAACACACCGTAAACAAATTAACTCAGACAAAATAAACAAATCACAAACTTAAACGCACGAAATAATTCCCATATGATTAGTAAAATAACTAATCAATCTTTTACCACCCTGATAAGCATATCAACCAACCTATACCTCATATTCAACCTATAATATTTGTGACCCAATCCATCTATGACGCACATAAAGCTCAATGTTGAAATCACATCTGTATTTTCCCCACCACTCTAATTCTGCATTACCACAACGCCATATTCTCTAGAAATTCTCGCTGGCCTTTTGATTTTGGTACTTAACACCATAAAGAAAAACCTTGTCATCGATCTCCATCGACTGCCATGTATCCAAACGAAGCACGTGGAGTGAAACATCTAGCCTCGCCAGGCGTTCTCCATAAAGAGAACTTCTACTTCAATATAAAGAGAATGAAAATTAATAATCCCTCAGCGTCATATACTATATAATTTTGATTATTTCTAATTAATAAAAAGAAAATTAATTTTTTTAATTAATTAAAAAAATATATATGAAAACAATTTCTATATCTCAAAAACAAAAATTAGAATTAATAATTTTCTAAAATTTATCTACAATAAAAATTGATAAACCCTCACTATCATATTCTATATAATTTTGATTATTTCTAATTTATAATAAAAAATATAAATTAGATTTTTAAATTAATTAAAAAATATATGTAAAAACAATTTCTACATGGCAAAAATAAGAATTAATAATTTTCTAAAAATTATATATAGTTTGAATTATTTCTGACTATTAAAAAACATATAAATTGGATTTAATAATTTTCAAAAACTATATATAACTTGAATAATTTCTCACTATTAAAAAACATATAAATTGGATTTTTTTGTAAAAGATAAAAAATAAAAAATATAAATAATAATAAAAAATATTATATCATAACTTTTTAAACATAATAATAATTATATTATAAATATGATCGAAATAATATTTCGTGATATATTAAAAAAATTAACAAATAAGTTTTAAATTTTAATGACATTGTGTTTAAGATTAATCACATTATGTTTTTATTTTAATTAAAAAGAAGCTAACTGCCAACACAAACTGCCTTGAATTGCACTTATCTTAAACTTCTTTTTATTATAGATTTTGAACTACACTCATCTTCAACTTCTTTTTTATTATAAATTTTGAGAACATGCAAGATGAAAAGGAACAAGGTAAAAAAAAATATTTACCTCAAACTTTTTCAAGCTACTCCAAAATATTTTTTGAAGTCTCACTACTAGTAAGACCGGTTGAGAATAAACCTAATAAATAAGGCCACCCAAAATCAAATACCTACTACGAGATCATAAACAACTTATAAACAGAAAAACCTATACCAAAATATTTCTGAACTAAATAAAAATTAGTTAAACCTCTGTAAATCTCAAAATAATCTTATCAATGTGAAAAACAATAAAATAAAAAAGAGCTCAGTGAATACTCGCTCCAATTAATGACACTTCTTTATTCATAATATATATGGAAGTTCATCTATGTCATATTCCTGAACTCAAAATCGGACCAGATAATCTATTTAGAAATTTTAATAAAAGACGAGAAACATAAAACGAAAACGTGCTAAATCAAGCCGGAGGGAGGGGGGATCGGCACACTGGACATGTAGCGCTCAGGTTCAGCCATGGGAATAAGCAACGCTGGTGAAAAATATGGCGGCATTCCATCTCATTGATTTCCTCCTCCAATTGAAACAGCTCCCTGCAGATTACGCAGACACTGGTGTCTGTCACATGCTGCTCCGAAACATTTATGCGAGGCACCCGCTCGATAGCAATTCTCTCTGGCGCGGGGATGCTTGCGCCTGAAGACAATTCATCGTCATCCATACCGATGGTGGCCATTCGTGTACTTTCTGTAGGATTCTCGTCACCCCTTTCTTCCATTGGGGGAAACGATCTGAACGCATAAAAAGTGCAAGGCAAAGGTGTATGTGAAGAATCTGAGGAACAGGGTGCTCTAATGGCTGGACAGAGGGTGTATCTCCCTCTGGACTTGCAATTCCGGTGCCTATCAGAATGGTTGGAGAAGTAGGTGAATTTTGTGCCTGCTCTTCATCATCATCTTCTCCACCAGAAGTAACTGATAATGAATCAGAAGCCCACCAAACTATGGCAGAATTAACAGAAGAAGATGATGGCGGATTTCTGTTGCCATTGTCATTGTTATTGTCTGTGGACAATAAAGATTGAGATGTGCCACGGCCAGCAGTAGAGTCATCGTCATTGCCGTCACCGTTTCTGGTCCTGCTCCTGCTCCTGCTCCTGCTCCTGCTGCGGCTCCGGCTCTTGCTTTTGCTTCTATCTGCACTGTCTTGTCTATTTTCTCTTTTCATTTTTTTTTCAACCGTAGAAATCACAGCAAAAAAAGGTCTCAAGGCAGAAACAGAAATTAAACCATGCAGGCCAAATTCAATCACAATAAAAAAACCTGGTTATTGTCACTTTCACCGTGTCTCCTTAGATAGTAGATCAACAGCTGCGTTGTGTTCCCCCTGAAAACATGCTGGGCCTTCATCAGCAATATCCATTGTGTTCAGCGTAGGGTTTTATATTTATAGCTCTCATACTTGAGTTTTCTCGATGTTTTTCACTTTTATCAATGACACATGTCGTGTTTAAGTATTTCTAGAATATGTTATAAAATAAAATTTATAATTATATTAGTTTATTTATACAAGTTTTTATTAAATTATTAAAATATATTATAAAATTAAATTTATAATAATAGTAATTTATTTTAAATATTATTAATATCAAATTATTTTAAAAATTAAATTTATAATAATAATAACTTTTTTATATTATAATAATTTAATTTATATTTAAATATTAGGTATGTAGAAATTTATAAGTCTTTTCGTATTTAACATGAAGTTAACACATGATACTTAGAAAAATATCAATATCAATAAATTATTGCAATATAAATTTTAAATAAACTAACTCAATCATGTAAATTACTTGTAAACATTAATAGACATCAATCTATAATAAGCATAAAAAAACACACTCTATTATACATCTCAAATTTCAAAAATTAAAAGAAGATAATAAACATTAACTAAATAATAACTTTTTAAATTACAATTACTATTATTAATTATATATAAGTTAAACATTTACAGATTTTAAAAATATGGAACATATACTTAGCCATGGGATTGGCCTCCACTTCGCAAGATTCCTAATCTATAAGTAGGTTTTGTTACAATTTCATGGGTCAATACCATGACTTATAGTACCAATGCCGGTGTCTTCCGTTTGTCCCTCGATCCGGCTTCTCTTCTCTTGGAGAGTTCCCAGCTACTTGCCTTCTCGCTCGCCCAGCTTCAAGAGGTTTCTGCAAGATCACAAGAAGAGAACACTACACAAGACATGGATTCATATTCATAACTAGTTCAGGATTAGAAATAAACTAAACATACTAATGCAATCATACATCAAGAATACATCAGTATATAGGAGAAACCAAGATAGATTTATTGATGAATAACAAGGTTCAGGAAGAGATACAACCCAGAGGGCTCCAATCCAGCATCTCCTTCCGAGCAAATGGAATTCCTATCTTCACCCCCTTCAAAGCATTAAGCACCCAATGATTCCAATCTCAAACCAACAACAATTTTTTGCAATAACAAAATTCCAGCCTCTAGATCTCATGGAGGAGAGATCCATATATAGATGTTTGGAGAGAGGATGAGTCAGCTTGAGATCTGACTAGTGTCCTCTCCCTCTGTCAGTTCTTGATTCCACTTGGAGGTTCTTGCTTCCACTTGGAGATTTGGAACCTCTTACTCATCACCAGTCGAATTCCCTGAGGCAAGTGTCATTTTAGAAGCTTCCTGGGTTCTGACACCTTGAGAAATGAACTTGCCACATGTCCACTCTCGCTCAGCGCAGGTAGCCAGTGTTGCCTTTGACATTCAGCGCAGGTAGCCAGTGTTGCCATTGACATTCAGCGCAAACAGCTAGTGTATCCAGTGAAATGATCCTGAATTGACTTGTTTTTGAGCAGTTTCTGGTGGAGAACTTTTGTGAATTGTTGTGGTTTGTTAGCCTTGTTCCTCTAGGGGTAGGAACAACATGTTTAGGGACTTTGGATCCCTTAGATTATGGACATTTCATGCTCAATGTTGTAAGGCACAAAAATGTCTATAAAAGTTGCCCCCTAAAGTATGAGGCCGTTTATTGGGTGAAATGCTTTATCAGGGGGATCCGAAGTTCATCCAATGTTGGGAGGAGACCTGTAATAAGATACAATACAATACATTATTTTTCATACTGCTTTCATGATCTAGCTGAGGCGGGCATTCCCATGCTCAGCTTTATAAATTCATTTTTCTGTACATAGAACAGACAATCGTCTGATGGTAGACTGATAATTTTGATGAAATTATCATCCTTTGAGTAGGATGATTATCTGCTGCAATGATGTACATGTCAATGTCTTTATCTTTCCTGAATATATATCGCAACCCGGATGGATGAAACTAGATCCGGGGTCTTCAAACTCGTTCGATCTTCACTCTAAGTACAAGTCGATCCATGTGATAAATGTTCTGAAGTCGAACATGGAAAGACATCGCTTGATTACCGGTCAATGATGTAAACCGTTAACAAGCGCGAGACGAATCACCGATAATGATAATGACCCTCAAGGTACTGCAGTACAATTCACGTGGTGTGAATAAAGGACTTGGCGTCGAACACCACGCAAAATCTTTCGGTCGAAGGTCATTGATGTATACCTGTCGCCGGAAGTGAGAAACTTGCCATTGAGGCATGCAAGCTTCAAAGTACTGAAGGGGTTGTTCCTAGATCAACTTCTTGGATAATGAGCTGATGTCAACAAGAAGCGATCCGTCAAAGGAGGGCCTTAATGAATCCCACATCAGTGACACGGAACGGAGCTAATGATTTTGATGGAGGTGAAAACGATCTGTGACATATGATTCAGGGTGGCGGTCATGAAAGGATGAAGGATAATGTATGGCAATGGATGGGACACGGTTGACTTTTTCTGAACGACTTCTCTTGAACATGTGGCGACACTGATGCGATGGATCGGTAGCATTACCCCAAATATGGATGGTATGGCGAGACCATGGATGTGACCGGTGAATGAAACAACCCAACCCAATTGTGGTACGGAGGAAAAGTGTCATGTTCAAGAGCGACTTGCTACCATCAAAGTTTTCTTGAGTTTCTCCCAATTTTTCCCCAGTCATTGCTGACCAGTACCTCTTTATTTTTGTCAAGCTTGAGGAGGATAACATATGCTTGTTCTATAACTTGCCCTTCGGGCAAGCCCATCGCTATATTTTAACGAGCCTAGCGATAGTGAAACTCGTTCTCGTCTAAAGACAAGTTTGTCGCTATTTAATGATTTTAACAAGTCTAACGACAAGGATAACTCGGTCCTTTTCATTTTTAGAGAGTCTGAAAAGGTACATAAAGTTAACTCCAAAAGTCCTTTTTCGTCATCTAATCCCTTAAGTCCGAAAAAGTATAAAACAATACAGAAGGGATGAGTTTTCGATAGTTTTAACGAGCCGAATAAAACAAGCGCTCGATCTTTTTGTGCAATAATCCCTCAGGTCCAAAAAGATTAAAATCTAGAGGAGGGATAGCTCTTGTTGTCCCTTTAACGAGCTGGAAGGCCAAGGACTCGGCAATCTTTTCATATTTTACGAGTCAGTTGAAAAGAGCTTAAAGAAGACTCGTCTTTTGAGGAATGAGTGATAAACAGGGTTAGCAGCTGATTCCAGGTACAGGTTGGAATTTTCCAATCACGGCAGTGTCACAAGGATGGCTAGGTGAAATCACTCTTCGCAGTTGTTCCTCAAAATGGGTAAACAAACATATGGAGGTGAACGATCGGCCAATGGAAAAGTGGAGGTGATGGTGCAAACACGACCAAGGCTTTAATGGCTGATGATATTACATTCACTGTGGTTATTTACCGGGATAGTTCATTTTTTAAACGAGCTTAAACGCAGGTGGAAACATTTGCTCGATCTTATGTTTATTTTTTAACGAGCATGAACTATGCGCTAAAACTGCTCGGATCTTGCGTTTATTTTTTAACGAGCATGAACTGTGTGCTAAAACTGCTCGATTACCCAGTCATATGATAAGATTGTCTCATGAAGATTCTATTTTTTATGGAGCTTCATCTCACTAAGCTTTGCTCCGGATCCTTTCTTTATGCAAGTTTGGAAACGACTAATCCTACGAGTTTAAAGGGTTAGAGGTCCTAAAAATTTAAAAAATAAATAGCCGCCCCTTGCTTGCACTCCAAAAGGTTTGCACGCCCCCAGGTATAAAACAGAGTTTCAAGGTTACCTCTACTTCAGTTCCGTCAAAACATTTGTTTTAACGAGAGAGGCTTACCTCTTTCAGGTTACCCAAAGATTGTCTCGTTAATCTTTCAAACAAAACACTTCCTCGGCAATGTCTACCGAAATAGACAAAGGTGAGCGACGATGCCCACCAACTCACATAACTTTGACAAAAGAATCTTATTCTAGAACAACCCCTCTTCCTAGACGGACGGGGTACGGACTAGTCATATTCTCCCGCAGAAACCTACCCTATACCCAAAGTTTTCCTGCCGAAGCAGACCAGGACGCATGCCCCCTGGGGTCCAGTCATATCCTCCCGGATTACTCGCCCTCATCAGGAGGACGGACCGTGGGTTGAGACACTTCTTGCGTGAAGAGACCATTTAGGGATGGTATATGACTATTTGCAATGCGTGATCCGGGAAATGAAAGTTGGTCCACGAGCTTGACCACTCTTCCTTCATGCGGAAAACACATTACTCTAAAGAGTGAGGAGACGATGGCTCCCATGCAATATATATATTCTTGTCCAAGGAGTAGGTTATAATCCAACGGTCCTTGAACGACCATCACGTTCATTTGAACGGTCTTCCCTTTCAATGTTATGGGTACATTGGGGAGGATCCTTAAAGGTCGACTGGTTCCTTTATCAAAGCCTGATAGATTTGTCATTTCAGGCAAAAGCGCTGGCGAACCAAGCGCTTTCCAAGCAATAGAGGAAAGGATACTCACATATGCCCCCTCATCAATGATAGTGCCAGCCATTACCATTCTGTATATTTGAACGATAATTCTGAATGGTATGCTTGCTGGCAACCGGGGTCTGCCTAGTTGGTTCCAGTCGAACGAGACAACTAGGTTGCTTGGTGGTGGGACCGAATAGACGGCCGGATATCGCTCTGACGAACTTCCTTCCTGCGATAAAGGAATGGGTGCATTGCTCCCGTGTTCGTCGGAGTCAGTGTTGATGAAGAGAATTTGGACGGTGTCGTCTTTATTCTCCTCTGTGATGGTATCATTCGAAGATAGAGCCTCTGAAGGCAAAACCGGGTCAACTGCCGCCTCAACCTTTTGACTTTCATCAGGCATGGATCCAGACGGTTCATCTTCAATGATAGGTGCTTCGACTGACCACCTGGGCGGGCCAGCCGGGTTCTCAACTAGTGAAGGACTTGGCAGGAGTTTTTGATATCTAGGAGGAAGTTGCGCTCGTAAAATCGGGCGATATTCCAGAACTCTTTTAGCCTCGTCTAAGAAGGGACAACGGTGGATGGCATGATCGCCTTCACACAGTTTGCAGGGAAATCTAGCTTTCCCTCTCTGTCCTGGGACTTCACTTTCACTAGTCGACGGTGAGCTGTCAACATGGCTATCAGAGGTCGACGCTACCGAATTGGGCAAACGGGGAGACCAATCCCTTAGTATCCGAGGGATGCAGGGACAATCTCTGTGGAAGTGGTCTCCCTTGCATATGACACATGGCGATTTAGGCCTGGTCAGTGTTGTGTGTGGATTTTTGTCAGACGACACTTGTTTGCCCCCAGTCGCTTTTGGCTCCTTCTTCTTCTTCTCTTTCTTCTTCTTTTCCTTCTTCTCCTTAGGAACTTGGTTTTTTGTTTTACCAGTTCCGTCAAGCGAAGAGGAAGGAGGAGAGGAAGAGTTAGATGAAGTGGAAGGCTGGTTGGCAACTCTGGTCTGGTCTAACTGTTGACTCGACTGTTCAGGAATAGTGGTGGTCTGAACGACATTGGTTGAAAAGAGCCAGACCGGCAGGCCAATTGTCAGTCCTGGAAGCAACAATGTGGCCATATGGGGCGCACCAACATCTCCCCAAGAGGAGAAGGGACTAGGATTTCCACCAAGGGGAATTCCTTGGTTGGTGTGCTCCATTTTTTCAACGTAAAGATCAACGCAGGAATAAAGGGTGATTGTTCCGTTTAAAATAAATTTTAACGACGCTTTAGACACAACTTGCTTTTTCAATTTTAAAGAGTCGAGAAAAAGCTAAAGATGACTCTAGTCTCCTTCGATGTTTTAACGAGCCCGAAGTGACAAATGCTTGGATGGACTTTTTCTGTTATAGAGTCTGAAAAAGGCCAAAAGGAACTGCTCTGGAGTTCTAGGCAGAGGGTGTGCCAAACTTTTCGCAAAACCGCAGAATACTTTTTAGGGTACGGGCGGTCGATCTTCCTGAATGCTGTGTTCAGTGCATTACGATCAGTAGGGCGGCCGACACGGCTTCCTAAGGATAAAGGTTTTATGCCTATAGGGGTCTCCCAATATATACGCGACGGTACGTGGGAGCACAATCCGTACTGGCGCTATCGTCCCTCGGGAGGAATCACCCACCATCCACGAGATCGACAGTCACCAGGCTTTACGACACCGGAACATGTCTCTAGCCTAGACCTCTATGTTGTGCATTATGTTGCAAAGCGTTGTTAAGTTCATTCAATTTATTTTAGGTTGATCTTTTTAGAAGTTTGCCTTTCAAGGTTCACCACGAGATGTATGATACAATTCCTAAATGCAGTCTAAAGATGATAAGCAAGCTTTATATCTTTTCAACTTTGAAAATCCTAGCTACTAAGGGAAAAGAAAGACACCATCTTTTCTCAAAGAGAAATCAGCACACTCTAATGCACTTTTCCTAAATCAAGCATGCAAACTATCAAAATGCAAATGCACAATGCAGGTGTTTGTTTTCCGCTTTCTTAGTATTGATGCCTACAAAGAAAGCTTTTTGTACAACTTTGAATTTGCTTTTAAATGACAAATACAAACAAGTTTACTTTTTCGAAATCAGAGAGGGTAGAAGAGATTACAACACTTAACGATTTTCAAAATGAATACTTGTTTCGACACTTAAAAGAGACAAACTCAAACCAATAAGTAAGAGTAAATGTATAATCAACTGCAAACAGCCAATGAACTATCTCCTAAGATCACAATCAACAGATCTGAATCAAGGGCTACAGGATGACTATTTCACTCATGCAAAGGAAAACTGTAAATGATGCCACAAACACATAAAAACACTCACAGTCTTTTTGTACAAAAGGAGGCAGAATCTAAGCAGAGAAGAGGAGTTATCAGACTGGTACCTATGCTGGTTACAGGCTGCAAAAATTAGAGGTCAAAACAAGGCAAAACAGAGCAGAGAACCCAAGCTGCACAAGGCCAAATTGGTTCAGCGCAACCTCAACACAGGGGTTTTGACATTCAGCGCAGGTAGCCTTCACGGGACCTGCGTTGAAATGCAGAATCCCTTCACTGGGTCTGCACTGAAGGAGAAACTCTCGTTTCCCACAGGTTCTGGGTCACAGATTGCTATTTAATCTACTGTTTCAGGCCAAATCAAAGCAACAAGCAAGGTGCAATCAAAGGGATGCTTTGAGGGGGTACTAAGATCTATCACAAAGGATCATCAAATCATTTGTGAGTCCATTGTTCAGATCATAGACAAGTCCAGTGATTGGACCAAAGCATCAACTGTCTACTTTGCATCTGGAATAGCAGATGCAGTTCGATTGTTGTTGTCAAGTCTATGAAACAAACAATGATAGAGACACAAATAAAATGACTAAACAGATCTCCCCAGCGGAGTCACCAATTTGTTGTGGGGAAAAATGCCTATACAGGACGATCCTATCCACCTAAGGAGTGACAGTGCCTTAGCAACAAACAGAGACAACTATTCTAGTATTCTTCCTTTATGAATTAAGAATGAAGAGAGAGATGGGTGGACTAACCGGTGTCTTCCGTTTGTCCCTCGATCCGGCTTCTCTTCTCTTTGAGAGTTCCCAGCTACTTGCCTTCTCGCTCGCCCAGCTTCAAGAGGTTTCTGCAAGATCACAAGAAGAGAACACTACACAAGACATGGATTCATATTCATAACTAGTTCAGGATTAGAAATAAACTAAACATACTAATGCAATCATACATCAAGAATACATCAGTATATAGGAGAAACCAAGATAGCTTTATTGATGAATAACAAGGTTCAGGAAGAGATACAACCCAGAGGGCTCCAATCCAGCATCTCCTTCCCAGCAAATGGAATTCCTATCTTCACCCCCTTCAAAGCATTAAGCACCCAATGATTCCAATCTCAAACCAACAACAATTCTTTGCAATAACAAAATTCCAGCCTCTAGATCTCATGGAGGAGAGATCCATATATAGATGTTTAGAGAGAGGATGAGTCAGCTTGAGATCTGACTAGTGTCCTCTCCCTCTGTCAGTTCTTGATTCCACTTGGAGGTTCTTGCTTCCACTTGGAGATTTGGAACCTCTTACTCATCACCAGTCGAATTCCCTGAGGCAAGTGTCATTTTAGAAGCTTCCTGGGTTCTGACACCTTGAGAAATGAACTTGCCACATGTCCACTCTCGCTCAGCGCAGGTAGCCAGTGTTGCCTTTGACATTCAGCGCAGGTAGCCAGTGTTGGCTTTGACATTCAGCGCAAACAGCTAGTGTAGCCACTGAAATGATCCTGAATTGACTTGTTTTTGAGCAGTTTCTGGTGGAGAACTTTTGTGAATTGCTGTGGTTTGTTAGCCTTGTTCCTCTAGGGGTAGGAACAACATGTTTAGGGACTTTGGATCCCTTAGATTATGGACATTTCATGCTCAATGTTGTAAGGCACAAAAATGTCTATAACAAGGAGGCAATGTTTGATGATGTATGGGCCCTTCCAAATGGTTTCAAAATTTCCAGGTCCTACCACTTCTTGGGAGCGGAGGACTAACTCGCCCTTGGTATATGTCTGAGGGGTGATGTTGCAATCGAATGAGGCTTTGATCCTCTTCTTTTGTGCTTCATTAGTTTGGAGGGATTGTCGTGCTGAAAATGCATGTGACATAGGGGCCACTTCAGTGCTATGATGGGTTTCGGTATAGATTCCACATACTAGTCTCGAACTTATTCAACAGATTGTATGGGATTGTTGATTCCTCATTGATGTCATGAGATGGAATATCCTGTAGAGTTTGAGGATTCTCCTCTTTATCATTTTATTTGGCCTTCTTAGAGGTCGCGGTTGGTGTTGGTGCATGAAAGTTTTAAGTAGAGATAGTTTCCTGAGATGGAGGCACATGAATAGTGCCTACCAAGATATGTCCTAGATCAGTCGACATGGTCATTGGGACCATATACCAGACCGGTATCGTGAGAGCCATATTTGGTGATATAATGGTATCCATGACTTGGTGCGAGACAAAGCCAGGTGTTGGGTATTAAAAGGGTGTTTGCATAAAGGTGTGAGGTAGGGATATGGAATCAACAGTTGTAGAGTGTGTGGTGCCTGGAATTGGTTCCTAATTTTGGGTGGTGTTTGATGAAGTCATCATGCACACTGGTGCTCTGATGTTTGGGAAAAGTTCTTGTAGCACTAGAGGGTCACCTGGGAATGTCCCTAGGAGTGTTGATGGCTTAAACTAGCCTAGGCTGAGCTCAAAGTAAGTAGTGATAAACTCTTGGGAATATGAGACTAAGGATAGAGCACCGTTAGGTGTGGGTAAGGTTTCCTTCTCATAGTATGTGAGTTTATCAATAGTAATGATCTTTCCATCATGGGGGAACATCATTATTCTGAACACCTATGAGGTGACTGCGAGCATCTCGTACATGTAGCTTCGACCTAGTGGGTTGTTGTAATCCAACTATGTGTCTAGTACTTCAATGTCTATTAACACAGTTTTTCCAACCAACTTAACTAACATGCTAGGGTTTAGACCAACAGGAGTAGAAGGGAGTCTGTCATATGCTCTTAGCGTAATGACAAAAGGGATGAGTTAGGGGGATCCTAGTTTCTTCCAAACGAATTTGAAAATGATACATGTGGAGGCCCCTTCATTGACAATGTAATGATGAATGTTAATGTTTTGAACTAAGACTGGAATTTGGAAATCAATGACTTATGGTAGCCATGGAGTAAATTTATTCAAGTCGAAGACCATTACACGAGAATCATATGGGTCGATTGTGCCTAGGGCGTAAAGTAAGGCTTTCTGTCAGGTTGGGCATGTTTGTAGCACTTCTAAAGTTGACATGGCTGACAATGATTATGCTAAGTCATTGACTATGTTGTATCTATGAGTGGCTTTCGAGTTTTGTCTTATGCATCATAAAGGTCCTTTGACCATTTTGGGCCTAGATTCTATAGAAGGTCTAGGAATGGTCAATGACCCTATAGGTATTTATTTGGTAGAGGTGGATGTATCGGGATCTAGGGGAGCTTCATAACTTCGATTCCATGTTTGAAGGAGGATATCCTCTCTTGTCATGAAAATATCATGATTAGGATTGTTATGGAGGTTCCCTCTAGATGGATGAGAGTGGGGTGTTTGTTGTTGATAATTAACCACTCCCTAATGGGGGAAGGAGTATTTCATCACTATAGTTTGTTTACCTCCTTACCCCTTACAGATAGCACATGATTGATTATTTTGTAAATTGTTGTTCTTGCCTTGTTTCTGTGGGTTATTGTTGGTCGATCCCTGGTTTTGATTCTGGTTAGGGTTGCCCCTTCTTGGTGCTTGTGGGGGTTGCTACTGGTTGTTTCCCCACTAGTCAAGTTCTCCCTTTGGCTTATTTTTAAGTTTTCTCTTAAAAATATTTGGGACCTTAGTTGGTGATCTAATTGAGAAACTTAGTTTTGTTGTGCTAAAATTAATTTTTAGATTATATTAAATATGATTGAGGATTTATGAAATTATTTGCAAGTTTAAATATAGGTTTTTCAGTGTTTTTATGTCATTTGTATGTGCAAATTAACATAAACAAATGAGTGAATATCGACTTATATCAGACACAAACATCACCATAAACAGTATCACGTTAGCACATGATGAAGGAGTTCACCCGTCCTGGATTATGTCTCCTTAGTCCAGTTTCCAATGGCTTGGCCCTCTCTATTATGCTAAAAAATGTGAATACATCACTTTACAATGCTTAAAAAGCTCTGAAACCTATTCCAATGGCTCTCGAATTCCCAAAAATGCCTGTGTAGCATCTTTCTGCTCCTGATTTGGTAAAAAATTGATGAAGTTATGCCTTTCCCAATCTTCTACTAATCGCACCACAAATTCCCCAAAATCTGGCGCCATCCTACAATTTTGGCCCAAAATGTGCTAACGGAGTGACAATTTAGCTGAAAATGGATCGAAATTGTCAGACACTTTAAATGCTTGCTAACACTTGAATTCCAAAAATTGTGGCCATGTGGGGGGGCCACGTGCCCGGGGCTAAGGCCAACGGCCCACCCCCGCTGACCAGTCGCCTGCACCCTTCCCTGGTGGTTACATAGTAAGGCGTGACTAAGAGCTAACCCTCTGTGGGCTGGTCCTACCTTCAGAATAATGTGCCATTGTAATTCAATGAAACCCGATGACATATGGTTAAGAAACATGTACATGGTGTAATGGAGGAGGTGTTGGATTTGTTGTGTAAGGTCATAGGTTCGACCCTTGCTTCCTCTGCCTAGACTTGAACCATAATTTTGGTGATCCCTGAGCTGCCACGTGATAGCCTCTAGTTGGGCCACATGTCAGCTCGTGGTTGGCCACCAACCAACCATTAAAAATCTACTACACTGCACCATGAGGATGTGCCACTTGGCATGACCTGATTGACCGAGGTATTTTGACCAGCCAACCTGCCACATACACCTACCCATTCAGTGCCATGTCAGCATAACGAACTGCTAACTGGGCTGTCAATTTTTTTTTTAAATTCGCATGTTTGGGAAAGTGAACAGAACATGATCCTGGGAGCATACGGTGTTTGTTTTGTGCGAAACAAGTTGCGTCAGATTCAAGATGAGAAGCACTACATGGTCATCCAAGTCCACACTGATCCCACAACTTTTAATTTTGAGCTATTTTTTGAGCACCTGATCAGTTAGATTCAGTTGTTCCTTTGGCTATTGTTGTGAAGTGAGAGAAGGTTGCACTAGATTCACCCTTGCAATATTCTGCATTGGTGGGTTATTCTAATATTTTGCATGGAAAGGAGAATATTGGTTTTGTTGTCACAAGTTAATGTATGGACTCTAGGAAGAGGACATTACGTTCGTATTTTGAGAGTATTATTGGTTTCCATGTGGGGAACGGTATGAGCCTCCCTGAGGGCACTGATATTGGTTAACCTTGCAGATCGTATTCTACATAGTTGGGGGTTGACTGAGGTAGTATCCTGTATGTTGCAATGGTGGTGTGTTTTGTGTAGCATCAAATTGTTGGCCATTGAATTAATATATAGGGTACGTGCAGTGCTTATTGAGTGGGTTTAAGGTGATGGACCCAATCAATCCATCAACAACATTGGATGCGCCTAGTATCTCTTTATAAGTTTGTAGGAACGGGGCATTTGGAAACACATGGTAGATGTACCCAGATTGGGTGTAAATAAGCTCCAACTATTGAGCTTTACTAATGGCTTCTTCCTCGGTTTGTGGGGATGAATTTTCCATGTATTAGCAAATTTGAGATGTGACAGATATTAAGAATAAGTCCAAGAAGACTGTCTTCAAACTAGGTTTTACATAGGCTACGACATTTTTTCCATTCATGTATATGATCCGAGATGTGGGTAGCAGGTGTTTCTTTCAAGTGGGTGAGGAATTCAAGACTCGAATCATGGTGGACTGGGAGCTAGAAGAAGGTGAGGAAAGTTGTAGCTAGTGAGCTAAAGTTTCTGTGCAACGCAGAAGGCTGGTCAACATACTATTTCGTTGTAGGCCCAATTAGTGTGTGTTGAAATAGTTGTAATATAATAATATTATCGGTGATATTATTAGATGAACACAACAGGTGAAAAGTCATGACATGGTTTCCTTGGTCTTCGCCCTATTTTTATTTGAACTTTGGAATATCCGAAGGGAGCTTGGTGGGCATATATGGCCAATTCTATCCATGGATGATAGGTCATTGGTTAGCTTGCTTAAATCTGGTAGGTTTAATGAAGCTAAAAACGGGATCTCCAAGTTACCTTCCATTGTAAAACAATTTTGGACAGCTATATGCAAAGGGGTCCTCTGTGGAAAAGTCTCAGGAGAGTTACCTCGATGGGTGTCTTGCGGACTCTTCAGAGGAGTGGCGTGTGGGCTCCCAAAGCGGGTAGCACGTGGGGACTCTTCTGGAGTGGTGAAGGGTGTACTTTGCTAGGGAAGGGTTCCGAGAAAATATGCACCAATACAGGAAGATCCAATAATGGTGGTTGTGTGTCGTCCTCTACATCTAAATGGGGGAAGTCCTGACACACCTGCCAGTAATGGGGGGAGGTTTAAAAAATGTCTAGATTGACGGGGAACCGTGGGGTCCCCTATGCTATCGATTAGAGTGTGTGATACTTTGTGTATGGTGAGGGAAGAAGATAAGTATCAATACAATATGTTCACATACATAAGACAAAGTGAAAATATAAATGGTTTATTTTCCTTTTATAATTAAGTTATTTGATTAAGAAAACAAGAAAAATGTTTTTATTTGGTGTGCATGATAAAAGATCTTATGTAGACCTAATTTTCCTTTCCACTCTCAAAGTAACTAGGCCTTGTGAAGGTGTTTTCTGATGGGTCCTTAGGCAACGTCTCGAAAGAACTAGCGACACCTTCTAGCAGCTGAAGAATCAACCAAGGTAATGGTAATGAGACTCAAGTGCTGCCTGCACTACCACCTATAGGGAAAGGATGCCCTATATTTTGGTCATTTAAGTACATTCGTCCCATGTGAGCATTCGAGTCTTTATCTTCTTTGTAGACACTTACCAGTACTGAGCACTAGATGCACAAGGTAGCCCCAAAGAGTACCGCGCATACTGGACCTAAGTCGAACACCCTCTGAATCAGTTTTCTACCATGCTCGGGTATTCTTTTCCGTGGGATTATTGAACGATTTTAAGCTCCCTAAAAGGTCAACAACTATGCTTCAAAGGTGTAACATCTCCATGGAAAATTATGGGATGCCTACCCCTAATGGTTCTAACTTGAGCTATAAATTTTTTGGTGGCCCCTGTGGGGAAACTTTGTTGGTTCAAGTTATGGTTGTTTTTAAGGAGCCTTAATTCACTTATGGAGTTATTTTGTAAGCCAAAATAGACTAAGTACCTAAATATCCGGAAACTGGATGCCCTTGAGTACAAAGCATATGGAAGCTTAATGTGTGATACATGTGAGCATAAAAAGTGGGATAAGACGTGGATATGTGGTGATCCTTAACAAAATCCTTCTAATTACACTACGTGTTGATTGTTCCTTGCATGGAAAAGAAATATATTATGGATTATGGGCCACTTATGCTTTTCCTATTAAATTATGTGGATTTTAACAAGGGAGATTGAAATTCAAATGCTTTTAATAATGTGAAGGGAATTGTTTGAGTTATGGTGCTAAAAAATCCTCAGCAAGGGTGTTTCTTTTCCTCAATTTCTTTTCAAGTTTCTCCTCTCTCTCAAAGAAGTATGAAGAATCTCCAGTGGTGGATTCCTTTTTTCTCTCTAGGATGATGGATTTCTTAGATGAAATATGGACAACATGTTAGTGTTCTTCCCTTCTTTGGCTTCAACAATGTAATGGTGGTTTTCTCTCATAAAAAATTGGCTAGCATAACAATGTCTCATATTTTGGCTCTCCCATGGCCTATTTATATAGAATTTTTTGAATCCATCTTCCCCCTCTTGGTTCATGCATGATAATGACACATGAGTGGGACAATATGATTCCATTGAGGGTTGCATATCTTTAGGGTGACTCGAATTCGAATATACTGGACTGAGCTCATGTTAGATAATCGACCCCAAGTGTGTAGAGTGGTATCGAATTGCTGAGTCATCCTTTTTTACAACTACGTGACTTTTGAAGTTTATTTTTCACACACATATTTATGCAAGAAATAACCACGTAACGTCAATTGTTTTTTACTTTATAAACTTTGTACCTTAGGAGAAGTTTATTTCTTTAAACTTCACAATGTATTTAGCTGGAAAATGTTCACTTGCGCATTCTGTTAGACACCTTTTAGTGTCTTCTAGATTGTTCCAAAATGTGTACAATTTTTATGGTGTTAAAAATGAGATATGCGGTAAAGAATAAGGAAGCCATGGTTGTTTTTTTTGTGAGTCACACATTCATGATTAGAATATTGCATAGAGGTGACTGGTTGAAAGAGAGATTTGGTTCAACCCAATCTATGGTTGGGTGGTACGCAGAAGTCCCTCACTTGGTTGACTTTTGCATATGTTAATGAGTTAATTTCCTATTGTATTTCATGAGTATTTATACTTGTTATTATGTGGCTTGGATGGATGTTCTATCATTTTTATTATCCTAGTTATATATTGGTTATAAGGATAGTTCTATGACAGACTTTAGTTATGGCTCTCAAAATGTTTTCATTAGTAAGTGAATGGTTAATGAATGCATGAGCTAATAGATGTATTGCAGGTATCATTAGGGGAATTTTTTTATCCAGATTTAAATAGGAACGCAACAAATTACAGAGATAATGATAAATACAGAGATACGACAAAAATACTACTTCATTTCATTAATGTAAAATACTGAAATATGCTTACAAATAGAAATGGAAATAAACTAACTCTGGCGATGGTAGCTTATCTCTAAGGAGAGATTTGGCAGCTCCATGCCTCTAAACTATCCTACAATGAGGCTGGAAGGCCTATTTATTGTTGAGAAACAATGGAAAGCCCTAGACATCCAAAACCCTAACCCTTGGAGATGAGGCACCAAACTATGGGCCCTGTTTTAGGTAAATTGGTACATCAACTTCCTGGGGTCATAAATTGGCATACGATCTCCATTTGATGTGCACAATACCTCATTAGAAATATCTATTCGAGGACTAAAAATTTGGGAATAGCAACATCGGTCGATGGACCCATGTTGCTCCCAGGTTTCCCAAAAAACATCATTTAGGGCCTCAAAACAACTATGGAAGTTCAGGACCTGAAAAACTCCCAAAAATAGTAAACTGTGTTACAATTAAGGAAACTGAAAAACTGAAAGAAACAATGGTGAGGGTCCAAGTGGAATTGGTGGGTGGACACCAATATCTACCTAGATCAATTTTGAGGTCTAAAATGGGCCACCTAAGGAAATTATAAAATAATAGTGGAAATAGTAAAATAATATTAGATTACATGATCAAATTTTAGACGGAAAAAGAAAAAAAATGGACTCATATTTTCAACTTATCTCCTTATGGGTTTACTCAAATTTCGAGCGGAAACACTCATTGGATCAAAAATTTGATTCCTCATCAAGGATTACCCATGTTGCATACTTTTAATGGACCCTGCTACATGAAAACTGAGAAATACATGAAAAAACATGATATGAGCAATCCTACTCAAAATTTGAGTAAAACCTTAGGGAGATAAGTTGAAAATACGAGTTGAAAAAACAGTTTTATTATTTTATTATTTTTTAATCTTTTGACTATTTTACTCCAAAAATGGTGAATCACCCCCATGGTTGACATCATCATCTTGAATCGTATTGATTCTTATAAAGTTTACTTTGTTTGTACATTTTTCTTTGGAGGCTCATTTTAGACCTCAAAATTCCCATAATGTATGAGAGGGAATCATACCTTCTTGATGATTATCAAATAAGTATGAGACCCCCATGTTCAGATACACATTTATAACATGTAGATTACATGTTCACAATGTGTTTGACAAAATGACTGTCATGGTTAGGCCTGGTTAGGTCAAGTGCTTGACTAAATTTTGTATATCTATCTTTATATTGATGTATTTTATCATTCTGTGAAGTTCTATCAAGTTTTGGGCATAGGTCTCGATCTTAGCCCTAAAAAGGTGGCTCAGATCTCGGTGTTACATGCACAAAAATGAGTAATTTATATTGCAGTTATTAGGAGACAGAGTTATCCATGCAACTGGAGGTTTACAGTCACTGGCTTTCCTTGTTATGTAAGGGACTGCAAGTCCAGGTAAGTGAAAAAGTGGTTTAGCTCAGAGTCTGGGCACCTGGAGTGGTTGTTTAACTTATGGGAGTCATGTAGTTCCCGAGGGAGGTCAATAAATTTTTGGTTGGATGATTCCACTTCCTTAACTCTACCAAGGAGGTTGAATAATATCATTGTAACTATTTTTCACATATTTACTCTGGTGGACCGACAAACTTGGGTAAGTGTGGGAGGAGGGTGTTACATAGGATTTCTAGATTCTTCATTTGGACTATTTGAATCCATGTCAAAAGGTGATGAATTTACTATATCCTTATAGATGTCACTTTATACTTAACATCGATAAAAAAAAAATTGTTCTTGCACCTATGGCCTAACCTCCAATAATTGGGAGCAAGACATATAAAGCATCAATTTTTTTAATTGTTTATGTTATATTGTTGGATCCTTTTATTAGGGGGAATATGCTTGGGATTGTGTTTCTTGGAGTTGGACCAGGAGACCTATTACGTAGATGATAGTTTCTGTTCAAAAATTCTAGCTTGTATTCATGCTTGCTTAATGTCACTTGTATCTTACATCTTGATATAATTCTTTATGTTCTATTTCATGCAATATATGGAAAGATGTTAGAGATATTCATCTTACAAGTTCAATAAGTTAGTGGCAAACACATAATTAATTAAAAAATCCATCCACGAAACCAAACTATTGTAAACAAGCGAGTTTGGAGAAAACCTCCTTTTCCTAAATGTTTTGAAATCATTTGAAAAATTGTTGTTTGAATGATTCTTAGTGGGTTGAATGAGCCTTTGAGTGCCACCATTAAAACCAATCACAAGTTGGTCCTTCTAGGTGCAATGATGAGCCACTATTCTTTCTTCCTCATCATACATTTGGTGCAAATAAAAATTAACGCTTGAGTCTATTTATCCATATAATGGATTCTCTATCACCTTCCCCATTGAATCTAGGTACATTGAACTTTAATTTGTTAAGAGGAATTTAAATTAGATGAATTCTTCATTAATGAAAAATCGCCATGTGAATTTGGACTACTTGAACCCTTTCTCACTCCTTTCAGTTCTTTAATTTTGGCCTCAAGTGTAGGTTTTAGCCTATATAATTAATTGATAAAAATATGTTTTTGATAAAAAATAAAAGAAGCAATAGGAAACACACAGATTAACATAGATATTTTATCTTGGTAACCCAAAAACATGAAAATCTACAAGATTTTTCAATATATTCTTTTGCTATATATATATATATATATATATATATATATATATATATATATATATATATATATATATATATATATATATATATATATATATATATATATACATATACATATACATATACATATACATATACATATACATATACATATACATATACATATCATGGCATCAATAAAATGTCAATCCATTTACTGTGGATTGGAATGCAATTGGAATTGTTTAATTAAAACTACAAAACCATGGAAAAATACACCATGTTCCAAAAACCATGAAAAACAAAAGCAGAAAAACACAAATAATTTTTCAAGGGCGCTACCCCCAAAATTACGTGGAAGGGGTTTTCCACCCTACCTCTACATCTGACACAATATACAACATGTTGTCTAATGCTCCTTCACTAGTTATGACATATATCTGCTCAACGCTCTCACTGCATGTTTAATGTCTAATTTTAGTACAAAACATTGCATACATGAAACTTCTAATTGTATAGGTACATGGAACACAACACATGTCTTCTTCCTCTTTTGTGTCTTGGTACATTGTTTTGCATATAACTTTACACATAAAAGAATAAAGACATTTACTGATTTACATTCTTACATATTAAAACTCTACAAAATTGTCTCAACATATTTCCTTTGATTTAATCAAAATTCCATGTTTTCTTGATCTCTTTTAATTTCCATTCCCAAAATGAAAAAATATAGCACCAATATCCTTCATGTCAAATTTACAGGACAATTGAGTTTCCACTTGCTCGATGATTTCCTTGTCATTTGCAATAAACAACATATCATCCACATACAAAATCAACTAAATATGATGATCACAAATTAATTTGAAATACACAAATTGGTCCACTTTTCTCCTTATGAAGCCAAACCCCAATATATAAGTATCAAATTTTCGATACCACATACCGAGTGATTACCTTAACCCATACATAGAATTTTTCAACTAATTACATACTGTTTTTTTTATTTTCTTTAAATAAAAAACCTTCTAGCTACTTCATGCAGATTTATTTTTCCAAATTCCCATATAGCAATGTTGTCTTCACATCCATCTATTCTACTTCAAAATCAAAAGCAACAACAATAGATCAAAGAAATTCCTGATTGGGCAACATGAGAAAAATCTCACTAAAGTCAATTCCATCTATATGAGAATAATCTTTTACCTCTAATTGACCTTTGTAATTTTCTGCTCTAGCTTTTGCATTCAACTTCTTCTTAACTACCCATTTGCTGCTAATAGGATTTCTTCTAGCTGACAACTCCACTAGATCCCAAACCTCAAATTTTTAGGGATGTCATTTCTTCATCCACAACCTTTTTCCAAAGTTTTCCATTCTATTAATCGTCTTGCTATTAGAGTTTATCCTTATTTTGATTGTAAATTCTGAAGGTACACCGACTATCCTTATCTTGATTATAGATTTTCTCAATTGCACATTATGAAGTATTCTAAAATCCTTAGGGACGCAAGAAAAGTCAGACGGTTAACTTTGATCCTTTTTGACATATTTTATACATATTTTGGAATTTAGAATGGAGTTAAGTTCAATTTTATCTTAATAACTTTACAATAAATACACGCCCTCCCACTTGTAACTCTAGCTCAGGTCATATACATGTTTGAACATTTATTAGCATAGCCACCGCTATATTGTGAATGTAAAGGTCTTCATATCTCTCATACATTTTCTAATGTATAATTTTTCATACAATATTTTTAAATTTGAATTCAATACTTTTTGGAAAAGAAAAGTACTCTTTAATATAGTAAAATGGTAAAACCAATAAAATATATTTTCTTTGCAAGGAAGCTGTTTAGAGAAAAAATTTATAATAAAATATTTTTTTCTCTAAATTCATAATTTTTTTTATAATAATATCTTCTTTGATTTGAAATATTTTTTTTTAATATTTATAAAACTTTTTCTTTAAATTCCAAATCATAAATAAAAGTTTATAAGTTACATTATTCTTAAAAATTTATTATCTCAGACATATAAACAAATTAAACAAATTCAATTTCTTAAAATAAAAACATTACCAAAACCCAATTTTGAAAATAATTTTATTCACGGTAATCTTAAGAAATATTTTCCCATGGATATAAACAAATTAGAATTCTTAAAACAAAAACATTACCTAAATCCAATTTTGAAAGTAATTTTATTCACATTAAGAAACTTAATGTCGTGACACATGCATGTAATTTCATACATAGTTTTCATTTTCTTACGTGCAAAGAAACTCATGAGATATAGTGGTCATGCTACAAGTGCTTGCAGGATGCCTTTAATGCATGCCACAAGTGGACGCTACTCTCAATTCCATGTTTGTTAAACGAGTACTCTAAATTTGGTAAATTATTTGGAAAATTTGTGTAAACCAAAAATACATATACTTTTAATGTTATTTTTGCTGGTGCAAGAGACGAACTTTCTATAGCATTAACTCAAAAAATAACTTACATAATTTACAACCACTCACGCACAGAGTGGACACAAAACTAAGGTGCTATCTGCCAATGGTATGAACTTTTTAACCCAAAACAAATGAATGATAGACGCGAAAGGAAACTAACCCAAAACATGCAAACAAAAGCTTAACGATCAGTTGTTCGCAACAGCACTCACTAAAAATGCCAAAAGATATGTGGTCTAATCCACATATTAAACCAATGGCGGAGATGAACATCTGACCAAGAACAACTAACCAAATATAGTACCCCAGCCCCACAAAAAAGCCCAAAAAATCCTGACCATTGATCATAATCAACAGATCCAACGGCGGAAATGAAAATCGCACAACCCCACATGCCACTTTTTAAGGTGCGATCAAGGTGGTTTTCCAAACGGTCCCACTGCCACATGTTATACATTGAATGGGATCGCTGCAAAAAAGGTAAAACCACTTCCCGTTCACGGGTCTTCCAATCACCCCAAAACCGCTTTGGATAAGAAAATACGTCTGAAGGTGAGGGGTTAAGGATGTCGGGGACACCAAGGGCTCCCTACTCCTGACCGCATGTCAAACCAACGCTATCAGTGACCTTAAGAGAAGAGGCCTCTGTCTGCCTGTCTGAAACCCTCAGAAAAAGGCCACCCACTCTGCCACCATTGAAGCCTTGAATGAGCGTGCTTCTCAAGACATCAGACTGCCAAAGCGCACTATTTGCTGTAAAACCAATAATGTACATTCCTCTGCTCATATCGCTTCTGGGTTATCTGTGCTACTCTCCATGGTCCTGCTCCTAAACATCAACTAGTCTTCCTCGGCCTGATCATGGCATTTCTCCTTAAGACTGAGCTAAGGTAGTTCTTGCCATTTTATAGCAAACTTTTCCTCTGCGCAATTCACTCCTTGATTAGCGAGGAGATCCACCAGCTTATTGGCTGATCTTCGAACATGTTTAAAAGTTATTGTATGGAGACCTAGAAGGTGGTTGTGGATCCGTTGAAAGATCTGAATGAGCCTCCAATTCTTTGAGACCTTTTCCGGCGTCGTACCCCAGCTAATTCTCTTGGTTGAGTTAATAATTAACTCAGAATTAGCTTCAACAATCACATTGTGCCGATTAACTTGAAGCAGGAATTCCTAACAATGTTCCATAGCTAGAACTTCTACCAAATTGTTGGTGGCTCTTCCAAGGTGACCATGGAAAATAAACAGGATGTTCCCTTTTTCATCCCTTAAAACTCCGCCATGACCCGCTGTGCCTGAGTTGCCCTTTGAGGCTCCGTCAATATTGAACTCCAAAAAACCACTGGGGGAGCTTGCCAAAAATCAAGCTTAGAGTCTCTAAAGAGAATCTTCCCGACCAAGATCTGAGGAATCAAACCTGTAACCATAGCTGGCAAAGAATCCTCCAATCAGGAGTCGAGGGAGGATTCTCAGGGAGATTACGGACAATAGAACCCACTATCTCTTGAAGTTGTTTTAGGATATGATCAAAAAGGTAAAGGAGCGGTTTTTTTCCTCCTTGAAGGTCGTGTTATTCCTTTCTTTCCAGGTGTTCCAGATGATGAAGCCCAGTGTTAGAGCCCAAGCAATGCTAAGGACTTCATTATTCGAAAAATTGCTTCTCCACTTGCTTAGGGTGTTGATGATGCATCCTTTGTCCCTATCCGACTTTTGGAAGATGGAGAGGAAAGAATCCCACAACTTGGAGGAAAATGAGCAGTTGTTGAGAGGATGCTCCATTGTTTCCTCCTGAACTTCACATAGATGGCACCTGGAAGGCCCCAAAACACCCCTTTTCCTAATATTGTCCCAAGTCAAAATCTTCCTGTGTTGCACTAGCCATATGAAGAGTTTAATTTTCATCCAACCTTGTTGCCTCCAAAGTCTTTGCCATGCTTTGTCCAGAGCCTTGGAAGCCAAACCAAGGAGAACGATTTTAGCCTCCTTAAGATTAAAGGTGCCCTCATTGTTATTGCCCCATCTTAGCTGGTCATTCCCTTCTGAAACTAGAATTTTCCTTTGATATAACTCTTGCATTAGCATTTCAGCTTTGTCTTTTAAGGGGTTGTCATCTCTGAGATCAAATATCCTCCATGTTCTCCACTTTCCTACGTTGTTGGTTTGATCCCAGAAATCCTTTACTTTGGTTGATCCTTTAGCATCTGCCTCTGCCTTAAGTTCCTTCAATTCCTCTTTCAAAAGAATGGGTTCCTGTTGCCATCTGTCCTCCTAAAAAAGAACTAAGTTTCCCTCTCTAATTTCCCAGAAGCCATTATCTTAGACTAGACCTCTATTGTCCCAGGCCTTGTTCCATATGTGTGATCCCTTAATATTTCCATCCATTCTTATATGATCCTCACTTTGCCATGAACTGACATATTTTTCTTTCCAAAATGTAGCCCACTGAGTTGTTGGTTCTTTTAGCCATCACCACCATAATTTATCCCCTAGAGCTTTGCTTAAGATTTCAAGATCATCCAATCCTAGGCCTCCATGATTTTTGGGCTTGCAGATTTTTTCCCAGGCTACCAAGGCCCATTTTTTCTTATCTTCCCCCTTGCCCCAAAGAAAGTTTCTTTGTATGTTTCTGAAAAGTTGCAAGACTCCTTTAGGAGCTAGGAGAGTTGAAAGCATAAAGACTGGGATTGATTGTAGAACAGCCTTTGTGAGCACAAATCTGCCAGCCAGGTTTAAGGACCTCACCGTCCATTTCCTTATTTTGTCTTGCAGTTTATTGATCATTGGCTCCCAAATTCTTTTGTGTAGAGGATTAGCAGTTAGATGAACCCCCAAATATTTTGAGGGGAGAGAATCTCTTTGAAAGCACAGAATTTTAGTAATGTTCCTTTGAATGGCAATATTAGTATTGAAGAAAAAAATATTAGATTTGGAGAGATTAACTTCCATACCTGAAGCCTTGGCAAATTCATTTAGAATTTGTTTGAATGCATGAGCTTCTTTGACTGTGGGGATTCCTTGCAACATGGTGTCATCCACAAACTGTTGATGCGTCCAAGCCTATCCACTATCAGAAAGTTGGAGACCTTTGATCTTACTGACTTCTTTAGCATTTTTGATAGACCAACCCAGTCCTTCCATCATGAGGATGAAGAGAAAGGGAGAGAGTGGGTCCCCCTGTCTGAGGCCTCTAGAGGGAAGAAAAGTTTCAGAAGGAGAGCCATTGACCAGAATAGAGAAGCTGGAGGAGGTGACGAGGGCCAAGACCCATCTCACCCAGTTGTGATGAGACCCAAAAGCTATGCGTATTTTCCTGATATAGTTCCAGTTCAGTTTATCACAGGCCTTAGCAATGTCCAATTGTATGATCATACTCGCCTTTTGGTTGATAGTCAGATAATGAACTACCTCATGTGCTTGAATGATATTGTTAATAATTTGTCTTCCTTCCACATATCCATATTGTTCCATAGAAACCAGGGAAGGAAGGAGAGGTTTGAGTCTATTGGCCACCACTTTTGATATTATCTTGTAGACCATATTACATAAAGCTATCGGTCTAAACTTGTCAAGAGTCTGAGTAGCCTCCTGCTTGGGGATTAGGGCAATGAAGGAAGTGTTTAGAGCTTTCGGAATAGTTTTATTCATCCTGGAATCTTCAACCACATTCAGAATATCCTGTTTAACAATACTCTAGCAGGCCTTGAAGAAATCGACATTGAAACCATCTGGTCCAGGTGCCTTACCATTTTGCATTTCTTTGAACACTTCACTGACCTCATCTTCGGTTACTCGCTTGTTGAGGTTGAAATTGTCCTCACTGGACACCAACCTAGGAATGTGTCTTGTGAAGTTTGTAATGGGATTCTCTTTGTCATAACAAGTTTCTTTGGCTATGCCTCGAAAGTTCTTGACAAGAGCTTTTTCTATCTCTGCATGAGAGTTGAACATACCAAGTGACCTAATAGCTCAAAGACACCGTAAACAAATTAACTCAGACAAAATAAACAAATCACAAACTTAAACGCACGAAATAATTCACATATGATTAGTAAAATAACTAACCAATCTTTTAGGACCCTGATAAGCATATCAACCAACCTATACCTCATATTCAACATATAATATTTGTGACCCAATCCATCTATGACGCACATAAAGCTCAATGTTGAAATCACATATGTATTTTCCCCACCACTCTACTTCTGCATTACCACAACGCCATATTCTCCAGAAATTCTCGCTGGCCTTTTGATTTTGGTACTTAACACGATAAAGAAAAACCTTGTCATCGATCTCCAAGGAATACCATGTATCCAAACGAAGCACGTGGAGCGAAACATCTAGCCTCGCCAGGCGTTCTCCATAAAGAGAACTTCTACTTCAATATAAAGAGAATGAAAATTAATAATCCCTCAGCATCATATACTATATAATTTTGATTATTTCTAATTAATAAAAAAAAAAAAAAAAATTTAATTAATTAAAAGAATATATATGAAAACAATTTCTATATCTCAAAAACAAAAATTAGAATTAATAATTTTCTAAAATTTATCTACAATAAAAATTGATAATCCCTCACTATCATATTCTATATAATTTTGATTATTTCTAATTTATAATAAAAAATATAAATTAGATTTTTTAATTAATTAAAAAATATATGTAAAAACAATTTCTACATGGCAAAAATAAGAATTAATAATTTTCTAAAAATTATATATAGTTTGAATTATTTCTGACTATTAAAAAACATATAAATTGGATTTAATAATTTTCTAAAAACTATATATAACTTGAATTATTTCTCACTATTAAAAAACATATAAATTGGATTTTTTTTAAAAGAATAAAAAATATAAAATACAAATAATAATAAAAAATATTATATCATAACTTTTTAAACATAATAATAATTATATTATAAATATGATTGAAATAATATTTCGTGATATATTAAAAAAATTAACAAATAAGTTTTAAATTTTAATGACATTGTGTTTAAGATTAATCAGATTATGTTTTTATTTTAATTATAAAAATTATATAAGTAAGTAAAAAAATTATTGTTTTTATTTTAATTATAAAAATTATATAAATAAGTAAAAAAAATTATTGCTATATTTTTAAAAAGAAGCAAACTGCCAACACAAACTGCCTTGAATTGCACTTATCTTAAACTTCTTTTTATTATAGATTTTGAACTACACTCATCTTGAACTTCTTTTTTATTATAAATTTCGAGAACATGCAAGATGAAAAGGAACAAGGTAAAAAAAAATATTTACCTCAAACTTTTTCAAGCTACTCCAAAATATTTTTTGAAGTCTCACTACTAGTAAGACCGGTTGAGAATAAACCTAATAAATAAGGCCACCCAAAATCAAATACCTACAACGAGATCATAAACAACTTATAAACAGAAAAACCTATACCAAAATATTTCTGAACTAAATAAAAATTAGTTAAACCTCTGTAAATCTCAAAATAATCTTATCAATGTGAAAAACAATAAAATACAAAAGAGCTCAGTGAATACTCGCTCCAATTAATGACACTTCTTTATTCATAATATATATGGAAGTTCATCTGTGTCATATTCCTGAACTCAAAATCGGACCAGATAATCTATTTAGAAATTTTAATAAAAGACGAGAAACATAAAACGAAAACGTGCTAAATCAAGCAGGAGGGAGGGGGGATCGGCACACTGGACATGTAGCGCTCAGGTTCAGCCATGGGAATAAGCAACGCGGGTGAAAAATATGGCGGCATTCCATCTCATTGATTTCCTCTTCCAATTGAAACAGCTCCCTGCAGATTACGCAGACACTGGTGTCTGTCACATGCTGCTCCGAAACATTTATGCGAGGCACCCGCTCGATAGCAATTCTCTCTGGCGCGGGGATGCTTGCGCCTGAAGACAATTCATCGTCATCCATACCGATGGTGGCCATTCGTGTACTTTCTGTAGGATTCTCGTCACCCCTTTCTTCCATTGGGGGAGACGATCTGAACGCATAAAAAGTGCAAGGCAAAGGTGAAAGTGAAGAATCTGATGCACCATTTTCCTCACTTCGGCCCTCTGCAGTAATAGGGTGCTCTAATGGATGGACAGAGGGTGTATCTCCCTCTGGACTTGCAATTCCGGTGCCTATCAGAATGGTTGGAGAAGTAGGTGAATTTTGTGCCTGCTCTTCATCATCATCTTCTCCACCAGAAGTAACTGATAATGAATCAGAAGCCCACCAAACTATGGCAGAATTAACAGAAGAAGATGATGGCGGATTTCTGTTGCCATTGTCATTGTCTGTGGACAATAAAGATTGAGATGTGCCACGGCCAGCAGTAGAGTCATCGTCATTGCCGTCACCGCCGTCACCGTTTCTGCTCCTGCTCCTGCTCCTGCTCCTGCTGCGGCTCCGGCTCTTGCTTTTGTTTCTATCTGCACTGTCTTGTCTATTTTCTCTTTCCATTTTTTTTCAACGGTAGAAATCACAGCAAAAAAAGTCTCAAGGCAGAAACAGAAATTAAACCATGCAGGCCAAATTCAATCACAATAAAAAAAACCTGGTTCTTGTCACTTTCACCGTGTCTCCTTAGATAGTAGATCAACAGCTGCGTTGTGTTCCCCCTGAAAACATGCTGGGCCTTCATCAGCAATATCCATTGTGTTCAGCGTAGGGTTTTATATTTATAGCTCTCATATTTGAGTTTTCTCGATGTTTTTCACTTTTAGCAATGACACATGTCGTGTTTAAGTATTTCTAGAATATGTTATAAAATAAAATTTATAATTATATTAGTTTATTTATACAAGTTTTTATTAAATTATTAAAATATATTATAAAATTAAATTTATAATAATAGTAATTTATTTTAAATATTATTAATATCAAATTATTTTAAAAATTAAATTTATAATAATAATAACTTTTTTATATTAGAATAATTTAATTTATATTTAAATATTAGGTATGTAGAAATTTATAAGTCTTTTCGTATTTAACATGAAGTTAACACATGATAAACTAACTCAATCATGTAAATTACTTGTAAACATTCATAGACATCAATCTATAATAAGCGTAAAAAAACACACTCTATGATACATCTCAAATTTCTAAAATTAAAAGAAGATAATAAACATTAACTAAATAATAACTTTTTAAATTACAATTACTATTATTAATTATATATAAGTTAAACATTTATAGATTTTAAAAATATGGAACATATACTTAGCCATGGGATTGGCCCCGGCTTTGCAAGATTCCTAATCTATAAGTAGGTTTTGTTACAATTTCATGGGTCAATACCATGACTTATAGTACCAATGCCCAAAAAATCATAACTTGTTTCATATGATTTTTTTTTTAAATTAATAAATTTAATTAAAAGGGCAAAATGGGAGTTGAATTTCAACCTTTGACTTGTGTATACTACTATGAATATTCTAGAGTATTTAGTGGATGCTAAATCCCTACCATCCAACCAATAATTATTGATAATTAAATAATTTTTTTGGAACCCCTCAACTTTGATAATTAAATAAAAATTTTGTAACCCCTCAATTAATTTTAAACAAACTTTGCACAAACAACTCAAGTTGCGCCTGGTTTTAATCGCTTCTATTGAATGACATTGAACAGAATACACCCAAAAGTTGAGTACACAGAAATTAGCGTTTTGGATTTACTCAAGGATCTCAAACCCTCGTTCTTCTTCACACATAATTGGTGGCCTGATACGACAAAAAATTGTAGTCCCGAAGAAGAAAACTTCATCCGGACTGCACTCACGCCCGAATTGGTCGATGACTGTAGACTGGAAATGGAGAGGTCAGAAATAATGATACCAACCGTTAAGTCCAGTCGTCCCTCGCTCTCTGTCTCCGTTACTTGACATCAATGTTTAGACTGGCAAAAAATTCTTGTCAATTAGGGACTCAAGAATTCCTTGACACCTTCTGTGAGCACTTGTTGATCTGCTACCTGGACGAAGCTCCCGTTAGATGTGAACGATTCAGAAGACATGGTTTTGTACGAGATTCTCAAGCAGGTAGAGGGTGAGGATCATTGTGGGCCTAACTCTTATGAGGAAGGTTGTATTAGGATTACAACTGTGTTGGATCTCGTTGGGTGAGCGGCGTTGATGATGATTGTGAGGTTGGTAGGATCAACAACCCCCAACAGAGCATCGGGGCCACATATAATGGTTCTTTAGTACCTACAAGCGAGACACTTTTTTGATTGGGCTCGGTTATCGCATCGAGGGATGTTGTCTCAGCTCACACAGGTGCAACATGGTGCACTTAGAAGTTTTTGCTATGGGAGTGTAATTTTCACTACCATGTACGAGCACGTGGTTATGCTTCCTCCAATCTTAATAATGCTAGCAGGGCCTGCCAGGGTCCCACGTATACGTCGCTGGGCAGCTACAATGTTGCGAGCTAGGGGTGGTGACGTCAGCCATTATTGGAATGCCACTGTCGAGGATTGGTTTAACTCCAACCCTCAGTTGATATTGGAGTATCCCTATCATGGTGTGGACTTCCAAGGAGATCCAGAATGGGGCTTCCTTTAGGAGATGCCTGGGGACCAGCAGCTATATTTTTATTTCTGCATTTGTATACATATATTTGTTTGCATGTATCGTTATGATGTTTTATTTATGATGATGTTGATACCATTCTTGTTTACTTACAGATGTGGGGTTGCGGGGACGACCACTAGCCTATTTGGTAGGCCACGATCCTAGGCATATGGGCATTGCAGGGGATGCCATTGTACCATAGAGACTGAGGGTGGTGAGGCCACTGGTTGGGCCTCGGGGTAGGCCTCCACAACCAACATAGAGGCACGAGTTAGAGATTGATGGGCCCTCTAAAGAGGGTAATAGTGCAACGACGAGCGAGGATGTAGAGTGATGGTGCGGGTGTGATGAGGCCGCAGAGGTGTGCATGGACGCTACAAAGGATGAGCTTCAGAGTTATCGAGATGCCTGGGGCAGGGTGGAGACTCTGACTAGAGGGTTTCCTATCAATGGATGGGCAAGGCTAGTGGAGGTCAACGTAGAGTGGACGATGTCACTAGAGCGAGCACACTGACCAGATTTGCATCGTATAGCCATGGCGATGGATATGGCTGGTCCAATTTTTGCTCAAGATGCAAAGATGGGGCTGCCAAAGCCCTAGATAGACTACATGGTCGTGATGTTATTGGATGTGATTATGTATGTACCAGGGCAAGCACACATTTATGAGGATGCTCCCCTATATTTTGTTGACTTATATTTCCTGGTCGTGGGCCATTGGACTATGTGATATTTTTTGTACTCATATATTTTTTGATGTATATATGAGATTCTTTTTTGGCAGATCTCATGATGTGTCACATGCGTCTATACTTTTGATGTATTTCTGCATTTTGCTTGAGATGTATCTTATGTTAATGTTTTATGTATCTTGATGGTTATGTATATGTGATGCATGCTAGTCTAGGATTTGATTAGCGATGTGATCAGCTGTGTGATTTTGATCCCTTGATATGTGTGTAAATATGATGTGATCAAAATGTCCAGCTAACCTTTGTGCATGTAGATCCTTCTGGAAAAGGCGTGTATCCCAAACTTGAAACGTCCTATTTAATTGCGAAACAACTAGATGGGAATCAAGGAATACATGCAGGTGATGGATACCTAGGTGGTGGGCATTGGCCAAGAGGCCTATGACTGTGTCGTATTCTACTTGATTATTGGTGGTTGATCCGATACAAATTCCATTAAAGAGACAAGGTGTCTGATCATGAGAATATCTAGTCCAGGCTACAACAACAAGGTTTTGCAACCATCAAGATGCATCGTCAAAAATCCCATGATGATAAGCTGGCAGAGGATACATTTACCAACAAATGATGACAAAATGATATTTAGAGTGAATCCATGATGAGGTTATCATAAAAATTAATTCATGGTGCATACATGTCTACTCTAGCATTTTATGGGTGGAATTTTTTGAGGTAGAGACCATTGACGATATTTTTCAGGAAAGTCCCATCAGGCTTTGAAAATATGTATGCCCCCATGAGGAGGCAATGTTTGATGATGTATGGGCCCTTCCAAATGGTTTCAAAATTTCCAGGTCCTACCACTTCTTGGGAGCGGAGGACTAACTCGCCCTCGGTATATGTCTGAGGGGTGATGTTGCAATCGAATGAGGCTTTGAACCTCTTCTTTTGTGCTTCATTAGTTTGGAGGGATTGTCGTGCTGAAAATGCATGTGACATAGGGGCCACTTCAGTGCTATGATGGGTTTCAGTATAGATTCCACATACTAGTCTCGAACTTATTCAACAGATTGTATGGGATTGTTGATTCCTCATTGATGTCACGAGATGGAATATCCTGTAGAGTTTGAGGATTCTCCTCTTTTATCATTTTATTTGGCCTTCTTAGAGGTCGCGGTTGGTGTTGGTGCATGAAAGTTTTAAGTAGAGATAGTTTCCTGAGATGGAGGCACATGAATACTGCCTACCAAGATATGTCCTAGATCAGTCGACATGGTCATTGGGACCATATACCAGACCAGTATCGTGAGAGCCATCTTTGGTAATATAATGGTATCCATGACTTGGTGCGAGACAAAGCCAGGTGTTGGGTATTAAAAGGGTGTTTGCATAAAGGTGTGAGGTAGGGATATGGAATCAACAGTTGTAGAGTGTGTGGTGCCTGGAATTGGTTCCTAATTTTGGGTGGTGTTTGATGAAGTCATCATGCACACTGGTGCTCTGATGTTTGGGAAAAGTTCTTGTAGCACTAGAGGGTCACCTGGGAATGTCCCTAAGAGTGTTGATGGCTTAAACTAGCCTAGGCTGAGCTCAAAGTAAGTAGTGATAAACTCTTGGGAATATGAGACTAAGGGTAGAGCACCGTTAGGTGTGGGTAAGGTTTCCTTCTCATAGTATGTGAGTTTATCAATAGTAATGATCTTTCCATCATGGGGGAACATCATTATTCTGAACACCTATGAGGTGACTGCGAGCATCTCGTACATGTAGCTTCGACCTAGTGGGTTGTTGTAATCCAACTATGTGTCTAGTACTTCAATGTCTATTAACACAGTTTTTCCAACCAACTTAACTGACATGCTAGGGTTTAGACCAACAGGAGTAGAAGGGAGTCTGTCATATGCTCTTAGCGTAATGACAAAAGGCATGAGTTAGGGGGATCCCAGTTTCTTCCAAACGAATTTGAACATGATACATGTGGAGGCCCCTTCATTGACAATGTAATGATGAATGTTAATGTTTTGAACTAAGACTGGAATTTGGAAATCAATGACTTATGGTAGCCATGGAGTAAATTTATTCAAGTTGAAGACCATTACACGAGAATCATATGGGTCGATTGTGCCTAGGGCGTAAAGTAAGGCTTTCTGTCAGGTTGGGCATGTTTGTAGCACTTCTAAAGTTGACATGGCTGACAATGATTATGCTAAGTCATTGACTATGTTGTATCTATGAGTGGCTTTCGAGTTTTGTCTTATGCATCATAAAGGTCCTTTGACCATTTTGGGCCTAGATTCTATAGAAGGTCGAGGAATGGTCAATGACCCTATAGGTATTTATTTGGTAGAGGTGGATGTATCGGGATCTAGGGGAGCTTCATAACTTCGATTCCATGTTTGAAGGAGGATATCCTCTCTTGTCATGAAAATATCATGATTAGGATTGTTATGGAGGTTCCCTCTAGATGGATGAGAGTGGGGTGTTTGTTGCTGATAATTAACCACTCCCTAATGGGGGAAAGAGTATTTCATCACTATAGTTTGTTTACCTCCTTACCCCTTACAGATAGCACATGATTGATTATTTTGTAAACTGTTGTTCTTGCCTTGTTTCTGTGGGTTATTGTTGGTCGATCCCTGGTTTTGATTCTGGTTAGGACTGCCCCTTCTTGGTGCTTGTGGGGGTTGCTACTGGTTGTTTCCCCACTAGTCAAGTTCTCCCTTTGGCTTATTTTTAAGTTTTCTCTTAAAAATATTTGGGACCTTAGTTGGTGATCTAATTGAGAAACTTAGTTTTGTTGTGCTAAAATTAATTTTTAGATTATATTAAATATTATTGAGGATTTATGAAATTATTTGCAAGTTTAAATATAGGTTTTTCAGTGTTTTTATGTCATTTTTATGTGCAAATTAACATAAACAAATGAGTGAATATCGACTTATATCAGACACAAACATCACCATAAACAGTATCACGTTAGCACATGATGAAGGAGTTCACCCCTCCTGGATTATGTCTCCTTAGTCCAGCTTCCAATGGCTTGGCCCTCTCTATTATGCTAAAAAATGTGAATACATCACTTTACAATGCTCAAAAAGCTCTAAAACCTATTCCAATGGCTCTAGAATTCCCAAAAATGCCTGTGTAGCATCTTTCTGCTCCTGATTTGGTAAAAAATTGATGAAGCTATGCCTTTCCCAATCTTCTACTAATCGCACCACAAATTCCCCAAAATCTGGCGCCATCCTACAATTTTGGCCCAAAATGTGCTAACGGAGTGACAATTTAGCTGAAAATGGATCGAAATTGTCAGACACTTTAAATTCCTGCTAACACTTGAATTCCAAAAATTGTGGCCATGTGGGGGGCCCACGTGCCCGGGGCTAAGGCCAACGGCCCACCCCCGCTGACCAGTCCCCTGCACCCTTCCCTGGTGGTTACATACTAAGGCGTGACTAAGAGCTAACCCTCTGTGGGCTGGTCCTACCTTCAGAATAATGTGCCATTGTAATTCAATGAAACCCGATGACATAATGGTTAAGAAACATGTACATGGTGTAATGGAGGAGGTGTTGGATTTGTTGTGTAAGGTCATAGGTTCGACCCTTGCTTCCTCTACCTAGACTTGAACCATAATTTTGGTGGTCCCTGAGCTGCCACGTGATAGCCTCTAGTTGGGCCACATGTCAGCTCGTGGTTGGCCACCAACCAACCATTAAAAATCTACTACACTGCACCATGAGGATGTGCCACTTGGCATGACCTGATTGACCGAGGTATTTTGACCAGCCAACCTGCCACATACACCTACCCATTCAGTGCCATGTCAGCATAACGAACTGCTAACTGGGCTGTCAATTTTTTTTTTAAATTCGCATGTTTGGGAAAGTGAACAGAACATGATCCTGGGAGCATACGGTGTTTGTTTTGTGCGAAACAAGTTGCGTCAGATTCAAGATGACAAGCACTACATGGTCATCCAAGTCCACACTGATCCCACAACTTTTAATCTTGAGCTATTTTTTGAGCACCTGATCAGTTAGATTCAGCTGTTCCTTTGGCTATTGTTGTGAAGTGAGAGAAGGTTGCACTAGATTCACCCTTGCAATATTCTGCATTGGTGGGTTATTCTAATATTTTGCATGGAAAGGAGAATATTGGTTTTGTTGTCACTGGTTAATGTATGGACTCTAGGAAGAGGAAATTACGTTCGTATTTTGAGAGTATTATTGGTTTCCATTTGGGGAACGGTATGAGCCTCCCTGAGGGCGCTGATATTGGTTAACCTTGCTGATCGTATTCTGCATAGTTGGGGCTTGACTGAGGTAGTATCCTGTATGTTGCAATGGTGGTGTGTTTTGTGTAGCATCAAATTGTTGGCCATTGAATTAATATATAGGGTACGTGCAGTGCTTATTGAGTGGGTTTAAGGTGATGGACCCAATCAATCCATCAACAACATTGGATGCGCCTAGTATCTCTTTATAAGTTTGTAGGAACGGGGCATTTGGAAACACATGGTAGATGTACCCAGATTGGGTGTAAATAAGCTCCAACTATTGAGCTTTACTAATGGCTTCTTCCTCGGTTTGTGGGGATGAATTTTCCATGTATTAGCAAATTTGAGATGTGACAGATATTAAGAATAAGTCCAAGAAGACTGTCTTCAAACTAGGTTTTACATAGGATACGACATTTTTTCCATTCATGTATATGATCCGAGATGTGGGTAGCAGGTGTTTCTTTCAAGTGGGTGAGGAATTCGAGACTCGAATCATGGTGGACTGGGAGCTAGAAGAAGGTGAGGAAAGTTGTAGCTAGTGAGCTAAAGTTTCTGTACGACGCAGAAGGCTGGTCAACATACTATTTCGTTGTAGGCCCAATTAGTGTGTGTTGAAATAGTTGTAATATAATAATATTATCGGTGATATTATTAGATGAACACAACAGGTGAAAAGTCATGACATGGTTTCCTTGGTCTTCGCCCTATTTTTATTTGAACTTTGGAATATCCGAAGGGAGCTTGGTGGGCATATATGGCCAATTCTAGCCATGGATGATAGGTCATTGGTTAGCTTGCTTAAATCTGGTAGGTTTAATGAAGCTAAAAATGGGATCTCCAAGTTACCTTCCATTGTAAAACAATTTTGGACAGCTATATGCAAAGGGGTCCTCTGTGGAAAAGTCTCAGGAGAGTTACCTCGATGGGTGTCTTGCGGACTCTTCAGAGGAGTGGCGTGTGGGCTCCCAAAGCGGGTAGCACGTGGGGACTCTTCTGGAGTGGTGAAGGGTGTACTTTGCTAGGGAGGGGTTCCGAGAAAATATGCACCAATACAGGAAGATCCAATAATGGTGGTTGTGTGTCGTCCTCTACATCTAAATGGGGGAAGTCCTGACACACCTGCCAGTAATGGGGAGAGGTTTAAAAAATGTCTAGATTGACGGGGAACCGTGGGGTCCCCTATGCTATCGATTAGAGTATGTGATACTTTGTGTATGGTGAGGGAAGAAGATAAGTATCAATACAATATGTTCACATACATAAGACAAAGTGAAAATATAAATGGTTTATTTTCCTTTTATAATTAAGTTATTTGATTAAGAAAACAAGAAAAATGTTTTTATTTGGTGTGCATGATAAAAGATCCTATGTAGACCTAATTTTCCTTTCCACTCTCAAAGTAACTGGGCCTTGTGAAGGTGTTTTCTGATGGGTCCTTAGGCAACGTCTCGAAAGAACTAGCGACACCTTCTAGCAGCTGAAGAATCAACCAAGGTAATGGTAATGAGACTCAAGTGCTGCCTGCACTACCACCTATAGGGAAAGGATGCCCTATATTTTGGTCATTTAAGTACATTCGTCCCCTGTGAGCATTCGAGTCTTTATCTTCTTGGTAGACACTTACCAGTACTGAGCACTAGATGCATAAGGTAGCCCCAAAGAGTACCGCGCATACTGGACCTAAGTCGAACACCCTCTGAATCAGTTTTCTACCATGCTCGGGTATTCTTTTCCGTGAGATTATTGAACGATTTTAAGCTTCCTAAAAGGTCAACAACTATGCTTCAAAGGTGTAACATCTTCATGGAAAATTATGGGATGCCTACCCCTAATGGTTCTAACCTGAGCTATAAATTTTTTGGTGGCCCTTGTGGGGAAACTTTGTTGGTTCAAGTTATGGTTGTTTTTAAGGAGCCTTAATTCACTTATGGAGTTATTTTGTAAGGCAAAATAGACTAAGTACCTAAATATCCGGAAACTGGATGCCCTTGAGTACAAAGCATATGGAAGCTTAATGTGTGATACATGTGAGCATAAAAAGTGGGATAAGACGTGGATATGTGGTGATCCTTAACAAAATCCTTCTAATTACACTACGTGTTGATTGTTCCTTGCATGGAAAAGAAATATATTATGGATTATGGGCCACTTATGCTTTTCCTATTAAATTATGTGGATTTTAACAAGGGAGATTGAAATTCAAATGCTTTTAAGAATGTGAAGGGAATTGTTTGAGTTATGGTGCTAAAAAATCCTCAGCAAGGGTGTTTCTTTTCCTCAATCTCTTTGCAAGTTTCTCCTCTCTCTCAAAGAAGTATGAAGAATCTCCAGTGGTGGATTCCTTTTTTCTCTCTAGGATGATGGATTTCTTAGATGAAATATGGACAACATGTTAGTGTTCTTCCCTTCTTTGGCTTCAACAATGTAATGGTGGATTTCTCTCATAAAAAATTGGCTAGCATAACAATGTCTCATATTTTGGCTCTCCCATGGCCTATTTATATAGAATTTTTTGAATCCATCTTCCCCCTCTTGGTTCATGCATGATAATGACACATGAGTGGGACAATATGATTCCATTGAGGGTTGCATATCTTTAGGGTGACTCGAATTCGAATATACTGGACTGAGCTCATGTTAGATAATCGACCCCAAGTGTGTAGAGTGGTATCGAATTGCTGAGTCATCCTTTTTTACAACTACGTGACTTTTGAAGGATATTTTGCACACGCATATTTATGCAAGAAATAACCATGTAACGTCAATTGTTTTTTACTTTATAAACTTTGTACCTTAGGAGAAGTTTATTTCTTTAAATTTCACGATGTATTTAGCTGGAAAATGTTCACTTGCGCATTCTGTTGGACACCTTTTAGTGTCTTCTAGATTGTGCCAAAATCTGTACAATTTTTATGGTGTTAAAAACGAGATATGCTGTAAAGAATAAGGAAGCCATGGTTGTTTTTTTTGTGAGTCACACATTCATGATTAGAATATTACATAGAGGTGACTGGTTGAAAGAGAGATTTAGTTCAACCCAATCTATGGTTGGGTGGTACGCAGAAGTCCCTCACTTGGTTGAATTTTGCATATGTTAATGAGTTAATTTCCTCTTGTACTTCATGAGTATTTATACTTGTTATTATGTGGCTTGGATGGATGTTCTATCATTTTTATTATCCTAGTTATATATTGGTTATAAGGATAGTTCTATGACAGACTTTAGTTATGGCTCTCAAAATGTTTTCATTAGTAAGTGAATGGTTAATGAATGCATGAGCTAATAGATGTATTGCAGGTATCATTAGGGGAATTTTTTTATCCAGATTTAAATAGGAACGCAACAAATTACAGAGATAATGATAAATACAGAGATACGACAGAAATACTACTTCATTTCATTAATGTAAAATACTGAAATATGCTTACAAACAGAAATGGAAATAAACTAACTCTGGCGATGGTAGCTTATCTCTGAGGAGAGATTTGCCAGCTCCATGCCTCTAAACTATCCTACAATGAGGCCGGAAGGCCTATTTATTGTTGAGAAACAATGGAAAGCCCTAGACATCCAAAACCCTAACCCTTGGAGATGAGGCACCAAACTATGGGCCCTGTTTTAGGTAAATTGGTACATCAACTTCCTGGGGTCATAAATTGGCATACGATCTCCATTTGATGTGCACAATACCTCATTAGAAAGATCTATTCGAGGACTAAAAATTTGGGAATAGCAACATCGGTCGATGGACCCATGTTGCTCCCAGTTTTCCCGAAAAACATCATTTAGGGCCTCAAAACAACTATGGAAGTTCAGGACCTGAAAAACTCCCAAAAATAGTAAACTGTGTTACAATTAAGGAAACTGAAAAACTGAAAGAAACAATGGTGAGGGTCCAAGTGGAATTGGTGGGTGGACACCAATATCCACCTAGATCAATTTTGAGGTCTAAAATGGGCCACCTAAGAAAATTATAAAATAATAGTGGAAATAGTAAAATAATATTAGATTACATGATCAAATTTTAGAGGGAAAAAGAAAAAAAATGGACTCATATTTTCAAATTATCTCCTTATGGGTTTACTCAAATTTCGAGCAGAAACTCTCATTGGATCAAAAATTTGATTCCTCATCAAGGATTACCCATGTTGCATACTTTTAATGGACCCTGCTACATGAAAACTGAGAAATACATGAAAAAACATGATATGAGTAATCCTACTCAAAATTTGAGTAAAACCTTAGGGGGATAAGTTGAAAATACGAGTTGAAAAAATAGTTTTATTATTTTATTATTTTTTAATCTTTTGACTATTTTACTCCAAAAATGGTGAATCACCCCCATGGTTGACATCATCATCTTGAATCGTATTGATTCTTATAAATTTTATTTTGGTTGTACATTTTTCTTTGGAGGCTCATTTTAGACCTCAAAATTCCCATAATGTATGAGAGGGAATCATACCTTCTTGATGATTATCAAATAAGTATGAGACCCCCATGTTCAGATACACATTTATAACATGTAGATTACATGTTCACAATGTGTTTGACAAAATGACTGTCATGGTTAGGCCTGGTTAGGTCAAGTGCTTGACTAAATTTTGTATATCTATCTTTATATTGATGTATTTTATCATTCTGTGAAGTTCTATCAAGTTTTGGGCACAGGTCTCGATCTTAGCCCTAAAAAAGTGGCTCTGATCTCGGTGTTGCATGCACAAAAATGAGGAATTTATATTGCAGTTATTAGGAGATAGAGTTATCCATGCAACTGGAGGTTTACAGTCACTGGCTTTCCTTGTTATGTAAGGGACTGCAAGTCCAGGTAAGTGAAAAAGTGGTTTAGCTCAGAGTCTGGGCACCTGGAGTGGTTGTTTAACTTATGGGAGTCATGTAGTTCCCAAGGGAGGTCAATAAATTTTTGGTTGGATGATTGTTGGTATTATCCCAAGACCCTCTTTCCTTCCCAAAAACATATCATTTATCCATACATTTTCATCATATATCCCTCAAAATCCTTGAATATTGATTATTAATCGTTTTATAGTTATTAAATTGCATAGAAATTAATTTAGGGGTTTTATGTTCAAGAATTGGAAGTTTTTGATGACATGGTTACAGGAAGTACCCACATCCTGTAATGAGCTTATCGTTTGACATGTGGCGCAGTAGATGAGCTAGAACGAAAGGCATGGGCGAAAAGCAGAATGTCCAAGCATGGACAAACACCTATCTCCCAGCCAAATCGAACCTCCTATGTATGCGGTCAACTCAAGTCAAAGCAGGGCACTCTGACAGACAAAAGCAGCAACAGCATCGTTCCATTTTCATTTTAGTTTTTTTGTTCTTTTTGAAACACTTAGCATGGAAACATTTTAAAAAGGCTTATGTGATAAAAGCGGCAATAGCCGAATGTACATTCATTGTATCGATGACATGGCTGTGCGTACGCATATGTAAATACAGTCAGGTTAATGTTTGAAAGTTTAATGGTTGAATCGTTTCCCAGAACAGAGTTTTTAGTTAATACAAAAGACTTATTCACAGTCACGACGTGTGTATACCTCTTGCATTGATTTGATAGCTGATCGGTTATAGCCAGTGTACCCTTAGGACGCGCACGGGCCCTGCGTTCTTCAATTGGTATACTGTTCATCTGTTTTGTTACATTTCGGTTATCACATGTTCGCACGGCATTTATATTGGATTTGATTTATATAGCATATGGTTGGCATCACAGTTATGATTACATAGCTTTCGATTTATACAGCATACGGTTTGCATCGCAGTTACATAGCTTTCGATTTACACATCCTTTGATTTTCATTGCATGTATATTGTGCGCGCTTATGAATGGTTTATGGTTATGTTGAATGGTCAGCACTAGGATGTGGAAGGGAGTCTTGTAAGGGATTCGATCCCTGTGTGACTTATAGAGACATTATCATAAACTCTATTTTGCTTCACAGTTCATTTATGCTCTCTTTATATAGTTTGATAGTGTAAATATCTTTGCATGTTGTGTGTGTTTACCAAACAAGGGTTTTCTGAGTGATATCTCTGTAAGGAGGTTAAAATCATTGTTACAGTCATACACAGTACTTAGGTTCATGGTTTGATTTGATAGATGCATCTCATAACAAGCACTGTAATCAAGCATATCAGTAGGGTAATCTAGGTGTGTGAATGATAGGCTACAGATTCTGGTCTTCCGTAAAGAAGCCTTGTAACCTACATCACAATCACTTGGCCAGAGATTCTTTATGTCTATATATTTTAGACCACGCCTCTAAGCTTACGCACCTCGGTCGATATTAAATATAGAGTCTAGTCTAGTACCCTAGCTGGAACCACTACATTTTGGCGCTGTTGTCGGGGAGGCGTACGTAAAGGATTCAAACAAAAAGAAAAAAAAAATTCAATACACAAAAACAAACAAAAATACAGTTAGAAATCATGTTCATTTATGCCTAGACTTAGGGACAATCAAGGGAGATTTGTAAGACCCCCCCACCATCTCAAAACTAACCCATCTTCATCAGGAGCAGACTCTCCAGGGAATACAGCACCATCTGAGGAGGATATTCAAACATTGGCAGAAAGATTTTATTCAGGACAGCACATTACTCTTGCTGAGAGGGAAACTCTATTTGCATATAAATCACAGCAGCAACACTTTCCTAAATTTTCTACACAAGGGAAAAGTAGTACCATTACCAAGCAATCTTCCTTTCTCTCTTTTCCACCAAGAGACACCAAGAGACCAATTAGAATGGCTGAGGAGGGATCTGGATCAGTTCCCCATCAAGAGGAGGAGGAATCAACTTTTAAATTCCCTATACAAGAACCACAGGAGGATGAGGAGATCAAAATGAAAAATATACCCCCATCCGTGCTACCCAATTTCTATGGTATGGCTTCAGAGGATCCGGACTCATTCTTATTCGAGTTTGACATTGTATGTCGAACTTATGGCTATACGGATGATGCTCATAGACTCAGATTGTTTCCAGCCACATTAAAGGCAGCAGCCTTGAAATGGTTTATGGGGCTAGGTGATCATGCCATAGTAGATTGGGATGGCATGAGGAGAATATTTCTGAGGAAATATCAGCCTTATTGCAGATCCAAAGACTCTAAAGATGACATCTTTAGAATGAGTCAGCAGGAGGATGAAACCTTAGAAGAATATCTAGAACGGTTTGTCTATAACTTGCAAAAATCTAAACACCGAACAATGCCTCCTGATCTAGTCCGCACAATATTCTTGAAAGGTATCCGGGAAGAATACATGGATGATCTCAACTTAATGGGCAAAGGTGACATCTCTGCCTTACCCTTTGAAGAAATAGCTGAACTGTGTGAGAAATATTCAAGAAGTAAAGCCAAAATGGGAAAGAGAACTTTGTCATCTAGGGTCACAAAAACTGCCTCTGCTAGTGTCACCCGGGCTGAAATTGGTAATCTTTTAGAAGAGTTCAAAACAGATTTGTTGAGTACTCTAGGAAACCAAATTGATACCTTAAAAGCCAAAAAGAAACAAGAGGAAGAAGACAATATCATGGCTATTTTCTGCCCCAAGTGTCGCAAGAAACATGCATTAAAAGACTGCCCTCTAGAGAATATCCAAGTATGTGCTTTCTGTACTGAGCATCATGACATGTTTAACTGTCCTAAAGTTAAAATTTTGCAGAACTGTAACATGGCAGCCAGCACAGAGATGGAGAACGTGTACTACATGGGTGCAAAGCGACCATGGCAGCCAAGGCAAGCACCCCAAGGTATGTTTCCTAATCAAAATATGCAATTTCCTATGAATGATCAGATGTATGCACAAAACTCATGGAATATACCTATGCCATGGCAGCATTGAAACCAACAACAAAATCAATGGAGACCGTCTCAACAGTATTCCCAATCCTACCATCCATATCCTCAATCATACCCACCTTACTCACAGTCATATCAGCAGTACCAACAGCCATATCCATCACACTCACAGCCATATCAGCAGCACCCTCAGCAAGTTGTTTATCAACCCCAACCCTCTCAACAGACCTTGCCTGCTCCTCCACAAATAAATGTACCACAACTTCAATTTCCAACTAACCCACAACCTCCCAGACCCACACAAATACCTGCTCAAACTGTCCCAAATCCGAACAATAGAGCAGAGAGGCCAGCTTATAATGTAGAGGAAGGAACCTCCTACTCCACACTGCCTTTGCAAAACATTAATCTGAGGTCTGGTAGGGTGCTCCAAAAGGATTCTCCAATAACAGATCAGCAAGAATAAAACTTAGAAAAAGAAAATGAAATGACAACTCAAACAAAACCAAGCAGTGAAACCAAGGACAAACAGATGCAATCACTGCAACCACCTTTTCCAGACCATTTGGTTCAAGTAAAACCACCACTGCCTCCACCACAATTTGATGTCTTGGATGAACTTAAAAATGTCTACATAAAAATCCCTTTGCTGCAAGCTATAAAGGACATTCCTATCTACACCAAAGCCATCAAAGACATGTGTCTCAAGAAACCTGCTAGAAAGAGGATTGATCCTCAGACCATTCATGTTTTAGGAAATTTAGCAGGCCTTATGACCAATACCATCTCCATGGAGAAGTATGTTGATCCGGGCATTCCAAAAGTGACCACCATCATTAACAACATACGGATTCCAAACACTTTGATAGATCTAGGAGCCGCAATCAATGTCATGACCCTTGAAACCATGAGAACACTCCAGCTTATGAATTTGCAACATACCACGATTGTTCTTGAACTAGCTGATAGGTCCAAAGTCATTCCTGAGGAGATTTTGGAAGATATCATTGTCTCACTGGACTCTTGGGAGTATCCAGTGGATTTCCTAGTCCTTCAACCCAAATCCTATCTAGGAGGACATCCTATCATTCTAGGTAGACCATGGTTAGCGACTGCTGATGCATTTATTGGATGCCGATCAGGTAACATGATTATCTCTAGAGGGACCGAAAGGAAACAACTCACCCTCTATCCATCGGCACAATCACCTGCAGTAACACATAACTTGTGGCTTGATGATAAATTTAATGACAAAGAGGAAGTACAATCTGTTTTTAGCATTGACCAGATCTATGATTTCCACGAAGACAATAATGATTTGGTAGAACTATTTCTTTCTCAACCTGATGTATCTGAAAATTTGAGAAATGAACAATATAATGCTGCAGATGTACTTCTGGCTCAAAACTTTCAAGAAACATGCACTATCCACTCCTTGCAACCTACATTTCATGACATCTTTCCAGTTCAATCCATAACCAATACACAGAGTCAAGTCATAGAGATCAGTCCAGGGAAAACTTTGAACATAGGCAACCACCTAGACTCATCTCAACAAGAGAAATTGATTAGACTCTTGACGAAGTACCAAAAAGCCTTCGCTTGGGATTACACTGACATGCATGGGATTCACCCCGACACATGCACTCACCACATCTACACTGATAGCACCATTAAACCGGTGAGGCAACCGCAAAGAAGAATGAACCCCATGCTCCAAGACATTGTCAGAGAGGAGTTGCAAAAACTTTTGAGAGTCAACTTTATATATCCTATTTCTGACAGTCAGTGGGTATCCCCATTGGTTATTGTGCCCAAGAAAAATGGCAAGTGGCGCATCTGTGTTGATTACAGACAGCTGAACAAAGCAACGCTCAAAGACTACTTCCCACTGCCATTCATTGATCAAGTGTTAGACACCCTAGCCGGCAAATCATCATTTTCCTTTCTTGACGGTTTCAGTGGCTACAACCAGATCCGAATTGCCTCTGAGGACCAGGACAAAACCACCTTCACCTGTCCTTGGGGCACCTATGCCTACAATGTTTTGCCATTTGGACTTTGTAACGTTCCAGCTACATTTCAGCGAGCTGTGTTAGCTATTTTTGCTGATTTGATTCATGATTGTGTTGAAGTGTATATGGATGATTTTTCAGTATATGGCAATTCTTTTGAACATGCATTAGAAAATCTAGAGAGAGTTTTGAAAAGGTGTATTGAAGCTAACCTGTCCCTCAGCAACGAAAAGTGCTTCATGATGTTAAATGAAGGGATAGTGTTGGGCCATTATATCTCTTTTCAAGGCATCCAGGTTGACCCAGCCAAGATCCAGATTATTGCCGATTTGCCTATTCCACAGAATCAGAGAGAGGTAAGAAGTTTTCTTGGGTATGCTAGTTATTATCGCAGATTCATTGAACATTTTAGCAAGATAGCCTTACCTTTGTTTAAACTTCTAGCCAAAGATGTACTTTTCAATTGGACTGCGAACTGCCAACATGCATTTGAACAACTCAAAAAGAAACTATCTACCGCACCAGTCCTGAGGGGGCCTAATTGGAGTTTACCATTTCATATTTTTACCGATGCATCTGACACTGCAATAGGTGCATCCTTAGGCCAAAAAGAAGAATCTTGTACATATGCAATTTATTTCATTAGTAAAAATCTCACCCCTGCCGAGCTAAACTATACAGTTACAGAAAAGGAAACACTTGCCATCATTTATGCTGTGAATAAATTCCGCCATTACATAACTGGTTATGAAGTCTTTGTACATACTGATCATTCTGTCATTCGACATCTCATGAATAAACCAATAACTAGTGGCAGAGTTACCAGATGGTTACTATTGTTACAGGAATTTAACATCACAGTGTTAGATAGACCAGGCAAAGAAAACCAGGTGGCAGATTTTCTGTCTAGACTGCAAAATCCAGGTGAGATTGTTCCTGTTGAGGATTCTTTTCCGGATGAGCACTTATTTGCAATTTCCATAGTAACTCCTTGGTTTGCTGATTTAGCTAATTACTTGTCTACAGGTAGAACACCTCCACATTTCACTGCAAAGGAAAGGAAAAGACTGATCAAACAAAGTGCTAGATATTCATGGCTTAATGGCGATCTCTTTTACACTGGTTTTGATATGATCATTAGGAGATGTGTACGAAATGATGAGGTAATTGACATTTTAAAATCTTGCCATGATGAACCATGTGGTGGGCATTTTGCAGCGAAGCGGACAGCCTTCAAAGTTCTTACTCTTGGATACTACTGGCCATCCATTTTCAAGGATGCCAAGAAGTATGTAAAGAGTTGTGACAGCTGCCAAAGAATGGGCAGACCAACAGCTACCGATCAGATGCCCCTTCAGCCCCAAGTTCACTTAGAACCATTTGATAAGTGGGCTCTGGACTTCATAGGACCTATCAACCCAGCCTCTAATGGTAAGAAGTACATCCTAGTATGTACTGATTACGTCACAAAGTGGGCAGAAGCAAAAGCACTGGTAAGAGCAACCGAACATACAGTAGTCAATTTCCTTTTTGAAGAGATCTTTGTGAGGTATGGAGTACCAAGAGAAATTGTCACTGATCAAGGTACTCAATTCACCTCAAAGCTCATGAAGGACATCACAGACAAGTACCAAATAAAGCATAGGAAAAGTACCCCCTACCATCCACAGGCCAATGGGCAGGTGGAATCAACCAACAAGACCTTGGAGGGGATCATTACCAAAACTGTTGCAATGAACCGGAAAAACTGGGAAGAAAAGCTCAAAGAGGCACTCTGGGCTTACCGGATTACTTGGAAAGATACCACCGGATTTACACCATACCAATTGGTGTACGGTAAGGATGTCATGCTTCCTATTGAATTCCAAATTCACACTTTTAAATTAGCTGCAGATTTACTAATTGATTTGGATCAAGCACAAAAGGAGAGAATCCAGCAGTTGAACCAGCTGGATGAGATGAGGCAGCAAGCAGAACAAACCACCATCCTCATGCAACAGCACAGGAAGCAATGGCATGATTCACACATTAAGAAGAAGCACTTCAAGGAAGGTGACTGGGCTCTGCTTTTTGATTCAAAATTCAAGGATCATAAAGCTAAGTTCACCACCCATTGGATGGGCCCCTATGAAATTGTTCAGGCTTATGACAATGGTTCAGTAAAGCTCCAAACTATTGATGGCGAAGGTCATTCCTTCACAGTCAACGGTCATCGCCTGAAGCTGTACAACAAGCCCATCAGCAAGCAAGATTTTCTCCATACACTATCTCAGCAAGAAGAGGTTGAGATACTGCAGCCCTCAGCTGTAGTATCACTGCCTTAGTTTCATTTCTTTTCAATTTCCATATCAAAAAGAAAAATAAAAAGAAAAAAAATTAATAAAAATATAAAAAAATAAAAACTAAAACTAAAAAAAAAATAATAATGGGTTAGATGTGAAAACCAGTATCTGGCACAATCTAACCCCGAATTCCTACCTGAAAACCAATTTATTGGCGGGTATGAATTCTCTTTCTTTTGTTCATTGTTTCATTTCTCAGTTGAATCATGACTTGAGGACAAGTCAACCTTTCAGTCGGGGAGAGAGGCATCTGTTCTGTTACTTTTATCTCTCCCTTGTAAATACTTCAGATTTCTTATTCTATATTTCACTGTAAATTTCCAACAGCAGCTTGTTACCAGCAGTAATTCCAGACTTTAACAAATAAGCTGTTCTGTCATGATTTTATTTCAGAGGGACCTGGTTATAAATATTTTGCAGGGGGACCTGTTCTGTTCAGACATCTATGCTACCAACACCAGTAGTCCAACACCAGCAGTCATGGGACCTGTTTAAGATTTTCAAAAGGGACCTGTTAAAGCAATTGACACCTGTTAAGACATTCCAACCAGCAGTAATGGGACCTGTTTAAAACATTCAGTTGGGACCTGTTAAAACAAAGTTTTGACACCAAAGGCTACTTCAACATACTTCCACCAAGCTTTTACAAGGATTTGGGCACCAACACTTCAGCAAATGGCAAGCTCAGTGAACCTGTAACAATACAAAGAGCTGCATGAACACCTTCAGTTTTCTCAAAGGACTTGTTACATCTTCAGTTCTCTAAGGGACCTGTACATTCAAATCTTTCAAAGGGACCTGTTATATCTTCAAAAAAATTTCTCAAAAGACCTGTGACCTGTGCATTCAACCTCCCTCAGAGGACCTGTCAAAAAGAACAGTCAAAAAGAATTAGCAACTCAGCATGTCAAATGATCAACAAAGGAGTAATGTATTTCTGTTCTTAAACATTTAATTTCCTAGATTGGTTTTTAATGTAACTTTGGTGACTATAAGTTGTTGTAATTGATTTCAAGGATACCTATATGCATCAATCTATCACCCTTATCCCACCAATTCTCATCATTCCCCTACATTAACCTATCCATATCCCAAAAACCCATTACCAACACATCCACCTTGTCATATACCCTACAGGCATACCAACATTCTCTATATGACCGAATACTCATTGAAAAGGACACGTGGTGAGCTGTGTATTTTTAAATACAAATGATGAGATAGATGTGGAAGCGGCCTATATATATATATATATATATATATATATATATATATATAATATCATAATAAGCGGCCTATTTTACTCCACGCACAGCCGAATCATAACTTCGCCACCCAGCATTATAGCCCAGCACTATGGGTACGCTCTCAGCGTTCTTGTGATAACATGCATGCGAGCGTACAACACTCTGTTTTTTTAAATGAATGATTACATGGTGAAGTGAGTACAGGGTTATTTCATCACCCTTTCCACCCTTGATTCCCATAACTTCCAAGGTGAGAATCAAAAGTAAGGAGCGCGAGGAGATTATTATCATTTGGGTGGAGTTACAAAGTGAAAATCTGAAGCAAGGAGCGCCGAGGAGAGTATCACTGTTTGGGGTCGGTTTACACAGTGAAACCAGTGAACGCCGAAAAGGGAAAGCATCACCATTCTACTTCTAACTCCCATCACAGTCATATCGACCGGCCAAGCACCATATTGAAGACTGAAGGAAGCGATATATATACCAGGTAACCAACTTGACATTTCTGTGTTTAAATTTTGAAGAGTATAGACAGAGAAGGGTTAGAGGCACAACCCCCTGCCATCACCATGACTAATAGGGTCGAACCCAGTATATTCGACAGCTCACAATACCATAAGGATTGCATTGAGATTCTTAGAGAAACACAGTGGTTACCTTTTCTGGAAAAATTCCATGGGAGTAATGAGGAAATCACCAAGTAATTTGCCTTCACTTTTAATGGAGAAAAGGCCCTAATAGGCACCTTCTCCTTCAGAATCTCAGAGGATACTATAGCTCAGGCAATTGGAATTAGTCCTGAAGGAGAGAAGTACTTTAAAACCAAACAATTCAAGGAGAAATCATGGACACAGTTCATGTCCAGATCTAGAGTTTCCTCAGTAAACTGGAAGAAGGGTGTTCCAAGAAGCTGGTTAGTTCATCCTTGGGATGAAATGGTTTACATTCTTCAAAAGTTCATAACCTGTGAAGGTAGGTATAGTATTGTTTATCTATACCACATCAAGCTACTCCTCCATTTAAAGAAACAATGTGTAATCAGTGTGCCATATTTTCTGCTGCAAAGTTTAACAAAGATGGCCAAAACTATCCAGAAGCAAAAGGGGAATGAAGACAAAAGCCTGTACCATTTTGGCCTAATTAAAATCCTCATTGAACATGAGTTGCAGAAGCGAGGGAAGCCATGGAAAGAATTCTTAGCTGTCAATCAAATCAGAGATGAGGAGGAAAAAGAGGAAGTGCAAGAAGATTCAGGGTTTATGAAGGACATTGATGAGGAAATTCCAGTGTCCAAAGCCAGCAGAGCACCTCTACCTGTGGGCAGCATAAAGACCAGGAACATGCAAAAAGAGGATGCCAAGAGGGCTGAGAAAGACAAAATTTTTACCACCTACTCATGAAGAACAAGGAGGACACCAAAAACTCAGCTGCAAGAAGACCAGTTTGAATCTCATGCACCTGCACAAATGGATGTTGAGAGTGGTGACCATTCACTACCAGCACCAGAAGTTGACATGGAGGTAGAGAGCCATAACAAACAGGAAAAATGTTCACCACCTCCCACCAAAAGACAGAAGAAATTAGAAAAACAAATTGAAGAATTGAAGGAAGAGCTCATGGAAGCTAACATGTTGGAAAAAGTTATTAAAAGGGAAAATGAAATGCTCAGGGCCCAAAGCAAAGAAACACAGAAAACAAATGAAAAGCTAAAGGAAAGAATCAGTGAGTTGGAGACTGAGCAAACTGAGATTTCCAACTGGGCCACTAAGTGGTATAATCAGAAGAAGGCTCTTAAAGAAAAATATAAAAAGTTAAAGCAGGAGCTCAAGGGACAGAAAGATCACCAGGTGAAGAAGAATGTAGATACCTTGCTCAAGGCAGCAGAGATCCATGCAGGGACAGAGTTCAAGGGGAGTACTTCTGGGGTAGCATGAGGACATGCTAAGTCCTTAAGTCGGGGAGAGATGTTGGTATCATCCCAAGACCCTCTTTCCTTCCCAAAAACATATCATTTATCCATACATTTTCATCATATATCCCTCAAAATCCTTGAATATTGATTATTAATCGTTTTATAGTTATTAAATTGCATAGAAATTAATTTAGGGGTTTTATGTTCAAGAATTGGAAGTTTTTGATGACATGGTTACAGGAAGTACCCACATCCTGTAATGAGCTTATCGTTTGACATGTGGCGCAACAGATGAGCTAGAACGAAAGGCATGGGCGAAAAGCAGAATGTCCAAGCATGGACAAACACCTATCTCCCAGCCAAATCGAACCTCCTATGTATGCGGTCAACTCAAGTCAAAGCAGGGCACTCTGACAGACAAAAGCCGCAACAGCATCGTTCCATTTTCATTTTAGTTTTTTTGTTCTTTTTGAAACACTTAGCATGGAAACATTTTAAAAAGGCTTATGTGATAAAAGCGGCAACAGCCGAATGTACATTCATTGTATCGATGACATGGCTGTGCGTACGCATATGTAAATACAGTCAGGTTAATGTTTGAAAGTTTAATGGTTGAATCGTTTCTCAGAACAGAGTTTTTAGTTAATACAAAAGACTTATTCACAGTCACGACGTGTGTATACCTCTTGCATTGATTTGATAGCTGATCGGTTATAGCCAGTGTACCCTTAGGACGCGGACGGGCCCTGCGTTCTTCGATTGGTATACTGTTCATCTGTTTTGTTACATTTCGGTTATCACATGTTCACACGGCATTTATATTGGATTTGATTTATATAGCATATGGTTGGCATCACAGTTATGATTACATAGCTTTCGATTTATACAGCATACGGTTTGCATCGCAGTTACATAGCTTTCGATTTACACAGCCTTTGATTTTCATTGCATGTATATTGTGCGCGCTTATGAATGGTTTATGGTTATGTTGAATGGTCAGCACTAGGATCTGGAAGGGAGTCTTGTAAGGGATTCGATCCCTGTGTGACTTATAGAGACATTATCATAAACTCTGTTTTGCTTCACAGTTCATTTATGCTCTCTTTATATAGTTTGATAGTGTAAATATCTTTGCATGCTGTGTGTGTTTACCAAACAAGGGTTTTCTGAGTGATATCTCTGTAAGGAGGTTAAAATCATTGTTACAGTCATACACAGTACTTAGGTTCATGGTTTGATTTGATAGATGCATCTCATAACAAGCACTGTAATCAAGCATATCAGTAGGGTAATCTAGGTGTGTGAATGATAGGCTACAGATTCCGGTCTTCCGTAAAGAAGCCTTGTAACCTACATCACAATCACTTGGCCAGAGATTCTTTATGTCTATATATTTTAGACCACGCCTCTAAGCTTACGCACCTCGGTCGATATTAAATATAGAGTCTAGTCTAGTACCCTAGCTGGAACCACTACAATGATTCCACTTCCTTAACTCTACCAAGGAGGTTGAATAATATCATTGTAACTATTTTTCACATATTTACTCCGGTGGACCGACAAACTTGGGTAAGTGTGGGAGGAGGGTGTTACATAGGATTTCTAGATTCTTCATTTGGACTATTTGAATCCATGTCAAGACGTGATGAATTTACTATATCCTTATAGATGTCACTTTATACTTAACATCGATAAAAAAAAAATTGTTCTTGCACCTATGGCCTAACCTCCAATAATTGGGAGCAAGACATATAAAGCATCAATTTTTTTAATTGTTTATGTTAGATTGTTGGATCCTTTTATTAGGGGGAATATGCTTGGGATTGTGTTTCTTGGAGTTGGACCAGGAGACCTATTACGTAGATGATAGTTTTTGTTCAAAAATTCTAGCTTGTATTCATGCTTGCTTAATGTCACTTTCTTACATCTTGATATAATTCTTTATGTTTTATTTCATGCAATATATGGAAATATGTTAGAGATATTCATGTTACAAGTTCAATAAGTTAGTGGCAAACACATAATTAATTAAAAAATCCATCCACCAAACCAAACTATTGTAAACAAGCGAGTTTGGAGAAAACCTCCTTTTCCTAAATGTTTTGAAATCATTTGAAAAATTGTTGTTTGAATGATTCTTAGTGGGTTGAATGAGCCTTTGAGTGCCACCATTAAAACCAATCACAAGTTGGTCCTTCTAGGTGCAATGATGAGCCACTATTCTTTCTTCCTCATCATACATTTGGTGCAAATAAAAATTAACGCTTGAGTCTATTTATCCATATAATGGATTCTCTATCACCTTCCCCATTGAATCTAGGTACATTGAACTTTAATTTGTTAAGAGGAATTTAAATTAGATGAATTCTTCATTAATGAAAAATCGCCATGTGAATTTGGACTACTTGAACCCTTTCTCACTCCTTTCAGTTCTTTAATTTTGGCCTCAAGTGTAGGTTTTAGCCTATATAATTAATTGATAAAAATATGTTTTTGATAAAAAATAAAAGAAGCAATAGGAAACACACAGATTAACATAGATATTTTATCTTGGTAACCCAAAAACATGAAAATCTACAAGATTTTTCAATATATTCTTTTGCTATATATATATATATATATATATATATATATATATATATATATATATATATATATATATATATATATATATACATATACATATACATATACATATACATATACATATACATATACATATACATATCATGGCATCAATAAAATGTCAATCCATTTACTGTGGATTGGAATGCAATTGGAATTGCTTAATTAAAACTACAAAACCATGGAAAAATACACCATGTGCCAAAAACCATGAAAAACAAAAGCAGAAAAACACACAAATAATTTTTCAAGGGCGCTACCCCCAAAATTACGTGGAAGGGGTTTTCCACCCTACCTCTACATCTGACACAATATACAACATGTTGTCTAATGCTCCTTCACTAGTTATGACATATATCTGCTCAACGCTCTCACTGCATGTTTAATGTCTAATTTTAGTACAAAACATTGCATACATGAAACTTCCAATTGTATAGGTACATGGAACACAACAAATGTCTTCTTCCTCTTTTGTGTCTTGGTACATTGTTTTGCATATAACTTTACACATAAAAGAATAAAGACATTTACTGATTTACATTCTTACATATTAAAACTCTACAAAATTGTCTCAACATATTTCCTTTGATTTAATCAAAATTCCATGTTTTCTTGATCTCTTTTAATTTCCATTCCCAAAATGAAAAAATATAGCACCAATATCCTTCATGTCAAATTTACAGGACAATTGAGTTTCCACTTGCTCGATGATTTCCTTGTCATTTGCAATAAACAACATATCATCCACATACAAAATCAACTAAATATGATGATCACAAATTAATTTGAAATACACAAATTGGTCCACTTTTCTCCTTATGAAGCCAAACCCCGATATATAAGTATCAAATTTTCGATACCACATACCGAGTGATTACCTTAACCCATACATAGAATTTTTCAACTAATTACATACTGGTTTTTTTTATTTTCTTTAAATAAAAAACCTTCTAGCTACTTCATGCAGATTTATTTTTCCAAATTCCCATATAGCAATGTTGTCTTCACATCCATCTATTCTACTTCAAAATCAAAAGCAACAACAATAGATCAAAGAAATTCCTGATTGGGCAACATGAGAAAAATCTCACTAAAGTCAATTCCATCTATATGAGAATAATCTTTTACCTCTAATTGACCTTTGTAATTTTCTGCTCTAGCTTTTGCATTCAACTTCTTCTTAACTACCCATTTGCTGCTAATAGGATTTCTTCTAGCTGACAACTCCACTAGATCCCAAACCTCAAATTTTTAGGGATGTCATTTCTTCATCCACAACCTTTTTCCAAAGTTTTCCATTCTATTAATCGTCTTGCTATTAGAGTTTATCCTTATTTTGATTGTAAATTCTGAAGGTACACCGACTATCCTTATCTTGATTATAGATTTTCTCAATTGCACATTATGAAGTATTCTAAAATCCTTAGGGACGCAAGAAAAGTCAAACGGTTAACTTTGATCCTTTTTGACATATTTTATAAATATTTTGGAATTTAGAATGGAGTTAAGTTCAATTTTATCTTAATAACTTTACAATAAATACACGCCCTCCCACTTGTAACTCTAGCTCAAGCCATACACATGTTTGAACATTTATTAGCATAGCCACCACTATATTGTGAATGTAAAGGTCTTCATATCTCTCATACATTTTCTAATGTATAATTTTTCATACAATATTTTTAAATTTGAATTCAATACTTTTTGGAAAAGAAAAGTACTCTTTAAATATAGTAAAATGGTAAAACCAATAAAATATATTTTCTTTGCAAGGAAGCTGTTTAGAGAAAAAATTTATAATAAAATATTTTTTTCTCTAAATTCATAATTTTTTTTATAATAATATCTTCTTTGATTTGAAATATTTTTTTTTAATATTTATAAAACTTTTTCTTTAAATTCCAAATCATAAATAAAAGTTTATAAGTTACATTATTCTTAAAAATTTATTATCTCCGACATATAAACAAATTAAACAAATTCAATTTCTTAAAATAAAAACATTACCAAAACCCAATTTTGAAAATAATTTTATTCACGGTAATCTTAAGAAATATTTTCCGAGGGATATAAACAAATTAGAATTCTTAAAACAAAAACATTACCTAAATCCAATTTTGAAAGTAATTTTATTCACATTAAGAAACTGAATGTCGTGACACATGCATGTAATTTCATACATAGTTTTCATTTTCTTACGTGCAAAGAAACTCATGAGATATAGTGGTCATGATACAAGTGCTTGCAGGATGCCTTTAATGCATGCCACAAGTGGACGCTACTCTCAATTCCATGTTTGCTAAACGAGTACTCTAAATTTGGTAAATTATTTGGAAAATTTGTGTAAACCAAAAATACATATACTTTTAAAGTTATTTTTGCTGGTGCAAGAGACGAACTTTCTATAGCATTAATTCAAAAAATAACTTACATAATTTACAACCACTCACGCACAGAGTGGACACAAAACTAAGGTGCTATCTGCCAATGGCATGAACTTTTTAACCCAAAACAAATGAACGACAGACCTGAAAGGAAACTAACCCAAAACGTGCAAACAAAAGCTTAACGATCAGTTGTTCGCAACAACACTCACTAAAAATGCCAAAAGATATGTGGTCTAATCCACATATTAAACCAATGGCGGAGATGAACATCTGACCAAGAACAACTAACCAAATATAGTACCCCAGCCCCACAAAAAAGCCCAAAAAATCCTGACCATTGATCATAATCAACAAATCCAACGGCAGAAATGAAAATCGCACAACCCCACATGCCACTTTTTAAGGTGCGATCAAGGCGGTTTTCCAAACGGTCCCACTGCCACATGTTATACATTGAATGGGATCGCTGCAAAAAAGGTAAAACCACTTCCCGTTCACGGGTCTTCCAATCACCCCAAAACTGCTTTGGATAAGAAAATCCGTCCGAAGGTGAGGGGTTAAGGATGTCGGGGACACCAAGGGCTCCCTACTCCTGACCGCATGTCAAACCAACACTATCAGTGACCTTGAGAGAAGAGGCCTCTGTCTGCCTGTCTGAAACCCTCATAAAAAGGCCATCCACTCTGCCAACATTGAAGCCTTGAATGAGTGTGCTTCTCCAGACATCAGACTGCCAAAGCGCACTATTTGTTGTAAAACCAATAATGTACATTCCTCTGCTCATATCGCTTCTGGGTTATCTGTGCTACTCTCCATGGTCCTGCTCCTAAACATCAACCAGTCTTCCTCGGCCTGATCATGGCATTTCTCCTTGAGACTGAGCTAAGGTAGTTCTTTCCATTTTATAGCAAACTCTTCCTCTGCGCAACTCACTCCTTGATTAGCGAGGAGATCCACCAGCTTATTGGCTGATCTTCGAACATGTTTAAAAGTTATTGTATGGAGACCTAGAAGGTGGTTGTGGATCCGTTGAAAGATCTGAATGAGCCTCCAATTCTTTGAGACCTTTTCCGGCGTCGTACCCTAGCTAATTCTCTTGGTTGAGTTAATAATTAACTCAGAATTAGCTTCAACAATCACATTGTGCCGATTAACTTGAAGCAGGAATTCTAAACAATGTTCCATAGCTAGAACTTCTACCAAATTGTTGGTGGCTCTTCCAAGGTGACCATGGAAAATAAACAGGATGTTCCCTTTTTCATCCCTTAAAACTCCGCCATGACCCGCTGTGCCCGAGTTGCCCTTTGAGGCTCCGTCAATATTGAACTCCAAGAAACCCCTGGGGGAGCTTGCAAAAAATCAAGCTTAGAGTCTCTAAAGAGAATCTTCCCGACCAAGCTCTGAGGAATCAAACCTGTAATCATAGCTGGCAAAGAATCCTCCAATCAGGAGCCGAGGGAGGATTCTCAGGGAGATTACGGACAATAGAACCCAGTATCTCTTGAAGTTGTTTTAGGATATGATCAAAAAGGTAAAGGAGCGGTTTTTTTCCTCCTTGAAGATCTTGTTATTCCTTTCTTTCCAGGTGTTCCAGATGATGAAGCCCAGTGTTAGAGCCCAAGCAATGCTAAGGACTTCATTATTCGAAAAATTGCTTCTCCACTTGCTTAGGGTGTTGATGATGCATCCTTTGTCCCTATCCGACTTTTGGAAGATGGAGAGGAAAGAATCCCACAACTTGGAGGAAAATGAGCAGTTGTTGAGAGGATGCTCCATTGTTTCCTCCTGAACTTCACATAGATGGCACCTGGAAGGCCCCAAAACACCCCTTTTCCTAATATTGTCCCAAGTCAAAATCTTCTGGTGTTGCACTAGCCACATGAAGAGTTTAATTTTCATCCAACCTTGTTGCCTCCAAAGTCTTTGCCATGCTTTGCCCAGAGCCTTGGAAGCCAAACCAAGGAGAACGATTTTAGCCTCCTTAAGATTAAAGGTGCCCTCATTGTTATTGCCCCATTTTAGCTGGTCATTCCCTTTTGAAACTAGAATTTTCCTTTGATATAACTCTTGCATTAGCATTTCAGCTTTGTCTTTTAAGGGGTTGTCATCTCTGAGATCAAATATCCTCCATGTTCTCCACTTTCCTACGCTGTTGGTTTGATCCCAGAAATCCTTTACTTTGGTTGATCCTTTAGCATCTACCTCTGCCTTAAGTTCCTTCAATTCCTCTTTCAAAAGAATGGGTTCCTGTTGCCATCTGTCCTCCTAAAAAAGAACTAAGTTTCCCTCTCTAATTTCCCAGAAGCCATTATCTTAGACTAGACCTCTATTGTCCCAGGCCTTGTTCCATATGTGTGATCCCTTAATATTTCCATCCATTCTTATATGATCCTCACTTTGCCATGAACTGACATATTTTTCTTTCCAAAATGTAGCCCACTGAGTTGTTGGTTCTTTTAGCCATCACCATCATAATTTAGCCCCTAGAGCTTTGCTTAAGATTTCAAGATCATCCAATCCTAGGCCTCCATGATTTTTGGGCTTGCGGATTTTTTCCCAGGCTACCAAGGTCCATTTTTTCTTATCTTCCCCCTTGCCCCAAAGAAAGTTTCTTTGTATGTTTCTGAAAAGTTGCAAGACTCCTTTAGGAGCTAGGAGAGTTGAAAGCATAAAGACTGGGATTGATTGTAGAACAGCCTTTGTGAGCACAAATCTGCCAGCCAGGTTTAAGGACCTCACCGTCCATTTCCTTATTTTGTCTTGCAGTTTATTGATCACTGGCTCCCAAATTCTTTTGTGTAGAGGCTTAGCAGTTAGATGAACCCCCAAATATTTTGAGGGGAGAGAATCTCTTTGAAAGCCCAGAATTTTAGTAATGTTCCTTTGAATTGAAATATTAGTATTGAAGAAAAAAATATTAGATTTGGAGAGATTAACATCCATACCTGAAGCCTTGGCAAATTCATTTAGAATTTGTTTGAATGCATGAGCTTCTTTGACTGTGGGGATTCCTTGCAACATGGTGTCATCCACAAATTGTTGATGCGTCCAAGCCTATCCACTATCAGAAAGTTGGAGACCTTTGATCTTACTGACTTCTTTAGCATTTTTGATAGACCGACCCAGTCCTTCCATCATGAGGATGAAGAGAAAGGGAGAGAGTGGGTCCCCCTGTCTGAGGCCTCTAGAGGGAAGAAAATTTTCAGAAGGAGAGCCATTGACCAGAATAGAGAAGCTGGAGGAGGTGACGAGGGCCAAGACCCATCTCACCCAGTTGTGATCAGACCCAAAAGCTATGAGTATTTTCCTGATATAGTTCCAGTTCAGTTTATCACAGGCCTTAGCAATGTTGGTTGATAGTCAGATAATGAACTACCTCATGTGCTTGAATGATATTGTTAAGAATTTGTCTTCCTTCCACATATCCATATTGTTCCATAGAAACCAGGGAAGGAAGGAGAGGTTTGAGTCTATTGGCCACCACTTTTGATATTATCTTGTAGACCATATTACATAAGTTATCGGTCTAAACTTGTCAAGAGTCTGAGTAGCCTCCTGCTTGGGGATTAGGGCAATGAAGGAAGTGTTTAGAGCTTTCGAAATAGTTTTATTCATCCTGGAATCTTCAACCACATTCAGAATATCCTGTTTAACAATACTCTAGCAGGCCTTGAAGAAATCGACATTGAAACCATCTGGTCCAGGTGCCTTACCATTTTGCATTTCTTTGAACACTTCACTGACCTCATCTTCGGTTACTCGTTTGTTGAGGTTGAAATTGTCCTCACTGGACACCAACCTAGGAATGTGTCTTGTGAAGTTTGTAATGGGATTCTCTCTGTCATAACAAGTTTCTTTGGCTATGCCTCGAAAGTTCTTGACAAGAGCTTTTTCTATCTCTGCATGAGAGTTGAACATACCAAGTGACCTAATAGCTCAAACACACCGTAAACAAATTAACTCAGACAAAATAAACAAATCACAAACTTAAACGCATGAAATAATTCGCATATGATTAGTAAAATAACTAACCAATCTTTTATGACCCTGATAAGCATATCAACCAACCTATACCTCATATTCAACATATAATATTTGTGACCCAATCCATCTATGACGCACATAAAGCTCAATGTTGAAATCACATATGTATTTTCCCCACCACTCTACTTCTGCATTACCACAACGCCATATTCTCCAGAAATTCTCACTGGCCTTTTGATTTTGGTACTTAACACCATAAAGAAAAACCTTGTCATCGATCTCCATGGAATACCATGTATCCAAATGAAGCACGTGGAGCGAAACATCTAGCCTCGCCAGGCGTTCTCCATAAAGAGAACTTCTACTTCAATATAAAGAGAATAAAAATCAATAATCCCTCAGCATCATATACTCTATAATTTTGATTATTTCTAATTAATAATAAAAAAAAATAAATAAAAAAAATTAATTAATTAAAAAAGTATATATGAAAACAATTTCTATATCACAAAAACAAAAATTAAAATTAATAATTTTCTAAAATTTATTTACAATAAAAATTGATAATCCCTCACTATCATATTCTATATAATTTTGATTATTTCTAATTTATAATAAAAAATATAAATTATATTTTTTAATTAATTAAAAAATATATGTAAAAACAACTTCTACATCACAAAAATAAGAATTAATAATTTTCTAAAAATTATATATAGCTTGAATCATTTCTCACTATTAAAAAACATATAAATTGGATTTAATAATGTTCTAAAAATTATATATAATTAGAATTATTTCTGACTATTAAAAAACATATAAATTGGATTTTGTTCTAACGGATAAAAAATATAAAATACAAATAATAATAAAAAATATTATATCGTAACATTTTAAACATAATAATAATTATATTATAAATATGATTGAAATAATATTTCGTGATATATTAAAAAAATTAACAAATAAATTTTAAATTTTAATGACATTGTGTTTAAGATTAATCACATTATGTTTTTATTTTAATTATAAAAATTATATAAATAAGTAAAAAAATTATTGCTATATTTTTAAAAAGAAGGTAACTGCCAACACAAACTGCCTTGAATTGCACTTATCTTAAACTTCTTTTTATTATAGATTTTGAACTACACTCATCTTGAACTTCTTTTTTATTATAAATTTTGAGAACATGCAAGATGAAAAGGAACCAGGTAAAAAAAATATTTACCTCAAACTTTTTCAAGCTACTCCAAAATATTTTTTGAAGTCTCACTACTAGTAAGACCGGTTGAGAATAAACCTAATAAATAAGGCCACCCAAAATCAAATACCTACTACGAGATCATAAACAACTTATAAACAGAAAAACCTATACCAAAATATTTCTGAACTAAATAAAAATTAGTTAAACCTCTGTAAATCTCAAAATAATCTTATCAATGTGAAAAACAATAAAATACAAAAGAGCTCAGTGAATACTCGCTCCAATTAATGACACTTCTTTATTCATAATATATATGGAAGTTCATCTGTGTCATACTCCTGAACTCAAAATCGGACCAGATAATCTATTTAGAAATTTTAATAAAAGACGAGAAACATAAAACGAAAACGTGCTAAATCAAGCAGGAGGGAGGGGGGATCGGCACACTGGACATGTAGCGCTCAGGTTCAGCCATGGGAATAAGCAACGCGGGTGAAAAATATGGCGGCATTCCATCTCATTGATTTCCTCCTCCAATTGAAACAGCTCCCTGCAGATTACGCAGACACTGGTGTCTGTCACATGCTGCTCCGAAACATTTCTGCGAGGCACCCGCTCGATAGCAATTCTCTCTGGCGCGGGGATGCTTGCGCCTGAAGACAATTCATCGTCATCCATACCGATGGTGGCCATTCGTGTACTTTCTGTAGGATTCTCGTCACCCCTTTCTTCCATTGGGGAAAACGATCTGAAAGCATAAAAAGTGCAAGGCAAAGGTGAAAGTGAAGAATCTGATGCACCATTTTCCTCACTTCGGCCCTCTGCAGTAATAGGGTGCTCTAATGGATGGACAGAGGGTGTATCTCCCTCTGGACTTGCAATTCCGGTGCCTATCAGAATGGTTGGAGAAGTAGGTGAATTTTGTGCCTGCTCTTCATCATCATCTTCTCCACCAGAAGTAACTGATAATGAATCAGAAGCCCACCAAACTATGGCAGAATTAACAGAAGAAGATGATGGCGGATTTCTGTTGCCATTGTCATTGTCTGCGGACAATAAAGATTGAGATGTGCCACGGCCAGCAGTAGAGTCATCGTCATTGCCGTCACCGTTTCTGGTCCTGCTCCTGCTCCTGCTCCTGCTGCGGCTCCGGCTCTTGCTTTTGCTTCTATCTGCACTGTCTTGTCTATTTTCTCTTTCCATTTTTTCAACGGTAGAAATCACAGCAAAAAAAGGTCTCAAGGCAGAAACAGAAATTAAACCATGCAGGCCAAATTCAATCACAATAAAAAAAAACCTGGTTCTTGTCACTTTCACCGTGTCTCCTTAGATAGTAGATCAACAGCTGCGTTGTGTTCCCCCTGAAAAACATGCTGGGCCTTCATCAGCAATATCCATTGTGTTCAGCGTAGGGTTTTATATTTATAGCTCTCATACTTGAGTTTTCTCGATGTTTTTCACTTTTATCAATGACACATGTCGTGTTTAAGTATTTTATAAAATAAAATTTATAATTATATTAGTTTATTTATACAAGTTTTTATTAAATTATTAAAATATATTATAAAATTAAATTTATAATAATAGTAATTTATTTTAAATATTATTAATATCAAATTATTTTAAAAATTAAATTTATAATAATAATAACTTTTTTATATTATAATAATTTAATTTATATTTAAATATTAGGTATGTAGAAATCTACAAGTCTTTCGGTATTTAACCTGAAGTTAACACATGATACTTAGAAAAATATCAATATCAATAAAATATTGCAATATAAATTTAAAATAAATTAATTCAATCATGTAAATTGCTTGTAAACACTAATAGACATCAATCTATAATAAGCATAAAAAAAAACACACTCTATGATACATCTCAAATTTCTAAAATTAAAAGAAGATAATAAACATTAACTAAATAATAACTTTTTAAATTACAATTACTATTATTAACTATATATAAGTTAAACATTTACATATTTTAAAAATATGGAACATATTCTTAGCCATGGGATTGGCCTCCACTTCGCAAGATTCCTAATCTATAAGTAGGTTTTGTTACAATTTCATGGGTCAATACCATGACTTATAGTACCAATGCCCAAAAAATCATAACTTGTTTCATATGATTTTTTTTAAATTAATAAATTTAATTAAAAGGGCAAAATGGGAGTTGAATTTTAACCTTTGACTTGTGTATACTACTATGAATATTCTAGACTATTTAGTGGATGCTAAATCCCTACCATCCAACTAATAATTATTGATAATTAAATAATTTTTTTGGAACCCCTCAACTTTGATAATTAAATAAAAATTTTGTAACCGCTCAACTAATTTTAAACAAACTTTGCACAAACAACTCAAGTTGCGCCTGCTTTTAATTGCTTCTATTGAATGACATTGAACAGAATACACCCAGAAGTTGAATACACAGAAATGAGCGTTTTGGATTTACTCAACAATATCAAACCCTCGTTCTTCTTCACACAGAATTTGTGGCCTGATACGACAAAAAATTGTAGTCCCAAAGAAGAAAACTTCATCCGAACTGCACTCACACCTGAATTGATCGATTACTGTAGACTGGAAATGGAGAGGTCAGAAATACTGATACCAGCCGTTAAGTCCGGTCGTCCCTCGCTCTCTGTCTTCGTTACTTGACATCAATGTTTAGACTGGCAAAAAATTCTTGTCGATTAGGGACTCCAGAATTCCTTGACACCTTCTGTGAGCACTTGTTGATCTGCTACCTGGACGAAGCTCCCGTTAGATGTGAACGATTCAGAAGAAATGGTTTTGTACGAGATTCTCAAGCAGGTAGAGGGTGAGGCTCATTGTGGACCTAACCCTTATGACGAGGGTTGTATTAGGATTACAACTGTGTTGGATCTCGTTGGGTAAGCGGCGTTGATGATGATTGTGAGGTTGGTGGGATCAACAACCCCCAACAGAGCATCGGGGCCACATATAACAGTTCTTTAGTAACTACAAGCGAGACACTTTTTTGATTGGGCTCAGTTATTGCATCGAGGGATGTTGTCTCAGCTCACACAGGTGCAACATGGTGCACTTAGAAGTTTTTGCTATGGGAGTGTACTTTTCACTACCATGTACGAGCAGGTGGTTATGCTTCCTCCAATCTTAATAATGCTAGTAGGGCCTGCCAGGGTCCGACGTATATGTCGCTGGGCAACTGCGATGTTGCAAGCTAGGGGTGGTGACATAGGCCATTATTGGAATGCCACTGTAGAGGATTGGTTTAACTCCAACCCTCAGTTGATATTAGAGTATCCCTATCATAGTGTGGACTTCCGGGGAGATCCAGATATGGGGCTTCCTTTGGGAGATGCCTGGGGACCAGCAGGTATATTTTTATTTCTGCATTTGTATACATATATTTGTTTGCATGTATCGTTATGATGTTTTATTTATGATGATGTTGATACCATTCTTGTTTACTTACAGATGTGGGGTCACGGGGACGACCACTAGCCTATTTGGTAGGCCACGATCCTAGGCATATGGGCATCGCAGGGGATGCCACTGTACCATAGAGACTGAGGGTGGTGAGGCCACTGGTTGGGCCTCGGGCTAGGCCTCCGCAACCAACATAGAGGCATGAGTTAGAGATTGATGGGCCCTCTCGAGAGGGTAATAGTGAAACGACGAGCGAGGATGTAGAGTGATGGTGCAAGTATGCTGAGGCCGCAGAGGTGTGCATGGACTCTAAAAAGGATGAGCTTCAGAGTTATCGAGATGCTTGGGGCAGGGTGGAGACTTTGACTAGAGGGTTTCCTATCAATGGATGGGCAAGGCTAGTGGAGGTCAGCGTAGAGAGGACGATGTCACTAGAGCGAGCACACTAACCAGATTTGCATCGTATAGCCATGGCGATGGATATGGCTGGTCCACATTTTGCTCAAGATGCAAAGATGGGGCTGCCAGAGCCCTAGATAGACTAGATGGTCTTGATGTTATTGGATGTGATTATGTATGTACCAGGGCAAGCACACATTTATGAGGATGCTCCCCTATATTTTGTTGACTTATATTTCTTGGTCATGGGCCATTGGACTATGTGATATTTTTTGTACGCATATATTTTTTGATGTATATATGAGATTATTTTTTGGCAGATCTCATGATGTGTCACATGCGTCTATACTTTTGATGTATTTCTACATTTTGCTTGAGATGTATCTTATGTTAATGTTTTATGTATCTTGATGGTTATGTATATGTGATGCATGCTAGTCTAGGATTTGATTAGCGATGTGATTAGCTGTATGATTTTGATCCCTTGATATATGTGTAAATATGATATGATCAAAATGTCCAGCTAACCTTTGTGCATGTAGATCCTTCTGGAAAAGGCGTGTATCCCAAACTTGAAACGTCCTATTTAATTGCGAAACAACTAGATCAGAATCAAGGAATACATGCAAGTGATGGATACCTACGTGGTGGGCATTGGCCAAGAGGCCTATGACTATATCGTATTCTACTTGATTATTGGTGGTTGATCCGATACAAATTCCATTAAAGAGACAAGGTGTCTGGTCATGAGAATATCTGGTCCAGGCTGCAACAACAAGGTTTTGCAACCATCAAGATGCATCGTCAATAATCCCATGATGATAAGTAGGCGGAGGATACGTTTACCAACAAATGATGACAAAATGATATTTAGAGTGAATCCATGATGAGGTTATCATCATAAAAATTAATTCATGGTGCATACATGTCTACTTTAGCATTTTATGGGTGGAATTTTTTGAGGTAGAGACCATTGACGATATTTTTTAGGAAAGTCCCATCAGGATTTGAAAATATGTATGCCCCCATGAGGAGGCAATGTTTGATGATGTATGGGCCCTTCCAAATGGTTTCAAACTTTCCAGGTCCTACCACTTCTTGGGAGCGGAGGACTAACTCGCCCTAGGTATATGTCTAAGGGGTGATGTTGCGATCGAATGAGGCTTTGAACCTCTTCTTGCGTGTTTCATTAGTCTGGAGGGATTGTCGTGCTGAAAATGCATGTGACATAGGGGCCACTTAAGTGCTATGATGGGTTTTGGTATAGATTCCACATACTAGTCTCGAACTTATTCAATAGGTTGTATGGGATTGTTGATGCCTCATTGATGTCACGAGATGGAAATTCCTGTAGAGTTTGAGGATTCTCCTCTTTTATCATTTTATTTGGCCTTCTTAGAGGTCCCAGTTGGTGTTGGTGCATGAAAGTTTTAAGTAGAGATGGTTTGCTAAGATGGAGGCACATGAATACTACCTACCAGGATATGTCCTGGATCAGTCGACATGGTCATTGGGACCATATACCAGACCGGTATCGTGACAGCCATATTTGGTAATATAAGGGTATCCATGACTTGGTGCGAGACAAAGCCAGGTGTTGGGTATTAAAAGGGTGTTTGCATAAAGGTGTGAGGTAGGGATATGGAATCAACATTTGTAGAGTGTGTGGTGCCTGGAATTGGTTCCTAATTTTGGGTGGTGTTTGATGAAGTCATCATGCACACTGGTGCTCCGATGTCTCGGAAAAGTTCTTGTAGCACTAGAGGGTCACCTGGGAATGTCCCTAGGAGTGTTGATGGCTTAAAATGGCCTAGGTTGAGCTCAATGTAAATAGTGATAAACTCTTGGGAATATGAGACTAAGGGTAGCGCACTGTTAGGTGTGGGTAAGGTTGCCTTCTCATAGTATGTGAGTTTATCAATAGTAATGATCTTTCCATCACGGGGGAACATCATTATTCTGAACACCTATGAGGTGACTGCGAGCATCTCGTACATGTAGCTTCGACCTAGTAGGTTGTTGTAATCCAACTATGTGTCTAGTACTTCGATGTCTATTAACACAGTTTTTCCAACCAACTTAACTGACATGCTAGGGTTTAGACCAACAGGAGTAGAAGGGAGCCTGTCATATGCTCTAAGCGTAATGTCAAAAGGCATGAGTTGGGGGGGTCCCAGTTTCTTCCAAACGAATTTGAACATGATACATGTGGAGGCCCCCTCATTGACAATGTAATGATGAATGTTAATGTTTTGAACTAAAACTAGAATTTGGAAATCAATGACTTATGGTAGCCATGGAGTAAATTTATTGAAGTTGAAGACCATTACGCGAGAATCATATGGGTCGATTGTGCCTAGGGTGTAAAGTAAGGCTTTCCATCAGGTTGCGCATGTTTGTAGGACTTCTAAAGTTGACATGGTTGACAATGATTATGCTAAGTCATTGACTATGTTGTATCTATGAGTGGCTTTCGAGTTTTGTCTTATGCATCATAAAGGTCCTTTGACCATTTTGGGCCTAGATTCTATAGAAGGTCAAGGAATGGTCAACGACCCTATAGGTATTTATTTGGTAGAGGTGGATGGATCGGGATCTAGGGGAGCTTCATAACTTCGATTCCATGTTTGGAGGATATCCTCTCTTGTCATGAAAATATCATGATTAGGATTGTTATGGAGGTTCCCTCTAGATGGATGAGAGTGAGGTGTTTGTTGTTGATAATTAACCACTACCTAATGGGGGAAGGAGTTTTTCATCACTATAGTTTGTTTACCTCCTTACCCCTTACAGATAGCACATGATTGATTATTTTGTAGACTGTTGTTCTTGCCTTGTTTCTGTGGGTTATTGTTGGTCGATCCCTGGTTTTGATTCTGGTTAGGGTTGCCCCTTCTTGGTGCTTGTGGGGATTGCTACTGGTTGTTTCCCCACTAGTCAAGTTCTCCCTTTGGCTTATTTTTAAGTTTTCTCTCTAAAATATTTGGGGCCTTAGTTGGTGATCTCATTGAGAAAATTAGTTTTGATGTGCTAAAATTAATTTTTAGATTATATTAAATATGCTTGAGGATTTATGAAATTATTTGCAAGTTTAAAAATAGGTTTTTCAGTGTTTTTATGTCATTTTTATGTGCAAATTAACATAAACAAATGAGTGAATATCGACTTACATCAGATGCAAACATCACCATAAACAATATCACATTAGCACATGATGAAGGAGTTCACCCCTCCTGGGTTATGTCTCCTTAGTCCAGCCTCCAATGGCTTGGCCCTCTCTATTATGCTAAAAAATGTGAATACATCACTTTACAATGCTTAGAAAGCTCTGAAACCTATTCCAATGGCTCTAGAATTCCCAAAAATGCCTGTGTAGCATCTTTCTGCTCCTGATTTGGTAAAAAACTCATGAAGTTATGCCTTTCCCAATCTTCTGCTAATCGCACCACAAATTCCCCAAAATCTGGAAACATCCTACAATTTTGCCCCAAAATGTTCTAATAGAGTGACAATTTAGCTGAAAATGGATCGAAATTGTCAAACACTTTAAATTCCTGCTAACACTTGAATTCCAAAAATAGTGGCCATGTGGGGGGACCACGTGCCTGGGGCTAAGGCCAACGGCCCACCCCCGCTGACCGAGCCCCTACACCCTTCCCTGGTGGTTACATAGTAAGGCGTGACTAAGGGCTAACCCTCTATGGGCTGGTCCTACCTTCGGAATAATGTGCCACTGTAATTCAAATGAAACCCGATGACATAATGGTTAAGAAACATGTACATGGTGTAATGGAGGAGGTGTTGGATTTGTTGTGTAAGGTCATAGGTTCGACCCTTGCTTTCTCTATCCAGACTTGAACCATAATTTTGGTGGTCCCTTAGCTACCACGTGGCGCCCTCTAGCTGGGCCACATGTCAGCTCGTGGTTGGCCACCAACCAACCATTAAAAATCTACTACACTGCACCATGAGAATGTGCCACTTGGCACGACCTGATTGACCGAGGTATTTTGACCAGCCAACCTGCCACATACACCTACCCAGTCAGTGCCATGTCAGCGTAACGAACTGCTAACTGGGCTGTCAATTATTTTTTAAATTCGCATGTTTTGGAAAGTGAACAGAACATGATCCTAGGAGCATGCGGTGTCTGTTTTGTGAAAAACAAGTTCTGTCAGATTCAGGATGACAAGCACTACATGGTCATCCAAGTCCACACTGATCCCACAACTTTTAATTTTGAGCTATTTTTTGAGCACCTAATCAGTTAGATTCAGCTGTTTCTTTGGCTATTGTTGTGAAGTGAGAGAAGGTTGCATTAGATTCACCCTTGCATTATTCTGCATTGATGGGTTATTCTACTATTGTGCATGGAAAGGAGAATATTGGTTTTGTTGTCACTGGTTAATGTATGGACTCTGGGAAGAGGACATTGCGTTCATATTTTGAGAGGAGTATTGGTTTCCATGTGGGGAAGGGTATGAGCCTCCCTGAGGGCATTGTTGGGGGTTGACCGAGGTAGTATCCTGTATGTTGCAATGGTGGTGTGTTTTGTGTAGCATCAAATTGTTGGCCATTGAATGAATATATAGGGTACGTGCAGTGCTTATTGAGTGGGTTTTAGGTGATGGACCCAATCAATCCATCAACAACATTGGATGCGCCTGGGATCTCTTTATAAGTTTACAGGAACGGGGCATTTGGAAAGACATGGTAGATGTACCCAGATTGGGTGTAAATAAGCTCCAACTATTGAGCTTTCCTAATGGCTTCTTCCTCGGTTTGTGGGGATGAATTTTCCATGTCTTAGAAAATTTGAGATGTGATAGATCTTAAGAATAAGTCCAAGAAGACTGTATTCAAACTAGGTTTTACATAGGCTATGACATTTTTTCCATTCATGTATATGATCCGAGATGTGGGTAGCAAGTGTTTGTTTCAAGTGGGTGAGGAATCCGAGACTCGAATCATGGTGGATTGGGAGCTAGAAGAAAGTGAGGAAAGTTGTAGCTAGTGCGCTAAAGTTTCTATGCGACGTGGAAGGCTGGTCAACATACTATTTCGTTGTAGGCCCACTAAGTGTGTGTTGAAATAGTTGTAATATAATAATATTATCGGTGATATTATTAGATGAACACAACAGGTGAAATGTCGTGGCATGGTTTCCTTGGTCTTCGCCCTATTTTTATTTGAACTTTGGAATATCCGAAGGGAGCTTGGTGGGCATAGCTGGCCAATTCTAGCCATGGATGATCAGGTCATTGGTTAGCTTGCTTAAATCTGGTAGGTTTAATGAAGCTAAAAACGGGATCTCCAAGTTACCTTCCATTGTAAAACAATTTTTGACAGCTATGTGCAAAGGGTTCCTCTGTGGAGAAGTCTCAGGAGAGTTACCTCGATGGGTGTCTTGGGGACTCTTAAGAGGAGTGGTGTGTGGGCTCCCAAAGGGGGTAGCACGTGGGGACTCTTCTGGAGTGGTGAAGGGTGTACTTTGCTAGGGAGGGGTTCCAAGAAAAGATGCACCAATAAAAGAAGATCCAATAATGGTGGTTGTGTGTCATCCTTTACATCTAAATGGGGGAAGTCCTGACACACCTACCAGTAATGGGAGGAGGTTTAAAAAATGTCTAGATTGACGGGGAACCGTGGGGTCCCCTATGGTATCAATTAGAGTGTGTGATACTTTGTGTATGGTGAGGGAAGAAGATAAGTATCAATGCAATATGTTCACATACATAAGACAAAATGAAAATATAAATGGTTTATTTTCCTTTTATAATTAAGTTATTTGATTAAGAAAACAAGAAAAATGTTTTTATTTGTTGTGCATGATAAAAGATCCTATGTAGACCTAATTTTCCTTTCCACTCTCAAAGTAACTGGGCCTTGTGAAGGTGTTTTCTGATGGGTCCTTGGGCAACGTCTTGGAAGAACTAGCAACACCTTCCAGCAGCTGAAGAATCAACCAAGGTAATTGTAATGAGACTCAAGTGCTGCCTGAACTACCACCTATAGGGAAAGGATGCCATATATTTTTTTCATTTAAGTATCTTCGTCCCATGTGAGCATTCGAGTCTTTATCTTCTTGGTAGTCACTTACCAGTACTGAGCACTAGATGGGCAAGGTAGCCCCAAAGAGTACCATGCATACTGGACCTAAGTCGAACACCCTTTGAATCAGTTTTCTACCATGCTCTGGTATTCTTTTCTGTGGGATTATTGAAGGATTTTAAGCTCCCTAAAAAGTCAACAACTATGCTTCAAATATGTAACATCTCCATGGTAGCTTATGGGATGCCTACCCCTAATGGTTCTAACCTGAGCTATAAATTTTTTGGTGGCCCCTGTGGGGAAACTTTGTTGGTTCAAGTTATGGTTGTTTTTAAGGAGCCTTAATTCACTTATGGAGTTATTTTGTAAGCCAAAATAGACTAAGTACCTAAATATCTGGAAACTGGATGCCCTTGAGTACAAAGCGTATGGAAGCTTAATGTGTGATGCATGTGAGCATACAAAGTGTGATAAGACGTGAATATGTGGTGATCCTTAACAAAATCCTTCTAATTACACTAAGTGTTGATTGTTCCTTGCATGGAAAAGAAATATATTATGGATTATGGGCCACTTATGCTTTTCCTATTAAATTATGTGGAGTTTAACAAGGGAGATTGAAATTCAAATGCTTTTAAGAAAGTTTTCATGCACAAGCCCAAGTTCATCTAAGAGATGGAAGGGAAGCATCTCTTAGTCCCAAAAAAATGAAGAATTAAATGCTTTGGTTAGTAGTAAGATTTGTGGATGATGGGCCACTTACTTCTTTACTAATTAAGCTAGGTGATTTGTAGAAAATTTTAGCAAAATAGTTTGAAAAACATATGTGGAATTTGGCCACTTACATTTCTCCCTAATTAAGTTATGTGTGTATTTCAAATGCAAAATGAAAATTAGTCTAATTTCTCCACTAATTGAGATTAGTAAAGCAACCAAAGGTTCTAAACAGAAAATACAGAATCAATGGTGAAGGCAATTCACTAAAGACTACCAATGACTTGAGAAAAGAGAAAAATACAAGACTACCTTTTGATTTATGGTAACTGCACGAGTTTAGTCACACACAGATGCTATCATGCATTTATTAGAGGAAAAGTCATGCTAGCGAGAAATAAAAAGAAAATTTTCACTTATGTGGGCTCAAAACAGTTCCCTAAGGTCTGTAAAAATTCCAGAGAGCTGTTGAGTGCCTTGTAGGATGGTTTTGCAAAGAGAAGATCCTGCAAAAACAATATTTATATTATTGAAAATAAAATGGTATGGTCATCATTCCTCTGGTAGTGTTTTTGTGGCAATGGTGTACCAAAAGAAACCAAATTAACAATTGATTGTTCCCTGCAAAGGATCACATGCATAATTTGTGTTGTTAGTGGACAACCTTAAATAAAAACAACATTGTAAATAGTGGAAACAATTCATACATAAATATAAACTAAACAAAGAGGTAAATACACAAAAAATGCTTAAATGTATTAAAAAAAAATCAAATTAATGGAAAAATATCCCTTTATTGACTTATGGTAGTAGAGGTTGAGTACAATAGATGAATCTTAGAAATGTGAAGGGAATTGTTTGAGTTATGGTGCTCAAAAATCCTCAGCAAGGGTGTTTCTTTTCCTCAATCTCTTTGCAAGTTTCTCCTCTCTCTCAAGGAAGTATGAAGAATCTCCAGTGGTGGATTCCTGTTTTCTCTCTAGGATGATGGATTTCTTAGATGAAATATGGACAACATGTTAGTGTTCTTCCCTTCTTTGGCCTCAACAATGTAATGGTGGTTTGCTCTCATAAAAATTTGGCTAGCATAACAATGTCTCATTTTGGCTCTCCCATGGCCTATTTATATAGAATTTTTTGAATCCATCTTCCCCCTCTTGGTTCATGCATGATAATGACACATGAGTAGGACAATATGATTCCATTGAGGGTTGCATATCTTTAGGGCGACTCGAATTCGACTATACTGGACTGAGCTCATGTTAGATAATCGACCCCAAGTGTGTAGAGTGGTCTCGAATTGCTGAGTCATCCTTTTCTACAATTGCATGACTTTTGAAGGATATTTTGCATGTGCATATTTATGCAAGAGATAACCACGCAATGTCAATTGTTTTTTGCCTTGTAAACTTTGGACCTTAGGAGAAATTTATTTCTTTAAACTTCACGATGTATTTAGCTGGAAAATGTTCACTTGTGCATTCTGTTAGACACCTTTTAGTGTCTTCTAGATTGTGCCAAAATGTGTACAATTTTATGGTGTTAACAACGAGATATGTGGTAAAGACTAAGGAAGCCATGGTTTTTTTTGTTGCGAGTCGCACATTCATGATTAGAATATTGCATGGGGGTGACTAGTTGAAAGAAAGATTTGGTTCAACCCAATATATGGTTGGGTGGTACATAGAAGTCCCTCACTTGGTTGACTTTTGCATATGTTAATGAGTTAATTTCCTCTTGTATTTCATGAGTATTTATACTTGTTATTATGTGGCTTGGATGGATGTTCTATCATTTTTATTATCTTGGTTATATATTGGTTATAAGGATAGTTCTATGACAGACTTTAGTTATGGCTCTCAAAATGTTTTCATTAGTAAGTGAATGGTTAATGAATGCATGACCTAATAGATGTATTGCAGGTATCATTAGGGGAATTTTTTATCCAGATTTAAATAGGAATGCAACAAATTACAGAGATAATGATAAATACAAAGATACAATAGAAATAATACTTCATTTCATTAATGTAAAATACTAAAATATGCTTACAAACAGAAATGGAAATAAACTAACTCTGGCGATGGTAGCTTATCTCTAAGGAGAGATGTGATGGCTCCATGCCTCTAAACTATCCTACAATGAGGCTCGAAGGCCTATTTATGGTTGAGAAACAATAGAAAACCTAGCCATCCAAAACCCTAACCCTAAGAGATGAGGCACCAAGCTATGGGCCCGTTTTAGGTAAATTGGTACATCAACTTCTTGGGGTCATCAATTGGCATACAATCTTCGTTTGACGTGCACAATACCTCATTAGAAAGATCTATCTGAGGACTAAAACTTTGGGAATAGCAACATCAGTTGATGGACCCATGTTGCTCCTAGTTTTCCCAAAAAATGTCATTTAGGGCCACAAAGCGGCTATGGAAGTTCAGGACCCAAAAAACTCCCAAAAATAGTAAACTGTGCTACAATTAAGGAATCTGAAAAACTAAAAGAAACAATGGTGGGGGTCCAAGTGGAATTGGTGGGTGGACACCAATATCCACCTGGATCAATTTTGAGGTCTAAAATGGGCCACCTAAGGAAATTATAAAATAATAGTGGAAATAGTAAAATAATATTAGATTACATGATCAAATTTTAAAGGGAAAAAGAAAAAAAATAAATTGACTCATATTTTCAACTTATCTCCTTGTGGGTTTATTCAAATTTCGAGCGAAAGCACTCATTGGATCAAAAATTTGATTCCTCATCAAGGAGTACCCATGTTGCATACTTTCAATGGACCCTGCTACCCGAAAACTGAGAAATACATGAAAAAACATGATATGAGTAATCCCACTCAAAATTTGAGTAAAACCTTAGGGAGATAAGTTGAAAATACGAGTTGAAAACATAGTTTTATTATTTTATTATTTTTTAATCTTTTGACTTTTTTACTCCAAAAATGGTGAATCACCCCCATGGTTGACATCATCATCTTGAATCGTATTGATTCTTATAAAGTTTATTTTGGTTGTACATTTTTCTTAGGAGGCTCATTTTAGACCTCAAAATTCCCATAATGTATGAGAGGGAATCATACCTTCTTGATGATTATCAAATAAGTATGAGACCCCCATGTTCAAATACACATTTATAACATGTAGATTACATATTCACAATGTGTTTGACAAAATGACTGTCATGGTTAGGCCTGGTTAGGTCAAGTGCTTGACTAAATTTTGTATATCTATCTTTATATTGATGTATTTTATCATTCTGTGAAGTTCTATCAAGTTTTGGGCATAGGTCTCGATCTTAGCCCTGAAAAAGTGGCTCACATCTCAGTGTCGCAAGCACAAAACTGAGTAATTTATATTGCATTCGTTAGGAGACAGAGTTATCCATGCAACTGGAGGCTTACAGTCACTGGCTTTCCTTGTTATGTAAGGGACTACAAGTCCAGGTAAGTGAAAAAGTGGTTTAGCTGAGAGTCTGGGCACCTGGAGTGGTTGTTTAACTTATGGGAGTCATATAGTTCCCGAGGGAGGTCAATAAATTTTTGGTTGGACGATTCCACTTCCTTAACTCTACCAAGGAGGTTGATTAATATCATTGTAACTCTTTTTCACATATTTACTCTGGTGGACCGACAAACATGGGTAAGTGTGGGAGGACGGTGTTACATAGGATTTCTAGATTCTTCATTTGGACTATTTGAATCCATGTCAAGAGGTGATGGATTTACTATATCCTTATAGATGTCACTTTATACTTAACATCGATAAAAAAAATTTGTTCTTGCACCTATGGCCTAACCTCCAATAATTGGGAGCAAGACATATAAAGCATCAATTTTTTTCATTGTTTATGTTAGATTGTTGGATCCTTTTATTAGGGGGAATATGTTTGGGATTGTGTTTCTTGGAGTTGGACTAGGAGACCTATCACATAGATGATAGTTTTTGTTCAACAATTCTAGCTTGTATTCATGCTTGCTTAATGTCACTTATATTTTACATCTTGATATAATTCTTTACGTTCTATTTCACGCAAGATATGGAAATATGTTAGATATATTCATCTTACAATTTCAATAAGTTAGTGGCAAACACATAATTAATTAAAAAATTCATCCACCAAACCCAACTATTGTAAACAAGTGAGTTTGGAGAAAACCTCCTTTTCCTAAATGTTAAGAAATCATTTGAAAAATTGTTGTTTGAATGATTCTTAGTGGGTTGAATGAACCTTTGAGTGCCACCATTAAAACCAATCACAAGTTGGTCCTTCTGGGTGAAATGATGAGCCATTATTCTTTCTTCCTCATCATACATTTGGTGCAAATAAAATTTAACGCTTGAGTCTATTTATCCATCTAATGGATTCTCTATCACCTTCCCCATTGAATCTAGGTACATTGAACTTTAATTTGTTAAGAGGAATTTAAATTAGATGAATTCTTCATTAATGAAAAAGTGCCATGTGAATTTGGACTACTTGAACCCTTTCTCACTCCTTTCAGTTCTTTAATTTTGGCCTCAAGTGTAGGTTTTAGCCTGTACAATTAATTGATAAAAATATGTTTTTGATAAAAAATAAAAGCAATAGGAAACACACACATTAACATAGATATTTTATCTTGGTAACCCAAAAACATGAAAATCTACAAGATTTTTCAATATATTCTTTTGCTATATATATATATATATATATATATATATATATATATATATATATATATATATATATATCATGGCATCAATAAAATGTCAATCCATTTACTGTGGATTGGAATGCAATTGGAATTGCATAATCAAAACTACAAAACCATGGAAAAATACACCATGTGCCAAAAACCATGAAAACAAAAGCAGAAAACACACAAATAATTTTTCAAGGGCGCTACCCCCAAAATTATGTGGAAGGGGTTTTCCACCCTACCTCTACGTCTGACACAATATACAACATGTTGTCTAATGTTCCTTCACTAGTTATGACATATATCTGCTCAACACTCTCACTGCATGTCTAATGTCTAGTTTAGTACAAAACATTGCATACATGAAACTTCCAATTGTATAGGTACATGGAACACAACACATGTCTTCTTCCTCTTTTTGTGTCTTGGTACATTGTTTTTCATATAACTTTACACATAAAAGAATAAAGACATTTACTGATTTACATTCTTACATATTAAAACTCTACAAAATTGTCTCAACATATTTCCTTTGATTTAATCAAAATTCCATGTTTTCTTGATCTCTTTTAATTTCCATTCCCAAAATGAAAAAATATAGCACCGATATCCTTCATGTCAAATTTACAGGGCAATTGAGTTTCCACTTGCTTGATGATTTCCTTGTCATTTGCACTAAACAACATATCATCCACATACATAATCAAATAAATATGATGATCACAAATTAATTTTAAATACACAAATTGGTCCACTTTTCTCCTTATGAAGCCAAACCCCAATATATAAGTATCAAATTTTCGATACCACGTACTTTGTGATTACCTTAACCCATACATAGAATTTTTCAACTTACATACTCGTTATTTTGTTTTCTTTAAATACAAAACCTTCTAGCTACTTCATGTAGATTTATTTTTCCAAATTCCCATATAGCAATGTTGTCTTCACATCCATCTATTCTACTTCAAAATCAAAAGAAACAACAATAGATCAAAGAAATTCCTAACTTGGCAACATGAGAAAAATCTCACTAAAGTCAATTCCATCTATATGAGAATAATCTTTTACCTCTAATTGACCTTTGTAATTCTCTTCTCTAGCTTTTGTATTCAACTTCTTCTTAACTACCCATTTGCTGCCAATAGGATTTCTTCTAGCCGACAACTCCACTAGATCCCAAACCTCATTTTTTTAGGGATGTCATTTCTTCATCCGCAACCTTTTTCCAAAGTTTTCCATTCTATTAATCGTCTTGCTATTAGAGTTTATCCTTATTTTGATTTTAAATTTTGAAGGCACACCGACTATCCTTATCTTGATTATATATTTTCTCAATTGTACATTATGAAGTATTCTAAAATCCTTAGGGACACGAGAAAAGTCAAATGGTTAACTTTGATCCTATTTGACATATTTTATAAATATTTTGGAATTTAGAATGGAGTTAAGTTCAATTTTATCTTGATAACTTTACAATAAATACACACCCTCCCACTTGTAACTCTAACTCAATTCATATACATGTTTGAACATTTATTAGCATAGCCACCACTATATTGTGAATGTAAAGGTCTTCATATCTCTCATACATTTTCTAAGGTATAATTTTTCATACAATATTTTTAAATTTGAATTCAATAATTTTTGGAAAAGAAAAGTACTCTTTAAATATAATAAAATGGTAAAACCAATAAAATATATTTTCTTTGCAAGGAAGCTGCTTAGAGAAAAACTTTATAATAAAATATTTTTTTCTCTAAATTCATAATTTTTTTATAATAATTTCCTTAATTTGAAATATTTTTTTAAATATTTATATAACTTTTTCTTTAAATTCCAAATCATAAATAAAATTTTATATGTTTACATTATTCTTAAAAATTTATTATCTCGGACATATAAACAAATTCAATTTCTTAAAATAAAAACATTACCAAAACCCAATTTTGAAAATAATCTTATTCACGGTAATAAAAGTTTACAAATTTACGTTCATTCTTAAAAAATATTTTCCCAAGGATATAAACAAATTAGAATTCTTAAAACAAAAACATTACCTAAATCCAATTTTGAAAGTAGTTTTATTCACATTAAGAAACTGAATGTCGTGACACATGCATGCAATTTCATGAATAGTTTTAAAATACATGCAGTTTCATACATAGTTTTCGATTTTTTACGTGCAAAGAAACTCGTGAGCTATAGTGGTCATGCTACAAGTGCATGCAGGATGCCTTTAAGGCATGCCACAAGTGGACGCTACTCTCAATTCCATGTTTGTTAAACAAATACTCTAAATTTGGTAAATTATTTGGAAAATGTGTAAACAAAAAATACATATATTGATGATCACTAAACAACATATCATCCACATACAAAATCAAATAAATATGATGATCTAAACCCATAGAGAAGTCTACCCACTCTAGCCAGCTAGAAGATTAGACTAAAGGATAGGTAGTTGGCATATTTGTTAAAGGAAGAAAGGCATCCCTCCCTCTTCGGCCTCCAAACACAATCCAAGAAGAGTAAGAGTAGGGGAAGTCATATTTGATCCTAAAGGGAAAGAAGTTGTTTAGTACAAATGGGGACTAAATAGTGATTTGAATAATAAATATGAAGCATATAGGCTCATCTTGGGTGCCAAAATTCTCTGCAATCTCGGCCTCAAGTTCCGTGTTGTGATAGGTGACTCAAATTTACTCATTAAGCAAATGATCAAGGGGATCGAACCCTAGAATGTTGACCTTAGTAAAGTCGTGATATGAATGCAACGTCACTTGAATTATCTCGAGAAGGCATCCTTCTTCCACGTCCTTAGGGAGAACAATGCCCAAGCCAATCTACAAGCAAACCATGCCTATCTGTGCCCTTAGGGCTAGGTCAAAGTCAATGCAAAGGTCATTTTCTTCTATATCCCTTCATACAATCTCTATCACGCGCAATCATGACAACTAGAATACTTATTTAAGAAAACATACCAATTGACATCCAATCATGACAACAAAGACAGGTTCATACCCTCTCAAGAAAACCAAAGTAGGGATGTAGAACCTACTTAAATGTCTTAATTGATCCTTCCAATTGAGAGGGAGAGTGAAGAGATTATTAAATTTCTTCCTCAAAAATCTACTTGATAGTGTGAAGCACTTCCTAAAAGACAACTCAACTAAAAAATGAACTAAGCAACCTAGTCTAGCAATTGCCAAGGAGGCTATACCAAAGACTAGACTTGACTCTTCCCATATAAAGTGTAGAAAATGAAGCCAATGAGACAACCACAAATAAAGGAGAGTGAAGAAAATGAACTGGGAAAACAAGTGATGTAACTTTCCCCCTCAAAACCAATGTGTTTCTCCAAAAGAGGATGGAGCAACTTGAGTCCATAAATGGAAAAAATCTCCCTAAATATGCACAGGTATATCAAACTTCCTAGCTCCATCATATCTTAGAATTTTTGTATGGTTGTCTTAACAAAGACAGTGAGGGTGTATCATGCATCCTTCATTCCCACGCTAGGAATTCATTTCATCCCCTACAACTATCCTCTGGAATGATTGTACAACCATGACACAATTGAAAACCACTCTTCTCAGCCACCGAATGTGAATGATAACTAGATCAGACGGTTGATTTTCTACATGCAACTTTGAGACTCTCATAGACCAGGTATTTCATCCCCTACAACTATCCTCTGGAATGATTGTACAACCACGACACAATTGAAAACCACTCTTCTCAGCTGCCGAATGTGAATGATAACTAGATCAGACGGTTGATGTTCTACATGCAACTTTGAGACTCTCATGGACCAGGTAGAGGGTTCCTCGATATGCTTCCCATCAACCTATCTTAGCAACCCTATGTTTTAGATGTTCTTTAATTGTCACCTTACTTGGGGATAAATTAATCATCTTTAAAGAAGTAAAAAATATACTAAATAATGATATATACTATTTGAAATTTTTGGATATTAAATTTTATGTAGTTTTTAAAATGTCTAATTATTTAATTAGGCAATATACTTATTATCCTAGATAAATAAATCTTTACTATGATAGAAAATAGATTTAGGAATATAGAGGGAGGATATTAGAAAGGGAGAGGAAAAAATATTAATGACTAAGTATTGGATGATAAACTTCCAAGATTTGCTAAGTTAGCGATTTTCTTAGTTAAAATTATTAAGATGTTTTTTCATTTCTAAGAATTTTTTATTGATATGAGCGAAGTAGAAGATTTATGAAATAAAATTTTTGGTTTAGTGTTTATAATTGTTAAGGAGTTTCTGACTTATATGGTTTTTTAAACATGAACTTTAAATAATAATTTGACAATTTGATCCATATATAATTTACCACAAAACCAAAAAAATCATTTATTATAAACAATTCTAAAATTTGTATAAATAATTTATATAACTTCAATGTTTTTTTTATTAAAATATTTAAAGTATAATATTTAAAATAATTATTTTAATTTATAAATTTAATTATAATATTTTATTAAATTAATGTCCACATGGGGTAGCTCAAGCGGCAAGGGCCGTGGAAATGAAGTCTCACCGAACCGGAAGTCTTGGGTTCAAATCTTGGGCTACCCTTCCCCCGTAGAGGGGTACATAATGGACATGTAAATCGGAGAGTCCCACCCTAGCTTACAAAAAAATATATATATTTTATTAAATTAATTTTTAAAATTCTTAAAAATATTAAATTATTATTATAATTTTATTTACATTTAGAAAGTTGGCTAAGAACAATTTGATCCATACATAATTTACCACAAAAGCAAAAAATCATTTATTATAAACAATTCTAAATAATGTATAAATAATTTATATAACTTCAATGTTTGTTTGATTAAAATATTTAAAGTATAATATTTAAAATAATTATTTTAATTTATAAATTTAATTATAATCCATTTTATTAAATTGATTTTTAAAATGTTTAAAAATAATAAAATATTAAATTATTATTATAATTTTATTTACATTTAGAAGGCTGGCTAAGAGTAATGGAAAAGTAATATTTTAATTTGTAATAATTTAAAGTTTTTTATGTTTTGGTTTTTGAATGGCATAATTGAATTTATAGACGAAATGTTTTTTTAGAGATTTTTTATGATTAATTTTAACCAAAATCCAACATATATTTTTAAAATTTTGAGTTTAAGTTGTTTAATTTGTAGAATTCAAACGCTCCATAAGTGCAAAATCTATTTATCTATCCAAAAATATATTTTAAGTAATACAAAATCACAATCTTGCTTGAAATTGTATACCAGATTACCATGAAAAAGACTTTTTCTTTTGTAAGTTATATTACACCTTTTTTTATACGTATTTTTTTGGTCAATTTTGATTGGAATTTGGTAGAGATTTATTGGAATTACAATTTTGTGTTATGAAATGTATATAATTTGAGTGTTTTAGAAACTTTTTTAAAGTTTCTATTCATATAATATAAATTTTAATTTTAATTTCTTGACCCTTTTAGATACAAGTAATAAGAAAGTAAGTCTCATCATCAACTCAGAACTTTGAAATTTTGGTGTCTGGAATCGATTTACAAGTAATCCCACCAGTGTTCCTAGCTAGATTTTTAACAATTAATCTTTTTGTTGCCTTTTTTATTAGTAATATGTTTTTTTAATTAAAATTGTATATTTTTTTATAATTTTTAATCTATAAATAATATATTTTGATAATATATTGTTTTATAGTGATTTCTAATAATACATTTTATAATTTTATTTTATGTTTTTTATAAGTTCAAATAAATTTTTTATTAAGTAGTTAGTTTTTTGACTTGTTTGTTTAATATTGAATTTCTATATGGAGTATGATTAATCCAAAAGAGATTCATTTATGCATTCAAAAATACATTTTAAATAACAAAAAAATTACAATTTCTTTACATTTAAAAAAAATAATTTTATTAATAAAAATTAAATTATTACACACCTCATGAAATATATAATATTAATATTAATTTGGTCATAAGAGTATTATCTTTTATATCCAAATTGTACAAAATACAATCACTACTATCTTAGAAACAAAAAAAAATGCATATATATATATATATATATATATATTTAAATTATATATATATATGGGGTCATAAGACTATTATCTTTTATACAAAATACAATCACTACTATTTTAGAACAAAAAAAACATATAATATATATATATATATATATATATATATATATATATATATATATATAAAAATATATAATTTTAAATAAAAAAATTAATAAAAAATATAATTTAGAAAAAAAAAACAAAACAAACAAACAAACCAAAACAAAAAAACAATGTAAACAAACAAAAAGAGGAAGAGGCCTTATCTTAGAGAATGAAAAGAATGGCAAAATTGGTTTTAGGTTTTTTATAATCACATGGATCCTTCTTCAGCTTGGCCTAGTCACAATGGTGGAGATATCAAAAAATTGCTACTAAAAGTTTCATTGCATTAATGGTAGGTGTCGACACAACTGTACATATTATATGCAGCCCTCATCTACGATTTGAATGCCATAGCATGGTGATGTATAGTGAAAAGGTCACCATAAAAGTATTTAATGCCTTATGACAAGCTACTTATTTGTCGCCTGATCATGATGCCATAGAGACATTTAATGTTCATGTAATTCTCATGGCAAGCTTCTTATTAGTCCTTGCCTTTGGCACTGCAGGGACTCTAGCAATTGCTAGAGAGTTGACCAACAATTATTAGTTATTTTGACCAAATATTTCTCCACTCTACCAAAATTTAACCAAACTTTCAGGTTGCAATTCTTGTTAGCCAAAATCTTATCCAAAGTTTTGATTTGGGACTCTTATTGGAACCTTCACATGCCCCGAGGTACTAACCTTAGATAAACTTTTTATCCAAAGTTTGAATGTAGTTTAGACTTGCCATACATGCATTTTTTTTATAACATTTTATCCTAGGCTTCAAAGTGCATACATCTCCCCAAAGTTTGAAATTGCATATATATAAATTTTAGACTGTGTATTTGTCCTCATGCAAAGTGATGCCCCATGTCAAATGTCAAGATGACACTTCTCGGGAAGCCAGGTCTCCTCCACATGTCTTTGGCAATGTGGCTTTCCTCTTTAGTCACACCTATTCACACAAATTTATAGATTCATGAATATATATTAGAATGTGATGTACGTATCATATAATTTGCTCTTCCATAAACATATGATTGTAACAAAGACATTATCGAACGTAGATTTGTAACAAAGACAATACCTGTGTTTTCTTTCTTTCTAAATTTGGCTGCACTTAATGTCATGTCTGAAAGGAAAATTCATTCTGACAGAGACATTACCTACATTAGAATTGTGACAGCAGACATTGCTGGTATTTTCTTTTCATTTTGAATTTGGAGCTACGCTTACTATCATGTCTTACTATCATATCTCGCAAGAGTTACTCTTGTCATCATGTGTAATAGGGTTGGAGATGCGTTAGATGTCATGTCTCGCATTAATTGCACAAAATGGTAGAGATTTCAGGTATGTTGTTCACACCCACCCATCTGAACAAGAGAAGCAAAAGCATCAATCTGAAAGAATCAACAAGACCAAAAGGGGAGGGATAAAAACCTACCTGACATCAATATGGAAACCGATATTTTTTTCTAGTTGTTTTTGGGTATCATGTTTTATAGGTTCTGTTATTGCAAAGAATGTTAAAAATGTTATGCCCAAGAAGAAGTCCCTGTGAATTTGAATTTCTATTAATTATCCCCTTTTTATGATTTTAAATTTATGTTAGTTAGAGTAAGGTGCATAACAAGAATCCCTGTGATTTTGAATTTTTATTAATTATCCCCTTTTTATGATTTTAATTTTTTGTTAGTTAAACTGAGGTTTGATACAAGCATATATAAAGTCTAAAGTCCATAGTCTAGTATGGCATAGAGTGATTCTAATATGACATAAACTATCTGCTATGGAAGACCCGCCTAATGAGCCCTACTAGTCATTGCTATTGAAAATATTCAAATGCACATTATGAACATTATTCTAACTGTCCATTGGGTGCACTTATATCAACCCCCTCCCTTGTAAAGGATAAAATTTAAAAGTTGATAGAATTAAAAACCCATTATTGTAAATTGTGCATGCCTTTATCTGTTAGGCATTGTAGTGTTATTGTTTGGGCGATCAAATCCCAAATCCAAGACAACAAAACAAATAATATGGTGAACTTACTATATCTATTGTTAGGCATTGTAGTGTTATTGTTTGGGCGATCAAATCCCAAATCCAAGACAACAAAACAAATAATATGGTGAACTTACTATATCTATGCTTATCACAATTTTGCGTATGTTTATCACAATTTTGAGTGTTTTATGAAGAAAAAAATTAACCAAGATTTATGTGGGTGTACTTACCGTTTCCAGAGCTAATGTTTGAGAGTTGTTTAGGAAAGGGAAGGAAGTCACATGTGCCCAGCAAATTAGCATACAATAAGCAAAAATATTGTCGAAAGAGCAGCTAAAGTACAAAGAAACTAGAGGTAAAGTACAAAGGATCAAATTGAATGATGTTATGGCAATACCCCTGTAGTTGTCGATGCTTCAGGTGAAAGGACTTTGCAACACAGAGAGAAATGACAGCCCACAAAGCATTGGTCACCATACTCCCCTGTGGTTCCTAAGGAGTCTTAACACCAACCTTAAGGTTATAACACTGTGTTAATGACAAAAAAATTACCAAACCATTTTAAGTTTCAAACAGTAGAACACACCAATCGTTTTCCAGGGGAATACACAATAAATTATGAAGTGCAGTGTGTCATTCTAAAGTCTAATTCACCAATTTCGTAATACCAGTAGAACGCCATCCTACTTCAGGTAAATCACCACTCCATTGTTGAACCCTTGCAGTACGATCTACAAATATAATGCCAGGTTAGTTGAAATTACTAGTTTCATAGTTAACGCGAGATTCAAAAATAGAGAATACCTTGTCTAATTCCAGGATCATGTTGGTAAGTTCATTTTTAATGATAGATTCATAAATATAATTGACTAATCTAATGCCATGATCATGTTTGATATCTTACCGAATGCATAAGTTGGGATAACGATGTTCAATTTATTGGTAAAACACTGTAGTAATTACCCCTCTTGCCAAGAAGCTTCGCAAAAAGAATCGACGCTACACTTGAAACTCTCTAAGAGAAGTACAAACATGGGGCGATCTGGCAACTTGAAACTCTCGAAGAGAAGTAACAACATGGGGCGCCCAGATCCTTGATTGCATATTCATCACCAGATACTGTTGTTTTTTACTTAGTCTCATAACCACCCCACCCAGATCAATACCCATAACAAAATGCATAGGAGGCAGAGCGCTCATAGAATAAGCACCCAGGGTTGGTTATTCAAGGACATCTGGATTTACCTGGAACGTTTCTTAATAGCTAGGCAAGTGTACTACATGCAATAGCTTTCGGAGAGGGTGGGATGATTCATGTAGAAATAGCTGGGGCTCACAATAAAATACATCTGCGAAATTTACGGACTCTCGATCTCGATTGCCCACGGATGAAACCGGTCCCACTGCTTGTTGAATCGCTGAAATTTAAAAGGTTATTTTTCAAATTAGAAATGTAACAATGACGAGCCTCCAGTCATAAAATGAAAAAACAAGGTAATTCCACCATGGTTAAGAGCTTCGGGCTCTACTAACTGAGCTAGACGGGCTGGTATCAGTGTCACCATTTCTTTTTAGAACTCCAAGGAAACGTACATTGTTACATTTAACGTTTCTATTAAAACAACATCATATGTTTATTTAAAAATAATAATAAATAGAATCGATTTACAAATTTAAAATTTACTTGTCTTTCACATATTTAAGTGTTGTAGCATGTGGGCGAATGCATTACAATCCAGTCACACATGAAACAACGTTGAAACGCTAATATTGCAGGTAACAGCTCAGCTAGGAGAATGAACCTCACAATGAGTAGTATGTTTTGTATTAAATATGAAAGGTAGACTGACTGAGAAAAGTTACATTCAAACAGAAACAAAGAGCTTGGCAGAGATTTCAATCATAAAGGTAATATGGAAGCAATCCGAGTTAGAAATTGTAAACAGTTTTACCCTCTTCATCCTAAATAAAATAAAATATTGCTATCAACACTGATGTGCTATTTAAGAAATATGAACACAAGTAAAGTGTTGGCGAAGCTATTTTATTTTTGGGTTACACTTATTAGAATTGGGTTTAATGTTAAGCTCCATTAATTTTTTTTACCAACTTCTACCTACAATTATGGAAGTAAACTGCAGTCTTTCCTTAATTTCTAGAAACCAACTGCAGTAATTTCCTTAAATTAAGGAAATCAACTGCAGTTAATTAATTTTCTTGTTGGGAGCTTCTGAAGTGGTCCATTACTCCATCTGGAGTTCTCTACCTTGATCTATGGAACACCTGACACATAGCCATCAGAAGCTTGATGGAAGATTAGCTATAAATTTATCTGTTTGGTCCCCAAGCTAGCATCTCAATCCCTTCAGTTTTACTCCATCAAGTGAGAGAGCAGAGCTTGGAAGTGCCTTCAGATTTTCTGCTTGCATGAAGATTGTGTTACTATATTCTTAGCACTGCTGCTACAACCGTCTTGGATGGTTGCTTACTTTCTCAGATCTAAGGAGTGAGCCTGTATATGGTTTTTTATTGTAGTCTGCGTTTGAACAGAACAAGATCATCAATCGACATTCAAAATTTTTCCGTATTACTTTGATTTATTTTCTGGGAATGTTTATTGCAAAGTTTTCAATCAGCAATTGGTTTCTTTAAAGCTACGTGTTTTTAAAAAGAAGCTGAACAACTAAATTCCTCTCGCTAATATTTAGAACAGTGTTAGCTGTTCACACTTGGTGTCTCAACACAGTTTTTTGGGGCAGATTGGCTACAGTTTTTTCTCGGGAAAATTGGCAGTAAGGGTGCTGCTATAAAGCTATAGTCAAACATTCAAAGGAGTGCTTCAACTATTTTGGGAAACTTCCTTTGTTTACACTTGTGAGCAAGCACTAATGGCTGGAGGTAAGTATATTTTCTTGGGGCATTAAGTTTTAATTTCGCATTATAGAATTGTTGTTTTAAATTTACATTGGTATCAAAGCGTAACATTTATCTCTGCCTTGGTGTGTTCTGCTTACCAAATTATGTTGTTATGATAACGGAAATTACAGTCCATGCTCAGAAATCTAAGACATCTTAGAATTGTTGGAATTTTTCCGTGATGTTTTTTAATATGATGGTTAGTTACAGTGTGTAGCCCTCGACAATGAGTTTGGGGATAAGTTAGTGCATATTTTAATTATCACATTAGTTTTCTTGGTCTCCATGAAGTTTCTGTGGGCTAAGAACAATACGTTTCCCCAAAATATCAACTATTTTAATTATATGGTTTTCATTAAAAAGGAATTTAAGGTTTATTTATTTTAGAAAGGAATTCTTGCTGTCATTTGGAGTAATACTAATATTTATCGTAGTTTTTACTCATGTAGTTCTCTTGTATGAAGTTTATTTAAAATTTTATTTTGACTTATTCATTTTACTAAACATTTTTTTTTACTCTGGTTAAAGAAATGTTTATAATTTTATAAGATTTTTTTTTTAAGAGTTTGATTAGTGCGGTAATTGTTTCCGCTTTCCATATATATATATATATATATATATATATATATATATATATATTTTAAATTGCTTTATATTAAACTGTGTATACGTCATTTCTCGTAGCATGAAATGTGAAGAACTGTGTATATTTTTGTTTATGCAATTTATAATGGATAATGTCTAGTGATCCATATAATTTTAATTAATTAGAGAATAGCCACAGCATCTTTAATTAAATAAAATTATATATTATCATTGGTTAGATCACATAAAGATTATTTAGACATTAAATTGTAATTAATTAGACTAAATATAATAAATTTTATCCCATAGGAATTTTTATTATATTTATGTAATTAATTAGGATAAAATTTCATAACCTACCCACAGGAGTTATGAATTAATAAGTTTTATCATAAAGTTCAGAATTATGAATAATTGAATCTATTTGAATTGAAAATTTAGCACACAGGCAATCTTTACGTCATTAGATTCAATTTTGAGCATGATTTACATTGGTAAAACATGAAATTTTATCTAAGCCTCAATTTTAACATAAGCATGTGATTTTTAATTTTGATGCAGTTGTACAACCTGCAAATTTCTCTGAAATTCGTTGTGACATTCCCGAACTTAAGGGAGATAATTATAAGGTTTGGAAGGAGAGGATTCTCCTTCATTTGGGGTGGATGGACATAGATTATGCTATTAGGAAAGATGAACCACCGACACTCACTAATACCAACACTGCAGCGGACATCACGCTTTATGAATGATGGGAGCGATCCAATCGTCTAAGCATGATGTTCATTAAGACTAAAATTTTAGCTGGTATTCGTGGTTCCGTTGATCAGCATGAAAAGGTCTGAGACTTGTTGAAGGCTATTGATGATGAATTCATCACTTCAGACAAGGCACTAGCAAGCACCTTAATCATGAAGTTCTCATCCCTAAGGCTCACCAGTGTGAAAGGTGTGCGCGAGCACATCATGCAAATGAGGGGCACTGTGGCTCAATTGAAGAAACTCAAGGTTGATATATCGGAGTCATTCCTAGTGCAATGCATCCTGAACACCCTTCCGCACCAATATGGACCTTTCAAAATCTCATACAACACACATAAGGATAAATGGTCAATTAATGAACTCATGACCATGTGTGTTCAAGAGGAAGAGAGACTGGTGATGGAACTAGGAGAGAGTGCAATGCTGGCAACGCGTGGAAAGGGCAAATCTTAAGCCAATCGGAAAGGGAAAGGTAAAGTACCTCCCCAAGCCGATATCAAGAAGGATTCCAAGTGTTTCTTCTGTAAAAAGAAGGGACACATGAAGAAGGAATGTGCCAAATTTCAGAAATGGCTTGCAGACAAAGGTAATTTAATCTCTTTTGTTTGTTATGAATCTAATATGGTTAACGTTAATATTAACACATGGTGGATTGACTCTAGATCAACAATTCACATTACGAATTCCTTGCAGGGTTTGCAAAACCTAAGGAAGCCGGTGGGAAGTAAGCAGAGCATCTTATCAGGAAACAAGATGGGCTCGCATGTGGAAGCTATAGGAACATGTTATTTAACTTTGAGTAGTGGCTTTGTTTTAGAATTAGAAAAGACCTTTTATGTTCCAAGTTTTTCTAGAAACTTGATTTCAGTTTCAAGGCTTGCACCTTTTGGATATTCCTTTAACTTTTTAGAAAATCCTTCAGTCTATTTTATAAATCTGATCATGTTGGGAATGGTATTTTGTCTAATGGTCTTTACTACATTAGTTTACAAAACAATGTCCCTTATGATTCAATGCATGTTCACATTGGCACTAAAAGGTGTGTTATTAATGAAGATTCCTCTAAATTATGGCACCGGAGACTAGGTCATATCTCCATAGAAAGAATTAAAAGATTGGTAAATGAAGGAATACTTAATACTCTAGATTTTATTGATTTTGAGACTTGTGTGGACTGCATAAAGGGAAAGCAGACCAACAAGTTAAAGAAAGGTGCCAATAGGAGTTCGGACATATTAGATACCATACATACTGATATATGTAGTCCATACATGGAATCACATGGTCAGAGATACTTCATCTCCTTTATAGATGATTACTCACTATATATGTATCTCTACATGCTTCATAAAAAGAGCGAAGCATTAGATGCCTTTAAGATATTTAAGGTTGAAGTAGAGAAACAATGTGGCAAGCAAATTAAGATCGTGAGATCAGATAGAGGTGGAGAATATTATGGTAGATACACATAAGATGGACAAGCGCCTGGGCCATTTGCTAAATTTCTTCAAGAGCATGGGATTGTTGCCCAGTACACCATGCCTGGTTCACCCGACCAGAATGGTGTAGCAGAAAGAAGAAACCGAACATTATTGGACATGGTGCGGAGTATGCTTAGCAACTCTAATCTTCCTAAATCCTTGTGGACTGAAGCACTTAAGATGACAGTGTATATATTAAACCGAGTTCCAACCAAGGCAGTTCCTAAAACGCCATTTGAATTATGGAAAGGTTGGAAACCAAGTTTGCAACATATGCGCATTTGGGGATGCCCATATGAAGTGAGAATTTATAATCCACAAGAGAAGAAGCTGGACCTAAGGACCATTAGTGGGTATTTCATTGGATATGCTGAAAGGTCTAAAGGTTACCGATTTTATTGCCCATATCACAGCACTAGGATTGTGGAATCAAGAAATGCAAAGTTTCTTGAAAATGACTTGATCAGTGGGAGCGATCAAACTAGGAACATAGTTTCTGAAAAAGATCAATCAGAATCTCAACCTTCCACCTCAAGTGATAGATTGGTTATTGTTCATAGCACCCCTCAAGTACAAACTGGTGTTGAACAACCAATTATTGAAGTTCCACAAGCTGCTGACGATATTCCAGTAGATCAGGGAGTTCAAGAGTTGCCAAGAACTTTTGAACAACAAGTTGAACCACATACTTCTCAGGAAGATGATGGTACAACATTCAAAAGATCTACTAGACCAAAGAGATCAGCAATTCCTAATTATTATGGTGTGTATCTACAAGAATCTGACTACAACATTGGAGCTGAAAAAGATCTCGAGTCATTTTCACAAGCCATGAGTTGCAAAGAATCAGAACTATGGTACAATGTCATGAAGGAAGAGATGAATTCCATAAAGAGTAATGAAGTCTGGGATCTTGTTGAGTTGCCTAATGATGCAAAAGCCATTGGATGTAAATGGGTCTTTAAGACAAAGAAAGACTCATTGGGCAACATTGAGAGATACAAGGCAAGACTTGTTGCTAAGGGATTCACTTAGAAAGAAGGAATCGACTACACAGAGACTTTTTCTCCTGTATCTAAGAAATATTCCTTGCACGTTATTATGGCATTAGTAGCCCATTTTGACTTGGAGTTGCAACAAATGGATGTGAAAACGGATTTTCTTAATGGAGATCTAGAGGAGGAGGTTTACATGAAACAACCTGAAGGATTCCCCTCTAGTGATGATGAGCAATTGGTTTGCAAACTCAAGAAGTCATTATATGGTTTAAAACAAGCATCCCGCCAATGGTATTTGAAATTCCATAATGTAATTTCTTCTTTTGGTTTTGTAGAAAACATTATGGATCAATGTATATACCTGAAAGTTAGTGGGAGTAAAATTTGTTTTCTTGTTTTATATGTGGATGACATTTTGCTAGCAACCAATGATAAGGGTTTGCTACATTACATGAGGTGAACCAATTCCTCTCTAAAAATTTTGATATGAAGAATATGGGTGAGGCATCTTATGTCATTGGCATAAAGATCCATAGAGACAGATTTCGAGGCATCTTGGGTCTGTCACAAGAAACCTAAATTAATAAAATTTTAGAGAGATTTCGGATGAAGGATTGTTCACCAAGTGTAGCTCCCATTGTGAAGGGTGATAGGTTCAATTTGAACCAATGCCCGAAGAACGACTTTGAAAGGGAACAAATGAAGAATATTCCATATCCTTCTACTGTTGGAAGCCTAATGTATGTCAAGTCTGCACAAGACCTGGCATTGCTTTTGTTGTGGGAATGTTGGGACGATATCAGAGTGATCCAGGTTTAGACCACTGGAGAGCTGCAAAGAAAGTAATGAGGTACCTTCAAGGAACCAAAGACTACATGCTTATGTATAGACGGACGGACACTTTGGAAGTAATTGGCTACTCAGATTCTGACTTTGTTGGATTTGTTGATTCATGCAAATCAACATCATGATACATTTTTATGATGGCCGGCGGAGCTATATCATGGAGGAGTGCCAAGCAGACCTTGATTGCCACTTCCACTATGGAAGTCGAGTTCGTCTCCTGTTTTGAGGCTAATTTACATGGTGTATGGCTTAAGAATTTCATTTTTGGGCTTAGAATTATGGACTCTATCTCTAAGCCATTGAATATATTGCGACAATTCAGCTGCTGTTTTTATGGCTAAAAACAACGAAAGTGGGAGTCAAAATAAACACATCGACATTAAGTATTTAGCTATAAGGGAACGTGTTAAAGAAAAGAAAGTGGTCATTGAGCATGTCAGCACTGAGTTGATGATCGCTGATCCTTTGACTAAGGGCATGCCACCGTTTAAATTCAAGGATCATGTAATGAATATGGGACCTGGTTCCATTATGTAGTTTCTCATTGTATGGACAATGTTATTTTAATGAAATTCTTAATTATTGTGATGTTTTTCTTATATTTATGTGCACCTTAAGTTGATTTGAGAAAATTCATTTAAGAAGGACCAAGAATAAACATAAGGTTTATTCATTAAAAAATTGTTGCCACATAAATTATAATAAGAATAAATACATAGTAATACATGGAAGATAATACTCGTCATTAGAGGACTTATCTCCATGATTCATGTATCTATTACTTAATACAGATTATCAATGGGTTTTAAGTTGAGACTTAAGTTTGGAAGTATGGACCAAGTGGGAGAATGTTAACCTCCATTAATTTTTTTTACCAACTGTTGCCTACAATTATGGAAGTAAACTGCAGTCTTTCCTTAATTTCTGGAAACCAATTGCAGTAATTTCCTTAAATTAAGGAAATCAACTACAGTTAATCAATTTTCTTGTTGGGAGCTTCTGAAGTGGTCCATTACTCCATCTAGAGTTCTCTACCTTGATCTGTGGAACACCTGACACATAGCCATCAGAAGCTTGATGGAAGCTTGGCTATAAATTTATCTGTTTGGTCCCCAAGCTAGCATCTCAATCCCTTCAGTTTTACACCATCAAGTGAGAGAGCAGAGCTTGGAAGTGCCTTCAGATTTTCTGCTTGCATGAAGATTGTGTTACTATATTTTTAGCACTGCTGCTACAGCCGTCTTGGATGGTTGCTTACTTTCTCAGATCTAAGGAGTGAGCCTGTATATGGTTTTTTGTTGTGGTCTGCGTTTGAACAGAACAGGATCACCAATCGACATTCAAAATTTTTCCGTATTGCTTTGTTTTATTTTCTGGGAATGTTTATTGCAAAGTTTTCAATCAGCAATCGGTTTCTTTAAAGCTACGTGTTTTTAAAAAGAAGTTGAACAACTAAATCCCTCTCGCTGATATTTAGAACAATGTTCTATGTTCACACTTGGTGTCTCAACACAGTTTTTTGGGGCAGATTGGCTACAGTTTTTTCTCGGGCAAATTGGCAGTAAGGGTGCTGCTATAAAGCTATAGTCAAACGTTCAAAGGAGTGCTTCAACTATTTTTGGAAACTTCCTTTGTTTACACTTGTGAGCAAACACTAATGACTGGAGGTAAGTATATTTTCTTGAGGCATTAAGTTTTAATTTCACATTATAGAATCGTTGTTTTAAACTTACATTTCAAAGAGAAAACCCACAGGGCACAGTAGAAAACTAAGAGAATCATCCACAAGTTGAATGCAATTAGCAATGGTCGCATTCCATGTATTAAACATATGGATGCATCCAATATTACATTGGAAGGAGCGGTGCCCATCTCCATCCTTTTCAAAGTTATTCGGGAGATATAGTGGAGATACTCATTTCCAAAAAAACCCCAGATTCAATAAGTTAATTTACGTTCAATGATGATTATGACTATAAAAAAATTTGGCAATATTTAACTGTTTAGCTTTCTACAAGGAGACTCTACAAGAAAATTTGGCCAAGGGACTACAGCTGCCATCAATGCACTATTACTGCTCTCCAATTTCTCCTTTGACTCGCCCGACTCAATGATGATTATGACATTATAAAAAGGGTTGGCGATTTGTAAATGTTTAGCTTTCTGCAAGGAGACTCTACAGGAAAATTTGGCCAAGGGACTACATCTGCCATCAATGCACTATTACTGCTCTCTAATTTCTCATTTGACTGACCCGGCAGGGAATACCGCTGCCTCTAGCACTTGTTTGTTGTTGTATGTATGGATCATTTACTATCCAGTGCATTAAAGTGCGAATAGCAGGTTCGTTATTTGTTTCCTATATATGTCTGCTTAGACTTTAATCAAAATAGTTGGATGCATGCCTTCACATTGTATCTGAGGTGGTTGCTAACAGAGCATTTTGGCCGTTGAAAATCGTTCCTATTTATGGAATAGGTGAGTTTACATGTGGCGGATGACTCAATGTTTGCTGGAATATTGACGGTGTGGTCTTTATTGATGTTAAGGTGGTTCACGTCACTTCCTATATTAATTTCCAGTGATCTAATTCCCCCTTCTCACTGACGTATTTTTTGATGGTATGATCCTTTTCATTTAAAAAGTTTCCACTAAAATTCGATTGGACAAACTAAATGATAAATGTTTTGTTATTAGTCCCTGCCATCTGGCAATGGCCAGGGACTATAGTAATCGTTTCTGATGTACTTAACATTAGTTCACCTGCTTGAATGCGCCTGTTTATAGAGTGTAAACAAAGTTTTTTAGATCATAGTGGTTTATGGTCTTATTTGGCCTCTTCCCGAGGCGGAGGCGCTGCAACCATATATTATCTTGTATTTTCCTGGGTCTTTCTCATTCATTTTCCGGAGAGCTGTTGATTAATGCTAACATTAATCTGCCAATATAAAATGCTAGCTCTTATTTCATTTGACCCACGAAGCTAAACTGATTGATATCATTGCCACTGTTGCAATGTGTCACTCTGCATGCATGCTGAGTGGTGTCTATAGAACAGATGCTCTGCATGCTGCAGTGTCTACAGAACAGGGATATCCAGATCGATATGCATAACTACATTAAGAGATTAAGGAGCATCCATTCATTTGTATTTTCACCGTTACCAACGCTTGGATTTCGCTTCCATTTCGGAATAAGCAGCAGCAAAGACAACGCTATTACAATTACGAACACAGAACAGTCTGCCAGAGAAACCAACAAGTATCAGTCAGGTCAATTTTTCTGTTGAGCTCCCTGTTCTTCTGATTTTGTTAAATTTTTGATATAAGATGAATTCCAAATAGTAGAAAATATATAACTCACCTCGTGGAAGGAACTCCTCAGCCTTCATTTTCCGCCAAGACAACGTCCAGTTCCGCTTGCTTGTCGCTAAGAGGCTTGGCCATATAGAGGCTCTTCTGCCCAGTGGAAGGCTTTTCATCTTTTTCTTTATAACTGCTTGGTCCATCTGCTTTTGAGCAGCAGATTTCTGCTCCTCAACAGCAGTAGCCGCTGCCTAACGAGCGGCGAGTGAGTAAGGCTAAGCCATGGACAAATGTGTGAACTATTCTTATATTTTGCATATAGCTAAGTGATAAACAAAGTATGTGAGTTACTCTTTCTTTTTCGGTTTGTCGTATCGAAAGATAAATCAATTTACCTTTGTTTGTAAATCTGTGTTCTCCATAATATGCAGGAACAACTGAAGAGCTCCCTGATGAACGCGAGCTGGTTGAGCATCATTACCCTTGAGGCAATCAGAGAAGAACTTGTTGTCAGTTTGTAAACAGAAATTGACACAACAACACATTTATCCCCTTCAATATGACGGTATTTCTGCTCCTGATATTACTTGATGACCAAATCCGTGCTTACAATATGCAATTTTTTCATTCACACAGAACAATGGACTGTATGGCCAAAGAAAAAAAACAAGTTACCTAGTCGTGCAGTAATTTCAATGAACTGTTTATTCAATTGCTCTGTATGCCCAAATCTGCTGAGAGAAACTAAGATACATAGCTCTGAAAAATAACAACTATGGTTATTCAGTAATTAATTTTGCATTTCCACGATGACCTGAGTAGTCCATTGTGCTTCTCATTACGTCGTTGCCCTCCGCCAACAGTATCCTCCCTTCCTCCTGTATCTCAGCAGCTTGCTGCAACAAGTAAACACAAACTTATATATTCCTATTCATTTCACAAAATCTAAATATTCAAGCAATATAAGTTATGCATAAAGTTCTCGAACAAACAATGCATATGCACCTTTGTTACTACTGTGTCCGATTCGGCAACGCCGACGCCTTGCACAGATATTCCTGTTGCACTAGGGTTTTTTGGGCGAGATTCTGTAACAAAGAAAACAAAGAAAATAATATACCTTCATCAGCACAATTCTTTTCTTAAAAGCAGCCCAGAAGACTATTTTCTTAGTTCTGTATATTTATGCATGTAGGATACCCTAAGTCGGCATACCTAGTAATAGAGGAGCGCAGGGTGCCTTTCTGATTGCTTCTGTGAATCCGATGAAACACATAAAAACCAAGAACGAAAACCAACACTGAATTCTCTTTTCATCCGCTTCTAGCTAAGATGACCAGCTACGCTATCCTTGCAGCAGGTATTCCAGATCTTCGCAGCAGAGTCTTGAAAGACAGAACTTTGGACTAGTAGCTCGCCCCGCTATCCATTCTTTTATTTGCCTGCCATCCTACTTCCATTCCGCTTGCACCCTACTTTCGTTCCGCTTGCTTATCGTTCGGTCGGGGGTAAATAACCAGCAACGCTATCCTTCGAGCTTCCTTCATTCAAGTTAGAATGAATAGCATCATTCCCTCAGCTCATGCTCGCTGCTACTGCAGGTACTAACCAAGCTTCTAAGTTTTTTCGGTCAGCTATCCAACATGCACTTGTCACCGTTGTCCTGCGGTTCAGCCATGTTTCTATCATGCATTATGTGTTATGTTCAATCACCTCGCTTGTTATGTTCAAACAGGTTTCTGTGGCGCTAGGTTTGTCTCTGGTGGTGGGGCCAAAAACCCTGCTGGCCTTCTCTTAATAAAAAAATTATTATGAAACATGAATATTTAAACTATATCCCTGCTGGCGAGATATTGGTTATAGCGTATAGAATTGGAATATAATTTGTTGGTTATGGAGAAATTATTTAATATTCTGTTCATGCATCACATTCTCTTTCTCAGTGCACTCTTCCTTTACTATTTCGGCGTTGCAATCTCATCATCCTGGAGATCTGACATCAACGGCATCCAGTTCATCTGCATTTTTAGAAACGAAGTTTTAAGAATAATCTGCATGCTCAAAGGTATTAGCTAACCACGACTAAGATAAGTTGTATATTGGAAAAGAAGCATCTGATTCATACTGGATCTGTTTCAGATCAAATAATATTCGTACCGGCATGACGAGTTCAAATTTGGGCTCTCGAAACCTAAAATATGTGAACATTTTTAAATGAAACCACCTATAATTTTATTCAAACCGGAATCCAAATGTGAATTTTCCAAGAAATGTGAAGTGGTTTAACCTTCTCGCATTAAAGTTGTGGCTTAACCTCACCACATTGAACCTACACATCCAACGTGAAACATCGGATCATTCTCAACCTTGTTCTGACAGTCTTCTGGCAGAGCTACTTTTGATGGATCACAATCATTGTCCAATTGCGCAGAAAATACATTATTGCGACTCTCCTTTAAATCTTGTGTTGATGATGAATAGATTGATATATTCTGCGGTCCAGGTCAAGAAATACATTTTTCTCCCTGATAAAATTCACAACCACAATCCATATGAATGGAGCGAGGTATGACGTGACTTTTGTTCTGTCATTAATGGCCAGTCAGTCACCGGAAGCCAGTCAGTCACCCAGTGACCCAGTAAGTCACCCACTCATCCAACTGTATACCTAAAAGTATCGGTCAGTTATGTACGGTAAACCATTCTGGCTTGGTTGTGGGTCGTGCGTAGTGTTACTCAGTATTTGTTCTCCTTGAATGTGCAGTGGTCTACCTCTTACTTTCGGGAACTGGAATTGCTGGTGCTGGTTATGGATCAACTGATTCAACTGGTGCTGGTGGTGAAACTGCTTGGGGGCTCTGCTGATTATGCTGGTTCTGGATCAACTATAACTGATCAAACTGGATCAACAACTGCAACTGTCTTCAGCCAGTGTTAACAGGCTCAACTTGATGCAGGGACTTGCTGCGTCGCAGCTGCCCTTGTTTAAACATTTCGAGGGATTCTCAATGACTCTATACTAACTTACCCACGGAAGATATCTATGAAAGTTAATCAACTCAGGGATATTTATAAATTAATAATGGAAAATATTTATGAGATTGCGGAAATATTTTAAAAGAATAATAAATAAGCATAACAATAAATTTAGTAGTTGTTTTTGAGAAAAATTAATAATAAATAAATATAACATTATAACTTTGAAATTAATCCATGGTTTAGAAAGAATAATTGAGCCTTTCCTATATTCCCTCGTATATTCTTAGGGAATTGTCTCCTATTTCTTTAAGCTATTGTGTTAAGATTAGTATGAGAAAATTAGTATTTAACTCACGAAAATGAAATATTCAAATAGGAGAAGAAATCCATTCTTGAAAGGTGGTAAAGGAAGAGAAATGAAGAGAACATAGAGGAGAAAAAAACATGTGTTTTGTGGGCAACCATGAGTCTACATTTTTATGAGATTGTAAACTTATTTTGAGTCCATCAATTAGCATGGGAAATTTTTTAAGTTTCAAGTTAAAAATTATTAATTAATGCATTAGCTAGGCAAGCATGATAAGCATGACAGAGGAGAGAAACTGAGGAACTATGTAGCAAAGAAGGTGCTCACTGTGGTATTGTGTAAGCCAATAAAGAAAGTAATAGAGATTGTGGAAACTCTACAATTAATAAGAAAAATAAAAATGTCTATTAAAACTTAAGTAAAGAAATAATATTTTTCTATATTACTAGAGAAATGAGTGTTATTAAATTTCACGATGGTGGTATATGGCCTAGCTCAAGAGTGACCATAGTTAGTAGAAAAGAACTTAGCCCCATTTAGCTTATTAGATAGACTTACAACTTCATATAAATGTTACTTTGTGCTTAATAAATCATTTTCTGGCTTGTTTTTGCTGATAATAATGTATATTTCCTTATGGTTGAAGTGATAATTACATGAACGAGTATGTATGAAAAGAAAATATTGCAAATATATTTATAATAGCCTTTCTTAATGTTATTATTTACAAAAATTCATGGGATTTCCCTATGTATGTTTTCACTGGAAATCCCTTAAAAAATATGTGTGTACATGTAATTCATAGAACTAAAATTATATGCATACACTGGGAGTGATGTCAAGTCTATGGAAATGGTACTTTGTATTTGATACTTTATTTGTTTTTGGATTGGAGATAGCTTGCAAGTATATAAGTTATTAAATCTATGTTAATAGTGTAAATGTTGTCGTGTCTCATGAATGAGATACTCCTGCATGAGTGATTTTTTATTATGGTTATTGTTAATTAAGAATCCATATTAGATGTGTTGTAGCATGGTATATGAATTTTATTTAGATATGAGAATCTTTTTATTCTTAAGTTTTAATTTTTTTAAGTTCATGCTACAACTATATCATGTTGTAGAATTTGATTTAATTATAAATGAAAATATATGATCTAAGAAATGGTGATTTTTGGTATACAAGGGTTTTATAGTTAGATGAATATGCCCACTAAAAAGTATAAATATCTAGTCTATATTTTCAAAGATATAAGTCATTTATCATGTCTGATATGTAGGTGTAGTTGTAAATCTTTTAGAACTTGATTAACTATAAATCAAAATGATTTGGGTAATAGTGATTTTTAGTATACAACAGCTTTATAATTAGATGAATATGGTCACCAAAAATTGTAGATACCTAGTTTGTACTTAAAACATATAAGCCATTTATTAAACATGTAGGGAAAGTTGTAGATTTGGAAGGATTGATTATGGAAATTGTAGATTGCTATGAAGTTCTATATTTGCTAATTTCCCAATAACTCAAAATTGGTGATCTAGATGAATATGAAGTTTTGTATATAGAATCTTTAACTTCTTATTTTCGTCACTTGAAGAAATCGCGTCAGGACCAGCTCTCAGGTGTACATAGTCTTACCCAATATTAGACCACGAGACCTATTGTAACCACCCTCCTCCCACATCTACCCAAGTAACCGACCAACCAGGGTAAACATCTGACAAGAGAGGTCACTATGATATGATTCAACCTCCTTGGTGACCTTGAAGAAATGGAATCGACAGAACACATTAACCATACCTTCCACATCAGCAACAACACCCCTAGGAGACATATCAGCTACTCAGACATCCTACCCTTGGGTCCCACTGATCTTTTAGACCTCTTGACCTCTATACGCTCTCATGTTATGGGCATGCCAGCATCCAAGGACCTCTGGATGCTCTCACAAGCCTACAAGCCAACGTCTAGAGGCTTTTCCTAGCAGACCTGTGCCAGCGTCCATAGAATTCAAGGCACTTTTTTAGCCCATACCTCCAGCCACTGCCCAGAACTTGTTATAACTTCCATAATCCATCAAAGACATGATGAAAAGACTAGTAAACCAAAAAATGAACCTCAGGACTAGGTCTGAGCATCCCCAATCAGTATTGACATTCAAACACTTGGCATCAATGCAACCTATAGGTCTAGGATACAAGAAAGCATGAATGGATGAAAAATATTATGAAACATGAAGTGAAGGATCACCACCTTCTCCATTGAATTGTTAAAGCATCAATTAGGTTTTGCATCCATCATTTTAACAATTACAAGTAAATTCATAAGATAACCATGACATGAACCTGCTAATTAACCATGCGTATAACCTGCATAAAACCATGTAAATTAAAGAGATATAACATCCATTAAATCCATATATAAGTGCAAAAGCAAGAGAAATTCACTTTCACTAATCATAGGCAAATCCGACCAGGTTTGGGACTTCCACGTACCACCCAACTGTAGACATGATTGAACCAAATATTTCTTTCAACTAGTCACCCCTGTGTCATATTCCAAGCATGAATGTGGGATCTCATGGATTAACCAATCCAAAACAACCAAGGGAATATAGAAGTTAAACCACCTCAACCCTCACCTAACCACGCTCACACCAAAACCAGTGCTCAGATCACAAAACCAAACTGAACTTGGAATTCCATCTGGAATCCATCACAATCCTTGAGGAATTTTTTGGCTCCTTGTCTCTCAAGCTTTACCGCAAATCCAATATTGGATCAATAGGACCTAAACAGAGACCAAACTCTCAGGCTTTACCGTAATCCAAACCTGGATCACTAGGCCATAAACTGCGGCTCCTCCCTTAGGCTTTACCATGTATCTCACCAAAATCGATCAACGGATTCCTAGGCCTTGGGGAATGAACCTTGAGACCACCTCCGCCACAAGTTCCAAAATCCATCCAACAAACTAAAGCTTAAAAATCGAGATAAACATCCTAACATATCATGGCATCTAGAAAAAGGAAATGCTAGGTTGAAAACCAATGTCATAACCTGACAAAACCATGCCAACGACAACAAGAGAACCACACACCAATATGCAAAGCCATGCATGTCAAAAACAGCTAGGAAATCACACATGTAACATGTTACCTGCAAGTATTCCTACTAAAGTTGTTTGATCCTACTCTTCCTTCCTTGATCCTTGTTTTCTTTCATTTCCATTTGCTTGCTTTTCCTTTCTTGATCCAAAGCTAAAGTGCTCCAAGAAAACTCTTAACTGTCCAAGAGTGAGAGAGAGAGAGAGAGAGAGATAATGAGAGAGCTCCAAAACTAAACTGAAAAAGTTTTACCAACTGATCCTCAAAAGCCTTTTTATTAATGAGGTCTCTATTTATTTCATTTTTCATTACTTTCCTTCATTTTCCTCCTCACATGCAACCTGTGACCTTTAACCTTACTTTTCTCCTAATTTCCTTTATTTTCATAAATAAATGTGCCAAAAATTCATTTTCTCCTTTTCCTTAGTCTTTTCCAATTTCCTTAGCCATAAACACATCCAGTAATACCCACTAGGATATCTTTGCCCAACATTTAACTGCGAATAAGTGTCCCTTAACCATGATCTTATTTTGCCTCTATTAACTTTTATTACATGAAATTTTCACCAGGGTTGTTACAGAACTCTTCCCCTTAGAGAACACCATCCTCAATGTTAAACCACACAAAGACCTCATCAAAACTGTTGAAAAGAAGACATACTATCCATGGAGCTTTATAACTTAGCTCGTTGCACTATTTACAATGAAATACATGCTCAAAAGAAAAGCATCATGACAACATGACAAGATAACAACCATATCCCTTATTGGAGCTTTATAACTTAGCTCATGGTGGTATTTACATCCATATATATATACATATACCAAAACATCATCAAAATATATGCCAAACATATACCAAACATCCAACCAAAACTGGTTTGCCTCAACTAGAAAACAATGAAGCATACAGGGCCTGCAATCTAATCTGTAATCTCCCATGTAGATTTTTCATGCCCAAAGTGCTTCCACTGCACTTTAACTTTCTCTATGGTTATGTTCCTAAGCATAATATGCTTTTGCTACAATATGCACTGAGGCTTCGGCTAGAACTCTCCTTCTTGCTCCAGTGGCAATACACACCAACCAATAACATGATAAACATCATTTATATACCTCTTAAGCAATGAAATATGGAAAACATCATGGAATTTCACTGTTAGAGGTAGTGCAAGTCGATAGGCCACTAGACCAATCCTCTCAAGGATCTCAAAAGGCCCGCAATGCCGTGGTTCCAACTTGGCACATGATCCAATCATCAAAGAGCTCTTCTTGGGCTTGATGCGCAAATAAAAATGCTCCCCGACCTAAAAATCTTGAATACCCTGTGTTGGTCCACTTAACTCTTCTATCTATCTTGTGTTTCCTTTAGATTTTTATTTATAACCTGCATTTCTTGTTCCATGTCTGTCAACATATCCAGTCCAATAAGTACCATGTTCACTGCATCACTCCAGCTAATAGGAGTATTATAACTCTGTCGATACAATGTCTCGAAAGGACTCATCCTCAATGACTCCTGATTACCATTGTTGTATGAAAACTCAACCAATGGAAGGTACTCCTCCCATCTCCTTTGTTGGTGCATCATATACATCCTCAGCATATCCTCCAATATCATGTTGACCCCCTATGTCTGTCCATCTTTCTGTGGATGATAAGTTGTACTGAAAGCCAACTTTGTACCCAAACCTACAAATAGCTCCTTCCAGAACTTGGAAGTGAACTTTGCATCCTTGTTCAGCACAATCTTCTTCAAAACACCATGTAATCTCACTATCTCTCTAATGAAAACATTTGTTATCTCATTGACTGAATATGTAGTCTTCACTCAAATGAAGTGAGCTACTTGCTCAACCGATCGACCACGACCATAATAGAATAATGTTGTCTCACTATCCTCGGAAGACATATAATGAATCCATGGAAATGACCTCCCATTTCCATTCCATAATCGCAATAGGCTATAGTAGACCACCTGGATGCTTGCATTTTGCCTTTACTTGCCGACAATCTAAACATCTAGCCACAAAATCTACCACTTCCTTCTTCAGATTCGACCAATAGTATTACTTCTTCACTATTGTCTATGTCTTTTGATATCCTGGGTGACCCGAGTATGGCTTGACATGAAACTCCATCAAGATAAGATTCTTGAGCTCATTGCAATTCGATACATAGATCTTGTCCCTGAATCTCACCAAACAATCTATCGTGAGACGATAGTCTTTAACCAGACCACCTATACATGTACCTGTACCCACACATATGAATGTACCTGTACCTTCCCCTGTACTTTTACTCTATTGTAACTTGTCCATGGTCTCCGTGTACTTGTCATCCCACTAACCTTCTTGCAAGATCTTATCCTGTAACTCTATCTTGTAAGAGCTCATAACTATTATATGATTTACATGTACCTTCCTGCTAAGAGCATCTGCAACCCAGTTCTCCTTTCCTTTGATGTATCTAATCTCGAAGTCGAACTCACTGAGTGTGGCCAACCATCTAGCTTGCCTGGAATTTATATTCAGCTGGTCAAACAAATACCTTAACCTAACCGAGTAGTATGTGGAAGTCTCAGACCTAGTTTTATTTTCCATGTGTCAATAAGAGCTCTTTTCCTCTTGTATTTGATGGGTAAATGTACTTGTTATTATGTGGTTTATATGGTTGCTATATGCTTTTTATTTATGTTGGTTATATGCTAGTTATTAGTATGTTTTATATAGTGATGATATATGGCTCTCATCATATATTGATTAGAATATGAATGAACAATTAATATATGACCTAATATTTGATAATGTGGCTATTGTGATAAGGCATCAATGCTTCTTAGAGATTCTCACATAAGTATGAGACCCTTATGCTTAGATATGTTGTTGATACCTATAGAATGCATAATTGTGACATGTTTGATGAAATGCCTATCATGGCTAGTAGGGGTCCACTCAAGTCATTGATCAAATGTTTTCATTAGTACCTTTGCTTTAGTGTTATTTATCATTTATGGAATTCTCATAGAGTTCTAAGCAGTCGTCTGAGTCCTAGACCTAGAAAAGTGGCTAAGAATATGGGGTCTCTAGCATAGAACTACCGGAAAAAGTCGACAATCACTGGGAGGCCTTGTTTTTGGAGCGACTAGGGTGCTAGGTTAGTGAAAAGGCAAGTTGCCTCATTTGTTAAGCACATGGAAGGGTTGGTTGGCTCATGAAAGTTCTATAGCATGTATAGAAGGTCAGTTTAGTTTAGTTCCATCGGTTCCACTTCCCTAACTATAGATGGGGAGTTGAATCACATCATAGTGGCCTCTCATCACATGTTTACCCGGTGGACCAGTTAGCTTGGAAAAATGTGGGAGTAGGTGGTTACACTCCACCATAGCTGAGGAACTCGAATTCTCTTCATGCACTACTTATTTTAGGATTATTGATCAATTAACTGGATAATCATTGAGTTAGACTATTGTCCCACTGCACAACTGACCTTCCACTATTTATATTAACAATTAAAACTAGTTTAACTGAACACAAATAGATAACACTAAACTAGATTATTAAAATTTAGCAATCACATGCTTAACTGAACTCCAAGCCCTCTAACTCGAATTTATTGAGTATATTGAGTTACAAGAGCCATGACACACGAGTTAATTGCATGCAAGTTGTCTGTTGATGTGGAAATTCAAATTTTTCTAATTTGACCTAGGCTAAGTCAAATTGAGCCTTTCCTACTGCACTTCTCAATAGTAAATCATATCTTAATCAGTGACTTGAAAATAGGGCATAAAATGATGGGAAACGTGTCCCATTATCTCTCCTACCCTATGAGATTCAAGGATTTGGTTGAGAGAAGCACAATAACTTCTCTTCCATCAATAATGCAATTTAGCACATTCATTGGGAGCACAACCAAAACCAACAATATCTAGTCATTTATCATTTACTTAGCATATATGAAAACATAAAAAGTATGAGCATAATGAAGGATTATACTAGTCAATAAGTCAATAACATCCATACATGTTCATGGGCCCATACTAAACGTTTGTATTCATACAACATTCAAATCAAGGATTAACACAAAGTTGCATTAACTTATCTGAGTATGTTAAGATGGTTGGAAAATGAAGGAGGGACTTCCAATCTCCACCCAACCATAGTTCAACTACATTGCAATATTCTTACAACTGACCACCCCTGAGACATATCCAAACTTTGAGGGATACATGCTTAAGGATACTTCACACCAAGGCTTGGTAAACACTCAAGAGATGGAATCCATCACCCAAGTGGTTTCGCAATTGTCCTTTAGCAGTAAGAACCACAATGACTCACTTACTCCATTGATTTTCATCATAGGGCTTGACCAAAAGTCCAGGTGGAGTATTTCTTTGTCCAGGAGGTTGAATCCACTATCCAAGTGATCGTTGTCTTGTCTTTTCATAACAAGCACCATAGGGGCCTGCATTCCATTGTCCAGGTGGTTAACAACTCTCTAGAAAGCACCATAGTGACTCAAATTACCTTGTCCAAGTGGCTAAAAATTATATAGAAAGCACCATGGTTATTCGATCATCCAATGAGCATCCCATTGACCATTCAAGATTAAATAAACAAAGCGCAATGGCATCAAGAGAAAAAACATAGGGGATAACAACCCAATTTTCTAAGTACAAGCTCAGTCACAATATCCAACTCTGCTCAGTTCACTCCCAGCTCAATATCCTCTAGGGAATTTTCTCCTACAACCAATTGTTTCTCATTGTTGTGTACTAAGTTTTTCACTATTTCCCTCCCACTTCTTCCCCCATCTCCTTTTGTTTTCTTTCCCACGGAGTTCCCTTATTTATTCCTGAGGCCTTGGTTCCCCAACCTTGATCCATGATGGGAAGTAGGAATGAGCGTCGGCCTCTACCCATTACCCCATCTCATCTCTTCAATTTTTGTGAGCATCGATAGTTGAGTGGTCAATCAAGGAGTTGGGAATTTAATGCAACTGGGTATGGGCTACAAAAAAACAAGGCCACTGACCATGGGCTTGCTCACGGCACAAAATGAGCCCTACCGCTCAGACTATGGATCTATTTGTTTGTGTGTTCATGCCTGTCATTAAGTTTACATTCATTCTTCAAGTGTTCGCATAGTTTTGCTTCATCCAGTTTTGGCTCCCAAGCTAGCAATACAATGTTATATTTACAAGCATAGGGGGTGCAATAAAAATGACTATGACATTAGCCTCTGCTACTCACGGAAAATGGGCCAACCACATGGGCACTATGAAAAAGGCTCTAGAAGGATTACATGTATAACTCTAATTAAAGGTTGGAGTCAAACTATACCCCTAGTTGGCTATAAAAAGTACAATAAGAGTTTATTGTAAATATTAAGTATTTATATATTTATTGATTAAATTAAATAGAAGTTCTAATATAATGATTAAGAATATGAATTAACACAATTTTAATTTTTAATGTGATATGCATATTATTAATTAAAATAAAAAAATTATTGTTATCAAGAAAAACAAAATTGCAATATAACAAATGTTGTAAGCCAAATTTTAAAGTATTTTTTCTTCTTCTTCTTCTTCTTTTTGGTATCCCAGAGGAACCCAACAACCTACTAACTACTAGTAAACCTGTGGAGTCTATGGCCCTTCCTCCTCTCCATAAGCTAGGTCACAATGTAAACCTATGGAGTCTATGGCCCTTCCTCCTCTCCATAAGCTAGGTCACAATTGGGGGGATTTGAGCCTTATATACTAGTAAACCTTTGGGGTCTCTAACCAATTGAGCTTCTTTTCTTCTTTTTAATGTAATTATTTTATTATTATTATTATTTAAACCTAACTTAATTTACCTTGACAACATTTCCCCACACTGAATTATAAAACATCTTTGAGACAAAAAAAAAAAAAAAAAAAACAAGAAGTAATAAAAGAATTGCTTGTAATTTTAAATATAAAATTGTGATTCTAGAATATCACAGTTAAAAGTATGAATCATCATTATTTTAGTTTTTTAATGCAACATGTAGATTATATATATTTTGGAGGACTACATCTTCATCATGTCCAATACATCACCCTGATCAGGCTAGGGAATTGAATTGAATTGAACCAGTGACTTAACATCAAGGAGTGTTTGAACTGAATTGAACAGAATTGAACCGGTGACTTAACATCAAAGAGTGTTTGAACTGAATTGAACCGGTGACTTAACATCAAAGAGTGCCTTAACAAAGCACCCAATCACTGTCTATCCAAGGACCAAGGCCCCTCGACATTGTTTTTTCTATTTTTTAGTATAATCTATACTAACATTATCTTATATGACAACACCTTCCTCATTAAACTTAAAAAAATGTAATTAAAATTTTATTTTACTTAAATTGTATTAATTAGTAATATTCTTTTATAATTAACATACTAACATTATCTTATATGACAACAACTTCTTCATTAAACTTAAAAAAAAAAAAAAATTATTTAAATTATATTAATTATTAATATTCTTTTATAATTGACAATTAAACTACCTATAATCTAAATATTTAAAAATAATAATAAAATTCAAAAAATATATCTATTCCATTAATTAAAATAAAATATGATAGAGACAATAGAAAAACAATATCGATTATTCATGTTGTTGTAAAATTTTGGTAAACTATATATATGGTTTGTTATACAATAGATAAACAATATCGATTATTCATGTTGTTGTAAAATTTTGGTAAAATATATATATATATATATATATTTCTAATACAATAGACAATTTATCTGAATCCTATAACAACATCAAGTTAATCACTGCATATTTTCATGTTAAAATATATTATTCAATCAAAACGCAATACTTTTCTATAAATAATTGAAAAATAATTTTGATATTTAAATATGATTTTTTATATTCCAATATTTTAAAAATTTTAAAATCAATCTAAAGAATTAAAACTCAAATTTTATACACTTTATTATCAAAAACGAGTTTAATAAACTTTAATAAAATAGTTAAAAAAAACTTTTGTATTATTTGATTGAATAAGTATTATATTAATTAAAAAATAATTTAAGGAAAAAAATACCAAAAACATTTTAAAAGAATAATTATATTATTTTACATCATCCCAAGAGTAGGGTAATTGGTGATTGAAGTAGTGTGAAATGTGTGAAAAATGAGGTTTATGAAAAAGAAGATAGGCCGTAGACCCCATAGAATTTACTAATAGCTACATGTTAAACATATTAAATTGGAATATATATATATATATATATATATATATATATATATATATATATATATATATATATATATATATATACATTGAACAGATGTTCGCAAACATACAATTTCACATCTAGCAATCATCATCAAAATGTACCATGAAACAATCAATACAAAGAAAACAATACACAACCTTCAAAATGAATGAACATCCAACAATTTCTTCATTGACAAATGAAATTGATATCTAATATATCAAAGCCAAGCTTCTTCCTCTTTGCCAAAATAGCCCACAAGAGAGTAAAAGCAACTCCAAGAAAGAGAATTACACTGACAGATTTACATGGACTAACATATCCATTTTACCTACAAACTACTAACTACTAGTATGGCCCATCCTCCTCTTCATAAACTAGGTCACAATTAGGGGATTTGACCATTATATACTAGTAAACCTTTGGGATCTCTAACCAATTGAACTGCTTTTCCTCTTTTTAATGTAAGTATTTTTTTATTATTATTTTTTAATGTTCTCTAACCCTAATTCTAGGTCACAATTGGGGAATTTGAGCATTATATACTAGTAAACATGTGAGATCTTAACAAATTGAGTTGCTTTTCCTCTTTTTAATGTAAGTATTTTTTTATTATTATTTTTTTAATGTTATGTAATCCTAATCTAATTTATGTTGACAACATTTCCCCATACTGAATTGTAAAACATCTTTGAAAAAAAAACAACAACTTAATAAAAGAATTGCTTGTAATTTTAAATATAAAATTGTGATTCTAAAATATCACATTTAAAAATATGAATCATCCTTATTTTAATTTTTTAATGCAACATGTAGATTATATATATTTGGGAGGACTACACCTTCATCATGTCCAATACACCACCCCTGGTAATTGAATGGAATTGAACTGGTGACTTGACATCAAAGAGTGTTTTAACAGAGCACCCAATCATCTATGCAAGACCTGGTGGACATTGTTTTTTCTATTTTTTAATAGAAATTTTTTTTTAATATAATCTATACTAACATTATCTTACATGACAACACCTTCCTCATTAAATTAAAAAAAAATGTAATTAAAATGTTAGTTTACTAAAATTATATTAAATTATTAATATTTTTTTATGATTAACCATTAAACTACCTACAAACTAAATATTAAAAAAAATAATAAAATTAAAAAAATAAATCTATTCCAATAATTAAAATATATGATAGAGACAACATAAAAACAATATAGATTATTCATGTTGTTGTAAGCTTTTGGTAATCTATATATTGTGTTTGTTATATAATAAACAATTTATATGAAGTTATAAACTATGAAGGTGACAACAACATCAAATTAATGACTGCAAATTTTCATGCTAAAATATATTATTCAATCAAAACATAATACTTCTCAATTCTATAAATAATTGAAAAATAATTTTAATATCTAAATATGATTTTATATATTCTAGTATCATAAAAATTGAAAAATCAATCTAGAGAATTAAAACTCAAATTTTATACACTTTACTATTAAAAACTAGTTGAATAAACTTTAATAAAAATAGTTTAAAAAATTATAAACTTTAATAAAAATAGTATACACTTTACTATTAAAAACTAGTTGAATAAACTTTAATAAAAATAGTTTAAAAAATTATGAACTTTAATAAAAATAGTATAAAAAAAGAACAGTTTTTATTATTTCATTGAATAAGTATTATATTAATTAAAAAATAATTTAAAAAAACAAATACTAAAAACATCTTAAAAATACAAGGAGAAAAAAACTTTGAATAAAACCACTAATCCATTCTTAAATGCAGATCTCAAAATCAAATTATTTGGGCATGGAGTTTTTAGGGTTTTTACAATATAAAAATATTGAACAAATGTTCCTAAACATACAATTTCACATCCAATAATCATCATCAAAGTGTACCATGCAACAATCAATACAAAGAAAACAATAACACAGCCTTAAAAATGAATGAGCATCCAACAATTTCTTTATTAACAAATCAAATTAATATCTAATAGATTATAGCAAAGCCACTTCCTCTATCCCAAAATAGCCCCCAAGAGAGTAAAAGCAACTCAAAGAAATAGAATTACACCTTTGCACTAACTTCAAGAAAGAAAATTACACCAACAGATCTACATAGACTAACATATCCATTTTACCTAAAAAATAAAATAAAAGACGCAAGCATAAATATTTTGTTAACCCTTTTTCCTTTACCTACAAAAAAAAACAATGTTCTTAGCATTTACTAGGTATTTTTGTTCCATTGAAAATCCTATGTTCATAATCACACTTATTTACATTAAAATTTTACTTAAGAAGCCATTAGATGCCTCCCATTAAAATGTTATTAAAAATTCCTTTGAAGAGGAGAGTTCCCACCCATTTAGATTTATTTTATTGTTTGAGAATGCCCAAGGCCACATCGAATCTCTTCTTTCACAACCCTTTTCTCTAAATATATAGAAAATGCCTCAAATTATGTGTCCTCAACCCCAAAAAGACCTTTAAAAAGATGAAATATCCCTCCAAAATATGTAAAATTTAATATTTGAATGGGGATAATGTCCACATGGTAGCCCTTCTAAGTTAGTGATCCTCATTAAGTGTGTACTCATCCATGATGCAAGTGTCATTTAGTGACCTTGGTCCACAAGAAAGCTCCTCGAAGTTAGCATTCCTTCCTTTTCTCCTATGCTCTACTTTGTGGTGCTAGAGGGCATCATGAAGCCACTAGTAGGCTCCTCAGAGGCTCCCAAGGTTGAGGACTCCTCTAGAATGTGTTTCTTGCTATATAAATGAGCCTTTAGGTCCTCTAAGACCCCCTTTAATGCTAGCATTTTTTATGAAAGACTCATTAAACAAGTGGCAAGTATAGAAAGAAGATGCAAGTCCACAAGGAAGCTCTCCAAGGTGAGGTCCCCCCCTCTATGCACATTTTGGTTTTATCTTGGGATACGTGCATCATGTGAGACTCATATCTTCCATAAGGTCCATGAAGGCACCAAATGTCACAACGCCTCACCAATGGTGCTTTCTAATGCTCATTCCATCTACCACCAACTAAGTGTTGACCTTCCACTATCTTGATGTAGCTATGAGTGAGGAATGCAAGCCTGCATGAGTTAAGATCAACCCAAAAAGTGTTCTCAAAGTCACTGCTCATAACTTCTAATTGTATCAACATCCTACAAGGTTCACATCTCCTTTGTATTGCATGCTAACCCTTTCAACCTTCTTAAAGTAGAAAAAGAGCCATAACCATACACTTTCAATTCATAACAGGTAGGAAATGACTTATATGGTCCCTAAAGAGAAAACAATATTTACCTCTAATTCCATAGTGGACACAACACCTAAAGATAATAGTGACCCCCTACACTAGGCTCAAGGGAGCATATTTTACATACTAAAAATGAACCATATAGAATGATTACTCTCAACTTGAAGTTGGCCTAACGGATATCTTTGGGATAAAAATATCGTTATATAATTAGATAAGTTAAAGCACATTCAAGATATGACCAAGAGTTTCAAGGAACAAGAAGGCACTAAGGGAGAACCAAGCACCCTGAATGTCACACCAATATATCTACAAGATGGGGTGGAGAGATCTTATGTGAAGTGTGTGTGGGTAATAGTAATTAATCAAAAGAAAAAAGAAAGAGTTATTCTTTTCTATTTTATCATTATCATGACATAAAAAACAACTAACTTATCTTGCTCCTATAGATAAAGTAGCATACATCAATGTCAATTGGGTTTATCTTGGGTGGTTGGGTGGAATGATTGAGATCCTCCGCACCAACGAGTTCAATTTCTGCAAGCAGCATATAAGCATTGATGTAATGGCTTTGAGCCTTGTTGTTGAAAATGAATAGTCCCTTAAAACTGGAACTTATCACATGTAATAGAAAGATATTTTGTGCAGGCCACATGATGAACTTTGATGAAATAGCTTTGAGCCTTCTTGTTGAAAATGAATAGTCCCTTGAGGATGCCAACATATATATTCCTTATATAAAATATAAAGATATTTTCCACATGAAAAAAATAACATACATCCATGTCAACTCTAAACCTTAGATTTATGTTTATGTATCATTTTTAACCCTAGTAAAACTTATTAAATCTTCTAAATAAAATAACATAAAACATGTTAACCACAAACCTTAGATCCATAATTATGTATTTTAACTCTAATAAGAAGTATTAAATCCAAAATAAACAGGATCTCTGCTCGTATTTTGTATTCCATATTCCAGGGAGCCTTTGAATAAGTTTATTGACCTGAAAGCAACCTCAGTGGAGCATTGAGTAAGTCTATTGACCTGAATGCAATGCAACTTAGATATGTAATCTCCTCAACAAACGAGCACTCAAAAACTGTCTATTACAGCCGAGGCGTGGAGGATTGGAGTGCAGCATAAGTAGTTGAAATATTTGTCCCTTATTCTTTATTAATAATCCATATTTAAGTGTAATAAAAGGAATTACTCTACTTGAGACCATGCACACAAGCAGCTGGGTAACTTGAAACTCCACTACGATAATAAAATTTAATCATCTATGTGTTGGTTCATCATCATGGATAACATGCGAATGAGGAACTTGTCCATTTATGGCAACTCGGTCTAACACAAGCTGGAACCCCAGATCTCTCATCTATTACCATAGGAAGAACAATAGAATTAATGCCCACGGTGTTTAACAAATTCTTCTAGTCAAAACTTTGAACGCCTAAATTACAATTATGTTCACACTGATACAATTGTTATCGATGTCTGAAAATCATGTCCATTCTACATATAATACTGTGATTTAGGAAAACCTGCACCGTGAATACCATCAATTGTTCAAACAAGAAACCTCGAGAAAAAATTCCTCTGAAATACATTTGAATACTGTAAAAAATATCTATCTTCCAATATCAATGTTTAATCAGCGGTTATAGAAGCGGGTATCTTTGAGCGGGGCTCCTTTACAACCAGTCTTTGCATATCCTTGCCTGCGTGGAAGCTCTCCTCAATTCCAGTATCCTTTCCAAAAACTTTGTATACTGTGTCTCATAATATTCCTCTGGTAAGCTGAAGTCCATAATTTTAAGAGCAGGAGTGCTCTGAAGCAAGCAACCTACAACGGCGATTTCCCTTTCATCTAGTTCGACTAAATCTACCCCTAAAAATTGAAGATTAACCAGCAGAGAGCTTAAATCTGCTGGTACCTGATCTCTCACTAGCTCCTGCATTAAATTAGAAAAGGATATCAGTCAACTTTGCCCTAGATGATATTTTTCCAACAAACAAATACAAAGAGGAATTATCTAGCCCTTGCTGATGCACACCCACGATGCACATTAATACACATCACATAAATAACGAGCACAGCATTGGACTCCATATTGTCATCATACCATGGAAACCATTGGCATATGCATTGCTCATGTATAATGAGAATAAGAATTTGGAGAAATTAGCATAAAAATGAATTCCTTACCAGAATAGACATGCCATGAATGTCCAAACCCTCGAAATTTGGAAGCCTCTGGAGTAGCTTGTAGAAAGGAACCAACATCTCTTCTTCCCCTTTAACCAATGACCCAACGCCAATCTCAAGTTCCTTCAAAGTTTTGAAACTCCCCACTATCTCAAGAAATCTCTCTGCTGAGAAATTGTTTGTCTCCCTGACACAAATCCATTGACAATTTGATCAAATTACTGCCAGGCTGCTGCATTTCAAGATGAGTTACATTATAGGAAAACTCATGAGGCAACACCCAGTTCACTCTTAGATCTTTTTATCATGTACGCTTCCATAGTTATAAGTTTGGGAGAATTGACAATTAAAATCTCCACCCCATTATCTACATCTAAATATATCATGTTGGGAGCAGAGATGATAGGCTTCCAAAACCCTTTGCATCTCCGTAAGATAAGTTTTTGCAACAGTGGGCAAAGGGAAATAAAATAGGCTAAGGAGTCATCTGTGATTTCAATTATAGCGAAGTTGCAAGTAATGAGAGTTGAATCCAGAGAAATGGGTGGGGAGATGGGAGAGAATGTAGTTAGAAAGTGTGAGCTCGAAAGAAAATTGCAGGAGAAGAGGGCGGGAGGCGGGATTTCACTTACAGGGGAATCACGCAAAGTGAGGCGTTGGACATTCTTCCGTGCTGCGTACTGCACCCATTTTGATATGCTTGGGCGGTTAAATCGCCACTGGCGATCAATGCCATATTGCCATTCGCTAATGTCGTTGGATAAATGAAATGCCTCCAGATCCGATGAATGCAAAAGTAGAATATTGGAGATTATATTCTCCACTTTTGCGATGGAGAGTGGATCAGGAGTGACAGGGCCCAACAGAAGATAGGGGGATAGAGTGATTTGGGAGATTTGGGTGTAAAGAAATCTCCATCTCATGGAGAGGGTGGAGCATCGGATTGCCTCTTTTACTGGAATTCTGGAAAGGATAAGGCAGAGCAGATCTTCGGGTAGCAAGGAAATAATGTCTGAAGTAGGAGACATAATGATGCACTACAGGGAAATGGTGACTATAATAAAAAAACACAGAGATGAGCGGATGCAAAATTGAATTATTCTATGTGAATTGGTACGCTCGTCCTGAACTGATATTGTATGTGAATCGATACCCTTTTATACACTCTGCCGCAAGGAATGGGTCCATGGGGTTTGTTCTTTGACGCTATTTTTAATTTAGTCTTATAGATACTTGAGTTAGTTGTGAGTTAATAGGTGTGATACTTGGGTTAGAGTTAATAAGTGTGACGTGATCGGTTAATTTTTGTTATATGATTTTCAGCCAGTTGTATATTAATTAATAGTTAAATTTTAATTTATTTTTAATTTTAAAATAAAAATAAAATAAAATTTAATTAAATAATTTAAATTGGTTAACATAGATAGACTTAAGTTTAACTAAATAATTTGACTTTTGTTAACTCCATGTGAATTAATACCTTTTGAACTGATATTCTTTGTGAATCTCCAAATGTAGTTATGAAGTGGAAGGACGACAGAGTCCTGGAGGGTGAAAAGGCGATTTTCAGAATGGCCCAAGTTTTTCTTAAATGAACTTTAACTTTTCGCTCGACTATATATAGACGGTTATATATAATTATTAAATCGGCTAAGATGTATTTATCTGATAGTGATGCGATTGTTTCTGAATACTGCAAATTGATTATCAATGGTAGAGGAGGTTATGTATTATGCATGCATTCCACAAATAGTGTATAATCAGGATAACCTCTGTGAATAAGTGTCATATTATTCAAAATTTCTACATGGTATCAGAGCAGAGTTGATCATCAGATCTATTATTCAAAAAGTGGTTACATTTTATTTTTTCAGGTAGAGTCTGTAATCGGGACAGGTAGCCTCTGGATTCATCCTTCCTTTGGAAGGTGAGATATCCGGTAAAAGCCCATATAGTCAATCTGTGTACGAGAAATACTTTGTTCTCACGAATTTTAGATCAGAGGCAGTTGAGTTTTGAGTTGGTGGAATTCGAATTTGCAACAGTGTTTTCTTGGTGTCAAAGTTGAAATGTCTTTCAACGAATTGTGATTGGAGTATGCTCTTGAGGGCAACTCGAATTATATTGCATGGAAAGATAGGATGGAGGCGGTGTTAGATGATAATGGGCTGAAGGAATTCATAGAGGCTGAGGTCCCAAAGCCTAATGATATTGCGAAAGTTGATGCTTGGCAAAAGAAGACAGCAAAGTGTCGAAGGATTCTATTGGAGGGGTGAAGGATCACATCGTATCTAGCTTGCATGGAAAGGCTTCTCCATACTTGATGTGGAAAGTGTTGACAGATCTATTCCAAATCAAAAGCGACCAGAGGAAGTTGGCGCTCAAAGATAAACTCAGAAACATTAAGTGTGAGAATGGAGACAGTATGCCCAAGTATCTCACGAAGTTCACTCAATGCTGGGATGAGTTGGGAAGTGTTGGGGTGACTGTCGATGATGAGGACTTGGTGAGCTTGGCTCTCCTTGGTCTTTCAAAGAGTTGGCATTCCTATCAGGACTCTGCTAATGGTCGGGAGAAATTGTCAAGATGGGAGAGACTTTGGTCACATCTTATGCAAGAGGAGATCAGGCAGAATACCAGGGACGGATCTTCATCAAAGGCAGCTGATGAAGAAGATTGCGCTTTGGTTGCCAAAGCAAAGAAGGGGAAGGAGAAGGGTTCTCTTTCTGAATCCAGTTCTTCCAATGATGGGAAGAAGGTTGACTAATCGAAAGTGCAATGCTTTCGTTGCCATGAGGTGGGCCATTATGCTTCAAATTGTCCACGAAGGAAATCCAAGAAGGGATCTGGGAAGGATCTAAAGGTGAGGCACTTGCTTCACAGTTTGAGTTGGATTTCACACTCTTTGCATGCATGGTTTCATCCATGGTGGAAAGTGGTTGGTTTCTTGACAGTGGAGCTTCTTTCCACATGACCGGTGACAAGAGTTTGTTCAGTACTTTGGAGGAGAAAGATCTCCAGATACTCATAGCGATGGGTAATGATGAGAAGTACAGTGTCTCAGGTGTAGGCACAGTTATTTTTTAGAGGGAGCATGGAGCTCACCTTACCTTGACCGATGTCAAGTATGTACCAAGGTTGGAGAGAAACTTGGTGTCGATCACGATGCTGGAAGACAGAGGCTATGATGTAGCCTTTAGTAAGGGAAAGGTTTTCCTTAGACACATCATCACTAGACAGGTGAAGAAGATTGGTTCACGGGTCAAGAACCTGTATGCTCTTGAGATTCAAGATGCATGCAAAGCCTTAAGCAGCGAGGCAACTGATGGAGACTTGGTGGTTGAGAGGGATTGTATATTACCTCTCAACATGCAGAGCCAGAAGAAGTCTCAGACGATTGTGGAGGAGCCACGATTGGTGCAGTAGCTTCAGGAGGTTGTGGAGCAGCCATAACAAGGGAAGCTGAGAGGAGATCGAGTAGAGACATCTACTCATGCAGAGACCTCCAGTAGGGGGAAACTTCGAGCCAGGTGGGCTGAGGGATCACATGTAGCCATACTTCTAGGTAGGAGGTGGGGTGATATAGAGTGATTGTCCCAAGGAGGAGGGGCAGGATCCATGAGGTACCCAAACTCTTGGATGAGACCTTGCTACAGGAGCCCAGATGTAGAGTAGCAGGAATTGATTGATTGGGTAGAGATAGATGCGGATGGAGTGATAGAGAGAGCGACAGTGTAGGGAATCCCAGGACAACGCATAGCTAGCAAGCTGCAGCAATGCGAGAGGCACAAGTGTTTTGCATAGTGCTAGGTGGCACAGAGAAGTGTGCAATGGTGCGAGATGCATGGAGATGTTGCATTAGCGCAGATGTCAGAGAGGGAGCACTTGTCAGCAGCAGGTAGAGCTTCCGCATCAGAGTATGTTCCTAGCCCAACAGAGTGGTCAGTTGGGAGTGTTTTTGTTCCAAGTGTTGTTGGAGCAAGTGGACCGGGCAAATGTGTTGCATGCAGAACATTCCAAAGAGTTGCAAGATAGGGGTTGCAAATAATCCATATCTTGTTGAGAGGGAGTGTTGAAAATGCAACAAGATGATGGAGCTTAGTGAAAAGAAGCCGCCTTCACTAAGTGGGCTCGCAGGCTATTTTTGGCGCAAAGTCTATTTTTAGACTATGTCTATTTTTAGACATATGGATCATGGTCTATGACTTGCAGGATGCTATTTGTGGATGATTGGTCATGTTGGTAAAAATAGATGGACTTATATTTTTAGACATATGGGCGAAGTCTATTTTTAGACTACCAGGCTAAAAATAGAACAGTCGAATATTATTAGCTCTTCATAATATTTGGACTATAAACATTATCTTATCCTCTTAGAGCACTTCAGTTCGAGCTACAGATGTGGCACATGCAACTGCCAGAAGGAAATATGCTTTTCTTATGGGTCAGTTGAGCTATTGCATGATGGACTTCAGTTAGAACTCAAGTGATTAAGTTTGGTGGAGTTGATTGAGGAGTTGATGGAGTTGTGTTCAGTTTGACTTGGTTGAACTAGTTGTATTTAGTCTAACTGCAGAATACACTAGTGATGAGTGATGTGAATTAATTGTTAATTAATTCACTGATTATTAACTCATAAATCAACTAAATAATAAATCAGTTAACTCAGTGCATGGACAGTTCAGTGGAGACTAGTGTTAGAGGTGAGTGAAAGGACAAGACAACTGTCAGTTGTGACTATAGTTATGCATGAGATTTGCACAATCAATGGATTGGGTATTGCCAATGAGAATTGCATGGTTCAGCCAAGGGAAATACGAGTTTGGATCAGCCATTCTCATGCAGGATTGCGCAGTGGAGGCAGGCAAGCAGCGAAGGAGATTTGAACCTGTGATTGATTTAGATCTGAGCTAGTTTGTGTGTAACAGGTGGAGATAGTACTGAGTACATGTGAGGAGTATTGTACTATGTATTGTTACATGTTCTCAATCAATATAATATATAGATAGTTGGGGGTTTTCAACTGTATTATTTCCCCGTGATATACTATGTTGATATGTGTGATTGATGCTTCAATGTGCACATGCGATTGTTTATGAATACTGCAAATTGATGATCAATGGTAGAGGAGGTTATGTATTATGCATGCATTCCGTAAATAGTGTATAATTAGGATAACCTCTATGAATAAGTGTCATATTATTCAAAATTTCTATAGGGAGCAACTAAGGGTTCCCTACGCCAGATCATGAAGAGAATGAAAGAGTTCAACTGGGATGGGAGAGCAATTAAGGGTTTTCAAATCCGGGTATCAGAGGAAAACATATAAATGACTAACTGTGAAAAACAGAGTGTACTTAAGCAAATTTTGAGTGATATTTCCAGTTAATTCATTTAAATTTAGAAAACAATTTAGTTTATGAAACACATAAAAAGGTAACAAAATCATACAAAGAAGATACTTCACTACAATAGCTAATATTATGAATCCTCAAGTGCAATCTTTTTATTACTTGCTCCAGTCTGTTGACTTGAAAAGTGGTACAATCACCCTTAGGTTTAAGATCAAAATAACTCTACAAATATATACCAATCCACCCTCAAAACTTAGAATTATGAAGTATTTATACAAAAAAAAATACAAAATATCTCAAACTACATTGAGAACTAATCTAGGAAAAGGAAATATCTTCATGCAAGAACATAGAGACAGCTACTGAATTGTTGTTTGTTGTCCCTATTATTTAGGTTCTGCTATCTTTTAGTCTTTGATCATTTTCCCTTTAAATTGCTTGGATGTTTGGTCTTCATGCTGGATGTCATATTTACTTACGACCTTTCATCTCATACACTTTGACCTTGCTAACCTATCAATATCCTTTTACTGTGCTCTTTTACTTTTTACTGTACATTTATATTTTTACTATGTATTTCCTACAGTAAATCATTGACTTTTTCCCATGTATCAGCATTTGGTAATAGGATATTGAGCATTTTTTGGTATATCTCATCTGCCTCTGTATACTTGGAAAAAGTTGGCTTATTGACAAAAAGATGTTTTACCTCATGCTGGAGTGTTATGAAACCAGCTCACAAAAAGATAGAAAAGAGAGATCCACGCCTTAGAATTCAGCCTCTTCGAGGGGGCAACCTCCTTTACATTACATAAATGAACAATTCTTGGATGATACAAATGACAAAACCTCCTTTCTATATATAGGAGTCTAAGGAGTCACAATATAATCCAGCCGACCTAACAATAATAATATAAAGCCACAAAAATAACAATAGAGGGATTCTATGGGGCACAGAAATAACAATATGGGGGTAATAGGGGCACAACAATATAAATAGGGGGTATAACTACAATAGTAATGGGGTAATCACTAGTATTATAGGGACCCAACATGCCCCTCTCCTTCAAAAAAGTGTTGTCCTCAACGCTTGAGCAGTTCTGGATACTTCTGCATAAAATTCTCATCCTCCCATGTGGAATCTTCTGCGGATAAGTTCTTCCACTTGATAAGATACTCTGAAATTGATCGATTTCGTAGCTGTCGAGTTCTTGTTTCTGTGATTGCTTCCGGTTCCAATATAATTTTTCCTTCCTCGTCAAGTTCTGGCAATATTGTTTGAATTGAGAGCTTGTCACCTATAACCTTCTTTAAACATGAAACATGGAAAATTGGGTGCAATCGAGAAGCTGTAGGAAGCTCCAATTTGTATGCCATAGTACCAATCTTTTCCAACACCTTGTACGGACCATAATACTTTGGTGATAATTTATTATCCTTCTTAGCTTGCTTTAGGGACATTTTCTTATATGGTTGTAGCCGTAGGAATACCCAATCACCTACATCAAAACTTCTTTCACTGCGATGTTGATCTGCCTGTTGTTTCATTCTATTTTGTGCCAACACGAGGTTATCTTTTAAGAGTTGGAGGACTTGTTGTTGATGTTCGATGTGATGTTCCACTGCTTGAACCTTAGAATTTTCTCTTAAATATGATGTGATGGATGGTGGTTGATACCCATAAAGTGCCATAAATGGGGTCATTTTTGTTGCTGTATGGAAGGAAGTGTTATACAACCATTCAGCCAGAGGCAACCATTTGACCCATTGTGTTTGTTTATCAGATACAAAGCAACGAAGATATCCTTCCAAACATTTGTTTACTGTCTCAGTTTGCCCATCAGATTGAGGATGATAAGATGAGCTATGAGCTAACTGAGTACCAAGACAAGAAAATAATTCTGTCCAAAAATTTCCAGTGAAAATGGGATCTCTGTCACTTACAATAATCTTTGGGTTTCCATGTAGCTTTTGAACTGTTTCCATAAATGCAGTAGAAACTGTACTGGCTTTAAATGGATGTGATAATGCACAAAAGTGTGCATACTTGGTAAGTCTGTCAACTACCACCATGATGACACTCTTTCCCTCAGACTTGGGTAAACCTGTGATAAAATCCATTGAAACCTCCTCCCAACGTTGGCTTGGAATGGATAAAGGTTGTAATAGACCTGGTGTCTTAATTGTTTCAACTTTATTTTGCTGGCAAACCAAACATTCCGCCACAAACTTTTGAATATCTGATTTAAGCCATCCCAAAAAAATTCCTTCTTAACCCTGTGGTAAGTTTTTAAAAATTTTGAGTGCCCTCCTAAGGGAGAAGTGTGCAATTCCATAAGAATCTTTTGTTTTAGCTGGGAATTCTTAAAGAGGTATAAGCGATCTTTGTACCATAACGAATCATTTTGCCAGCTAAATGTATCAGAAGTACTGGAATCTTGTTGTAGCTTTTGAATAAGTGCCCACACTTCTTCGTCGTTCTTCCATTCCTCCCTTGCTTCGTTTATCCAATCTGGTTGGATAATAGAAATGGCACACAAAAATGCTTCCACATCCTCATCCTTTCTTGAGAGTGCATCTACCACCACATTTTGCTTCCCTTTTTTGTAGATGATTTCAAAGTCATAACCCAACATCTTTGTGACCCACTTTTGTTGCTCTTCAGAGGATAATCTTTGTTCTAAAAAGTATTTAAGGCTATCATGATCCGTTTTTACCTTGAAGTGTCCTCCCATTAGGTAGGGTCGCCATTTCTTATGTGCATGGAGTATTGCCAACATTTCCTTCTCATAAATAGCTTTGCTTAAAAACTTTCCCTTGATTGGACGACTTTCGAAAGCAATGGGTCTTTCATCTTGCATTAGAACAACACCAATTCCATTTCCTGAAGCATCACATTCCACAATAAAGGTTTTTGTGAAGTCTGGCGTAGCTAAGACTGGTGCTTGGCACATTGCCTCTTTAAGATGTTCAAAGGCCTTTGTTGCTTCCGAAGTCCATGAAAATGAATCTTTCTTCAATAATGTTGTTAGAGGTGCTGCTATTCTCCCATAATTCTTAACAAACTTGCGATTATCTGTCAACTTTGCCCTAGATGAATGCAAAAGTAGAATATTGGAGATTATATTCTCCACTTTTGTGATGGAGAGTGGATCAGGAGTGACAGGGCCCAACAGAAGATAGGGGGATAGAGTGATTTGAAAGATTTGGGTGTAAAGAAATCTCCATCTCTTGGAGAGGATGGAGCATCGGATTGCCTCTTTTACTGGAATTCTGGAAAGGATAGGGTAGAGCAGATCATCCGGTAGCAAGGAAATAATGTCTGAAGTAGGAGGCATAATGATGCACTACAGGGAATGGTGAGTATAATTAAAAAAGCACAGAGATGAGCGCATGCAAACTTGCATTGGTACCCTCCTCCTGAAACTGATATTCTATGTGAATTGATACCCTTTTATACACTCTGCCGCAAGGAATGGGGCTTGTGTTTTGACGCAATTTTTAATTTAGTCCTATAGATGATACTTGAGTTAGTTGTGAGTTAATAAGTGTCATACTTGAGTTAGTTGTGAGTTGATAAGTGTGATGTGGTTTATTATTAGTTTATTGTCAGTTAGATGACTTTCAGCTAGTACATATTAATTGATAATTAAATTTTGATTATTTAGCAGAATGAAATTATTCTAATATTTCAATTATTTTATTTTTAATTCTAAAATAAAAATAGAATTTAACTTAATTAAATAATTTGAATTTGTTAATAAAGATAGACTTAAGTTTAACTGTCTAATTTGACTTTTGTTAACTCCATGTGATATTCTTGGTGAATGGAAGGACGACAGAGTCCTGAAGGGTGAAAAGGAGATCTTCAGAATGGCCAAAGTTATTTTAATGAAATTCAACTTTTCGCCCGACTATATATAAATGGTTATATATAGTTATTAAATCAGATAAGATGTATTTATTTGATAGTGATGAGTTTTTTTTTTGGCTGTGTTTTCTAAGTTAATAAAAGAATTATTTATAACACATTAAATTTATTTTAAATTATTATTTTTAGTTATTAAATTAAATAAGATATATTTTTTATTAATTTATAAATTGAGATTTAGTTTAATTTTAAACTTATTTAGCGAGGAATTGAATATTTTTAATTTTTAAAGAAATTTTTATTTTAAGAAAACTTTAACACTTAATAGATCTAAAATTAAGATAAAATTAAGATAGTTTTAAAATAATATTATTTATAATTTTTATTTTATGTCCCAAATATATTTTAATTAAGTATGAGTATTTTGTTTGTTAAATATTATTTTTATAAATTTATATATATTATAATATATTAATAGAAATTTATGATGATTATATATATGATGGTGATGATGATGGTGGTAGGGGTTAATGTCTACTGAGATCAAATTGGTCTATCGGACCTATAATTTTCTTAGTTTTTTAATTGTCTAGCTCCTCGTCTTTCTTGGCAAGATTGGTGTTGTAGCTTCCTTTTTTTCTCTACGGTCTTCCAACTTACTTTATCTTGCATCTCCTTCATCTTTTCTGGTTCTTGGGACATTGGTGTCTTAGCTTCATGTTTTATTTTGTTCGTCCTTTTGAAGATAGTCAGAGAAGAAGTTTGGTCTAGGAGATCTGCTTTGCTGTTAAATGAAGATTTATTTTGTGCAGTATTCGAATCCTCATAACTGCTTGAGGGGTTGTCGAGTTCACTTTTTTGTTGTTGGGCGGGGCTTTCCCCCTGCTTGTCTTGAGAGTTGTTTCTTTCTTGCTCGATTTCTTGTGATTCAGAGTTTTCTCTAGAGTATGCTTCTTTGATGACAGTGTAGTGTTCTTTTTGTGCTCCTTCCCACCATGTAGATCTGTCGTGGTTTTTTCTAGCAAAATTTTTCTCGGAGGCTTTTGGGCAATTTTTGGCTAGATGGCATGTCTCAAAGCAGGATCGACATTTGAAGAGGACACTTTCATAATCGAATTTCTGGTTCCACACATAGTCTTTACTTGTTAGATTTATTTCAGCTGGGATCTGATGCTGAAGTCCATTGCCACACAGATGCGTGCATAGATGGTTCTAACATATTCCACCATATATATATATATATATATATATATATATATATATATACTGAACTTTAATCTTGTAAACTGATTAAAAATAATTATTATTTTAAGTTTATTTCTACTTAGTTTATAAACGATTACCTATGAAATCTCTAAAGATTTCATATTCTAAAAATTCACATATAGGAAGATATAGCAAAAATACTAAGGTTACATGTTTAACAAAATAAATTCATGTTAGATGAATACTTCATGAACACATAAGGAAGAAAATTATAATTATAATGAGAATTTCGAGGATGACAATAACCAAAAGATTATTTCCTATCGAAATAAAGGTGAAAACATGGTGAGCTATTCCCCTTATCACAATTATGAGCCTTCTGGTCCATTAAAAAAAAAAAATGAACAAAGAATTTTGTAAAAAATGTATTTTTCCTCATCTTATGAGAAAGATGATGATTTAGTGGTAGAAGTCTTCTTCTTTTTTTCACATTCGAAAATGTAAGTGGTATATAATTACTTTCTATTTTGAAGGGATCCCATTTATGATACTAATGATGAAGTTGAAGATGTGATTCATTTAATTAAACATAACTAAGAGGTTTGGTTAGAAATTTTTGATGAAAAGATTTGTCTTTCTCTTTATGAAATGATTAGCTATGAATTTGAAATAGCATTTTTTTTGTGAATCTATATTTTCTATTAATTCATGGCATTGGTACATTGTGATGGGCTTTTAACAAAAAAAAAAAACCAGCTTCATTCCTACCGGACTTATTGGCCAAAAGATAATAGCAAAAAACCATATTCAACATCAAATATAAACTAGCAGACCACATATAGATAGATCAATAAAACCAGAAAGTACCAAGTACAAACAAACAACTAATTTTCATCCCTGATCTACGAGGTTAGCTAGGCTTCGATCATCTAGGTTGTTTCTTGGTGGCAGATGAGCATGAAAAGCCTCGTGCACATGTCCCTCGTCGATGTTCCATTTTTCCTTCCAAGTGGTCTAACAACTCGATAATTCATTTCTCATCATGATGCAAGGCAACTAGGTGATCCATCATATGCCATTAATTGTGTTGAAGATCATTCATAAATCCGATGATTTCATTCTAGTCGTCATGGCAGTATTGAATAATCTGTTCCAACAACTCAATAACTCTATTTTTCTTGGGGAGTCGACAACTTATTGGTCTAAGTCCTCTCCTAAATCCCTCAGCTTTGTGATGTGCTCTTCTATGGGTTCCCTTGGTCCACCACCTCAGCATGCACAACCTCATTACCGTTGCATGGTTTCCAAGGTGGCACTATTTCTATACCCAAGTTGCATCTAACACCCCTTGTTCTAGTTCTCCCAATTAATCCACCCCTAGCGGGCGAGCCCTTCCTTGAATGCTTTTCCAACTCTAAAGCGGTCACCACCCACACCCAACTTGGAGAGACTGCTAGTCCCTAAGGAATTGAAGTGTTCCAAAGAGAAAAAAAGACGCCAATATATGCAAATCCAAGTCATCCCAAAATTCGTTAAGAGATAACCTTGCCTAGGTGAAAGGGCACAATTCCAAAACAAATCGGGGAACACAGTGAAAAATATAGCTACATGGCCAAGAACCACACCGTTGTAGAAATTTTCAATAATTTAACACATATTCAATGGAGATTATCCTGATCATGTACTATTGGGGAATACATACACAATACATAAGCTCTTCTACGTTGATCATCAATTTAGCAGCATCAATAAGAATAAAACATCAAGAGCATTCACACATTAACACAGTATGTATCCCGGGGAAAGTATGTATCACTCTATTGTAACTTGTCCATGGTCTCCGTGTACTTGTCATCCCACTAACCTTCCTGCAAGATCTTATCCTGTAACTCTGTCTTGTAAGAGCTCATAACTATTATATGATTTACATGTACCTTCCTGCTAAGAGCATCTGCAACCCAGTTCTCCTTTCCTTTGATGTATCTAATCTCAAAGTCAAACTCACTGAGGGTGGCCAACCATCTAGCTTGCCTGGAATTTATATTCAGCTGGTCAAACAAATACCTTAACCTAACCGAGTAGTATGTGGAAGTCTCAGACCTAGTTTTATTTTGCGTGTGTCAATAAGAGCTCTTTTCCTCTTGTATTTGATGGGTAAATGTACTTGTTATTATGTGGTTTATATGGTTTCTATATGCTTTTTATTTATGTTGGTTATATGCTAGTTATTAGTATGTTTTATATAGTGATGATATATGGCTCTCATCATATATTGATTAGTATATGAATGAACAATTAATATATGACCTAATATTTGATAATGTGGCTATTGTGATAAGGCATCAATGCTTCTTAGAGATTCTCACATAAGTATGAGACCCTTATGCTTAGATATGTTGTTGATACCTATAGAATGCATAATTGTGACATGTTTGATGAAATGCCTATCATGGCTAGTAGGGGTCCACTCAAGTCATTGATCAAATGTTTTCATTAGTACCTTTGCTTTAGTGTTATTTATCATTTATGGAATTCTCATAGAGTTCTAGGCAGTCGTCTGAGTCCTAGACCTAGAAAAGTGGCTAAGAATATGGGGTCTCTAGCATAGAACTACTGGAAAAAGTCGACAATCACTGGGAGGCCTTGTTTTTGGAGCGACTAGGGTGGTAGGTTAGTGAAAAGGCAAGTTGCCTCATTTGTTAAGCACATGGAAGGGTTGGTTGGCTCATGAAAGTTATATAGCATGTATAGAAGGTCAGTTTAGTTTAGTTCCATCAGTTCCACTTCCCTAACTATAGATGGGGAGTTGAATCACATCATAGTGGCCTCTCATCACATGTTTACCCGGTGGACCAGTTAGCTTGGAAAAATGTGGGAGTAGGTGGTTACACTCCACCATAGCTGAGGAACTCGAATTCTCTTCATGCACTACTTATTTTAGGATTATTGATCAGTTAACTGGATAATCATTGAGTTAGACTATTGTCCCATTGCACAACTGACCTTCCACTAGTTCTATTAACAATTAGAACTAGTTTAACTGAACACAAATAGATAACACTAAACTATATTACTAAAATTTAGCAATCACATGCTTAACTGAACTACAAGCCCTCTAACTCGAATTTATTGAGTATATTGAGTTACAAGAGCCATGACACACGAGTTAATTGCATGCAAGTTGTTTGTTGATGTGGAAATTCAAATTTTTCTAATTTGACCTAGGCTAAGTCAAATTGAGCCTTTCCTACTTCACTTCTCAATAGTAAATCATATCTTAATCAGTGACTTGAAAATAGGGCATAAAAAATGATGGGAAACGTGTCCCATTATCTCACCTACCCTATGAGATTCAAGGATTTGGTTGAGAGAAGCACAATAACTTCTCTTCCATCAATAATGCAATTTAGCACATTCATTGGGAGCACAACCAAAACCAACAATATCTAGTCATTTATCATTTACTTAGCATATATGAAAACATAAAAAGTATGAGCATAATGAAGGATTATACTAGTCAATAAGTCAATAACATCCATACATGTTCATGGGCCCATACTAAACGTTTGTATTCATACAACATTCAAATCAAGGATTAACACAAAGTTGCATTAACTTATCTGAGTATGTTAAGATGGTTGGAAAATGAAGGAGGGACTTCCAATCTCCACCCAACCATAGTTCAACTACATTGCAATATTCTTACAACTGACCACCCTTGAGACATATCCAAACTTTGAGGGATACATGCTTAAGGATACTTCACACCAAGGCTTGGTAAACACTCAAGAGATGGAATCCATCACCCAAGTGGTTTCGCAATTGCCCTTTAGCAGTAAGAACCACAATGACTCACTTACTCCGTTGATTTTCATCATAGGGCTTGACCCAAAGTCCAGGTGGAGTATTTCTTTGTCCAGGAGGTTGAATCCACTATCCAAGTGATCGTTGTCTTGTCTTTTCATAACAAGCACCATAGGGGCCTGCATTCCATTGTCCAGGTGGTTAACAACTCTCTAGAAAGCACCATAGTGACTCAAATTACCTTGTCCAAGTGGCTAAAAATTATATAGAAAGCACCATGGTTATTCGATCATCCAATGAGCATCCCATTGACCATTCAAGATTAAATAAACAAAGCGCAATGGCATCAAGAGAAAAAACATAGGGGATAACAACCCAATTTTCTAAGTACAAGCTCAGTCACAATATCCAGCTCTGCTCAGTTCACTCCCAGCTCAATATCCTCTAGGGAATTTTCTCCTACAACCAATTGTTTCTCATTGTTGTGTACTAAGTTTTTCACTATTTCCCTCCCACTTCTTCCCCCATCTCCTTTTGTTTTCTTTCCCACGAGTTCCCTTATTTATTCCTGAGGCCTTGGTTCCCCAACCTTGATCCATGATGGGAAGTAGGAATGAGCGTCGGCCTCTACCCATTACCCCATCTCATCTCTTCAATTTTTGTGAGCATCGATGGTTGAGTGGTCAATCAAGGAGTTGGGAATTTAATGCAACTGGGTATGGGCTACAAAAAAACAAGGCCACTGACCATGGGCTTGCTCACGGCACAAAATGAGCCCTACCCCTCAGACTATGGATCTATTTGTTTGTGTGTTCATGCCTGTCATTAAGTTTACATTCATTCTTCAAGTGTTCGCATAGTTTTGCTTCATCCAGTTTTGGCTCCCAAGCTAGCAATACAATGTTATATTTACAAGCATAGGGGGTGCAATAAAAATGACTATGACATTAGCCTCTACTACTCACGGAAAATGGGCCAGCCACATGGGCACTATGAAAAAGGCTCTAGAAGGATTACATGTATAACTCTAATTGAAGGTTGGAGTCAAACTATACCCCTAGTTGGCTATAAAAAGTACAATAAGAGTTTATTGTAAATATTAAGTATTTATATATTTATTGATTAAATTAAATAGAAGTTCTAATATAATGATTAAGAATATGAATTAACACAATTTTAATTTTTAATGTGATATGCATATTATTAATTAAAATAAAAAAATTTATTGTTATCAATAAAAACAAAATTGCAATATAACAAATGTTGTAAGCCAAATTTTAAAGTATTTTTTCTTCTTCTTCTCTTTTTGGTATCCCAGAGGAACCCAACAACCTACTAACTACTAGTAAACCTGTGGAGTCTATGGCCCTTCCTCCTCTCCATAAGCTAGGTCACAATGTAAACCTGTGGAGTCTATGGCCCTTCCTCCTCTCCATAAGCTAGGTCACAATTGGGGGGATTTGAGCCTTATATACTAGTAAACCTTTGGGGTCTCTAACCAATTGAGCTTCTTTTCTTCTTTTTAATGTAATTATTTTATTATTATTATTATTTAAACCTAACTTAATTTACCTTGACAACATTTCCCCACACTGAATTGTAAAACATCTTTGAGACAAAAAAAAAAAAAAAAAAAAAACAAGAAGTAATAAAAGAATTGCTTGTAATTTTAAATATAAAATTGTGATTCTAAAATATCACAGTTAAAAGTATGAATCATCATTATTTTAGTTTTTTAATGCAACATGTAGATTATATATATTTTGGAGGACTACATCTTCATCATGTCCAATACATCACCCTGATCAGGCTAGGGAATTGAATTGAATTGAATTGAACCAGTGACTTAACATCAAGGAGTGTTTGAACTAAATTGAACAGAATTGAACCGGTGACTTAACATCAAAGAGTGCCTTAACAAAGCACCCAATCACTGTCTATCCAAGGACCAAGACCCCTCGACATTGTTTTTTCTATTTTTTAATATAATCTATACTAACATTATCTTATATGACAACACCTTCCTCATTAAACTTAAAAAAAAATATAATTAAAATTTTAGTTTACTTAAATTGTATTAATTATTAATATTCTTTTATAATTAACATACTAACATTATCTTATATGACAACAACTTCTTCATTAAACTTTAAAAAAAAAAAAAAAAAATTAAAATTTATTTAAATTATATTAATTATTAATATTCTTTTATAATTGACAATTAAACTACCTATAATCTAAATATTTAAAAATAATAATAAAATTCAAAAAATATATCTATTCCATTAATTAAAATAAAATATGATAGAGACAATAGAAAAACAATATCGATTATTCATGTTGTTGTAAAATTTTGGTAAACTATATATATGGTTTGTTATACAATAGATAAACAATATCGATTATTCATGTTGTTGTAAAATTTTGGTAAACTATATATATTGTTTCTAATACAATAGACAATTTATCTGAATCCTATAACAACATCAAGTTAATCACTGCATATTTTCATGCTAAAATATATTATTCAATCAAAATGCAATACTTTTCTATAAATAATTGAAAAATAATTTTGATATTTAAATATGATTTTTATATTCCAATATTTTAAAAATTGAAAAATCAATCTAAAGAATTAAAACTCAAATTTTATACACTTTATTATCAAAAACGAGTTTAATAAACTTTAATAAAATAGTTAAAAAAAACTTTTGTATTATTTCATTGAATAAGTATTATATTAATTAAAAAATAATTTAAGGAAAAAAATACCAAAAACATTTTAAAAGAATAATTATATTATTTTACATCATCCCAAGAGTAGGGTAATTGGTGATTGAAGTAATGTGAAATGTGTGAAAAATGAGATTTATGAAAAGGAAGATAGGCCGTAGACCCCATAGAATTTACTAATAACTACATGTTAAACATATTAAATTGGAATATATATATATATATATATATATATATATATATATATATATATATATATATATATATATATATATATATATATATATATATATATATATATATAAACATTGAACAGATGTTCGCAAACATACAATTTCACATCTAGCAATCATCATCAAAATGAAAACAATAGCACAACCTTCAAAATGAATGAACATCCAACAATTTCTTCATTAACAAATGAAATTGATGTCTAATATATCAAAGCCAAGCCTCTTCCTCTTTGCCAAAATATCCCACAAGAGAGTAAAAGCAACTCCAAGAAAGAGAATTACACTGACAGATTTACATGGACTAACATATCCATTTTACCTACAAACTACTAACTACTAGTATGGCCCATCCTCCTCTTCATAAACTAGGTCACAATTAGGGGATTTGACCATTTTTGGGATCTCTAACCAATTGAACTGCTTTTCCTCTTTTTAATGTAAGTATTTTTTTATTATTATTTTTTAATGTTCTCTAACCCTAATTCTAGGTCACAATTGGGGAATTTGAGCATTATATACTAGTAAACCTTTGAGATCTTAACAAATTGAGTTGCTTTTCCTATTTTTAATGTAAGTATTTTTTTATTATTATTTTTTTAATGTTATGTAACCCTAATCTAATTTATGTTGACAACATTTCCCCATACTGAATTGTAAAACATCTTTGAAAAAACAAACAACAACAATTTAATAAAAGAATTGCTTGTAATTTTAAATATAAAATTGTGATTCTAAAATATCACATTTAAAAATATGAATCATCCTTATTTTAATTTTTTAATGCAACATGTAGATTATATATATTTGGGAGGACTACACCTTCATCATGTCCAATACACCACCTCTGGTAATTGAATGGAATTGAACTGGTGACTTGACATCAAAGAGTGTTTTAACAGAGCACCCAATCATCTATCCAAGACCTGGTGGACATTGTTTTTTCTATTTTTTAATAGAAATATTTTTTTAATATAATCTATACTAACATTATCTTACATGACAACACCTTCCTCATTAAATTAAAAAGAAAATGTAATTAAAATGTTAGTTTACTAAAATTATATTAAATTATTAATATTTTTTTATGATTAACCATTAAACTACCTAAAAACTAAATATTAAAAAAAATAATAAAATTCAAAAAATAAATCTATTCCAATAATTAAAATATATGATGAGAGAACATAAAAACAATATAGATTATTCATGTTGTTGTAAGCTTTTGGTAAACTATATATTGTGTTTGTTATATAATAAACAATTTATATGAAGTTATAAACTATGAAGGTGACAACAACATCAAATTAATGACTGCAAATTTTCATGCTAAAATATATTATTCAATCAAAACATAATATTTCTCAATTCTATAAATAATTGAAAAATAATTTTGATATCTAAATATGATTTTATATATTCTAGTATCATAAAAATTGAAAAATCAATCTAGAGAATTAAAACTCAAATTTTATACACTTTTACACTTTACTATTAAAAACTAGTTGAATAAACTTTAATAAAAATAGTTAAAAAAAATTATAAACTTTAATAAAAATAGTTAAAAAAAACAGTTTTTATTATTTCATTGAATAAGTATTATATAAATTAAAAAATAATTTAAAAAAACAAATACTAAAAACATCTTAAAAATACAAGGAGAAAAAAACTTTGAATAAAACCATTAATCCATTCTTAAATGCAGATCTCAAAATCAAATTATTTGGGCATGGAGTTTTTAGGGTTTTTACAATATAAAAATATTGAACAAATGTTCCTAAACATACAATTTCACATCCAATAATCATCATCAAAGTGTACCATGCAACAATCAATACAAAGAAAACAATAACACAGCCTTAAAAATGAATGAGCATCCAACAATTTCTTTATTAACAAATCAAATTAATATCTAATAGATTATAGCAAAGCCACTTCCTCTATCCCAAAATAGCCCACAAGAGAGTAAAAGCAACTCAAAGAAATAGAATTACACCTTTGCACCAACTTCAAGAAAGAGAATTACACCAACAGATCTACATATACTAACATATCCATTTTACCTAAAAAATAAATAGACTAACATATCCATTTGACCTAAAAAATAAAATAAAAGACGCAAGCATAAATATTTTGTTAACCCTTTTTCCTTTACCTGCAAAAAAAACAATGTTCTTAGCATTTACTAGGTATTTTTGTTCCATTGAAACTCCTATGTTCATAATCACACTTATTTACATTAAAATTTTACTTAAGAAGCCATTAGATGCCTCCCATTAAAATGTTATTAAGAAATTCCTTTGAAGAGGAGAGCTCCCACCCATTTAGATTTATTTTATTGTTTGAGAATGCCCAAGGCCACATCGAATCTCTTCTTTCACAACCCTTTTCTCTAAATATATAGAAAATGCCTCAAATTATGTGTCCTCAACCCCAAAAAGACCTTTGAAAAGATGAAATATCCCTCCAAAATATGTAAAATTTAATATTTGAATGGGGATAATGTCCACATGGTAGCCCTTCTAAGTTAGTGATCCTCATTAAGTGTGTACTCATCCATGATGCAAGTGTCATTTGGTGACCTTGGTCCACAAGAAAGCTCCTCGAAGTTAGCATTCCTTCCTTTTCTCCTATGCTCTACTTTGTGGTGCTAGAGGGCATCATGAAGCCACGAGTAGGCTCCTCAGAGGCTCCCAAGGTTGAGGACTCCTCTAGAATGTGTTTCTTGCTATATAAATGAGCCTTTAGGTCCTCTAAGACCCCCTTTAATGCTAGCATTTTTTATGAAAGACTCATTAAACAAGTGGCAAGTATAGAAAGAAGATGCAAGTCCACAAGGAAGCTCTCCAAGGTGAGGTCCCCTCCTCTATGCACATTTTGGTTTTATCTTGGGATACGTGCATCATGTGAGACTCATATCTTCCATAAGGTCCATGAAGGCACCAAATGTCACAACGCCTCACCAATGGTGCTTTCTAATGCTCATTCCATCTACCACCAACTAAGTGTTGACCTTCCACTATCTTGATGTAGCTATGAGTGAGGAATGCAAGCCTGCATGAGTTAAGATCAACCCAAAAAGTGTTCTCAAAGTCACTGCTCATAACTTCTAATTGTATCAACATCCTACAAGGTTCACATCTCCTTTGTATTGCATGCTAACCCTTTCAACCTTCTTAAAGTAGAAAAAGAGCCATAACCATACACTTTCAAGTCATAACAGGTAGGAAATGACTTATATGGTCCCTAAAGAGAAAACAATATTTACCTCAGATTCCATAGTGAACACAACACCAAAAGATAATAGTGACCCCCTACACTAGGCTCAAGGGAGCATATTTTACATACTAAAAATGAACCATATAGAATGATTACTCTCAACTTGAAGTTGGCCTAACGGATATCTTTGGGATAAAAATATCGTTATATAATTAGATAAGTTAAAGCACATTCAAGATATGACCAAGAGTTTCAAGGAACAAGAAGGCACTAAGGGAGAACCAAGCACCCTGAATGTCACACCAATATATCTACAAGATGGGGTGGAGAGATCTTATGTGAAGTGTGTGTGGGTAATAGTAATTAATCAAAAGAAAAAAGAAAGAGTTATTCTTTTCTATTTTATCATTATCATGACATAAAAAACAACTAACTTATCTTGCTCCTATAGATAAAGTAGCATACATCAATGTCAATTGGGTTTATCTTGGGTGGTTGGGTGGAATGATTGAGATCCTCCGCACCAACGAGTTCAATTTCTGCAAGCAGCATATAAGCATTGATGTAATGGCTTTGAGCCTTGTTGTTGAAAATGAATAGTCCCTTAAAACTGGAACTTATCACATGTAATATAAAGATATTTTGTGCACGCCACATGATGAACTTTGATGAAATAGCTTTGAGCCTTGTTGTTGAAAATGAATAGTCCCTTGAGGATGCCAACATATATATTCCTTACATAAAATATAAAGATATTTTCCACATGAAAAAAATAACATACATCCATGTCAACTCTAAACCTTAGATTTATGTTTATGTATCATTTTTAACCCTAGTAAAACTTATTAAATCTTCTAAATAAAATAACATAAAACATGTTAACCCCAAACCTTAGATCCATAATTATGTATTTTAACTCTAATAAGAAGTATTAAATCCAAAATAAACAGGATCGCTGCTAGTATTTTGTATTCCATATTCCAGGGAGCCTTTGAATAAGTTTATTGACCTGAAAGCAACCTCAGTGGAGCATTGAGTAAGTCTATTGACCTGAATGCAATGCAACTTAGATATGTAATCTCCTCAACAAACGAGCACTCAAAAATTGTCTATTACAGCCGAGGCGTGGAGGATTGGAGTGCAGGATAAGTAGTTGAAATATTTGTCCCTTATTCTTTATTAACAATCCATATTTAAGTGTAATAAAAGGAATTACTCTACTTGAGACCATGCACACAAGCAGCTGGGTAACTTGAAACTCCACTACGATAATAAAATTTAATCATCTATGTGTTGGTTCATCATCATGGATAACATGCGAATGAGGAACTTGTCCATTTATGGCAACTCGGTCTAACACAAACTGGAACCCCAGATCTCTCATCTATTACCATAGGAAGAACAATAGAATTAATGCCCACGGTGTTTAACAAATTCTTCTAGTCAAAACTTTGAACGCCTAAATTACAATTATGTTCACACTGATACAATTGTTATCGATGTCTGAAAATCATGTCCATTCTACATATAATACTGTGATTTAGGAAAACCTGCACCGTGAATACCATCAATTGTTCAAACAAGAAACCTCGAGAAAAAATTCCTCTGAAATACATTTGAATACTGTAAAATATATCTATCTTCCAATATCAATGTTTAATCAGCGGTTATAGAAGCGGGTATCTTTGAGCGGGGCTCCTATACAACCAGTCTTTGCATATCCTTGCCTGCGTGGAAGCTCTCCTCAATTCCAGTATCCTTTCCAAAAACTTTGTATACTGTGTCTCATAATATTCCTCTGGTAAGCTGAAGTCCATAATTTTAAGAGCAGGAGTGCTCTGAAGCAAGCAACCTACAACGGCGATTTCCCTTTCATCTAGTTCGACTAAATCTACCCCTAAAAATTGAAGATTAACCAGCAGAGAGCTTAAATCTGCTGGTACCTGATCTCTCACTAGCTCCTGCATTAAATTAGAAAAGGATATCAGTCAACTTTGCCCTAGATGATATTTTTCCAACAAACAAATACAAAGAGGAATTATCTAGCCCTTGCTGATGCACACCCACGATGCACATTAATACACATCACATAAATAACGAGCACAGCATTGGACTCCATATTGTCATCATACCATGGAAACCATTGGCATATGCATTGCTCATGTATAATGAGAATAAGAATTTGGAGAAATTAGCATAAAAATGAATTCCTTACCCGAATACACATGCCGCGAATCTCCAAACCCTCGAGATTGGGAAGCCTCTGGAGTAGCTTGTAGAAAGGAACCAACATCTCTTCTTCCCCTTTAACCAATGACCCAACGCCAATCTCAAGTTCCTTCAAAGTTTTGAAACTCCCCACTATCCCAAGAAATCTCTCTGCCGAGAAATCGTTTGGCTCCCCTTTACAAAACTCCATTGACAATTTGATCAAATTACTGCCAGGCTGCTGCATTTCAAGATGAGTTACATTATAGGAAAACTCATGAAGCAACACCCCGTTCACTCTTAGATCTTTTATCAAGTACGCTTTCATAGTTATAAGTTTGGGGCAATTGACAGTTAAAATCTCCATCCCATAATCCACATCTAAATGTATCACGTTGGGAGCAGAGATGACGGGTTTCCACAGCCCTTTGCATCTCTTTAACTTCAGATTTTGCAACAGTGGGCAAAGGGAAATAAAACAGGCTAAGGAGTCATCTGTGATTTCAATATTATGCAAGTTGCAAGTAATGAGATGGCTGAATCCAGAGAAATCGGTGGGGAGATGGGAGAGAATGTAGTTAGAAAGTGTGAGCTCCGTAAGAAAATTGCAGGAGAAGAGGGCGGGAGGCGGGATTTCACTTACAGGGGAATCACGCAAAGTGAGGCGTTGGACATTCTTCCGTGCTGCGTACTGCACCCATTTTGATATGCTTGGGCGGTTAAATCGCCACTGGCGATCAATGCCATATTGCCATTCGCTAATGTCGTTGGATAAATGAAATGCCTCCAGATCCGATGAATGCAAAAGTAGAATATTGGAGATTATATTCTCCACTTTTGCGATGGAGAGTGGATCAGGAGTGACAGGGCCCAACAGAAGATAGGGGGATAGAGTGATTTGGGAGATTTGGGTGTAAAGAAATCTCCATCTCATGGAGAGGATGGAGCATCGGATTGCCTCTTTTACTGGAATTCTGGAAAGGATAAGGCAGAGCAGATCTTCCGGTAGCAAGGAAATAATGTCTGAAGTAGGAGACATAATGATGCACTACAGGGAAATGGTGAGTATAATAAAAAAACACAGAGATGAGCGGATGCAAAATTGAATTATTCTATGTGAATTGGTACGCTCGTCGTGAACTGATATTGTATGTGAATCGATACCCTTTTATACACTCCTTGGTCTTTCAAAGAGTTGGCATTCCTATCAGGACTCTGCTAATGGTCGGGAGAAATTGTCAAGATGGGAGAGAATTTGGTCACATCTTATGCAAGAGGAGATCAGGCAGAATACCAGGGACGGATCTTCATCAAAGGCAGCTGATGAAGAAGATTGCGCTTTGGTTGCCAAAGCAAAGAAGGGGAAGGAGAAGGGTTCTCTTTCTGAATCCAGTTCTTCCAATGATGGGAAGAAGGTTGACTAATCGAAAGTGCAATGCTTTCGTTGCCATGAGGTGGGCCATTATGCTTCAAATTGTCCACGAAGGAAATCCAAGAAGGGATCCGGGAAGGATCTAAAGGTGAGGCACTTGCTTCACAGTTTGAGTTGGATTTCACACTCTTTGCATGCATGGTTTCATCCATGGTGGAAAGTGGTTGGTTTCTTGACAGTGGAGCTTCTTTCCACATGACCGGTGACAAGAGTTTGTTCAGTACTTTGGAGGAGAAAGATCTCCAGATACTCATAGCGATGGGTAATGATGAGAAGTATAGTGTCTCAGGTGTAGGCACAGTTATTTTTTAGAGGGAGCATGGAGCTCACCTTACCTTGACCGATGTCAAGTATGTACCAAGGTTGGAGAGAAACTTGGTGTCGATCACGATGCTGGAAGACAGAGGCTATGATGTAGCCTTTAGTAAGGGAAAGGTTTTCCTTAGACACATCATCACTAGACAGGTGAAGAAGATTGGTTCACGGGTCAAGAACCTGTATGCTCTTGAGATTCAAGATGCATGCAAAGCCTTAAGCAGCGAGGCAACTGATGGAGACTTGGTGGTTGAGAGGGATTGTATATTACCTCTCAACATGCAGAGCCAGAAGAAGTCTCAGACGATTGTGGAGGAGCAACGATTGCTGCAGTAGCTTCAGGAGGTTGTGGAGCAGCCATAACAAGGGAAGCTGAGAGGAGATCGAGTAGAGACATCTACTCATGCAGAGACCTCCAGTAGGGGGAAACTTCGAGCCAGGTGGGCTGAGGGATCACATGTAGCCATACTTCTAGGTAGGAGGTGGGGTGATATAGAGTGATTGTCCCAAGGAGGAGGGGCAGGATCCATGAGGTACCCAAACTCTTGGATGAGACCTTGCTACAGGAGCCCAGATGTAGAGTAGCAGGAATTGATTGATTGGGTAGAGATAGATGCGGATGGAGTGATAGAGAGAGCGACAGTGTAGGGAATCCCAGGACAACGCATAGCTAGCAAGCTGCAGCAATGCAAGAGGCACAAGTGTTTTGCATAGTGCTAGGTGGCACAGAGAAGTGTGCAATGGTGCGAGATGCATGGAGATGTTGCATTAGCGCAGATGTCAGAGAGGGAGCACTTGTCAGCAGCAGGTAGAGCTTCCGCATCAGAGTATGTTCCTAGCCCAACAGAGTGGTCAGTTGGGAGTGTTTTTGTTCCAAGTGTTGTTGGAGCAAGTGGACCGGGCAAATGTGTTGCATGCAGAACATTCCAAAGAGTTGCAAGATAGGGGTTGCAAATAATCCATATCTTGTTGAGAGGGAGTGTTGAAAATGCAACAAGATGATGGAGCTTAGTGAAAAGAAGCCGCCTTCACTAAGTGGGCTCGCAGGCTATTTTTGGCGCAAAGTCTATTTTTAGACTATGTCTATTTTTAGACATATGGATCATGGTCTATGACTTGCAGGATGCTATTTGTGGATGATTGGTCATGTTGGTAAAAATAGATGGACTTATATTTTTAGACATATGGGCGAAGTCTATTTTTAGACTACCAGGCTAAAAATAGAACAGTCGAATATTATTAGCTCTTCATAATATTTGGACTATAAACATTATCTTATCCTCTTAGAGCACTTCAGTTCGAGCTACAGATGTGGCACATGCAACTGCCAGAAGGAAATATGCTTTTCTTATGGGTCAGTTGAGCTATTGCATGATGGACTTCAGTTAGAACTCAAGTGATTAAGTTTGGTGGAGTTGATTGAGGAGTTGATGGAGTTGTGTTCAGTTTGACTTGGTTGAACAAGTTGTATTTAGTCTAACTGCAGAATACACTAGTGATGAGTGATGTGAATTAATTGTTAATTAATTCACTGATTATTAACTCATAAATCAACTAAATAATAAATCAGTTAACTCAGTGCATGGACAGTTCAGTGGAGACTAGTGTTAGAGGTGAGTGAAAGGACAAGACAACTGTCAGTTGTGACTATAGTTATGCATGAGATTTGCACAATCAATGGATTGGGTATTGCCAATGAGAATTGCATGGTTCAGCCAAGGGAAATACGAGTTTGGATTAGCCATTCTCATCCATTCTCATGCAGGATTGCGCAGTGGAGGCAGGCAAGCAGCGAAGGAGATTTGAACCTGTGATTGATTTAGATCTGAGCTAGTTTGTGTGTAACAGGTGGAGATAGTACTGAGTACATGTGAGGAGTATTGTACTATGTATTGTTACATGTTCTCAATAAATATAATATATAGATAGTTGGGGGTTTTCAACTGTATTATTTCCCCGTGATATACTATGTTGATATGTGTGATTGATGCTTCAATGTGCACATGCGATTGTTTATGAATACTGCAAATTGATGATCAATGGTAGAGGAGGTTATGTATTATGCATGCATTCCGTAAATAGTGTATAATTAGGATAACCTCTGTGAATAAGTGTCATATTATTCAAAATTTCTACAGGGAGCAACTAAGGGTTCCCTAGGCCAGATCATGAAGAGAATGAAAGAGTTCAACTGGGATGGGAGAGCAATTAAGGGTTTTCAAATCCGGGTATCAGAGGAAAACATATAAATGACTAACTGTGAAAAACAGAGTGTACTTAAGCAAATTTTGAGTGATATTTCCAGTTAATTCATTTAAATTTAGAAAACAATTTAGTTTATGAAACACATAAAAAGGTAACAAAATCATACAAAGAAGATACTTCACTACAATAGCTAATATTATGAATCCTCAAGTGCAATCTTTTTATTACTTGCTCCAGTCTGTTGACTTGAAAAGTGGTACAATCACCCTTAGGTTTAAGATCAAAATAACTCTACAAATATATACCAATCCACCCTCAAAACTTAGAATTATGAAGTATTTATACAAAAAAAAATACAAAATATCTCAAACTACATTGAGAACTAATCTAGGAAAAGGAAATATCTTCATGCAAGAACATAGAGACAGCTACTGAATTGTTGTTTGTTGTCCCTATTATTTAGGTTCTGCTATCTTTTAGTCTTTGATCTTTTTCCCTTTAAATTGCTTGGATGTTTGGTCTTCATGCTGGATGTCATATTTACTTACGACCTTTCATCTCATACACTTTGACCTTGCTAACCTATCAATATCCTTTTACTGTGCTCTTTTACTTTTTATTGTACATTTATATTTTTACTATGTATTTCCTACAGTAAATCATTGACTTTTTCCCATGTATCAGCATCTGGTAATAGGATATTGAGCATTTTTTGGTATATCTCATCTGCCTCTGTATACTTGGAAAAAGTTGGCTTATTGACAAAAAGGTGTTTTACCTCATGCTGGAGTGTTATGAAACCAGCTCACAAAAAGATAGAAAAGAGAGATCCACGCCTTAGAATTCAGCCTCTTCGAGGGGGCAACCTCCTTTACATTACATAAATGAACAATTCTTGGATGATACAAATGACAAAACCTCCTTTCTATATATAGGAGTCTAAGGAGTCACAATATAATCCAGCCGACCTAACAATAATAATATAAAGCCACAAAAATAACAATAGAGGGATTCTATGGGGCACAGAAATAACAATATGGGGGTAATAGGGGCACAACAATATAAATAGGGGGTATAACTACAATAGTAATGGGGTAATCACTAGTATTATAGGGACCCAACATGCCCCTCTCCTTCAAAAAAGTGTTGTCCTCAACGCTTGAGCAGTTCTGGATACTTCTGCATAAAATTCTCATCCTCCCATGTGGAATCTTCTGCGGATAAGTTCTTCCACTTGATAAGATACTCTGAAATTGATCGATTTCGTAGCTGTCGAGTTCTTGTTTCTGTGATTGCTTCCGGTTCCAATATAATTTTTCCTTCCTCGTCAAGTTCTGGCAATATTGTTTGAATTGAGAGCTTGTCACCTATAACCTTCTTTAAACATGAAACATGGAAAATTGGGTGCAATCGAGAAGCTGTAGGAAGCTCCAATTTGTATGCCATAGTACCAATCTTTTCCAACACCTTGTACGGACCATAATACTTTGGTGATAATTTATTATCCTTCTTAGCTTGCTTTAGGGACATTTTCTTATATGGTTGTAGCCGTAGGAATACCCAATCACCTACATCAAAACTTCTTTCACTGCGATGTTGATCTGCCTGTTGTTTCATTCTATTTTGTGCCAACACGAGGTTATCTTTTAAGAGTTGGAGGACTTGTTGTTGATGTTCGATGTGATGTTCCACTGCTTGAACCTTAGAATTTTCTCTTAAATATGATGTGATGGATGGTGGTTGATACCCATAAAGTGCCATAAATGGGGTCATTTTTGTTGCTGTATGGAAGGAAGTGTTATACCACCATTCAGCCAGAGGCAACCATTTGACCCATTGTGTCTGTTTATCAGATACAAAGCAACGAAGATATCCTTCCAAACATTTGTTTACTATCTCAGTTTGCCCATCAGATTGAGGATGATAAGATGAGCTATGAGCTAACTGAGTACCAAGACAAGAAAATAATTCTGTCCAAAAATTTCCAGTGAAAATGGGATCTCTGTCACTTACAATAATCTTTGGGTTTCCATGTAGCTTTTGAACTGTTTCCATAAATGCAGTAGAGACTGTACTAGATTTAAATGGATGTGATAATGCACAAAAGTGTGCATACTTGGTAAGTCTGTCAGCTACCACCATGATGACACTCTTTCCCTCAGACTTGGGTAAACCTGTGATAAAATCCATTGAAACCTCCTCCCAACGTTGGCTTGGAATGGATAAAGGTTGTAATAGACCCGGTGTCTTAATTGTTTCAACTTTATTTTGCTGGCAAACCAAACATTCCGCCACAAACTTTTGAATATCTGATTTAAGCCATCCCAAAAAAATTCCTTCTTAACCCTGTGGTAAGTTTTTAAAAATCCTGAGTGCCCTCCTAAGGGAGAAGTGTGCAATTCCATAAGAATCTTTTGTTTTAGCTGGGAATTCTTACAGAGGTATAAGCGATCTTTGTACCATAACGAATCATTTTGCCAGCTAAATGTATCAGAAGTACTGGAATCTTGTTGTAGCTTTTGAATAAGTGCCCACACTTCTTCGTCATTCTTCCATTCCTCCCTTGCTTCGTTTATCCAATCTGGTTGGATAATAGAAATGGCACACAAAAATGCTTCCACATCCTCATCCTTTCTTGAGAGTGCATCTGCCACCACATTTTGCTTCCCTTTTTTGTAGATGATTTCAAAGTCATAACCCAACATCTTTGTGACCCACTTTTGTTGCTCTTCAGAGGATAATCTTTGTTCTAAAAAGTATTTAAGGCTATCATGATCCGTTTTTACCTTGAAGTGTCTTCCCATTAGGTAGGGTCGCCATTTCTTAAGTGCATGGAGTATTGCCAACATTTCCTTCTCATAAATAGCTTTGCTTAAAAACTTTCCCTTGATTGGACGACTTTCAAAAGCAATGGGTCTTTCATCTTGCATTAGAACAACACCAATTCCATTTCCTGAAGCATCACATTCCACAATAAAGGTTTTTGTGAAGTCTGGCGTAGCTAAGACTGGTGCTTGGCACATTGCCTCTTTAAGATGTTCAAAGGCCTTTGTTGCTTCCGAAGTCCATGAAAATGAATCTTTCTTCAATAATGTTGTTAGAGGTGCTGCTATTCTCCCATAATTCTTAACAAACTTGCGATAATACCCTGTCAACCCAAGAAATCCTCGCAGATGCTTTATGGATGTGGGGATTTTCCATTCCTTAATGGCTTTAATTTTGCTAGGGTCTACCTTAACTCCTTCATGAGATACAATATGACCCAAATATTCCACCTCCTGGACTCCAAAGAAACATTTGGATCTTTTTGCATATAATTGTTTCTCCTCCAATAGTTGTAACACCCTGTCAACATGTTCAACATGATCCTTCCAAGACTTGCTGTAGATTAGTATATCATCAAAAAATACTAACACAAATTTTCTAAGGAATGGTTTGAAAATTGAATTCATCAAACCTTGAAATGTTGAAGGTGCATTGGTAAGGCCAAAAGGCATGACCAAAAATTCATAATGACCCTCATGAGTTCTAAATGCCGTTTTCGGAATGTCTTCAATCTTCATTCTGATTTGATGATATCCCGAACGAAGATCCAACTTGGTGAAGTAAATTGATCCATGCAATTCATCCAGTAATTCATCAATAACAGGAATGGGGAACTTATCTTTAATAGTGAGCTTGTTGAGCTCCCTATAATCTGGACACATGCGCCATGATCCATCCTTCTTGTGCACCAATACTACTGGAGCTGAGAAAGAACTTTGACTCGGTTGAATTATACCAGCCTCTAGCATTTCTGCAACCATACGTTCAATTTCACTTTTTTGGACATATGGATATCTGTACGGCCTGATGTTTGGAGGAACACTTCCTGGAATCAGATGAATAGCATGATCATGATCACGCATAGGTGGGAGACCTTTGGGAGTCTCAAATACCTTGGAATGATTGTCCAAGACTTTTTGGAGATCTGGAGAAATAGATGATTCCAATGTGGAAACATCTAGCGAACATAATTGTGCAATTACACCTCTTTGCTCCTTTTTTAGAAGCTTTGTCATGCCATTAGAGCTGATTATCTTTCCTGGTTTCCCTGCAATACCCCTTAATTCAACTTCCTTTCCTTCCACAGAAAATTTCATGAAAATTTCTTGAAAATTAAAAGCTATTGTACCCAAGGATTGTAGCCATTGGACTCCTAGTACAACATCAGCACCTCCCATTGGAATGGAAAGCATTGGGCTAGTCAATACATATTCTCCCATGGATAGCTTGATATTATGGCACTTTCCAGAACAATTTATTGTTCCTCCATTTGCAATCATCACTTGACACTCTGGTGCTGGATATAGGAAGCAATTCAATTCTTTTGCTACCCTACAATGAATAAAATTGTGGGTGCTTCCTGAATCAATCAACACTATTACCTTTTTCTTCTTGATTTGTCCTTCTATCTTGATGGTTTGAGGAGTGGTAATTCCTGCCAATGCATTACAAGATATGGTCGGATTTATTTGTTCTTCATCTAGGCTTTGTTCATGGAATATATCCTCTTCTTTTGACCTTTCTTGCTCCTTTTCTTCTTCCTCTTCACAATCTATGTAGAATAATCTCTTCTCAGCACACTTATGACCTTTTGTGTATTTGCTATCACAATTGTAACAAAGCCCTTTTTCTCTTTTTTCTTCCAATTGTTGTGGTGTCAACCTTGTAGGTTGTGGAAGACTATGGGCAACAACAATTCTGTCTTTATAGTTGTGAATGGTATGCTTCCTAGTTGCCATAATTTTGCTTTCCATTTTTCTTGCTAACCTGAATGCCTTCTCTAATGAATCAGGTTCCCAAAGGCGCACATCATGTTGGATATTATCCTTTAAAGACTCTATGAACACATCAATCCTATGCTCCTCTGGAATATCTTTTACCCTTATGTTCAATTTTTGGAACTCCTCAATGTGCTCCATTATTGAACCCTTTTGTTTGAGACTTATCAATTGGCTAAAAAAAGTGTTGCTTTTTGTATCCTCATAATGCGCTATCAATTCTTCCGTAAAAATTGCCCAAGTGATAAATTGTTTACGAGAACAAAGCCATTGATACCATACAAACTGATTTGGTTCCAAATATAAAGTTGCCATACGTACCTTTTGTGTGTTTTGCACATTATTGAGATCGAAGAATTGCTCCATCTGTAATATCCATGTGGCGGGATCCTTGCCATCAAACTTCCTCATATCGATTTTTGGAACATGGTGAGTCTTCGATCCAACATTAGAGTCTATGGAATCATGATTAACATTTCTTTTGTTCTCATCATGAGTTTCCTTTACTACCTTTTCACCATTAGTGACCCTTTCTTGTAGCAACTTCTTCAATTCTTCCATGTCTGTCTTCAAATCTATCTTCAAATTTGCCATCGAATCCTCCATCTTAGCTTCCATGCCCTTTATCTTAGATTCCATGCCATTTACCTTAGCTTCTGTTAGCTTTTGTGAGCGTGACATTTGTTGCACTTGTTCTTGTAATTTTGATATATCATGTAGCATTTCTTCCTCTTCTTCATGAGTCATGCTAGAGATTTTAGGTTCCTTACTAGGTGTTTGCATTTTCTTTCCTCGGGGCATCAGTTACCGATAATAATGCTTTACTATGCCCCTTGAATTCCATTAAACCAAGCTTACACAAAAATTAAAGAAAAAAAAAACTACACACCTTTTTTCACTTTATAGAAGCCTGATATTGAATCTGATGTATCTCGGTAATTTCGAATCATCCAATTCTGAAATTACTACCTGTAGTATCCTTCTGTGTCCTCTTTCCAATGCCACAAGTCTGAGCCAAATTGGATTCTCCAAGGAAGAGTTATGTGAAATCTCCCACAGTGACTTTCTTTTAGACTGGTTCAGTAGACTGAACTTGTACGACGTGCCACGAGTCCACGTTTCAACTTTTGAATCTGAAACACACATACAAGAAACTAAAGTCCGTCCTCTTTCTGTACCTTCTTACCAAATTTCAATCCAATCCCCAGAGAGAAAGTTATGACGATTTTCCCTAGGTCACCTGTTTTGAATGTAATTCAGGAGTCTGCAAAAAGACCAAATTCCTCAGATGATATCTCCGCAAATATCACGCAAAAAGCTCTGAAATTCGGACCCAAGGTTCAGCGCGATTTCTTCTCAAATGGGTTTTTTTTGTGACTTCTGAAACGTCACAGAAAAAAAGTTATAGCGCAAATGCCACGATGATCTGTTTCGAGCAGCGAAACCCTAGAATCCAAAGCTCTGTACCAAATGTTATGAAACCAGCTCACAAAAAGATAGAAAAGAGAGATCCACGCCACGCCTTAGAATTCAGCCTCTTCGAGGGGGCAAACTCCTTTACATTACATAAATTAACAATTCTTGGATGATACAAATGACAAAACCTCCTTTCTATATATAGGAGTCTAAGGAGTCACAATATAATCTAGCCGACCTAACAATAATAATATAAAGCCACAAAAATAACAATAGAGGGATTCTATGGGGCACAGAAATAACAATATGGGGGTAATAGGGGCACAACAATATAAATAGGGGGTATAACTACAATAGTAATGGGGTAATCACTAGTATTATAGGGACCCAACATGGAGGTAAACCAAGTTTTCAAAAGTTTGGTATAATACTTTGCCTGTTGGTATACCCTCATGGATGAAGTGTTTATCTGATCTTTGGCCACTTCCCTGATCTTCTTATTGTAATGTTCTTGTGTCATTAGCTTATCATTTATAACTAAGGGACTTGGTAATCCCTTTTGCCTCAAAAGTTCGAACTTAACCATGAACCTGTCAATGGCCAGTTGCATGGTTTGACACTTATCCTCCAAGTTCAACATAAAATTCCTCTTAGTGAGGACTCTTCTAATTTCCAAAATTGTACCTGTCCTATCATGTATCTCTAGTTCTTGCAGCTCATACTTGTTCTTGGAGTTGAGGAAGTGGATGATTCTTGCTGCCTCCTCTGGCATATCTCCAAGTTCTTCTTTGACTTTTTGAATGGCTTCTGTAGCCTGCTTTATCAAATCAATTTGTTCAAAAATGACCTGGATGGATGGCCAAATATCATTGACAGAGTCAATGATATTGGCCCACAATTGTTCCTTAGCGTGACTTAGAGGTTCATTTAGTGTTAGTTCTTTCTCCAGGATTTTGATTCTTTCAGTCACCCTTGTGGCCTTCTGCTGTTCTTCTCTGTGCATGATTTGGGCCAATTTGTAATCTATCTCTAGGTTAGTGACTATTTCCTTAAGTCTGTTCATCTTAGTGGTCTGAATGGAAATTTCTTCCATTGCTTTGACCAACCTATTTGCTTCACCACCTGTAGAGCCTGTTGTTTTCGATCCTGTTGTTGATGTAGTTGGTGTAGATTCTGGTAGTGTAGTGGCCATTGGAGTAGTGGGAGCTAAGGATGTTGCCAATGTAGAAGTTACAACAGTGGTAATGGCTAGAATGATAGTTGCAGGAGCATTATCCAGAATAGCTTGTTTGAGTTTCATCAAGCTATCCAGTTCTTTCTCCATCTCCTTCAACTGATCATTCAGTTGCAGCACTAGGTCCATCATCTCTTCATGATTGCTTTGACTTTCCAAGATCTCCTTTCTCTGTGGGTGTTGTGAATGAGGTATCTTAAGCTGTTTCTTGAGGGCTTCTATGTCCTCATTATTCTTCTTGATCAATTGTTTAGTGGCCTTAATATCACTTGGATTATGACCAAGTTCAATGACCAAGTCCTCCAATGATATTATCCTGTTATCTTTGGCCTATGAGGAGGCCTTCTCAAGTTTATATTGGGATGTCATATTATCCAATGAATCTTGCAGCTTATAGGTAGCCATGGCCTTTTCTGTGAGTGTGGAGTAAATCGTTTCTCCAGCCTGTTTATGGAACTCTATCTAATCAATGGGATGAACATCCCTGGCCAACACCTCAAAGTTAGTTTTCTTTTAGTTTGCTGAGGTATTTGGTTGTTGTATAGTGGGTTGCAAAAATGATACCTTCATCTTGCCTGCTTTGATGTCAAAGGCTGACATCAATCTGGTCTAGTTTGGTGGTGTAAGCTTGAGGTATTGGGAATATGTCTTTGCCTTCAACTTCTCATCCTCATCTTTATCTCTTTGAATCTGTCTTTGATATCCTTTTCCCTATTTTCTCTCTATCAGCTATGTGTTGGAGGTTGATGGTTGTTGTGTTTCACCTGATGTAGCTATTTTTTCACTTCACTATCCCATTGTATTAGTGTCATTCATTTCCTTTGATGCAATGTTCTCCTTGTGTTCAAAGACAGGATTCAGCTTGGGCCTCTTACTTGGCTCAAACAACTCATCAGTAGTCTCCATAGTAGAGGTAGATGCCTCCTCCCTATTCCTCTTAGGATTCTTCTCTTCATTGGTTGGGGTTTGAAGGACAGGAGGAATGTTCATTGGCTCCCCTTGTTCTGGAACCTGCAGGAAAGAGTTGTGATCAAATTGTCTTTCAATATCAATGAGTGTGTTCTCTACATCCACAACAGTGTTGTCCATATCAATCAAGGTGTTCTCCACCCACTCATCCTGGTTAGAAAACTGTTCAATGTCAGGTCTTGGGTGGTGGATGTATGCTCCCAACTTGACCCTGAGTCTAAGTTTAGTTATAACCCCCTGAGGGTCATACTTCCATATGAAGTTGTTTCTGAACTTCATCTTTTGTAGTAAACTGTCAGCCTCTGGTCCAGCCTCTCTATTGTTGCAAATGAATGGGCCCAATTGGTTTTTCACTTTGAACTGGGTTTTCTTCCTATAAGCTAGGAAGTGGACCTCATCAAAGTTGATGATTTGTCTGAAGTATTCAAGAGAAAATATCCTCATAGGGAGGTATTTGGGCAACTTATAGGGGGCTAATTGGCAGCCATAGATTCTGATCTCAGTGTGGTTCTGGTAGAGGTACCAGTCTCCCACCTTGTTGTTCTTTGCCAATTTTAGCACTCTCTTGATCTCTGGGTTGATTCTAGGCTGAGTCTTAGAAGTTAGCATGTTCATGACATGTTATACAAAGGATTCTATGAAGTCTTTGTAAGTGAATGTTGTGGAAACCTTGTGGATAAAGGGTGTCCAATAGATGACTGATCTCTACTTTCCCTTGGTATCCAGCTTCTGGATGCTCAAAGGGAACTTATCTATCTGGTAATACAAGAACATATGAAATAACACTAAAGAGTATTTGAAAACTCTTTTAGTGGGAAATCTAGTGAATTGTTCATGCATTATGTCTGCAATGAACTGAGCACAATCAAACATGATAACAGGAGTCCTGACTGGAGTAAAAATGACAAGAAGGCCAACATGACCTCATCCACATGCTCATTTGTGGTATAGCCAAGGATGCATGAGAGCATAGTTATTATGTGCCTGGCAGTCTCTGAGAAAATGGTGGCAGCATAGGGTGGGGTATCTGTAGGAGTATGGCAGTCTTCAATGATAAAATTCTAGAATATTTGATTGATTTTCACTTGGTCTAATGTGATGTATAAGTCTAATAGGTGTCCAATCGATAAAGGGGTTAGATTGGGGCTAGATTGGGGCTAGATTGGATTTGAAGCATCTGGTTGATTGACTCAAGTGTAATAGTGAATAAAAAATCTTAGTTTGGGGAAACAATAGCACTTTGGCTAGGGATATAACATGCATGACAAAATGTGTAATGCCTGGGAATGGTTGAACTTCTGGGAATATATACTTGGGAAAATTGGATTCCCAAACGTTGATGTCATCAACATGGTTTAGGAATCTATCTTTACTCCAACAGTGGAGCTTTAGAAGGTGGCCTAGAGTAGCAATGCCTTTTATTTGGAAATCCTTGTGTGCTAGGGCCAAATGGTCAAAGTCCAGGTGAGTGGTTGACACAGGTCTGGCATCCAAAGAGGTCTGGGCAACCATCTTGAGGATAAAATGTGGGAATTAGGCTTGTACAAATTGTATAACTGAAGCTTTGAATAGGTCTGTACAAAGATAGGGTATTGGCAGTTTGCAAGATAGGAGTTTGGGTATTTCTGGGGGGAAATATTCTCAATTTAGGGGAAATCAATTAAATTCAATTAATTATTTCTTGAATTCACTATATGTTTTTAAACTGAGAGGGTCGTTCTAGTTTTTTGTTAAAATACCTAGAAATGGTGGTATAGGCTGCAAACTGGTGTGAATGGTGGCTGTAGAGGGTATTGTGGCTTCAGTTGTGCACTGGAGGACTGAATTGGGCTTCCAGAGCATGTTTGGGAGGTAGTTGGCAGTCAAATCTAGTTTCATAGGCTCAGGGTGGTGCAGGAAAGCTTAGGAGGCTTTCATAGAGAAAATGAGCGAAAAAGGGTGAAAATGGGTGTCTTTCGCCTTTTAACTGGCAACGGTTAGAAATTGATGGGGAATTTCATAATGAATAGTGATGGTTTTGGGGTTACGCGGGGAGGTTGTTTCATTTCTCATCGCACTGCTTTTGGGAGTGGGGAGGTATTTTCCTAAGAGCATACGAGGAGATGCAACATAGCCAAAACGGGCCTGAGAAAACCCACGAATCTCACGTGCTCTCGGGTGGGTAAAGGTCGGGACGTTAATGAACGTGATATGGATGCACACCGTTAGATCTATGGGTGACAGATCTAACAACTATCGCGCAGTGAAGTTGCATGGTGAGAGTAGGGGCAGAGATTTGTGTTGCCGGGGGGAATTAATTACAGTAAACTATAATTAATTAATGAACCAACTAGGTTAGGCATATAATGAATGGGTTATATTGTAATGGGGGAGTTAATAAAGTAATGTGGGGGGAGGGGGATTTAAACTTAGGATAAGGATTTTTAGTGGGTTTTTAGGGAAATCAGTAAGGGGAAAATTATATTTTCAAAGGGGAATGTGTTTCACACTAGGGAAAAGGGGTTTTGGGTATGGGAATGAATTTTGGAAGGTAATTTTCTAGGGAAAAGTGTGAAACCATGGGGCAAGGGTGAAAATGAAGGGAAAAAGGGTATTTTAACTAGCAAGGATGGGATAAAGGGGAAATTAGTAAGTATGTAGTGGGTGATGAAATGAAGTGAGGGGAAGTTAGTGAAAACAATTTGTGACCATCCTTTCATTTTCATAACTTCTCCTACACACTAAAACATATGATTAAGAATGATAAATGTGCTTTTATTTCAATCAACTTTGTACTTCTGCAACCTTTCTTCTACTTACCCTTTACTTACCGTAACATTTTTTTTCTTCACTTTATTGGGTGCATTTAAGCTAGCATACCCTTATTTCCTTTTTATTTTAAAAAGTAAACTATCTAATTCTAACCTTATATCTTCCAATGGCTCAGATTAATCTTATGAGCACATTTTATTTCTCTACCTAACTACTGATCTGCCAAGATTAAACAGTTTGGCTATAAGTTTATTATCTATCTATAAACATGAAATTTTAAGCATGGAATAGACAAGATTAAATAGTTTTACTATTATGGGTTGTGGCATTTATGACAACCTGCACATAACCATTATTTTGTACAATAAAGTAAAAAGTAGTGGCACTTAGACTTGCACACTTTCATGTTCTGTTTTTTTTTGGGGTTAATATATTTTCACTTTTTGATCTTTTCTTATTCTTTTTGTCCTTTGATATTTATTTTAGGATGTACCCTCTTTATATTTTTTAATTTTTTAATATGGAAAACATTTGTAGAAATGCAAAGGTATGTACAATATTGGAAGACTAACTATATCCCATTCAGAATTATGGATCTTATTAATATAGGACCCTAACATAGCCTTCGAGACGAACCAAAACCTGTCGGGATCTTCATTTCTTATTCCCTTGAATACAAGCAGCTTTACGGAGTTTTCCATATTGAACAGTGGTGGAGGTGGCAGTGGTGTGGGCGATGGGGTAAGTGGTGGAGGTGAGGATGGAAGCGGTGTGGATGGATGGGATGAGGATGGAGGTGGTGTAGGTATTCGTGGGAACCCTTGTCTTATCAACTGAATAGCGCTTTGTGGGGAAGCCTGCGCTGCTTCTTCATCATCACTCAATGGAGGCTTAATCAGTGAGCTATACTTAGAAACTTTTCTTCCTCTATCCCTAAAATAACTTCACTTCTCGTAGCTCCAAACATCAAGATAACTACATGATCCGCTTTTCACACAAGAGCATCTTAATCCAAGTATTTAGTGATTTCAAATACTTACCTCGTGACCCTTTGAAGAAGCGGTTCTCTGCTTCACTATAGCTAACCGAAGTATCAACCATGAATTTTGCCACAAACCCTCCTATGATACGGTCGAGCCAGTGGTCGACAACATGCATGATCTTATCTTCAAAGGCTTCCAATATTCACACTAACTCTGGGGTCTAGACAATCGTATTGTCAAGCCTCCACCTTCCCTGACCATTTTCCAACTTCACAATCCACTCATATAATTCAACTGAGAAAGAATAGAAGAATATTTCATGAATTTTTGTGTACAAATATATGTCCAACCATTGTTCCTTTTTCAATCGCGGATTCCTATTTTCTTGGGCTGTGAATTCATGGATCTTCCTATCCAACTAGTCTTCAATCTCCTTCTTAGTTGGATTCCAATGATGCGACATCACACATCTCGTTATGCAGATCTTGGTCCTGACAACAGAACCATTTGTTGGCTTGATGGGCCCTAACCCAAGTTTAGCATTAGTCAACCAAGAAAATCCTTACACTACAGGACCTTTCGGCATCATGCCGTGAAGTGTAGACCAAAGTCTCACCCGAAGCAGTATGGGGGGATGTAGGAACCAAGTTTCCACACCCTGAGATGGTTGTGATGTCAATTTTATACCTTAAACCCTTCCTTCACATAGGTCGATAAGCCTTTAGGGCTTATCGATGTAGTTTCTCTTTCACCTCTTAGAACTTCTGTGAAGGTATACAATCATCCCTCGCGCAACCCTAACCAATGGCTCAACTACTTATGTGCATTTGTCATTGCATTATTGTATGGTTTCCTGAATTATCTTAAGTGTTTGGCAATTTTACCATGTAATTAATATTTTATTCACATAAAAATATATCCTTATTTACATTCATATAATAGATAGAAACATGTACATTCACGCATCAAATTAGCATTATAACATAAACCTAGAACTTAACATAACATAATCACATGTGATCCACAAAGGAAAAATAAACCGTAATTTCAGAATACTTCTCTTTATTGATGATTTAGATTTTCATTACAGAATCTATTTTCAATATAGAATTTATTGATGATTTAGATTGATGATGGTCTATGCACTCAGCTGCAAACTTCTACCCTAAGCCTCTGCGCACTTAGCTATAGAGCCTCTTCCTACACTACAACTCTCACTCTTAGCTTTTCACAAACTCCTCAAGCACTTAAACTTCTTTTCACTCCCTCAATTAGACTCCTCTAAGACCTTATTTTTATACAATCCCATGGTCTGCGGACCAAGAGCGGATCTCATCAAGATGACAAAACCTATCTAGACAAAGGGTGGAAAAATCTTTTCAACTCTTGATATCTTCGCGCTCCGCAACCACAAAATGCAGAGACTTTACATTTATTTCTACAAAATTCAGGTCTTATGCCCCAAAACTTAGGTTTTTAACCCCAAAATTGACCCCTAGGGGATCTGTTCCCGACACTAGTAACTTTGTGCATTGCATTGCTTCCATTGTCATCCCAAATACATGAAAACTTATCAAATTCAACAAGGTGGACCTCTGGATTCCCGTGAAGTCAATTTTGACTTTGACGGTCACACTCCCATCTTCTTTCATTATTGGTTCTGTGTAGACCTCACCTTTCATGGCCGGAAATTGGAAGGAGTCCGAGATATCATTTTCGACGATCACAACCCTATAATACTTACCGTAAATCAGCTCCCTCATCAAGATTCTCTCATCCAACCTAAGCTTTGGAATGAATACAATTGTCTTCGTCATCTCAAAGCGGCGATGATAAACAAAAAATACAGGGGTGTGGTATCTGATTTTAGAATAACAGAACTTAGAACCCAGCTGAAAACTAAGTGACTCTAACACCTTAGCTTCAGACTCTAAGTAATTTGTCATTTCCATGCAAATTAAGTAGACCAACCCGAAACAACATTTCTAACGAGGCTTTCTAATTAATTACTATGGTAACTTTCCCTATGCATACTCAATCATGTTAATCCTGCCATCACCTGAGCTGGACCTGACTCAGATGATGCATTACTGAAAATGGAATGGTGGTGTTGATGGGTAATTCTATTATCATGATGTAATACATTTCAAAATTGATTATATCTATAATTGGAAAATTTAACAGGAATCTAGGTTGACACCATAATTATTGTCTAATTATTATGGAAAGTACTCTAAACACGTGTGACTCCACCCGATCAAAAGTAGTTGTGGTGTGGTGGAAGAACATCGCAACGGGGAATGACTTATCGGGTTTTTTATTTGGAAATGTAAAGAATTGACTGACTAGAGAAAAAAAATAACTAACATGACTAGTGATGGCTAAACTAAATGACTCCTACCTACTCTTACCTACTCCTACTTATGGTCTCCTTTCAGATATCCAATCAATTCTGAGTAATGGTGTTTGATTTGTGGAAGGGTTTCAAGCATGGACCATTCACCCAACCTGGTACCAATAACTCATCCAGTTGTGAAAGCTTAACAACTCCTGATTCCCTCACTTCTGCAACAACAAACAACCTTAACCAATACATTTGCAGCTTTTAGAGGAACTTCAAGAATTTGTTGTCGTATAGAAGAACATGCCCTCTGACTCTGAATGATTTTGTTATGAAACCAGCTCAAGAAAAGATAGAAAAGATAGATCAACGCCTTAGGATTCAGCCTCTTCGAAGGGGCAACCTCCTTTACATTACATGAATGAACAATTCTTGGATGATACAAATGACAAAACCTCCTTTCTATATATAGGAGTCTAGGGAGTCACAATATAATCCAGCCGACCTAACAATAATAATATAAAGCCACAAAAATAACAATAGAGGGATTCTATGGGGCACAAAAATAACAATATGGGGGTAATAGGGGCACAACAATATAAATAAGGGGTATAACTACAATAGTAATGGGGTAATCACTAGTATTATAGGGACCCAACATGCCCCTCTCCTTCAAAAAAGTGTTGTCCTCAACGCTTGAGTAGTTCTGGATACTTCTGCATAAAATTCTCATCCTCCCATGTGGAATCTTCAGCGGATAAGTTCTTCCACTTGATAAGATACTCTGAAATTGATCGATTTCGTAGCTGTCGAGTTCTTGTTTCTGTGACTGCTTCCAGTTCCAATATAATTTTTCCTTCCTCGTCAAGTTCTGGCAATATTGTTTGAATTGGGAGCTTGTCACCTATAACCTTCTTTAAACATGAAACATGGAAAACTGGGTGCAATCGAGAAGCTGTAGGAAGCTCCAATTTGTATGCCATAGTACCAATCTTTTGCAACACCTTGTACGGACCATAATACTTTGGTGATAATTTATTATCCTTCTTAGCTTGCTTTAGGGACATTTTCTTATATGGTTGTAGCCGTAGGAATACCCAATCACCTACATCAAAACTTCTTTCACTGCGATGTTGATATGCCTGTTGTTTCATTCTATTTTGTGCCAACACGAGGTTATCCTTTAAGAGTTGGAGGACTTGTTGTTGATGTTCGATGTGATGTTCCACTGCCTGAACCTTAGAATTTTCTCTTAAATATGATGTGATGGATGGTGGTTGATACCCATAAAGTGCCATAAATGGGGTCATTTTTGTTGTTGTATGGAAGGAAATGTTATACCACCATTCAGCCAGAGGCAACCATTTGACCCATTGTGTCTGTTTATCAGATACAAAGCAACGAAGATATCCTTCCAAACATTTGTTTACTATCTCAGTTTGCCCATCAGATTGAGGATGATAAGATGAGCTATGAGCTAACTGAGTACCAAGACAGGAAAATAATTCTGTCCAAAAATTTCCAGTGAAAATGGGATCTCTGTCACTTACAATAATCTTTGGGCTTCCATGTAGCTTTTGAATTGTTTCCATAAATGCAGTAGAAACTGTACTGGCTTTAAATGGATGTGATAATGCACAAAAGTGTGCATACTTGGTAAGTCTGTCAACTACCACCATGATGACACTCTTTCCCTCAGACTTGGGTAAACCTGTGATAAAATCCATTGAAACCTCCTCCCAATGTTGGCTTGGAATGGATAAAGGTTGTAATAGACCTGGTGTCTTAATTGTTTCAACTTTATTTTGCTGGCAAACCAAACATTCCGCCACAAAATTTTGAATATCTGATTTAAGGCCATCTCAAAAAAATTCCTTCTTAACCCTGTGGTAAGTTTTTAAAAATCTTGAGTGCCCTCCTAAGGGAGAAGTGTGCAATTCCATAAGAATCTTTTGTTTTAGCTGGGAATTCTTACAGAGGTATAAGCGATCTTTGTACCATAACGAATCATTTTGCCAGCTAAATGTATCAGAAGTACTGGAATCTTGTTGTAGCTTTCGAATAAGTGCCCACACCTCTTCGTCATTCTTCCATTCCTCCCTTGCTTCGTTTATCCAATCTGGTTGGATAATAGAAATGGCACACAACAATGCTTCCACATCCTCATCCTTTCTTGAGAGTGCATCTGCCACCACATTTTGCTTCCCATCTGCCACCACATTTTGCTTCCCTTTTTTGTAGATGATTTCAAAGTCATAACCCAACATCTTTGTGACCCACTTTTGTTGCTCTTCAGAGGATAATCTTTGTTCTAAAAAGTATTTAAGGCTATCATGATCCGTTTTTACCTTGAAGTGTCTTCCCATTAGGTAGGGTCGCCATTTCTTAAGTGCATGGAGTATTGCCAACATTTCCTTCTCATAAATAGCTTTGCTTAAAAACTTTCCCTTGATTGGATGACTTTCGAAAGCAATGGGTCTTTCATCTTGCATTAGAACAGCACCAATTCCATTTCCTAAAGCATCACATTCCACAATAAAGGTTTTTGTGAAGTCCGGTGTAGCTAAGACCGGTGCTTGGCACATTGCCTCTTTAAGATGTTCAAAGGCCTTTGTTGCTTCCGGAGTCCATGAAAATGAATCTTTCTTCAATAATGTTGTTAGAGGTGCTGCTATTCTCCCATAATTCTTAACAAACTTGCGATAATACCCTGTCAACCCAAGAAATCCTCACAGATGCTTTATGGATGTGGGGATTTTCCATTCCTTAATGGCTTTAATTTTGCTAGGGTCTACCTTAACTACTTCATGAGATACAATATGACCCAAATATTCCACCTCCTGGACTCCAAAGAAACATTTGGATCTTTTTGCATATAATTGTTTCTCCTCCAATAGTTGTAGCACCCTGTCAACATGTTCAACATGATCCTTCCAAGACTTGCTGTAGATTAGTATATCATCAAAAAATACTAACACAAATTTTCTAAGGAATGGTTTGAAAATTGAATTCATCAAACTTTGAAATGTTGAAGGTGCATTGGTAAGGCCAAAAGGCATGACCAAAAATTCATAATGACCCTCATGAGTTCTAAATGCCGTTTTCAGAATGTCTTCAATCTTCATTCTGATTTGATGATATCCCGAACGAAGATCCAACTTGGTGAAGTAAATTGATCCATGCAATTCATCCAGTAATTCATCAATAACAGGAATGGGGAACTTATCTTTAATAGTGAGCTTGTTGAGCTCCCTATAATCCGGACACATGCGCCATGATCCATCCTTCTTGTGCACCAATACTACTGGAGCTGAGAAAGAACTTTGACTTGGTTGAATTATACCAGCCTCTAGCATTTCTGCAACCATACGTTCAATTTCACTTTTTTGGACATAGGGATATCTGTACGGCCTGATGTTTGGAGGAACACTTCCTGGAATCAGATGAATAGCATGATCATGATCACGCATAGGTGGGAGACCCTTGGGAGTCTCAAATACCTTGGAATGATTGTCCAGGACTTTTTGGAGATCTGGAGAAATAGATGATTCCAATGTGGAAACATCTAGCGAGCATAATTGTGCAATTACACCTCTTTGCTCCTTTTTTAGAAGCTTTGTCATACCATGAGAGCTGATTATCTTTCCTGGTTTCCCTGCAATACCCCTTAATTCAACTTCCTTTCCTTCCGTAGAAAATTTGATGAAAAGTTCTTGAAAATTAAAAGCTATTGTACCCAAGGATTGTAGCCATTGGACTCCTAGTACAACATCCGCACCTCCCATTGGAATGGAAAGCATTGGGCTAGTCAATACATATTCTCCCATGGATAGCTTGATATTATGGCACTTTCCAGAGCAATTTATTGTTCCTCCATTTGCAATCATCACTTGACACTCTGGTGGTGGATATAGGAAGCAATTCAATTCTTTTGCTACCCTACAATGAATAAAATTGTGGGTGCTTCCTGAATCAATCAACACTATTACCTTTTTCTTCTTGATTTGTCCTTCTATCTTGATGGTTTGAGGAGTGGTAATTCCCGCCAATGCATTACAAGATATGGTCAGATTTATTTGTTCCTCATCTAGGCTTTGTTCCTGGATTATATCTTCTTCTTTTGAGCTTTCTTGCTCCTTTTCTTCTTCCTCTTCACAATCTATGTAGAATAATTTCTTCTCAGCACACTTATGACCTTTAGTGTATTTGCTATCACAACTGTAACAAAGCCCTTTTGCTCTTTTTTCTTCCAATTGTTGTGGTGTCAACCTTATAAGTTGTGGAAGACTAGGGGCAACAACACTTCCATCTTTATAGTTGTGAGTGGTATGCTTCCTGGTTGCCATAATTTTGCTTTCCATTTTTCTTGCTAACCTGAATGCCTTCTCTAATGAATCAGGTTCCCAAAGGCGAACATCATGTTGGATATTATCCTTTAAAGACCCTATGAACACATCAATCCTATGCTCCTCTGGAATATCTTTTACCCTTATGTTCAATTTTTGGAACTCCTCAATGTGCTCCATTACTGAACCCTTTTGTTTGAGACTTATCAATTGGCTAAAAAAAGTGTTGCTTTTTGTATCTTCATAATGTGCTATCAATTCTTCCGTAAAAATTGCCCAAGTGATAAATTTTTTACGAGAGCAAAGCCATTGATACCATACAAACTGATTTGGTTCCAAATATACAGTTTCCATACGTACCTTTTGTGCGTTTTGCACATTATTGAGATCGAAGAATTGCTCCATCTGTAATATCCATGTGGCGGGATCCTTGCCATCAAACTTCCTCATATCGATTTTTGGAATATGGTGATTCTTCGATCCAACATTAGTGTCCATGGAATCATGATTAACATTTCTTTTGTTCTCATCATGAGTTTCCTTTACTACCTTTTCACCATTAGTGACCCTTTCTTGTAGCAACTTCTTCAATTCTTCCATGTCTGTCTTCAAATCTATCTTCAAATCTGCCATGTCTCTCTTCAAATCTGTCTTCGAATCATCCATCTTAGCTTCCATGCCCTTCATCTTAGATTCCACGCCATTTATCTTAGATTCCACGCCACTTATCTTAGCTTCTGTTAGCTTTTGTGAGCGTGACATTTGTTGCACTTGTTCTTGTAATTTTGATATATCATGTAGCATTTCTTCCTCTTCTTCATGAGTCATGCTAGAGCTTTCAGGTTCCTTACTAGGTGTTTGCATTTTCTTTCCTTGAGGCATCAGTTACCGATACTAATTCTTTACTATGCCCTTTGAATTTCGTTAAACCAAGCTTACACAAAAAATTTTAAAAAAAGCTACACACCTTTTTTCTCTTTATAGAAGCCTGATATTGAATCTGATGTATCTCTGTAATTTCGGATCATCCAATTCTGAAATTGATACCTGTAGTAGCCTTCTGCGTCCTCTTTCCAATGCCACAAGTCTGAGCCAAATTGGATTCTCCAAGGAAGAGTTATGTGAAATCTCCCACAGTGACTTGCTTTTAGACTGGTTCAGTAGAGCGAACTTGTACGACGTGCCACGAGTCACTGTTTCAACCTTTGAATTTGAAACACAGACTAAAGAAACTATAGTCTGTCCTCTTTCTGTAACTTCTTACGAAATTTCAATCCGATCCCCAGAGAGAAAGTTATGACAATTTTCCCCAGGTCACCTGTTTTGAATGTAATTCAGGAGTCTGCAAAAAGACCAACTTCCTTAGATCATATCTCCGCAAATATCGTGCAAAAAGCTCTGAAATTCAAATCCAAGGTTCAGTGCGATTTCTTCTCAAATGGGTTTTTTTTTGCGACTTCTGAAACATCACAAAAAAAAAAGTTATAGCGAAAATTCCACGATGACCTGTTTGGAGCAGCGAAACCCTAGAATCCAAAACTCTGATACCAAATGTTATGAAACCAGCTCAAGAAAAGATAGAAAAGATAGATCAACGCCTTAGAATTCAGCCTCTTCGAGGGGGCAACCTCCTTTACATTACATGAATGAACAATTCTTGGATGATACAAATGACAAAACCTCTTTTCTATATATAGGAGTCTAGGGAGTCACAATATAATCCAGTCGACCTAACAATAATAATATAAAGCCACAAAAATAACAATAGAGGGATTCTATGGGGCACAGAAATAACAATATGGGGGTAATAGGGGCACAACAATATAAATAAGGGGTATAACTACAATAGTAATGGGGTAATCACTAGTATTATAGGGACCCAACAAATTTCCTCTTAATATGCTTGTCATGCCATGTCTTCTTCCTTTGCTTTTTGACCATTTGATGGAAATTTTCCTAAATCCTTTCCTCATCGAGCTTCGATAGTTTGTCTAGCCTCTTATAAATTGATTCCCCCTCTATCATATGAGTGGCCTTGGCTATGAAAAGGCCAGTAATAGAAAATTCAACTGGTACCACAACTTCTCATCCATACACAAGTTGGAAAGGTGTATTCTTATGTAACCACTTAACAATTGTGTGGTATGCCCATAGATTCATTGGCATTCTATAGTACCAATCATCCTAGTTGGATGAGAATATCTTGGTCAAACCCTTCTCCAATATTTTCTTGAAGGCCTCTATGGTACTACTAGCCTTAGGGTGATATAGGCTACTTCTGTGGTGTTGTACCATGAATTTTTGAAGTAAGGAGGAAACTATTTCATTTATGGAGTGGGTCCCCTGATCACTGGTGAGATTCCTAGGGCACCCAAGTATTGATATGATATTCTCAAATATGAATATGGTGGAAGTATCTGCAATACAGTCCTTAATCGGTGCTTCTTCTACCATCTAGTGAGGTAATTTGTTATGTTTATTATATACTTGGAATGAGAATAACTCGTCGATGGATTGATAGGACCTATAAAGTCGACCTCCCATTTCTCAAATATTTGTAGTTCACGTACCGGTTACAATGGAAATTCATCGCAATGTGATGGACCTCCAACGCTTTGGAAAACATCATAGCCTCTATCATATTCTTTCACATATTTGAAAATCATCTACGACCATAGTCTTGCCTACAACACTTTCCTTGTGGTAGCCTTTCCCCCAACATGGCCACCCATAACTCCTGAATGAAATTCCCATAGTACATCGTGTCTCTCATGGTGAGGGATGCATTTGTACAACACATGATCAAGGCCCAATTTATACATTTGCCCCACAATCAATTGATAATCAGTAGCTCAGACGACCATATCTCTCCTTTGTGTGGCGGTATATTGGTTTGGGCATCTTCCTGTAGCTAAAAATACTACAATGTCTTCTAGGTAATATGGTACTGCTTCAATCTGGAATAGATCAACGTTTGGTAGATGATCATTTAGGGATCCTCCACTATCTCTTAATTCAACGTGAGAGGTGATCAAGTCCCACATTCAATTGAGCAGGCTTAACAATTACCTCAAAAGTAAATTCTAGGAATAACAATAGCCACTTGCGAATTATTCCTTCAAGCACAGACATTTTCACTAAATATTTCAAAGTAGAATGGTTAGTAAAAAACTTAAACATGCCTCCCAGCAAATAGTATCTGAATTTTTGAAGTGAATATTCCATCGCCAGTGCCTCTCGCTCACTTGTGGTATAGTTATTTTCTACGGTGGACAATTTTTTTCTAGAAAAACAAATTGGGTGGTTGAGGCTCCCCTCCCTCGACTATGCTGAAACAACACCTAGAGCAATGCTTGATGCATCAATGTGGACATGGAACTGTTTGTTCCAGTCAGGGTAGACCAGGATTGATGCACTTACTAGTTTTTCTTTCAGTATGTTGAGTGCAGCTTCACATTCTTCTGACCACATGAATCATTCAGCCTTCCTTAGAAGTTTCTCCATAGGTGCAGTAATCGAGGCATAGTTGCAAATAAATCTTTTGTATTACCTGGTATGTCCCAAGGTGGATCTAAGTTGTTTTACACTTGTGGGTGGGTTCATATTCACTCTCACAGCAACCTTAGCAATATCTACACATACTCCTTATTTGCACATTATGTGGCCCAAAAGTGTTCTAAAAGGGACTCCAAATATGCACTTCTTCAAATTCAGCAAGATCTGTAGCTATCTACATTGATCAAATATGATCCTGAGAAGACTGGAGTTTTTCTTCAACAGACTATAGACCGTCCAATCATCCATATAGACTTCTTGGAACCTATGGATGTAATCTCTAAAGGTGGAAATTAGAATTCTTGAGAACACTGCGGGTGAATTCTTAAGACCGAATGGCATAACATGATAGGCATAGGACCCCCATTCTATGGTAAATGTAATTTTATTCTTATTCTCCTCTATGATTATAACTTGGTGATAACCAGAGAATCCTTATGTAAAAGAGTAGGCTTCATTCCTCACTACATTATCTAGAACTTCATCACTGAATGGTGTAGGAAATGGGTCATGCACAAAAGCATTGTTCAAACTATGGTAGTCCACACATACCCATATCTCTATAACATATTTATTGTTTTGTATCACAATCAGACTCACCCATTCTACCTCATCCACCAGAAATATAAGCCCTATTGCTAACATCTTGTCTATCTATTTCTTCACTTTCTCTTTAACCCTCAGGTTCAATATGTATGGTCGATGCTTTACTGGCTTTCCATATGGTTTTAGCATGATTTTAATCTCCCATAGATCTCCCTTGATCCCTTTCAGTTCCGTAGCTAATGAAGGGAACAAGTCTTAATATTCTCCTAGGAGGTTAAAAATCTATTTTGTAGTCTACTCATCCCAATAATCTCCAATTGAGGCTAGCTTTGGTTTGTCATCATTCCCAATCTTATGTTTCCACAACTTCAATGGGAGTAAGTGTGGAGCATTGATTACAAGTCCATCCTTGATGTCCCTTTCCCCTTCAGTTTCATGGAATGATATATGCCATAATTCCTCCAGATCATTCTCATTTGGCTCTCTGTCCACCATCCCACAGGCCACTGCTTCACGATACCTGAACTCATAGATATGCTCTAAGGTCTTGTGATCTATGCACATTTCCATTAGTTGACCTATTGTGAGCATGATTTTCTTGATATCCTGCTGCCTCAGTCAGCCTCCTGTCATTGTTTGAGAAAGAAAAGTTACTGACAAATTGATCAGCCAAATTATCCCAAACTCTCGTTTGTCTCCTTATTTTTTCTTGTACTACCAAGCTTTTGGAAAGGTTCCTAGTGTGTGTGTAATGCCATGCAATCACAACTCCTTTGGAAATCCTTCCTAATTCAATATATCCTTACAATTTTTAAAATGTTGTCGAGGGTCAGAGTCCCCCCAGTATTTGGTGAAAGCTTGAGGGTACTCCCCTGCTTGTCTGAATCTTACTTCCATTTCTATTTTTTTTCTCCTATTCTCGGAGGTAGTTGCAATGAAATCACCACCACCTTGTCGATGTACCTTGTAACATGACATTTGGTAGAGGTACTTTTTGTTCTTCACTAACAATTTCATCAATCTTGTTGATAAATGAATCTACCGAATCTATACCATTAAAGATAGGGAAGTCCCATACCTCAGTGCCAATCCAATTGACCCAAAATATTGTGGCACAACATTTACTATTGATCTCATATCCACTCTGCTACCAATCATCCCAAGTAACCTCTGAGCCAACCTCTGAACTATGAATGCTCCACCAGCTGATAGACACTTTAGTCATTGGGTTAATGAATTTTTCCATTCTCACTTCTGTTATTCTATATAGTTGATCCAACAATCCTGGCTCTTCTCTGTCATATATTGGTTCTGTGAATCTCGGTCCTTGATATAGATATAGAGGTTGGATCACCCTAACCCCTTCTACCTCAAAAGTCATCAATTCCTTCTTTAAGTCGATTATGACATATTTCTCAAAGGCCTAGTGTATTCTGAGAAGTTCTGGGTAGGGGTCCTTGTCTCCCATAATTTTTATTATCTCAAAATATGCATGGCTTTTCACCCCCATAAATCCACTTCCACGTCGTCCAGTTGCCCAATCGAAAGGATACAATAGTGATTCACCATCCGCAACTGGATTGGTGAAAATGTCAATTGAGGTTTTCCCAATGCTTCCCATGTTTTCCTTAGCAAAATGTTGACATCTGAGCCTAGATCCAACATAATGTCCTTAATATGGAACCCTTAAATCTAAGCATCAATCTATAACTATCTTTCTGTTATCTTCCTTTTCCTTCATACCCTCCTAGAGTGTCTTTCGGGCATGTTAGCGAAAATGAGTCCTCCCTCAACCTCCTCTTCTGGGATGATCACTTTCAGACTTTTCCAAGCTCTTAGCTTTAAGAGATTTTGGTTGCTCCTTCTATCACCCTCCACCTCCTATCAAGTTGTCGAAAACTTTTGTTCTTCCTTGTCATACTGCTTCTCCTACTGAGGGTTGTATGAGAACTTTAGGGAGGCCAGTCTTATGATTGTGGGCTGGTCCATGTCTCCCTGATCAACCCTAGTCTTTTTTCCTCCTCATGTGACTATATTGATATTCAAGAGAGGAGTTGCTTCTAATACCCTTGGCTCTACATTAATTAAATTCTCTCCCCTATGTCGGTTTTTCTCTACCCATATTGAAATCAATTTAGGACAATCCTCTGTTTCATGCACATTGACTCTGCACTAAGAGAACCATGGTATTCTTCATAGTGGGAAATATCACGTAATATTCCCTTCTTGATCATAGTTGTAACAACGAAATGGACCTCTACCTCCTGCCCTTCTGCCCCTTGTTCCTCCTCCTCCTTGCCCTCGGGGAGTCTTGTTCACTTGGAAGGTTGAGTAGTATAACCTATTAACTAGAGTATCCAGTGCCATACACTGGTCAATATGGTGATTTTTTGAAGCACATAATTCACAATAATTTTTATTTGAACATTGGAGTACTTTTTCCGTATCAAGCATAGACAAGGGGGGTGTCCATACCACATGCATACCTCACAATACTTCGGGTGGTTGCACCCACAATATAAACCTTGCGATCCTATTTGTGTGACTCCTTCTATGGGTGTAGGCCCAAGTGGTCCTACTGGTGTAGATGTGGTAATTGTGTCTCTCAACCTTAGACATTCTATAGTAACATGACCTTCCACTAAGAAGGTTTTACACCATACATTTGGTCGCGTCGGGCGGGTTGGTTGCAGATCCTTCAACTTCTCTGTCAGGCTTGTAATTTGATGTTGGAGACCCAAAATGAATGAATCATGTGGTGTTGCTCCCCCTAGTACTTGTGTAGGTATCCTGCCATAGCTTTAATCTGAGTTGATTGTTCGAGAGCATCTTGTAGTGTATCAATTTTCTATTTCATCAATGGCATACGGAGGGGAGGAAATAGTACTTTGATAAACTAGTCCCTTGATGATTTGGATCTATCAGGTAACTTAGTTTACCGATTTCATCCTTAAATCTTTTCATCAGCTCCCATACAGTCTCTCCCTCCCATTGTTTTATCTCCCACAACTTCGACAACCCTTGCTGATTGGTTTGTGGAAGTTTAAATTCTTGTACAAATTCTCTTTTAACATCATCCACAATTGGGTTCTGGTGTAATTTTGACCACTTTATAAACCATCTCAAGGCCCTTTCCCTGGGTTCTAGATGAATTCACACAGAGACTAGTGTTGTGCTACATCATCATTCCATTTACCAGAGAACTCGAGAAAACTTGTGAATGATCCCACTATTTTTGACCAAGTCTATGCTAAGAGCACAAATCCTTGAAATCCAGGTTGTAGCGATGCTTGCAAACTCGCCCCACTACTACTAATTCCACTGTTACTAGCACTAGATTTTAATTAACATGCACACTGTGAACTCTTATAGTTTTTAACTTGTTAGGATTGTGATAGAGTACTAGGGGAAGGTTGAGGGAGACACTACCTGAGATTTGAGGAGGCATATCGTTGATTCCTTTGGATGCATCATCTTCAACAAACAATCTCCTTATAGAAAAATGCATGTCATCTTCTAGGCTTCCCTCCTAGCCTAGGTGGCCCTGTCCATCCAACATCTCCATCTCCATTAGTGGGGTGGGTCTGCGGTTGCGACCATATTTTCCCCTCCCACTGAGCTTCCTTCCATACTTTCTCCTTCTTCTATATCTCTCAACACCGCTCTTGCTTGGTGCAATCCCTTCTATTGAGTTTTAATCATTTGTATGGCCCTTTCCCACCATTTCTACGCTATCATGTTCTCCTTTGCACTCTAAGATCCCTGAACTTTCGGGAGTTGTCTTTGTCCATCCTCGTGATAGTCGCATAGTTCCCTTCTTGGTAACACCCCTCCCTTTAGGTCCTTCCCCCAGTACTAGGTGTTTACATTGCTATGCTTGGGTTCTGGAACACCAACAAGCCTTCTTCCACCATTAAAACCTTGATCCACAAGGTAACCTCTTTTAGTAGCTTCCCTTTCAACCCCGATCAGAACACGACTTCAACTTTAAAAAAATGATGGATTTTTTCTGCAAACTAAACAATATACCCTTCCATCATGGTCTATACCTAGAAATATATCTATCTCGTCATATATGTATCAAGACAATGTAGCGCAATGAGATTCACTTGAGTCCAGGTGTGATGAGCTGGGTTTTGTCCACTAGAATTTCCTTTCACCTGCAATATTCTCAACAAGTTGTAAAGTTCTTCTTGGAACTTGCACCAAAAGATCTCCTACCGATCACTAGTTGGATCCAAATGTAGGATTTCCTCTTTCATCTTCCTAATAGTTTGTCGGCAGATTTGAACTTGCAAAGAAACAAACTAGTCCACTTGTTCATCCCACTAGTTTTGAAGTTCTTAAAGATCCTCAATACCATATTCCAATCCCCCTTTTTGAATTTCAGGTTTCAACAACAGAACCATTTGTTGGCGTAGAAATAGCAACAGGATCGAAACCCCAGGTTCGGCCGTAGGAGCCCACAAGGCTCTGTTATAGTCTAACACAATGCCGACATTTTCACCTTACCCATAATAGGTAAGGAGTCTCACCCGAGGCGTACCACAACCTTAGTTAGATGAGGGTTGGAATATAGTATCAGGGAGAACCATATTAGATAATAAAGAGAAGAGAACATTGAATCATTCTACAAGGAAGTTGGATCGCAACACGCCATACATGTTGTAACAAAGAGAGTACTTAAATATGCGCATACATAAAAAACTTAAAGAACAAGAATAAAATATGACTAACACACTATGATCCCAATAGCAGTCTTCATTTTTAATATGAAAGGTAAATATATCACATTAAGCTCAAGGCCTCTTCCTAAACATACATGACTCTAACAAGACAGAATACAAGATTATGGAATGATAGACAAAAAGGAGTTCTCATAGCTCTGCAACACAAGAGGAACAACATCCAAAATAATAACCCTTTTCGGTTATGCTTTATACCTTTGTGTTCTTCTACCTTCTCTCTACGCGCCAACCTGACCCTTGCTCGGTTTTCTCCATTCCTTGACTATCCTTTCTCTTTTTCCGCTTGGTTGTATTTCTCCTTCCCGCCATCCCTCTACAATTTCTAGTCTTCCAAAAGTTCCTTCCTTTTTCCTGGTTGTTATTTCCGCAGCTCTCCAACAACCATTTCCGTCGCTTGTCACCAACCTTTTGACTTCTCTCCAAAATGTCCTAATTCCTCCAAAAATGAAGGCCCTAACACCCATGTTATGCATTATTGCATTGTAGCTCGACATGGCACCCAACTCATCTCCGGTATGCCCAAGTGCTCTCGTGTGCCTAATGCAATCAAATATCTAAGGGTCTTACAAAATCATAATCAGTCTGTCACGGTTTGGAAGGATTCAATTCATATTAGGGCCTAACCTTGAAGCTATGGGAAAACTCAAATGCTTGATTGTACCTAGAAAGACTATAACCCCAAGTCCATGGAGACACCTTCATGTAGTAGTATAATGTGTGGTTGCACCTAGAATGACTATATTAAAAATAGTCTCATGGCTAGTGTACACTTAAGTGTATAAAAGCCCATTTCCCACATGCTTCTTTAGAAAAGTCAAATCCCACTAGTGTTGTTGGATCAAGTCCCATATCTATGTCCTTTAAGCTAAAACAGTTTTGATCCAATGGTGAAGAGTAAGGAGTTTGTCATGGTTTGGTAGGATTCAATTCCTATGAGGGCTTATGGAAAAACTCAAATGTGTGGTTACACTACAAAGACTATATAACTCTAAGTCCATGGGGACACCTTGATGTAGGGGTATAGTGTGTGGTTGCATCTACAATGATTATATTAAAAATGGTTTCATGACCGGTGTACACTTAAGTGGATCAAAGGCCATTCCCCATGTGCTTCTTCAAAAGTGTCATATCTCAAGGTTTTCTTTCTATATGATGACCAAATTTAGAAACTTGTAATAATTAGGGAGGGACAACAAAAAAAATCTGTGCTAAGGATTAGGCTAAATAAATAATTCTGATGGTTTAAATGATTTTAGAAAAACTATAAAAGAATAAATTCTTAAAAACATTAATTTCTCTTTATTTACTTTTTATTTTTATTTACACTATTTAATAAGTATACTTAATCATTTATTTTATTAATCATAAATATGAAATATTAAAAATCTACATAAGGCATGCAACAATACATCTAATAAGCAAAAATTGGCATACTAGACTTTAATATCTTTAGTTTCAATGTGAGCTAACCATTTGACAAAATTGTTTCCTATAGACAACACAAATTGATTAAAGTACCTATGTGTACAGTTTCCAAAATGATCTTAAAAAAAAAAATTGCATTTGATATAAAATCAAATTATATTTTTGTGTCTTTCTTTGTAAAGTCTAGCTCCATAGCTTGTCCAACGAGTTCACTGAGGTCTAGGAGTCTAGTGTACTCTATGTTCATTGAGTCGAGAGAGTGAGTAGGGTCTCTTTTTCCATGTGTAGGTCGCAATTGAATTTCTTCCATTTGATTCCTGATAAACCTAAATTGATCTTCCATCCTATTGATATGAGTTTTGTGATCAATAACTTGCTCCATTATTACAACTAAGGAAGAAACTAGTGGATTATATTCATGTTTAAGAAGAATGATATCTACATAGTCCTCATCTCCTCCTTCTTGCATCCTATATTAACCTATTTGCAACTTGGAAATGAGCCCCAACATTGTCCTTGTGAATGCACACTCTATCAAACTTGTGAATCAGAATGCTTGACTTTGTGAACACTTAGTCTAACAAATGAGTGAACCTTGATGCAAATCACATCTCCTTAGTCCCTCTAAGTACTCAAGAACCTCTTTAATCACCCTTATGGACCTTTTTTGATGCTTTGCTTCGAAAGAATAAAAAATTATGCCCTAACAGAGATCATAAATACCATAGGTAGATGTTGGAGTAAGAAAAATTCCTTCGCATAACACCCAATGATGCTTGCACATGTGTAACTTAATTGTTTATATGATGTCAAATCACATTTAATCATTGCATTGTAGTTACTCTATCTAAAACTACTTTGTGAGGTCAATCTCTCATGAAGGAATTACCACCTTGAAACAAGTGTTATTGCTCCCCTCCTTTATAAAAACCTATACAATCATGAAAGGCTCTGACTAACATGCCTCCACCCCATGAGGGAGAGAACTCCAACTCCACTCACATTTTATCACCATGATTACACACACCATCGTAACAAAAATTCTAGTACTTGATGACATAACCCCCCTTGCCACTAGTACTATCGAAGCATATGAACTCAAACATTCCCCTTGTAGGAAGCTTATACCCTTGAATTTCAACATAGCTGCTAAGCCAATGATGAGGGTTTCTATGTTAGTTCTTAAAGCAACATATCCCCTTGATTTTATAATGTAGAGAATCACCCATCTCAAACCACTCATATCATCCCATACATGTGTCCAAGGGACATGTGCCTAGATGGAACGTGGATGCATGACATTCCTCATCATAGATTTGGGTAGTAGAGGTTTCCCTTATTAACCAAGAGCTCTCCTTGTTGCTGTTATCACTCAGGTTGTCCCTTGTCTCCTTAAGGGATACGATCGAGGTAACCACAAACCAATCTTTGTGCTGCAGGTCCTAGCTTACTTGCAGTCAGAGAGGGCTCTCTCTTTAAAATTTAACTTTGTTTTGGGTTGATTTTAGGCTAGTTATGGTGTACATGGGTTTTGTTTTGGTTTTGGTGGGAAGGAGATGTTTTCAAGCAGAGTTGAGATGCATAATGTGAGAAGTTAAAACCATTGGGCATGGAGTCATTGATTAGGGCTTGCTGTTGCATTTTCTTGGTCACAAGAGGAATATAGAGTAGGATAGCTACACATAGAACAATATCAAGCTGGAATAAAGATGGGATGAAGGTCAGAGATGAAAGGCAACTAAGAATCTTTCATTACCTAACAGAGAGGGAAGGTGGATGAAAGTTTGTCTAGGGGTGTCAAGAATTCCTAAAAAGCAGTCATATGTGAAAGAAACAGGGTAAACATGATCATTTAAGTATGCATATTCATAGCCATTTTTGAGGAAAACATATAGAAATAACGAGAACTAAGCATAGGGTGCAGTCAAGCAAAACCTAAGCTATTCTTTTTTCTTGCTATTTAGATGGTAACACAATTGTGGCATAAACATATGAAAACTGTAAACAAAGGTAGGAAAACTTATTGAGCCATGTAGTAGCACAGGAATTCCACAGTCACTCTTTAGCCATTAATAACACAACAGTCAGTTCTTCATCCAAAACATTCCAACAGTCTTTGATTACAGAGCTTCTCAAAATACAGCGCAAGTCCAGAATGAGGATTATCAACCAACCAACCCTCTAAATAATGAATTAGGGTGGTTTATATAGGGAAAATATCTAAAAATATCTATTACAGCAGACCTTAAACAGGTCTGAGGGAAATGAGTTCCTAACCTAATCTTGTCCTGAAATTAATGCAAGAAAATATCTTTTCAGTTGCGCTGGAGGTAGCTGTATCAAAATGAGTTAATATGGTGTCCTTAGTGGCTGGGTATAGTGTTTCTGCAATAGTTGTGTCTTGTCTTTTTTCTGCACTTCTAAGGCGGTTATGCTGCTTTTATGTGGCTTTAATGTGCACTAATCCCGATCTAATGAGATTTGAATGGACTTTACTGCTTCTTTGACTTGGATGGAGGCCTTTAATGTTCACCTACTTTGGTATTGTCAATCTGATACTCTTTGTCGCTTCACTGATACTCTTCAATTTAATCTGGGCTTCATCTTTCCTCTGATACTTTTCACAGTTGAATCGGGCCACTTTCTCTCTCTTGATACATTTGAAACTGTCAAATTGCCCCTTTTCTGCCCTTTCAAGGCAAAAACAACTGCTGCAAATGTTTTTCATGGCCTCTAGAATGCTATCGGCACTGGCCGATTAAATATGAACCTTTTATGAAGAAATCCTGTCAAATTGAAAAATTTTGGGTTTTGCAGGTAGCCAAGCAATAGGCAGTCTTCCATTTTGATCTTTTTTTCTTAGCGATGCGCAATTAGTGCTAAGCGCTAATTGCGCATCAAAAACTGCCTCAGTTTTTCATTCTGGGCATCCTGTGCTGCGATTTTCGCTTTTTGCGCCTTTTTCGGTGATGACGTCAGTGGTGGGTCCTGGTACGGCAGTGACGTGGCAGGGTGATGTGGCAGTATGGCAGGGTGATGTGGCAGGGACGGAGGCAGATGCAGTGGCAGTGACACGTAGCAGTGGCAGGTTGACGCAGAGGTGACATAGCGCTGACGTGGCACTGACGTCAGGGGCGGATAGACAGAAGGCGGTTTGTGGTTTCATCGGACCGCCTTCTGTACGAGGGCGGTATCTGTCAGAATGGATCCATTGCAATAAAGGGTGGACACGCGTCCTTCTGTACGATGGAAAAACCGCCATGCTATTGGATGCTAACTATCGAGTGACGGGGCGGCTCCAAAATCGTCGATGGTCGTTAGATTTGGGAGGGCGGATCAGAGGGCTATCGGAGCGCGGAGTTGGCGGAAGGTTTATGTGCGGGGGCCCGCCCGAATATTAAATTAATATTTGCGCGACGGGGGCTTCCGAACTTTGGGTTTGTGGGTAATGTGGGTTTTACATGGTTTGTGCGCCAGAGGTAAAAAAATGATGAAATGTTATGGGTAAAGGGGTGAGGAAAAGAGGTTATTAACTTAACCAAATGTTAAGTTAATCCTAGGGTTAGGACGCGGATGGGTTAGTAGTAGCCCCAGGTGGACTATCATTACCCAAAACCATATATACATAGCTATAATGCTATAAGGTGGGATATGTATTATTTTTGGAATTTTATGTAGTTTTTTTGTATAATATGGGATAAGGAAATGATCTAGGGAGCTAGATAATAGAGTTAGGAGTTAATATGAATTTGCGAGGTGAAGTGTAGGGGGCTAAGTTTGTGAACTGAAACTTAGACATAGGAAGTGAATGGACTGTGGAGAAATGATTTTTACACAAGAAATGTGGCTTCTTTTCACTGAAGAAAGTCAAAGCTTGAATTAGTATTTTACACAAATGAAGTGATAACAAGGCTGGTTGGGCAGATGCCAAGGTCCTCAAGGGGATGTTAGTGAGTGATTTGGGGAATAAGAAGAAGGGGGAGTTATACATGCCTCGCTTGAGCTCCTCCAAATGAAAAAGTGCCTCATAATTGTGATCTGAACAGATATAACACTTTGAAAACATGAAATGGATCACACAGCTTGATTCTGCAACCACACAACTATTTACCCAGCCTACTTACCTATCAATTGTTCTTCTTTTTGCATGGGTTCTGTTGGACTTGCAGACCTTGATTATCTTCTTTTCTTTTGACTGCCCTCCTATCTAAATGTACTCTTATATCTTCCAAGGGCCCAGATTAAGCAGTTGGGCTCCTTCATTTCTCTACCTAGCTACTGATTTACCAAGCTTAAGCTGTTTGGACAGATATTCATTCTCTATCTTCTAAAACAAGCAATTTAAACCTAGGGAAGACAAGATTAAGCTGTTTGGCTTTCCCTTAACTGTAAAATTCTTAAAAAATGGTATGATTCTTCAAAATGGAACTTCTTGGAAATATGGAACCTTGCAGCATGAAAAGATGACATATTTGGCATGTAAAACAGTCAATCATGAAATATGAAACCTATTGCAATAGGAAGCTAACAGTGGCTCCACTTGGGGATGGTTTTTCAGGATGAAAAGCCAAGAACAGCAGGTCAGAATGCCTTGATCTTCACCTGTTGCTGTAAACTGAAATTCTCCTTCTTCTCAATGCCTTTGATTGAATTCTTATAAGCTGATATGCAGTATCCTTTTGAGCTGAATTGCAGAAAAATTACAGCTCTGCTTCTTGCCTCTTGGGTGCTTGTAATCATATTGAAATTTGCTTGAGCACTTCTTTGTAATTATTTCAAAAACAGAGATCTGAAATAGAACTTTCTTTGATCTTTCCTTCAAAATTTGCTGCATTGTTCCCTCTTATTGGCCTGTTATAAGAAAAAGTGCTGAAAATTCAAATATTAATGTACAGATAGTATATAGAGCTGTGTTGCGTTCAACAAAAGGGATCATGATAGTGCTTTAGCATTCGGCCATTGACAGGGCCTTCTTCAGCTGTGCTACCATCCAAACTCTTCAGAAAATATGTGTTGTTGCCTCGAACAACAGAAATAATAAAGGGGCCTTTCCACAGGAGATCAAACTTGCCATGCTTTCCTTTGTCCTCTCTTCTTGAATCCCATCTTAAGACTTTGTTGCCTATGTAGAAATCTTCAGCCTTGGTTCTTTTGTCAAACATTTTCTTGAGCTTCTCTTGTAAAATCTGAGCTCTGTTGTACACTTTCTCTCTTGCTTGCTGCAAATGGATGGTTTGGTTTATTCTTCTTTGGATGTCATTTGGCTCTGCCTGAATCTCTTGCAGCAATTCGATAACAGGGATTCCCAAAGAAGATGGGAACTTGGCCTCCATGCCATAGACTAACTCATATGGATTCATCCCAATGGATCTCTTGGTTGACAATCTATCTGCCCATAGGGCATTTACAAGCTTTTTGTGCCAGTTCTTCTTGTTCTCCTCCAAGACTTTCTTAATGATGTTAATCAGACTCTTGTTGGATGATTCGGCCAAGCCATTACGTTGAGGGTAATAGGCTGTGGAGTGACCCAAGGTAATGTGGAATTTTTGGCAAAAACTAATCATTTTCTTGGATTTGAAGGCAGCAGCGTTATCTGTAATGATCTTCTCAGGACAGCCAAATCTGGACAAAATGTTGGTTTCAAGGAATTGGATGATAGTGGAGTCATTGGCCAACCTACATGGGATGGCTTCAATCCACTTGGTAAAGTAATCTGTGGTTGTTAGAATCCACTTATGTTGGCTAGAAGAGGATGGATGGATTTCTCCGATGAAGTCAAGACCCCATTGTTGAAAAGGCTTCTCGATTGAAATAGGCTTAAGGGGCAAGGGCAGAAGCTTTCTTTTGCCTTCAAAGATTTGGCATTTGTGGCATGAAACAACAAACTTTCTCACATCAGCAAACAAAGAGGGCCAATAGAAACCAGCCCTTAGTATCTTATTAGTAGTGGACTTCCAATATAAGTGCCCTCCATAGTCTCCTGCATGGAATTCTTTCATGACACTGTCAGTTTCATTCATAGTTAGACAGTTCAGCAATATTCCTTCATGATTTTTCCAAAACAAGGCACTATCTAAGACACAAAACTTTGATGATTTCATCTTTAAAAATCTCTTTTGGTTCTGGACAACCCTGGAGGAGCACACAGGTTTAACAATATAAAACATATATCAGCATACCATGGGGATTGCAGAAAATCTTGACTGATCTGTGGAGTCGCCAGCTCCTGTTCATTGTCCATTTGATTAATGTCTAAGGCTTGAAAATTGGTTTCGGACATCAGTTTGGCTAAACCTTGTCCCTTTATCAGCTTGGTGGGTTTTATCTCAATGTCATACTCAAGGATATTATTGGCAATCCATTTGCCTCTTTTGCCTTCTAAGCCCTTGTTACACTAAAATTTGTCACCATGACTATTTGCAGTCAGTATGGCTCCATCAATAACCATATTGTCCTCCTTGGCAGGTCTTATACCTCTGCTCCTCATGTCAAACTCCAAAAAAGAGAGAAAGCCTTTAAAAATCAATATAACTTTGGTTCCGCACTTTCTCTTACTCTTACCTGCGTGTACGCACCTCAAGTTCATGATACCTGCGTACTTGTATGCTCTGTCTGTAAAGGGGTGGGTGCGTACCCCTGTAAAAGTCAAAAGGCGCAAGTTTTACTTCAAAAAACTTACTTGTGGTCGATTCTAGAGCATTCTAGAAGATGGTTTGACGTGGATTGAGCGCCTCCAGATGGTTCATGCATCCTAATGAAAGAGGAACTTATCCCATGAAGAGGGGAGCTATCCCTTTGAAAGAGGGGCTTATCCCATTGATGGTGGACCTGTTTAACTTCCTCCAAAGCATTATAAATACAGGCATTGGGCCAGAGGGAGGGGAGGTTGAAAGCTGAACATTCCTAAGGGTAGATGCTGCTGAAATTAGGACTCCCATATAGAGCTTGAGAGGAGAGATACCATTCCTTTCTTAGCTTCATTTGGAAGTGGGTGAGCTGATCAAAGTAGAGGAGAACTCTTGCTGGACCCTGGGAGGGACCTGCACAACACCAAGGCACTGGTTGTAATGGTTTCTTTTGTTTCCAATTAATACAATTAAGTTCATTTTTCTCAACAAGTTGTTATATATAATTTGTTTCATAAACTCCTTGGTCTTTATGATGAATATGTTTTATTATATGAGTTATTCAGGTGCTATGTAATTGTTTGCTTGTTAGTGAATGCAGGCTTCAAGGAGAAGGAGCTCATCTGGATCGAAGAGGCTTGGCTGCTACAAACAGCGTTGAACTAAAGGTAAGCCTTAAACACCTGGTTGCTTTTATTTTAAATGCATATTTAGGGAAAGATAGTGATTGATTGTTTTGTTTGTCACTAGAAAACTCTTGTTTTCTAGGGAGGTCAGTTTTGTTTGCAAAATTGACTCTTTCCGCATGAAAAAATGGCGACTCCACTGGGGAATCCATGGATTTGATTGATTTCTCTTTTGATTGATACTTTGATTTGAGAAACTTTGATTTCTTTCTAGTTTTTGACTGATTGACTGTGAATTTGGGTGGAATAACTTAGGATTGAGTTAGTTTTTATTTTTCTTGATTTTGAGAGAAGTACGCACCCTCTGCGTTAAGCACAGTTCGTACCTCTACGCACTTCTGCTTTGTACACAGAGCGTGGCCGCACCTGTGCAAACGGGCTGCCTGCGTACCCTGTCAAAAGTTTAGAAAAATTCAATTTTTTCCTTTTTACCTATTAGATTTTGTTTATAGTTTATTTATTGCTGCCCAGATCCACTGGTTACCTGTCAGAAGTTTTCATCTAAGCTTGTTTCATTAGCATCAAGGGTTTTAGTGAAGTTCATAGAAATTCTAGCCCTAGGTTTGATTTTTGTATTGGTCTTGTAGTGACTCTGGCTTTAGAAGTTGTAAAAACCTTGGATATCCCTCGTCTTTTCAGTCTTCTTAGGAGTTAGACCATTCGTGAAATCCACCTTTGTTTGAGAAACCTACCGTTGTGTTGTCTCTTTGCGGAATTTCGAGAAGGCTTGTTTGTTAAGCTGTGAATTTCATTCTTAAGAAAAAGAAGAAGAGTTTTTTATTTTTGTTTTTGACTGATTTATGATTCTGCATGAATTAGTCCTTGGTTGAATTGTAACTGAGTAAAACAACCTGGAATTATATTTTGTAGGCTTTTACCTCATTAGATTTGCTTTTAGGTAAATACCTCATTAGATTTGCTTTTAGGTAAATTTCTCTTAGATTTTCATAGATCTTAAAATTGATTTTTGTTAAGTAGTTTTACATGCTTGGTTAAAATAGAAAAAATACAAAATCTCTTTTGAGGAAAGTTTGTTTTAGTAGCGTTTGAAGTCTTTGAAAAGAGAAAGGAAGTTTTCGTGAAATAATTAGTGGTCTTGTGTTGTGTGCTTTGGAAAAGATAAAGAGATTTTTTTTTTGATTTTCATTGTTAAGAAAGTTGTCTTTATAAATTTTGCATTCTCCAACTCTCTTAGCTAGTGAATTCATTGAAAAGGAAAGTTTGTTTTTTCATCCTAGGTGCATCTTTTTAGTGGATTTGAGTTGAGTCTACACATCATATGTTTCATCTCCGCTACCTTTTGTCCTAAAGAAAAGCCATAAAAAATAACGCTTAAAGTAAAATTAACTTAGTAACTTTTTATTTACTAGGGCTCTGATACACCAACATTGATCAGGCTAGTGTCTTGGAGTAGGAGAGTAATTAACTCTCCAAGACAGTAAAAACAAACAAGTAGCTTATCTTGCGGTAGGATAAATCCAATAGTTACATTTATGCTCTGGGAAAGCTCCTCTTAAAGGAGAAGCACGAGATCGTGTCCGAACCAGTGAGGGAATCAATCCTCCTTCATTGGGAACGATGCCAGATATGCACGTACTACAAACGGTAAACCTCAGATTAACCACTGTCGAGGAGCCTGGGGTCACTTGTCGGTAAACCTTGGATTATTGTCAAGGAGCCGGCAAGGGGATTGAGCTTGTTACTCTACCCTTGCGTGTGTATCGGATCGTAGACTGTTCCCCCAGGTATATTTGTTGTTGTTGGTGACCTTAGTGACTATTATCTTTACGGTTCTTCCTAAGGTGACGGTGGAGGGAAGATCCCACTGTACCTGGAGCAGACGTCGGCTAGACTCACTTGGATTTTCTGGGGGGTTCACTTCACTCGAGATGGTTAAAGTGGAGGAACTTGGTCCAGTCTATTCATTAAGCAGGTTGCCGGGGTAACTATTCCACCCGCCATTTCTGTACTGGATTCTGCGATGTTGGATTTCATCACCAACTAGTGTTTTTGGTCCAGAAAGTTACTGTTTGTGTGTGGTTTGACGCCCTAGATTCTTTAGGCATGTGATTCGAATTTGTTTGGTTCTTTAGAGACTTTAGGCAGTTTGCTTTGAGATTTTACTTTGTTTGCGTGTGCAGTTGTTAAAAGTTTTTAGCTGTGGCTGAATTACGAAGACAGTCCCGTAGACTTCGGGGCCAGTCTCTTGAGGTTGTGACCGTGGCTGATTTGTTGAGGAAGTCCCGTAGACTTCGGGGCCAACCTCCTGAAGAAGTCCCGGGCAATTACGAAGGTTTGAAAGTCCTCGTAACTCCTAGTGGCAGTAAAGTAGGGTCACCTGAAGAAGGAGAGTCTTCGTTGGTTGTTCATCCTGATTACCAAACTCTAGAAACAGGTTATAATCTTGAAGCTATTTCGGTTTCCGAACTTGCTGGTAGCTTTTCATCTACTAGTGATATAGGCGAAGAACCTGAGATATCTGAACCTGTTACTCCAACATCGGGGTTAGTCTCTCCAACTTCTAGTGCTCCTAATTCACCTAGGGTAGAAAGAGTAATCACTGAAAATCTTCCTTCTGGTTTGATAGCTATTGAAGAACTTGCTCCGGAAGAAGAAATAGGAATCCCTATCCCTAAAAATCAACCTACTATTGATCTAAGGGAGCGTGAATCAATTTTTTACAGTCCACCTAGAAGTACTACTTGGTATCTTTCTTTAACAAATTATTTGGACAACTCATGGTTAAGTTTTTCACCACCTCGTGTTTCTTATCCACCTAGGGGTATTTATACTCCCGTAAATATGTCAGGTCAGTCGTCCATGTTTACTCAGTCGCCTGAATCGTTTTTGTACGGCGGTCCTTCTGTTCCCTCAGGGTATCAGTCACTTTCTGGTACTTTTTCGGGAGCATCTCCTCAACCTATTGAACAAAGGTTATTCACTGGAAGCAATGTGCAAAGCCATTGAGCGTAGAAGACATTCTTATGATGTCAGGTTCTATTCCCAATTCTCAACCTCAAGGTGGCCAGTTACCGCCTGGGGGGTAGCCTCAATTAACGCTTGGGGGGCAACCTCAAGGTACACAATTTGCATCTGGGGGGCAACCTCAAGGACAGTACGTGCCTACGGTACATTACTTTCCTCAAGGTCAACCCCAGATTCAATATGTACCCCAAGGTCAACCCCAGACTCAATATGTACCCCAAGGTCAACCCTAGTATCAGTACATGCCTCAAGGGTATCTACCCCAAGGTCAGTACTCGAACCAAGGTTTCCAACCACCCCAAGGTCAATCTTATGTTCAAGGTACGGGAAATGTACCTTTCAATTATCAATCCTACCCTCAACCCGGTTTTGGATCTCAATATTCTCAACCTGTTATGGGTCAATACCCCGGAATCAACATAGTGTAGGATCCATCGCAAGTTCAACAGGTGTTGCAGCCAAATGTACAATTGTCATCTCAAACTGGACAACCCTTAGTTTTTGGTTCACCCCAGCAACCAGTCCAGTCTAATATTCAAACTTCTGTACCTTCGATAGTTTCTCAGTCTGGGCCTATTTCGCCTCGTACTCCATCTCAAACGACTGCTGCAACTGCCGCAACATCTGTTCCATCTACCCCACCTACTTCTGGAGTATCGACAGCTCCGGTTTCTACTGTTCCTATATCCACTCCTCAGACATCTTTACCATCGTCTGGATCCACGATTCAGACTACGGTTCAGATACCTGTAGGACAACCTGGTTTAAGTACAGTTGTCACAAGTCAACCACAATTCACTTATCAACCGTACCAGGGACAGTACCAATTCAGTCCTGCTGTCCAGCAGCCAGTTTACCAGTATCAACCGTATCCTGGGTACACTTATCAACAACCACAACAACCCCAGTATGGTCTGGTTAATCCTGGTTTTCCAGGAGGATACAATATCCCGAACGCGATTCCTATTCCTAGTTATCCCGGATATCCTCCTACTGGGGCTGGTCTCATGACCCAGAGTTTTAGGGATCCTAATCGGCAGCTACCATTTATCGCAACTTTGGACTTACCAGACTTGTCGCGCCTAACGAACGATCCAATAAATTATCTTCCGTTTTGGCCGCCAATGCCGAATAAGTTGCCCAGTGACATTCCCATGTTCGAGGGTAAATCTGGAGAGGACCCGTCGAATCATGTGATGACTTACCACCTCTGGTGTGCCTCTAATTCCATCTCGGATGATTCGATCCGCTTACGTCTTTTCCAGCGCACTCTCATTGTTCTTGCGGCCAAGTGGTATATTGAGTTACCACGGGCCTCTTTTTATAATTTTAGCCAGTTAGCTACCTCGTTTTTAACTCATTTTCAGTTGCCGGTCAGATATGATAATGGCACGGAGTTACTAACTTCATTAAAGCAATCGACGTCCACTTATATTTCCGATCATATTCATGAATGGAGACGTCAAAGGCGGTTAGTGAAATTTTTTATCCCGGACCAGATCTTAGCTGAATGGTTTGTTAAATCATTGTTACCGAAGATTACTGAAGATGTGGCTAAGGCCAGAGTAGTTACTGAGGAGCAAGTGATTGCTCAAGCATGGTACCTTGACTTAGTTTATACTCAGTCAGGTACGTTACACGAAAAGATCCCAGATCTTCCCAAGTCAAATCAAATCGCTGCAGCTCCTTCAAGATCTCATGCCGCTGATGGTATGATTGGTACGGTGAACACTAAAAGCAAGAAGAAATCCTCAAAGAATTCTTCTCCTATTATAACCTTACCAGATTCCCCGACAGGAGATTCTTCTGCTGAACTCTCCGCCGATATTCACGTTGTAGAGTCATCTACGGCTAAATCAAAATCCGGTGGGAAGAAGAAAGGGAAGAAGAAGAATAAAGCAGACAAAACTCCAAAGGAGAAAACTGAAAAGGCAGAATCCAATGATGAAAAGCGCAAGCCTCGTTATCCATGTCTCATTTGTGAAGAAGAACACTTTACAAGAGACTGCCCTCATCGAGCAGAGGTTGCGAAGATTGTCAAGGGTTCCCAAATTCCTGCTGTTTTGAAGGATCCATTCCCAAAAGATAGCAAGATGATAAGTTCTTCCTCGAGTGCCAATGAAGAACCCATATTGATGATGTCCCATGTAAGGATTGCGACTCGATCGCAAGATTATGGTAGTAAAAGTCCTGTTGATGGCAAAGAAGCAGAATCTTCTCATTCTAATCCATCAACCTCAGCTCCCAGTTCCGATCCACTACAGATCGAGAAACCTAACCTAGACTTAGTAATCAAACCGCCCGCCAAGGGTATACTACGAAGGTCTGCTTTCAATCCACATGCGAGAGCGGCTCAGAATTATAACATTGTTGAGGACTTAGCTGTTTCACCCTCAGCAATGTCGGCTTTGGAAGTGCTGCAATCATGTCCAGCACAGTGCAAATTACTTTTGTCGGCTATAGGAGCTGTTGATGTTCAGGACCCAAACCTAATAATCTTTGATCTAGAAAATAGTACACCGCGTTTGCCTCATCAAATGGCTTTCCAGATCCCAGTGATAGTAAAAAACAGGCCTATTCATCGGACTGTAATTGATGAGGGAGCTTCAACGTGTATTATGTCGATATAGTGTTGGAGATCGCTTGGTTCTCCTTCACTAAATCAATCCCTGACAATTCTTAAGGCCTTTGATGGTTGTGGGTTTCATCCTTTTGGCATTCTATAGGATTTGCCTATAGGGGTTGAAGGAAAAACCGTTAGTCTAGATGTGGAGGTGGTTGATGCCCCTCTAGACTACAACCTTCTCTTGGGTCGAAGTTGGTCTTACGCTATGACAGCGGTCGTTTCATCAGTCTTCCGAGTAATAAAGTTCCCACATAATGGGAAGATCGTAACAATAGACCAGCTGGCTTAATTTTCATCCGACCCATCTTCTTCAGAGAGTATTCAACATGTCGGTAAAACGACTATCCCATATAAGGATGTTGGAGTAGGATTAGTTAAAGATGCTGGTTTACTGGGAACTTTTCCTTTTCCTCCACTCAACGCATCATCTTCGTTTGCAACCATTCATATGATTACATCAGACACTATTTTTTATGACGATCCTTCGATAGTTCCTTCTGAATCTGAAATAGACTCATTTGGTAATTTTATGCCGCTGAGTCCATATGAAATTGCCTATGAAGCCGTGCAGTCTTTTACCGACCCGCGTTCAACCAAAATCGACCTAATGAATGTGGTCCTTGAGGAATCACTTTTCACATCAACCTCGGAGCTAATAGCATTTCCCGAAGTTGTTTCATCTGACGATCAACTTCGTGAAGTCCTGTGTATAGATGATTTACCATGGGACGATCTCCATCATAGATCTTCGTTTTTACCCGAGGATGATCATTTTGAAAATGATTTATCATCAATTTTTACAGCTGAATATGTCAAGGAAGCTCAGAATCCCATGAAACATCCTGATTCAGAGCTGAATTTGGGAAATATCTCTCGAACTATTCCCATTGACATTTCGGTTAAGTCTGAATTATTGAAAACATTCATATAGGTGCCTCGTGTACAAATGAAGAAATTCAGACATACAAGGCCCTATTTCAAGAATTCCGCAACGTGTTTGCCTGGTCCTATGAGGAAATGCCAGGAATTGATCCCGTGATTATTGTTCATGAGATCAAGACTTACCCGTATGCTAAACCCGTCCGGCAACGTTTGTGTCAGATTCACCCACGAAAAGCTGCTGCAATTAAAGCAGAAGTTGAAAAACTGTTGAAAGCAGGTTTCATTTATCCGATCCCGTTAACGGATTGGGTATCGAATATTGTTCCGGTTAACAAAAAACAAGGAACAATAAGAATATGCATCGATTATAGGGACATTAATCGAGCTTGTCCAAAGGACAACTACCCAACACCCTATATCGATCAAATCATTGATGATTATGCCGACAGCGAAATATTTTCCTTTATGGACGGTTTTTCCGGTTACAATCAAATCAATATTCTACCTGCTGATCAACCAAAAATGACTTTCATTTGTCCATGGGGGACATTTTCTTATTGCAAATTGCCTTTTGGGCTAAAGAATGTCGGAGCAACTTTTCAAAGGGCAATGTCTTATGCGTTTCATGACATTAAACACATTGTGCAACCGTATCTCGATGATTTCCCTGCTCATTAATTACATCGAGCTGATCACCTTGTTCACTTACGAGCAATCTTCATGAGGTGTAGGCATTATCAGATACGGTTGAACCCAAAAAAATGTGTCTTCTATATAGAAGCGGGACGATTGCTAGGATTTGTAGTTTAGAAAGCTGGCATTCGCGTCGATCCCTCAAAGGTAGAAGCTATCATCAAATTGCCTCCTCCTTCGAGTCTTCGCCAACTCCAAAGTTTGCAGGGGAAAGCAAACTTTTTACGACGATTCATTCCTAACTATGCCGAGGTTACAAAGGGCTTTACACGGTTGTTGAAACAGAATGCTCAATTCTCTTGGGATGAGATAGCTCAGAAATATTTTGATGCACTCAAACACGCGTTGACCCATGCACCGTTGTTGCATCCTCCCAACTACAACCAAGATTACTTTTTGTATCTCGCCGCCTCCCATTCCACCATTGGAATGGTCTTAGTTCAGGAAGATGAATTCGGAGCGGAACATGTGATATATTACCTTAGTCGGACGTTAAATCCAACTGAGGTAAAATACTCACATGTGGAGAAATTGGCATTGGCAGTCGTTCAAGCTGTCCAACGTTTTCGTCACTACATTTTACTTCGTAAAACTACAGTCATTTCGGATTGCAACCCTATGATCTACATTTTGACTAAACAATTGCTAGGGGGCAAGTACTCTAAATGGATTGTTATCCTGCAGGAGTTTGACTTGGAGTTTGAGAAATCTAAGTCTAAGAAATCTTTAGTTTTTGCAGAGTTAATGTGTGACTTCCTGCGTGCTGACACGGAAACTGTGGCAGAGAAGCCCATTGCGGACGAATCTTTGTTTCTAATCAGCACTTTAGATCCGTGGTATGGGGATATCATCGTCTATCTCTAGACCCAATCCTTTCAGCCCGAAGTTTCAAAGTCGAAACGTCAGAAAATTCGATTCCAGTCCCAACAATACAAAATTATTGGAGATACTCTTTATCGCCGTGGGGCGGACTCTATTTTTCGACGTTGCTTAACTCACGAAGAGGCTGAAAGGGTTCTAAATGACTGTCACTCTAGAGCGTGCGGCGGTCATATGTCTGGGTATGCCACAACCCAAAAGATATTGCGCGCTGGCTACTTCTGGCTGTCCTTGTTTAAAGATTTTATTACTGCGGTCCGAAAATGCCACAACTGTCAAGTGTTTGATCGAAAGATGCGCGCTCCACCTGCTCCTCTCCACCCTATAATTGTCGTTGGTCCTTTTGCCAAATGCGGTATCGATTTTATTACATGTAACCCTCACTCGGCCGGGGGGCATGCGTATATCATCCTTGCGGTAGATTATTTTACTAAGTGGGCCGAGGCGATGCCTACATTCGAGGTAGACGGCAAGACAGCTGCAATTTTCGTGTTCAATCATATAATTGCTAGGTTTGGTGTCCCACAAGCGATAATCACTGACCATGGGCGCCATTTTCGAAACGTTATGATGACAGAACTTACAGGCCAGCTTGGTTTGCGTCACAATAGTTCAACTCCTTATTATCCACAAGCGAATGGTCTGGTTGAGTCCATCAACAAAGTTTTAGTTATTATGATCCGACGAATCATTGGTATTCATCGGTCGAATTGGCACAACATGTTATTTTCAGCACTTTGGGCGTATCGAACCTCAGTGAAAACATCAACAGGGTTCACTCCTTTCCAACTAGTTTATGGTTTGGAAGCTGTGCTACTCATTCAATGCGAAATACCGTTACTGCAAATGGCCATCGAGTTACTTCCAGCTACTTCCGAAGAGGAGAAGCGTTTATTATACTTAGCTCAATTAGATGAGAATCGACGTGATGCTGCATTAGCGATCGAGACTCACGCAAAACGTATGAAAGCTCAGTATGATCGAAATGTGACCCCTCAAAATTATTCGGAAGGAGACCTAGTGTTATTATATGATCAAGCTAATGATAAATTAGGTGCTGGAAAATTCGTTCCTATGTGGCATGGGCCCTATATTGTCAAGCAAAAGCTAGCAAAAGGGGCCTATGAGTTGGTAGACTTTGATGGGGACTCTTTGGGTAAACCCAGAAATGGACTTTACCTAAAGAGGTATTATGCTTAAAAGATGGGTATGGAGATTTTTAGTTAGGTTAGTTTTTCTTTCTAGCTGGTGTGTTTGTTAGTTTAGACAGTGTGCTTAGCTTAGAGAGTGTGTTTTCGCCGTTATTTCTGCTTATCTTGGTTTTACTCTTGATGATGCAGATGTCGATACCTCTCCAAACATACATTGGTTTTGCTGATGGTGCTTGTCGTAATACAGGGAATATCTCTTCCGCAGCTTGGGTTATCTATTCGCCCTCTGACGAGTTAGTTTCTATGCATGGGGTGAGCCTCGATCAAACAACAAATAACATTGCCGAATACAGTGCAGTGATTGAGTTATTGTCTGAATCTATTTCATTTGGATTCGAAGTTTGATAGTGAGGTTAGATTCTGAACTCATTGTATTACAGCTTAATAGAGTGTATGCCATTAGAAATCCAGTGTTATTAAGGTTATTTTTGAGAGTGCGTCTCTTGGAATGTGAGTTTGATTACATTGAATATCAACATATTCCAAGGTCTTTAAATACATTAGCAGATGCAATTTCTTCTCGAATGTTAAATAGACATTTGCAATAATCATACATGTAAATTTAAAACCATTCCATAACATGATTTACAAGATAAGCCGGTAATAATGATATATATATATATATATATAGGAGTGTGTCAGAAAATACATCGTCCTCGATCATAGGTTGAAAAACACCTTATGATTGGCAAAAATGATAAGTACAAAAAACCAAAATGTCACATGTGTCTACAAAACGACCATCCAATCACTGGTGATGATCTCTATATGACACCACTGCACGGGCCACCCTACACAAGAACCTCCTAAAAGGTCCTGGGACCCCGACTACATAGCGCTGAAGCCTGATTGGAATATCATCTATGGTAGTCTCCGGTATATCCGTTGTAAGACGCTCTAGGTCACTTTCCAACTCAGCCAAAGTCTCTGTGGCCTCGTCCTGTGGGGCCGGTGCCGCTGCAACTGGTAGTCTCCTCTCGTAAGGCCGGAGATTGGCTGGACGACGTGGGCCTACATCTGCATTTTGAAAATTATTACTATCAGTTTTGAGACGATATAAAACAAACAAAAAAAAAAAAAATAGTTTTAAAAACTTGTGGAAAATGAAGTTACCTGTATCATCCCATTGTTCTCCCGGTGGAAGAACCATGTCCGGATCTCCACGAAAATCAACTCCGGCATAAGGAAAATCCTGTATAGAAAAGACTTGGTCTTCTAACCAGTGAAAGTACTCCGGAGTAAATCGGACAACCTCTGTCCCCTCATCAGGATGACGGGCCATAACCGCAACCCATTGCATCAATTTGGGCTCTCGAGGAAGCCCAACCCCAACAGTGAGCTGCTGTGGGATCAGCATTGGAACCCTCTCTAAGCCAAAACTCACAACTAAGGCCCATAACCAAAGGTCTTTAGCTGTCCTTTTTTGGCTCTAGTCAGTTGGCCTTTTACATTGGCCAACACAACATCACACCAGTTGAAAATGGTACCTCGATAGCAATCAATCGCCATCCGCATCTGGGATCCAGTGGCAATGTGTAAAGTGGCAGCCCCGCAAAGTCTGGTAACTGTAAAGGCAATCACCTTAAGTTCAAGACGAGATATAGTTTTGATCTTTATCCCCTTCTCCTGAGTCTAAGTGTTACAACACTCTAGTCGGAGACTAGCGATAGATTGGGCACCTGGCCTAGTCCCGAACAGAGTCAAGTGTTCACCTCTCTTGGGAAAACCAGTGAGAAAGTAGATATCTGCCAGCTCCATCTCAAGCTGGTGCCCACCAATATAAAAACACTGGTCCTGAACGTTCCATCTTTCTACCAACCACTCTAGAAAGCTCACTTGGGCCCTCATGCCAGGTATGGCCCAGTATTTATAAAGGCCGCATGCCTTCAAATCATCAATTGACGGTTGATGATTAATAGCGGCCAAATCAACATCTTCGTGCTCTCTCTCGCGCCAATCGAGCATGGTGAACAATCTACATGCCAAGAAACATCCATTAGATTCTATGAAATCAAAAAATTTTGGTCCATTTTGGAGAATTTGGGGTTTAAAAACTCGTTGTGCGGAGTACGCACCCCGCCTTTAGGAACAGAGCGTGGGTACGCAGGGTCCCTCAAGGCAAGGTGCATACTCCCGACATTTTTCCAACTGAAAAAATGTCGGGGTACGCGGGTCCCTAGTGTGGTGCCTGCGTACCCTGAGAGGCGGTCTTTGAAACCCTAAAACCTCCAAAAAATGAAATCTGGGGCCTAAAAAGAATTCTAAACGGATGAAATTGAAGAGGAGGATGTTGTAAATTACCTGGAAGAGACGACGTTCGATTTTGACGGTCGGATTCTCCGCAATGTCCACGGGAAGTTTCTTGCCAAAAGCCCTTTTTCTCTCCTCAACAGTAAAATGGTAAAAATGAATTGGTAAAATCCCTTTTTATAGGTTTTTTGGGTAAATAAATGGTAAATTTGTTTATTTTTCACCATGAAAAGGTATTTTTCAAAGTATTTTTATCTATCTTCAACAGGTATGAGTAAATGTGTTGTTTTTTGTGCAGGATAAAGGATTTTTAGGGAAAATTGTCATTTTTTACAAACAAAAACATCAGAGTCATCTTTAAGCCCTTTTCTGACTCCTAAAACATGAAAAGATTGCCGAGCGTTTCTTTTACACTCGTTAAAATGGAATTAAAAGACGGTCCTCTTACAGCCCTTTTCTGACCGTAAAAACATGAAAAGATTGCCAGATTTTTGTCGTTTCAAATTTGATATTGGAAATAAAACGACGTGTGCTTGATCACTTTCTACTTTTCAGATCAGAGACACTAATCATGAAAGTAATCCTTGGTCGTAAAGATCAAGCGGTTCTCTCAAGTATTATTTTATACTTTTTCGGGCTTGGGAGACGCAAATTTACGAAAAAGATCAACCCTGGAGTCTTCTTAAGTTTTTCAGACTCTCTAAAATTGAAAAACACCGAGTTTCTCCTATATTGGACTCGTTAAAATTTCACAGTAAAGGACCTGTTCGATTACAAACAAGAACAGACCACTCCTTCTTAGGGTTCGAATCTAAACTAAGTTGGACTCATTCGAAGGATGAGCTTATAATCAAGCAAATGTTATCCTCCTCAAGCTTGTAAAAAATAAAGAGGTACTTGCCAGAAATGGTGGGGGAAAAGAGAGAAAAATGAGCATATTTGTTATACTCTGTCTCAGAAAAAACTTATCACCACTCTTGAACACGACACTTTTCATTCACCTGGGTTGGGAAATCCTTTTCCTAACAGTTGATCAAACCACATTGAAAGTCTTCAGCCGTTTTCTGGGTATTAACTTTGGGTCAATTGTCACCAAGCCATCTGTTGTGTCGTTATGTGTTCAAGAGGTCACTGAAAATAAACCATTCATCTGCAAAATATCTGTCATCCATATTGACCATCCCTGAGTCAGTCCTTACAACTACATTTCTTCAACTTGATCTATGATTTCGTGTTGTGGGCTTGCCTACGACGGATCGCTTTCTATCGACATCAGCACATTATCTAGAAAGATGATCTAGGAATCATCGGTACCTTGAAATCTGCATGCCTCAATGGCAGGTTTCTTGCCTTTGACGACATGTTACATCAATGACTTTCGATCGAAGGATTCCATGACATGTTCGACATCAACACATCTACTCACATCTCATGGATTGTACTGGGTACTTTGAGAACAATTGACATCACTGGTGGTCTCTCTCACACTTGTTAACAGTTTACATCATTGACTGGTAATCAAGTGGTTTCTACCATGTTCGACATCAACTCATTCATTCGCATGGATAGAATCGTACTATTTTGGGAAGCAGAAATGAAGACCCTGGATCTAGTTTCTGCCGTCCAGGCTGCGAGGAGTTTTGTATTCATTATACAGTAGACTAATCATAAACAGATGGCTGCGTCCATACTGTGTCTACATGAGTCTATGATTACGATGTACTGCAAAATCATTCCTGTATCAAAGCAGTAGTTAGTTTGTTAGTTAAAGTTTTTTATCTGAGTATGGGACTGCCTACCTCAGCGATGATATGATCTCATATATGTATTTTGTGTTGAATATTTACAGGTTCCAATTGGGCTCTCCACAAGATAATCCTCGAAATGATAAAGTGCTTCAGCTTTCCTAGATGATATAAAACCCTAATCTACTACAGACCTCGCACTTTAGGGGGCAATCTGTTACACTAAAATTTGTCACCATCACTATTTGCAGTCAGTATGGCTCCATCAATAACCATACTGTCCTCCTTGGTAGGTCTTATACCTCTGCTCCTCATGTCAAACTCCAAAAAAGAGAGAAAGCCTTTAAAAATCAATATAACTCTGGTTCCGCACTTTCTCTTACTCTTACCTGCGTGTACGCACCTCAAGTTCATAATACCTGCATACTTGTACGCTCTGTCTGTAAAGGGGTGGGTGCGTACCCCTGTAAAAGTCAAAAGGCGCAAGTTTTACTTCAAAAAACTTACTTGTGGTCGATTCTAGAGCATTCTAGAAGATGGTTTGACGTGGATTGAGCGCCTCCAGATGGTTCATGCATCCCAATGAAAGAGGAACTTATCCCATGAAGAGGGGAGCTATCCCTTTGAAAGAGGGGCTTATCCCATTGATGGTGGACCTGTTTAACTTCCTCCAAAGCATTATAAATACAGGCATTGGGCCAGAGGGAGGGGAGGTTGAAAGCTGAACATTCCTAAGGGTAGATGCTGCTGAAATTAGGACTCCCTTATAGAGCTTGAGAGGAGAGATCCCATTCCTTTCTTAGCTTCATTTGGAAGTGGGTGAGCTGATCAAAGTAGAGGAGAACTCTTGCTGGACCCTGGGAGGGACCTGCACAACACCAAGGCACTGGTTGTAATGGTTTCTTTTGTTTCCAATTATACAATTAAGTTCATTTTTCTCAACAAGTTGTTATATATAATTTGTTTCATAAACTCCTTGGTCTTTATGATGAATATGTTTTATTATATGAGTTATTCAGGTGCTATGTAATCGTTTGCTTGTTAGTGAATGCAGGCTTCAAGGAGAAGGAGCTCATCTGGATCGAAGAGGCTTGGCTGCTACAAACAGCGTTGAACTAAAGGTAAGCCTTAAACACCTGGTTGCTTTTATTTTAAATGCATATTTAGGGAAAGATAGTGCTTGATTGTTTTGTTTGTCACTAGAAAACTCTTGTTTTCTAGGGAGGTCGGTTTTTTCCGCAAAATTGACTCTTTCCGCATGACAGCCCTCCTGAGTTAATATGTCCTTTACAACAGCATTTGGTACATAAGCAATCACATGTGAATATAAAACGTAAATTCTGAAATCTTTGATTGCTTTTACAAGGGCATATGCTTGCTTCTCCATGATTTGGTACTTCAAGCGTGCATCTCTAAGGGCTCGGCTAAAAAATGCAATTGGATTTTCATTTCCCTGATCATCTTTCTGTAAAAGAACAACAACAATTGTGTGTTCAGATGCAAATGAAAAAATGATGAAATCTTTATCAAATTGAGGACTTGTGAGGACTGGGGCTTGGGTTAAGGTAGATTTTATGCCCTCAAAGGCTTGCTTGGCCTCTAAAGTCCATTTTACCTTGGAATCCTTCTTTAACATTTTATTAAGCATTCGTATCAGCTCGGCCAAGTTTGGGATAAATCTCCTTAGGAAATTGATCTTTCCTAGGAATGCTTGCAATTCTTTGATGTTTCTCAGATAAGGGATTTGCAGGATGGCTTGAATTCTTTCAGGATCAATTCTAATCCCATCTTTTGAAATGATATGGCTTAGTAATTTGCCTTCTTCAAGGCCAAATAAAGACTTCTTGGGGTTCAAGGAAATGCCATATTTCCTACATGTTAGGAACACTTGTCTCAAATGTTTTAGGTGCTCTTGATCAGATTTTGAGAAAGGAGTAAGGTCATCAAGGTAAACCACTAGGAAATCATGGATTTCCTTGGCAAATGCAATGTCCATGGCTCTTTGAAAGGTAGCACCTGCATTCTTTAGTCCGAAAGGCATCTTCACATACTTAAATGTTCCCCACGGTGTTTTAAAGGTTGTTTTGTCTTGGTCATCCAGGTGAACAGGTATTTGATTAAAACCTGAAAAGCCATCTAGCAAAGAAATTCTTGAAGACCCCACTACTCTTTGTAGAATATGGTCCATTTTTGGCAGTGGGTAGTGATCTTTAAGGGAGACTTGGTTCAGATTTCTCAAGTCCACACATAGTCTGATCTCCCCTGTTTTCTTCCTTGTGGGAACCAGATTGGATACCCATTCTGAAAATCTAATGGGTGCTATGATACCAGCCTCAAACATTCTTTTCACTTCTTTCTCAATCAAAGGGAGAAGCACTGGATTGATTCTCCTTAGTTTCTGTTTGAAGGGCTTTTGATTTGGCTTTAAGGGAATGGTATGTTGAATAACAAATGTGTCATAGGACTTAAGGTGCTCATAACTCCAGGAAAATACATCTTTAAACTCTTTAAATAAATCAACATATTTTGGTTTTTGATCGGGAGGCAAAGACTTGGACAGTTTAATCATTTTGGGCTTCTTTGTTGTCCCAATATTACAGTCTTCCACAACAGCATTTAAGGGCTGCATCTTTGGCTTTTTGGGGACATCGTTTGAATCAAATATGTCTTCTAGTGGAGTGAGGCCAACAGGTAAAAAGTTGTCCTTTAAATCAATGACTTCAACTATTTCATCTAAATGCATTTGCTTCAGCTCTTGCATGTTTTTCTCGTAAAAAATAGTTGGGTGCAGCATTTGATTTGCTGCTTCAGCTGTTATAGTTTGCTCATTTTGGCTCATTTGCTGTTGTGGGTCATCCATGGCATCTTCATCAATGTTTAAGATTGAGAATTCTTGCTGTAAGGTAAGAAAATTGTTGATTTGAGCATCATCCTCAAACACTTTCCAATCTTTGATATTGTTAGGGACAACAGGCCTGTGCTTTATCTCAGCAGTAAAGTGGTAATTGGGCTCAAAGGGCAGCTTGCAAGTGCTAGCAAAAGTAGCTAGACTATGAGCATGCATGTTATGGTTTCTAGAAATCTTAGCAAGCTTGGATTCGGTGAAGGAATTGAGTATTTCTATGGCAGCAGACCTATAAGCTCTTAGCCTATTGTCATTAGTAACAAAGTTACCTTTCATCTGTTGAATGATCAAATCGGAGTCACCTAGAATGGACACTTTTGCAGCTCCTAGAGCTTTGAGCAGTTTAAGGCCTAAAAAGAGAGCCTCATACTCTGCCATGTTATTGGTGCATTTGAAGTTTAGTCTGTAAGCATGACCCTCTACATGGCTGTTATGTGTATTGTGAATCCATATTCCTGCCCCTACTCCTAGCTTATTAACAGAACCATCAAACTCTAAATACCATGTGATTTCTTGCTTGTGGTTAGTATTAAGAGTTTCAGTCATTTTAGGATTGGGCGGACTTGGGTTTTGTGCTTCATGTGGTTCTTCTTGTATGCTGGTTGCACTAATTGTTTTAACCGTTTCAAAAGTATGGGCAACTGACTCTTGATTGATGCATGTTTCTTGTGCTAAAGGCAAAGGCTTCTCATCAGTGGGAGGGTAGCTATCATCATTGAACAATATAAAGGAATCCATATCAGAATGGATTGAGTAAATGGGAAAGTTTAGGGGTTTTTCCTCATTACTTACCACATACTTCATCAGTGTTTCTCTATACAGTCTCTTTGGTTGCCCAAAGACTGAAATAGTGGCATAAGAGAGGTCTAGTTGGAGAGATCCTTGGAGTTTTGCTCCCCAAGATCTTGATAAGAGCATGCCATACTTTGGTGGAATGTCAGCAACCACCATGTCCATTAGGATCGTTTTGTTGGGAAATTGGACTAAAGACACACAAAGGTCTTTGATTAAGCCTAAACACTCGACCTGACTAAAATCAAATGAGAATAAGCCTTTGTAGGGTCTAAGGACATCAAGGTTTAGCTTCTCCATTACAGCTTTGGGCATTAGATTGTGTGAAGCACCTGAATCAAACATAGCATTGTGCAACACTTTATCATGAATGTGCAAACTGACATAAAAGGGTAGAACAACTCCATGTCCTGATTTACCATTGACTTCAGGACCAAAAAGTAATTCAGGTTGATTATCTAAGACATTAAAATCATCCTTGTTCTCTGGCATTTGCAGTGATCTTTTGATTTGTTGTCTGTACACATCATGTTTGGCAAGCTCAGAGAGAGGAATATATATTTTTAATTTACCAATTTCTGCTTCCAAATCAAACAATTTTTCTGACTGTGTTTTAGTATTGTGATTGGCAGATTTTCCCTTTTCAATTGTATCTTTAGTGATTTTCTCTTGGTTATGAGTGACTTCTTGAGATTGTTCTATTTTGGGAAGGCTTTGAGGAGTGCTATTTACATTGTATTTTGAGGGAAAGGATACAAAACGCTGGTTATTAGAGGTCTTCATGTCAGATACATGCTCTATGGTCACTTCTTTTAATTTTGGGTATGTTTTATCAGTAGGTTTTATGATAGCGGCCTTGTCCTTTACTTTCTTAGGCTACTTGGCATCCTTTGGCTTGATGGGATCAGACACATCAATGGTTTTTGTTCTCAATTTGTATTATTTATGGACTTCGTAGACAACTGAATCATATCCTTGTTTGAAGTCAAATGACTCTCCAGACTTGGTCTGAAATTTATTTATATCATGGTCATCTTGGTCTTCTTGGGTTAGAAATACTTGTTGTTCACTTTTCAAACCAATCAAGTTTATGTGAGTGTCCTCTATCTGCTCACTAGATGTGGATGCTTCAGCATAGTTTTCATGAAAAGGAGGTCTTATATCATGGTCAGGACTTGCCCTTCCAACGTTTGGGTTTTGATTTTTTCTAAAGTTTGGATTTCTGGTAGGATTGTTTTGATGTCCTTCCCATGATGCTTTTCTTTCAATAGTTCCCATTCTGTTTTCAAAGCTGTCCATACCTTTGATGATTGTGTCCAATTTTTGCTCAAAGGCTGAAGGTTAATCTTTGAAAGTGGTTCTTCTCTCAGCTCTTGCTCTATTTCGGTTGGCAATCAGATTTTCCTCCACACTAACAACTACATTCTGCATGTCTGCTAAGGTTTGAGTGGCTCTTTCCCTTAATTGATAAGCCATGTCTGAATCAAATCCATCAGGGAATTTGTATAAAGAAAGATCAGGTGGAGGTCTAAGGTTTTGTGGAATAGCGTTATAAACATTGTTAAACCTGGCACAATAGTCTAAGATAGCTTCTTGAGCGCCTCTTTTGATAGTGTCATACTCGGATAATATGTGCAGAGGGTCCTTCTTCTTTCCCCATCTGTTAAGAAATGCTTGGTAAAGGGCCTGTGGGTCAGCTATGGAATTTGCAGCAAGTGCTCTAAACCAAGGCCTTACATCTCCTGTTAAACTTTGGACAAAAATATTCATTCTTACACTACCACCATCTATTTCATAACTCTCAAAATAGTCCTGCATTTTCTTGGTATGTTGCAGGGCTGTGCTAGAACCAGTAGCATCAAAGTATGTGATTTTAGTTTGATAATCCTGAGGCATAGCCCCTGGATTTGCAGGTAACTGTAAAGGTGCATATTTGTTAGCCATATTTACAGGGATAAGTGGAAGGGCTGGAAAAACTGGGACAACTGTAATAACAGTGGTGGTAGTGGTAGTAGGTGCAGTGAATGGTGGTGTGGAAAAGGTGCTTGGAGAGGTGGATGATGAACAAGGGGAAGTAGGGGTTGAACGAAACAAAATTTTAATAGGGGTTGGAAAACAGCTTGGCTGAACTGTTTCAGGACTAGAATCTGCAAACACTTCTTGTTTTTGTTTGCTAAGGTTTCTAGAGATTAAATTGGGATTTTCAAAAACAACCAGTGGATTTGGGTCTGGGTTTGACCTAGTATTATTTGTTTTCTTCTTAGGAGCCAGCTTCTAACTTGTTTTTTGGAATTTTCTAAATAAGTTCCCCAGTGGAGTCGCCAATGATGTTATCACTCAGGTTGTCCCTTGGCTCCTTAAGGGATACGGTCGAGGTAACCACAAACCAATCTTTGGGCTGCAGGTCCTAGCCTACCTGCAGTTAGATAGGGCTCTCTCTTTAAAATTTAACTTTGTTTTGGGTTGATTTTAGGCTAGTTATGGTGTACATGGGTTTTGTTTTGGTTTTGGTGGGAAGGAGATGTTTTCAAGCAGAGTTGGAATGCATAGTGTGAGAAGTTCAAACCATTGGGCATGAAGTCATGGATTAGGGCTTGCTGTTGCGTTTTCTTGGTCACAAGAGGAATATAGAGCAGGATAACTACACATAGAACAATATCAAGCTGGAATAAAGATGGGATGAAGGTCAAAGATGAAAGGAAACTAAGAATCTTTCATTAGCTAATAGAGAGGGAAGGTGGATGAAAGTTTGTCTAGGAGCAGTCAAGAATTCCTAAAAAACAGTCATATGTGAAAGAAACAGGGTAAACATGATCATTTAAGTATGCATATTCATAACCATTTCTGAGGAAAACATATAGAAATAACAAGAACTGAGCATAGGGTGCAGTCAAGCAAAACCTAAGCTATTCTTTTTTCTTGTTATTTAGATGGTAACACAATTGTGGCATAAACATATGAAAACTGTAAACAGAGGTAGGAAAACTTATTGAGCCATGTAGTAGCACAGGAATTCCACAGTCACTCTTTAGCCATTAATAACACAACAGTCAGTTCTTCATCCAAAGCATTCCAGCAGTCTTTGATTACAGAGCTTCTCAAAATACAGCACAAGTCCAGAATGAGGATTATCAACCAACCAACCCTTTAAACAATGAATTAGGGTGGTTTATATAGGGAAAATATCTAAAAATATCTATTACAGTAGACCTTAAACAGGTCCGAGGGAAATGAGTTCCTTAACCTAATCTTGTCCTGAAATTAATGCAAGAAAATATCTTTTGAGCTGCGCTGGAGGTAGCTGTATCAAAATGAGTTAATATGGTGTCCTTAGTGGTTGGGTACAGTGTTTTTGCAATAACTGTGTCTTGTTTTTTTTCTGCACTTCTAAGGCGGTTATGCTGCTTTTATGTGGCTTTAATGTGCACTAATCTCGATCTGATGAGCTTTGAATGGTCTTTACTGCTTCTTTGACTTGGATGGAGGCCTTTAATGTTCACCTGCTTTGGTATTGTCGATCTGACTCTCTTTGCCGCTTCACTGATACTCTTCAATTTAATCTGGGCTTCATCTTTCCTCTAATACTCTTTCACAGTTGATTCAGGCCACTTTCTCTCTCTTGATACGTTTGAAACTGTCAAATCGCCCCTTTTCTGCCCTTTCAAGGCAAAAACAGCTGTTGCAAATGTTTTTCGTGGCCTCTAGAATGCTATCGGCACTGGCCGATTAAATATGAACCTTTTATGAAGAAATCCTATCAAATTGCGAATTTTTGGGTTTTGCAGGTAGCCGAGCAATATGCAGCCTTCCATTTTGATCATTTTTCCTTAACGATGCGCGATTAGCGCTAATTGCACATCAAAAACTGCCTCAATTTTTCATTCTGGGCATCCTGTGCTGCGATTTACGCTTTTCGCGCATTTTTCGGTGATGACGTCAGCATGTCATCAGCGGTGGGTCCCGGTATGGCAGTGACGTGGCAGTACGGCAGGGTGACGTGGCAGGGACAGAGGCAGATGCGATGGCAGTGACACGTAGCAGTGGCGGGTTGACGCAGAAGTGACGAAGCGCTGACGTGGCGCTGATGTTAGGGGTGGATAGACAGAAGGCAGTTTGTGGTTTCATCGGACCACCTTCTATACGAGGGCGGTATCTGTCAGAATGGCTCCGATGCAATAAAGGGCGGACACGCGTCTTTCTGTACGACGGAAAAACAGCCATGCTATCGGACGCTAACTGTCGAGTGACGGGGCGGCTCCGAAATCGCCGATGGCTGTTGGATCTGGGAGGGCGGATCGAAGGGCTGTCGGAGCGCGGAGCTGGCGGCAGGTTTATGTGCAAGGGCCCGCCCGAATATTAAATTAATATTTGCGCGACGGGGGATTTCGAACTTTGGGTTTGTGGGTAATGTGGGTTTTACATGGTTTGTGGGTCGGAGGTAAAAAATGATGAAATGTTATGGGTAAAGGGGTGAGGAAAATAGGTTATTAACTTAACCAAATGTTAAGTTAATCCCAGGGTTAGGACGCGGAAGGGTTAATAGTAGCCCCAAGTGGACTATCATTTCCCAAAACCATATATACATAGCTATAATGCTATAAGGTAGGATATGTATTATTTTTGGAATTTTATATAGTTTTTTTGTATAATAGGGGATAAGAAAATGATCTAGGGAGCTAGATAATAGAGTTAGGAGTTAATATGAATTTGCGAGGTGAAGTGTAGGGGGCTAAGTTTGTGAATTGAAACTTAGACATAAGAAGTGAATGGACTGTGGAGAAATGATTTTTACACAAGAAATGTGGCTTCTTTTCACTGAAGAAAGTCAAAGCTTGACTTAGTATTTTACACAAATGAAGTGATAACAGGACTGGTTGGGCAGATCCCAAGGTCTTCAAGGGGATGTTAGTGAGTGATTTGGGGAATAAGAAGAAGGGGGAGTTAGACATGCCTCGCTTGAGCTCCTCCAAATGAAAAAGTGCCTCATAATTGTGATCTGAACAGATATAACACTTTGAAAACATGAAATGGATCACATAGCTTGATTCTGCAACCACACAACTATTTACCCAACCTACTTACCTAGCATTTTTTCTTCTTTTTGAATGGGTGCACTTGAACTTGCAGACCCTGATTATCTTCTTTTCTTTTGACTGCCCTCCTATCTAAATGTACCCTTATATCTTTCAAGCGCCCATATTACACAGTTGGGCTCCTTCATTTCTCTACCTAGCTACTGATCTGCCAAGCTTAAGCTGTTTTGACAGATATTCATTCTCTATCTTCTAAAACAAGCAATTTAAACCTAGGGAAGCCAAGATTAAGCTGTTTGGCTTTCTCTTAACTGTAAAATTCTTTAAAAATGGTATGATTTTTCAAAATGGAACTTCTTGGAAATATGAAACCTTGCAGCATGAAAAGATGACATATTTGGCATGTAAAACAGTCAATCATGAAATATGAAACCTATTGCAATAGGAGGCTAACAGTTGCGACATTGGATCACATTTTTTTAAGTGGCCTACCTCAAAGTTATTGTCTCTAAAGACATGAAATACTATATATTCTTCAATTTGGTGCAATAAACAACAAATAAATTAAAGAAGGATATTAAGTTTAATGTTTGTGGGGCATGAAGCATACTAGAGATGATATATTAAAATTCAAGAATGTCCTACTAAAAATATTTGCAAACATTTAGAAAGGAAGCGAAAAAAAGACTTTAATACAAACTATAAACCTCAACTTGGTTATTTATGTTGCTATGATTATTTGGGGTAATAAATAACTCTCCTACTCCTACTCCTAACACCCTTAAATATAATTAATAAAAATATTTATTCAATATATTATTAAGTTAACATTTAATACTTATTTTAAAAAATATAATATATTAACCTTTAATACTTATTTTAAAAAAAATTATATTTAATATTTTATTAAATATATTAGTTGTTATTTTTATTTTTATTAATTATAATTATTTCAAAAAATTTGGTTACTCTTTACGGTTGGATCAAAAGCCTTTAAAACTGTAAAATTAAAAGACATAGTTAAAAAAACAAAAACAAAAAAAAAACCATTTACTATAACCTTTTCTGTTGCAACCACAAATTTTATCGCTACTCCATAACTTTGACCAGGCCTCATGAAAATGTGATTGACACTTGAATTTTGTTTCCTTAAAAAGCAACAACATTAACTGTGTTAACAACCCCAACCTCCAAAACTGTATGAGACTTAACCATGGGAAGAAACCGACACATTAATTAAGGCAATCAACTGACTTAGTTATCACGCCAATTGAAATATTTAAGGGCTCTATGTCGTCCTATCGGATCCGGATGTTTGAAAATATTATAAATATTTGTTTCGTTCCTCTAGATTCTTCACTCGCCTTCCTCTGCTTTGCTTTTTCATTTCAGGACTCCTTCAATCCAATCGCTTCATAATCCATTGTTGAGAGAGAAGATTGTCGCATATCTTTTCAAGTGATGGCGATGGATCTCGATAGATTGTCTGCGCTGCCCGACAGTGTCCTTTCCCTCATCCTCTCTAAGCTCCCCATTAGAGATGCGATCAAATGTTCTGTCCTCTCCAAGAGTTGGCGATTCCTTTACAGAGAACTACCCGACCTCGTCCTCTCTCCTGATAATCTCCTATCAACGCATCAACTGCATTCCGGGGTGTATGATATTGCATTCTTCTGGTCCACCATCGAAAATAGAATATTCGACATACTGAGGTTGCATTCATCCGATCTGGAGTCATTTCATCTCTCCAGCGGCATTGCTGATCGGTGGGCACTGCAGCGGTTTGCACAGCATAATTTGCAGCGGTTTACACACGAAAGCCTATCTGAATGGTTGCGGTGCGTTGCGACGAAGAATGTGAAACGTCTCTTTCTCAAATATTCCTTCCAAATAGTAACGCCGCCGCGCCTTCCCTTTTCTCATGCACTACTCTTACTCTGCTCACACTAAACACTTGTATTCTCACCACTTTTCCAACAGATTTTGCGGGATTTAGACATCTCACTGAGTGCACCTTGATCCATACCCGAATGACTGATGACTCTTTAGCCCGCTTTCTTTCACATTGCCCTCTTCTTCATAAATTTACCTTAAGGCATTGCCCTGGCCTGCAGAGGCCAGTCATCTCGTCTCTGAACCTGACAGATTTAGTTCTTCAGCTTAATAGGCCACAACAATTGACAGTCAATTGCCCTAAACTCACAACTCTGAAGACAAACATGTGTATTCAAGACCTGAGAGTGAATGGAATGGAATTTTATGAGATTTCCTCAACGATCGAAACTCTCGAAATTGATGGTGGAAGCAATTTGATGGAGTTGTCGTTGCATTCAAACCCCTCTCGGGGATACAATTTCTCTGTAAACAGATTTCTCGAGTTAGTAGGAATGTTGAGATCATTGAAAGTGCTTACCATTGATTTTGGGAATTCATATGGTGACCTACAAAATGGGATTGTTGTTCCTCTCTTCAACCTGCTGTCGAGGCTCCCTAACCTTGAGCGTTTACACCTGCGCGGGCGGCTGATTTTGGTAAAACAATAACTCCTATTATGTTTGTTATTCTTTCTTTCACCATCATCATGATTTAAATGTATATATTTATGGATTTTGCTTTGTTACACAGGCGGAGGCGGATCAAGTAGTACAATGTCTAACATATCGACTTATTAATCTTCAAATGGTGGAGATAGATGTTCACAAATACGATGAGAAGATACCTGGTTGGTTGGGGTGGCTTCTTCAAATAGCTCCTGCGCTTAAAGAATTGAAACTCCGACCTGTAGGAGGACGTGATAACCTCAAGAGGTTTTTAGAAAGTTGGGAATCTTTGAAGAAAAGTCGTGAAGAAGGAACGATGCCCGAGAAGATATGTGAAATTAGCTTTTATTTTTAATGTTACATTCCAAGTTACTGTGAACTGGTGGATTTACCTGAATATTATTTTTGTGTGTTCAAAACGCATTTCGAAGCGTGAAACCCGTACATAGTGGATTTTGGCAGTGGGTGGTTTTCTTCAGGCACAAATTGGTTTACCTAAATTGGCTTCAAAGCGTGAACCCATTGATGGCAAAAATTTTGTTTTATTAGATGGTGGAATCTTTGAAATAATATTTTCTTTTTCATAATGTGTAATTTACAGTTAAGTTAGTTCAGTGTGTGGTGGATGCTTGAACCTTTTTTCTATCTTTTGACCCGTGATGAACTGAACTGATAGATGGGGAATTTTTGAAATAACATTTTATTCTTTATTTCAACTTTTTTGAAATCATATTTTATTTTTTTAGTGTGTGATGGATGTTTGAAATAAATTTGATTTTTTGACTTGTAATTATTAGTAATAATATTTTAATTTTGAAAAATTTATTTAACAAATATTTTATGGTGTTTTTTAATGTTTTATGTGTTGCTCATGCATATGTTGTTTTCATGGTTTACATTTGGATGTTTATCATATTTAGATCTATTGCACATTTGTTATGATTTCATCAATGTACTGTTAAATTTAATATTCATATGTGGGCTGCTGCAAATAACTGTAGAATAGAAGCAAAATTTAGAAATCTAAGTTACAGAAATACACATTGTTTATATGTGAGAAAAGCATGAACATACACGTATTCCTCTTATGATATTCACGAATATATTTCTGAGTCTAAAGGTAAAACTTAAATTGAAAAAGTGGCATATATATGATCCATAGTGCACAATACACATACATCACCCACCCCTCCAAAATATTTTCAAGCTCCCAATAGACCGAGCATGGGTATTCTGGACTTGGGGATGTTCTCAATATGGTTAAGACTCAAAATTCGAGTTCCTCCTATTAAACTTTGCAGTTTTGGCTCCTTCCTCCAATTTTTAGCTCTTAAATTTATTGTAATTCATTTCATCCATCAATTTCTCTTCTGACCTCTTGCTTTAGAGGGCATTTGTTATACCTTACTTTACCCTCATCTGAGTCAATCGCAATTGACTTTATATTGTTGACCAAGTTACACAACTTGTACCCTTCTTTTTTAGCCTTTTAAAGCAGGGATGTTGGTTAGCCCTTACAATTCTGCGTTCCTCCTCTAGTTACTAGTGTACATTCAAGGTTTGGCAAATTTTTTCTCTTTATGCAACCAACATTCATGTTGAAATTTCAAGCACTGCTAATTCCCAAGGAGATCAAGTTGAAGGATTAACTTTATGACTTGGCCAGGGTGAATTATTATAGATTTTTCCAAACTTCTATCCTCCCCAAGTATCCAGATTCATTCTCTTAGGGAGGTCTAAAGGAAGATATGTACTTGTCATATCAATGGGAAATCTAGATATAGGATCTACACTATAGTGAAGGAGCTCTGGTCTTATGAGAAGCCATAGTTCTAGGAAAAGGAAACCAACATTGCTTGTTGAAGATGACAAGGGCTATGAGGCAACCCAATTTCCCCAAAGTTTTGGAGATGGATACATTTTTACTCACACTCCCTTGAGGTTGTGATAGAAACATTCAATGTCTAATCCATTCTTGAGTGGGGTGAGTTTTTATGTCCACCTATGTCAAACAATACATCAATAGCCTTAATAGAAAGACCCCTTCCATGGCAAGAAAGAACTTTCAAACACCAAAAGGGGTAAGTCAATGGCCATAAATGGTTGAATAAGAATGAAGTTGTTGGATTTGTATGTTATGTGTTTTTAGTGAAGGCTTGCGTATGATGGTCAAATTATCTCATGACTTTGTGAGTGTTGTTTGGATCCTAATTGACTTGATTTTGTATCTTGCATCATGAAAAGAATGTAATGAATTCAACTTGTTTGATTTTTTTTATTGGTGCATAATTGACTTGAAAAATTATATCAACATACTTTCACCTACACACTACTACTAGTGTATTAGATAGCACATTATATTTTATGAGTTGTACATGTAGATGTTGAGTTGTGCAAGTGGTGAAGTTTAAATGCCCTACCTTTTTGCCTTTTTCACTAGAAACCAACGATAAAATTATTGGTCAAATCACAATTTTTTGTTGCTTAAATTGCAAGATCCATGAGGCAGCCCAATTTCCCAAAAGTTGTGGAGATGGATAAGGTTTTAATCACACACCCTTGAAGTTGTCATGAAAAATTTCAATGCTTATTGCATTCCTGAGTGGGGTGAGTTGTTATTTATGCTAATGTCAAATAGTATTTGACTAGTCTCAATAGAAAGATCCCTTCCATGGAAAGCATGACCGTTCAAACACCAAGAGTGCTAAGTTGATGGATTCAAATGGTGTAACATGAATGAAGTGGTAATGGATTGCATATGTTTTTTTTTTGTAGTGAAGGCTTTTGTATGATGATTCACTTGTCTCATGATGTTGTGAGTGTTGTTTAGACCCTAGTTGACTTGATTTTGTGTCTTGGAACACGAAAAGCATGTAGTGATTTGGGATTGTTTAGTTCTTTTTCAATTAGTGCATATGTGACTTAACACATTATATCTATGATTCGAATTTAAACAGGAACGTAACAAATTACAGGGATAACCATAAATACAGAGATGGAGCAGAAATAATACTTCATTTCATTATTGTAAAATACTAAAATATGCTTACAAACATAAATGGAAATAAACTAGCTCGGGTGATGGTAGCTTATCTCTGAGAAGACATGTGGTGCCTACATGCCTCTGAACTATCTTACAATGAGGCTCGAAGGCCTATTTATTGTTGAAAAATAATGGAAAAGCGTAAACATCCAAAAACCTAACCTTAGGAGATGAAGCACCAAACTATGGGCCCCATTTTGAGTAAATTGTTACATCAACTTCCTCGGGTCGTAACTTTGGCATACGATCTCCATTTGATGCACACAATACCTCGTTAGAAATATCTATCTGAGGAATACAACTTTTGGATGAGAAACATTGAGCCATATGCCCATGTTGCTCCCATTTTTCCAAAAAACTTCGTTTAGGGCCTCAAAATGGCTCCAGAAGTTCAGGACCCGAAAAATTGCTAAAATAGTAAACTGTGCTACAATTAAGGAAACTGAAAAACTGAAAGAAACAATGGTGGGGGTCCAAGTGGAATTGGTGGGTGGCCACAAGTATCCACCTGGATCATTCCTCCCCCCTTAGGAAGTAATGGTCCCCATTGTGTTGAGTTCCTCCATGAGATGAGGAAACTTCTGCTGAACTTGGTCCCTGGTGAGCCACTTGCCCTCGTGAAGGAGTTGGCTTGCCTTGACAACTCGATACAATTGGATCTTCTTCTTCAGAGTGTGCTTGATCTATGTGTCCATGATCTGACTAGTTGCAACTTGTTCCATGCAATCTAGATTTAACACTGTTGGTCTGAGTTGTTCTGCAATGTCGGATGTGTCTAGTAATGGTGGAAAGTATGGCCGAAGGCAGTCCACATTGAACACTGGGTGCAGGCCAAGGAATGGGGGAATGTTGAGTTAAGGGTGTAAGGACCATATCAGAGTGGTCTGAGTTTCCGATAGGCTCCGATAAGGGATTCCTTTTGCAAATGCAACCAGACTCTGTCACCCACCTAAAACTTGTGTGGCACCTGATGTTGATCATGTCGCTGCTTGTACTTGGCATTTGATTTCTCCATAATTTCATGGACCTACTGGCGGATATGTTGGATTTGTTCAATGAAGTTGTTTGCCTTATCTGTTTCGGATTGGACATGAGCCGAATCTGTCTGAGTAGCTACAAATGGCATGGCCACATCAATGGGACACAGTGGCTACAATCCCAAGCCCACCTGAAAAGGGCTATGGCTAGTCGAGTTATGGAGAGCCCAGTTATAACTATGCTGAACATAGGGGAGGCTCTCATCCCATGTGCATGGATGCTTTGAGTTGTACATGCGCATAATGTGTACGATCATCCTATTGACAACCTCTGTCTGGCCCATCAATTTGGGGATGGAAGGTTGTAGAATTAGTGAGTTTGGTGTCCAGCATCGACCAGAGACTAGACCAAAATGTACTGAGGAACATGCCATCCCGATCTGAGATGATAGACTGTGAGATCCCAAAGTGTACCCACACTTGTTTAAAGAAGAGTTTAGCAGTGGCTTCTGCTGTGATATTCTTCTTGCATGCTATCATAATGGCCATCTTCGAGAACCTGTCGACGATCACAAAAACGCAGTCATTTCCATGCTTAGTATAAGGAAGGCCCGACATGTAATCCATGGAGATGGATTCCCAAGGTCGACTAGGGGTAGGCAACAGAGTATGGAGGCCTTGTTTCTTGATGGTCGGTTTGACAATGGCACAGGTAGTGCAGGATCTGATGTACTTCCCAACATCCTCTCAAAGATTCGGCCAATTGAAATACTTTTGTAGTACTGCCACCGCTTTCTTGACCCCGAAATGCCCAGCAACCCGATTGTAGTGTGCTTCCAAAATCATCTTAGCAAGCTCACTTGAAGGAACACAAAGGTGACCCAGGTATCATAACAAGGCATCCTGGAGGTGAAAATCTGGAACATGTTAACCCTCCAAGAGTGTCTAGGATGTGTGGCCGAATTCTGGGTTTCTTTTGTAGAGAAGTGGCCAATCAGAAGTCTCGTGCCCACAAGAGTTGAGCATGGTGGTTAACGCCATGATCAGTGGTCGACTGAGGAAATCTGCAACATTATTAGTTTTTTCCTTCTTATACTTGATATTAAAATGGAATTGTTGCAGGTATGTGAACCACTTCTGATGGCGATCATTCTGCAACTTCCCTTGGGTCTGCATGAACTGCAGGGGCTAGTGGTATGTGTGGATGATCGTTTCCTTCCCCAAAATGTAATGTTTCCATTGTTGGCAAGCCTGCACAATGGAATACATCTCTTTGTCATAAGTGGGATACTTCTCGACTGTGTCTGAAAGTGTTTCACTGTGATATGCCACTGGATGCCTGTGTTGAGAAAGGACTGTCCCAATAGCATAGTCAAGGCATCTGTCTCGATCTCAAATGGTTGTTGCAAGTCTGGTAATGTGAGCACTCGTGCCAAGTAGAGGCAATGTTTCAACTCTGTGAATGCCTTCTATTGAGATTCAGACCAAAATAATTTTTCTTTCGCTCCTCCCCTGGTGACTTGACTCAAGGGTCAAGTGATATGAGAAAATCCCAACATGAACCTGCGGCAGAAGTTGGCAAGACCCAAAACGTTATGGAGCTCTGTCATAGTGGTTGGAGATGGCCAATCCCAAATGACTTAGATCCTGGCTATATCCACATGCACCCATCGTTCATCAATAACGTATCCTAGATACTAAACTTGGGTCATGCCAAAAGTGCATTTCTTCAAATTAGCACATAACTTGTGTTGCCACAATGTTTGGAGAACCTGTCGAATGTGGTGGAGGTGCTCTTCCCAAATCTGGCTGAAGATTAGGATGTCATCCAAGTATACCACTACAAATAAGTTGGTGAATGGCCACAAGATGTCATCCATTAGCCTCATGAAGGTTGCAGGAGCATTCGTCAACCTGAAAGGCATAACCAACCATTCGAAAAGACCCTCCTTAGCTTTGAAGGCAGTCTTCCACACATCAGAGGGTTCAATTGGTACCTGGCGATATCCTGACTTCAAATCGATCATGCTGAAATATATTTCCCCCTTTAGTTGGTCCAGAAGGTCATCAATCCATGGGATTGGGTACCTATTCCAGACAATGATCTTGTTCAATGCCCGATAGTCAATACAGTGTCTCCAAGTCCCATCCTTCTTTTGTACCAACATGATCGGGCTCCCACAAGGTGATGATCTCGGCCAGATGTGACCTTTCTACAATAGCTCCTAAATCTGCCTCTTGATTTCCTCGTTCTCCAGAATGAAGCGTCAATAGACTGGTCCATTGGGCAACGACACACCTAGGGTCAGATCAATGGAGTGCTTGACTTGACAGTGCAGAGGAAGCCCTGAGGGGGAGGTGAAGATCTCCTCATACTACTCCACGATCTTGTCCATCTGTAGTTGTCGTGCGAAGTGGCCCTGTCTGGAGGTCATGGCCACCATCTTCTTCTTTCCTTGAGGGCATATCATCAGGAAAGCAAATTTCCCTATTTTGGAAATAAGCTTACTACATTGTTTTTCAGTAACCAAAGAGATGGCGGTAGGTGGTGCTACCCCCGGTATCCTGTACAACTTATTTCCCAAAGTAACAATAACAACACGAGGCCTTGACTCATAAACAACATGTCACTTCCACAAGTATGGTTGGCCTAATAATACATCACAAACATCAAGGGGAGCAAAATCACATGATACCTCATCTATGAAGGGCTTGATGTTGTATGGAGGGTGACACTGCTAATTCACGCAAAGATCTCGTCCTTGGTGAAGCCACTCGATGGTGTACGGTTGTGGATGTGCTATGGTCTGTAAACCCATCCACTTCACGACCTCTATGGAAATGAGGTTCTTTTGGCTCTCGCTATTGATAATGAACTATAGAAGGGAGCCCTTTACCCACATCTGGGAGTGGAAGAGGCACTCCTCCCCCTCTGGATCTTCAAGTTCCTCCTTTTGGATCTTCATGGTGGCAATGGTGGTTTTCAGCTCCGCATCAATAATCTGCTTCCCTTTGTCATTCCCCTTATCAGGTTCTGACTTAGAGTCAAAATATGCATCTGATTCCGAAGACTTTAGCTCGGCCACTAGTTACTGCTTGGCCTGACACTCACTTGTGTTGTGAGTGGACCTCTAATGGAACTCACACCACTTTCCCATTTCCTTCTTTAGCTTCACGATGTTGTTCTTTGCTTGTAGCTTTGGCGGGTTGTCCTAGGCCACCGTGCCTTGGCTTTGTCCTTTGTTCAGCGATTTGGGGGTGCCTTTCCCTAGCTTCGGATTTCCATATCCAAAGTCTCGCTTGTTCTGTTTAAACTTCTAATTGATATTGATAGCGTATCGGTACGCCATGCCAAGCGAGGGGATGTCCAAGAACTCCTTCTCATCTTGGATGTACCTGTGTAGGCAGTCACGGTATTTGAGTATGAAATGCAACTTAGAATCCTTGATACCCAACTTTGTGTGAAGTGTATGAAAAATATTAGTAAACTCAGGCACGTCTTGGTCCCTTCCCTGTTGCAGTGTGGTCCACTTTATGTATTTATCCTCATAGCTTCTGATAGAGTAGTACTGCTACTTGATGGCATTCCGGAATGATATCCAAGTGGGTGCGACTGAAAACAGTGAGGTTGTACTTTCATCCTTCTGCTCGCAGTAGGTTTCCCACTAGTCCTTGACATGTGGGGTGGCTTTGAGAAGGGCGAAATTAATCTTTTCCCCGCTAGAAAAATCATGAATAGAAAATTACCCTTCTAGCAAATTTAACCATCTATCTACATCGTGTGCATCTACCTGACCCTCAAATGTGGGAAAGTCAAAGTTAACTTGTACCTTAAAGGGTTTGGCGCTTCTAGAGTAGATGTGTCACCCTTGGGCAGCGGTTGAAGGATCTCGGCAAAGTTATCCATCATCGCGTTCCTTTGTCACTCAAGGGCCTCTTCAAGAAATATTTTGATAAGATCTCCTGCTGCCTCATCTTTCTTTTCATCCACCATGGGAAGGCCTCGGCCTGAGTGGATAGCTTCAGTTGTGATAGTGCATTCCTTAGATGCGGCGTTAGTGACACTACAAACCATGCACAGTGCTGCCCATCCGTCAAGGTCATGTTAGCTTCACGAATCATATCCTTCAGTCTCTGATCCATCTCTTAGGGGGTCTCGCCTGGAAGCATCATGATTTCCTTAAATCCAATGATTGACTGTTTCTCTGATTTTTCCCTGCTAAATTCCTTGTTTAGTGCAGCTTGGATATTTGTGATCCCTACGTTCAGATTGTCATTGGAGTGCTTAATGTACCAAGTTAGTGCACGATCCTACAAAGTGCTGACCATCATTTCTTTCTTTATATTATCTTTTGTGACTCCCTGCGCTTCCCATACAACCCTTACCACAAACCAAAACTGGTCCGGATCTTCATTCCCTACTCCTTTGATCATCGACAATTTTATCACGCTTGCCATATTGAACTGTGGTGGAGGCAGAGGTGGTGTGGCCAAAGAGGGGGGTGAAGATGGTGAAACTAGCAGTGGTGTAGGTGGAAGTGATATGCGTGGAATTCGTTGCTTTATCAAAATGATCACACTTCTTAGTGAGACCTTCGTGAGCTCTTCCTCGCTTTCTCGCGGAGGTGAAATCAAGGGGCTAGTTTCTAGTTCTGTGCTACCTTCATTTTTGTAGATCCTTCCACTTTGCGTAGCCACAAATAAAGTATCTACCATGAACTTGGTGATAAATCCCCCCTATAATTCGGTCGAGCCAATGATCCATAGCATGCGCGATCTTATCTTCCGATGCTTCTAGTCTGCGCACCAACTCTGGAGTCCACACAATAGGTTTGTTGAGCCTACACCTTCCTTGACTGTCTGCTAGCTTCATGATGCACTCGTACAACTTAGAGGGGAAGGATGCAAAGATAATTTCGTGGATTTTTGTATATAAGTAGCAATCTAACCACTCTTCCTTCAATAATCGCGGATTCCTATTTTCCTGCATCGCGAACTCGTGAATATTTCTATCTAACAACTCTTCAATTCCTTTCTTTGTTAGATTCCAGTGAGATGACTGTAGGTTTTAAACCTGTACAGAAATTACCTGCATACGAATTCTTAAACAAAGAAAATAAATAATGCGAGAGCATAACCCATAAAACACATATGCACAGATATTTTTCCCTGGATCCCAAAACTGGGACTACCAGCTTGATTTTTCATTATATTCCTTTCAATGTTACAATACATATTTATACATGCCGAAGCATCCAATACCATGGACCGAAAACCATCGCGTCCAATACCATGGACCGAAAACCATCGCGTCCAAAAAACATGTGCGAAAATCATGCACAAAACCATAGGTGGGTCCGCCCAACCTAACATATGGTCCAAAACCAAAATTTTCCAAGGCGCTGCCCCGGACCCCATAAAGTGGGGTTACGGGTGCCCTTCAAACCCCCTATTAACTACATGGAAAGAATATAACACAACCCAACAATCTCCCACTTGTTGTTTTCTTTCCACAGGGGGCCACAGGAGAGCTTAGTCATTTTTTCAGCCCTGAGATTCCCATTGCTTCTCTACACCAAGAGAACTTCTCAGAGCTCACAGATTTTGTCAATGCATCTGCAGTATTCTTCAAAGTGTCCACCTTTACCAGCAACACCTTTCTGTCTTCTATCATATCCCTCACAAAGTGATACTGAACATCAATGTGCTTCAGGGAAAATTTTAAGAACCCCCCCTAAATTTATAAATATAATAAATGGGCGAATCTCCATGGTATATAGGAAAAATGGAAGGCGATTTTATCAATAATATAATATGTATATATAATTTTTTGGCGAATCTCTCACCAAGAATGGCGAATATTTTACTCAATTATAAAATCTTGTAAGATCGTGGTGAGTCTTTCACTAAATAATAAAACTTTGTAAAGTCCTAGTGAATCTTAGCATAGGCTAGTTTAATTCCCCAATTTAAATAGGCTACATTCTAGGTGAATACCATGGGTCAATACCATGTGCCATTTTGGTGAATACCATGGGTCAATACCATGTGCCATTTTGGTGAATACCATGGGTCAATACCATGTGCCATTTTGAATACCATTTTTATTTTTAATTCTAATATTAGGGTTAATAATGATTTTTTGCATGGTATTAATAACAATCTAGTCCATGGTATTTGTCCCATAGTATTTTGGCCATAGGTTTCACCTAAATATAACCCATTTTTTGAGTGTTCGTAAATATAAGGTGACTTATGGAGTAAATATAAAAAAAATGTTTTATTTGTTTACCATACCTCTCGTTTATTTATATTTTTATTAATTTACCATACCTCTTTTACAAATATGGTATTTGGCCCATAGGATTTACTTAAATAAAACCTCTTTCTTGAGCCTTCTAAATAGAACGAGGTTTATTGACTAAATATAAAAAGAGGTTTTATTTATTTTTATTAATTTACCATACTTCTTTTACAAATATGGTATTTGGCCCATAGGATTTACTTAAATAAAACCTCTTTCTTGAGCCTTCTAAATAGAACGAGGTTTATGTACTAAATATAAAAAGAGGTTTTATTTATTTTTATTAATTTACCATACCTCTTTTACTAATATGGTATTTGGCCCATAGGATTTACTTAAATAAAACCTCTTTCTTGAGCCTTCTAAATAGAACGAGGTTTATGGACTAAATATAAAAAGAGGTTTTATTTATTTACCATACGTCTAGTTTATTTATATTTTTATTTATTTACCATATCTTTTGAGTAAGTATAAAAAGACGTTTTATTTATTTACCATACCTCCACTTTACTTATATTTTTATTTGTTTACACCCTTACATGTATATAAGGTGACTTATGGAGTAAATATAGTAAATGTTTTATTTATTTACCATACCTCTCATTTATTTATATTTTTATTAATTTACCATACTTCTTTTATAAATATGGTATTTGGCCCATAGGATTCACTTAAATAAAACCTATTCTTGAAAATGCGCAAATGGATTCACTTAAATAAAACCAAGAAATAGAACCTATTCTTGAAAATGGGCGAATGGATTCACTTAAATAAAACCTATTCTTGAAAATGGGCGAATGGAAGGTTGTAAGTCCTAATTTCAAGGGCTAAATTTACCTTTTTTACCCTCTCCCTTAAAATAAGGTGGGCTATTTGAGGTGATTTGTAAAAATGTACTATGATACAAAATATTCGCCCACTAAAAATTTAAAACCCCTTAATTTCGCCAAAGGGCGAACATTCGCCCCTAAAATTATCCTTGATGTGCTTTGTCTTTGAATGATAAGCAGGGTTCTTTGCCAAGAAAATTGCACTTTGGCTGTCACAGTCTATTCTTATAGCTCCCTGTACTAACCCCATACTTGAACACAATCTCTGCAACTAAACTGTTTCCTTGCTTGCATCAGTGGCTGCCATGTATTCTGTCTCTGTAGTTGATAGTGCCACTACAGATTGTTTCTTACTCATCCAACTGACTGCACCTCCAAATAGGTTAAACACATACCCACTTGTAGATCTTCTCTGATCCAGATCTCCAGCCCAGTCTGCATCAACAAAGCCATGAATATCCAACACTCTGTCCAATCCTGGTCTTCCTTGGTAGCACAAACCATAATCACTAGTGCCACGCAAATACCTGAAAACCCGCTTCACTGCTGTCCAGTGCTCCTTCCCAGGTTTTGACATAAACCTGCTCAATACTCCCACTGCATGTGCAATGTCTGGTCTAGTACAGACCATTGCATACATCAGGCTACCCACTGCACTTCCATATGGAACACGAGACATGTCCTCTTCCTCTTCTTGTGTCTTGGGACACTGTTCAACAGATAACCTCACACCTACAGGAATAGGAACCTTCACCGGTTTACTATCCTGCATATTAAACCTCTGCAGTATTGTCTCGACATACTTCCTCTGGTTTAACCAGAGCTTCCTCTTTGACCGATCTCTTTTAATTTCCATGCCCAAAATATAGTTTGCAGCACCAAGATATTTCATGTCGAATTTGGAGGACAATTGGGTCTTCAAATCCTGGATAATTTCTTTGTCATTTCCAACCAGCAACATATCATCCACATACAAGACCAGATAAATAACACGGTCACCAATTAATTTAAAATACATACAATGATCTGCTTTGCTTCTGGTGAAGCCAAGTCCCCGTATAAATGTATCCAATTTCTGATACCACATCCTTGGTGACTGTTTTAACCCATAGAGAGACTTCTTTAAATTGCATACCAGTTCTTTCTTACCCTTCACCGCAAAACCTTCAGGTTGCTTCATGTAGATTTCCTCTTCCAAATCCCCGTGAAGAAATGCTGTCTTCACATCCATCTGTTCTACCTCAAAATCAAAAGCAGTAGCAACAGATAAAAGTAATCTAATAGAAGTTACCTTGGCAACAGGAGAAAAAATATCACCAAAATCAATTCCCGGCACCTGGGAATAACCTTTTGCTACCAACCGAGCTTTGTATTTCTCCACCTTTCCGTCTGCATTTGTCTTCTTCTTGAACACCCATTTGCTGCCAATGGGTTTCCTTCCAGCCGGCAACTCCACCAGATCCCAAGCCTCATTTTTGTGCAAAGATGCCATTTCATCGACCATGGCCTCTTTCCATAGTTTTCCATCCTCTGAATCCACTGCTTCCTTTACAATTCTGGGATCATCATCAGTAACAGACAAAGAAAAATTTGAACTGAAAGCAGATGGACTATATCTTTCTGGCTGCCTTCTTTCTCGAATTGATCTTCTCACAGCCGGAGTTTGTGGCTCTTTTCTGATTCCTCCTCTGCTGCAGAGTCTGATTCTTCCTCCTTTGGCTCAAACTGTATCTTCTCAGGTTCCTTTGGTTGGACCTCATGTTGAATAACATCTTTTACCTCTCTGAACAACACATCTCGGCTGTACACAACCTTCCGTGTGACTGGGTTCCAAAGCTTATAACCCTTTAAACCGTCCTTATACCCAATAAAGATGCACTTTTCAGATTTACTATCCAACTTGGTTCGTTTCTCCTTTGGAACATGTACATATGCATCACATCCAAATACCCTTAGATGTGAAAGAGAGGGTTTCTTACCAGTCCATACTTCTTGTGGAGTCTTATCCTCCAACGCTGATGAAGGTGATCTGTTGATTAGGTAACATGCAGTATCCACCACCTCTGCCCAGAATTCCTGTCCTAACCCGGCACCACTGAGCATGCTTCTTGCCCTTTCCATCAACATCTTGTTCATTCTTTCTGCGACTCCATTTTGCTGAGGTGTATATGGAGTAGTCTTCTGCCGTGCTATACCACACTTCTTACAGAATTCTTCAAATTCCTTGCTGCAAAATTCTCCACCATTATCTGTCCTTAGCACCTTTATCTTCTTCTCTGTCTGATTTTCCACCAGAGCCTTAAATTCTTTAAACCTGTCAAAGACTTCAGATTTCTTCTTAAGGAAATATATCCATGTATTCCTTGAGAAGTCATCTATGAATGATACATAGTACACAGACTTACCCAGTGATGGAACCTTCACAGGTCCAAACACATCACTGTGCACAAGCTCTAATATCTGTTTCGTCCTCTTACCACCAAAGGGGAAACTCACCCGATTCTGCTTCCCATACACACAATTTTCACAGAAATCAAAATCCAGAGAGCTATCATTCATACCTTCTACCATACCTTTACCATCAAGTATTCGAAGGCCCTTCTCTCCAATATATCCAAGCCTTTGATGCCACAACATGGTCTTCTCTCCAGAGACCACTAGATTTTCTACTCCATTTTCAGGAACCATAGAACTATTGCACCCATCAACAACAGTGCTACCTTGCAGCTTGTACAGAGTTCCAATCCGAACTCCCCGCATCAATATCAGTGCTCCTCGAACCATCTTGCATGTATCTTTCTCGAACACTTTCTTTACACCTGCATCATCCAACTTGCTTACATAAATCAGATTTCTGGCCAATGCAGGAATATGTAGAACACCCGGAAGTGTTCTAACCTTTCCACCTTGCAACTTCAACTTTACTTTTCCCCGACCAATGATTCTATCCTTCCTATCATCTCCTAAGAAGACATCACCACCATCGTATTTCTCATACTCGCAGAACCACTCTCTATGGGGAGTGAAGTGAAAGGATGCACCTGAGTCAATCAACCATGCCTCATGATCTACATGTGTACTTGAAGAAGCCAGGTACACATCCCCACCTTCATCTGAGGTGGTTTTCACCTCTGTAGAAGGAGCATCATCAGATCCCTTTCCTTTATCAGGAGCTTTAGATTTACAATCCCTTCGGAAGTGCCCTTCCTTTCCGCATTTCCAGCACACCACCTTTGTAGGTTTTCCTGGAGATTTAGATCTCCCTCTAGATCTAGATCTCCCACTCGATGACTTATTTTTGTTTCTTTTCTGGGACCGTCCTCGTACAGACAAGGCATCACCATTCTGGTTGTCCATATTTTTCCGTCTCATCTCCTCCGTCAGCAAGGCTGAGACTATTTCATCAAACTGCAAAGCAGTTGCATTGCTACCTATTGCAATAACCAGACTATCCCACGAATCTGGTAGAGAACACAACAGACTGATGCACTTATCTTCATCTGAAATTTTAATATCAACAGATAATAACTGACTTACCACAGTATTAAACGCATTCAGATGCTCTGTCACCGAGTCTCCATCTTTCATCCTCAGGTTATACAGCTTTTTTCCGCAGGAACAGTTTATTCACCAGAGACTTAGGTTGGTACAAAGTCCCTAACTTGACCCACAAAGCCTTTGCCGTAGCTTCCCCTGATACATTCAGCAATACTGAATCCGAGACACACAATCGTATTATGCTCTTTGCCTTCCGATCCAACTTCTTCCATTCTTCATCGGTCACTCCCGATGGTTTAGTACCCGTATCTACCGCGATCCACTGATCTTTATCCACCAACAGATCCTCCATCTTGAGTTTCCACAACTCAAAACTCTGACCATTGAACTTCTCAATCTCTATCTTTCCACTGCTCGCCATCTTCTTTCACCACCAGAATCGATCTCGCAGATCTCCCATTGAACAGGGTCTACCACAGACCCGAGCGAAACCCCTCAGCAACAAAGGCGTCCCCTTGAAGCCAAAATAGCTCTGATACCAAATGTAGGTTTTAACCCTGTACAGAAATTACCTGCATACGAATTCTTAAACAAAGAAAATAAACAATGCGAGAGCATAACCCATAAAACACATATGCACAGATATTTTTCCCTGTATCCCAAAACCGGGACTACCAGCTTGATTTTTCATTATATTCCTTTCAATGTTACAATACATATTTATACATGCCTAAGCATCCAATACCATGGACCGAAAACCATCGCGTCCAAAAAACATGTGCGAAAATCATGCACAAAACCATAGGTGGGTCCGCCCAACCTAACATATGGTCCAAAACCAAAATTTTCAGGGGCGCTGCCCCGGACCCCATAAAGTGGGGTTACGGGTGCCCTTCAAACCCCCTATTAACTACGTGGAAAGAATATAACACAACCCAACAATGACATCAGACATCTCTTATGCAGATCTCGGTCCCGACAACGGAAATATTTGTTAGCTTATTAGGGCCTGACCCAGGTTTGGAGTTGATTTAGCCAAACAAATCCCGATACTACTAGCCCTTTCGGCAATAGTCCGCTAAGCAGGGACTAAGGTCTCACCCAAAGTAGTATGGGATGGTGCTAGAACCAGGTTTCCATACCCTAGAGATGTCTAATGAGTTCAAGTGGTCCGCAATATGACCTTGCGCACAGGTTGCTTCGTGCACTTTCTCCTACCTCGTGGCCCAATATACTACCTACGCGCAGCCCTACTCAGGGGCTGAATGTTGCGCTTCTGCGTTATTACCCAAGACTTTATGGGTATTCCAATGTTAATTGATTATCTTAGCCTACTTGCATGCTCTAAGTTATACTTAACAACATAAACCATTCATACAAGTGCGTGTAGTAAATAAACAATATATTTTCAAATTATATGAAACATGCATTAACCCAAGAATAGATACACTGAATTATGACAAAAATTCTCTTTATTAATTCCTTCCTCGGTTATAGACTTGAATTTACACTTCACACCCAGCTGCAAGGGTTCGCGCACTCAACTATGGACTACTAGGCCTAGGTGCACTCAGCTGTAGAGCCTTCTCCTACTCTACGACCCAAAGACACACTTTACACTTGTGACTCATCACTTAGACTTGTTATTCTTCTCCCATCTTCTCCTATACACTTAGAGCCTTGCTCTATTTATACAATCCCATGGTCCGCAGACCATGGGTAGGTCTATCCAGCCAACATTACATTACAAAACTAGGGTGGACAACCCTATGAATCTATCATACTTTTCGCGCTCTGTGCCCAGAATTCACAGGGCTTTACAACAAAATTCGGTTAAAACTTGGGCTTTGAGTGCCAAAACATGCCTTGGGGGGATTCCATGCCCAACAATTCACGCATCACATAACCATTATAAATGAAATTCATGCACAATATGACAAGATGCATTAACTGGAAATAAAGACACGAACTTTGTAGAATACTTCTCTTTATTGATATCTTCAAATGATTACAGTCTCTATCCTCCCTGCGCACACAGCTGCAGGGGTCCACATAATCAGCTGCAGACTTCTACCCTAGGCCTCTGCGCACTCAGCTACAGAGCCTCTACCTACACTACGACCCAAAAATTAGACTTCTCTCCTTATCACTCAAGACTTCTTCTACAACCCATGACTCCTTAAGACTTTCTTAGAACTTACTTACTTAGCTCTTTTTATACAATCCCATGGTTCGTGGACCATGAGTAGATCTTTACAGCTGAATTTACTTTACAAAAATAAGGGTTGACAACCCTTTATGACTCATGACACCTTTGTGCTCCATGACCACAAATTGCAGAGACTTTACAACTTTATTACAAAATTTGACACAAAACATGGGCTTTTAGCCCCAAAACTGTCCTTGGGGAATCCTATTCCCAACAGGCCCCCAACACAAACATCGTGACTCGCCCTCAAGTCACTTAGTAGGTGCGGAGATCTTAGCACAAAGACCTTCCATCTCGACTCGTATGACTGCAACCTCAGCAGTGCACTGTGCGGCCGCCTGCTTCGCGTCTTCAACCATCTACTCAGTCACAGCTCTTGAACTTTCACCCTGAAACTTTTGTTGAGTTTCTTACAGAGTCACAAGCTTTCCTTCAATAGAGGTTGTCACCATGTAAGCTTCATCCAACGATGGCTTCAGTTGCTCCAGTCGATTTACATTGGGGTCCTCCTGCAGGCTCATCATGACCTTGAACGACAGCTCAAAAAGTTACGTGAAGTCTGCTACTGCACTGTCAACCACCGATACTGCTTCTGTGACAGTGGTCGCTCGCTCCTCCTTTAGTTCTGGTGGAGTTGAAGGCTGGGCCTTCATCTGTAACTCTATGATCTGTAAGTTCAACTCAAACTGAACACTCGCCATTTTGTACACGCATCGCGCACCCCCATGGCTAGCTTACGGATGCACACCTCGACTGGCTCTTCGTCAGGAATGGCCAACTCTAGGACCATTCGGCATGCCTCCTCAATGACCTGCATTAGATGCTTGTTCTGGTTGGTCGCCTCGATCACAACGGCGATGGTAGAGTCTCATTGTAGTGCCATCTGCTCTGTTGTTCATTGATCACTTGGAGGGTGTGGTGCTCACAGGCCCTCAGCTCTGGAATCACTCCATCCTACAAGAGGTGGAGCACTTCAATAGGGAGAGCTGCCAAATTCAACCCTACTCCCTTTAGGGCACTGACAGGGGGCCTGTCAGCTTCGTTCTCTGTGGTCACTGCTCCATCAGGCAGCACTATCGCACTGGAGGCCTTTGCACGTAGCATCTTGGCAGCTTCTGAAGTGCCGATATCAAGGCTGGTAGACACCATGCCAGCCTGTGATGCGTGCATCTGCAGCTCCTACAAACATGTCTAGATAGCCCCCAAGATTATTTTTTGTTGCTGCTCAAACTGTTGTAGGGCCTCCTTGGTGACATCCCGCACTGTGTCACCGATGTCATGCAGATCACCCTCTGTGAGGGTGATTGGGTCTAATGATGTCTTAGTAGCCTTTGATTTCTTCTTGTACCCTCCTTTCTCTTGCTCCCAAAGGCACTTGTCGTCTAGGGGTCCACGTCGTGTTGTTCTGTTTGCTCGTCCGTCTCCTCCTCTATCTCAAGTGAAGGTGACCTCGTGCCTTTGTCAGAGCCTCACTCTGTTCCACCTCTTTGCTTCTCTGTTTGCTAAGCAGCATTGCGCTCCCCCTGGGCCTTGTTAGTGGCCTCCTTCTCCCTCTTCTCGGCCAACTGCATCATCTTTAGCTTGGCCTCCTCCTTCTTTTTTTGTGCGGAGGACTTGCTCCCTCCCACAGCCAAGTTTGTTGTAGTGTGCCATTCTGCCGGCCATCGATCAAGTACTGCATCAATGGTGTCATCCATTTCCAGATAAGGAAAGTCATACCATTTCTGCATAGGGTCCTTCCACGCCCTGATGGCCACATGGTGAAAATCTGCTTTAAACTCTACGTAGCCTTACAAGTTGTCAAACACCATAGGCAACAACCGCGGTTTGCAATTGATGGCTATGCGGATGTTCATCTCCATCAAGATCCAAAAGATCTTGCTATTGTTGATGCGCTGCGCATCCTTGGTCGTGCACAGCAAGGCGTACTTTGTTGCTTCTGGTAGGTCTGATGCGACTGAAGGGAATTGTTTGTCCTCTGGCAGCTCCCATGCTACTAGCACAATCAACAACAAGAGCCACATGTAGTGGAATGTCTTGCTGAGCTCCTATGCTTTGTGGCAGTTTGCAAGGAGCTCACCACAAAGATAGTCTTCCCAATTGAACTGAACTCCCTTGGTACATTGGGCTGCTAATGCAACGATAGGCATCGGCACCTCATTGGTGTGACACTTCCTCATCACCTTCCCTACTAGAAACTACGTAGCCACCTTTATAGTAGGGTCATAGATACTAGATATGGCATATCCACATGACTTCTTTACCAACTTAAACTTTTATTTCATGGCCTCTGTGAGGGCCTACTCACCACCTTTTCCACCAAATATCATGGTCGAATTTTCTCTTATGTAAGGCAACCACACGATCCTATGGATCAACCTGTCAGTGATGTGTATTGACTCCTCCAACCACAAACACCCATCATGCACCAAGCATAGTAGCTGCTTGATGACCAATACTGTAACTGGGGTGAAGTTGTAGTGCAACACTCAAAGCAAGTTGAGCAACCCTGCCATGTCTACTCCTTTGCGCCACCTCCACGGCTCCAATGAAGTCATTCCAGTGGTTGCGTCGATAATGCGATGCATCAGTTGCTCAGTCAATAGGTGTGGGAACTTCTCATGATCAACCAAGTCCTAGTCTTTGAGTTTTAGCAGTGGAACCCACCCCAAGCGTAATCCTTCAAAAACAATTTCATTCGGCAGCAGAGGGGTTTGCAAGGGGACCTTGCTCTCATCGATATCTTTCGGTACCTTGGCCTTGTCCTTGCACAGAGGGAAATACTCAAGTAACCGAGTGATAGGTTCAACACCCTGGGCTTCAACTCCCTCCACATCTACTCCCACATCCTCATCATCCATCAAGATGTCTTTGATTTCATCCTCCTTTGGCTCCAAATTGATCCTTTGCCATTCTCCTATGCGGTAGGCTTCGGTGGGTTTCTTCTTGGCGATGCATGCACCGGTATTGCAAACTGCTTGCCATTCTTATCCTTTGCGCTTTCCTTGGTTGGGGTTGGCTTTGGTCTTGGCGTCCTTGGTGCTTTGGGGACTTTGGCAACCTCTGGAGCAGCTACTTCTTCCTCCATCTCAATTTCCAGCATCGACTCCTCTACTTCGGTATCTATAGCTTCTTTGGGCACCGACATGATGTTCTGCAAGAACTCCTATGTCTCCTTTGCTAATGTCTTAATGCTGAGCTGGCTATCAAAAGTTCATAGCGCTCACAATTCATGTGCGCCTAAGAGCTCAACAACTCAATTCTCAAAATTCCAAGTGTTTTCCTCTTGATCTTCAAGTTCCTCCTTTTGGATCTTCATGGTGGCAATGGTGGTGTTCAGCTCCACATCGATAATCTGCTTCCCTTTGTCATTACCCTTATCAGGTTCTGACTCAGAGTTAGAATATGCATCTGATTCTGAAGACTTTATCTCAGCCACCAGTTACTGCTTGGCCCGACATTCACTTTTGTTGTGAGTGGAGCTCTTATGGAACTCGCACCACTTTCCCGTTTCCTTCTTCGGCTTCATGGTGTTATTCTTTTCTTGTGGCTTTGGCGGGTTGTCCTAGGCCACCGTGCCTTGGCTTTGTGCTTTGTTCAGTAGCTTGGGGGTGCCTTTTCCTTGCTTTGGATTTGCAGATCCAAAGTCTCGATTCTTCTGTTTAAACTTCTGCTTGATCTTGACAGTGTATCGGTACGCTGTGCCGAGCAAGGAGATGTCCAGGAACATTTCTCATCCTAGATGTACCTGTGTAGACAGTTGCGGTATTTGAGTATGAAATTCAGCTCAGAATCCTTGATACCCAACTTTGTGCAAAGTGTATGAAAAATATTGGTAAACTCAGGCACGTCTTGGTCCCTTCCCTGCTGCAGTGTGGTCCACTTTATGTATTTATCCTCTTAGCTTTTGATAGAGTAGTACTGCTCCTTGATGGAATTTCGGAATGAATTCCAAGTGGGTGCAGCTGAAAACAGTGAGGTTGTACTTTCATCCTTCTACTCGCAGAAGGTTTCCCACCAGTCCTTGATGTGCGGGGTGGCTTTGAGAAGGGTGAAAGTAATCTTTTCCCTGCTAGAAAAATCATGAACAGAAAAATACCTTTCTAGAAGATTTAACAATTTATCTACATCGTGTGCATCTACCTGACCCTCAAATATGGGAAATTCAAAGTTAACTTATACCTTAAAGGGTTCGGCGCTTCTAGAGTAGCTACTGGAAGTAGATGTGTCACCCCTGGGTAGCCGTTGAAGGATCTCGGCAAAGTTATCCATCATCACGTTCCTTTGTCACTCAAGGGCCTCTTCGAGCAAGATTTTGATAGGATCTCCTGCTGCCTCGTCTTTCTTTTCATCCACCATGGGAAGGCCTTGGCCTGAGTGGATAGCTTTTGTTGTGACAGCACGTTCCTTAGATGTGGTATTAGCGACGCTACAAACCATGCACGGTGCTACCCATCCGTTAAGGTCATGTTAGCTTCACGAATCATACCTTCAGTCTCTGATCCATCTCCTAGGGGGTCTCGCCTAGAAGCATCACAATTTCCTTAAATCCGATGATCGATTGTGTCTTTGATTTGGGCCTGCTAAATTCCTTGTTTACCGCAGCTTGGATATCCGTGATCCCTGCGTCCAGATTGTCATTGGACTACTTAATGTACCAAGTTAGTGCACGATCCTGCAAAGTGCTAACCAGCATTACTTTCTTTATATTATCATCCATGACTCCCTACGCTTCCCATACAGCCCTTACCACGAACCAAAACTGGTCCGGATCTTCATTCCCTACTCCTTTGAACACCGGAAATTTTATCACGCATGACATATTGAACTGTGGTGGTGGCGGAGATGGTGTGGCTAAAGAGGGGGTGAAGATGGTGAAACTGGTAGTGGTGTAGGTGGAAGTGGTATGTGTAGAATTCGCTGCTTTATCAAACTGATCACACTTCTTGGTGAGACCTTCGCGAGCTCTTCCTCTCTTTCTCGTGGAGGTGAAGTCAAGGGGCTAGTTTCTAGTTCTTCACCACCTTCATTTTTGTATATCCTCCCACTTTGCATAGCCCCAAACATCAATTTATTTGCATAACTCACTTTTCACACAGTAGCATTTTAATCCAAGTGTTCAAAGACTTAAAGTACTTACCTCGCGGTCCTTTGAGGAAGTGTCGTTTTGCCTAGCTATAGCTAACTAAAGTATCTACCATGAACTCGATAATAAACCCCCCTATAATTTAATCAAGCCAGTGATCCACAGTGTGCAGGATCTTATCTTCTGATACTTCTAGTCTCCGCACCAACTCTGGAGTCCACACAATAGGTTTGTCGAGCCTACACCTTCCTTGACTATCTGCTAGCTTTGAAATCCACTCGTACAAATCAGAGGGGAAGGATGCAAAGATAATTTTGTGGATTTCCGTATATAAGTAGAAATCTAACCACTCTTCCTTCAATAATCGTGGATTCCTATTTTCCTGCATCGCTAACTCGTGAATATTCCTATCCAACCACTCTTCAATTTCTTTCTTTGTCAGCTTCCAGTGATACGACATCAGACATCTCTTATGCAGATCCTAGTCCCAACAATGGAAACATTTGTTGGATTATTAGGGCCTGACCCAGGTTCAGAGTTGATTTAGCCAAACAAATCCTGGTACTACTAGCCCTTTCGGCAGCAATCCGCTAAGCACGGACTGAGGTCTCACCTAAAGTAGTATGGGATGGTGCTAGAACTAGGTTTCCATATCCTGGAGATGTCTAATGAGTTCAAGTGGTCTGCAATATGACCCTGCATGCACTTTCTCATACCTCACGACCTGATATACTGCCTACGCAACCCTACTCAGGGGCTGAATTTTGCACTTCTGTGTTATTACCCAAGACTTTCTGGGTATTCCAATGTTAGTTGATTATCTTAGCCTACTCGCATTCTCTAAGTAATACTTAACAACATAAACCATTCATACAGGTGCGTGCAGCAAATAAAGAATATATTTGCAAATTATATGAAACATGCATTAACCCAAGAACAGATAAACATAATTATGATAAAACTTCTTTTTATTAATTCCTTCCTCGGTTATAGACTTGAATCCGCCCTGCGCACTCAGCTGCAAGGGTCCGCGCACTCAGCTGCGGACTACTAGGCCTCTACACACTCAGCTGCAGAGCCTTCTCCTACTCTACGCCCCAAAGACACACTTTACACTTGTGACTCAATCACTTAGACTTGTTATTCTTCTCCCCTCTTCTCCTTTACACTTAGAGCCTCACCCTATTTACACAATCCCATGGTCCGCGGACCATGGGTAGGTCTATCTAGCCAACATTACATTACAAAACTAGGGTGGAAAGCCCTATGACTCTATCATACTTTTCGTGCTCTGCACCCGAAACTCGCGGAGCTTTACCATAAAATTCAGTCAAAACTTGGGCTTTGAGCCCCAAAACATGCCTTGGGGGGATTCCATGCCCAACAATTCATGCATCACATAAGAATTATAAATGAAATTCATGCACAATATGACAAGATGCATTAACTGGAAATAAAGACACAGACTTTGTAGAATACTTCTCTTGATTGATATCTTCAGATGATTACAGTCTCTATTTTCCCTATGCACACAGCTGCAGGGGTCTGCGCACTCAGCTGCACACTTCTACCCTAGGCCTCTACACACTCAGCTGTAGAGCCTCTACCTATGATATGACCCAAAACTTAGACTTCTCTCCTTATCACTCAAGACTTCTTCTACAACCCATGACTCCTTAAGACTTTCTTAGAGCTTACTTAATTAGCTCTTTTTATAAAATCCCATGGTCCGTGGACCATGAGTAGATCTTTACAACCGAATTTACTTTACAAAAATAAGGGTAGACAACCCTTTATGACTTATGACACCTTCGCGCTCTGTGACCACAAACTATGGAGACATTACAACTTTATTACAAAATTTGACCCAAAACATGGGCTTTTAGCCCCAAAACTGTCCTTGGGGGATCCCGTTCCCAACAGGCCCCCAACACAAACATCGTTACTCGCCCTCGAGTCACTTAGTAGGTGTGGAGATCTTAGCACAAAGACCTTCCAGCTCAACTCGTATGACCGCAACCTTAGTAGTGCACTGTGCATTCGTCTGCCTTGCATCTTCAACTATCTGTTCGATCATAGCTCCTGAACTGTTGGCCTGAAACTTTTGCTGAGTTGCTTGAAGAGTTGCAAGACTTCCTTCAATATAGGTTGTCACCATGTAAGCCTCATCCAGCGATGGCTTGAGTTTCTCTAGTTGTTATACATTGGGGTCCTCATGCAAGCTCATCAGGACCTTGAATGACTGCTCAATAAGTTGTGTGAAGTCTACTACTGCATTGTTAACCGTAATACTACTTTTGTGACAGTGGTCGCTCGCTCCTCCATTAGTTCTGGCGGAGTTGAAGGCTGGGCCTTCATCTGTAACTATGTGATTTGTAGGTTCAACTCCAACTGAACCCTCGCCATTTTTGTACATGCATTGCGCACCCCCATGGCCAACTTGCAGATGCACACTTTGACTAGTTCCTCATCAGGAATGGCCAACTCTAGGACCATTCGGCATGCCTCCTCAAAGACCTGCATTAGATGCTTGTTTTGGTTGGTCACCTCGGTTACAAAGACGATGGTAGATTCTCGTTGTAGTGCCATCTACTCTATTATTCACTAATCACCTGGAGGGCGCAGTGCTCACGGGCCCTCAGCTCTGCAATGACTCCATCCTACAAGAGCTGGAGCACTTCAACAGGGAGTGCTGCCAGATTCAACCCTAATTGCTTTAGGGCATTGACAATGGGCCTGTTAGCTTCATTCTCCATGGTCACTGTTCCATCAGGCAGCACTATCGCACTGGAGGCCTTTGCGCGCAACATCCTGGAAACTCCTAAAGTGTCAATAGCAAGGCTGGTAGACACCGTGCCAGCCTCTGATGTGTAGGTCTGTATCTCCTACAAACATGTCTGGATAGCCCCCAAGATTATTCATTGTTGCTACTCAAACTATTGTAGGGCATCCGTGGTGACATCCCGCACCGTGTCACCGATGTTACGTAGATCACCCTCTGTGAGGGTGATTGGGTCTAATGATGTCTTAGTAGACTTTGATTTCTTCTTGTACCCTCCTATCTCTTACTTCCTTATACACTTGTTGCCTAGGGGTCCGTGTCATGTTGTTCTGTCTGCTCATCCATCTCCTCCTGTGTCTCAGGTGAAGGTGACCTCACACCCTTGTCAGAGCCTCGCTTTGTTCCACCCCTTTGCTTCGATGTCTACTGAGTAGCATCGTGATCTACCTAGGCCTTGTCAGTGGCCTCCTTCTTCCTCTTCTTGGCCAACTGCATCATATTTAGCTTGACCTCCTCCTTCTTTTTCTGTGTGGATGACTAGCTCCCTCCCACCGCCAAGTCTACTGTAATGTGCCATTCTGTTGGCCATCGATCAAGTACTGCATCAATGGCGTCATCCATTTCCAGATAAGGCAAGTCATACCATTTTGGCGTAGGGTCCTTCCATGCCATCATGGCCACATGGTGAAAATTTGCTTTAAACTCTGCGTAGCCCTGCAAGTTGTCAAACACCATAGGTGACAACTGCTGTTTGCGAATGATGGCTATGCAGATTTTCATCTCCATCAAGATCTAGAAGATCTTGCTATCCTTGATGTGTTGCGCATCCTTGGTCACCCACAGTGAAGCATACTTTGCTGCTTCTGGTAGGTCTGATGTGACCGAAGGGAATTGTATGTCCTCTGGCAGCTCCCATGCTATCAGCACAATCAACAGCAAGAGCCACGTGTAGTGGAACGTCTTGCTGAGCTCTTGTGCTATGTGGCGGTTTGCAAGGAACTCACCATAGAGATAGTCTTCCCAATTGAACTAAACACCCTCGGTGCATTGGGCGACTAATGTAACGATAGGCATCGGCCCCTCATCGGCGTGACACTTCCTCATCACCTTCCCTACTAGAAACTGCGTATCCACCTTTATAGTAGGGTTATAGATACTGGATATGGCATATCCACACGACTTCTTTGCCAAGTTAAACTTTTCTTTCATGGCCTCTGCGAGGGCCTGCTCACCACCTTTTCCACCAAATATCATGGCCGTATTTTCTCCTATGTAAGGCAACTACGTGATCCTATGGATCAACCTATCAGTGATGGGTATTGGCTCCTCCAACCACAGACACCCATCATGCACCAAGCATAGAAGCTACTTGATGACCAATACTGTAACTGGGGTGTGGTTGTAGTGCGACACCTAAAGCAAGTTGAGAAACCTTGCCTTGTTTACTCCTCTGTGTCACCTCCGTGGCTCCAATGAAGTCATTTCAATGGTGGTGTCAATAATGTGACACATCAGCTGCTCAGTCGCCAAGTGTGGGAAATTCTCATGATCAACCAAGTCCCAGTCTTCGAGTTTTAGTAGTTGAACCCACCCCAAGCATGGTCCTTCAAAAACAATTTCATTCGGCAACATAGGGGTTTGCAAGGGGACCTTTCTCTCATCGATATCTTTCAGCACCTTGGCCTTGCCCTTGCATGGAGGGACATACTCAGGCAACCGAGTGATAGGTTCAACACCCTGGGCATCAACTCCCTCCACATCTACTCCTACATCCTCATCATCCATTGGGATGTCTTCAATTTCTTCCTCCTCTAGCTCCAAATTGATGCTTTTCCATTCTTCTGTGCTATAGGCTTCGGTGGGTTTCTTCTTGGTGATGCATGCATCAGTATTGCAAACTTCTTGCCATTCTTATCCTTTGCGCTCTCCTTCGTTGAGGTTGGCTTTTGTCTTGGCGCCCTCAGTGCTTTGGGGGCTTCGGCAACCTCTGGAGCAACTACTTCTTCCTCCATATCAATTTCCGGCATCGACACCTCTAGTTCAGTATCTATACCTTCTGTGGGCACTGACATGATGTTCTCCAAGAACTCCTGTGTCTCCTTCAGTAATGTCTCAATGCTGAACTAGCTATCAAAAGTTCATAGTGCTCGTGATTCATGTGCACCTGAGAGCTCAACAACTCAATTCTCAAAATTCCAAGTGTTTTTCGTTGGACAACCACTTGTAATTTATAAGGAATTTTGACTTCAAATCCAACCATTGCCCCCAAATTCGGTTCATTAATGTTGGATTGGCGGCAAATTTTCAAGGATCTGACCCATAAATTCTGTTTTAAATGCTAGCCACCTGCTCCATTTGTCCGCATTTCTACCATCAAATCATGAACAGTGACTTTAACAGTCACTTTCCGTCCAACCTTCGCGATTTTTCCTTGGATAACATAGCTCCCTTCGTGCTGCCGCGAACCCTGTGACACTTCCTTGCTTCACACAATCCTCCAATCGTGTAGCTCCCCAACCCAGGTAGTGTAGTTTATAGTCCCATGCCTCCTTTCAGCTGCCTGGAGTGCTAAGATTGTGCTACCTTCATTTAGTCACATGGTCGGACCACCGGTGTATGGCTTCAAGAGACTTCCATTCACCTTTCCTGGGAAGGGATCTCCATTCAATTTGACCAACTGAACCGCTCCCCCATCGGTAATCTCCTTAATGATATAAGGCCCTAACTAGTGCATTCTAAATTTTCCTAGAAATTTATCAAACTTGCTGTCATGTAATGAAACCAGGTCATTTACCTTAAAGGTGCACAACCTAATGTGTCGATCATGCCATGCATTTTCGCGTTGTTTTTGGACGAGTTGGTAAAATCCAGCTAGAAATCTTTCTTCCTCTAGCTCAGCTAGCTGCATGAGCCTCTCCTCCAGGGCTCCATGATCTGTCATACTCGTGAGTGCCGCTATGCACAGACTAGGCACAATGTATTCCATGGGCATCACTGCTTCAACACCATAGACAAGCCTAAAGGGTGTTTTTCTAGTCAACTTCTCACATGTCATTCAATAGGTCCATAGTACTACAGGTATGCGTAGGTCCCAATCACTTCACTGAGCATTGAAAACCTTGGTTAACGTATTCTCTAGAACTTTATTGAATGCTTTGATGGTCCTGTTAGTGTGCCGGTGATAAGGCGTGATCTTATGGTGATATGCCTAAAATTCGTCCGTTAGCGTGCTAATCGTCTCATTCAAAAAGTGTGTACCATGATCACTCATCAAAATCTTTGGACATCCGAATCACATTAGTACATACTCAAAGAGGAAATTTGCAATAGTCACGCCTGTACAATCCTTCAACGATTGTGCCTCTGCCCATCAAGTCAAATACTCCGTCGCGGTGATAATGTACTTTGCTTCCATCTTTCCTTGGGGATGAATGGGTCCCACAAAATCTATCGCCCATTTCTCAAAGGGTTGTAACGTCATCTATGGATTCAGAGGTAGCTCATCCCTCTGCGATGGCCTACCAGTCCTTTGAAACACATCACATGCTTTGCAGTACGCTTTCGAATCTTGATGGAGGGTTGGCCACCACAACCCTGCACATAGAATCTTCTGCACAGTCGCTCTCCTTACATAATGTCCTCCTGCGACACCCCCATGAGCATCCGCGAGGACACTGCTCCTCTCAAACTCTAGTACATACCATTACAATATCTCATTGGACCCCATTTTATCCAGATGCCCGATAATGATAGAAAATTCTGTCGTGCACACCACCAACTACTTCTTTTGTTGGATGGTGTATCCTTCTGGGGCAATTCCTATCGTTAGGAAGTGTATGAGATCTTCAAAATGACCATCCACAACATGCACTGCAAATAGCTGCATGTTAGGCAATCCTTCTTCCAAATTAGTGGGCTCTTCCCCTGTTTTGATGCACGACAGATGGTCTGGTCCCACATTCAGTCATATAGGTTTCACAATAACTTCAAAATCATATTCCTAGAATAATAACAACCATTTGCAGATTCTCCCCCCCAACACATGCTTATTGACCAGGTACTTCAATGCAGAATGATCTGTATACATCTTAAAATGGCCTCCCAGAAAGTAGTGTCTAAACTTCTGGAGCGCGTATACCATGGCTAACCCTTTGTGCTCAGTGGTGGAATAGTTCTTCTCCAGCTTGGATAACCTTCTGCTTGTGAATGCTATAGGATGGTCCAAGTCTCTTTCGCTAGCCTGTGTCAGTACTGCTCTCAATGCTATACATACATGAAACTCTTTCTTCCAATTCAGGAAGCCTAGGATCGACACCGTGACCATATTTTCTTTCAATATATCCAAGCTTTTATTACATTCCTCGTTCTAGCAGAATGTGGCATCATTTTTTAACAACTTCTCCATAGGCACGGTGATTTGGGCATAGCCTTTGATAAACTTCCTGTAATATCCAGTATGTCCTAGGGTAGCACGCAACTGCTTCACACTCCTCGACGCTTCCAAGTTAAGTATCACCGCAACACTTGCAGGATCTACCATCAATCCCTATCTAAAAACCACATGACCCACCAAGGCCCCAAAACGAACACAAAACAGGCATTTCTTCAGATTGAGCATGATATGGTATCTTTGATAGGTATCTAGCATCAGGCATAAACTTGTGACATGGCATTTCACCAGCCCAAACACAGTCTATTCATCAAAGTACACTTCTAGGAACTTATGAATAAATTCCTTGAACACAGCAATGGCTACGCGTAAAACAATCGCAAGCCCATTCTTCAATCCAAAAGTCATTACAGTGTACTGAAAACACCCCTACTCAGTTGCGAAGGTTGTCTTGCTCCTATCCTCCGACGCAATTTTGATCTGATGGTATCCAGAGAACCCATCAGCGAAGGAATAAGTTTCCGAGCCACCTACATTGTCCCACTTCATCAGTGAACGGAGTCAAGAAGGGATCATGTACACAAGTGTCATTCAACTTCTTGATATCTATGCATATCCTTATTTCATCCTTCTGCTTCTTTTCCTGCACCACAATTGGGCTTACCCAATCAAATTCTTCTATGAGCTCAATGATGCCTACCATGAGCACCTTGTCTAGCTCTAAGTGGACCTTCTCCTTATATTTCAGATTAAGACGGTAAGGTTTTTGCTTAACCAGCTTCACGTTAGGCTTCAATGTGATGTTCATAGCACATAGGTCCCTAATTATCCCTTTTATTTCCGTAAAATTGGTAGTGAATAAATCATGGTATTCGCGGAGCAATTCAATGACCTTATCCACCATTGCGTCATCCCAGTAATATCCAATCTTCATGAATTTTGGCTCTACCTCCATACCAATGTTTACCTGTTTCGTTTTCAGTGGCGTAGTTATATCAGGATTTTGAATCTACAGTCCTTCAACCTCGCGGTGACCTTCCATTTCAGGGATTTTAAATTTTTCCAAATCCTCATCTTCTTCTTCATCGGTTACGTTACAACATTCCAACACATGAATCAACTGAGTAGCCCAATTAGGTTGAATCAGGTCGAAAGGATCCCGCGGTATCCTAAAGATTGCTGCTTTTACTTCTTGTAGTGCTTCGTTGATACAGTCAAACCAATTTTCAAAGATGAATGTCATTATGAATCCCTCACACAGAATATCCCATTCACCTGTACCATGGTAGAGCTCTGTTTCTAAGTACCAGTTCATCGGGATGACATCCAGGGTGTGACAAAACAAGTGCACCCTTTCAGGTTGGGGCTTCTCTCCATAAGCTTGAGCCCATTTGGCCAAGTGCACGCGTGGATCATCCTGCCCATCATATTTGTCTGTCAGTCATACCTTCGGCTTCCCAAAGCATGTTCTCATCATCCTCCTATATTCATGCCAATCATCAAAGCTACCCTTGTACGTACCCCACCACCTTGCGGGCGTAGCGTGTAGTGCCCAGTCCAAAGCTTGGAAGCGCTGCTTCTCTGGTACCTCCCTCTCAAATGCATCCAAAAATATATCTACATCATTCATGCCATCATAAGTGGGTATATTTCTTACCTCTCACGACACACAGGATAGTGACCGGGTCATCTTGTTACAACTCACTGTGGTTACTTCATGTATTTGATTCTGTCAGCACTCTAATTCTTCATTAGAGTCTGAGGTGCAGGAACTCTCATGATCCCATGTAATTCATCCATCTACTATTAGATTCACCCAATCTTGGTCTCATGCTGTTATCTTATAGATACAGTCCAGATTGTCATCGCTCTCATAATCACGGATTGGTTTAGTATAGCGCGATCTTTCAGCAGGATCTAGGTGTACTATTGCACATAGCAATTTCTTCTCAAATATCATCTTTCGCTTCTTTAGGTTGATTACCCATTTCATATCATTAGCCTAATCAATTCCAAGGAGCACAGGGTAGGGGTTGCTATCATCCACAATTTCTATTACTTCAAAGTCAACCAGTGCATTCACGCCTTCAATATCTATAGTCACCCCTTGCAGCCGCCCCATGTGGATGATCTTCTGTTGATTCACCATCCTTAGCTGAATTAGGGACCATTGCAGCACAGGTCTCCCCATAAGTTCCCAAGTCTTCTTTGGTAGGACGTTCGCATTTGACCCCAGATCCAAAATAACCTGATCCATTGCATACTCTCTTATCTACGTGGTCAGCCTCATCTCTCGTCATGTTCTTGTTTTATGATTACCAATATTTTGTACCACGCGCGGTTCACTCCGAGTGTTTTCGACGCATCTATTTATAAGCTCCTGTAATCCCTTCATAGCCTTGCTATTGCGCAACAACTTCATGCAAGTCTCTAGGAAGGTTGTAAGCATAGAACGGTCCATTTCATTATCAATCTTATCCTTTCTCCCTGAGGTGGAGGCCTCGGCGAAGCTTTTCTTTTCTTCCATGAATGTTTTTCATATGCACTCCAAATCAAACTCAATCTCCTTCATTGAGGCTTTGCGAACCCATGTGCTGTCTTCGAGCTGTTTCCCCTTATCATCTCCTGTTGCAATTCCACTTCAGAGTACTATATTCACATTGAGATCTTCTTCATGAGGCTCAAACCTCATCATCTATAGGTTTTGAGTTAGTTGAGGTGGTAGCACCCCTTTTCCGCATATCGTCGCTATCAACATAGGATAGTCCTCTATTTCATGATCAAACAGAGTGCAATATTTGCATGATGGACATGTTGGGTTAGTGTAATCACAGGCATAGTGTCCTGGTCCTCTGCAATTGTAGTAGATTAGCTGTCCCCAACCTCTGCCATGTCCTCCTCCACCTCGTCCTCATCCGTGCCCCTGAAGCCTGTCTGCGCCATACCCATGTTCTGTTCATGGGGGCGCGTTTTTTCCTGAACCCTGTAGGTAGGCATTCTGTCCATCATCAATTCATAGCTTCTGTAGTTCCACCCATCATGCCCTATCGACCTACAAAAGTTGCACAAATGTTGTTGTGGTGTTTGCACAAACTTCTACAGCAAATGATAGTTATCTGTGGCATGTTTCACTGCTACTTGACATATAGCATATCACAATGCAGGCCCCAAGCTTTGTCTTGCTTGAGCTTCCAGTGTCAAAGGCATCAGTCCTCCTCTTGCGATGTTGTTTGTAAAGACCCGGAAATGATCTTTGTCATGCCCCTGACCCTTGCATTTCAGGTCGCATACCTCTTCACGCACCTCTGGTCAAACTATTCTGTCCTACTTCAAACTTTTCATCTCCAGGAAAATATTTTTCAACTGCGCATGGATCTGTTGAACCCCCAGATTTTGATCTTGCATTGGTGTTTCATGCAGTCTCATTGCCATCTCCAAGGCCTCTACCTAAGTTGTTATCTTCTATTGTGACAATGTAGCCCTTAGGTGTGGCACGAGTGAAGCCACAAATCACTCGCGATGTTGTTTGTTTGTTAATTTGATATTAGCTTCACAGATTTGACACTTCAACCTCTGATCTAATTCCCAAGGTGTCTCACCTAGCTTCATCGCGATTTATTTGAACCCCACAGTCGACTATGCCTCAGATTTAGGCCTACTGAATTCTTTATTCAGTGCGGTCTGGATGTCTGCCACTCCAACGTTTGGGTTATCATTAGAGTACTTAATGTACCAAGTTAGCGCACGATCCTACAGTGCACTAACTAGTGTTTCCTTCTTCAAGTGATCATTTGTAACACCTTGAGCTCCCCATATAGCTTTTACAACGAACCAAAATTGGTTCGGGTCTTCATTTCCCAATCCTTTAAACAAAATGAATTTTCCATGCTGAATCGCAGTGGAGGTGGAGGTGGTATGGGTAAAGTTGCAAGCGATGGTGGTGAATTTGAAGGTGGTGTGGGTGAAGGTGGCAGTCATAGGAATCCTTGTCTTATTAACTGAATAGCACTTCGCAGAGAAGCTTGCGCCTCTTCGTCACCTCGTGGAGGTGAAATTAATGGACTATATTCAGGACCCTTTCTTCCCTCGTTCTTGTAAGTTTTTCTGCTTCGCGTAGCTCTGAACTTAAAGGTAGCTTCATAACCCACCTTTCACATAATAACATTTTAATCCAAGTATTCAAATACTTCAAGTACTTACCTCACGGTCCTTTGCAAAAGCACCACTCTGCCTCGTTGTAGTTGACTGAGGTATCAACCGTGAATTCAGTCACAAATCCTCCTTTGATGCAATTAAGCCAATGATCGACAATGCGAGCGATATTATCCTTAGATGCTTCTAATCTCTGTACTAACTCTGTGGTCTAAACAATAGGACTGTCAAGTCTCCACCTTCCTTGGCTATCTACTAGCTTCGTGATCCACTCGCATAGCTCAAATGGAAAGGAATAGAGAAAGATCTAATGTATTTCTTTATATAGGTACCTGTCTAGCCATTATTCCTTAGTCAGTTGTGGGTTTCTATTCTTCGGCACCGCAAATTTGTGGATCTTCCTATCCAACCAATCTCCAATCTCTTTCTTAGTTTGATTCTAGTGATACGACATCACACATCTCTTATGTAGATTCTGGTCCCGACAACTGGACCGTTTGTTAGCTTGGTGGGGCCTAACCCAGGTCTAGTGTTAGTTTGCCAAAGAAATCCTTACACTACTGGCCCTTTTGACATCAGCCCGCAGAGTGCAGACCAAAGTCTCACCTGAAGCAGTATGGGGGGATGCTGGAACCAAGTTACCGCACCCTGAGATGGTTGTGATGTGGGTTTATTCCTCTTATTCCTACTTTCGTGTAGGTCGTTAAGTTCTAGGGCTCTATCTGTCTAACCCTTTACTCTGCCCTTTAGTACCTTCGCAAAGGGAAATGATTGGCCTTCGTGTAACCCTAACCTGTGGTTCAGGTGCTTTCGCGTTGCTAAATCAGCATATAGAACAGATTCCCAAGTTATCCTTAAGTGTTTAATTATCTTACTAAGCAATCACAATTAACACCACGTAAACAAATATCCTTACTTCTGTTTGATTAACCAACATAATTACATACATTCGCGCATCAAATAAGCATTATAAATGAAATTCATGAACAATATGACAAGATTCATTAACACGAAATAAATACATGGACTTTGTAGAATACTTCTCTTTATTGACATATTCAGATGATTACAGTCTCTATCTGCCTTGCGCACACAGTTGTAAGGGTCTGCGCACTCAGCTACGGACTTCTACCTTATGCCTCTACGCACTCATCTGCAGAGCCTCTACCTATGGTATGACCCAAAACTTAGACTTCTCTCCTTATCACTCAAGACTTCTTCTACAACGCATGACTCCTTAAGAATTTCTTAGAGCTTACTTACTTAACTCTTTTTATATAATCCAATGGTCCACGAACCATGGGTAGATCTTTACAATTGACTTTACTTTACAAAAATAAGGACATACAACCCTTTGTGACTCATGACACTTTCGTGCTCTGAAACCAAAAATTGTGGAGAATTTACAACTTTATTACAAAATTTGACCCAAAACATGGGCTTTTAGCCCCAAAACTGTCCTTGGTGGATCTCGTTCCCAACAACCATAGTAAGCAAGAAAATACAGCATATATATATGGTGATAATGTTTGATACATCAAAACCCGAAAAAATAATATGTGTGTTCAAATAACATCGACGGCTCGCGGGCCTCATAGATCCATGGCACACATGCCTAAAAAATGTAAATGATGGACCTATGAACTAATCACCATGGTGATTGTGGTAGCATGAAACTTCTCATGCAACACGAGTTAGCAATCAACGGATCCGGTCTGATACCCCCATCATATGCCTCTGGTACTAGAGTTGGATGTCTCCCACTCGAGCATACTCTAGGATACCATGAGTCAACCTCTCAAGGATCCTCGCGATCTCCTCCTTGTTGTCACTCCCCTCCTAGTAAGGAGTGACATCAAACTGGTGGGTGACGCGCCTAGCTATTGGGGACATCCCGACAAGACACTCTAGTCCAACATCTGCATTGATAAAACAAAATGTTATAAGCACACACACACACACATATATATAAAACAATAAAAAATCACAAAATTAAAAATTGATTTTTTACCTTTTTCGTCGAAATCCTCCCATCTGGCAGTGGCATGTCCAAATCTCTACGGAAGTTAGTACCGTTGTATGGCCAATCCCCCACGACGATTAGATATCACTGTAGCCATGAAAAGAAGGAGGGCTTGGAAGACATATGCTAGTACCCAATGATCCTAGGCATCAAGCAACTCCAATGGGCCATTTGTGAATCTCATGGAATTGGCGAATCTACCTCAGTCAGCTGGTACTAGAACATCGACACCTATTCCAAGAAAAAGGTCACTAGTACAGATCTGAAGCAAAATTGCTTCAGATTCCCTGCCTTAGCTTTTGTCAGCTAGCATTTTATGTTGATCTTCATGGATTCCACCCAATTGAAGATCGTCGGTGCTGTACAGTTGATAGCATATAGAAATTTCGACTTGTTAGTCTCATGCACTACCTGGGATGCCGCCACTTTGTTGATAGTCAACAGTAGCACTCTCAGTGTCAGATCTTGCACAGTGGCAATCTCAATCTTTCCGCTCTTGGATTTGAGGCTTCAAGGAAATGTTTGGAAAGTATCATGGATATGCTTTCCCCAATCAGTCATGACCGATATAGGTTGACTGGTTCACCTCTCTGAGACAGTCCTCTGATGTAATATATGTTTGAAGTTTCTAACTCCAACTCTTAGTCACCAATGATGAATATTTCTTGATTTATGTCCCAGAGACTAATCAGGTATCGAAGTAGCTTATGTTGAGCCTACATACCTAGTGTGAGAAAGAACTTGAGGATCCCATAGTTCCTCAAAGGATTCAAGCAATTTGGATCATTTAGTGCCTAAGTGTCCACATCTTCATGCTCACATTCTTTCTAGTCTACCATTTTTGACGATTCTTTCTTGGAAAAACCATGTATTCAAGTCAATAATCATTTTTTGCCAATAAAATTTGGATTCAAACGGTGGTTTTGAGAGGAAAATGGTTTTTTCCTTGTTCACAGCATTGGCACCCCTATTTTAAAAACAGTTGTACTGACGGTGTGATATGGTGTTTTAATTACCCTCGGACAACGCGATTCCATGCCCATAACTTGTGCCGACTGAGGGCGAATTTGTTTTCCAAAACCTCCCTCAGAAATCCAAAAAATGGATGAAAACATAAATAAACAGTACAGAAATGGAGCTTAGGGACTTGGCTCTTACCTGCAATTGGCGGCTCGGCGCATGACCTCCCGGATCTCCCAAAATCTGCTCCGGAAAAATTAGGGCAAAAGTGGGTGAAAAGTTTTTCACAGCAAGGTAGACTGGTAAGTGGTAAAAAATATTTACTTTTCCCTCCTTTTATTCAGTTTTTCATGAAATATTAGGGTTTTTAAAAGTATTTTGACCTATTTTTCCTCAAGAATTGGATAATTCACTTTACCCTTTTTGCACAACAATAGGTGATGGATGTTTGACGATGATGCTGAGTAATGTTTAACTCTTTTCTCGACTCGTAAAACTCAAATAAAAATTTTGACGAGTATTTTTCCTTTTTGACTCATAAAAGAGAATAAAATGGGGGGTCTGATTTCAAGCTCTTTTCAAACCCTTTTAACATGAAAAGATAGCTGAACCCTTGTTGTTTCGAACTTGTTAATAGATGCGAAACATCGTGCACCCAGTTTAAGTTTACCCCTTTTTCGGGCTGGGATGCACTATTTACGAAAAATGTACTCCTTGACTGAAATGGTCAAGTGGTTCTCTCAAGTATCATTTTCTACCTTTTTGGGCTCGAAAAACACAAATGTATGAAAAGAGACCATGTGGAGTTTTCTTTTCCGTGTCGCTTTCAAACTCTCTAAATATGAAAATGATACCGAGTTACACCTTTGTCAGAATTGTTAAAATACTAAACAACATTGAATTCGTCACCATGACGAACATGAGCTTCTCCTTCCTAGAGCTCGTTAAACTTAATAGGTTGAATTCATCCAAAGGATGAACTTACAATGGAAGAATATGGAATCCCCTTCAAGCTTGCGATTAAAAAATAATTGGGGTACCTACCAGAAATGGTGGGGAGGAATTTGGAAATCTAATCAGTTGTGTCAGCAACCCACTCTTGAACATGAAACTTTTTGCTTTGTGTCAGGATGGGATATCCTCCTTTTTATCGTTGACCTTCTTGGGTTGGGCCATTCATTTTTTCCTTCCATTTGATCTCTACCACGTCATCATGACCATCAATCCTATGGATCCAAAAGCTGCTAAACTACTAGTTGTGTCGCTGATATGTTCAAGGGTTGTCCTTCTGCAATTACACTTACCCTTGATTCTTTGTATCATCCAAATCACTTTGCATCCCTTTGTCTCATGTTGATGATGTGGGATACATTATGGCCCTCCTTTGACATGATCTATTCCTATTGACTTCAGCTCATTATCTGGGAAGTTGACCAAGAGACTCCCTTCCAATACCTTAGAGCTTGCATGCCCTAATGGTGAGTTATTCGCACTCAATGACAAGTTCACATCATTGGCTTTCGATCGGGTGGCTTCATGGGTGTTCAACTTCAATTCCTCTTTTCAAATTTTGTGAATTATGCTAATAGTACCTTGAGGACCATTTTCATTATTGGTGGTTTCTCTCGCACATGTTAACAGTTCACATCATCGGCTCGTAATCAAGCAATTTTCTAGCATGTTCGATGTCAACACATCTATTCACATGTTATAATTTGTACTTTGATCAGGTCGTGTTGGAGCACAAGACCCTGGGCTTAGATTACAAAAGTCCAGGTTGCAAGGCAATGTGACATGATTATGTTGATATGCATGTCTCTCTCAGATGGATGGTTGCGACCATACCATGAGTTATCATATGTGATCCTTCTCATTATTGGATGGTTGCAGCCATACCTTGGTTTCTATATGATCCTCCTTATAAGATGGTTACGCCCATGCCTGGATCCATTTACATGATCATTCTATGGATGGCTACATCCATGCCATGATTCGTGTATCATTTGACAGAGTTTTCAGTTATGTGTATGTATATGTACTTGCTTGTAGGTTTTCCGATGATAGACTTCAGTTCTCCGCACTAATTCATACAACATTTTCATCCCTCACTCTAGTTTTGCCTTCACGCTTTAGGGGGCATCTGTTACACAACATACTTTCACTATCCCTCTACTCCTCATTCCTTGATCCTGGAGGACCTATACAGTGAACCCTACATGCTTTCCCTTCTTGAAGAAACTCCCATTGTGTCCCTCTTCATGAGTAGAACAATTGCCTTTTGCACCATTTCCCACAAATATTTTATTTTTCCCAGTTTACAAGACCAACGCTAATGACCTTTGTCCTCCTCGTGCAATTATGAAAGTATTAACACTATGCCTAGCACTGCCCAAAGCGATTGAGATTTGTTTCAGTCATGCCAATCCTCTTTTGGAAGGTTTTTTAAATAAGGAGCCGAAGCTTCCAGCTCTAGAAGCTTCGTAACGAAATTCTGGTAAATGGTTGAGCTGGATTGAGTCGAGGATGTTAGTTTGGGATCCTTTCCCCTATAAGGATGGAACTACCTCAAGAGATAAGGCCTTCTCCCATGAGGAGAGGAACCATCTCCCTTCCATTAATGCTATATAAACCTCCATTTTTCCCAAGCACAAGCTAGTGTTAATGTTGGTGTGCTAGTGCTAATTAAGTTTGGAGTGAACAGAAAGCTATTCATAGTTGTAGCTCTCTAGTTGTGTGTGAGGAAGAAGTGTGAATTTGGTTTAGTGTAAAGTATAAAGGGAAGAGCCTTAAAACTATCATTGTTGAAGCCATCATGGAAGGCTAACAGAAGTGTGTGGGAACCTAGTTCTGTCGGAGGAGAACAACAACTTCAAGACAATGGTTGTAATCTCTTCTTGACTTAATATATATGAAACTATCGATTGATTTCCTACATAATGTGTCATCTCACATGTTTATGGCTTAATTTTTCTTGACTTGTTAAGTAGGTTGAATTACAATTTGTTTATTATCACACTTGTTGTTTGTTGTTGTTTACTATTTTCAGGTGTTTGAAGAAGGAAACGAGAGATAGCTGAAGCGAGCAACCAAGGGCATCACCAAACGGGATAAGCATACTAAGAGGTAGGCCCTCTTAATTGTTTCTAACCTAAGGAAAAATTCCATAGAATGTCTCAGTTGTGGCTAGACCCACTATCAGGCTAGAGAAATCGTTTTTGTTCACACTTAGAATTTTACTTCACCACAAACATCCATTCAAAAAAAAAAATAGTAACTATAATACCAGATTTGTAAGGTCTGTTTACCTCTTTCTCAATGGACGGAAACAATTTTGGATTAATCCTCCTCATCTTCTGGCAGTATGGCTTCTGATCAGTCCCAAGCAAATACATCTGAAAAGTCTGTCATCAATGCAATGTACTTACTTTTCACCTCAGGGGACAAAGACTTCGAAAATTTGACCATCTTGGGCTTGTAAGCTATACCAATGTTTATATATTCAACACCTTTTTCTTTGGGGACCATTGTGGCATTTTTGGAAACATCATCATGATCAAATAACTCTTCTAGAGGCACGATACCTCAAGGAATGTTATTTTCTTTCAGCTACAACATTTCACCTTTAGTAGCCTCAATTTCTAGATCATTCTCATCAGATGCATCATCAATACGGGAATTCATGAATTCATCCTCCATCTACAAAAAAATATTAATTTGTTTGTCATCCAAAAACACCTACCAATATCTCAGATTGTCAGGGACAACTCGAAGATGTTTAACATTAATTAAATACTTCATATTAGAGTGGATGGGGATCTTAAACATACTTACTACAATAGCAAGGGAATCAACCATAAAATTTTGAGTTCTAGGAATCAAAGACAATGCATATTCTGAAAAAGTCTTAAGAATGCCAAGGACATCATTTCGATAAGCTCGCATCCTTCGATGCCTAGTACTCCCCTTTTACCTGTTTAATCACCAAGTTGGAGTCACCATAAAATGAAATTTTCTTTGCTCCCATATTTTTGAGAATTTTAAGGCCAACAATTAGTGCTTCATACTCTAATTCATTATTTGAGCAATCAAAATCCAACTTATATGAACTGAATCTTACATTGTGAGGAATTTTACATGATTGATGCAAGGGACCATGAATCCACATGCCAATCCTAGTTCCTTCCTTTCCCAATGCACTATCAAACTCTATGTCCAAAGAGCATCTTCTTCATATGGAAACAAAAATTTGGAGGGATGATTTGTCTGACTTTTTGGAGGATGACTCACTGTCTCAATGATCTATGTTTCTGTTACTGATTCAACAATCCCTTCAGGTGAATTTTCTAGCTGCAAACAGTCTACATCCTTTTTCTCTTTTTTTGCAATCAAATCTTCCTGTACACTACTTATAACATTCGAAACTTCTGAAATTTCAATAATCTAACTGTCATCATCTACTGGACTCATATCATTATACAAAATGAAATACTCTAGGTCAGTATGTACATCATGGATTGGGTGATTATTAGGTATCTCTTTGCTACTAATCATGAATTTCATCTTTTTATCTTGGCACTATTTTCTAAGCTGCCCAAATACAGGTACAGTAGCATATGAGAAATCAAGTTGTAGGGTGCCTTTCAACTTTTCTCCCCAAGACAGTGAGAGAAAAATGCCAAACGTGGAGGTATATTAGTGACAAGCACATCCATCAACACATTTTTGGGTAGAATTTGGTTGGGGGACACTACTAAATCTTTGATAAGGCCAAGTCATTTCACTCTTCATGAATCAAATGAATAGAGGTCATGGTATGGTCGGGTGATACCGAATCCTAGTTTTTCCATAATGGCTTTTGGCATAAGTTTATGTGAGGCCCCGAAATCTAACATGACATTATGGAGGATAAACTCATGGAGTTTTTGACTAAGATAGAATGGTGGGACTTCATTATCCTCTAGACTTCCCTCTATAGCTGGAGCACACAGAGTTGCAAACTCATCATCGGCAAAATTAACCGTATCTGACATCTGATCTACTTTCAACATCTTAGCAATATGGGACTTGTATTTATCATTCTTGACTAGTTTAGTTAGAGGAATTGAAACTTTCAACTTAGAAATTTCATTCTCTAAAATAAACATATTGGATTGCTTGTCTACCTCTTTTGTAGCGGTGTCATTATTTTTAGGTTGTCCTTTGGGATGAGACCCCTTTCTCTTACCTTCACTTTCAGCCTCCTTGTCCTTCCTTACATTCCTATTAGAAGCTTCATTGTCATTATCCCAACTTAGAATAATGATACCCTCTTCTCTCTTTTGATCTGCAAGAGATGCTTCTTTGTCTTGTGCATCTCTCTGAGAATTTTTCCTTTTCTGATTTAAAGTAATAGGAACATTCCCACTCCTCAAATTGTACTACTTATGCAAATGGCTGAGAGCATTCTAATATCCCCTTTGGTATTCTTTGGTCTTCATTGTCCATGAATCATCATTTGCAAGGACAAGGTGTTGATTACTTGGTGCAAGAGTATCTTGAGAAAACTGATCTTCCTCTGTCAGAAAGATAGGTAGTTGATCTTCCTCAAAGAAATGGTTTTTTTAAGTAGTATCTTCTTAATCTTCTTCGAGATATTGACTGTAATTTTCTTGAAATGGAGTTTTGATTTGTCCCTAAGGATCTTGATTTTTCTGCTCTTTCTACTTGTTTTTGAATTATGAGTGTTGTTGTCCCCTGTAATTTGGATTCCTTATTGAAGGCTCCGCTTTTCGATCTACAATGGCCATTCTATCCATCATTCTTTCCATGGAATTTATGAGAGTGTCAAGTTTACCATCAGAAGAAGAGGAGGACTCCTCCTTAATGGTGACTTTCTTCTCTGGTTTCTCTGATTTTAATTTGGACTTCTTGATCAGCCTCCACACTCACTGTGTTCTTCTACATTTCTTCTAAAGTGGCAGGATCTCTCTCCCTAAGCTGATAAGCCATGTCTGGGTCAAAGGCATTAGGATAGTGGAGGAGTGCTAAACCAGGGGGAGGTTTCATGTCATTAGGGATGGAATTGTACACAAGATTGAATCTTGTTGTGAACTCTTGCACTGTCTCATTTAGATTTCTCTTCATGGAATTGTATTCAGCCAAAATCTGTAATGGATTCTTCTTCTCTTTCCATCAGGCTAAGAACAACTCTATCAGCTGCTGAGAGTTATTGATGGAATCAGCTGCCAAACTACGAAACCACTTTTAACATCTCCATAAAGGGTCTGTGCTATAATTCTCATTTTGGCATCTTCATCATCAACTTCTTCAAGATTGATGAAATCCACCAGTTTTTCAACATTATGTTGCCTTGTGATTTCATAATTTCCATCGAAAAGTGGAAGTATTTGGCCATAGTTTTGAGGTAGAGATGTAAGTTGACTAGGCAATAACAGAGGAGAAAACCTTGCCATGACTGTGGGAGGAAGATGTACAGGAACTACAATGGGTAGTAGTGGATTAACAATAACATATGTGGTGGCTGATGTATTTGGAGGTACAGTAGAGGATGTAGCAGCAGACAAAATTTCAATTTGATATTGAATGTAGGCCTTTTCAGTGGTGATCTGAAGCTGGTCAACTAGGTTTTGGAGCTTATCAACATTGGACCAAATCTCATGATCCATTTTAGAAAATAGAGATTTAGCAGAAGGTATAGAAAAAAAATATTTAGAAGGAGGAAAGTAAGAATCAAACTTAATAGGGTCAAATACTACCTCTCAAAGGAAAGTTTCAGAATTTGATCAGAAAAGAAATAACTCAATTTGGATATCAAAAGAAAGATCTTCATAAGTAAACAATTGATCAGGAAAAGAAGTAGTCCTTACCAATTTATGAGCCCCACTTTCAAGATGAGGAGATTTGAGTTTTCTCAGCAGTTTCTCTGGATCATCAACAACCGTAGGTGGATTTGAGTCAGGATTTGACCTTATGTGTCTTTTAGGATCTAAAGTTTTACAGCTTGAACTTGATGTGATTTTTTAAATCCACCTTCTTCGAATACTAAAATCTATCACCCATAGAACCAACCTTGAATTCACTTGTAGAACTAATCCCAGGAATAACATATCAATCATTTCCCCAACAACAGTGCCAAAATGTTACCTCCTTCAATTTCCCTTCTCAGCCTTGGGATATTGTGGAGGATAACATTTTGGATACTTGCCTAAATCGCCTTTGGATTTCATTTTCGGGAAATATGTTGTTATTGATGGTCATAGTGAAATAGACAAAGAAAGAAGGTTCATTGAACAAATCCAATTGGTACACCAATGATTTCAAGAACAACTTGAAAAGAGCCAAGGAAAGTACAAAGCAAGGCACGAAAAGCATCATGTAGATCACAAGTTCCAAGTTGGTGATGAAGTTTGGCTTAAAATTAGCAAAGAGAGGCTCCAAGGAGAAGGTAAAAATCTAAAATCAATTAGATATGTTCAATTCAGGATTTTGGAAAAGATTGGTAACAATGCCTTCAGGTTGGATTTGACTTCATATATGAAAATTTATGTTGTTGTTAATGTTGATAAATTAAGGTTGTATGAGCTTCCTTTGATTGAATATCAAGGAGAAAATGTCCAAATTCCTTCCATAGAAGATTTTTCTCCTGAATACCTTGATGAACAACAACAAGACACCATTCTTGATAGAAGAACAAGGTCTTTAAAATGAAGGAATGTGGATTACCTTCAAGTGGGGCTCAAAGGAACAAATCCTTCAAAGACTAAATGAATCCAAATTGGAGAGGTGAGGGAATTGTACCCTCACTTTCTGAACAACTGAAAGTAATATTTTTGGGTCCAAAAGGCTTCCAATGGGGAGGAATGATCAGGTGCTCAAAAAATAGCTTAAAATTCAAAGTTGTTGGATCATTGTGGAACGTGTATGAACATGTACTTCTTAGCATCTTGAATCCAGCACAACTTGTTTCACGTGAAACGGACACCATATGCTCTCAAAATCATGTTCTCTTTACTTTCCCAAATAAGCGATTTTTTCAAGAAAATTGACAGCCTAGTCAGCATTCCATACTACTGACATGGAACTAACTGGGCATGTGTATGTGGTAGGTTGAGTAGTCAACGTTTTTTGGTGAGTCACAATGTGCCAAGTGGCACATTCCTATGGGTGTAATTAGGCATAATTTTATTGGGTGGTTAATGGAAAACCACAGCTGACATGTGGCCCAGCTAGAGGCCACCATGTGGGATCCCAGGAGGCCCCCAAATTATTGTTCAAGTCTGTGTGGAGGCAACAGGGGTTAAAACTGCAACCTCCCAACACAATTCCAAAGTCTCTGCCAATACGCCATCGCAGGTGTTGCTTAAACTTAATGTTTGTGTGTTTCATTTAAAGTTTAATGGTGCCCTATTTGGGGGTATGGCCAGCCCAACGAGGGCTGACCCTGGTTCACAATAACATAATACGACCACCGACGAAGAGTAGTGTGGGATCCTGGTCGGCGGGCGTGGGTCGTTGGACTTAGCCCTGGGCATGTGGACCCCCACGTGTCCATATTTTTTAGAAAACAAGCATTAGCGGACATTTAAAGTGTCTGACAATTTCACCCAATTTTTGGAAAAATTTGTCGCTCCATTATCACATTTTGGGGAAAAATTGTAGGATGATGCCAGATTTTGGGGAATTTGCGGTGCGATTAGCAGAAGATTGGGAAAGGCCATAACTTCTTCAATTTTTGACCAAATCAGGAGCCAAAAGAGGCTACACAAGCATTTTTGGGCATCTTGGAGCCATTGGAATAGGTTTTGGAGCTTTCTAAGCATTTTAAACCGATGTACTCACAACTTTTAGCATAATAGAGAGGGCCAAGCCATTGGAAGCTAGACCAAGGAGATGTAGCCAAGGAACGGTGAACTCCTTCATCGTGTGTTGTTGTCATACTATTTATGGTGATGTTTATGTATGTTATATGCTATTATTCAATCATTTGTCTATGTTAATTTGCACGTAAAAATTACATAAAACACTCGAAAACCCATGTTTAAACTTGCAAATAATTTCATAAATACTCAAGAATATTTAATATAATATTTAAAGGAATTTTAGCACAACAAAACTAATTTTCTTAAATAGATCAGCAAGAAGACTAAAAAAAAAAACATGAAGGATAAGAATACAAACAAGGAAGCAAAGGTATGGGTGGCATCAGCACAACTCACCATGATTAAAGTGAAGATTGAAGATACAGTTCAGGATCAATTTGTAATGAGACCTAGGGCAAGGTCAAGAGTTAAAAGGAATGCGAAAGAGGTAGCACCTCAAGTAGTGGTAAAGATTTCTGAAGACTGACAGGGAAACAAGCAAGACCATGGCAAAGACGAAGAAGTGAAGGGACCGAAAGTAATGCAGCCACAACAAGAGGAAGGCATAGCACAACCTGAACAAAGTGCTATACAATATGAAAAAGAGGGTCCCAAAATGGTTAGGATGAAAGAGGAACTTTCTAAATATCGAGTGAAAACAACACTCTTGAGAAGAGAAAATAGGAACCTGAAGGAGACAACCAAACTAGCAGATGACAAGGTGAAGTCCCCTCCAGAAACAATTACTAAAGAAAATGGGAAGCATGTTTCATCTACATAGCAGGCTAGGAAGATTGCAGTGGAGCTTAGTGGGCCATCAATTAAGGTTTCTATGTCCAAATTTAGATTTGTGTAGTAGATGAAGTAGGTAGCTCAAGATCCTGGCAAACCTCTCTTTAATCAATGGAAAGAATATCAAAGATGCTTGGAGGAGCTAGAAGAAAACAAGTAAAAGGTAAACCAATTTAGGAAGCTAAATGAAAGTTATAAAAAGTCAATCCAGGGTATTCTTGAAATATGTGACAATGAAGTTCGTGAGGTATCCTAGGCCCTTGATAGAAGCAAACATTTCATCAAATTGTCTATTACTGTGAGGAGGTAATGCAAAAGTTTTTTTGCCAGGAATTTAGTGTTGGAAGCAAGGTTAGGGAGCATGAAACAAAGTTTCGATGAGACATGGGGATTGGTAAAGAAGTATGAAGGATCAGATGAAATGTCTTCTCCTAAAAGGGTGCCTGAACTAAAATCTAAGCCTCTCATTGAAATTAAAACCACTATGTCATCTCCTGTTGAACAACATGACCTCACTCCTCATGCATCCAATGCCAAGGCTTCTAGAAACAAATCTTTAGGCAAAAGAAAGAGGAGGTGATCAAGCCTTACTTCAGGTTTTAAATTTTGTGTTAAGTTCAAAGGTTACTGATGCTATAGTAGTATGATTTTAATGTTTTGGAGCGGAATTTAGTGGCATACAAGAAATTTGTCAAGACTAGAAAGAATTCAGCAAACAACGTTGGACATCTGTTACAGAGGCGCTACGCAGTCCATGCCCACACTACTACACACATGCTGGAGGGAATCCACTTGTTAGATTTTCAAGAGGATGACATGGAGTATATGTGGCAGCCAACTCACTTCCTCACCAACCCGCCACATGCTAGTTTCAGAAGCCCAAAGTTTTGGATGTGGCGCAGCTGCTACGCAACCTTTTGCACACTCAAAAAGCAGCTTTGTGTTTTTTACTATTTTACTTCATGGTAATCATGTTCAGAGATATGTTGGTTCTCTATTTAGAAAATTTTTGTTTTTAGAGACAAAAAAACACTTTTATGTTTTATGCTTTTAAGGAAAACTATTTGGAAGAACAACAATTTTCCTCCTTTCAGTTTAAGGAATGTGCATTGAAATTAGACATGATGTTATCCTATGTATGAACTATATAAGATCATGAAAACATGTGGAAAGGGTTGTTGTTGGTTTCACCATTGCTAGGAAAACTATTGCAATTTATTCTTGTGATCTGTATTAATGCATTTACTTGAATGTTGAAGAGATTCCAGTAGAGTTGCAGAGATACTTATGGTATGAATGTTTCAGAAAAAGTTTCTTCTTAGTTTATATGTTATCCTATTGTGTTATCTTCTTAAACTGATTTTAAGGTGTATGGAACAAATGCACTTGAATTCATTTCATATGCTCATGTCTAGCTGTAGCAAATATTTCTGTTTCCAAATGGAATATGTATACCTTTGAAAGTTTTGTATTTTCTTCTTTATAGTTATTTATCTAAGTTGTAGTAATGAAATGTCATTTATTTTGCTATTTTTGATGAATGTCTTGATACCCCCATCTTCACTATACTACAATTTGTTTTTCATTCCAAAGTTGTACTAATCGAGCCTCTATACATGAAATTGGTACTGGTTGGAAAATACATCAACATGTTGGACCAAGGAGATCACAATCACACCACTAGTTTTTATTAGAATCCTCTACCATCCCCATACCAAAATTTAAAAAATTTTAGAACTGGCCTCTGTCAAATATCATATTCAAAAGTTTTATTATGAGTATTCTCAATGAGGGAGCCCCCTCAGGTTGAAGAAGACCATTTTATCAACGAAAAGAGGTCTATGGTTACCTCTGCATTTTCTCTTTTTAGCCTAGAGAAAACTATGGAGTGCTAACATATTTATGCCATTGTCAGGGACCGAACGGTCTCATCTTCCTCGGGAAAAAAGTTTCAAAGCTTTCGATTTGGCTATTGATGGTGAACAATAGTCAAACCTACAAAGGATGAACCATTCATCTAGAGACTCCAATCAAGTAGAACTCAAATTGTCAAGTTTCACTGGTGTCTCTACATCTTCAAAATTAATTCAGCTACAAGGTATGCTCCCGTGAATGAAGATCACATTCCAGTATTTCCAAACCACATGCCTTGTGTAGATTGGAGAACTTATTTGCTAAAATTCAAAACTATGAAAGGAGATGATGTCTCTCTTCATTTGGTCATGTTTCACATACATGTGCGTAGACTTAAGGTTCAATTTCATGAATATTGTCTAATAAAAATGTTCATGGCTACCTTGGAGGAGAAAGCAAGATATTTGTATCAAGGTTTGCCATCTGCTAGTATTTATTCTCTTAAATATTTTCATTCAGTTTTTTTTGAAAATATAGAAATCTCATCCTTCTTTGTCTTTGGTTGAGAATTGTTGTGAACACTTGGAGGGTTTTAGCCAAAATCTGGAAAATACATATGGTGAGGAATAATTCATGGATGAAGAGATTCTGGAAGATTTGAACGAGAAAGCTTTCCAGTAGCAAGAAGAAACAATAGTTGATATATTAGATGAAAAGTAAATGAAGTAGGATTTAAATGATGAAAATGAAGTTCTATTTTCTGAAATTGACGAAAATTTGCACCAGCCTTGTAAGTGTTTGTATGATGAAAGGTATGAAGATAGTCATTCATTTGTTTTTTCAGATTGTTCTTTTTCTGGGTTCTTATTTCAATACCAGGTTTGTGAAGACAAAGATGAGGTTTCTGGTGAAATCCATGAACATGGATCTATAGACATTCATCACTCATATGTCTCTCTAGCTCATCGTTTTTCTGAAGTCTTATTTCAAGATCAGATTTGTGTAAATCAGAATTTCGAATTGGCATGTGTGCAACATTCAAACAATAGAATTATGGTAGAATATAATTATAAAACATTTCAAGCAGATAATGAAGAATATCAAGTTGTTTTAGACATCTTGGATGTAGACACTTTTGTTATTTGAGATGTGTTGGGCATGGAATCCCCCCAAGGCATGTTTTGGGGCTTAAAGCCCAAGTTTTGACTGAATCTTCCTGTAAAAACTCTGCGAATTGCGAGCATGGGGTGCGAAATTATAATAGAGTCATAGGGTTGTCCGCCCTAGTTTTTGTAATGTAATGTCGGCTGGATAGACCTTCCCATGGTCTGTGGACCATGGGATTGTATAAATAGAGTGAATCTCTAAGTGTATAAAAAAATTGAATGAAATAGAGAACATGAGAAGTGTAAGTGATTGAGTCGAAGTGTAAAGTGTGTTTCTGGGTCATAGAGTAGGAGAAGGCTCTGCAGCTGAGTGTGCAGAGGCCTAGTAGTCCGCAGCTGAGTGCGCGGACCGTTGCAGCTGAGTGCATAGGGAAAGTCTACTTTTTAACCGATGGGAGAACTAATAAAGAGAAGTTTTACTACATTTCTATGTATCTTTTCCTGGTTTAATGCATGATTGGATATAATTTCCAGGTATACTATTTATTTACTGCACGAATTGGTATGAATGTTTTGTATAACTAATTATAACTTAAGACATTCAAGTAGGCAAAGGTAATTAACTAGTACTAAAAGATAAGTAAGATCTCGAGTAATATCGCAGAGCGCGGTGCGAGAGCTCCACAACCTCCGGTCAGGGCTACACGAAGGTAGTGTATCAGGCTACGAGGGATGGGAAAGTGCGCGAAGCAAACTATAGGAAGAAACAAACAGTGGACCAGTTGAACCGATCAGACATCTCATCGGTGTGGAAACCTAGTTCTAACACCCTCCCATACTACTTTGGGTGAGACCTCAGTCCATGCTCTATGAACTATTGCCGAAACAGACAGTAGTACAAGGATTTGTTTGGCTAATTAAATCTGAACTTGGATTAGGCCCCAACAAGCCAACAAATGGTTTCATTGTCGAGTCTGGGATCTGCATAGAGATGTGTGATGTCGTATCACTAGAACCTAACAAAGAAAGGAATTGAAGATTGGTTGGATAGAAAGATTCACGAGTTCGCGATGCAAGAAAATAGGAATCCACGACTATCAATGGACAAGTGGTTAGACTACTATTTATATACGGAGATCCACAAAATTTTCTTTGCATCCTTCCCCCTGAGTTGTACGAGTGGATCGCGAAGCTAGCAGATAGCCAAGGAAGGTGAAAACTTGACAAACCTATTGTGTGGACTCCAAAATTGGTGTGTAGACTTGAAGCATCAGAAGATAAGATCGTGTGCGTTGTCGATCACTGGCTCGATTGAATCATAAGAGGATTCATCACTAAATTTGTGGTAGATACTTCAGTCAGCTATAGCGAGGCAGAATGACACTTCCTCAAGGGACTGCGAGGTAAGTATGTTAAATCTTTAAATACTTGGATTAAAATGCTACTATGTGAAAAGCAAGTTATGCGAATAAATTGATTTTTGGGGCTACGTGGAGTGGGAGAATCTATAAAAATGAAGGTAGCACAGAACTAGAAACTAGCCCCTTGATTTCACCTCCACGAGGGGGAAAAGAAGAGCTTGCGAAGGTCTCACCAAGAAGTGTGATCAATTTGATAAGCAGAGAATTCCGTGCATACCACCCCCACCCACACCACCACCAGGTTCATCTTCTTCACCCTTTTCCTTGCCCATACCACCTCTGCCACCACCATGAGTCAGTATGGCAAGTGCAGTAAAGCTACCAGTGTTCAAGGGAGCAGGGAATGAAGATCCAGACTAGTTTTGGTTCGTGATAAAAGCTGTATGGGAAGCACTGGGTGTCACAGACAACAATATAAAGAAGGAAACATTGGTCGGCACTCTACAGGATTGCGCACTGACCTAGTACATTAAGCATTCCAATGACAATACGAATGCGAGGATCACAGATATCCAAGATGCACTAAACAAAGAATTTAGTAGTCCAAAGTTAGAAGCATAGTCGATCATTGGATTCAAGGAAATCACAATGCTACCAAGCGAGAACCCGTGGGAGTTGGATCAAAGACTGAAGTGCACAATTCGTGAAGTGAACATGACATTAACAGATGGGAAACACTGCGAATGGTTTGTAGCATCGTTAACACCGCATCTATGGAACGTGTTGTCACAACAAAGGCTAACCACTCAGGCTGTGGCGTTGGAGTTCACAATGAGATTGCACGAGACTCCGATACAAGATCCTAACTTGGGAGTTTAGTAGATTCACGCGCAGTTGAAAAACTTGTCCCTGGAGATGTAGAGTTTGAAACAAGACAGGACGACCCACCTAGAGATGTGTGATGAGGTATGGTGTGTAAAATGCAAGGGCCAGGGGCATGACAAGGACCACTACTCAGTGTTTGCAAATTACCTTGCTGGAGGAGGGCCAATGCCACTAAGACCAGAGGAAAAAGCAAGACCAAGCATGATGCCTGCATTGTGGTGCGTGATTTGTCAGATAGGAGGAAAGTATTCTACAAATAACTGCCATCTATTACAAAAGTATACGCATAATTCACAACAATTGTTCTGTAATTTCTGTAGGTCGGTAGGACATGATGAGCGCACCTGTAGAAGTTATGAACTGATGATAGATCGAACTCCTACCTACAAAGTTCAGGTTGAAACATGGGCCCTTGATCAAAACACAAGAATGGTGCACACTGGATTTTAGGGGCACGGACGAGGCCAAGGTGGAGGGGGACTAGGAAGAGGTCGTAGATAGTTGATATGTTACAATTGCGGAGGGCTAGCGCATTATGCCCATGATTATATGAATCCAACATCACCATCATTCTTGTATTGTATGTTGTTTGACCATGAGATGGAGGATTGTCCCACACTGATAGTGAGGTTGCGTGATAAAGGAGCACTCCAATCTCCCCCGACTCAGAACCTGCAAATGATGAGGTCTGAGCCGCGTGAGGAAGACCCTAATGTAAATATTGTGCTCCAGAGTTTAATTACGACTGGAGATGACAAAGGAAAGCAACCTGAAGAAAGTACTTGGGTTCAAAAGGCTCCAATGAAGGAACCAAAATTTTATTTAGATCTCGCTAAGGAGACCTTCATGTAAGCTAAGAGGAGCTTTGCTAATGCCTCCACTTTAGGAAGTAAAGACAGACTGGAGCTACAAATGGACCCATCGGTTGTCACTATGTTATTGGAGACACGCATGAAGCTGCTGCGCGACAGCAAGGCTATAAACGGGCTGCAAGAACTCATAACTAGAACCACACGTAGTCCGGAAGCTCGGGAAGCACACAAGATGAATAGGAAGGGAATTGAGATTGACCATGTAGATTGGGGAACATGAGTTGGACCAAGTGATTCTGGATCTTGGATCAGATGCAAAAGTCCTGCCTAAGTAGACATGGGAGCGCATGGGTAGCTCTGCGCTGCAATGGTCTCCTATCCAACTGCGGATGACGAACCAACAAAAGATCCTACCTATGGGGAGATTATAGGGAATCACAGTAGATATAGAAGGAACAAGCGTGCTAGTAGATTTCTAAGTGATAGAGATTGTTGATAACAACAATCCCTACCCCAAGCTATTGGGAATAGATTGGGCCACTGACATGAATGGAGTGATAAATCTAAAGAAGCGCAAGATAATCTTTGAGAAAAAGTCACTGGGCATAGCACCTGGCATAGATACCTAACCTTGAGTGAAGTAAATACCACGACTTCTCGCATAGTGGTACCTTTAGACCCTGCAGAAAGATCATGCTACACGGAGCTAATGTGCAACTATGACAACGACAACAATCTAGACTACATCTACAAGATAACAGTGCAGGAGCAACACTGGGTAAATCCAACCGCGGATGGCCGAATCTCAGGGGAGTGCAAAAGCTCTTGCACATCAAATTCTGACGAGGAGATAAAACGACGGAAGAACCAGTTACACGAGGTAACCATGCTCAATTCTACCATGATGTCAAGGTCGTTGCACTACGTAGCAATAGAGGTAAGAGATCTACCTATGTATGATGGGTTGAGTGAGGTGGATGACTTCCTGAACAAATTTGAAAGAGAAGTACCGAAACAGTAATGCTTTGACGCTCTAAAATTGGTACTATGAGCTACACCCATAAGATGGTGGGGTACACACCAAAGAAGTTTTGAGGACTGGCACAAATGTAGAAGGATGATGCGCATGCAGTTTGAGAAGCCTCCGATGCGATTAACGGACAATATTGTCGAATGAATCAGCCCACGCACCCACCTATCTAGATGGATACAAGCATATGGTGTGAAATCTGCAAGAATGCACATCATCCTCGTAGTAGGAGACATGATTAGTAAGCAGGTGTGGGTAAGGCAATGGTGCAAAAAACCCCTCCGATTGGGACCATGAAGTATGGAAAGACCAACTGCGTAGAAGAATATCCATATAGAAGCCTTTAACAAAGTATGCAAAGTGCTTAACAAGGTCCACAATGTGAAGTGGAATGACTGGGACCTGCGCGTACTAGTGGTTCTATGGGCTTATAGGACCGCATGCAAGAACTTGACCAAGCAGCACCACCAAGGCTGGAGTACAAAGCAACCGCTGTAAGCCCTATAGTACTTGGAGAGCTTAGACCACGCATGATAGCACCGGTAGATACGACGGTTCGTGGAACCTTGGAAGCAGAAATCCAACAGGAAAATTCTGGGCTCCAAGAACTTGAAGAAGAAAGGGTATGATTAAGGAAGAAAAGTTCTCTGGTTGACGTGGAAGTCAAGAAGCTGGAGGATGAGACAAAGGAATATTTTGTCGGAAAAAGGACCAGGGTGATAAGGTAAGATGTGTATGATCACGATGATAGGTTTAAGGCCTATCGTCATGAATTGATCAGTTTGATGCCTTAGCTTGGACCGCACATTACTAAGCGAATTAATCAAGATAGTGCATTGCAGATGGTAAAGTGCGCAATGCTAACCGTAACAATAAAAGGTGGGTATTTTCTAGGAAACATGATGGATGATAGGATGAAACTTTACACAAGTGGTGCAACCACCTAACTAGCCGAAGGAAGTACATTCTTAGTGCTCTAGGTAGTTGAAAGGAGGTGCGAGACTATAAACTATTCTGCCTGGGAACTGTGAAATATTGAAGCTGTGCATAGAAGCACAGACTCACAAGGTCTGCGACCGCGCACGGGGGGCGGCGTAACCACGTGGGTTGGCAAGAAAGTGACTGTTGAAGTCACTATTCATGATGGGATGCTCAACTTAAGACCAAATGAAGCGGGCGACAGATATTTAAGATGCATTTATGGGCAAGATTTAAGGAAATCTACCGCTAAGGGAGAATTAATGAATCAAATTTGGGGGGAACGGTCGAATTCAAATTCAAAAAGTGCTATAAATTACAAGGGGTTTCCCAGCAAACAACACTTGGTCATTTGATAATTGAGCTATTGAGTAGAGCCCTGATTATTGTGCGTCGAGCGTTGATTGACCCCCTGAGTTCGCGAGTGCTAGATTTCGGGATGGACACGATGGAAACAACTAAGGACATTATGGAGATAACAGAAATGAGCGCTGAAGAGGTTGCACACTCCCTGACTGTGGGGGATGCTACAGAAGGTGTCGGGATTGTGGCAGAAATCCCAAAATCACCGCTCACGTTGAGACCCGAGAAGGACAAACAAGTGATGGTTCCCATACGTGTGTCCCCATGGAACCCGCTGCATAGCAAGTTGTCAATGGAGGAGAAGGGGAAAGCCGTCACCATAGAGACTGATGAAGAAGAAGAAGACCTTGAGGATATTATCATCATGGAAGACGAGGATGAAGGCATGGAGGAGGAAACTAAGCCTGCGCACCCTCAAACAAAGCTACCCACCTATGTCCCTCCACAGAAAGGGAAGGCTAAAGTACCAAAGGACCTTGACGGGACCAAGAGCTTGCTCCAGACCCCCCCTCCTGCCAGAAAACAATATTTTTGAGGGCACGCACCAGGGATGGTTATCGAGCTTAAAATTTGAATATTGGGACCTCGTTGACCGTGAGAAGTTCCCTCACCTTGAGACCTCGCACCTCATGAAGCCCAAGTAGAACACCGCAGTGAGGGTTGTAGAATTAGAGCCACGAAAGTGGTTCTGTGGAGTGGAAAAGGTTGGGCTACTGAACTTGTTCTAGGTTCCGCATTTCCATCTCACCCCAATAACGATTTTCGTCATCAGGTAGTTGCATTTCTTGGTGCATGATGGGTGTTTACGGCTGGAGGAGCCCATTTGCATCACGACAGACTTGATTTACCACATTTCCTGACTTCCATGCAAAGGAGAAGACCCCGTAGACATCTTGGAAGGGGAAAGCAGTGACTTGGTCATCTAAGAGGCGATGAAGAAAGAGTACAAGCTAACAAAGAAGAAAAGGGGCTACGCCATATCCATCATCAATGACAAAGCAGTGAAAGTGGCAACCCAAATACTAGACGATAAGGTTATGCACAAGTGCAGCACAAACAAGGTACCTGCACTGGTGGTAGCACTGGCTGAGCAGTATGCGGAGGGGGTTCAGTTTAACTGGTCTGAGTTCCTCTGCAAGGATTTTTTGGATAATTGTCATGAAGCTTAGGAATAGGGAAAAACATTTTGCTATGCATGGCTTCTACTATCCATAGTGCTCATGGCAGGGGAATTACCCAAGGATGGTTAATTCCCCACAATTGACAAGGATCTACACGGAGGCCACGAAGTACGCTTCGCTTTGGGCCACAAAGGATGCCACTAGGTTCCACGATAGTAACATATTTTGGGTGTTCATGGAGATGAACCTCAGAATGGGGATCAACTGCAAACCACAGTTGTCACCCACAGTCTACAACAACCTTCAGAGTTTTTTGGAATTTAAAGCGGACATCCATATCATTTACATCAGAGCACACAAGGACTTGACCAAACAATGGAGGAAGCTACCCTTTATAGCCATGGACGATGTCATCTTTAATGTCATGGAGACATGGCCGTTGGAGTGGCACACTCTAGACATCACGGAGATAGAGAAGTCAGTGGCACAGAGGAAGAAAGATGAGGCCAAGCTGCACATCGCACAGTTTGCAGAAAAGAGAAGCAAGGAAGCAGCAGTAGTAGAAGTGCCAGTGGCATGGGATGCTGCACAGACAACAACTAAGCAGGGAAAGGCCACAGTAGCAATAACAGCAGCGGTAGCACAGGAAGCAGCCACGAAGGTGCGTGAGGACCAAACATCACCTTTGCATGGGCAGGAAGCAGAGGAAGAAGAAGGAGGCATGGACCCACAAATTGTGTCAACACAGTTGAAGCGCCAACACCCAACCGAGCGGACAGGTTCGTGCAAGAAGGTCAAGGCATCAAAGTTGTCTATTGACCCGATCACCCTAATTGAGGGTGATCTGCACAACATCGGTGAGACAGTGGGCGATGTCACCTCCGAGTCCCTCCAAAATTTAATGCAGGAGAACCAGACTATGTTGGGGGCCCTCAGAGCACAACTGCAGGAGTTGCAATTGTGCCCTCATCGGGCTGGTACCTTTTCAACCAACCTTGTAGTCGGAACAATGACAACAAAATAGATGTTGCACACTCAGGTGACAAATACCATAGCACTGCGAGAAGGGGCACTAGTGACAACAAATGAGTCTAACATGCCTACGGTTAACATGCCGAAGGGTCTCCATATAAATATGGCTACATTCTTGCGAGAGACCTTATATGTTTTGCAGGATGGGATAATTGCAGAGCTGCGAGCTAGGGAGAGCCATGCACTACAAGTCCTCTGCGAGCAGAAAATCAATATGGGACAATTGAGCTTGCAGCATGACGAAGTGGTGTCGCATAATTGACAGTTCTTATAGGTAATAGACGAAGCTTGCCAAAGCATCCCAGAGCTGGTCATCCTAGTAGACATACCAAAAGAGGCGCGCATCCACAGGTTAGTAGCAGGGGTACGTGAGGCAAGAGAAGAAATGACAAAGATTCAGCTGGAGCTGAACCTTCATATTGTCGAGCTGCGGTTAAAGGCGCAGCCATCCACCCCTCCAGAAGTCAGAGAACAGCACCCTAGTGCTATCATAGCGGGACTAGATGAAATTGGCAGTGCAGTGCGAGACTGCACCAACATGTTGGAAGAATCATTTGAGGTCCTCACAAATTTGCAAGAGGACCCAAACATCCAGTGCTTAGAGACAGAGGTGTGATAACTCCAAAAACAGTATGACAACGTCAAAGGAACTACATAGATGGTGGCCCTCACTTAGAGGCTCGTGTGGATGCAACAGGACAAAATGCTGAAAGAACAGGTGGACGCAGAATGACACAAGGAAGCAGTCTTGAAAGCACGCGTTCAGCCTTGGATCGACGAGGCCTTCACCATCATAGCAAAAATTGAAGGCAAGCTCGCACACATAGATGGGGTACATGCACTGATGCAGAGAAGCACTTCCGATAAAGTGATCTCAGAAAAATGCATGCAGCAAATCCAGCAAGCAGCAGCTCAGTGCGCTATCGACCTTGCCACAGTTCGAGCACAGTTGGAGGGACTCCAGACAAAGATCTCCACGCTGACAGAGTGACTTGAGGGTGTTGAGTGATAAAAGGTGTCTTTTTAACCCCTATTTATCCTCCATTAATTATCAATCCAGGTACGATTTTTTATCTCAAGAGTGTACTCAGTTTGAGGCGGTCACTTGATTCAAGAGTAATGTTTTCTAGTTTGCAGTATAGTGCTAAATACAAGAGTAAACGAATGTTGGAAATAGAATCTACTTGTAATTAAAAGAAACCTTAATGCTTTGAAACTTAAATCATTCATTCAGAAAACTACAAAAATTTATCAGTCAAGGATGTAGTAGTGATAACTCTTTCCTCTGTCAACTGATATAAATGAAATCAATCATAAACAGGACCTCCAATTTGAGAACTTAGATAGTGATAGTCAATGTTCTTTACAGTTGTAGATCTTTCAATCCACACTAAAGCAAATAACTAGAAATAAAAATTCAATTGGAAATGCTTACTAAAACACACTTGCTGTAATATCAGTTAAAAGGTGAAAGCAAATCCTTGTAGAAAAGGAATAGCAACTAAGTCTGTTGAAAATATTGAACAACAAAGCTTAATCTACAGAAATGAATCGAATAGCAATCTTTACCTAAAATGAACTGAACAGCGATATTCAGATAATAAAGGAACAAAAAATCTCATTAAGTGTAAACACACAGTGACTATAAAGTAATTGAATTAGTAATCTTATTCTGGCAGAGTAAACATTAATCGCAGGTATAAAGGAATGACAATTGTGATTATAATTGAACATCAATTAAATGAACAACAGTTGCAGTTGTGAGTGAACAATAGAATCTAAACTAGACAGCGCAGTATTGTTTCAAAAGGAACAACATGACATTGAGTTATGAATAAAAAATTTGTTATCAACGCAGTCTAATTACGATCTTGATGTAACAGAGTAATTCAGCAAGATGTTCAAAAACAGAAGATTACCAAATAAAGCGAATGAAGGAAATGCAAAGAAAATCAAACCACACACGACTGTAATTGTAAAATAGTGATACAAGAAGTAAGTGGTTCCACTAGGGAAGCACTACTATGTTTACTCCAGGATTAGATAATGGAACAACAACTGGGTTATATACTAATCATATATGGCAGAGTTACAACTATTGCTCTTCAAAGAGAGTCGATTATCAAATTTGAAATTACAACAGTAATTCTGAAAAATCAATCCCCTTTGTCTTATAATCACTGCCCCATTTATAATGGGCAAGCGGATACATCAAGGTTATAGATAAATTTTAAAGTAGCAATCCCTCAGGATGAAAAGATCCTGAGGGCTTCGCTTAATCTTCCATCTTCAATTGTCATCTTGTCCTCTTGCATAGCCACTTTGTTTTCTCCGTCTTTTCCTAAACTACGCGCTCCAGTCTCATTCTTCTTGTCTGGACACGGTTTCCTAATAGAGGAACAACAGTTGCCTTGCTTTTGTCTTTACCTTCCAAATAGTGATTTTCTATTCCCTTCACTTTCTGTATAGAAAAAGACAATAATTAGTTATTTTGTATTAATCACAAATCTCCTTAATTCTATCGTAATTCTTTAACATAATACCATCTTAGAATGTAAAGGAGTTATGATCCAAAGGAAAAGATAAAGAAATAAATGATAAATACATACCTTTTCTGTCAGGCCAGGCAGTAACTCCAATAGGAAGTAAAACTGATTCGATTTATTTCATTAGGTATGCTATTGTTATATACAAAAGGGTGTGACTGCTCAGTTCATCTCCTGATGACTAGTCACATTCCTAATTTAACTATTTACATAAATTCACCCAATCGTGAGGATTAGGTGTCAACATTCCCCCCTTAATCTGAAGGGATGTTGGTGAGTCCAAGCATCGTTCTGAATCTTTCAAGCTTTTCTATTCCAAGCGCTTTGGTGAAGATGTCTGCAATTTGCTCATTTGTGGAACAATGATGGAGATGGATTGTTTTGGCCTCAACATGATGTCGGATCAGATGATATTTAGTATTGATGTGCTTTGTTCGATCATGGAACTTTGGGTTCTTGGCCAACTTTATTGCAGAGGTGTTGTCAATCATGAGTGGAGTTGATTGTACTTATTTTACCTGCAAATCTTCAAGAATTTTCCTGAGCCACACAATTTCTTTTGCTGCGTCAGCTGCTGCCACGTATTCTGCTTCTATTGTGGAATCTGCTGGAACTGATTGTTTGCGTGATCTCCAGGAGACAGCTCCTTATCCAAGACTCATAGCATATCCTAAAGTAGATACCCTAGTTTCTTTGTCTCCATCGAAGTCTGAATCAGAGTATCCGATCAAACTGAAGTCATCCACCTGTGTGTACTTGATTCCAAAGTCTTGAGTTCCCTTCAAGTACTTTAGAACTCTTTTTGCAACAGACCAATGTCTCTCACAAGGCTTTTGCATAAACTTGGAGAGGATTCCAACAGCAAATGAAATGTTTGGTCTGGTAGTAGTAAGGTAGTTGAGACTTCCTACAAGCTGTCTATACTTTGTTGCATCCTCAAATTCCTTTCCTTCAATAGATGTGAGCTTTAAGTTTTGTTCCATTGGCGTAGTAAGAGGATTGCACTCTGTCATGCCAAATATGTTTAACAAATCTCCAATGTATTTCTTTTGAGAAAGAAATATGGACTTTGGATGTTGGGTTACTTCAATGCCAAGATAGTAATGAACATAGCCCAAATCAATCATTTCAAAACTTTTCCCCAATTCCTTCTTTATGGATGCAATGTAGCTTTCATAGTTCACTGTCATTAAAAGATCATCTACATATACCACAAGATATACAACTGTTTTGCCAACTTTCTTGACAAATAAAGTTGCATCATCAAGATCAAAATGATTGAATTTGAGTTTCAGAAGATGCTCAGTTAGTTTTTCATACCAGGCTCGCGGTGCTTGTTTGAGGCCATACAAGGACTTCACAATTTTGCATACTTTATGTTCATGTCCTTTCACAGCAAATCCTTCAGGCTGGGACATAAAAACATTCTCTTTTAGATCTCCATTCAAGAAGGCAGTTTTTACATCCATTTGATCGACTTTCCAACCATTCTGAGCTGCTAGTGCAAAGAGTGTCCGGATGGTGGCCCATTTTGCTGTGGGGGAAAAATTTTCCTCATAATCGACCCCTTCCTTCTATACAAAACCTTTTGCCACAAGCCTAGCTTTGTGCTTGTCAAGTGAGCCATCATCTTTGTACTTGTTCTTGTAGACCCACTTGCAGCCAATTTGTTATAGACATTTTTGTGCCTTACAGCATTGAGCATGAAATGTCCATAACCTAAGGGATCCAAAGTCCCTAAACATGTTGTTCCTAACCCTAGAGGAACAAGGCTAACAAACCACAGCAATTCACAGAAGTTCTCCACCAGAAACTGCTAAAAAACAAGTCAATTCAGGATCATGTCAATGGCTCCACTGGCTGTCTGCGCTGAATGTCAATGGCTCCACTGGCTACCTACACTGAATGTCAAAGCCAACACTGGCTACCTGCGCTGAGCGAGATTGGACATGTGGCAAGCTCATTCCTCAAGGTGTCAGAACCCAGGAAGCTTCCAAAATGAAACTTGCCTCAGGGAATTCGACTGGTGATGAGTAAGAGGTTCCAAATCTCCAAGTGGAAGCAAGAACCTCCAAGTGGAATCAAGAACTGACAGAGGGAGAGGACACTAGTCAGATCTCAAGCTGACTCATCCTCTCTCCAAACATCTATATATGGATCTCTCCTCCATGAGATCTGGAGGCTGGAATTTTGTTATTGCAAAGAATTGTTGTTGGTTTGGGACTGGAATCATTGGGTGCTTAGTGCTTTGAAGGGAGGTGAAGATAGGAATTCCATTTTGTTGGGAAGGAGATGCTGGATTGGAGCCCTCTGGGTTGTATCTCTTCCTGAACCTTGTTATTCATCAATAAAGCTATCTTGGTTCCTCCTATATACTGATGTATCTTTGATGTATGATTGCATTAGTATGTTTAGTTTACTTCTAATCCTGAACTAGTTATGTTTATGAATCTATATCTTTGTGTAGTGTTCTTCTCTTGTAATCTTGCAGAGAGCTGTTGAAGCTGGGCGAGCGAGAAGACAAGTAGCTGTGAACTCCCAAAGAGAAGAGGATCTGGATCGAGGGACAAATGGAAGACACCGGTTAGTCCATCCATCTCTCTTCATTCTTAATTCATAAAGGAAGAATACTAGAATAGCTATCTCTGTTTGTTGCTAAGGCACTGTCACACCTTAGGTGGATAGGATCGTCCTGCATAGGCATTTTTCCCCATAACAAATTGGTGACTCCACTGGGGAGATTTGTTTTAGTCATTTTATTTGTGTCTCTATCATTGTTTGTTTCATAGACTCAACAGCAACAATCGAACTGCTTCTGCTAGTCTCAGTTGCAAAGTAGACAGTTGCTGCCTTGATCCAATCACTGGATTTGTCTATGATCTGAACAATGGATTCACAAATGATTTGATGATCCTTTGTGATAGATCTTAGTACCCCCTCAAAGCATCCCTTTGATTGTACCTTGCTTGTGTTTTTGATTTGGCCTGAAACCATTGATTAATCAGCACTCTGTGACCTAGAACCCAGTGAGAAACGAGAGTTTCTCCTTCAGCGTGACCACTATGAAGGCATTCTGCATTTCAACGCAGGTCCCGTGAAGGATACCTGTGCTAAATGTCAAAACCACAGTGTTGAGGTTGCGCTGATCCAGTTTTGCCTTGTGCAGCTGGGGTTCTCTGCTCTCTGTTGCCCTGTTTTGATCTTTGATTTTTGCAGCCTGTAACCAGCATAGGTACCAGTCTGATAACTCCTTTTCTCTGCTTAAATTCTGCCTCCTTTTGTACAAAAATACTGTGAGTGTTTTTATGTGTTTGTGGCGTCATTTACAGTTTTCCTTTGCATGAGTGAAATAATCATCTTGTATCCCTTGATTCAGATCTGTCGATTGTGATCTTAGGAAAGAGTTCATTGGCTGTTTACAGTTGATTATACATTTGCTTTTGCTTATTGGTTTGAGTTTGTATCTTTTAAGTGTCGAAACAAGTGTTCATTTCGAAAGTCGCAAAGTGTTGTAATCTCTTCTACCCTTGTCTGATTTCGAAAAAGTAAACTTGTTTGTACTTGTCATTTAAAAGCAAATTCAAAGTTGTACAAAAAGCTTTCTTTGTAGGCATCAATACTAAGAAAGCGGAAAACAAACACCTGCATTGTGCATTTGCATCTTGATAGTTTGCATGCTTGATTTAGGAAAAGTGCATTAGAGTGTGCTGATTGCTCTTTGAGAAAAGATGGTGTCTTTCTTTTCCCTTAGTAGCTAGGATTTTCAAAGTTGAAAAGATATAAAGCTTGCTTATCATCTTAGACTGCATTTAGGAATTGTATCATACATCTCGTGGTGATCCAGAAAGGCAAACTTCTAAAAAGATCAACTTAAAATAAACTGAATGAACTTAACAATGCTTTGCAACATAACGCACAACATAGAGGTCTAGGCTAGAGACGTGTTCCGGCGTCGTTAAGCCTAGTGACTGTCGATCTCGTTGAAGGTGGGTGATTCCTCCTGAGGGACAATAGCGCCAGTACGGATTGTGTTCCCACGTACCGTCGCGTATATATTGGGAGACCCCTATAGGAATTTAACCTTTATCCTTAGGAAGCCGTGTCGGCCGCCCTACTGATCGCAATGCACTGAACACAGCATTCAGGAAGATCGACAGCCCGTACCCTAAAAAGTATTCTGCGGTTTTGCGAAAAGTTTGGCACACCCTCTGCCTAGAACTCCAGAGCAGTTTCTTTTGGCCTTTTTCAGACTCTATAACGGAAAAAGTCCATCCGAGCATTTGTCACTTCGAGCTCGTTAAAACATCGAAGGAGACTAGAGTCATCTTTAGCTTTTTCTCGACTCTTTAAAATTGAAAAAGCAAGTTGTGTCTAAAGCGTCGTTAACAATTTATTTTAAATGGAACAATCCCCCTTTATTCCCGCGTTGATCTTTAGGTTGAAAAGATGGAGCCCACCAACCAAGGAATTCCCCTAGGTGGAAATCCTAGTCCCTTCTCCTCTTGGGGAGATGTTGGTGCGCCCCACATGGCCACATTGTCGCTTCCAGGACTGACAATTGGCCTACCAATCTGGCTCTTTTCAACCAATGTCGTTCAGAACACCACCACCCCTGAACAGTCGAGTCAACAGTTAGACCAGACGAGAGTTTCCCACCAGCCTTCTACTTCGTCTTCCTCTCCTCCTTCCTCTTCGCTTGACGGAACTGGTAAAACAAAAAACCGAGTTCCTAAGGAGAAGAAGGAGAAGAAGAAGAAAGAGAAGAAGAAGGAGCCAAAGGCGACTGGGGGCAAACAAGTGTCGTCTGACAAAAATCCACACACCGCACTGACCAGGCCTAAATCGCCATGTGTCATATGCAAGGGAGACCACTTCCATAGAGATTGTCCCTGCATCCCTCGGATACTAAGCGACTGGTCTCCCCGTTTGCACAATTCGGTAGCATCGACCTCTGATAGCCATGTTGACTGCTCACCGTCGACTAGTGGAAGTGAAGCCATAGGACAAAGAGGGAAAGCTAAATTTCCCTGCAGACTGTGTGAAGGAGATCATGCCATCCACCGTTGTCCCTTCTTATACGAGGCAAAAAGAGTTCTGGAAGATCGCCCGATTTTACGAGCGCAACTTCCTCGTGGATATCAAAAACTCCTGCCAAGTCCTTCGCTAGTTGAAAACCCGGCTGGCCCGCTCAGGTGGTCAGCCGAAGCACCTGTCATTGAAGATGAACCGTCTGAATCCATACCTGACGAAAGTCTAAAGGTTGAAACGGCAGTTGACCCGGTTTTGGCTTCAGAGGCTCTATCTTCGAATGATACCATCATAGAGGAGAATAAAGACGACACCGTCCAAATTCTCTTCATCAACACTGACTCCGATGAACAAGGGGGCAATCCCCCATTCCTTTATCGCAGGAAGGAAGCTCGTCAGAGCAATATCCGGCCGTCTATTCGGTCCCACCACCAAGCAACCTAGTTGTCTCATTCGACTGGAACCAACTAGGCAGACCCCGCTTGCCAGCTAGCATACCATTCAGAATTATCGTTCAAATATACAGAATGGTAATGGCTGGCATAGTTATTGATGAAGGGGCATCTGTGAGTATCCTTTCCTCTATTGCTTGGAAAGCGCTTGGTTCGCCAGCGCTTTTGCCTGAAATGAGAAATCTATCAGGCTTTGATAAAGGAACCAGTCGACCTTTAGGGATCCTCCCCAATGTGCCCATCACATTGAAAGGGAAGACCGTTCAAATGAACGTGATGGTCGTTCAAGGACCCTTGGATTATAACCTACTCCTTGGACGAGACTATATATATTGCATGGGAGCCATCGTCTCATCACTCTTTAGAGTAATGTGTTTTCCGCATGAAGGAAGAATAGTCAAGCTCGTGGACCAACTTTCATTCCCCGGATCACGCATCGCAAATAGTCATATACCATCCCTAAATGGTCTATTCACGCAAGAAGTGTCTCAACCCACGGTCCGTCCTCCTGATGAGCGCGAGTAATCTGGGAGGATATGACTGGAACCCAGGGGGCATGCGTCCCGGTCTGCTTCGGCAGAGAACTTTGGGTATAGGGTAGGTTTCCGCGGGAGAATATGACTAGTCCATACCCCGTCCGTCTAGGAAGAGGGTTGTTCTAGAATAAGATTCTTTTGTCAAAGTTATGTGAGTTGGCGGGCTACGTCCCTCACCTTTGCCTATTTCGGTAGACATCGCTGAAGAATTGTCTTGTTTGCTCCGCGAACGAGATAATCTTTGGGTAACCTGAAAGAGGTAAGCCTCTCTCGTTAAAACAAATGTTTTGGTGGAAGTGAAGTAGAGGTAACCTTGAAATCGTACTTTATGCCTGGGGGCATGCAAACCTTTTGGAGTGCAAGCAAGGGGCGGCTATTTATTTTTTAAATTTTTAGGACCTCTAACCCTTTAAACTCGTAGGATTAGTCGTTTCCGAACTTGCATAACGAAAGGATCCAGAGCAAAGCTTACGTAAGATCTAAGCTCCCTAAAAAATAGCATCTTCAATGAGACACTCTTATCATATGACTGGTATAATCGAGCAGTTTTAGCACAAAGTTCATGCTCGTTAAAAAATAAACGCAAGATCCGAGCAGTTTTAACGCGGACTTCATGCTCGTTAAAAAATAAACATAAGCAATGAGCAAGTGTTTCCACCAGCGTTTAAGCTCATTTTAAAATAAAAAATGAACCTCTACCCGGTAAATAACCACTGTGAATGTAACCTTATCAGCCATTAAAGCCTTGGTCGTGTTTGCACCGTCACCTCCACTTTTCATTTGGCCGATCGTTCACCTCCATATGATTGTTTACCCATTTTTAGGAACAGCTGCGAAGAGTGATTTCACCTAGCCATCCTTGTGACACTGCCGTGATTGGAAAATTCCAACCTGTACCTGGAATCAGCTGCTAACCCTGTTTATCACTCGTTCCTCAAAAGACGAGTCTTCTTTAAGCTCTTTTCAACTGACTCGTAAAGTATGAAAAGATTGCTGAGTTTTGGCCTTCCAGCTCGTTAAAGCGACAAGAAGCGCTATCCCTCCTCTAGATTTTAATCTTTTTGGACCTGAGGGATTATTGCACAAAAAGGTCGAGCGCTTGTTTTGTTCAGCTCGTTAAAACTATCGAAAACTCATCCCTTCTATATTGTTTTATACTTTTTCGGACTTAAGGGATTAGATGACGAAAAAGGACTTTTGGAGTTAACTTTATGTACCTTTTCAGACTCTCTAAAAATGAAAAGGACCGAGTTATCCTTGTCGTTAGACTCGTTAAAATCATTAAATAGCGACAAACTTTTCTTTAGACGAGAACGAGTTTCACTATCGCTAGGCTCGTTAAAACATAGCGATGGGCTTGCCCGAAGGGCAGGTTATAGAACAAGCATACGTTATCCTCCTCAAGCTTGACAAAAATAAAGAGGTACTGGTCAGCAATGACTGGGGAAAAATTGGGAGAAACTAAAGAAAACTTTGATGGTAGCAAGTCGCTCTTGAACATGACACTTTTCCTCCGTACCACAATCGGGTTGGGTTGTTTCATTCACCGGTCACATCACCATGGTTTCGCCATACCATCCATATTTTGGGTAATGCTACCGATCCATCGCATCAGTGTCGCCATATGTTCAAGAGAAGTCGTTCAGAAAGAGTCAGTCGTGTCCCATCCACTGCCATACATTATCCTTCATCCTTTCATGACCGCCACCCTGAATCATATGTCACAGATCATTTTCACCTCCATCAGAATCATTAGCTCCGTTCCGTGTCACTGATGTGGGATTCATTAAGGCCCTCCTTTGACGGATCGCTTCTTGTCGACATCAGCTCATTATCCAAGAAGTTGATCTAGGAACAACCCCTTCAGTACTTTGAAGCTTGCATGCCTCAATGGCAAGTTTCTCACTTCCAGCGACAGGTATACATCAATGACCTTCGACCAGAAGATTTTTTGTGGTGTTCGACGCCAAATCCTTTATTCACACCACGTGAATTGTACTGCATTACCTTGAGGGTCATTATCATTATCGGTGATTCCTCTCGTGCTTGTTAACGGTTTACCTCATTGACCGGTAATCAAGCGATGTCTTTCCATGTTCGACTTCAGAACAATTCTCACATGGATCGACTTGTTCTTAGAGTGAAGATCAAACGAGTTTGAAGACCCCAGATCTAGTTTCATCCATCCGAGCTGCGATATATATTCAGGAAAGATAAAGACATTTGACATGTACATCATTGCAGCAGATGATCATCCTACTCAAAGGATGATAATTTCATCAAAATTATCAGTCTACCATCAGACGATTGTCTGTTCTATGTACAGAAAAATGAATTTATAAAGCTGAGCATGGGAATGCCCGCCTCAGCTAGATCATGAAAGCAGTATGAAAAATAATGTATTGTATTGTATCTTATTACAGGTCTCCTCCCAGCATTGGATGAACTTTGGACCCTCCTGGATAAAGCATTTCACCCGATAAACGGCCTCATACTTTAGGGGGCAACTGTTATAGACATTTTTGTGCCTTACAGCATTGAGCATGAAATGTCCATAATCTAAGGGATCCAAAGTCCCTAAACATGTTGTTCCTACCCCTAGAGGAACAAGGCTAACAAACCACAGCAATTCACAGAAGTTCTCCACCAGAAACTGCTCAAAAACAAGTCAATTCAGGATCATGTCAATGGCTCCACTGGCTGTCTGCGCTGAATGTCAATGGCTCCACTGGCTACCTGCGCTGAATGTCAAAGCCAACACTGGCTACCTGCGCTGAATGTCAAAGCCAACACTGGCTACCTGCGCTAAGCGAGATTGGACATGTGGCAAGCTCATTCCTCAAGGTGTCAGAACCCAGGAAGCTTCCAAAATGACACTTGCCTCAGGGAATTCGACTGGTGATGAGTAAGAGGTTCCAAATCTCCAAGTGGAAGCAAGACCCTCCAAGTGGAATCAATAACTGACAGAGGGAGAGGACACTAGTTAGATCTCAAGCTGACTCATCCTCTCTCAAAACATCTATATATGGATCTCTCCTACATGAGATCTGGAGGCTGGAATTTTGTTATTGCAAAGAATTGTTGTTGGTTTGAGACTGGAATCATTGGGTGCTTAATGCTTTGAAGGGAGGTGAAGATAGGAATTCCATTTTGCTGGGAAGGAGATGCTGGATTGGAGCCCGCTGGGTTGTATCTCTTCCTGAACCTTGTTATTCATCAATAAAGCTATCTTGGTTCCTCCTATATACTGATGTATCTTTGATGTATGATTGCATTAGTATGTTTAGTTTACTTCTAATCCTGAACTAGTTATGTTTATGAATCTATATCTTTGTGTAGTGTTCTTCTCTTGTAATCTTGCAGAGACCTGTTGAAGCTGGGCGAGCGAGAAGACAAGTAGCTGTGAACTCCCAAAGAGAAGAGGATCTAGATCGAGGGACAAACGGAAGACACCGGTTAGTCCATCCATCTCTCTTCATTCTTAATTCATAAAGGAAGAATACTAGAATAGCTGTCTCTGTTTGTTGTTAAGGCACTGTCACACCTTAGGTGGATAGGATCGTCCTGCATAGGCATTTTTCCCCACAACACAATTGGTTTGGTTCCAAATGGAGGATCAACCAGCTTCCAAGTGTCGTTCTTTATGAGGGCATCATACTCCTTTTGCATCGCTTCTTTCCATTCATCATGAGAAACAACTTCTTTATATGAAGTTGGTTCAAAATCTGTAGACAAGTTCAATTCACAATCATAAGAAACATCCATATCAACAGGTGAATTAGAGCCATCTACATCACCTCCATTTTTCCGGTTTGAATTTCTAGTTCCTGTTTTTCCAATTTCATCAGGATGAACACTTTCAAGTGTCTTTGTCAGCCATTTTGGGGGACCTTTCTGAGATGGTCCAGGCTGCTCTGTTGATTTAGTTGGGACTAAATCAAGCTTGAGTCTCCCAATTCTATCAATTACATCACTGAAAGCATCATCCGTTGTTGGAGTTTCATTCGGGGGAGAGTGTTCTTCAGAAGAAGATTCCACATGTTGATCTAGAATAGGAATCCCCCCTTAAAGATGTGGAATCTAATTATCAAATTCTTGAAATGATTTTGTTTTTGCGAATCTATCCAAGCGATCAAGTTGCCGCTCAACAACATTGTCAGATTTGGATGATTCAAGAAAAATTACATCTCTAGATACAACAAACTTTTTATTTACTTCATCATAGAGGCAGTATGCTTTGGAGGTGTTTGAATACCCCAGGAAGATACACTTATGACTTCTAGCACCAAGTTTGTTTCTATGTACCTTTGGTATCAAAGCATAACAGGTGGAACCAAAGACCCTGAGATGTTTTACCGAAGGAACATGTCCATACCACAATTCATAAGGAGTCTTGTTTCTTATAGCATTAGATGGACATCTATTCCTTATATATGCAGCACATAGAACAACATCAGCCCAAAACATTATCTTTACATTTTTGAAGAAAAGCATGGATCGTACCATATTCAACATTGTTCTATTCATTCTTTCAGCTACACCATTTTGTTGGGGATTATAAGGCACAGTTGTTTGATGTTTGATCCCATGTTGGCGAAGATAGTTTTCAAATTCATTTGATGTATATTCTTTTCCATTATCAATGCGAATAGACCCAATATGAGATTGTGCATCATTTTCAATCCATTTATGAAAATTCTTGAATGTTTGAAAAGCATCAGATTTATTCTTCAATAAATAAACCCAACACATTTTGGTATAGTCATCAATAAACGTCATGATATATTTATTTCCATTTGCAGAAGAAACAGGCATTGGACCACATAAATCTGAATGAATAAGTTCACGTTTCCTATGTGCTCTTGAATGTGAATCATGAAAAGACTGTTTGCTATGCTTTACTAGAATGCAAGCATCACATTGCTTAAGTTTTCTAGGAATTGTAGGCAAACCAGCAACACCATTTTTCTTCAATAAGCAGAGACTGTCATAGTTTAAATGTCCAAATCTAGCATGCCATAATAAACTTGATGGAAGTGTACCTTCTTCATGATGAGAAATATATGAGAAATTTTGTGCATGAGCAGAGGTTCCTTGCAGTTTGAGAAGCCTTTCTTCTTCTATTCCCCTCATGACAAGTGAGTGGTCAGTTGCTTTTCTTACCTCAAGCTTGCCATCAAACATATGAATGGAGTTACCTTGCTAGTGGATGTGGACCAAGGACAACAAGTTTCTCTTGAGCTATGGGAGATATAGAACATGATCCAAAAGAAAGTTTGGAAGACCAGGCAGTTTAAGCTTGATTGTGCCAAGCCCCGATGGCTTGATTTCTGATTGATCTGCAAAGTATACTTCTCCATCAACATTGTCAGTAAAATCTTCAAAAAAATCTTTTCTATGAGTCATGTGACAGGTTGCTCCTGAATCAAGCAACCAATCATTTTTCCAAGAAGCAAGTGAAGCATTAAACAAATCTTCATTTACTCCGATGTTACATTGTGCCTCAACATAGTGAGCGGATTCAGGTGCTTTACCTTTGTATGTATCATCAGTTTTACCTTTATGTTGGTTTCTTTTCTGCTCAATTTTTTCCCATGGTAGCTTGCATGTAGAGGCATCATGTGATCCATTTCTTTTGCAGCGAACATAGTGTAAATTTGCCTTTTCTCCTTGAGAATGTCTGCCCCCCCTGCCTCTGAAATATCTTCCTCTTCCTCTTCGTCCACCTCTTCCTCTTGTAGAATCTTGAGCAAGATGCTTTTCTTTATGAGCAAGGCACACAGTCTCTTCAGAAGATTCAGGGGTTGTCTTCTTTCCGAAAGCTTTCTCTCTTTCAGCAAACTTTTTCACAAGAGAGTCAAAGGTTATATCTTTAAGATTTCCATTTGCTTGCAATGACTCAAGATAATTAGAGTAGGTAGGATAAAGTGCCTTGAGACTTATAGACTTTACTTCAGATGCAAGAGCAAGAGGATCATTATTTTGCAGTTCAAGAGTGAAGAGTTTAATCATGAGTTGGACAACTTCAAGTGCAGAATGTGAGTCATAGAGTTCTTTAAGCTTTTGTAGAGCTTCAAAGGCAGTTGAATATGACGAAATATGGCGACTCACCTCTTCATTTACAGATGTTGCGATTAATGCATAAGCTTTGTTGTTCTTGTTTTCCCAAATGACGAGCTCTTTGTCTGAGGTAGGCTGTACTGGGTCATTGTCTCATTCTCCGACACACACTCCTTTCCACAACTCATTGAAGATGAGGGTGTGTTTTATCTTCCGGGACCATTTAGGATAGTTCTCCTTGCCAGTGAGAACTATTCCTACCATGGAGATGATTGAATGCATTTTGTAAGAAAAAATTACTTCTGCTGATAGAAAACAATATATATGTTATACCTTCCACTTCTCAAATATATATGCTACACCTTCCGTATACCATATAACATATCGCCATAAAAAACTTAATGAAATTCAGGTTCACTTTTATTCCCATTCAAAATAATATATTATCACTCCATATAATATATTATTATTCTTACACACATGAACAGTATCGCACCAAACTGAACAGTAATTTAAAAACTGCGCTGGTAACCAAACCAAATCGATCACCAGGAGTATGTCGATTACGCCATATCAGGCAGCATTCAAAATGTATTTGAAACAGCAGCATTCAAAACGTATTTGAAACAGCAGCATTCAAGATTTATTTGAAATAGCATTCAAAACTTATGTCATGATACAGTGTACCCAAACAACGAGGCCTGAAGGGCAGAGCAATTCCACGATAATTTCAACGAACACACCATTCAACATATGAATACCATTCGAACTTGGGAAACACACCATATGACAATGTTCATAAAATATGACAACGTTATATAATAGGACAGCGTGGTTTGGAGAGACGGTATTGCGGGGTTAACTGTGGTATCGCAACTGTTTGAGAACCGATGGTATGGGAGAGACAGCGTTCAATGTAACATATTAGATCAATCGTGTTGGTAATCATCACCATACACAGTCAATTCAACATCGCTCAATCGTGCTGATAACCATCACCATACACAATCAATTCAACAGCGTTCAATGTAACATAGTAAAAACGCAATACTAATATGCTGAAACCATTTGTCTGCCTTCCGCTCTGGACAGAGGCGTTCTTCAAAAATGCAGACGCACCAAAGTAATCTTTCACCAAAGTCATCCGGCGTGGAGGCACCAAAGGCATTGAGGACAGAGGCGTTGAGGCAATGAAACACAACACAGAGGACAGAGCTCAGTCAGAACAGTGCTCAGGTCAGAATGACAGAGGACAATGCTCAGTGGAAAGTGCTCAGACCAGCGTACAGCCCACAGTAGCAAATATGAAGGGAGTTACAACTATTTTGAGAACTGGCTCTGATACCATGTCAGGCCAGGCAGTAACTCCAATAGGCAGTAAAACTGATTCGATTTATTTCATTAGGTATGCTATTGTTATATACTAAAGGGTGTGACTCCTCAGTTCATCTCCTGATGACTGTTCACATTCCTAATTTAACTATTTACATAAATTCACCCAATCATGAGGATTAGGTGTCAACATTTTCCATTGCTCAACACACCCCCCTGCTTACTCTTTTTCATGCCCTCATGAAAACAGTGTAATTTACATGCAAGGCAGTTAGGTAATAGGCTGGAGAGGGATTTTCATGAAGTGATCTAAAACCATGATGTGTAGCTAAAACTTCAAAAATGCGCCTTGTTTGCCCTTCAGGCAATTCATATAGGGCCTTATACCCTGTTGCAGGATACTAGATAATTGGGCTTCAAAACCTACAACCTAGCCAATACGGGCCTTCTCTCAAGATGAGGTTACTATAGGTAACCAAGCGACCAACAGCTAACTTAAAATTTTAGTAATTGAATGGCTCTCTGTCCTGAACATTTCGATTGGAAGTCTTCCATCAGAGTTTAGCTACTGCTATGGCAAGGTCTTTGATGGATAGGAAGTATTCTACCCCTTGCTGGACAACTGCTTTATGAATGGGTCCCAATGTCTAGATCACACCCTTCTTTCTCATTAAGCTTCTATGCTTATCCCACAGCTGTAATGGGTTTTTCGATTCACCCCTTACCCAAAGGTATAACCCGTTTTCTTGTCTCTGAAAGGTGTTATGGGCCTTGAGCCATTTTAACTGGTTAACAACAAACGAAATGAATGCTTGAAACTGGACATCACCCACAAAGGGGTTTGGATTCTTCTCCATTTCCTCCTCCAATATAAAGTTATGCAAATAAAATTCACAGAGTAATCGTTGAACTTTTACTCCATAGTGTTTATAGCAGTTAATGAAATCATCAACAATTTTTAATTCTATGGGCTTCCCTGCCTTAACAACATTAATTTTCAACTGCAAATATCTTTCTAATAAAAACAAAGCATAATTTTTGGTAGGGGACCTACATGCTGGAACATCTGTATATAGAGAATAGAGAGTATCCATTTGACTCATGACTATGTCTAGTCTATTAGTTACCCTTTTAACTTTTTCCTCTGCCCTATGACATCTATCAAAGGCCTCGCTCTCCGATGCATTGATGTTTCTTTACTTGATGAGCTTTGATGTTTTGTAACTTTTGATATTTCTCCTAAGGAACAACTTCTCTGTGAGCTTTTCTATAATTTGCTAGGCCTATGCTAGATCCTTTTGGAGTTTTACTACCCTAGGGTCATTGTCCGTCAAAACACTTTTAGGTTGAGGATCTACCCAGATCTTCTTATTGCAACATCTGGCTTCCTCAGTCTGCATTTCTTTGTCATGAAATGTCTGATCGGTCATGATGCTAGAGGACAATGCCTCTGTCTAGATGTCCTTATTACATACTGGTGTGTCTTCTGTTTGGGCCTCTACATTTGTAACAGCCGCATGTTGTTCCTTGCTGTCCCTAATGGATATGGGCTCGGTCTGAGTCTCCTTTGCCTTTATTTTATGGGGTTTCATCTAGGTGGTTTCATCCTTTGTTCTTGGGGTTATTTTTGAGATTTTCCTCATTTTTAGGACCCTTATTTGTTGTCTAAGTTGTTTTACTACATTTAGTAGCCTTTATTGTTCCTTTTGCAGTCTTTTGAGTTCATTCGTCTTCTTCTTCGAAGGAACAAATGTTTCTTTTCTTGGACCTGGGCTTTGTTCTTCAGGGATTGTACCCTCGCCCTGGCTTATTTCCATATTTTCTATATGGAACACTTCTTTAGTGTTCTCATCCTCCTGATTAGGTTTCTTAGGGGAGGTAACCCTAGTTTGATCTGTTATTTCTTGGGTGGCTTCTTCTTCTACTTTTTCTTCGTCATTCATCTCCTCAGATGCACTCTTGCTGTGAGCAAAGTGTTCCTGTGATTGCCCTTCTTCTTCTTCCTCATCATTTGTCTCCTCAGATGCACTCTTAATGTGAGCAGAGTGTTCCTGTGATTGCCCTGCCTCAATATTGAGGTTGAGCGGGCTCTGAGGTTGAATGTACTCATCCATATTGGCCAAAATTTGGGAAATTCGTCTTCTTACATATGGTTTTGTAATGGGCTTCCGCTGGGATCTATGGGTGGCTATGCTTCCTCCCCTTCTTCCTCGCTGGAGTGCTCAGTTTCCTCCCCTTCTTCCTCACCACAGTGCTCAGTTTCCTCCTCTTCTTCCTCGCCAGAGTGCTCAGTTTCCTCCTCTAGTTCCTTTTCCATGTTTTCTGCTACTTATTCTTCCGCATTTTCCCTTTCTTCGAGTTGTGGGGGTTTCTCATCTTCGGTGTCCTGTACTTCTAAGGGCTGGCTACTATTATCTTAGAGACTTCCCAACATTCCCCTACTTCTTCTTAATCTGGAGGTCTGCCTGCGTTTCTGCAGTCTAATTGATGTGCTAGTAGTCCTTTTTCATTTCGGGGTTGGTAAGGCCAATCCCCCTTCTATTGAAAACACCAATTCTTCCCAACTAATCTGTTGTTGAGTGAGACTATAACTGAATATTAGCCGAATTAAGCTGTGATGACTTACTACCATCTCTATATGACAAGATTTCCTTATGCTCTGAGCAGCATCATGCAATAAAACATTTAAATATGCGGGCAAATTTATAGCACATTTTTGTTTTAATACTGCTAATAATTTGAGATGGCTTGGCCTTACCACATCCTTTCTCCCATCGCATGTGATGTAGCTTTTCACAATTTTGGCTAATTCTGCCCATGGTTCTCCCATAGTTGTAGGCAAGACTCCCTTTCCCTTGACGGTAAGGTTCTGTCCTTCATCCCGGAAGATGGTTATGGTGTCTCGAAGTCTCATTTTTTTCTAGGTCCATACTGGTCTAACAGCTGGTAGTCCTGATACTTCAACAATTACCGCATCTGTTACTATTATTTGCCTCCCCCACACCATGGAACGATCTTCCTACAAATTCTGTAGAAATTCGATGACCACCGTTTCATGAGACTGCTGTAGTCGATTAAGGTAGGCAATCCATCCTGCTCTCACTAGAATTTCGCATGCAGCGTCAGAGATTATTAGCACTTGTGGTTCACTGCATATTGATCTGCTGCCCATTTTATTCAAGCTTAGCAAATTGTTGAGTTTTACATAGAAAAAAAATAGAAATAACAATGGAACAACAAGCTGTGCAAATTGGGAAATATCAATACCGTTAAACTTGCTATTTCTGAGTTTTGATGGAGTCGTAGTACCTCCAAATAGGGAGTTGACACGTATTCTAGTGTATTCCGGCAGTCACCCGTGCCCCCCTGAAATATGATAGTTCATCCTCGACCACAAATGGAGGAGTAGCGTGCTGGACGGTAGTCGTACAGTAAATAGAAAGGAATGGCATATATATCCATGACAAGATTACAAAAAGTAGTGGATTACTGAAATTGAGGCTTATGATGGAAATTTTGAATAGATATGAAAATGCTATGAAATGATGCAAAAAATAGGGGAGAGGACAGTTGACATAAGTAAAAATTCTTATGCGGTTATTATCCACTTTAACCATTATGATTGATTTATAAACGATATTTCATGTGTAAGAGGTTCGAAAGGGTTATATAACATAATCTCATTTGAAATCAAGATAAAGATATAAGAAAAGGGTTTATAATGACTATTGGTGTATGAAAAGTATGACTTCAATACCATCAGCAAAGCTCTATTTCCCACAGGTGTTCATAACCTTGAGAAAGTTGCTTGTTTCACCCTTGGAACCATAATCCTTTATGTATGTCTAGGAAAGTGCTATGTGATGTCAGAATGGAGGCCATTGTGCTAGCTTGGTGTTGTGGGGAAAAGTATCCGACTCGGATGACCCTATCCCTACTCTAAAGGTGACAGTCTTTAGCAACAACTGAAAGTAAAGCTTTAATGTTTTCCTTTATGAAAGTACAGAGAGAAGGAAGAAAAGATTAACCAACCGGTGTCTTTTGCTTTTGTCGATCCTTATCCTCTCTCTTTGTCTCTTGTTCCCAGTTCCTTGCTCCTTTTGCCGGTCCAGCTACACACAGATCCTGCACAACAGAGAGAAGAAAACTACAAGATACATGTACTCATAACTGATGCATGGATTAGAGTGAATCAAATATACAAGTAAATACAATACATCAATGCAATACGAGTATATAGGAGAACATTCAAAGCTTTATTGATAAAAGTAACAGGGTTCTGAGAAGGTTACAACCATCAATGGCTCCAATCCAGCAGCACCTCCCCAGCAGCAAGAAGTCTCCTCTTCACCTCTGGAAAAACAATCACCCAATAGCTCTAACTGTAAACCAACAGCACTTCCTTACTTTGCACAAAATTCCAGCCCCCTTAGACCTCATAGAAGAGCTCTATATATAGGAGAGAAGAAGAAAGGATGAGTCAGCTTGAGACTGACATAAAGCTGCCTTGTGTCCTCTCCCTCTTCAGTTAAACTTCAGTTCTTGAGTCCACTTGGAGATCCTTGCTTACACATGGAGATCAAGTACCTCTTACTCATCACAGGGCGAATCCCATGAACCAAGTGTCAGTTTGGAAGCTTCCTGGGCAATTGACACCTTGCAGAATGACTGTGCCACTTGGCCAATCTCGCCCAGCGCAGGTAGCCTTCACTAGATTTGACTTTCAGCGCAGGTACAAGGAGGCGCAGTTGCATTCCAGCGCAGATGCTCAGTGGAGCAGCTGACATGATCCAAAAATAGCCTGTTTTTGAGTGTTTTCAGGTGGAGAACTGATGGGAAGTGCTGTGGTTTGCTGACCTTGTTCTTCTAGGGGTAAGAACAACATGTTTAGGGACTGAGGATCCCTGTAATTATCGACATTTCATGCTCCATGTTACGAGGCACAAAAATGTCTATAACAGTTGCCCCCTAAAGTATGAGGCCGTTTATCGGGTGAAATGCTTTATCCAGAGGGTCCGAAGTTCATTCAAGTGCTGAGAGGTGCCCTGTAATACAATACAATACAATACATTATTTTTCATTCTGTTTTCATGATCTAGCTGAGGCGGGCATTCCCATGCTCAGCTTTATAAATACATTTTGGTACATAGAACAGACGATCGTCTGATGGTAGACTGATAATTTTCTGCTGAAATTATCATCCTTTGAGTAGGATGATCATCTGCTGCAATGATGTACATGACAAATGCTTTTATATTTCCTGAATATGTATCGCAGCCCGGATGGATGAAACTAGATCCGGGGTCTTCAAACTCGTTCGATCTTCACTCTAAGTACAAGTCGATCCATGTGAGAATTTCGCTGAAGTCGAACATGGAAAGACATCGCTTGATTACCGGTCAATGATGAAAACCGTTAACAAGCGCGAGAGGAATCACCGATAATGATAATGACCCTCAAGGTACTGCAGTACAATTCACGTGGCGTGAATAAAGGACTTGGCATCGAACGCCACGCAAAATCTTCTGGTCGAAGGTCATTGATGTATACCTGTCGCCGGAAGTGAGAAACTTGCCATTGAGGCATGCAAGCTTCAAAGTACTGATGGGGTTGTTCCTAGATCAACTTCTTGGATAATGAGCTGAAGTCGACAAGAAGCGATCCGTCAAAGGAGGGCCTTAATGAATCCCACATCAATGACACGGAACGGAGCTAATGATTTTAGTGGAGGTGAAAACAAACTGTGATATATGATTCAGGGTGGCGATCATGAATGGATGAAGGATAATGTATGGCAGTGGATGGGACACGGTTGACACTTTCAGAATGACCCCTCTTGAACATATAACGACACTGATGCGATGGATCGGTAGCATTACCCCAAATGTGGATGGTTTGGCGAAGACCATGGTGATGAGACCGGTGAATGAAACAACCCAACCCGATGTGGAACGGAGGAAAAGTGTCATGTTCAAGAGTGACTTGCTACCATTAAGCTTTGATGTTCTCCCAATTTTTCCCCAGTCATTTCTGACCAGTACCTCTTTATTTTTGTCAAGCTTGAGGAGGATAACATATGCTTGTTCTATAACCTGCCCTTCGGGCAAGCCCATCGCTATGATTTAACGAGCTTAGCGATAGGGAAACTCGTTCTCGTCTAAAGACAAGTTTGTCGCTATTTAATCATTTTAACGAGTCTAACGACAATGAAAACTCGGTCCTTTTCATTTTTAGAGAGTCTGAAAAGGTACAGAAAGTTAACTCCATAATTCCTTTTTCGTCATCTAATCCCTTAAGTCCGAAAAAGTATAAAACAATACAGAAGGGATGAGTTTTCGATTGCTTTAACGAGCCAAACAAAACAAGCGCTCGATCTTTTTGTGCAATAATCCCTCAGGTCCAAAAAGATTAAAATCTAGAGGAGGGATAGCGTTCCGGTCGTTTAACGAGCTGGAAGGCCAAAACTCGGCAAACTTTTCATATTTTACGAGTCAGTGAAAAGAGCTCGAAGAAGACTCGTCTTTTGAGGAACGAGTGATAAACAGGGATAGCAGCAGATTCCAGGTACAAATTGGAATTTTCCAATCATGGCAGTGTCACAAGGATGGCTAGGTGAAATCACTCTTCGCAGCTGTTTCTCAAAAGAGGTAAACACACAAATGGAGGTGAATGATCGGCCAAATGAACAGTGGAGGTGACGGTGCACAAACACGACCAAGGCTTTTATGGCTGATGAATTTACGATCTCAAAAGGTTATTTACCGGTTCGTTTTTTCTGAATGAGCTTGAACTCTGAAGGAAAGCCTGCTCATAAACTTATGTTTATTTTTTAACGAGCATGAACTATGTGCTAAAACTACTCGGATCTTGCGTTTATTTTTTAACGAGCATGAACTATGTGCTAAAACTGCTCGATATACCAGTCATAATAAGAACGCCTCCTGTGAGATAGCTATTTTTTAAGGAGCTTTATCTCACGAAGCTATGCTCCAATTTTGGCAAGTTTTTACCTTTGCCCCACAGGCTTTCTTCATGCAAGGTCGGAAACGGCTAATCCTACGAGTTTAAAGGGTTAGACCTACAGGTTTAAAGGGAGGACCTAAAAATTTAAAAAATAAATAGTCGTCCCTTGCTTACATTCCAAAAGTTTGCATGCCCCCAGGTATAGGATAGAATTTCGAGGCTGCCCCTCCTCTCCCCTACCTCTGCTTTTCTTTGGGTGTTCACAGCTACTTGTCATCTTGCCAATCTAATGTTAACGATACTAGTCTTCTCGTTATTTTAAAAGGTCTTACGCGGTACTTGTCTTCCCGTCGGCCCAACTTTTAACGAACAACTATTTGTGACAAGAGAAGAACACTACTCAAAGACAAAACATTGGTATTATTGAGGGAGGCTTGTCTCTTTCTTATTATCCGAAGAGGGTTCTATTTGCTGCCGCAAATCAATCTCTTTCTTCGGCGATGTCTATCATTGGGTTACTCAAAGATGGTTACCCTCTGTCACAACAATAGAATCTCCTTCTTTGGAGGCTGCCCCTACTTATCCTCCAAAACATTTGTTTTGATGGGTGAGGCTTGCTTTTCCCCAAAGATGGTCACTACTTGTTACAATAAAGGGAATTCCTACTTGGGCAGTGCCCACCTATTTAGACAAAGGTGAATGACTCTTTTTCCAAACACATAACTTTAACAAAAGAATACTATTCCAGAACAACCCCTCTTCCATCCACGGACGGGGTACGGACTAGTCATATTCTTCTGCGGAAATTCTGCCTTATACCCGGGGTTTCTTCTGCCCGAAGCAGACCAGGGTGCATGCCCCCTGGGTTCCAGTCTTTCTTTCCGAATCACTCGCACTCATCGGGAAGGAGGACTGGGGGCGGAGGCGAATCTTGTGTGAACAGACCATTTAGGAATGGTATTTGACTATTTGCGATGCGAGATCCCGGAAACGAAAGTTGGTCTACGAGCTTGACCACCCTTCCTTCGTGTGGAAAACACATTACTCTAAAGAGTGAGGAGACTATCGCTCCCATGCAATAAATATAGTCGCGTCCAAGGAGTAGGTTATAATCCAAGGGTCCTTGGACGACCATCACGTTTAAATTAACGGTCTTCCCTTTCAACGTGACAGGCACATTGGGGAGGATTCCTAATGGTCGACTGGTTCCTTTATCAAAACCTGAGAGATTTCTTAACTCAGGTAAAAGCGCCGGGGAACCCAGTGCTTTCCAAGCAACAGAGGAAAGGATACTCACAGACGCCCCTTCATCAATGATAGTACCAGCCATGATCATTCTATAGATCTGGACAATGATTCTGAATGGTACACTGGCTGGTAACCGGGGTCTGCCTAGCTGATTCCAATCAAAGGATACAACCAGGTTGCTTGGTGGTGGGACCGAATATACGGCCGGATATGACCCTGATGATGTTCCTTCCTGCGATAAAGGAATGGGCGCATTGCCCTGACGCTCATCAGAGTCGGTGCTGATGAAAAGAACCTGGATGGTGTCATCCTTATTCTCTTCAGTGAGGGTGTCGCATGAAGATGACTCTTCGGCGACGGTGTCATTTGAAGATGAAACTTCTGAAGGTAGAACCGGGTCAACTGCCGTATCGACCTTTGGACTTTCGTCCGGTCTGGATTTAGTAGGTTCATTTTCAGTGACTGACGCTTCAGCCGACCACTTGAGCGGGCCAGCTGTATTTTCAACTATCGAGGGATTAGGCACGAGTTTTTGGTATCCAGGAGGAAGTCGTAACGGTGATACCGGACGATCTTCCAAAACTCTCTTCGCCTCATCTAAGAATGGACATCGGTGAATGGCGTGATCGCCTTCACACAACATACAGGGTGATCTTGGTCTCCCTTTTCGTCCTTCACTCTCGCTAGTTGACGGACTGCAATCAACATGACTACCAGAGGTTGAAGCTACCGGATTGTGCAACCTGGGGGACCAGTCCCTTAGTATCCGGGGAATACAAGGACAATCACGATGGAAGTGGGTCCCTTTGCAAATGACACATGGCGATTTAGGCCCGGTCGGTGCAGTGTGTGGGTTTTTGTCAGCTGTCTTTTGCTTGCCCCCAGTCGCCTTCGCCATAGGCCCCTTCTGCTTCTTTTCTCTCTTCTTCTTTTCCTTCTTCTCCTTGGGAGGCTGACTTTTGCCAGCTCCACCTTGCGAAGAGGAAGGATCAGAGGAAGTATTGTAAGAAGTGGAAGGCTGGTGGGTAGTTCTAGACTGCTCTGACTGTTGATTCGACTGCTCAGGATTAGTGGCGATCTGGACTACATTAGTTGAAAAGAGCCATACAGGTAGGCCAATTGTCAATCCTGGAAGTGACAATGTTGCCATATGAGGCGCACCAACATCTCCCCAAGAGGAGAAGGGATTTGGACTTCCGCCAAGGTTGCTTCCTTGGTTGGTGGGCTCCATACTTTTCAACTGAAAGATCAACGTGGGAATAACAGGTGATTATGTTCCGCTTAAAATAAATTTTATTAACGACGCTTTTAGACACAAACTTGCTTTTTCATGTTTTAAGAGTCGAGAAAAAGCTAAAGATGACTCTAGTCGCCTTCGATGTTTTAACGAGCCCGAAGTGAAAAATGCTCGGTTGGACTTTTTCAGTTATAGAGTTTGAAAAAGGCCAAAAGAAACTGCTCTGGAGATCTAGGCAGAGGGTGTGCCAAACCTTTCGCGAAACCACAGAATACGTTTTACGGTACGGGTGGTCGATCTTCGTGAATGCTGTGTTCACTGCATCGCGATCAGTAGGGCGGCCGACACGGCTTCCTAAGGATAAAGGATAAATGCCTATAGGGGTCTCCCAATATACGCGACGGTACGCGGGAGCACAAGTCCGTATTAGTGCCACCGACTCTCAGGAGGAATCACCCACCTTCGTAGAGATCGACAGTCTCTATGTTTAACGACGCCGGAACACGTCTCTACCTAGACCTCTAGATGTTTGCGTTATGTTACAAAGCGTTGTTATGTAAATTGGATTTATTTTAATGTTGATCTTGCTTAGCAGTTTGCCTTTAAGGATCACCACGAGATGTATATATACAACTTCCTAAATGCAATCTAAGATGAGAAGCAAAACTTTTCAATCTTTCAACTTTGAAAACCTTAATCTACTGAGGGAAAAGAAAGACACAACTTTTCGCACAGATCATAGAACACACACTAAAATGCAAGTTTTCCTAAATCGTCAAGCACACAGTCAAATGCAAAATGCACAATGCAGATATTTCTTTTCGTTATCCTTAATGTTGATGTAAGACAAAAAGGAAACTGTTGTATAACTTTGAATCTAATTTCGAGCGAAAGTAAACAAGCTTGTCCAAAATCAAAAGACACCTTAAGATCGACTTGTTTAGACACTGGAAATGTATAGATTCAAACCATAAAATGAAAAACAAACAAACTCAAACAGCCATGAACAGTAATAAAACTAGCTCTTAAGATCACAAAGACACTTTTACAGTTCAGGATCTAAGAGGCCACAGCTATACTGGTTCGCTTTTCACAATGGGAAACTGTAACTGAAGCAAGAAATACTGAAAGAACAATCACAGTTTCATCACACAACTGAGGCGGAATAATGTCAAGGAAAGTTGGTTTACAGCAAGTACAAATGACAAGCAATCAGCAGCAAAATAACAGTGAAAACAGGGCTAAGACACAGTGGGAAACCTCAGGAAGACATAGCCTAACTGGATCAGCGCAGGCTCTGGTCTGTCAAATTGACTCTCAGCGCAGTTCCCGAAGGGAGTACCTGCGCTGGAATGCAGACTGCCTGTGGACAGCCTGCACTGAGACACGAGAGTTGCGTTTACAAGGATTTCCGGGTCATAAAAAGCTCAAAAATGCACTGTTTTTGCTGAAATAAAAAGCTATAGGTCAAGTACAAGCTAAGGGATGATCAAGAGGATGAAAAGCTATCACAAAGAGTACAAGAGTCTTTTGTAGATCAGCTCTTCAAATCATGAATCTGCTCAAAAAATGAGCAAGAGTAGCAGCCCCTCTACTTCGCTTTTGATATAGTCAAAAGCTTTTCGATTTGGTACTCTTTGGTTCAGGAAATGAATAGCAAAGATACTACAAACACCAACAAGATACTAGGCTCCCCAGCCGAGTCGCCAGTTTGTTGTGGGGAAAAGTATCCGACTCGGATGACCCTATCCCTACTCTAAAGGTGACAGTCTTTAGCAACAACTGAAAGTAAAGCTTTAATGTTTTCCTTTATGAAAGTACAGAGAGAAGGAAGAAAAGATTAACCAACCGGTGTCTTTTGCTTTTGTCGATCCTTATCCTCTCTCTTTGTCTCTTGTTCCCAGTTCCTTGCTCCTTTTGCCGGTCCAGCTACACACAGATCCTGCACAACAGAGAGAAGAAAACTACAAGATACATGTACTCATAACTGATGCATGGATTAGAGTGAATCAAATATACAAGTAAATACAATACATCAATGCAATACGAGTATATAGGAGAACATTCAAAGCTTTATTGATAAAAGTAACAGGGTTCTGAGAAGGTTACAACCATCAATGGCTCCAATCCAGCAGCACCTCCCCAGCAGCAAGAAGTCTCCTCTTCACCTCTGGAAAAACAATCACCCAATAGCTCTAACTGTAAACCAACAGCACTTCCTTACTTTGCACAAAATTCCAGCCCCCTTAGACCTCATAGAAGAGCTCTATATATAGGAGAGAAGAAGAAAGGATGAGTCAGTTTGAGACTGACATAAAGCTGCCTTGTGTCCTCTCCCTCTTCAGTTAAACTTCAGTTCTTGAGTCCACTTGGAGATCCTTGCTTACACATGGAGATCAAGTACCTCTTACTCATCACAGGGCGAATCCCATGAACCAAGTGTCAGTTTGGAAGCTTCCTGGGCAATTGACACCTTGCAGAATGACTGTGCCACTTGGCCAATCTCGCCCAGCGCAGGTAGCCTTCATTAGATTTGACTTTCAGCGCAGGTACAAGGAGGAGCAGTTGCATTCCAGCGCAGATGCTCAGTGGAGCAGCTGACATGATCCAAAAATAGCCTGTTTTTGAGTGTTTTCAGGTGGAGAACTGATGGGAAGTGCTGTGGTTTGCTGACCTTGTTCTTCTAGGGGTAAGAACAACATGTTTAGGGACTGAGGATCCCTGTAATTATCGACATTTCATGCTCCATGTTACGAGGCACAAAAATGTCTATAACACTTGGTAACCAGATGAATCATAATTCCATTCACCAGGAAGGAGTGAAAGGTGGGCAGGCCGGCTCGTGATGAGACCTCCTGTTCCAAGGAATTTTTATTATTTTTTTGATATGCCTCTTGGATCATATCCCTGGTGTGGTGGCCATAGTGGGAATGCCACTTCACTGCTTCCTTATGATCATGGTAGGCTGGCTCTTCATGAGAACCCCTATCCTTCATCTGACAAATCATGTTAGGAATCATATAGATATATATTTTTCTCCCTCTCTTTTTTTTCTTTTATATAGCACTTTCCTATTTATATACAGAGGATGGCTCAACACTCCTTAAGAGTAGGGATGGTGGAAGAAGTCTAAACATCTCAATAGAGGAAAAATATGCCCTTATTCTTATTCAATAATAATGATCAAAGAGAATTATGAAGATTACGGAAGAACCAACATGATAAAAATAATCAATCAAATTAGTTTTAGTGAAAATAAAGACAACAAAGTGATATAAATAGTTGTGTCCTTTCCTCTCTTTTTTTCTTATCGATACAAAGCAATTTCTCTAAAGATAATGATTTTTCTTTGGTTTGCTGATTTTAGTATCTTCTAGTTTTTGTGTTCTTGCATAAATGTATACCTGTGCCTTAAAGGGATCATGAATAGTGAACCATTATTCACAAAAATCCTCTAAACGATGTTCTTTAAGAAACACACACAAAAAAAAATGCACTCAAAAAGTGTTTTTCCTTAGATGGAACAACTGTTGTTCCTTAAGAGGGACAACAAAAATAATATCTGCACGCAAAACCGTGGTTCCTTTAAGAGGAACAACAAACAAAAGAAAAAAAATACACTCAAGACTACTGTTCCTTAAGAATAATAGCAGCTATTCCTTAAACAGAACAACAAATAAAGCAAGCACGAAATAAAATATCGATCCTTTGGCGGAACAACCTAAGATCATTTGAAATCGAAATTGTTGTTCCTTCGGAAAGAACAACAGAAAGAAAAATACGAAGGAGGGTTGTTCCTTTAAAAGGAATGTCAAAACAATCTGGAAGAAGTGTTGTCCCTTTAAGAGGAACAGAAAAAACAATCAGGCGGAAGTGTTGTTCCTTTAAGAGGAATAACAAAAATGCAATCTAGCAGAAATGTTGTTCCTTTGAAAAGGAATAGCAAAATGCGAAAGTGTTGTCCCTTCGGAAAGGAACAACAAAAATGTGAAAGTGTTGTTCCTTCGGAAAGGAACAACAAAAATGCAAAAATGCTATTCTTTGAGAAAGGAACAGCAAAAATGTGAAAGTGTTGTTCCTTCGGAAAGGAACAACAAAAATGCGGAAACGTTGTTCCTTTGGAAAGGAACAACAAAAATGCAGAAGTGTTGTTCCTTCAGAAAGGAACAACAAAAATGAGGGAATGCTACTCCTTCAAAAAGGAACAGCAAAAATGCGAAAGTATTGTTCCTTCGGAAAGGAACAACAAAAATGTGAAAGTGTTGTTCCTTCGGAAAGGAACAAAAAAAATGTGGAATTGTCGTTCCTTTGGAAAGGAATAGCAAAAATGTGGAAATGTTATTCCTTCATAAAGGAACAACAAAAATGCAGAAATGTTGTTTCTTTGGAAAGGAACAACAAAAATGTGGAAGTGTTGTTCCTTCAGAAAGGAACAACAAAAATGTGGGAATGTTGTTCCTTCGGAAAGGAACAACAAAAATGTGAAAGTGTTGTTCCTTTGGAAAGGAATAACAAAGAAACAAAAAATACAAAAATGAAAAACTCTATATAGAAAGTAGTTTATACAAGCAGAAAATAAAAACTTATGTACAAAGTTTGAGAACAATGGGATTATTTAGTGAACCAATGTCGAGGAAGGATTATTTTCCTCAGCAAGAATTTGCATATCAGAATCTTCCCATAGCTACTGGTAAAAGGATTCCCGAGTAAGCAGTTTATGGTACAGTCACACTCGGTGACCATTTGCTTTAAAGGCATGTCCAGATCCGTCAATAGTAGTTAAAGTAATGGTGCCATTGTCATGCACTTTCTGTATTTCATACGGTCCAAGCCATCGAGTCTGGAGTTTTCCCAGAAAATCCTGAAACCTAGAATCATATAGGGGTGCCTAATCTCCTTCATGGAAGATTTTCTTTTTGATCAGGGTGTCATGCCATTTTTCTCTCTGTTGTTGAATTAATGCAGTGTGTTGAAGAGCCGAGATCCTGATTTCATCTAGCTCGTTAATTTGTTGTAATCTGTTAGTCTAGGCCTCCTTTAGATTCAAACCCACCTCCTGTGTTTTTCTTAATGTTTGTATCTTAAATTCTATTGGAAAGATGGGTTCTTTCCCAAATACTAGTTGATATGGTGAATGGCTGGTGGTATTTCTCCACGTTGTTTGGTATGCCCACAATGCTTCGAGCAATCTTGAAGCCCAGTCATGTCTGTGCGATGCAACTGTTTTTGTAAGTATTGCCTCTATCACCTTATTCATGCTCTCTACTTGGCCATTTTCCTATGGGTGATACAGAGTGCTAATTTTGTGCTGAATTTGATAATTTTTTAATGTTGCAGTGATTTTATTACCTACAAACTACGGTCCTCTTTTCGTGATTATGTCCCTCGGGAGGCCATATCGCACAAATGTTTTGAAAAGGAAATGTATTACAGAATCCTCTATAGCTCTTGGAAGTGCCTTTGCTTCAACCCATTTGGTAACATACTCTGTTGCTACTAGAATATATGTTTTATGATTTGATGATGGGTTGATCAGACTAACAAAATTGAGCGCCCAATGCTCAAATGGTTTGATTACTAACTGTGGATTTAAAGGCATTTCATCAGATTATCTAGGGCGTCCTGCTCTTTGGAAATTGTCACAGGCTTGAACAAATTTCTTAGTGTCTTTAAAGATTGTGGGCCAGTAATAGCCTGTTTGCAAAACCTTGTGACCAGTCCTGTGATTTGCGAAATATTCGCCACACGGTCCATCATGACAACCTTTCAAAATGTCAAATATTTCGTCTTCGCGGATGCATCTTCTGATGTGCATAACTTCTCCTGTATGAAATAGGTAGCCCCCAATCCAAGAAAATCGAGTACTACGTTGCACAATCTGTTTTCGTTCATTGGGGATTAGATGCTTTGGTAATTTACCTACTGCTATAATTTGCAACATCAGCATACCATGGTGTCTTGATAGTAATAGCAAACAAATGTTCATCTGTGAATTGATCTTCCACTGCTGCTACGTCTACTGGCTTCGGAATTGGTGAGAGAAAATGAGCTACAAGATTCTCTTTCCCAAGTCGATATTATATTGTGATGTCAAATTCTTGCAATAAAATCAAGCATCTTGTTACTCTACCATTTGTAACAGGTTTATTTGCTAATTATTTTATGGAAGAGTGATATGTATATAAAACAATAGGATATCGAGTGATGTAATGCCTAAATTTATTTACAGCATGTATTACAGCCAAAAACTCTTTTTCAATTATGGTATAGTTTAGTTCAGCAAGAGATAAATTCCTCCTAATATAATAAATTGCATATGGATTTTTATCTTATTCCTGCCCAAGGAATGCTCCAATCGCTGTGTCTGAAGCATTAGATGAAATTTAAAATGGTAGATCCTAATTTGGGCCTCTGAGTACTGGGGCCATTGACACAAGCTTTTTTAGGTCCTCAAAAGCACGGTCGCATTTATCTGTCCAAATAAAATCAACATTCCCTGTCAGTGCGTACAGAGGTGCAACTATTTGAGAATGCTTTATGAATCTCCTATAATAACCAGAAAATCCTAGAAAACTGTGTACCTCTGTCTGTGTGGTAGGAGTAGGTATTAACAAAGTTATTTGAATTTTGGCCAGATCTACCTGTATTCCGGTTGCTGAGATATAATGACCTAGGATGAGTCCCTCGGTTGTCATCATATGGCACTTTTCATGGCTTAAGCAGAGCCTGGTGGCAATACATCATTGCAACACCTTTTCAAATGTGTCTAGTGCTGGCTCGAAATCATCTCCATGTGGTGTGAAATCATCCATATATACTTCGAGCCCTTCATTTATTAAATCTGAAAAGATGCTGAGGATGGCCCTTTGAAATGTGGCAGGCACATTGCATAGGCCAAAGGGTAGGACACTGTAGGCAAATGTTCCCCAAGGATAGGTAAAAGTAGTTTTATCCTAGTCTTCAGGGGCAATCTGAATCTGATTGTACCCATTGAAGCCATCTAGGAAAGAAAATAATTTCTTTCCTGCTAATGAATCTAATACTTGATCAATGAATGGAAGGGGAAAGTGATATTTTTGAGTTCCTTTGTTTAATTCTTTGTAGTCTACACAAATCCTCCATTTTCCATTCTTCTTTGGCACCACTACTAGTGGAGAGACCCACTTGCTATCGGAGATTGGATAAATAAAGTTTACATCTAAAAGTTTTTGTAGCTTAGCTTTCACAATATCTTTCAGGTGAGGATTAAGTCTCCGTTGGGGTTGGCGAGCAGGTATAGCATCCTTTTCTGTATGAATGTGCTGCGTACATAGCTGGGGATAAATTCCCTTCATGTCCAGATAATCCCAGGCAAAAGCTTCCTTGTATTTTCTCAGTAGTTGGACTAGCTTTTCTCCTTGTTCAGGAGTCAGGTTTTTGTTAATGTTCAAGGTTTTTCCTGGCTCAATCTCAACAGTTTTGTTGTTTGAAACAGAGGTAGTGGGTATTGATTGATCATGAGTATCTTTGAGGGGATCTTCTTCTAGTTCATTGTCAAATGCTGCCTCTATCATGTGACATTGTACATGGGATCTAGATTTGGATTGGTTAATGAAGTTGTTAATAATGTCATTCTCTGTTTGGTCTTTAAAATTGAGGGAATTTTCTATGGTTAATGGGGAACTAATGTTTTTTGTGAGATATGATACAGGTCATTTGTTAGTTTTCATTATTGTTAAACTTGGCTAGGCTGGAGGGTATAGAGCTAGATTCTTGATATTACTTCCTCTAGTTATAGTCATACTGCCTTGTCAGCAGCCAATGTAAGCATTAGTAGTCACTAGGCAAGGTCTACCTAAGATTAAAGGGTGTCCATCGAGTCGGCTTTTGGGTTGATTATCATAAATTCGGCAGGGTATTCCCAGGAATCTACAGATACCATGACATCATGCAGTGTACCTTTCGGCCTGACTACCGATCAGTCAGCTAATTCCAATAGGGTGGTAGTTTGTTCTACTGATGTAATGCCAATTTTTCGACAAGTGGTGGTTGTTAAAATATTAATTGCAGCCCCTAAATCAACCAGGGCATTTGGAAAGGTTTTTTCATTGATTTGCACCGTCACTATAAGATTCCCTGGGTCTTCATATTTGACAGGTGCTTCTCTTCTTGATAGTAGATCAGATAGGGTGTCGACTACTTGGACGGTTGGATTAATTGTTATTCTCCTCTTTGGATTTCTTATACATAACTCTTTGATAGTTTTTGCATATATTGGAATATCTTGGAATTCCTAGAGGAGTGCGATATTTATACGCAAATTTCTTAATTCCCCCAGAAGATCAAAGTCAAGATGTTCTATAGGGCGTGGTATGATTAATTGTTCTAGGAATGGGGGAGAAGACATGGTTTCCTGGTTGTGAGTTTGTTGTCTGACCACATCCTCTTCTTGTAGTGGTTGTTCTACAGGTAACAGATTTTCAACTTGAGCATTTTTATCTCCCTCAGTTTCTATTATGCGCCCAGACCTTAATTGAAGGTCGTTGCACTCCCTTACATCGGTTTCAAGTTCTGGTGTTTCGATTATTTGAATAGATTGAACCGGTCTATTATTAGGGTTCGGGTTGGGTTGGGCTGGGAGTTACGGTCTTAAGTTGGACTGGGGATTTTTTTGTAGTGTATATGGCGCTGGCAGTTTCAGTTGAGGGAGGGGGATGATTCCAACTGGTTGATTCATCGGTCTTTGCTAGTTTGACTGCCATGCTTGACTCTGCGAAGTGGAAGGGGACCATTGTGTTGGATATGCATTATTTTGCCAACAAGGTGGAGAGTACGGAAAGTTTGGCCAATTAGTTTGGCTTGTTTGATTTGGCCATGGCGATGAAGGAAATGGTTGTTGTGACCAACTTGGGAAGGGTGGCTGATTTTGCCACATTGTATCATATTTGCTGAGCATGATATTGTGAAGGTTGGAAAGAAGAAGATGGATCAGAGGGCATACCTGGTTGTCATGGCTGCCATTGACGACGCTGATTGAGTACGTACACTGGTTCTGATTCTTCTTCTGCTTCTTTGTACACTACTTTCAAACTCAGGAGTGAGGGGTAGTTCTCTGTGGAGTGATCTTTTGTACAAATAGTGCAGACTTGAACTGCATCCAGTGGGCACTCTTTATGAATGTGTTTCTTTCTGCATCTAGGGCAGAATATTGCAGGTTTTTCTCTGCTTCTGCTTGTTTCTGTTTAGCTTGCATAATATCGAGCTGCGTTGTTAGAGTCCCTAGTATATCAGATTTGAAATCGTCCAGTAAATTCCCAATTTCTACGCAAGTTACTACTCCACCAGAGATCTTGTTGTTCCTTGTGAGCATGTCATGTTCTATTGGTTTTAGCCTTGTACTGCCTCTTAAACTCCTAATACACAAATCAATAATGTCAGCAAAATTTTCTTGATAGATGTCACCTTTTCCCATAATATTTAGTGTTTCAACCCATTGTTCCTTCATTCCTTTAATTAATGTAGTTTTTAACACATTGTTAGGTAAGGGTAATGATGCATAAGGAGATCTCTAAAGATTATATTGAAAACATTCAACATACTCTTCTAGTGTCTCATTAGGTCTGGCTACCATCTGAAATATTTCATCCTTTAATTCTCTAGACCTACAATAATCCTGATATTTCTTTAGAAAAGCACCTTTCATCTGATCCCAGTCATTTATAACCCCTCCACCTAACCCCATAAACCATCGTAAAGCTACTCCTTTTAATGTGGAGGGAAATAGTTTTAGCTTTTGGGGATCGGTGGTATAGTCACATCCTCAACATAATACATCGAATTCAAATAGAAATGCATCTAGATCTTCCGATGTTAGGCCATGGAATGTATGGATATGCTATATAGGTATGGCTTTCATAGGTGCATTTAATGCAGTGTCCACAATGGGATATTGCAGTGTGGAGGTCTGAGGTGTTTGCTGATTTTGGGCCATTTGATCAAATATGTGCCAATATCCTTCTAGGATTTCTAGGGAGTTATTACTAGGCTCACTAGAAGGAGTAGGAATGGTCTTAATAGCACTTCCTTGGTCTGGGATGATGAGAGTTCCTTGTTGAACTAATATCTGGGGGGGTCTTGGCTCTTCAAGTTCTTCAACTTTTTTCTCGATGATTTTGATAGCACTTCCCTTATCTGGGTTGCTTAGTGGCTGAACTATTTCAAGAGGAGATCTTGGTTCTTCTGTTTCCCCTATTTCTCCTCCTCCTTCGTAAAGATTACTAAGGTTCCCTTCTTGTAAAGATTTTGGGCTAGAATTCTTAATTTCTTGAAAATATTGCTCTTATGTTTGGTTGTGCACCTTAACAAAGGATATAGATGGTGATTATGTGGCCCGAAGGGAGTTAGTAGGTTGTCTAGAAGCAACTTTTCTAGGACCTACTGATGGCTGAAATTATGCTTTCTTAATGATATCGTTTATAAAGGTCGATCGGCCAAGGTCACCGGTCCCTTAGCTTTATCAGGTTTGGGTAGTGGTTTTGGATTCTTTTGAGGATATTTCTGCTTAGTCATGCACACAACTCAAATACTTATTTCTACCCAAAGTAATCAACAAATCTGCAAGAAAGTGGGCGGGGGAGTAGGGTTGTTACATGCTCCGTACACAAGTTCTTACCTTCCATTTTTAATACCTAATTCTCTTCTAACAGGCACTTATCAAATGCACACTACTCTTCTTTAAAAAAAACAAATGGCTACACTCTCCCCGGAAACGACACCAAAATGTTGAGTGATAAAAGGTGTCTTTTTAACCCCTATTTATCCTACATTAATTATCAATCCAGCTACGATTTTTTATCTCAAGAGTGTACTCTGTCTGAGGAGTGTTATCGGGTTAAGTGTCTATCTAGATCTGCTCTATCCCACTAGAGTGTGACAGCTACCCTAGAAACAAACAGAGAAAACTACTTTTGTATTCTTCTTTATGAACTATAAACGAAGAGCAATAGGATGAACCAACCTGTGTCTTGCGCTAGTCCTTTGATCCAATCTCTCTCCTCTTTGACAGCTCCCAGCTACCTACTCTCTCACTTGCCCAGCTTCACCAAGTACCTGCAAGATCACAGAAGAAGGAAACTATACAAATACATGGGTTTATACTCATAAATAACTTAGGATCAGATTTAAGTTAACCACACAAATGTAACAAGCATCAGTGAAACACAAGCATGGAGAAGAAACTCAAATAGTTTTATTGATATACAAGAAGATACAGGAGGAGTTAAAACCGATGATTCCTGACCCAGCATCAACCTCCCAACAAAGAAATCGCTTCTTCAACCCCAACAAAGCATAGATCACCCAATTCGCTGATATGTATCTCAAGACCAACAACAATTCCTTACAATGTGCAATATTCCAGCCTTTGGATCTCTCGGATGAGGGATCCATATATAGATGTATGCAAGGAGGATGAGTCAGCTCATGAATTGATTAGTGGCTTCTCTCTATCAGTTCTTGCTTCCACTTGGAGACTGAGAGCCTCTTACTCATCCTTGGTCGAATTTAGTGAGGCAAGTGTCATTGGAGAAGATTCTGGAAGCTTCCATTGTCTCTCCACCTCGTGGAATGACTCTGCCACTTGTCATTTCCCACTCAATGCACCTTGGTAGTGCATTTAGGTGTGTTGCAACGCACCTAGCTAGTGGACTTAGGTGCTATGCAACGCACTCGGCTAGTGGAGCAGCTGAAATGATCCTGATTTGACTAGTTCTGAGCAGTTTCTAGTGGAGAACTTCTGGGAGAAGCTGTAATTTTTTGACCTTGTTCCTTTAGGAGTTAGAACAACACTTTTAGGGACTTAGGACCCCTTGGTTTATGGGCATTTCATGCTTAGAGATGTAAGGCACAAAAATGTCTATAACAGTTGCCCCCTAAAGTATGAGTTCGTTTATCGGGTGAAATGCTTTATTAGGAGGATCCGAAGTTCTTTCAATGCTGGGAGGAGACCTGTAATAAGATACAATACAATACATTATCTTCATACTGTTTTCATGATCTAGCTGAGGCGGGCATTCCCATGCTCAGCTTTATAAATTCATTTTCATGTACATAGGACAGACAATCGTCTGATGGTAGACTGATGATTCTGATAAAGACATCATCCTTTTGGTAGGATGATTATCTGTGCTGCAATGCTGTACATTTCAATGTCTTTATTTTCCTAAATATATATCGTAGCCCGGATGGATGAAACTAGATACGGGGTCTTCAATCTCGTCCAATCTTCACTCGAAGTACAAGTCGATCCATGTGAGAAATGTTTTGAAGTCGAACATGGAAAGACATCGCTTGATTACCAGTCAATGATGTAAACTGTTAACAAGCGCGAGAGGAATCACCGATAATGATAATGACCCTCAAGGTACTGCAGTACAATTCACGTGGTGTGAATAAAGGACTTGGCGTCGAACACCACTTAAAATCTTTCGGTCGAAGGTCATTGATGTATACCTGTCGCCGGAAGTGAGAAACTTGCCATTGAGGCATGCAAGCTTCAAAGTACTGAATGGGGTGTTCCTAGATCAACTTCTTGGATAATGAGCTGATGTCGATAAGAAGTGATCCGTCATAGGAGGGCCTTAATGAATCCCACATCAATGACATGAAATGGAGCAAATGATTTTGATGGAGGTGAAAACGATCTGATGATATATGGTTTAGGGTGGCGGTCATGAAAGAATGGAGTATAATGTATGGTAGTGGGCGGGACACAGGTGGCCTTTCTGGATGACTTCTCTTGAAAATGTCAGCGACACTTAATGTGATGGATTGGTAGCATTAACCCCAAATGTAGATGGTATGGGGAGACCATGGCGATGTGATCGGTGAATGAAACAACCCAACCCGACTCGGGCACGGAGCGGAAGTGTCATGTTCAAGAGCGACTTGCTACCAATAAAGATTCTTTGAGTTTTCTTCCCAATTTTTCCCCAGTCATTGCTGACCAGTACCTCTTTATTTTTGTCAAGCTTGAGGAGGATAACATATGCTTGTTCTATAATTTTCCCTTCGGGCAAACCCATCGCTATGTTTTAACGAGCCTAGCGATAGTGAAACTCGTTCTCGTCTAAAGACAAGTTTGTCGCTATTAATCTTTTTAACGAGTCTAACGACAAAGACAACTCGGTCCTTTTCATTTTTAGAGAGTCTGAAAAGGTACGTAAAGGTAACTCCAAAATTCCTTTTTCGTCATCTAATCCCTTAAGTCTGAAAAAGTATAAAACAATACAGAAGGGATGAATTTTCGATTATTTTAATGAGCCGAACAAAACAAGTGCTCGATCTTTTTGTGCAATAATCCCTCAGGTCCAAAAATATTAAAATCTAGAGGAGGGATAGCACTTCCTGTCGCTTTAACGAGATGGAAGGCCAAAAATCAGAAATCTTTTCATATTTTACGAGTCAGTTGAAAAGAGCTTAAAGAAGACTCGTCTTTTGAGGAACGAGTGATAAAATGGGTAGCAGCTGATTCCAGGTATGGTTTGGAATTTTCCAATCACGGCAGTGTCACAAGGATGGCTAGTTAAATCACTCTTCGCAGCTGTTCCTCAAAATGGGTAAACAATCAAATGGAGGTGAATGATCGGCCAATGGAAAAGTGGAGGTGATGGTGCAAACACGACCAAGGCTTTAATGGCTGAAATGCTTCATTCACGGTGGTTATTGTTAGGATATTCCAACACATAGGAAATAGTTAAGTACAACTTGGTCTAGTATAGAGTTAGGTAAAGTGTGTTTCTTTACCGTTGTACATTTTGTAACTTACAATTCGACAATCACGATATGTAGTGATCCGACGGTTCATTCTCTCCTCGGTATTACCGACACTTGATCCATGGCTTGACACCCGATTGGTCCACGAATTCTATTTAAAGCGCATGGAGGGTCATTTGTAGGGTAATCCGTGCATGAGAGAAGCTTACGTAAATTTTCATTCTTTGATTAATAAATTGCCTGAAGTGGCCGCGTTGGCTCAGGCCGTGGACTGTTTCCCTCTTTGAGGGTTTTAACCACGTCAAAATACTGGTGTATTGATCTGTGATCTGGTTTTGAGCGGTGTCCTTTTGGTGTTCTTTCTGAGGAACTTACCCTGTAAATTCCTACATGGTATCGGAGCTATTTGAGGGCCGCGTCCGTTGGTGATCCAAATCTGCAGCCGGTAGAACTGCATCCGACTGCCGTTTCCTAGATCTGCTATTTCTAACTGCTTTCGGGCCGAGAGGACTGCTCTGTTGTGTTCAGAGCATTTGTTCCAGTGAGGAACCCCTTTCGTTTCAAGCGAAAAGGTTTCCGGTAGCCCTAGCTGCGTCATTTTTAAGATCTGGAGGTATACAGTCTTTATTTGCAGTTTACTGTTACTTTCTCTTTGTTTATTTCGGTTTCGGTTTATTTAGCCTTTTTATTACTGGATCTATACCTTTCATTTCTGCGTATGCTCTTTGCCCTGTGACTCTGTGCGATCTGGGCAAATCAGAAACAGAAAGGAAGGATTTTTCTCATGCATATGCTCTTTTCCCTGCGCCTTAGGGTGATCTCGGAAAATCAGAAACATTGAGGAAAATATTTAGTTTCCGGCCAAAGATAACTTTTAGCCGCAAGGTTCATTTTTCAAAATATTTAGTTTTTCGGCTAAAGCTAACTTCGAGCCATAAGGTTCGTTTTCTTTGCATGTCCGTGTTGGGTTTTGTGTTTTTGTTTTGTAGGGAAAAAGAGCTTTCTCAAAGCAAGCACGCAACCCAAAGCCCCCCCCCCCCCTCTCTCTCTCTCTCTCTCTCTAATTTTTTGTATAGATCAATTGGTTCAAAGCTATTTTAAGAGAGTAGAGGTCTTGGGTTCAAGTCTCCATTTTGTGGGGGCGGATTTTTTCATTTCCGCACATTCCCGCACTTCGTCGGCAACTTCAACAACGTTTTTTCAAAAAGCCATAACTTCTTCATCCGGAAGCCTTTTTCAGAGCCGTTTTTTTTAAACCAGCCTAATTTTTCGAGATCTATCCATTGGAACACTTACTTTCAGCATCCTTAGCTTTAGTTTCTGTTGAAATGGAAAGTCAATACCAAGTTACCCTTGACAGCACCAACTACTTCCAATGGTTGTCCTACATTGAGGATTTACTTAGAAGTAAAGGTCTCTACAGAATAGCCACAGGCCAAGACAAGAAACCGAAGGATGAAGATAAGGTTGATAAATGGGAAAATAGACAAGATCAAGCACGTGGTCTGATAGGGATGTCTATCTCTCCTGATCTTAGATTCCATATTGCAGAACTTGATACTCCTAATGAAGCATTGGAACAAATCACTAAAGTTTTTGGGATTAAAAATGAAATTAGAGCCCATCAACTTGAAAATGAGTTGCTTACATTGGACCCTAATAATTTTTCTTGCATTGAAGATTTCTTGTCCAAGTTCAAGACCCTTAGATATCTCTTGGAAAGTGTTAAGGTTAAGAAAGAAGATAGTAACCTTATTTATTCCATTCTTACTAAGTTGGGACCAGCCTACTCTGTATTTGTTTCCACCTTCCATTCTACAAGAGAAGCCTTCATTTCTCAAGGAAAAGACTACAAGCCCCCTTCCTTTGACTCTTTTTGTGATTCTTTAATAAGAGAACAAGAAAAACTCTTACACCTTGGTCTTCTTAATCTTGGAAACTCTTCCAAGAAAGCGTTAGCCGCCCAGCAGCAACCAAATTCAAAGAATCCTAAGAAGTCATATCCTAAAAAGAATGGTCCTAAACCAAACAAGGGTCCTAAGCAATTTCAGCCCCAAAATGAAAAATCATTTCAACAAAATGATAAGACAAATAAAAACAAAGGGAAGAAGACTGATAGACATTGCAATTTTTGTAATCGAGATGGCCACTTAGAATCAAAATGCTTTAAAAAGATGGAAGCCTTGGAAGCAGCAATGAAGAAGCATAACATCCATTTGGGGCAATCTTCAACTTCAACTTCATCTTCAGGAATGGCACTTTCTGCATGTGGTTGTCAAGCATCTCAGTCTGGCTATGCATTAAATGTATCTTCTTCTTCTCATTCTCATGAGTGGCTCATTGATTTTGGAGCTTCTTATCACATGGCCAAAAACAAAGCCATGTTTTCTTCTTTAAATGATTGTAACACCAAAAATATATATGTTGGTGATGATAGATCTCTTAATGTTGTAGGGATTGGAACTGTTCATCTAGACAATGGTCAGTTTAATGATGTATTATGTGTTCCAACCTTATCCTACAACCTTCTATCTGTATATCAGATAACTCATTCAGGTGAAGGTAAAATCATTGAATTTTCACCTCATGATGTTGTAATCAAGGACTTAAAAGATCCTAAACAGATTTTGGCTATTGGCATTGCTGATGATTCTACAAGGTTGTATAAGTTTCACAACTTTGGGTCATCAAATCTTCCCTCAGTATTTGTTGCTCATAACGATGAAGTGAGCAAACTTTGGCATGAGCGATTTGGTCACTTAAACTATCGCTCCCTTCAGCATCTATGTAAAGAAAATATGGTGACAGGTCTTCCTATGGTATCTTGCAGAGATGGTGTTTGTTCCAGATGTGTACTCGGAAAACATCATTGGGACAGTTTTGAAAAACGTGCCTCTTGGCACGCCTCAGCCCCTTTACAGCTTGTGCATAGTGATTTATGTGGTCCACTTCCAGTTGTGTCATTCTCTGGTTGCAAGTATTTCTTAACTTTCATTGATGATTTCTCCAGACACACTTGGGTATACTTCTTAAAACTCAAGAGTGAAGTATTTAACACTTTTTTGGCCTTCAAGGCCTTTGTTGAAAAACAATCTGGACATCAAATTCTTAAGTTAAGATCTGATAATGGCGGAGAATATGTTAAAAACACATTCATCAACTATTGCACTGAGAATGGAATTCAAATGCAACATACTGTTCCATATACTCCACAACAAAATGGTGTAGCTGAAAGGAAGAATCACACCTTAAAGGAAATGGCTAATTGTATGCTACAATCTAAAGGACTTGGTCTTAGTTTTTGGGCAGAAGCAATTAACTATGCAAATTACATAATAAATCGCACTCCTACTAAGGCTTTAAAGAATATCACTCCAGAAGAAGCATGGAGCTCAATCAAACCAGATGTAAGTCACTTTCGTGTTTTTGGAAGTGAAGCGTGGGCCCATATTCCAGATGAAAAGCATAAAGCTTTAGAACCTAAGAGTGAAAAATGTACTTTTGTTGGATATTCTGAAGATGTCAAAGGCTATAGACTTATTCCATTTAAGTCCAAAAATGTTATCATTAGAAGAGATGTAAAATTTGATGAAAATATATCGGCCTACGAGCCTAGTCCGGCGGATGTGCCACCTCTCCCTATCTCTTCTACCTTTGAAAACATTTCTTCTTCATATGATGAAAGTGAGGATGACAATCCTCCCCCACCATCTCAGGATCCTCCTTCAGCTCCTGAGCTTCCAAAATGGGTTCGTGCTACTCGAGATGCAGCAAGTGATCTTGCCGGTGATCCTACAGATCAGCGACGCACAGGTTCTCAGTTTGAGAGAGCCTCTTCTTTACTGGCTCAAGCTCCAGTAAATTATGATCCTGACACCTTTGCAGAAGCTTCAGGCCATCCAGATTGGGAAGCAGCTATGAATGAAGAATATCATTCATTATTGGCAAATGATACATGGGATCTTGTTCCTTTACCAAAGGGACGAAAACTTGTTAGATGCAAATGGGTTTACAGAACCAAGTATGGACCAGATGGGAAAGTTGATAAACATAAAGCTCGTCTTGTTGCTAAGGGCTTTTCACAGGTTGAAGGCATTGACTACACTGAAACCTTCTCCCCTATTGCCAAAATGAACTCTATCCGCCTTGTTCTTTCCCTTGCTGCCTCTTTCAAATGGGAAGTTCATCAGATGGATGTTAAATCTACCTTCTTGCATGGGGACTTGCATGAATATCTATATGGAACAACCCATTGGCTTCATACAAACAGACTCCAGCCTTGTTTGTCGACTTAAGAAATCCCTTTATGGTCTCAAGCAAGCTCCTCGGCCTTGGTATGCCAAAATGGATAGCTTTCTTTTAGAATCTGGCTTTTCTAGGTGTCATTCTGACAATACTGTCTACACCAAGAAAGTGGGCAACTCTCTTATCATCCTTGTTCTTTATGTTGATGATCTTATCCTTACTGGTAGTGATCCCAACCTTATAAACCATGTGAAGTCTAGCCTCAAAAGGCAATTTGAAATGACAGACTTAGGACACTTACACTATTTTCTCGGTCTTCAAGTCTTGCAATCCAAGGAGGGTATTTCCCTTTCCCAGTCCAAGTATGCTTGTGATATTCTACGTCATTTTCACATGGAAGACTGTAAGCCAGCCCCTTCTCCCTTTCAGTCTGGATTCAAACTCTCAGTCACGTGTACTTCTCCTGAAGTTGATGCTACCTTATACCATCAACTTGTAGGAAAACTTTTGTATCTAACCCATACTCGTCCTGACCTTTCCTTTGTTGTTGGCCTTGTTGCTCGGTTCATGCAAAACCCCCGTGAAAGTCATTGGAAAGCAGCTAAAAGAATACTTCGTTATGTTCGAGGTACAGTTCAGTTTGGGATTCATTACAGTGCCAAAGCATCTCCTCTATTGGTTGGTTTCACTGATTCCGATTGGGCTGGTGACCCTGATGATCGGAAGTCTACTGCCGGTTATGTGTTCACTCTTGGTTCAGGACCTATTACATGGGCTTGCAAGAAACAGGGTGCCATTTCTCTTTCATCAGCAGAAGCAGAGTATCGTGGTGCCGTAGAAGCTAGTAAGGAAGCCTTGTGGCTTCGTCAGATCCTGTCAGAATTTGGCTTTCAGCAGCAGCATTCGACTACACTTTGGTGTGATAATCAAAGTGCCATTCAGCTATGCAAAGATCCAGTTCAACATCAGCGCAGCAAACACATTGAACTGTACATGCACTTCATCCGAAAGCTCATTCACGACCATGTTCTTGAAGTGCAATATTGTTCAACAGATGATCAAGTTGCAGACATCTTCACAAAGGCTCTCACAGAGGCGAAGTTCACTAAACTTCGATTTATGGTTGGAGTTCAGGAAGTTGTCACTAAGGGGGGATAGGCTCTAGTGCCTCCTTCCTTCTCCTATTGTGTCATATTTGTAAATCCTTCAATCCTATCCCAAGTTGTTCTTAAGGGGGGATGTTAGGATATTCCAACACATAGGAAATAGTTAAGTACAACTTGGTCTAGTATAGAGTTAGGTATAGAGTTAGGTAAAGTGTGTTTCTTTACCGTTGTACATTTTGTAACTTACAATTCGACGGTCACGATATGTAGTGATCCGACGGTTCATTCTCTCCTCGGTATTACCGACACTTGATCCGTGGCTTGACACCCGATTGGTCCACGAATTCTATTTAAAGCGCATGGAGGGTCATTTGTAGGGTAATCCGTGCATGAGAGAAGCTTATGTAAATTTTCATTCTTTGATTAATAAATTGCCTGAAGTGGCCGCGTTGGCTCAGGCCGTGGACTGTTTCCCTCTTTGAGGGTTTTAACCACGTCAAAAATACTGGTGTATTGATCTGTGATCTGGTTGTGAGCGGTGTCCTTTTGGTGTTCTTTCTGAGGAACTTACCCTGTAAATTCCTACAGTTATTTACCGGGGAATAGTTCATTTTTTAACGAGCTTAAACGCGGGTGGAAACATTTGCTCATGTCTTATGTTTATTTTTTAACGAGCTTGAACTATGTGCTAAAACTGCTCGATTAATCCAGTCATATGATAAGAATGTCTCATATAAAAATGGCAACTTTTAGATTTTTGGCCCACATCCTTTCTTTATGCAAGTTAGGAAACGACTAATCCTACGAGTTTAAAGGGTTAGCCTACGGGTTTAAAGGGAGGACCTAAAAATTTAAAAAATAAATAGTCGCCGTTCGCTTGCACTCCAAAAGGTTTGCATGCCCCCAGGTATAAAATATGGTTTCAAAGTTACCCCTCAATTTGCAGACAAAACATTTGTTCTATTAGGAAAGGCCTACCTCTTACAGGTTACCCAAATACTGTTCTATTTACAGCGTAAACAAAACACTTCTTCGGCAATGTCTACCGAGATAAACAAAGGTGAGCAACGACGCCCGCCAACTCACATAACTTTGATAAGAGAATCTTATTATAGAATAACCCCTCTTCCACCAACGGACGGGGTACAGACTAGTCATATTCTCCCGCGGAAACCTACCCTATACCCGAAGTTTTCCTGCCGAAGCAGACCAGGATGCATGCCCCCTGGGTTTCAGTCATATCCCTCCGAATTACTCACGCTCATCAGGAGGACGGACTGGGGATGGAGACATTTCTTGCGTGAAGAGACCATTTAGGGACGGTATATGACTATTTGCTATGCGTGATCCGGGAAATGAAAGCTGGTCCACAAGCTTGACCACTCTTCCTTCATGCGGAAAACACATTACTCTAAAGAGTGAGGAGACGATGGCTCCCATGCAATAAATATAGTCTCGTCCAAGGAGTAGGTTATAATCCAAGGGTCCTTGAATTACCATGACGTTCATGCGAACTGTCTTCCTTCTCAATGTTATGGGCACATTGGGAAGGATCCCTAAAGGTCGACTGGTTCCTTTATCAAAGCTTGTCAGATTTCTCATCTCAGGAAAAAGCGATGGCGAACCAAGCGCTTTCCAAGCAGTAGAGGAAAGGATACTCACAAAAGCCCCCTCATCTATGATGGTACCAACTATGACCATTCTATATATTTGAACGATAATTCGGAATGGTACACTTGATGGTAGGCGGGGTCTGACTAGTTGATTCCAGTTGAAGGAGACAACTAGGTTGCTTGGAGGTGGGACCGAATAGACGGCCGGATATGGCTCTGACGAACTTCCTTCCTGCGGTAAAGGAACGGGTAGATTGCCCCCATGTTTGTCGGAGTCTGTGTTGATGAAGAGAATTTGGACGGTGTCATCCTTGTTCTCTTCAGTGACTGTATCATCCGAGGATAAAACCTCTAAAGGCAAGACCGGGTCGACTGCCGCCTCGACCTTTTGACTTTTTTCTGGTATGGATTCAGTTGGTTTATCTTCAATGATAGGTGCTTCAGCCGACCACCTGAGTGGGCCAGCTGGATTCTCAACTAGTGACGGACTCGGCAAGAGTTTTTTATATCCAGGAGGAAGTCGTAACGGTGACACCGGACGATCATCCAAAACTCTTTTAGCTTCGTCTAAGAAGGGACAACGGTGGAGGGCATGGTTGCCTTCGCACAGTTTACAAGGAAATCTAGCTTTCCCTTTTTGTCCCGGGGCTTCACTTTCACTAGTTGACGGTGTGCTTTCAACATGATCATCAGAGGTTGATGACACCGATTGTGCAAACGAGGAGACTAGTCCCTTAGTATCCAGGGGATGCAAGGACAATCTCTGTGAAAGTGGTCTCCTTTGCAAATAACACATGGCGATTTAGGCCATGGTCTGTGGAGTGTGTGAATTTTCATTAGACGACACTCGTTTTCCCCCATTCGCCTTTGGCTCCTTCTTCTTTTTCTCCTTCTTCTTCTTTTCCTTCTTCTCCTTAGGAAGTTGGCTTTTAGCTTTACCAATTCCATTAAGAGAAGAGGAAGGAGGAGAGGAAGAATTAGAGGAAGTAGAAGGCTGGTGGGCAACTCTGGACTCGTCTAATTGCTGATTCGATTGTTCAGGAATGGTGGTGTTCTGAACAACATTGGTTGAGAAGAGCCATACTGGCAAGCCAATTGTCAGTTCTGGAAGCGACAATGTGGCCATATGGGGCGCACCAACATCTCCCCAAGAGGAGAAGGGACTAAGATTTCCACAAAGGGGAATTCCTTGGCTGGTAGGCTCCATTTTCTCAACCTAAGATCAACGTAGGAAAAGGGTATGAATATTCCGTATAAAATAAATTTTAACACGCTTTGACACAACTTGTTTTTTCAGTTTTTAAGAGTTGAGAAAAAACAAAAGATGACTCTAGTCTCCTTCGATTTTTAATGAGCCTGAAGTGACAAGTGCTCAGATGGACCTTTTCCGTTAAGGAGTCTGAAAAGGAACGAAAGGGACTGCTCTGGAGGTCTAGGTAGAGGGAGTACCAAACCAATCGCAAAACTGTAGAATACTTTTTACGGTACGGCAGTCAATCTTCCCGAATGTTGTGTTCGGTGCATTGCGATCAGTAGGGCGGCCGACACGGCTTCCTATGGATAAAGGTTTTAAGCCTATAAGGGTCTCCCAATATATACTCGACGGTACGTGGGAGCACAAGTCCGTACTAGCACTTATCGTCTCAAAGTGGAGGAATCACCCAACCATCAGTGAGGACAATAGTTACCAGGTTTTACGACGCCGGAATACGTCTCTAGCCTAGACCTCTAAATGTTGTGCGTTAAGTTCCAAAGCGTTGTTAAGTTCATTGGATTTATTTTAAGTTGATCTTTCTTATGAAGTTTGCCTTTTGGGATCACCATGAGATGTAGATGTAATTCCTAAAATGCAATCTAAAGATGATAAACAAACTTTTATCTCTTTTCAGCAATGAAAATCCTAGCTACTAGGGGAAAAGAAAGACACAATCTTTTCGCAAAGAGCAAAGAGCACACTGTAAATGCACTTTTCCTAAATCAAGCCAAACAGACTGTCAATATGCAAATGCACATGCATGTGTTTTGCTTTTCACTTTCTTAATATTGATGCCTAAAAAGAAAGTTGTTGTACAAATCTGAATTTGCTTTCAAGTGACAAACACAAACAAGCTTCTTTTTGAAATCAAAAGGTAGAGATGATTACGACACTTTATGATTTTGAAATAAATACTCGTTTCGACACTAGAAAGTCACAAATTCAAGCCAAAGGCAAAAGTAAAAGCATAATCGACTATCAACAGCAAATAAACTTTCTCCTATGATCAAAATCGACACTTGCGACAGATCTAAATCAAAGGACGACAGTACGACTATTCTACTTTTGCAATGGAAAACTGTAAACGACGCAACAAACACATAAAAACATCTACAGTTTCTTTTGTACAACTGAGGCGGAATATCAGTAAGGAAAAGGGGTTTGAAACAGTGAAATACTGATCACAGGCTGCAAAAATCAGAGACAAAACTGGAAAAATGAAGCAAAGAACCTCAGCTGCACAAGGCTAGGCTGATCAGCGCACCTGTTACACAAAGAAACTGCATTGCAGCGCAGGTAGCACTCTCAGGAAGTGCGTTGAAATGTAGAACCTCTTCACAGAGCCTGCGCTAGGGCATAAACGAGAATTCTATCCGGGTTCTGGGTCACGGTTTGCAGTTTAATCTATGGTTTTTGGCCGAGTAAAAGCAATCAGTAATACACAATCAGAGGTAGATCTAAGGGGGGTTCTAAGAGCTATCACAAGGGCAATCAGTTGGTCTATGAATCAGCTGTTCAAATCATAAACAGATCCAGTGAGTGGATTGAAGCAGCAGATGTCTACTTTGCATTTGTTAATGGCAAATGCAGTTCGATTGCTACTTCTAAGTTTATGAAACAAACAACAAGAGAAACACAAACAAACTAACTAGACACGATCCCCAGTGGAGTCGCCATTTTGTTATCGGGAAAAGTGTCCATTCAGATCTACTCTATCGCACTAAGGTGTGACAGCTACCTTAGAAACAAACAGAGAAAACTACTTTTGTATTCTTCTTTATGAACTATAAACGAAGAGGAATAGGATGAACCAACTTGTGTCTTGCGCTAGTCCTTTGATCCAATCTCTCTCCTCTTTGACAGTTTCCAGCTACCCGCTCTCTCACTTGCCCAGCTTCACCAAGTACATGTAATATCACAGAAGAAGGAAACTATACAAAGACATGGATTTATACTCATAAATAACTTAGGATCAGATTTAAGTTAACCACACAAATGTAACAAGCATCAATGAAACACAAGCATGGAGAAGAAACTCAAATAGTTTTATTGATATACAAGAAGATCCAGGAGGAGTTACAACCGATGATTCCTGACCCAGCATCAACCTCCCAGCAAAGAAATCCCTTCTTCAACCCCAACAAAGCATAGATCACCCAATTCTATGATATGTGTCTCAAAACCAACAACAATTCCTTACAATGTGCAATATTCTAGCCTTTGGATCTCTGGGATGAGGGATCCATATATAGATGTATGCAAGGAGGATGAGTCATCTCATGAATTGATTAGTGGCTTCTCTCTGTCATTTCTTGCTTCCACTCGGAGACTGAGAGCCTCTTACTCATCCTTGGTCGAATTCAGTGAGGCAAGTGTCATTGGAGAAGATTCTGGAAGCTTCCATTGTCTCTCCACCTCGTGGAATGACTCTGCCACTTGTCATTTCCCGCTCAACGCACCCTGGTAGTGCATTTAGGTGCGTTGCAACGCACCTAGATAGTGGACTTAGGTGCTATGCAACGCACTTGGCTAGCGGAGCAGCTGAAATGATCCTGATTTGACTTATTCTGAGCAGTTTCTGGTGGAGAACTTCTGGGAGAAGCTGTAATTTGTTGACCTTGTTCCTTTAGGAGTTAGAACAACACTTTTAGGGACTTAGGAGCCCTTGGTTTATGGACATTTCATGCTTAGAGCTGTAAGGCACAAAAATGTCTATAACAAGGAGGTCACTTGATTCAAGAGTAATGTTTTCTAGTTTGCAGTATAGTTCTAAATACAAGAGTAAACGAATGTTGAAAATAGAATCTACATGTAATTAAAAGAAACCTTAATTCTCTAAAACTTAAATCATTCATTCAGAAAACTATAGTAATTTATCAGTCAAGGATGCAGTAGTGATAACTCTTTCCTCTATCAACTAATATAAATGAAATCAATCATAAACAGGACCTCCAATTTGAGAACTTAGATAGTGATAGTCAATGTTCTTTATAGTTGTAGATCTTTCAATCCACACTAAAGCAAATAACTAGAAATAACAATTCAATTGGAAATGCTTACTAAAACACACTTGTTGCACTATCAATTAAAAAGTGAAAGCAAATCCTTGCAGAAAAGGAACAACAACTAAGTCTGTTGAAAAGATTGAACAACAAAGCTTAATCTACAAAAATGAATCGAACAACAATCTTTACCTGAAATGAATTGAACAACAATATTCAGATAATAAAGGAACAACAAATCTCATTAAGTGTAAACACACAGCGACTATAAAGTAATTGAATCAGTAATCTTATTCTGGTAGAGTGAACATTAATCGCAGGTATAAAGGAACGATAATTGTGATTATAATTGTACAGCAATTAAATGAACAACAGTTGCAGTTGTGAGTGCACAACAGAATCTAAACTACACAGTGCAATATTGTTTCAAAAGGAACAACATGACATTGAGTTATGAATAAAAATCGTGTTATCAACGTAGTCTAATTACGATATTGATGTAATAGATTAATTCAGCGAGATGTTCAGAAACAGAAGATTGTCGAATAAAGCGAATTAAGGAAATGCAAAGGAAATCAAACCACACACGACTGTAGTTGTAAAATAGTGATACAAGCAAGTGGATCCACTAGGGCTGGGCCCTTAGCCACTAGGGAAGCACTGTTGCGTTTACTCCAGGATCAGATAATGGAACAGCAACTAAGTTATATATTAATCATATATGGCAGAGTTACAGTTATTGCTCTTCAAAGAGAGTCAATGATCAAAGTTGAAATTACAACAGTAATTCTAAAATATCAATCCCCTTTGTCTTACAATTTCTGCCCCATTTATAATGGGCAAGCGAATACATCAAGGTTATAGATAACTTTTAAAGTAGTGATCCCTCAGGATCAAAAGATCCTAAGGGCTTCGTTTAATCTTCCATCTTCAGTTGTCTTCTTGTCCTCTTGCGCGACCACTCCGTTTTCTTCGTATCTTCCTGAGTTGCGTGCTCCAGTCTTGTTCTTCTTGTCTGGACACAGTTTCCTAATGGAGGAACAACAGTTGCCTTACTTTTGTCTTTACCTTCTGAATAGTGATTTTCTATTCCCTTCACTTTTTGTATAGAAAAGACAATAATTAGTTATTTTGTATTAATCACAAATCTCCTTAATTCTATCATAATTTCTTAACATATTACCATCTTAGAATGTAAAGGAGTTATGATCCAAAGGAAAAGATAAGAAATAAATGATAAAGACATACCTTTTCCATCGCTCAACAGAGGGCAAGTCACGATGTTTGTGTTGGGGGCCTGTTGGGCATGGAATCACCCCAATACATGTTTTGAGGCTTAAAGCCCAAGTTTTGACCGAATCTTCTTGTAAAAACTCCGCGAATTGCGGGTGCGGGGCGAGAAATTAAAATAGAGTCACAGGGTTGTCTGCCCTAGCTTTTGTAATGTAATGTTGGCTGGATAGACCTACCCGTGGTCTGTGGACCATTGGATTTTGTAAATAGAGTGAGGCTCTAAGTGTATAAAAAAGATGATCGAAATAGAGAAGATGAAATTCTAAGTGATTGAGTCGAATTGTAAAGTGTGTATGTGGGTCATAGAGTAGGATAAGGGTTTGCAGCTAAGTGTGCAGAGGCCTAGTAGTTTGCAGCTTAGTGCATGGACCCCTGCAGCTATGTGTGTAGGGCAATTTGAGTCTGTAACCATTGGGAGAATCAATAAAGAGAAGTTTTAGTACATTTATGTGTATCTTTTCCTGGTTTAATGCATGATTGGTTATAATTTGCAAGTATATTGTATATTTACTGTGCGAATTGGTATGAATGTTTTGTATAACTAATTATAACTTAAGACATTAAAGTAGGCAAAGGTAAGTAACTAGTACTAGAAGATAAGTAAGATCTCGAGTAATAGCGTAGAGCGCGACACAGGAGCTCCAAAACCCCTGGTTAGGGCTGCGCGAAGGTACTGTATCAGGTTGTGAGGGACGGGAAAGAGCGCAAAGCAACTTGTGTGCAGAAACAAACAATGGACCAATTGAACTTCTCAGACATCTCAAGGGTGCGGAAACCTAGTTATAGCACCCTCCCATACTACTTCGGGTGAGACCTCAGTCTGCTCTCTGCAAACTGTTGCTGAAAGGGCCAGTAGTACAACGATTTTTTTGGCTAATTAACTCCAAATGTGGTTCAGGCCCCAATAAGCCAACAATATGCGGCTACCTCATTTTAATATTTGAAAGAACATACAAGCCTTGTCCCTCATCTAGATTATAGGAAAGAACAAATTGTTGCATTGCAATTTGAGAAGGATCAACTGAATCAAGGAGTTCATGATCTCCAAGATCGTTTGGCTAATCTATTGCATCCATCAAAGAAAATGGTTGTTCTTACATTTGTGGATTGTAGTTAACAGTTTTAGTGGAAATTTGGGTTGTCGGTCTTACATTTTTTCTACCTATTCAAGGCAACTATGAGCATCATGCAATCAAGTAGCCATTTGCATGAATGGTTATATTGGAGAGAAGAGGTTACGTCAGTCAGTCAGTCAGTCAGTCAATAAATTTTTCAAGTTTGATAGTTATACATGGTTTCTATTGCCCAATGGATGGGCTTCTGGTCTGCAGTGTTGTTATTGGCACCTCATAAGGAGGCCTCCATCCCCAATGGACCTAATGTTATATTAGGTTAATCCATTAGTTGAAGGCCTTCAAACTATGTTTTTGCTGTCTTGGAGGGGGTCAAATTCATAAATGTTTTCACTGCCATAAATTTGACCTATCATTGTCTAAAGATTCATGATGAGTTTGGTCATTTCTTTGGTCATTAAAGTTAGTCACAGGAAGGGGCATCTAAGAATTCAAATTTGGTTTAATAAACTTCTGATTCAGGATGTTGAATGTTGATAAGGTGTCTACAGTTAAAGGAGTGATATTAAACTAGTACAGTCATTAATGTTTCAATTTATTCCCTCTTTAGAAATCATTATTTTTACCTTTTTCCCATCCCCGTAATCCCTTGTTATCCTAAAATGCCCCTATTCCTAAGAACTCATATCATCCCTATTTCTTATTTTAGGCCTCAAACTCCCCACTCCCATTTTATCCTAAGTATAAACCCGTAGGCATAAATTTTCCCATTCCTAAACACCAATGTTTGTGATGATTGACCCTTTTCACTATCTATTTCATACGAGTCACTCATCATATTTCCATCATTTCCCTAGATTTTGTCATGATCCCTAACTTTGAAATAATTTCTTTTGAAGTGCTTTTTAAGTGAAGTGTTGATTTAAAATCAAGCTCAATTACATCATCATAGTTTTTTAATTACTTTCAAATCATTGCAGAAGACTGCCATTTTTCATTTCCTCTAGTCACGGATAAATGAATTCGTTCTTCCTGTAGGTAATTTGGGAATAGATCATGTTTTCAAGACAGGTTGTAGAGAATTTCACACAGTATTCTGCGCTCCTGCTATGCAGAGGTTAAGAGTGTTGCGCTCTTGTTGTGCAGTGGGTGCTAGGATCATAAATTTTTTGAATATGGTATTCATCTATGCACAACCTTATTCTTAGGGATGGGAGAGGTAGGATGTCAGTGACCTTTCCTAATTTTTTACTATTCTGTATCCCAATCAAATTCAGCCAAACTTTGTTTATTTTCTGCTAAAGAAGAAAACATTGCGCACACCTTGTTTTATCCACTAGTATAGTTTCATTTCCAAGTTCTGAGTGATTTTTCATAAATACGAATTGTTGTCATCCTTTTGATTGCTAAGAGGTTGAAATAAGTTGATAAGTGATTAGACTTCTCCTTCTCATGTTTTAACCTTAGAAATTGCCCTGTCACCAACTCTTTGACCCAGATGTTTGAGTTGAATTATGTTGTTACCATTGTTAGTATTGGATCATATGATCTGTATGCGTATCCCCTTTTCAAAGTTGAGTTTCACCTTCCAACTATCAAGATGAAATGGCTCCTATTGTTAGTAAGAAAGGTGGAGATCTAGTGTGCACCGAGCCTAGCACCTTCAACTTGATAAACTCCTCACCTTCTATTCGGATAGCCTTTGAAAATATAGGTTGTATTCCCTTTTGTCAGAAGGTACAGAAGATAGGACATCATATTGGGCTCACCCATATGTTTACCCTCAATTTTAAAGATGGCAGAGTCAAGACAGGAAATGTGGAGATTTTTGTGGCTTAAAAACCTATTACTAATGCCACTAATCTCCCTATACTAGGGGGAAAATAGTTTAAGGGAGATGAGTTGGACACCCTGGCTTTCAAACAGTTTATGAAGCCAAAAATTTTGGACAAGTTTTCCTCAACCATTCCCAATGTTTACCTTCAGTAGCAGTATGTTGATCTTTTGAAATTCATTCAGAGGCACTTCACCTGTGAAGGCAAATTCAGTAGGGTTTATCAATACCATTTGAGGTTGTTATGAAATTTTACAAAGATAATACCTATGAATCTACCTTAAATTTTACTCAAAAGTTTAGAGCGAATGGCAGTTAAAGTGCATATTCAAAAATATAATCATGCTTCCAATTTATTTCATTTCTCACCTATCAAGAGTTTAGTTAAATATGCAATTGAAAAGAAGAAATTGAATTGATTGGATTTCCTTTCTAGTATAGATTTATTGTCTAAAGCCAGGTCTTAATTAGTAAAAGTGGATGAGAAGGAACATAAAATGCAGGAAACACTCAAGAATGAAGTTATCCATTCAATGAAGGAGATAAAATCAATGAAAAAGGAACATGTAAATCCAAGCAAAAAACCCATAACAAATCTTGGTAAGAAGACTAAGAAATAGAACATGAAGGATAAGAAGACAAACTAGGAAGCACAGGTATAGGTAGCATCAACATAACCCACCAAGGTTAAAGTGAAGATTGAAAATACAATTTAGGATCAATTTGTAATGACACCTAGGACAAGGTGAAGAGTTAAAAAGAATGAGGAAGAGGTAGCCACTCAAGTAGTGGTATATATTTTTGAAGACAGATAGGGAGATAAGCAAGATCATGGCGAAGAGGAAGAAGTGAAGGGACCTAAATTAATGGAGCAAGAGCAAGAGGAAGACATAGCACAACCTGAACAAAGTGCTATACAATATGAAAAAGAGGGTCCCAAAATGGTTTGAAGAGGCACTTCCTAAATATCAAGTGAAAAAAACACTCTTGAGAAGAGGAAACATGAACCTGAAGGAGACAACCAAACCATCAGATGACAAGGTGAAATCACCTCTAGAAACAGTTTCTAAAGAAAAATGGAAGCATGTTTCATTTGTAGAGAAGGCTAAGAAAATTGTAGTGGAGATTAGTGGGCCGTTAGTTAAGGTTTCTAAGTCCAAATTCAGATTTTTGTAGTAGATGAAGCAAGTAGATGAAGCTCGTAGAGAACCTCCCTTTAATCAATGGAAAGAATATAAAAGATTCTTTGAGGAGCTAGAAGAAATAAAGGAAAAGGTAAACCAGTTCAGACAACTAAATCAAAGTTATAAAAATTCAATCTAGGATATTCTTGAAAACTGTGACAATGACGTGCTTTAGGCATCCCAAGCCCTTGATAGAAGCAAACATTTCATCAAATGATGTATTCCTGTGAGGAGGAAATGCAAAAGTTTATATCTCAGGATTTTATTGCTGGAAGCAAGGTTAAGGAGCATTAAATAAATTTTGGATGAGGCATGGGGATTGGTAAAGAAGTATGAAGTATCATCTGAAATATATTCTCCTAAAAGGGTGCCTGAACTAAAATAACCTTGTGACTGAAATTAAACCCACCATGTCATCTCTTGTTGAACAACATGAAATCAATCCTAGTGCATCCAACACCAAGGCTTCCAACAACAAATCTTCAGGTAAAAGAAAGAGGAGGTGATCAACCATTACTTTAGGTTTTTTTTTTTTTTTTTTTTTAAGTTCAAATGTTACTGATTCTATAGTTGTATGATTTAATTTTTTAGATTGGAATTTAGTGGCATAAAGGCGTTTTTTCAGGACTAGAAAACATTTAGCAAACAACATTGGAGATTTGTTATGTAGTCCATGCCCACACTACTACACACATGCTGGAGGGAAGCCACTTGTCAGGTTTTCAAGAGGATGACATGGAGTATATATGACAGCCAGTTCACTTCCTTAGTAGCCTGTTCTGTGCATGTTTTAGAAGCCCAAAGTTTTGGATGTTGCACAACTTCTATGCAACCTTTTACATACTCAAAAAGCAGCTTTGTGCTTTTTACTATTTTACTTCATGTTGATCATGTTCAGAGATGTGTTGGTTTTATATGTAGAAAAAGTTTGTTTTTAGAGACAAAAAACACTTTAATGTTTTATTATTTTGAGGAAGAGTATTTCAAAAAACATTAGTTTTCCTCCTTTCAGTTTTGAGATTGATCCTCTATTCGATCGAATGTGCATTGAATTTAGACATGATCTTATCCTATGTGTGAACTATATAAGATGATGAATACATATCGAAAGGGTTGTCGTTGGTTTCACTATTGCCAAGAAAACTATTGCAGTTTATTTTTGTGATCTGTATTAATTCATTTTCTTGCTTGTTGAAGAGATTGTAGTAGAGTTGCAGAGATACTTATGGTATGAATGTTGTAGAAAACGTTTATTCTTATTTTATATTTTATCCTGTTGCGTTATCTTCTTAAACTGATTTGAAGGTGTATGGAACAGTTTCACTTGAATTCATTTCATATGCTCATGTCTAGGTGTACCAAATATTTCAGTTTTCAAATGCAATATGTATACCTTTGAATGTTCTGTATTTTCTTCTTGATAGTCATTTATGTAAGTTTTAGTAATGAAATGACATTTATTTTTCTATTTTTGATGAATGTCTTGATACCCCCATCTTTACTATACTATAATTTTTTGTTCATTCTAAAGTTGTACTATCTGAGCCTTTGTACATGAAACTGGTTGGAAAATACATCAACATGTTGGAACATGGAGGTCATGATCACATCACTAGTTTTTCCTAGAATCCTCTACCACCCCCATACCAAAAATTAAACATTTTCAGAACTGGTCTCTGTCAAAGATCATATTCAAAGTTTTATCTCAGAGTTTTCTCGGTGAGGGAGCCCCCTTAGGTTGACGAAGACTAGTATATCAACCAAATGAGGCCTGTGGTTACCTCTGAGTTTTCTCCTTTCAGCCTGGAGGAAACTACTGAGTGCTAATAGGTATATTTATATTTTATATTTCAACATTTTAATTAAAATTATACTTTAAGAGAATAAATTCTTAAAAACATGAATTTCTTTATTTATTTACTTTTTATTTTCATTTAAAATATTTAATAAGTATATTTAATCATTTATTTTATTGATCATAAATATGAAATATTAAAAATCTACATAAGGCATGCAACAATGCATCCAAGAAGAAAAAATTGGCATGCTAGACTTTAATATCTTTAGTTTCAATGTGAGCTAACCATTTGACAAAATTGTTTCCTATATACAACACAAATTGATTAAAGCACCTATGTGTATAGTTTCCAAAATGATCTTATATACATTTAAAAAAAAAAATTGTATTTGATATAAAACCAAATTTAGATTTTTGTGTCTTTATTTGTAGAGTCTAGCTCCATAGCTTGTCCAACGAGTTCACTGAGGTCTAGGAGTCTAGTGTTCTCTATGTTCATTGAGTCAAGAGAGTGAGTAGGGTCTCTTTTTATATGTGTAGGTTGTAATTGAATTTCTTCCATTTGATTCCTAATAAAACTCAATTCATCTTCCATCCTATTGGTATGAGTTTTGTGATCAATAACTTGCTCCATTATTACAACTAAGGAAGAAACTAGTGGATTATATTCATGTTTAAGAAGCATTATATCTACATAGTCCTCATCTCCTCCTTCTTGCATCCTATATTATCCCATTTGCAACTTGGAAATGCGACCCAACATTGTCGTTGTGAATGCACACTCTAGCAAACTTGTGAATCAAAATTCTTGACTTTGTGAACACTTAGTCTAGCAAATGAGAAAACCTTGATGAAAGTCACATCTACTTAGTCCCTCTAAGTACTTAAGGACCTCTTTAATCACCATTAGGGACCTTTTTTGATGCTTTTCTTCTAAAGAATAAAGAATTATACCCTAATTGAGATCATAAATACCATAACTGGATGTTGGAGTAAGCCAAATTCCTTCACATAACGCCCAATGATTCTTACACATGTGTAACTTAATTATTTCTATGATGTCAAATAAAATTTAATCATTGCAGTGTACTTCCTCTATCTAAAAATCCTCTATGAGGTTCATATCTCATGAAGGAATTACCACCCTGAAATAAGTGTTATTGCTCCCCTCCTTTATCACAACTTATAGAATCATGAAAGGCTCTAACTAGCATGCCTCTACCCCACGAGGGAGAGAACTCGAACTCCACTCGCATTTTATTACCATGATTACACTCACCATTGTAACATAAATCCTAGTACTTTATGACATAATCCCCCTTGCCACTAGTACTATCGAAGCATATGAACTCAAACATTCTCCTTGTAGGAAGCTTATACCCTTGAATTTCAACATAGTCGCTAATCCAATGATGAGGGTTTCTATGTTAGTTCTTAAAGCAACATATCCCCTTGATTTTATGATGCAGATAATCATCCATTTCAAACCACTCACATAATCCCAAACATGTGGCCAATAGACATGTGCCTAGATGGAACATGGATGCATGACATTCCTCATCATAGATTTGGGTGGTAGAGGTTTCCATTATTAACCAAGAGCTCTCCTTGTTGCAGTGTTGTAGCACAATTTTTTAAGTGGGATACCTCAGAGTTATTGTCCCTAAAGACATGAAATACTATATATTCTTCAATGTGGTGCAATAAAGAACAAATTCATTAAATAAGGATATTAAATCCAATGTTCGCGGGACAGGAAGCATACTAGAGATGATACATTAAAATTCAAAAATTTCCTACTAAAAGAATTTTGCAAACATTGAGAGAGGAAGCCAAAAAGAGACTTTGATAAAAACTATAAGCATCAACTTGGTTATTTGATGTTGCTATGATTATTTGGGTTAATAGATAAGTTTCCTACTCATACTCCTGATATTAACACCCTTAAGTATAATTAATAAAAATATTTGTCCAATATATTATTAAATTAACATTTAATATTTATTTTTAAAAAGTATTTATATTTAATATTTTATTAAATATATTATTTTTTTTATGCTTTTTGTTATTTTTAATTATTTCACTAATTACCCTTACTCTTCAAAGTTGGATCAAAATCCTTTGAACTTTAAAATTAAAAAACATGAATATAGGCTTTGATGCAGTGATTTGTACATAAGCCAAACAACCTTTTACTATAATTTTTTCTATTACAACCACAAATTTTAACACTACCTTAAATTACTCCATAACTGTTAAGGGATAAATTCCCCTAGGGTCTTGGGTTGATACCCTAGTAGACGGAGGTTATCTATGCAGAGAAACACACATTCCATACAGCCATAATGCTAATATAAGTAAACTCTACGATAAGGGGCGTACTTGAGGTCCTTCATTTGAGAATATCCTTCGTGGGTTCAAACCCTCTTTGAGTTCCCTTTGCTCCTTCAACCTATAAAACAATCAATTCAAGAAAGTACAGCAGTATATTGACTAAACATCATAAAAAATCATCTTCATTATATATTGAAAGGTAGTTAGTTATGCAATTAAACAACCATTCACATATGAATCATAACATGGATAGCATAAACATGAAGAAGATTTATATCAGGGACAAGACAAGTGTTTCTTCTATTATAGACAAATAAAGTACAGAAAGGAATAATTTCACCTAATTCGTCCTTTCACAGGCTCCATGTGGAACCGTCCTCTGGATTCGTCCTGTCTCAAGCCTTTAACAAACTCCTTCCATGACTTACTCCATGATATCTTAAGTAGTAGATAGACAGCAACACACAAGGAAATAAGAGTTTCCTGTAGATGGGGGAAGTGCAGGAGGCACTAGGATCTTCAGACCTGGTTAGGGAAACCTCAGTATAGTAATCTTTCTCTCTCTTCTCTCCTCCCTTAGGCCTTCCCATTGAAGCCTTTTTATACTTCTCCCAAAGTAGTTTTTTAGTTGGGAATTCGTTGGGAACAGTTGGGCCACGGGCACTAACAGGTAATCAACAGGTGAAACCCGTGATCTCCGCCTGAAATTAAGGAGATTTAATTTTTTTTAAGTATTTTAAGACATATACGCGGGTTGGGTATACATATACCCATGTACACATGTGTTTAGCTCAGGGAAATGTCGCGTATAGGGAATAAAACACTGTTTTTAAAATTTTGGACCAGGTCTGGAAGGAGGCGTTGCCCTAGGCCATGAGTGTAGCATCACAAACCTTAAGAGCGAGATTTGGAGCCATAACATATGCCCCCTAATATATGAGGTTAGAAGGGGTACATGATGGCCGAAATGTATTAAGCAAGTACATGGAAAGGAAATTTGTCAAAAATCGAGAAGGACTTCACCAGAGTTCAGCCTGCCAAGCCACAAAAGGAGATCAGAAAGAAACACTGTCTGAGGTGGGCATACCCATGCTCAGAGAAAGTATAGCATGTACGCATATCAAGTACAAGCGGACCCACTAAGTATACAAGTATGAAAGACTGGAAAATACATAATGGATCATCTGATCACGATCGAACAAGTACATGTCTGAATGTCACATATAAGAATGTCAATGATGTTGAAGGATGAAGCGGATCACTGATATCAAAGACTGATCCCAAAAAGTACCAAATGAACATGATGGAGTAAGATGGTACTACACTGTAAACTCAGGTGCCAACATATAAGATTTCGCCATGAATGACTGCAACATATAAGGTGGAGTGGTATCAACGAGCAGCAACAGGAGAAACTGTCAAGTGAACCAAGGAATGCTGATACAACCTGAGGTCTTCACCGACCACCGTGGCACATTTCTACAGCATGGGAATAAATGATCTGAAGTCGACCATGTGAGAAATCGTTTGATTACCGGTCATTGATGTATACCGTTAACAAACGTGAGACTACTCACCAATAATGATAATGAGCGTCAAGGTACCCAGTACAATCTAACAAATGTGAATAGATGAGCTGAAGTCGAATACCTGTAAGAATCTATCAATTAGGAGACAATGATGGTTTCCCACTGTCGATAGTGAGGAATCTGCCACTAATGACTGCAAACCCCAAGGTACTACCAAATGGACTTTAGATCTTTGCCCCAAAGCAATGAGTCGAAGTCGATAGGGAAAGATCCGCTAGAAGGAAGGCATTAAGGCATCCTTCATCAATCTAGCGCGAGTGTAACCTGTAGGCCGATAATGTGGAAGGAATCAGACAAAAAAGATGTAGTAACCTGATCGAAGTATGTTTCTGGCATATGCAAGATGTGGCTAGCGCACGACAAAAACCCTCTGAACCAACCAATAATGAAAGCTGACACAGAGGCGAGGTATCCACCAATAGGGTCAAATGGAAACCAAGGTACTGCACGAATCCCAATGTGTGATAATGTAAGCTGATGTCGAACACAAGGGAAACCACTCAGTCAAAGACCCATGATACTAATCGATGTTGAGCACAAGGTGACCTATCAATAATGAAAATAGGGCCAGGGTGCAGCTCTAGGCCTGCCCTCAGAGAAAGATGTCGTCGTCGATAAGGACAAGACCCGCCAGCAAGAAGTCAATGGAGACCTTCTCAAACTGGCACAAGTAAAGGACCAATATAGTTGATGTGATGATAGACATGATACTGACAACCAAGGATGGCCGACTGAAAAAAATGAGTCAAGAGACACCGCAGAGAGGTCGACTCAGGCTAACTTCCCTTGAACAAAAGCACGACTCAATTTGATTATGTGGTAGCATATGATGACTCTGTATAAGCTCATCATGCAGGAGGCACAAATGAACCCTCCATATGATTGGAAGAGATAACCAATCAGGGGAGAACTAACTCAATAACAAGGTTAAGGTGTACCTAAGTCAAACTAAATCCTGCCCAAATGGAGGAGACTTTGCTCTAAGTGCTTTGTTCAAGGGCGACATGACTTACTCTAGCTGCCAACAATAAATGAAAATATTGTCCTGTTCCCGCTCTTTTTTGGAATATATAATTTTCTTTTTCTTTTTCTTTAAGCTAGAAAAAGAATAAAATAATGTTATAGTATAGTGGAAATAATGAGTGTCGGTGAAACAGATGATCTAGTTCCTGGGATTGGAACATTCCTATGCTCAATGCAGGGAGGCGAAAACTGGTCAATGACACTCAAAGGTGTGTTCCTTCCACGGGTCAAAGTGTGTCAAGTTGCAGAGGTCAAAGGTATGAAAGTTTGATTTTGCAGTCATCATGGTCAAAAGTTGGCTTAAACACGAGTCCAAGTGAAGCCGACTCAAGGCCAAAAGGTGCAAATGGTCAAAATGCAATGTAGTAGTACAACTCAACACAAAAGAGCCTCTAAGGTATAAGGCCAGAATGAAGCGAAGAAGCAAAGAGGAATGAGTCTTCATTGCATAAGTCATGGTGGGACTACAGAGGACTCCCGAGCCTACTCAGGTCGGAGCAGCATGGGCAAAAAATGTCAGTGAGGTGCTAACTACGATGCCCATGAAAAGGATGGCTCTACCACACAAGTCATGATACTTCTAAGCAATGAGAAGGTTCCGCACCATAACTTGGTGGGGTTGATCCTAAGGCCAAAATGGAAAAGGAAACTGATAAGTGCACAATGCAGGCAGAAAAACCTAACCTATATACCAATTTCGAGGACCAATACCTGTTAGAATGAACCAACCATAAAAGTTTCCAAAGGAGAAATCTTCCAAGTTCTGTATACATAAATAGGAACACTAGACAAGAAGTTAATATATCCCACATATAAACTTCATATAAAATCTTGTGTTATAGAATACAAAACTTGAAAATGTGTACCTCATATATACAATATGGTACAGCGAACCACGCAACCTTGCAGCTTATGCCTAATAGTTCATCTGAACAAACCCCTTGCAGGGCTCAGGCCAAGGATTCTTTTGGTAGTCGAAACTCATGGCTTCAAATAGTTCCTCCTGTGAAGGCAAAATAAGTTTTGAGAAATCATGAGAACTACGAGGATCAAAAGAGGGAATTAATGGGTCCCATGTCCCTATAGGAAGAATCTCTCGGTCAACTGCTAGGACTAAGTCCCAAGAATGAAAATAATAGGTCAAAGGATCCTTCTTAGAAGCGATTGAACATTAAGGATTAAATGCCACATAATTCACCCGTGGCAGGGTAGAATCTACTTGAGCACTCATAACAAACCAAGGGGTATTCTGCAGTAAAGCCGAATTAGGGTGGTAATTATCAGATGCAAGTTGATCAATAGTGACAATATTCCCATTATGAGGAAAGCACATTACTCGAAAGAGTGAAGACACCATAGCATTCATAGCATAGACATAATCACGCCCAAGTAGAATATTAAAGTCTAAAGGGCTATCAACCACCATCATATTGATTAAGACAGTCTTCCCACCTAAAGTGATAGGCAATTGAGGAAGAACACCCATAGATTCACCAGTTCTTCTATCATAGGCTAACAACTGACTCTGAGCTGTCAACAACTTTGGGGAACCCAAAGCTTTCCAAGTCAAAGAGGATATAATACTTGCAGAGGATCCTTCATCCACCATACATCAATAGAAATTTGTGGAATTAACTCTGACCTTTATTTGGAAAGGTGCAGCGGAAGGAAGATGAGGCTTGACAAGACTATCCCAATCAAAGGAAACACTCTTAGAACTTGGAGGGGGAACATTCGAAGAAACTGGAATGCCCCCTATACTAGAAGACTCTGTACTAGAGATCAAACAGACTCTTTTGTTAGGTGCTTCACCCCCAAAAGAGGAGTGTAATCGGCCAAAGATTACACTGGCTCTACCACATTATCAACCAATGGTTGATGGGATTGATGAGAAACCATATCAGATATAGGAGTAGAAGTACTTTCAGACTCGGACCATATCCTTTGGACCTCTGGAATACCAGGGCATAAATGAGTAAGATGGTCTCCCTTGCATATATTACAAGGGAACTTAGGTTTAAAACTTCTACGTCTAGGTTTCTTATCAACCTCCATTCCACCAACATGACTAGCAGTGGTTGGAGACTCTTTACTAGTATGACTTGCAGTGACTAGATTTGTGCCCCCAGCATGACTCGTAGTGGCTGAAGGCTCATCTCCAACATGACTAGCAGAGGTTGATGATGAAGTGCTAGTATGACTTGCAGTGACTAGACTTGTGCCCCCAGCATGACTTGTAGCGGCTGAAGGCTCATCTCCAACATGACTAGCAGAGGTTGAAGATGAAGTGCTAGTATGACTTGCAGTGACTAGACTTGTGCCCCCAGCATGACTTGCAGTGGCTGAAGGCTCATCTCCAACATGACTAGCAGAGGTTGAAGATGAATTGCTAGTATGACTCGTAGTGACTAGACTTGTGCCCCCAGCATGACTTGCAGTGGCTGAAGGCTCATCTCCAACATGACTAGCAAAGGTTGAAGATGAATTGCTAGTATGACTCGCAGACTAGACTTGTGCCCCTAGCATGACTTGCAATGGCTAAAGGCTCATCTCCAACATGACTAGCAGAGGTTGAAGATGAATGGATAGAATTTTTCTTCTTCTTTGACTTCCTCTTTCTCCTCTTTTTAGATTTCTTGTTACAAGAAGGAGGAGAGAAAGGAATCCCAGATTTCTTTTTGAAAGAAGATGAACAACTAGCACCCATGTGTTGCCCCTGAAATAAAGCATTCAACTGAGAAGATTCAAGAGCATTCAGAATATTCGGAGTAGACCACAGCCAAACGGGTAGTCCAACATTCAACCCAGGAATATTCAAAGTGGCCATCAAGGGATTGCCAACATTTCAAAAGAAAGGAAAAGCACAAGGATCACCTTTTGGGAGAGTACCTTGGTTGGTTTCCACAGGAATATTGGCCATATCTAACTGATCCACAGACCCTTCCCTTACGGGAATGTAGAAATAACTTTTAAAGGAATATAGATAGGCAATCAAAACCTTTTCCCTTGAGGAGGCAACTCCACAACTTCTGAAAGAATGACCAAAAGCCTTTCAAGATCGGCAGAGTGGTAAGCCAGTCACTAGACAAAAATACCTAAAGCCAACTATATACAAAGAGAAAAGAGCACTCACTAAAAAGTCCCTAAAAGAAGTTAGCCAATCAAACAACTTCCAAGTATTTCCGCTCCGGGTGATTAGGACCGGACACCAAAATACAAGAAAGTGAAGTAAGGGGGCCTTCTGAAGATAGTCTGGGATAATGACGGCCCAGTCCTACCAGCGAAGGTAACAGAGGAAGTTACGCTGAACCCCTAACAATAGCCTGCGTTGGTGCAAGCCCCCAAGCTTCACAAGGGTGCCCTCCAGTAGTACCATTGAGAGTGATACAACATCGACCTCAGCTGCCACGTGATTCCCCTCCATAGCCACCTATGTAGATCCCTAGGAGTAGCAACTAAGTTTACCAACTCGTGTCAGAAGCCAGGCAGAACAGTCTTGAGGTAAGATTCGACAAGTAGGAGAGGGGGTATCTCTCTTCCCTGTCTTCAAGAACCCTCGTGCTTAACTCCCAGATCCGGAGCTTTCCTGGTCTCCCTAATTCTATTGGATTTTCACTCACTATTCAGACTCCTACGTTTTGACAGTTTAAATGGCCTTGGAGAGTTATCTCTCCACTCGCCTAATCCAAGGCCCTAAAATATCCTAAAACTTGTTTGTGAGTCTAACTTGATAATTATAAAAAGTTCTAGTATATTTTAATTAGCGCTCGTTGTTAAATGGGCTGTTCTTTAAGTCAAGGGATAAGAGGAAGTGAAACTAGTGGTGTTTTGATGCAAAAGAAATTAATAAAAACCAAACTATATGCAAATGCACTTGTTTTCGTTTTTCGATGAAAGAAAATTCTACTAGGTTGAGAGGAACTTCAAAGAAAGCAACAAAATTTTCTTTTCTTTTCTTTTACTCACGCTTCACACTCACAAAAATTAACAAAACTATGAATGCCTAAAAGGATGCACAAATTTATCCTAATTCAAAAAGTACATGCTGATGCAAAACTCAAAACTACTCTTAAATCAAGCAATGAAAATTACTTGCTTATCAATTTTTCAATTTTACACTTAAAATGTTTAGATAGAATAGAAGTTGTTGATGCTCATTTCGTCCAAACACTAAAAGCAAGTTTCAAGACAAACAAAAATGCACTTTCACTCAAAAAAAGGAAAATAAATCAAAACCAAGTTCAAGAAAGCAAAACCAAGTTTCCAGAAGTTTTCTTCAAAGGGAAAACAAAAAATTACTTTTCAAACACGCTCTAAGCAAGACTGAAACTTTATGATTGAAGAATAGGCAATGCAACACTTTGCGAGTTTGTAACACAAAAAAAGTGAGAAATCAACAAAAATGTGTTTCGAATGCTCTTAACAATCAAAAAGCAGTAACAAGAGCTTGGCAAAAAGACCAAAAGATTGAAAAGACAACTTTCAAGAGTGTAAACCAGCAAATTTCGGAAAGCAAGAAAAGCATATGGTCATAAAAATATCGTTTTGACATGCAAACCAAAAAGTCACCAAAACAAAACTTGACACAAAGATTGAGATCAACCTTTCTACCCTGAAGACACAGAGCAGCCAAGATTCCTAGCAAGAAATCTTGTGTGATTAAGCAAAAACGATGATGTTTACAACAAAAACAAATAAGACCAACACTTTCCACAATTAGAGAGAATTTGAAATCAGATAATTGTTGTAAAACTAAAGACTGTCATAGAAAAGTAACTGTTCAAGCCTGAATCAGACCAGCAGACAGACCTTCAGAAACAAAAAGATTAAAAAAATATTGAAAATTTTAAGATATATGTGACTGTGTTAGTGCACAGCTACGTGTATACGCGACTAATCTCAAGGAAACATGCGTATACGTAGGTTTACTTAAGGAAACATGCGTATATGCACTTCTGTAAACAGGAAAAACAACGTATATAAAAGATTTCAAAAAAAATAAAAAACAGTCTAAAGAAACTTATCAAACTTACAATTCAGGTTCCTACAGGAACAGACTACACAACAATAGCAAGAAAACAGACAACTGAGCCCTGATTGGCTTGAATAAACCCAAACTAGGAACAACAATGTTGTTGTCCCTAGCGAAGTTGCCAATTCTGTTAAGGGATAAATTCCCCTAGGGTCTTGGGTTGATACCCTAGCAGACGGAGGTTATCTATGCAGAGAAACACACATTCCATACAGCCATAATGCTAATATAAGCAAACTCTACGATAAGGAGTGTACCTGAGGTCCTTCGTTTGAGAAGATCCTTCGTGGGTTCAAACCCTCTTTGAGTTCCCTTTGCTCCTTCAACCTGTAAAACAATCAATTCAAGAAAGTACAGCAGTATATGGACTAAACATCATGAAGAAATCATCTTCATTATATATTGAAAGGTAGTTAGTTATGCAATTAAACAACCATTCACATATGAATCATAACATGGATATCATAAACATGAAGAAGATTTATATCAGGAACAAGACAAGTGTTTCTTCTATTATAGACAAATAAAGTATAGAAAGGAATAGTTTCACCTGATTCGTCCTTTCGCAGGCTCCAAGCGGAACCGTCCTCTGGAGTCGTCCAGTCTCAAGTCTTTAACAAACTCCTTCCATGACTTACTCCATGATATCTCAAGTAGTAGATAGACATCAACACATAAGGAAACAAGAGTTTCCTGTAGATGGGGGAAGTGCAAGAGGCACTAGGATCTTAAGACCTGGTCAGGGAAATCTCAGTAGGGTAATCTTTCTCTCTCTTCTCTCCTCCCTTAGGCCTTCCCATTGAAGCCTTTTTATACTTCTCCCAAAGTAGTTTTTTAGTTGGGAATTCGTTGGGAACAGTTGGGCCATAGGCACTAACAGGTAATCAATAGGTGAAACCCGTGATCTCCGCCCGAAATTAAGGAGATTTAATTTTTTTTAAGTGTTTTAAGACATATACGCGGGTTGGGTATACACATACCTTCCTACACACGTGTTTAGCTCAGGGAAATGTCGCGTATAGGGAATAAAACACTATTTTTTAAATTTTGGACCAGGTCTGGAAGGAGGGGTTACCCTAGGCCATGAGTGCAGCATCACAAACCTTAAGAGTGAGATTTGGAGCTATAATAATAACTTTGACTAGCCTCTTCAAAATGTGATGACAATTGAATATTGTTTCCATAAAAATAAATAACAACCATGTTAACAACCCCCACCTCCAAAACTGTATCAAGCCTATAAGACTTACCCATGGGAAGAAATTGACACATTAATCAAGGCAATCAACCAGCTTATTTATCACACCAATTGAAATATTTAATGGGTTGTTGTACTATAAAACAACCCCCCCATTTATGAAGAAAAATAGCTAAGGTTAGAGATATAAATGGGGACCCTTTTAAATTTGTAGGCTTAGGATAATGATACCTAACTCTAAGAAAATACCTAGCAAAACCTCACAAAATGAACTAAGGATGAAATCCACATCGCAAATCACAAATTGCACTTTTCCATGTGACTGCCTTAAAAAATCTTCAAAAACTTATGACCTGTGATCAAAATCCCCGCTGCGATAGCCTGATAAATAGCACCTTGTCATTTCTTGAATCGCATTTCGCTCTTTACAAACTTCGCAAGAAATTTAGCTATGCCATTAGAATGTCCATTAGTGATTTTCGAAATACGATATTGCGATATTCGCAATCGCATTTCACTTTATGCATCTAATAGCACTATATTGTATCCATTTAAAGATTGCGATATGTGATTAAGAGCAGTAAAATGTGTGAAATAATTACATTTTAATATCAAAACGAACGAGTTGACAGGTTAATAAACATTTAGCGGCCCAAGGAAGGATAATTGTTTTCCAAGTTATGGGTAGTTAACAACGAGTATCTCATTAAACCTTTCTCACAATCTGAAGTCATTTTAGAGAAGATTTTAGTCTTAATTACCCAATACGTCTACGCTAATATATCTTGTCTATTTCAGGCAAGCTACAAAAGACATGTCACTAAGGAAGGTTATGTAGCAACAGAACAAGCAGACTATTGTTGAATCCGAGTTTACAAAGATGGATCCTATTTTCGCTGATACAGTTTGTGACGCTACCGGAGGCGCAACAGCTTGGGAGGTCATATACAATAGGCTTGAGGATGAACGTCCTAAAATCACTGTCATGACAGCAACAACTGACTCAATAAGGCCTTTGGGACTTCAATTCAGGGATGCTTCCTATTCTTTCCTTCATAGGATAGGATCAAGAGCTAAAATCTTCCCATACACGGATATGATCAGGTGGGTGATCAAAAACCTCATCATTGAAGATAGGAAATTCAAGAATTCAAGAATGGAGCTCATAGGGTCATTCAGAGCGGAGGACTTGAAGAAATTGTACCACATACCTGACCCTTAGGATATCTATGACAAGGCATTTGTGGCCAACTTCACAAAGAAGAACCCGAACCCATTCAAGTTGATTCAAGGTTGGAGGGTATTAGACAAAAAATTCAAATAAGACAAATTAGGTATGTATGCTATAGCCTCTTTGGCAAACCCATACAACTATGTAACAACTATGTTATGTAGATTATATGGGTTACCCAATAATACAAAGTTTTTCATAGAATTGATTCCTCTTATTGATGCCTATGTTAATTCCCACATCATCAATTCACTCTCCATCCTTTCTGATAACCTAGCCACCACCATTATTGAATATTGATAAAGAGAGCCTCCTCTCTAGATAACCTCCCTCCATTCAATTTTAGTGCCTACATTATGGATGCCATCTGTTTTTGCATGACATTTCCAACCATGGGTTGGAAATGGACCTTTCAAGACCCCTACCCAATCCATATCAGTCATAAACAAATATGGGAATCACATTATATACCTCACTACTATAAAATATTTCATCTTGTTATTTTTTCCCTACATCAAATAATTTTCAATTAGAGAGCCCCCAGGTTTTCCCAAGAAGCTGCACAAAACTATTTGTTGTCGGAAAATATTTTATTGAAGAATGGTTCACCTACATTAGGGTTTTTGGTAGCACAACTGATCCACATGTCCTTCCTTTATATGTTTTTGATAAATTATTAGCAAGAGAGATTGCCTACCAAACTGTGGGAAAAGGCCTAACTAAAGTTCTCAAAGATACAAAGAAGTCATTATGGCCCTCTTTTCCTATCAAGTGAGGTTCTTTTTCTTTAGCAAATTTTGTTCATGCTACTAAGGATTCAACACACATGGAAGCGCTTGGGCTTCATACATTGCCTAAGAGGCAATTTGATCTAGACAAACTGGCATATAATATCACTACTATTGTAAATCTCAACCAATACAACCATTAGGATAACGATTTTGAAGACTTGTTACAGTCGGCCGAATCCTTCAAACAAGTGTTCGAATGGGCAAAGGAGAATTTGAAACCTGAAAATTTTCAAAGATTTCAGGAATTCAGAAATGAAAGGCTCGAAGTGATCCCAATGCAGTTGTTAAAGCCTGAGGATAAGACTACACAAAGTGTCACTGTTGATAATGAAGGTCCTATTTCTTGAGTAGATTCTTAGGTAAATATTGAGAAGACAACAGACACAAGGAAACCCTAATACGTAGATAACATAGTTGAGTCCAGCAGGAAGTCAGCTGAGAAACAAGTAATGATCACCCCAACTATAGAAATCAGTTCAGAGGTCAAAGGCAGTAGTTTGGAGCAAGAGTGGGATCAGTTTAATCAGAAATTGCAAGGCACTTCCAAAGCGACAAATACCTGAGAAATATTGGAGTATAAAACTCCTCTGCATGTTCATAAGGATACAGAGCCCAAGTCTATCAGTGAGAAGTCCAAGCCTGTGGAGGAACAAGCGACAATGTCCCAGCATACTGAAATTATCCCTGCTCTGCCCACATCAGAAATAGTTTTGAAAGTAACTAAAATACCTCTAGTTGATGTGTTTTATATTCCTCTCCACAAGGCTATAGTAAGAAGGTAGAGAAAAAGGAAAAGGGTAGACACACTCGAGTTCCCACCTGGAAACGAACCGATGGACATAGTTTGGAAGGACATTCCTTTCAATCTATCCGAGAACTTGACTAGACCATCACAGTTCATAGGAGCATATGCATCAGCCAATATGGACAAGGCTACTGAAGTCTCTACTTTGTTAAGGGAAAAATAGGAAAGGATTGCACAGCTCGCGTAGCAACTCAAAGCAGAGAAAGCAAGCGTAAACAAGCAAGTGGCTGAGTAGCTCGCCCAATTGCAACAAAACATGGAGGTCCTGGAAATAAGTCATGAAGCCAATATATTGGCCAAAAGCATGCAACTCTAAGAATTGCAACAAGCCATGGAAAGCTACAAGGATGTTCCCACTACTGAAGAGTTCGTTAAAGAGGCACTAGAATTAAATTCCCTTCTGGTGAAACAGCAACAAAATTTCTACCAAAAGATGTCACACATTACCCCTTATCTGACCACTAGCGACCAGCTGACATATAAGGCAATCGACTAGAGAACCGAGTTTAAGAATTTAAACACTAGAATCTTTGAGTTCATCAAATGGCAGGAAATAAAAGACGAAAGGAAAGCCAATCTACCCAATATTGAGGAAACTCATAAATACATTCTCTTCACGGATTGGGACATGAGAGTCCAACAAGCCGAGCTAGTGGTTGCAAGCATAGTTGGGGTATCAAAGAATATCATTAAGGCAGTGAACCACACCCTGTTTGCCAACAACCTGATGAAATATGACAATCTAAAAGAAATGCCCGATTTAAATGCTATGTATAAAAGCTGGCAGGAAAAGGTGGAGACAAAAAGGGAGGCAATTACAAAATTGACTAGGACCAACTTGGATTTGTATTGGCAGTACCTTGTCAAGCCACATAGCCAGATTATGACTCTCAATTGTTCTCTTCATACAACTCAGCGGATGTTGCCACCTCTCATCGATGCAAATTTCATAGGACAACTCAGGACACATTTTGGGGCACCTCCTCAAATTCAACTGATGACTGATATATGCGATTTGAAGGAAAAGCTGGTAGAAATCAAGTCATCCTCTTAGTTCTATTCATTTAAACACTATTTATTTTTGGAGTTAGTTAACTAGTGGAGGAAGGTTGTTTGAAACCTCCTCAAATTTTGTATAATCTATTTTCACATTAATTAGAATAATATTTATACCCTTCTCATGCATTTAGAGAAGGGTATAGAATTTTATCAAAAACATTTGCAAGTAATGCACTATTTTAAGTTTTTGAATGCTTTGGTGAAAGAAGTTGGTCTATGTCATTTGTCAAATGAGCAGGACTTCACACATATGGTACTATTATCTTGTATGATTGATTATGTTTTCATTTAATTAGTGGAAAAACTTTACTTTCATGAATTGTATGTGAGATTTATTGTTTCTATTAAGTGTTAATTTCACTTTTGTATGATGCCTAGCTGAAATTGTGATTTTCATATATAAATCATCATATATGCGATATATTTTATAAATTTCTTTGACTAACTATTTAGTCAAAGGAATTATCTTTATACGTTATCATGTCTATTTAGTTGTGATTAACCTTTATTATCACATGTTAAGAAGATATATTTGTAGATCACATACCACACAGGAATACTGGGGTTTATATTAGAATAAGTTAGTTAGAGAATTGCATTATAGAATAGGTCATTTAGATTATCACTATTCTATTGCAAATACTCATGAACCACCCACTCTAACCCACACTGGGAAACTGGTCCCATTATCCCCAGTCAAATCCACCACTTTAAACGGAAAAGAAGTTGTCTTAAGGTCCAGACTAGGTGGTTATCCCCCAAGTTTCGGCAACAGAATTCTAAGGCCACAACAGTTTGGCGCTAGAAGGAGGGACTCCAACTATGAATGGCATATAAACCTAAATATCAATGGAAAAACATTCATATGAGTCAAAACACCTCCACAATTTCTACACCTTCTAGATCTCGATCAGAATCTCCTAATCAGAAGTCTGAAGTTGTAGAAACATCTTTCTCATCTCCTGAAGTAGTAAGGAAACCACCCTCTCCATATTACACTCTCGAGTCTCCAAAAGTCCATTCTTTGATACAGAAATTGGAACAGATATAACTTTATGCTGAGAAACCAGAGAGACCCTAAGCTTCTGAAGAAAGTGTTACCTCATTACAACAAACTAGTGTATTGACTAGACTGCAAAGTGAAAGGCTTGGGGTCACCCTTTCGAGTTCCCCATCCCTCCACGATGTAGGAAAGTTACTTTAACAAGATTTGAATCAGATACCAGCGAGATCACATCATCTTTCCATCCATTCACTTCCCCATTCACTTCTACTCAATCCATGACTTCTCAACTATCCACTTCTCCAATTAGTACTACCATTAGTAGTAATAACCTAGTACTAAGTTCTTCACCATATATACCTACTTCTGGATCAACCTTCCCATCTTCTCAGTATCTAACTCAAGTTATCGCCAATCAAACTGCTCAATCTTGGACAAATCCTTATGCTTTCCTAGTTTCAAATCCAAATGCACTCCTAGAAAACCCAGAAAAATGGTTGCCTAAGTACAATCCTAATGATTCTCTTCCTGTCGAAGAACATCTAAATAATTTTATGTTAACCATGAATCTTAATGGGGTCACACATGAAGATGTTGTAATCAGAATGTTTCCTTATACTTTCCAAGGATCTGTTGGATCTTGGTATGTTTCCCTTCCAACGGGTTCAATTAGAGACTGGGATACTTTTCAAGAAGTATTTCTTGCAAAATTTGGTGATGATAGGACCATAGCATCCTTGATTAATGAGCTTTCTAATTTGAAAGCTAATCCAGATGTAAAGATCAAAGATTTCAACTCTAGATTTAACAAGTTGCTAAATAAGATCCCAACTGCCTCTAAACCTGCTGTAGATGTACAAATAGAATGGTATATATAATCTCTTCTTTCTAATATTGCAATTTTTGTAGATAGAGCCAATAAGGCTACCCTTGTAAATAACATGAAAGATGCTCTGTCTGTAGAAAGAAGAATTATAGATTTGGAAAAGAGATTACAAACAGACAAAAGGAAGTCAAAGAAAGTAACATTTAAGGATGACTCTAAGAAGAAAGCTTCAAAGGACCCTTTCAATCTTGAAGGCCTTCAGAAAGTGTTAAAAACAATGTTTAATGAAATGGTCAAAATCAAAAAATGGTTCGTAGAATCCTCTGCTCCCAAGAAACCTTTTCGATCATTTAAAAGGAACTCTTCTAAATCTGCATTGCAACCCCTAAACACCAATTCAAATGCTGAGTCTGATCAAGAAGCAGAAGAAGATTCACTAGACAAAGAGGAAGCTGAAGTTGAATAAGAAATTGAATTAAATGGAATGTGGGATTTCATCCTCCCAACTGAAGAAGAGGAACAAGAAATGCGAGTGACTACAAGGATAAAAAACTCTCCTGACATGTCTATCACAAATCAGAAACAAAAAATTGCTACTCTTGTAAAGGAGAAAATAGTAGCTAAGAAATCTAAGACTAGTCAAACCGATCTTATTCCTCTAGATCCTCCAAATGCCTCAAATACATTGGTAATCTCACTCATTAAACTCAAGTAGCAACCGAAAATTCTATTAAGATAGTTAAAAGTAGTTCCCATATCTCCTTTGACATCTGCTATAGTTACTCAAGCTGCCTATGATATGGGAAAGCCTCCCTCATCCTCAAATAATGCAGGTCCTTCATATCTAGTTCTAATTGGTGATAGTTCTATTTCTCATATTCCTCCATTTCTGCTCAATTATGAAATTTTCAATAGGAATTTTCATAACTTCCTAGTTGATTCAAGCGCCTCTTCAAATATTATTCCAAGGGCTATGTGCACCAAATTGAACATTACACCTCTAAACTCTACTATACACATAGTTCAATTGGACAGGACAAAAGTAGAGGTACTTGGAGAAATAGCATCAGTTTCAAATAGGCTTTCCTCTAATCCAAAAGTTTCCCAAATTTTTGATATTTTGGTGGCTAATATCCCTGAATTTTATGGTTTAATTCTCAGTAGGGATTGGTCTAAAAAGTTGCACAGTTATTTTGCAACTCATTGGTCTCACGTGTGGTTTCCACACAATGGTAAACCAAACCAAATCAAGGTAGAACGAGAAAAATTCATGAAATATACAGTCACTGACCTCGAAGGAAGCAATAAACTTGTTGCCTTCACCAATAATATCATTGGAAATTACTCATCTGAGTCATTTTTTGGATCCTTTAATGCTCAAAGGTCTCCATTTCTAGATAACGTTGTAGTTTCTTAAATCAAAAATTTTTCACAAACAGATGCTTCCAAGTGTGTAAATTTAGTAGATAAAGTTTTAAATAATTCTTTGTTCTGGACTCTCTATTTTGACGGTTATAAATATGAAGATGGCACAGGCACATGATGCATTTTGATCAATCTGCAAGGAGAGAAAACCATGTTAGCCTACAGACTTGAATTCCATTGCACTAATAATATTGCTGAATATGAAGCACTGATCCAAGGATTGTATAAAGCCATCGATCTTAATGTCAAATACGTGCAAGTATTTGGTGATTTTGAAATAATTGTGAAGCAAGTGAGAAATACAATTCATTGTGTCTTTGGCACCTTAAACATTACAATCGTTAGCCTAGAATTTGACTTCTCATTTTTCTACTTTTAACATTTCTTTAGTCCCTAGACTACAAAACGCAAGTGCTAACTTACTTGCTAATGTGGCATCCAAGCTTATACCCTGAGAAGACTTTAGTCTAGATATATTTTCAATAGATTTAATATTTAGGCCATCTATTCCTAATAATGTAAGAAACTTGAAAGTATTCAACAACGATGCGGATATAGTTAATATCCTTACATCAGAAGAGTCGTATGAAGAACAGATCATAGATGAACATGAGCATGACCTACAAATCAAACATAATCATGATCAAAACCCAATCCCAAAGTCTATAGTTAAGATGGAATATCTCTATGATCTAAAGGATAGGTTCAAGAAAATTACCAACTCCAAAACTCAAAGTTCTACTTTGAGATTTGAAGTAGTAAACCTAGGGTCAACTGAAAAACTTCAAAATGTCAACCTAGGTACTGGCCTATCATCTAAAGAAAGAATATCATTCATTAGGTTGTTAAAAACATATAAAGGTGTCTTTGGCTGGGATTACGTAGATCTCAAGACCTACGATACCTCTGGAATTCAACATACCATACCTATGACTTCGAATGAAAAGCTAGTTCAACAAAAGCTTAGAAAAATTCACCCCAACCTTGATAGTCAAATCAAATCTAAATTGAACAAGCTTCTGAAGGCCAAAATAATCTTCCCTGTTAAACAATCTAAGTGGGTATCGAATATGGTATCCGTAAGGAAAAAAAACGGTGATATTAGGATTTGTATTGATTTTAGAAACCTGAATAAAGCTTGTCAAAAAGATAATTTTCCCTTGCCTACTATGGAACAGATATTGAAATCAGTGGCAAGTTTGAAGTTAATGTCTTTTCTAGATGGATTCTCAGGATATAATCAAATTCTTGTGCATCCAAATAACAAATTAAAGACAACATTCAGGACCAAGTGGGGAACATATGCCTATCAGAAGATTGCTTTTGGACTCATTAATGATGCTACCACATTTCAACTTGCTATGGACATTGCCTTTAAAGGTCTAATTAATAAATCACTTGTTATTTACTTGGATGACATCACAGTCTATTCTAATGATAGGAACAATCATTTAAGTGGCCTGAAACACATTTTTGAAAGATTCAAGAAATATGGCATTTCCTTAAATCCCAAAAAATCTTATTTTGCTTTACCAGAAGTAAAACTTCTTGGGTTTATAGTGTCAAAGAAATGAATCTACATTGATCCTAATAGAGTCCAAGAGATCTAAAATATTCCCCTGCCACACAACAAACAAAACATACAATCATTCCTAGGCCAAATAAATTTTGTAAAAAGATTTGTTCCATATTTTTCACAAATCTTCCTACCCCTACAAGCAATGATATGAAAAACACAGTTTTCAAATGGAACAAGGATGAAAGAGAGTCGTTTGAGTTCATTAAAAAGGACATTATTAATGCTCCTTCAATAACAACCCTTGACTTTCTCAAAACTTTTGTATTATATACTTTTTTATCTGATACATCATATGCAGTAGTTTTAACATAGTTGAATAATGAAAATATCAAGGCACACATCTCTTTTTTCAATTCTAACTTGAAAGGAGCCAAATTAAATTAATTAGCTGTCGAGAAAAAATCATTTTCTATTTTTAAAACATTGAAACATTTCAGACCTTTTCTTCTTAAAGCCCATACAAAGATAGTTGTACGCTACCCTGCAGTAAGACAATTATTAATCCAAAGAGAAGTAGGGGAGAAAAGAGCTAATTGGGTTACTGCACTTCAAGAATATGATGTAGAAATCCGACTAGCTAAAATTGTTAGGGGGTAAGGTTTTTTGCAGGATGTTAACAGGATCCTCCCAGTTACCAGCAGAAGAAGATCAAGGTAATGAAGTGCAAATATCAGAGGTAAGCCTCAATGATATGCAATCACAATATGTTGATTTGAAATTTTATCTAAAAAATGGATATGCTCCTATGCATCTTAATTATAAAACAAAGTGAGCTTTAAGATTTAAATCAAATCAGTATGAACCAGTCAATGATGTATTGTTTAGAAAAAATTATGATTCAGTATTGCTTAGATGCCTAGAGAAACCTGAAGCCGGAAAGGTCATGTAGGAGTTACATGATGGAGGACATTTCGAGGGAAATACCACAGCTCACAAAATCCTGCATGTAGGATTATATTGGCCAACGGTATTTAAGGATGCACATGAATATGCAAGAAAGTGTAAAACTTGTCAAAACACATCCAGAAGAGAAAGAAAGCCAACATTCCATTTACAACCATTTAACAGCCAACAACCATTCGAACAATGGGGATTAGACATAATTGGTGAGATTGTTCCTAACTCTTCCAAACAACATAGGTACATCCTTACAACTACTGATTATTTTACGAAGTGGGTAGAAGCTATCCAATTCAAGATAGCTAATACAAAAAGCATCACGGACTTCATTGATCATTACATAATTACCAGTTTTGGCTTACTCTCAACTTTAATGTTTGACAATGCATCTTACTTTTCTGGAAATACAATGGTAGAATTTGGTCTAAAGCGAGGTTTAAAGTTGAAATATTCATCCAATTATTATCCACAAGGTAATGGATTAGTAGAATCAACAAACAAGAACCTCATTAGAATTATCAAAAAGACTATTGATCAAAATCACATTAATTGGCACAAAGAATTAACATTTTTCCTATGGGCACACAGAATTACTGAGAATACCTCTATTGGTTCTTCTCCTTTTGCTTTAGTTTATGAAAAAGAAGTTGTTCTTCCCACAAATGTAGCAATCCCATCTCTTGCCCTAGTATAATTCATTGATGAAAACCATTCTTCTTCTCTCCAGGCTAGACAATTTCAAATGCTTAAGCTTGAAGAAGAATGAGAAAAGGCTAAAGCAACCCACTTCCATCATCAACAATTAGTCAAAGCTTCTTTTGATACAAATTCTTCCAATCAAAAAACTCTTGAAGTAGGTGACTTGGTTTTGAAATGGGACAAGGCACACGAGGAAAAAGTTAGACATACCAAATTCCAAAGACTATGGCTTGGCTCTTTTCAAATCATTGAAAAAATTGGACAATCAAAGTTTCTTTTACAAGACTTGTCAGGTAAGAAGGATTGTTTGCCCGTTAATGGGAAACTTTTGAAAAAATGCTTTTCTTAGAAGATAACCTCTTCTAATTTTGTAACATATTTCTTTTAAGATTCTTAGGAAAATAATGGTTAACTAGTATTTACTTTTGGATTTTCAAAATAAAATCTTTGATAATATTTCTTTTTTTCACTTCTATAAGTAAACAAGAGTTTAAAGAAATAATTAGGACATTTGAGTACTAAATAAACTTCATTTCTTTGGAAAAACTTGATCTTTCTTAAAACATTTATTCTACAAACAAACTCTTATCTTTATAGAGTATGAATGTTTTGTTATCAGTCAACAAAGGAACCTTTAACCTAGTAAGGACTTTCTGTGGATGAGTATCTCAAAAAACTCTATCATTATCATCCAAAACTCTTAATAGAGCCAATGATTCACCCCATATGATAAAATTTTCTTTTCTCAGAGTGTAATTCTAAAATATACGAAACTTAGAAGATAAAAAGTCTCATTACGAGCTTGTTTACCATGATCATAGGGATATACTTAAACTGATATTACCAATACTGCATATCAAAACAAGGTAATAGCTAATGATCTCATCGATCAGAAGGCAAGGGGTATCAAGAGCTAGCTTGTTCAGTTTAGTTACAACCAGTGAATGGAATTGTCATCATTAGGTTACCACACCTAAACAATTTCTGTTAAGAAACGAAAACAAAAAAAGATTATTTTCAAAAAGGAAAAAGGGACAAGGTCCAAGTGAGATTCAAAGCAAGTGAATATCATTTTGAAATTTGAAAATTCCTACAGATGGGATAATGAATCATTGTTGGTTAAAAGATAACCCTGTCAAGGCTATGAATGCCTGCTTGCAGCAGAGGCTCTATCTGTGATAAATGAGTAAACACCAAAAAACTAATCTGCAGAAGACACCTGCTATATCACTTTAAAACTTATTATTGGTTGATGCGAACGTTTATATTTTTATCATTACAAGAGTAAAGTAATTGAATAAGTAGAGTGAGAAAGTAATGATGATTCTAGAGAAATGTTGTTTACCTTATAACTCATGTAATCATTATTCCTATAACTCTAATTACTTTGAAAGTTTTTTAGAAATTTTAGAAAACTACTCAGAGATAACTAGTTCTCCCAAGTGAATCGCCAATTGTTGTACTATGAAACAAGCCCCCCATTTATGAAGAACAATAGCTAAGGTTAGAAATAAGAATACCTAACTCTAAGAAAATACCTAACAAAACATTGCAAAATGAACTAAGGATGAACTCCGCATCGCAAATCGCAAATCACACTTTTCCATGTGACTATCTTAAAACATCTTCAAAAACTTGTGATCTGTGATCAAATCTCCCGCTGCGATAGCGTGATAAATAACACCTTCTCATTTCACAAATCACACTTCACACTTCACAAAATTCACAAGAAATTTAGTTATGCCATTAGAATGTCCATTAGCAATTTGCGAAATGCGATATTGCAATATTCACAATCACATTTCGCTTTATGCATCTAATAGCGCTATATTGTATCCATTTAAAGATTGTGATGTGCGATTAAGAGCAGTAAAACATGTGAAATATCACATTTTAATATCAAAACGAATGAATTAATAGGTTAGAAAATATTTAGCAGCGCGAGGAAGGATAATCATTTTCCAAGTTATGGGTAGTTAACATCGAGTATATCATTAAACCTTTCTCATAATCCAAAGTCATTTCAGAGAAGCTTTCAGTCTTAATTACCCGATACCGTCTGTGCTAATATATCTTGTCTATTTTAGGAAAGCTACAAAAGACATGTGACTAAGGAAGGTGATGCAAAAACAGAACAAGTAGACCATTGTTGAATCTGAGTTTATAGATATGGCTCCTATTTTCTCAGATACAGTTTGTGACGTTGGTGCAGGTGCAATAGCTTGGGAGGTCATATACAATAGGCTTGAGGATGAATGTCCTAAAATCATTATCATGAGAGCAACAAATGACTCAACAAGGCCTTCAGGACTTCAATTTAGGGATGCTTCCTATTCTTTCCTTCATAGGATAGGAGCAAGAACTAAAATCTTCCCATACACGGATATGATCAAGTGGGTGATCGAAAACCTCATCATTGAAGATAGGAAATTTAAGAATTCAAGAATGGAGCTCATAGGGTTGTTCAGAGCAGAGGACTTAAAGACAATGTAACACATACCTCACCCTCAGGATATCTATGACAGTAAATGTATGGCCAACTTCGCAAAGAAGAACCCAAACCCCTTCAAGCTAATTTAGGGTTGGAGAGTATTGGACAACAAATTCAAATATGAAAAATCGGGCATGTATGCTATAGCCTCTTTGGAAAACCCCTACAACTATGCAGCATCTATGTTATGTAGATTATATGGGTTACCCAATAATACTAAGTTTTCCATAGAATGGATTCCTTTGATTGATGCCTGTGTTAATTCCCACATCATGAATTGGCCCTCCATCCTATCTGATAATCTAGCCACTACCATTACCGAATATTGACATAAGAGAGCCTCCTCTGCAGATAACCTCCCTCCATTCTATTTTAGTGCCTACATAATGGATTCCATCTATTTTTGAAAGACATTTCCAACCATGGGTTGGAAGTGGACCTTATAGGACCCTTATCCATTCCATCTCAGTCATAAACAAATATGGGAATTTCATTATATACCTCACTTCTATAAAATATTTCATGATGTTGTTTTTCCCCTACATCAAATAATTTTCAATCAGATAGCCCCCAGGTTTTCCCAAGAAGCCGCAACAGACATGTTTGTTGTTGGAAAATATTTTATTGAAGAATGGTTCACCTACATTAGGGTTTTTGGTAGCACAGTTGATCCACATGTCATTCCTTTATATCTTTATGATAAATTATTAGCAAGAGAGATTGTATACCAGACCGTGGGAAAAGGCCTGACTACAGTTCTCAAAGACAACAAGAAGTCATTATGGCCCTCTTTTCCTGTCAAGTGCGGTTCTTTTGGTTTAGCAAATTTTGTTCATGATACTAAGGAGTCAGCACACATCTAAGTCCTTAGGCTTCATACATTGCCTGAGAGGCAATTTGTTCCAGACAATGTGGCATATAATATCACTACTACAATAAATCTCAAGGAATAAAACCATGAGGATAACGATTTTGAAGACTTGTTATAGTCGGTCAAATCCTTCGAACAAGTGTTCGAATGGGCAAAGGCAAATCTAAAACCTGAAAATTTTCAAATCTTTCAGGAATTCAGAAATGAAAGGCTCGAAGTGATCCAAATGCATTTATTAAAGCTTGAGGATAAGCCTACACCAAGTGTCACTGTTGATAGTGAAGGTCCTAGTTCTCAAACAGATTCTTAGTTAAATACTGAGAAGACACCAGACACAGGGAAATCCCAAGACGCAGATAACACAGTTGAGTCTAGCAGGAAGTCAGCTGAGAAACAAGTGATGAGCACCCCAACTACAGAAATCAGTTCGGATGTTAAAGGCAGTAGTTTGGAGCAGGAGTGGGATCAATTTAATTAGAAATTGCAAGGCACTCCCAAAGCGAAAAATACCCAAGAAACAGTGGAGTACAAAACTCCTCTGCATGTTCATAAGGATATAGAGGCCAAGTCTATTGGCGAGAAGTCCAAGCTTATGGAGGAACAAGTGACAACATCCCAGCATACTGAAATTATCCCTGCTCTGCCCACTTTAGAAATTGTTTTTAAAGTAACTTAAATACCTCCACTTGATGTGTTCTATAGTCCTCTCCACAAGGCTATAGTAAGAAGGCAAAGAAAAAGGAAAAGGGTAGACACACCCAAGTTCCCACCTAGAAATGAACCGATGGATATAGTTTGGAAGGACATTCCTTTCAATCCGGCCGAGAACTTGACTAGAATATCACAGTTCACAAGAGCATATGCATCGACCACTATGGACAAGTCTATTGAAGTATCTACTTTGTTAAGGGAAAAAGAGGAGAGGATTACACTGATCGAGCAACAACTCAAAGCAGAGAAAGAAAGTGTACATAGGAAAGTGGCTGAGTAGTTATCCCAATTGCAACAAAACATGGAGGTTCTGAAAATAAGTCATGAAGTCGATATATCAGCCTAAAAAATGCAACTTCGAGAATTGCAGCAAGCCATGTCAAGGTACAAGGATGTTCCCACTACTGAAGAGTTCGTTAAAGAGGCACTAGAATTAAATTCTCCTCTGGTGAAACAACAAGATCATTTTTGCCAAAAGATGTCACACATTACCCCTTATCTGACCACTAGCGACTAAATGACAGATAAGGAAATCAACCAGATAACTGAGTTTAATGATTTAAATGCCAAAATCTCTGAGTTGATCGAATGGTAGGAAAAAGAAGACGGAAGAAATTGCAATATTCCCGAGATTGAGGAAACTCATAAAGACATCCTCTTCATGGATTGGGATGTGAGAATCAAATAGGATGAGTTAGCAGTCGCAAGGGCAGCTAAAGTATCAAAGAATATCATTAAGGCAATGAACCACACCCTGTTTGCCACCAACTTGATTAAAGAAAGAAATCTGAAAGAAATGCCTAGTTTAAATGCTCTGTATAAAAGCTGGTAGGAATTTGTGGAGAAACAAAGGGAGGCAATTAAAAAATTGACCAGGACCAAGTGGGATTCATATTGGTAGTACCTTGTCAAGTTGCACTTCCAGATTATGACTCTCAAATGTTCTCTTCATACAACTCAGCGGATGTTGCCACCTCTCATCAATGCGATTTTCATAGGATAGCTCAAGACACATTTTGGGGCACCTCATCAAATTCAACCAATGAACGATATATGTGATTTGAAGGATAATCTGGAAGACAACAAGTCATCCTCTTATTTCTATTCATCTAGACACTATTTATTTTTGGAGTTAGTTAACTAATTAGGAGGAAGGTTGTTTGAAACCTCCTCAAATTTTGTGTAATCTATTTTTGTACATTAGTTAGAATAGTATTTATACCCTTCTCATGCGTTTAGAGAAGGGTCTAGAATTTTATCAAAAACATTTGCAAATATTGCACTATTGTAGGTTTGTGAATTCTTTGGTGAAATCATGGAACATGATCGTTTCTTTTAGATATCAGACTACTTTCCTTTATTGATGCACTATTGTATTCTGGGGAGGCAATTTGATTTGAAGAAAGAAGTTGGTCTATGTCATTTGTCAAATGAGAAGGACTTAGCACATATGGTACTATTATCTTGTATGATTGGTTTTGTTTTCATTTGAGTAGTGGCAAAACTTTACTTTCATGAATTGTATGTGAGATTTATTTTTTTCTGTTAAGCATTAATTACACTTTGTATGATGCCTAACTGGAATTGCGATTTTCATATATAACTCATCATATATACGATATATTTTATAAATTTATTTGACTAACTATTTAGTCAAAGGAATTATCTTTATACGTTATCATCTATGTTTAGTTGTGATTAATCTTTATTATCACATGTTAATTAGATATCTGTGTAGATCGCATACCGCACAGGAATACTTGGGTTTATATTAGACTAAGTTAGTTAGAGAATTGCATTATAGAATACGTCATTTAGATTATCATTATTCTATTTTAAATACTCATGAGCCACCCACTCTTATCTTGAAACCTACATAGGGAAACTGGTCCCATTATGCCTAGTCGGAGCCACCACTTTAAACGGAAAAGGAGTTGTCATAAGGTCCAAACTGGGTGGTTATCTCCCATGTTTTGGTAACAGGATTTTGAGGCCGCAACATGAGTCTATGTCCTATCAGACACGGATGTTTGAAAATATTATAAATATTTCTTTCATTCCTTTGCATTTGGAAATTATATTGTTCCAGCTCAGACCAGTTCACTCACCTTCCTTTTCTTTTTCATTTGAGGACTCGTTCAATCCAATCACTCCATAATCCATTGTTGAGAGAGAAGATTGTTGCATTTCTTTTCAAGTGATGATGATGGATATTGATAGATTGTCTGCACTACCCAACTGTGTCCTTTCCCTCATCCTCTCTATGCTCCCCATTATCGATGCAATCAAATTTTTTGTGCTCTCTAAGACATGGTGATTCCTTTACAGAGAACTACCCAACCTTGTCCTCTCTTCAAATCATCTTCTATTAACACAACATTTGCATTGCACGTTGGATGATGCCCTTGTATGGTCAATTATCGAAAATGGAATATTTGACATACTAAGGTTGCATTCATCGGATCTGGAGTCATTTGATCTCTCCATTGGCATTGTTGATCCGTGGGATCCTGTTTACAAATGAAAATGTACCCCGCAATGGTTTACAAACCAAACCGTATTGGAATGGTTTACAAATCAAACCGTATTGGAATGGTTTGGTGCGTTGCCATCAAGAATTTGAAACATCTCTTTCTCAAATATTCCTCCGAAATGGAAACCTCGTTGCCTTCCCTTTTCTCATGCACTAATCCCACTCCACTCACACTAAACACTTGTATTCTCGCCACTTTTCCACCTGTATGTTTACACTGTGGATGTTTTCACTCGCTAATAGTCGAAACACCTCACCACAAACTCCATTACATCCCTCTTCAAATTTAGCCAATAGTAGAATTTCTTCAATGTTGTTAGTGTCTTCTAATAACCTGGGCGACCTAAATAGGGTTTCGCATGAAACTCCTGCAAGAAGACCTTGTTGCACTCACTATTATAAGGTACATATATCTTGTCTTAGATCCTGACCAATCCATCCACTGTAAGACAATAATCCATACCCTATGCACCTGCACCTGAATCTGTACTTGTACTTGTACCTATACCTATACTTGTATCTACACCTATACCTGTATCTACACCTATACCTGTATCTACACCTATACCTATACCAACAACCTGTTTCAACTTGTGCACAATCTCCATATACCTGACATGCTGCTGGCCTACCTGCAAGATCCTATCTTGTAGATCTGTCCCATAGGAGCTCATAGCTACCGAGTGATTACATGTACCTGCCTGATGAGAGCAGCTTCCACCCTGTTCTCTTTACCTTTTATGTACCTGATCTCGAAGTCAAACTCACTGATCATGGCCAACCATCTAGCTTGTCTGGCATTTAGATTTGGCTGTTCAAACAAATACCTCAACCGAATATGATCATTCATCAGTACAAACCTCCTGCCAAGAAGATAGTGTCTCCACATCTCCAATGCATATATGATCACTGATAACTTAAGATCATGTGTTGGGTAGTTCTGCTCATGCTCGTTTAGTTTCTGGGACTCATAGCATACCACCTGTCCATCCTACATAAGGACTCCACCAATCCGTCTCTTGTAAGCATTTGTGCATACCACAAACTGTTTGTTTGGATCTGCAATATGTAGAACTATTGCATGTGTCAAAAAATTCTTAAGCTTCTCAAATTTGTCCTCACATTCCTTTGTCCATTTGAACTTCTTACCTTTCCTTTTCAATGATGTGATAAGATAAACAATCTATGAGAAGTTTCTGATGAACCTCTAATAATACCCTACTAGACCCATGAAAGATCTCACCTCATCGACACTCTTAGGAGCTACCCACTACATGATGGCTCTTATTTGGATCTACTGCAATGCCCTCCTTGGAGCCAACATGCCCCAAGTAATGTACTTTAGTCTAAAATAAACCACACTTGTTGAGCTTAGCATACAACTGGCGCTCCCTCAACAACCTCAACATTGATGTTAAATGCTTGACATGTGCTACCTCATTTTTAGAATATACCAGTGTATCATCAATGAACACAATAAAAAACTTATCCAAATATGAATGCAAGACACTATTCATCAAACAAATGAATATATATGGAGTATTAGTTAAGCCAAATGGAACAACAACAAACTCATAAAGCCCATCCCTTGTCTTGAACGTAGTCTTGTAAATGTCCTCTTCTTTGATGTGCACTTGATGGTATCTAGATCTCAAGTCAATCTTTGAGAACACTACTACTCCCTTCAGATGATCGAATAAGTCATCAATCCTCTACAAGGGATACCTGTTCTTGATGGTCACTTTGTTCAACTACCTGTAGTCAATGCATAATATGAGAGTACCATATTTCTTCTTCACAAACAAGACTGGTGCATCCCAAGGTGATGCACTTGGCCTAATGTATCCCTTGTCCAACATTTCCTTCAACTGTAGCTTTAACTTAACTAATTTAGGTGTACTTATCATGTAAGGTGCTTTTGATGTTGGAGCTTCCCCTGGAACTAGATTGATAGAAAAGTATACCTCCCTGTGAGGTGGAAACTTTGTAATTGCTTCAAGAAATACATCTTGAAATTGATCCAAAATTGGGTACCTATTCAACACACCTACATCCTCAACCTCCTTACCCTTATTACTAGAAATATGTACTATAAATAACATACACCCCTTCCTACAGCTACGCTATGCTTGCATAGTTGTCACCATCCTAACTAATGTGGCTTTCTTCTTACCCTGTAAGACTCTTGATTCTCCATTGTCATCAACACACTCTTTAGATTTTTCATAATAGTCTACCTTGGGTATATGAAGATACAACCAATACATTCCCAAAAAAATATTGTATGATGCCAATGGTAGTACATTTAGATGTGTTGCAGTAGTCATACCATTGAAATCAAATGCACAAGCTCTTACCCAATGATGAACTCACTTCTTTGTACCTATAGCCAACTATACTAACCAAGATTCTACATGCAATTCCTTACTCAAACCACACTTATCCAAAAATCAGGACTAACATAGCTATAATTAGATCCAGGGTCAATGAAAATAGAAATAACTTGATCACAAATCTTACCGTATCTCAATGATAGATGCCTAATATTCTGCTTGTCTGTTGTCCATGGACGCATAGATACGTAGAATACTTTGACCAACATCCCCAATAGTCTATGCCTCTTATGCATTGTATATCTGAGGTCTACCACCCTGATTTTGTGGAAAATCTCTCTTAAGGTGTTCCTTGCCACATGTCCAACAATCCAACCGACCAGTTCCCTCACCTTTATCCTGCCTTTGCTAATGTGACCCATGTCCTTGTCTAACTGAACTAAACTTCTTTTGTGGTGCCACATTCTCTTTTTCATCTGCATGTAGAGGCCTTGTCCTCTTAGGTTGCCATTTACCTTTACCTTTGAGAGATTAATTCTTAGACTTTGATTGTTCATAGCAATGCTTCAGTTTTCCAAAAACCTCCACAAGTGACCGAGCCTCAACATAATCAATCCAATCTCTAAATTCTAATGGAAAATCACTGACAAATCTATGAACTTTAGCCTTCTCATCAGTAAGATATGGTACATACCTCAATAGCTCCAAAAACTTGGTCATGTACTCTTTGTTTATTATTGATCCCATATTTAGCTCATAGAATTCCTTAGCCTTACTGTTGTTTTACCTCTCTAACAAGTAATTCTTCCTAAAAAGCCTCTTGAACTCTTGCCAACTCAAGTCATCTGTCGTGATGTCTATAAATTGCTTAACATATTCTCACTAGATGTCTACTTTACCTTTGAAGGCAAAGATCACTACTCTGGCCTTCATGTTCGCTGTGTAATCATGCAACTCCAAGAATTTTTTCATCCCAAGTATCCAAGCCTCTGCATATTCCGACTTGATCACATCTCCATCAAAATTAGGTGGTTTTTCTTTCTTGAATTCATCTGACAAGTATCCCCTATCATTCCTCCTACTAGGATGATAGCGATGATGATCATGATTTCTATCGGAAACAACAATAGAATAGTACCTGTACTCATCACCCCTCCTAACTAGAGTCTCCATTGACCTACCATCTCTCACTATATCAAATCTATTTGACCTGTGTCTACCAGGAGACCCACTACCATATGCCCCATTAGTTCCATCCCCATGTCCATGGCTAATCCGGAGTGGCCCTTGTCACTGCAAGTCTGAAAAACTCTTAAAGAAGTAAAGAATTTACCTCTGCTTACTTCTCTTATGCCTGTATGATCCAGTCATTATCTTCCTTACAACTCCTTACCTCTTCCTTCAAACTTCTCAACGTAACTCCCAAATTGGAAGAGTTCCCAACACCATACTGCTCTTCGGATTCATAGGGAGAGTATTTTTATTCAACCATCTTACTAGCCATTTGATCTCTTTCTTGCAATGCATAATATGCCAGATAAACCAAATCAGAATAAGTCAATGTACCTTAGTATAGCTTGAGGAGGATACCTTCTCTCCAGGATCACCAAATCAACATAATACATATATGACATCAACATGACAACATATGTACATTCGCTAATAAATGTATCAACCTATAAACATCACTCTAGTTAGGGTCCAGTCAACAATGCAAGGCCTTATTGACAATGCATGTTATGACCTCATGCATGAAAAAAAACATTACTACGTTGTAAACATTCCCACATGCAACCAAAAACATGCATAAGCAATTCCTAGTCAACTACACATACGCATAAACGCATGTAGTCGAACATAAGCGATCAATTCTTGTAATCAACCTACAAGACTGATACATGTAATAAAATCTACAAGGATGTAACCTAACATGTAAGGATGTAAGTAGGCAACATATAATCAACATTTAAGCAACATATAATCCATATGTAACTAGTCACATACTCATGACAAATGCATTCCGCAAAATCAACATCCAATTCAACATGGCAATTGTGCCACAACAACAATTCAATCATCTAGTAAATGCAACAAGCACATGGAATGTAAGTGTAAGAGACACACATGAAACTGACATGCATGCATGACCAGCACACACCGCTCATCGAGTCCGAGGGTTGAACCATGATCTAATACCACTCTGTAACACCCTCCTCCCACATCCACGCAAGTAACCATGCCAAATGAGGTAAACATGAGACACGAGGCTACTATGATCAGGTTTGTTACAGGGAAAAGTGTCTATATAGAACTGATCTATCCCACTAAGGTGTGACAGCTGCCTTAGAAACAAACAGAGAAAAAACTACTTTCGTTTTTCCTTTATGAATTATAGATAGAGAGGAACAGAAAGACCAACCTCTGTCTTGTGCTAATCTCCTGATTTGATTCCTCTCTTCTTTGATAGTCTTTAGCTACCTGCTCCCTTGCACGCCCAGCTTCACAAAGTACCTGTAAGATCGCAGTAGCATAGCACTATACAAAGACATGGATCTATAAGCATAAACAATCTAGGATCAGATGTAAATTGACCATACAAATGTAGCAAGCATCAATGACACAAAAGCATGGAGGAAAACTTGAATAGATTTTATTGATAAACAAGAAAGAGCCAAGAGGAGTTACAACCAGGTGTTCTGACCCAACATCAACCTCCCAGCTAAAAAGCCCCTCTTCACCTCAAACAAAGCTTAGATCACCCAATAATTTGATGTTTGTCTCAAGAAACCAACAGCAATTCCTTACAATATGCAAAATTCCAGCCTCCAACCTCTGGATCTCTGGGATCAGAGATCTATATATAGATATTTGCAGAGGTGTGAGTCAGCTCTGGGTTTTTGATTAGTGTCTTCTCTCTGATAGTTCTTGATGCCACTTGGAGATCTCATTGATCTCTTACTCATCCTTGGGCGATTCTGAGAGGCAAGTGTCCCACGAGAAGTTTCTGGATGATTCCATGATCATCCAGCTCGCAAACTATCTCCGCCACTTGTCTTTTCCCATCCATCGCACCCCACAGAAGGGCTTTTTGAAATGCAACACACTTCCCGTGTGTACAAGGTGCGATGCATCACACCCTGGCCATGGAGCAAGTGAAATGATCCAGTTTTGACCAGTTCTGAGTAGTTTTTCATGGAGAACTTCTCGGAGAAGCTGTAATCTGTTGACCTTGTTCCTTTAGGGGTTAGAAAAACACTTTTAGGGACTTAGGAGCCCTTGGTTTATGGACATTTCATGCTTGGGGTTGTAGTGCCCAAAAATGTCTATAACAGTTGCCACCTAAAGCATGAGGTCGTTAATCTTTTGATGTCGAGTGAAATGCTTTATTATGAGGATCCGAAGTTCTTTCGATGCTGTGAGGAGACCTGTAATAAGATACAATACAATACATTATCTTCATAATATTTTCATGATCTAGCTGAGGCGGGCATTCCCATGCTCAACTTTATAAATTCATTTTCATGTACATAGGACAGACAATCGTCTGAGTGAAGACTGATGATTTTGATAGAGCCATCATCCCTTTGATTGGATGATTATCTGTGCAGCCATGATGTACATTTGATGTTTTTATTTTCTTGAATGTATATCGCAGCCCGGATGGATGAAACTAGATCCGGGGTCTTCAATCTCGTTCGATCTTCACTCGAAGTACAAGCCTATCCATGTGAGAAATGTTCTGAAGTCGAACATGGAAAGACATTCCTTGATTACCAGCCAATGATGTAAGCTGTTAACAAGCGTGAGAGGAATCACCGATAATGATAATGACCCTCAAGGTACTGTAGTACAATTCACGTGGTGTGAATAAAGGACTTGGCGTCGAACACCACGCAAAATCTCTCGGTCGAAGGTCATTGATGTAAACCTGTCGCTGGAAGTGAGAAACTTGCCATTGAGGCATGCAAGCTTCAAAGTACTGAATGGGGTGTTCCTAGATCAACTTCTTGGATAATGAGCTGATGTCGACAAGAAGTGATCCGTCATAGGAGGGCCTTAATGAATCCCACATCAATGACACAGAACGGAGCAAATGATTTTAATGGAGGTGAAAACGATCTGGTGATATGGAGTTCAGGGTGGCGGTCATGAAAGAATGGAGTATAAATGTATTGTTGTGGGTGAGACATAGGTGAATTCTCTGAATGACTTCTCTTGAACATATCGGTGACACTGACATGATGGATTGGTAGCATTAACTCCAAATGTGGATGGTATGATGGGACCATGGTGATGTGACCGGTGAATGAAACAACCCAACCTGACTTGGATGTGGAGTGAAAGTGTCATGTTCAAGAGCGACTTGCTACCAACAAAGTTTCTTCAAGTTTTCTTCCCAATTTTCCCCACTCATTGCTGACCAGTACCTCTTTATTTTTATCAAGCTTGAGGAGGATAACATATGCTTGTTCTATAATTTTCCCTTCGGGCAAACCCATCGCTATGTTTTAACAAGCCTAGCGACAATGAAACTTGTTCTCGTCTATAGACAAGTTTGTCGCTATTAAAATTTTAACGAGTTTAACGACAAATATAACTCGGTCCTTTTCAATTTTAGAGAGTATGAAAAGGAACGTAAAGGAAACTCCAAAATTCCTTTTTCGTCATCTAATCCCTCAAGTCCAAAAAAGTATAAAACAATACATAAGGGATGAATTTTCGATAGTTTTAACGAGCCGAACAAAACAAGTGCTCGATCGTTTTGTGTAATAATCCCTCAAGTCCAAAAAGATTAAAATTTACAGGAGGGATAGCACTTCCGGTCCCTTTAACGAGCTGGAGAGGCCAATGGCTCGGAAATGTTTTCATATTTTACGAGTCAATTGAAAAGAGCTTAAAGGGGCCTCGTCTTTTGAGGAACGAGTGATAAAATGGGTAGCAACTGATTCCAGGTAAGGTTTGGAATTTTCCAATCACGACAGTGTTACAAGGATGGCTAGTGAGATCACTCTTCGCAGCTGTTCCTCAAAATGGGTAAACAATCAAATGGAGGTGAATGATCGGCCAATGCAAAAGTGGAGGTGACGGTGCAAACACGGCCAAGGCTTTAAAAGCTGAAGTATTACATTCATGATGGTTATTTACCGGAAATTGGTTTATTTTTTAACGATCTTGAACCCTGCAGTAACACTGCTCATGGCGGGTGTATTTTTTAACGAGCTTGAACCCTACAGTAACACTGCTCGTGATAAGTTTGCATGCCCCCAGCATAATAACGCAAATCGAGGTGCATGCCTCCCAAGCTTCATTGCATTCATCTCGGTGGTTGGAATGAAGGTTTACCTTAGAGATCTTCGAAAGACTCGACTTTGATTTTACGAGATCATAATCAAAGACTCGATTTGGAAAGGGATTTGTTTCATTTTTTAATGAGGTTGACACAATAAAATAACCATCCTCAAAATCCACCATATTTACAGTATTTGATAGAGAATCAAAAACTGAAGGATGATTAAGGTTGCTGGAATAATTTTCGTGGTAATTTGGAAGACGGGAGCGATGGTGGTAATCTTCCCATGGTGCCTCTCCTATCATTGAATGAATGATTCCTTCATCTGTTTAATGTACATGCGACGAAGGATTCATAGAGGTGCCATATTCCTTAGACCTATCTATCCAAACACTCAATGAGCGTTGATTTGGGTTTGCCCCCCAGGCCAAGAAAATTGATTGCTACAATATTTCTAAAATGGCGATGATCCATGCTGACAAAATGTTTAGGAATCTTCTGAATCCATTAGATATAGAAGATTTCATATTCCACTGTGGCCACTTCCGCCAGATTACTCGGAGGCGGTAGGGAAAAAGTACCCATTAAGGCAGGGTCTTTTAGGAGACCTACTCCGATATTTTGGAGCGAATGATTGCTTCCATGGATCATTGGAATGCTTCCCGTAACTTGTGTACTATTGGGAAGAAATGTTTGTTGGTCGACGATTGTAATTCCTCCTTGGAAGGGAAATGCAATCTTCCTGAAGTAGGTCGACACAACTGTGGCCATGGCATATATCCAGGGCCTTCCCAGTAGGATGTTGTAATCGAAGTTTTCGTCGATTACTTCAACATCAATTTCTACTATTTTGCCCCCCAGTTCAACTTGCAAGTTACTTAAAATCCCGTATGGAGTGTATGATCATCCATCAAATGCTTTTAACATTGTTGACGATTGCGACAAGGGTGGTGAGCCTAAATTTTTCCAGCAAGTCATCGACATAATACATGTAGATGCCCCCTCATCAATAATTGTTCGATGAACAGTTTTGTTGAGGGCTTTCACTTGAATAAGGAAAGCTAGTTGAGCTGGTAACTGAGGGTCATATCCTTTATTATCAAAGGCCACAAGATTGGAATCCATTGGGCCAATCCCACCTATTGCTGATAGTAAAGTTTGCTTTTGGGAGGGGCAATTTTGCAGTACCTCAAGTGCTGACATAGCGGACGGCGATTGGGCCAGGTCCTCTATTATATGATAATGTTGTGCTACTTTTGCACAAGGATTAAATGTCGATTTGTATACTACTCCCTTTGGTGACTTTATCATTGGTTCAGGAATGATGGGTGGCACAACTTCGGTCAAAGTTGTTGTCGAACTACTAGGTTGTTCATTAGCCTTGTTATTCGAAAGCTATGGATTCCCGTAATCTTTATTCCTTGTCAAAGCATCACTTTGCTGCTTTAAGATAGACAACATAAGCACTTGGGATCGGGAAGCATTTTGATTAGCAACCAGTTTGGTTCCCACATTTGGAAACAGATCAGTCAATACTGCTGAGGTTTTTGAACTCTTAAAGAGTTTCTTAACTTCAGCTTTATGTGGACAATCTCTCGTCCAATGATCCTCATCGCATATATGACACAACTTGTTTTTTCAATTTTTAAGAGTCGAGAAAAAACAAAAGATGACTCTAGTCTCCTTCAATTTTTAATGAGCCTGAAGTGACAAGTGCTCAGATGGACCTTTTCTATTAAAGAGTCTGAAAAGGAACGAAAGGGACTGCTCTGGAAATCTAGGTAGAGGGATTACCAAACCAATCGCAAAACTGCAGAATAATTTTTACTGTATGGCAGTCAATCTTCCCGAATGCTGTGTTCAGTGCATTATGATCGATAGGGTGGCAGACACGGCTTCTTATGGATAAAGGATTAAACCTATTGGGGTCTCCCAAAATATACTCGACGGTACATGGGAGCACAAGTCCGTACTGGCACTTATCGTCTCAAAGTGGAGGAATCACCCAACCATCAGTGAGAACAACAGTTACCCGGTTTTATGACGCCGGAATACGTCTCTAGCCTAGACTTCTAAATGTTGTGCGTTAAGTTCCAAAGCGTTGTTAGATTCATTGAATTTATTTTATAGTTGATCTTGTTTATGAAGTTTGCCTTTCAGGTTCACCACGAGATGTAGATGTAATTCCTAAAATTCAATCTAAGATGATAAATAATCTTTTTATCTTCTTTGTGCAATGAAAATCCTAGCTACTAAGGAAAGAAAGACAGAATCTTTTCACAAAGAGCAAAGAGCACACTCTAAATGCACTTTCCTAAATCAAACCAATCAGATTTTATTTATGCAAATGCACATGCATGTATTTGTTTTCGACTTTCTTAGTATATGAACGATAAAAAGAAAGTTGATGCACAAATCTAAATTTCTTTTCAAGCGACAAATATCAACAAGCTTCTTTTCGAAATAAAAAATGGAGGCGATCACAACTCCTTACGATTTTGAAATGAATACTTGTTTTCGACACTAGAAAATTACAAATTCAGACCAAAAACAATAGTAACAGGATAATCGACTATCAACAGCAATCAAACTCTTTCCTATTATTGAAATTGACACTTGCGATAGTTTCAAATCAAAGGACGACAGTACGATTATGCTACTTTTGCAAAGGAGAATTGAAAATGACTCAACAAACACACAAAAACATTTACAGTTCTTTTGTACAAAGGAGGCGGAATAACAACAAGGAAAAGGGGTTTCAAACAGACATATACTGATCACAGGCAGCAAAATTCAGGAATAGAACTGGAAAGAATGAATCACAGAAACCAACATTGCACAAAGCCTAGTCTGATTAGCGCACCTGTAACATAGGGAATTTGAAATGCAGCGCACCTTCTCCACTCGAGAAGTGCGCTGAAGTTCAGATTCTCTGAACAGTACCTACGTTGGGCCAGAAACGAGACTCTGTTTGGGTTCTGGGTCACAGTTTGCAGTTCAGTTCATGGGTTTTGGCCAAGCAAAAGGTAATCAGTAATGCAACAATCAGGGGTAGACCTAAGGAGGATCTAAGAGTTATCACAAGGGCAATCAGAGAGTTTGTGAATCAGTTGTTTAAATCATAAACAGATCCAGTAGATGGAGTGAAGTGGCATTTATCTACTTTGCATTTGCTATGGCAAATGCAGTTTGAATGCTACCTGTAAGTTTATGAAATAGACAACAAGGAATGATAAACTAACTAACTAACATGTTCTCCCACTGTGGTCGCCATTTTGTTATAGGGAAAAGTGTCTATATAGAACTGCTCTATCCCACTAAGGTGTGACAGCTACCTTAGAAACAAACAGAGAAAAACTACTTTCGTTTTTCCTTTATGAATTATAGATAGAGAGGAACAGAAAGACCAACCTCTGTCTTGCGCTAATCTCCTGATTTGATTCCTCTCTTCTTTGATAGTCTTTAGCTACCTGCTCCCTTGCACGCCCAGCTTCACAAAGTACCTGTAAGATCACAGTAGCATAGCACTATACAAAGACATGGATCTATAAACATAAACAATCTAGGATCAGATGTAAATTGACCATACAAATGTAGCAAGCATCAATGACACAAAAGCATGGAGGAAAACTTGAATAGCTTTTATTAATAAACAAGAAAGAGCCAAGAGGAGTTACAACCAGTTGTTCTGACCCAGCATCAACCTCCCAGCTAAAAAGCCCCTCTTCACCTCAAACAAAGCTTAGATCACCCAACAATCTGATGTTTGTCTCAAGAAACCAACAGCAATTCCTTACAATATGAAAAATTCCAGCCTCCAACCTCTAGATCTCTGGGATGATAGATCTATATATAGATATTTGCAGAGGTGTGAGTCAGCTCTGGGTTTTTGTTAAGTGTCTTCTCTCTTATAGTTCTTGATGCCACTTGGAGATCTCATTGATCTCTTACTCATCCTTGGGTGATTCTGAGAGGCAAGTGTCCCAGGAGAAGTTTCTGGATGATTCCATGATCATCCACCTCGCAAACTGTCTCCGCCACTTGTCTTTTCCCGTCCATCGCACCCCATAGAAGGGCTTTTTGAAATGCAACGCACTTCCCGTGTGTACAAGGTGCGATGCATCGCACCCTGGCCATGGAGCAAGTGAAATGATCTAGTTTTGACCAGTTCTGAGTAGTTTTTCATGGAGAACTTCTGGGAGAAGCTGTAATCTATTGACCTTGTTCCTTTAGGGGTTAGAACAACACTTTTAGGGACTTAGGAGCCCTTGGTTTATGGACATTTCATGCTTGGGGTTATAGTGCCCAAAAATGTCTATAACAAGGTTCAACCTCCTATGTGACCTTAAGGAAGTGGAATCGATGGAACATAACACCCAGTCATCCAACATCATCAACAGAACCCTCAGGAGACAAGTTAGCCATTCAGAGAACCTATCCCTGGGTCCCACTATTGTTTTGGATCTCTTAGGCCATAGTCACTTTGATGTTATGGGAAAGGAAGCAACCCAAAACCCAAAGCCACACTCACAAGCTTGCCTACTAGCAACCAGAGGCCAAATTTGCCAGTTTTGTGCCAGTGACCCGAGGATTTAAGCCACTTTCTCAAGACCATAGCCTAGGCCACTACCCAAAATGGAGTGATAGCTTAGAATCAATAAAAATACGGGGAAACAATGATGCAAAAGAAATAAACTGAACAAGACCATAACCATACCCCTACTAGCCATGTCATGCATTTTGTCAAACAAATCATCAACATGTAGCCTATAGGTGTAAAAAACATAATTAAGTGTAGGGATATCATACTTAGCTGAGAATCACTATGAACCATTGTTCCCTCATGTCAATTGCTACATTATCATCTATTAGGTCATAGACACATTATCCATTCATATACAAGTAAAAACATGCTGAGAGCCATACATAATTGTTTTCATAAAATATGCATACGACCAACATAATAGGAACATAAATACCATAAACATATCAACCATCAAAATCCATATACACATCAGTATATTTACACATGAAGATAAAGGGAATGAATTTCTCATTAATGAATGTAATAAACCAACTGGAGATGTGACTACCACATTCCACTCGACCATAGATTGGTTAAGCCAAGTCTCTCTTCATCCAATCACCCTCGTGCCATATTCCAAGCATGAATGTCAAAAGAACCAACCAGGGCATACTAAGGCTAAACCACCTCACCTTCATCAATGGAAACCAGGCTTTACTGTAATCCATCTTGGGTCATTAGGTTGACACAATGAACACATCATAACAAGCTTTATCATGATCTCCACCTGATCACTAGGCCAAACAAGCATGGATGCCATTAGACTTATCCACCTACACTGTGAGGAATTTTCCTGTCTCCTAGTCTCGCAGGCTTTATCGCAATCAAAACCTGGATCACTATGACCTAAATCGAGACCCACTCTCCAGGCTTTACTCTATATCCTACCATTCACCGGCAACAATTCCTAGGCCCACCGAGGCAACACAATGTTGGCTTTAATGCAACCCACAACCTAGCTCAGGCGTCAGTAGGCCAATGGCTTTACCATGATCCACACTCCAGTTCAAGGACCACTAGGCCATGTGCTTTATCAATTGGAGATCCACCCCACTCAGCTTCGATTCCATCCGGAAATCCAACTCAACCAAAACATGAGAACCCCATCACACCATGGCTATCTGAAAATGGAAAGGCTAGGCTGAAAACACTATTACAGCTGGAAAGACCCATGCCATGATAGAAAGTAACCACATGAAATACCATGAATGCTAAATATAGTAAGGAAAATACACATCCAAGTCAATACCTGCAATGAAGCCTATTGTAGCTGCTTGATCTTTCCTTTCCCTACTTGATCTTTGCTTCCTCTTTCCTTCTTTTCCTTCTTTTCTCCAACGCCAAAATGCTCCAAGAGAACTCTAAGTCTCCAAGAGTGAGAGAGAGATAATAATCAGAGAGCTTCAAAACTCAATTGAAAAAATGTTACCAACTGATCCTCAAAAGCCTTTTTATGAATGAGGCCTCTATTCTCTTCATTTTCCATTATTTTCCTTCATTTTCCTCCTCACATGCAACTTGTGACCTTTCACCTCCCTTTTCTCCTAATTTCCATTATTTTCATAAATATTTGTGCCCAAAATGGAATTTTTCCTTTCCAAATCCTTTTCCATTTCCTTATCCATAAACAACTAAATGAACACCCCCTAGGATGTCTTGCCCGACATTCAGATTGGAATAAGTGTCCCATTAACTGTGGATATTGTTTTCAACTTTTATTACATGGAATTTTCACTAGGGTTGTTACAGAAAGAGGATGGTCCTATGTGATGGGAGCTAGCTCCCAACCCTCTAGTGGGCACCATTTCCACATTACCATAGCAATAATGAGATATCCATAAATAAAATGGGTGGAATGCTTGTAGACATCTTCATAGGCTTCGAACATTTCCTGGAGGAGGAAAGCACACCAATTCAGCTGGGAAACTTCTACATAATGCTCCATGCTCAAAATTGTATCCAACATGCACTCATTCTTAGAAAAGTGACGCATCATCTTCCCCGCAATAATGTAGCAGACGAACTTGATTTTTGGGGTGTTGATCAAATCTATGCGTTCTCCCTTTCCTCCCCTCTTGGTATCATACTTGTTGTAGTAGTAATCATTCCCTATCTTCTTTTCTCTCTTGAAAGTTGTCTGGAATGTAGTTGAAACCACGTCTCCTCCCACCAATAAACCTGTGAGCCTTTGAATGTCCACAACATGAATTGGGTATTATTTTTCAAGCCATAGAAATCCTCCATGCATTCTGATGACCAGTAACTTTGTGCATTGCATTGCTTCCATTGTCATCCCAAATACAAGAAAACTTCTCAAATTCAGCAAGGTGGATCGATGGATTCCTCTAAAGTCAGTTTTGACTTTGATGGTCACACTCCCATCTTCTTTCGTCATTGATTCTGCGTAGACCTTATGTTTCATGGTTGGAAACTGGAAGGGGCCTGAGACATCATTTTTTACCAGCATAACCTAATGATAATTACTGTAAATCAACTCCCTTAGCATGATTCTCTCATCCAACCCGAGCTATGGAATGAATACAATTGTCTTTTTCATCTCCAAGCAACACTAATAAACAAAAAATACAGGAGGGTGGTATTTTAGAATAAAAAAACTTGAACCAAACTGAAAACTAAGCAACTCTACCACCTTAGCTTCAAAATCTGAGGAATTTGGCATTGTTGTGCAAATTAAGTAGAGCAACTCAATACAACATTTCTGACAAGGCTTTCTAATTAATTACTATAGTTACTTTCCCTATGCATACTCAATTATGTTAATCATGTCGTTGCCTAAGATGGACCTAACTCGGCTGACACAATATTGAAAATGGAAGGGTGGAGTGGATGGGTAATTATGTTATCATCATGGAAGAAATTTATGAATTGATTATTGCTATAATGGGAAAATTTAATGGGAATTTGGGTTGACACCAGAATTATTGTCTAATTATTATGGAAAGTACTCTTAACATGTGTGACTCCCCCTGACCAAAAGAATTTGTGATGTGGTGGAAGAACATCCACAACAGGGAATGACTTAGGGGGATTTTCATTTGGACATGTAAATAATTGAATGACTAGAGAAAAAAAAAATAATTAACGCAACTAGTGATGACCCAACTAAATGAATCCTACCTACTCTTACCTACTCCTACCTATGGTCTCCTTTCAGAGATCTAATCAATTTTGAGTAATGTTGTTTGATTTTTGGAAGGGTTTCAGAAGTGCACCATTCACCCAACCTGGTACCAATACCCCATCTAGTTGCGCAAGCTTAACAACTCCAGACTCGCTCACTTCTACAACAACAAACAACCCTAACCAATGCATTTGTAGCTTTCTGGGAAGCTTCAAGATTTTTCTGTTGTATAGCAGAACATGCCCTCTGATTATGAATGATTTCCTCTTAATATGTTGGTCATGTCATGCCTTCTACCTTTGCTTTTCGACCATTTGATGGAAATTTTCCAAAATACTTGCCTCATCGAGCTTCGAGAGTTCATCTAGACTCTTCTAAATTGATTCCTTCTCTATCATATGAGTGGCCTTGGCTATTGTTACAGGAAAATTTGGGCACATCAACCCCAACTTCTAGATCTATATTATTAGGGTCTATCAACCCCTCATTTAGTTGTTTTCATTCCCTAATGAAGTTAACCTACATCATGCTTTCTTCCCAAGAGTTTCATGACACCATTCATCCAAAAAATGTCCCTAATGAGATCATCGCAGCTGGCCTTCTATCTGGCTGCAATGAATGGCAGGCACTACACTGTCTGGGTGCTATGCATCACACCTAGCCTTTGTTTCATCTGCGATGAGTGAGATCCATCAAACTTTTCAAATGAATCCATTAGATTCCTCATCCAATGGATGCTTCTAGGGGTTTCTAGAAGGACTGGGCTTGCTTTTGGATGAGGAAGGAGATGAATGAACCTTAATCAATTATCCCTTCCTCCACGGAACCAATTCCCAAATATGGCAAAGCATTCATGAGGGCCATTAATGGCCTAACCTCCTCCATTCAGCTATAAAAGGACCAGGCATCAAGGTTGGTCTAAGGTTCGAACTTCTTGAGTTAAGGAAATGTTGTTTGGATGAGATTAGTAGAGAGAGTAATGTTATCATGTCAAATTGTTGTTTCCATGAGGAGAGAAGGGTTTGAAGCTGGAAGGATGACGCTGAATCAGACATGCATCTACATGGGTTGTAATCTTCCTTTCTATCAATACAGAGTTCTATGCTTTTTCCCATTCATGAGTAATGAAATGTACATTGTATTTTAGATTCTATAATGTTTTTAGTTAACAAATCGATATGTATGCTTTGATAGTTTTCTATCTCGGATTGTGTTCAAGTACCTTTCAAGTGAGTTAAGTATGGAAGGGAGTGGTGAAAATGGTCGAAGGGAAGAGGGATTAAGCGAGAGATACATGTTGATACTTTTTCTCCTCTTTCTTTTATCTGTTAGTTATAAGAAAATCAATGGAATTACTTTAACTGTTGTTCTAGACTTGCTACTAGGTCTAGGGGTTAGTCATTCAAAAAGACACTAAATTTGCCTGTAACAAAATGGTGACTCCGCTGGGGATCGATCCTATCCCTTATAGTAGCTAATTAATCTCTTAGAACATTTTGACATAATTTACCCTCTATTTTTCATCGAATTTAACTCCAATTCACTGAAATTGAGTCAATTTTGAGCATGAAATTATCATTCTGCAATCATCACAGCTCTGTAACTGAGATAGTGCAATGAATGGCACCCTCTGCACTGAGACGGTGCTATGCATTGCACTGTCCCTCACTCTGACCTGTGCTGATTACTTTTGGATCAGTTTTTTCCCATGTAGGAGCTGAAGCCTTAAGTTAGTTTTAGTTGTTTGAATTGTTTGTTGGATTTAGATGAATTCTTGTCTCTGAAAGCAGTCTTTATTTCCTTGTTTCGACCCATTTTAGACTGGATTGTTAAAGCTTTGTTTATGTATTTATTTATCATTTGTAGTCCTTATTCGAAAGTAGTTTTAGTCGATTGTTTTGAAGTGTTGTAAAATCTTCCTTTATTGAATAATCGATTGGTCTATTTTGTGCATCTGATTCATATTTTCTTTTAAGTGTCGAAAATATTTGTTTCCTTAAAGTTGAAAGTGTCATTTAGTCTTCCTTTAGCTTTAAGTGAAATTGTCATAAATCTAAATTGTGTGAAAAGAGCTTTTGAATCATTTGTTCATTTGTTTTTCTTAGTACATAATTCACATTAAGGAGAACAGAACAGAAAAAGAAATACATGTAATTGCATCTTAGAGTTTGATTGTGTGTGCTTAAACAGAATGGTTAGGGAAATGCATTAGTAAGTACTCTTTGTTGTTTGATCCAAAAAGTACTTGTTTGTTCTATCCCTTATTAGTTAGGATTTCATTGTTGAAAGCAAAATGGAAAAAATACTTCTCATTTTAGCTGCATTCTTAGGAATCTTGGAAAACATCACATGGTGAAACCCAAAGGCAAATTTTAAGCAAGATCAACCTAAAATTAACCTCAATTAACCTAAAAACGCATTGGAATTTAATGCATTCATCTAGAGGTGTCTAGGCTAGAGACATCTTCCGGCGTCTTAAAACCTAGTGGCTGTCATTTTATTGAGGTTGGGTGATTCCTCCTCTTTGAACCGGTAGGTACTGGTACGGACTTGTGCTCCCTGTACCCTCGTGTATATAGTGGGAGACCACAATAGGCTTACATCCTTTACCCCTAGGAAGCTAAGTCTTCCGCCTTACCAATCACAATGCACTAAACATAGCATTCGGGAAGACTGACTGTCGTACGGTAAATCCTTGGTAATTTCTCTTTAATTTTCCACCAAGGTGTATATTGCAGTTTTGTGATTAGTTTGGTAAATTGTCTTGCTTAGTATCTCCAGAGTAGTAAATTTTGTTCCTTTTCAACTCCTTAAAAGAAAAGGTCCATCTGAGCGCTTGTCCTTTCAAGCTCATTAAACAACGAAAGAGACTAGAGTCATATTTTGCTTTTTCTCGACTCTTAAAACATGAAAAAGGAAAGTTAAGTTCTTGCGTCGTAAAATTTAATTAACTGTGAAAACATCCTTTTTTCCTTAGTTGAGTTAGGTTGATAAGATTAATCATCAATTATGGAGGAAGATCAACCTCCACTCCATCATTCGAGAATATTTACGAGCAAACCACCCTTGCCACCAGAAGCGACACCCATCCGGTCAATGCGGACTCGTAAAATTGAGTCTGGTACTTCAAGAGTTTCTGGTACTTCATCTGAATTACTAGAGCTGCCTATCATAGCTAGTACAAGCCTCATGTTATTCCAACTATTTCTAGAACATATGTTACACAAGAGGAAGTTACTCAACTACCTGAGGCCACTATAATGGAAACAAGTGAACAAGTGCCTGAAATTGATCCACAACTTGAAGTGAATCAACCAGAAATTACTTTAGAGCTTGAACCTGTTCAATTGGAATTTGATCAAGAACCCATAGCAGTTGAAACCGAAGAAATTCTTGAACCTGAAGTTTTTCACAAACCTTCCATTGCAACTGAAGTTCTTTTACCGGAACATCTGGACTTTGACCTTGAACATTCCGAAATTGTTACCGAAATACCTCAGTCATCTATAGTTCCTGAAACTCCATCTTTAACACCAGAAGTCTTTTCTGGACCTGATGGTGAAATCCTTCCACTTGGATTAATTGTTGTAGAGGAAGAATCTGAAGAAGAGTCTGATCCCGAGACTCCACATCATTTTGGTCCTAGTTTATATCTTTACTCTGAATCTCTTCCTCATTTTGCTACTACCTCTGAAATCCCACTTGATTCATTAGGTCAACTTTTGGGTCAGCTAACCATGGCAGAAAAACCACAAACATCCCATATTTCTTCATTTGATGTAGTTGCGACAAAGGCTTTTGCTGCTACTTCTTCGATGTTTACAACCACACCTGAGTCACATTTATATGGATAGTTGTCCATCCCGGTGGTTACCAGTCTATGTCTGGAGTCCACTCAGGGGTTTCATCTTTGTCGTGGTCATCTCCCATGTCATCATCAGGAATTTTACTTGGTTCTTCTTACCAAGAGCAATAGTTTGATCCTCGGTATCAGTATCAAACTGGGCAATACGGTGAACAAAGATCCATTTATCCTCATAACACTAGATTGCCACCATATGGTCAACAATATGCCTATTCACAGGATCCTCCCTATCAAGGATGACAAACCTATGGCTATGTCCTGGTGTATCCAGGTCAGCCTGAAGTGAGAGTCTATCAGTGGCAGCCAACTATGCCACCACAACCGAGGCTTGTGTATCCAACACAACCTATGTGAACTGAGCCAATTATATTGACCCAACCTATCATAACTATGGAACAATAGATACAAGCTCAACCTATTGTATCTCAACCTGTGCAAGTTAGTTCTGTTGCCTTGCAACCTCAAGTTTTAATTCAGCAAACCCAAACTTCTAAGGCTGTTATGCAACAATCACTTGTTTCTAGGGTAAAATTACTGCAAGTTAGTGTGCCATTATCTGGAGTGACTCAAGTTGCTACAGGTTTAGTTTATTCTCAGCCTGGTCAAACTGGAGTTAGGGGGAAATATCAAACTTCACAACTGATACCCCAACAACTTAGCATCCGCAGTATCCACTACCTCCATTTCAAAATGTCCAACCTTAGTATGGGCCTACTTTCCAAGCTCAACCTCGGCAAGGACAATATCAAGCATATCAGGGTCCTATGTATCAAGCCCAAACCAGTTACAGACAAATGCAAGGTCATCCTGGTTTCAATCCATATACCGGATATGTCCCACTGCCTTATGCGGGTATGCAAAGGCCTATGGCACAGACGATTCCATCTTGTCCCGGATATGCCTAACCTGATCTGAATCGGCAGTTGCCTTTTGAGGCAACCTTAGAATTACCAAATTTAGATCGGCTTATGAATGATCCAATTTTGTATTCACCATTGTGGCCGGTGATTCCTCATAAGTTTCCTTTCAACATTCCAAAGTTTAGTGGAAATCCTGGAGAAGATCCGTCAAATCACGTTATGACTTATCATTTATGGTGTTCCTTGAACTCCTTGAATGATGATTTAGTAAGACTCCATCTTTTCAAAAGAACACTAATTGGCTTAGCTGCTAAGTGGAATATTGAATTGCTAAGAGCTTATTTTAATAATTTCACCCATTTAGCCACTACCTTTTTGACCCACTTCCAGTTACCCATCAAATATGAAACTGGAACAAAACTTTTGACCAATTTAAAGAAAGCGACTTCTACTTATATATCTGATCATATTCATAAGTGGTGCTGTCATCGTCGCATGGTTAAAACCTATGTTCCTGATCTGCTTTTAGCTAAGTGGTTCATTAAGTCCTTATTGCCATATATCACTAAGGATGTGGCTAAAGGTGGAGTTGTTACAGAAGTGTGAGTGATTTCTCATGCCCAATATTTGGATTTGATTTATACTCAATCTGGCACGCTCTATGACAAAATTCTACATGCATCGTGCCTAAATCAATCCATTCCACCTCCACCATCGAATAGGGACTCTCATGTCGGAGATGGTGTGATCGGTTCCTTGAGCACGCAAACATAGAGTAAATCATCTGGTCAATCACTTCCCAAAAATCAAACTATAAATGCACCTGAGGTTCCTGCTTCTGAGATTAATGTCGTGTCATTTGACAAAGGTAAGAATCAAAAGCAACCAGGAAGCAAGAAAAAGGGGAAAATAAAAAGAAGAATGAAAACCCTTCTCAAGAGAAATCATCTGATTCCTCTACTTCGGGAAAGAAACTCCGTTATCCATGTCTGATATGTGATAATGATCATTTTACAAGAGATTTTCCTCACTGCTCAGAAGTTTCTAAGTTGTTAAAAGCTTCCACTGCATCTACAGTGTTGACAGATCCATTTCCAAACCCGGATACCAATATGGTTGCAACTGAAAATTCTTCCACATCCCGGGTATTAATGTTATCCATCACAAAACCTAAAGATGAAGTTTTGGTTTAGACACGTAGTAAATATTACGGTAATCCATCATCGTCGTCAAATAATCAGGCCACTGATCAACCTGGCTCTTCGACTTCGACCACATCGGAAAATATTCCTCTACCTATTGCAGTAGAGTTAACAATAAAGCCACCTAAGGGAGTTGTGCATAAATAGATATTTAATCCTCGAGCTCCAGCTGCAAAAAATTATAACATAGTAGAATATCTTGCTTAGTCTCCTTCTGCTATGTCGACGCTTGAGGTATTACAAAATTTCCCCTCCCAGAAGCAGGCTTTACTATCCACAATAGGTGAAGTAGATCCAGCGGATTCTAATCTTTCGGTTTTTAACCACTCAGGATATACGTTGCAGTTACCAGCTCAATTAGCTTTTTTGATTTAGATTAAAGCTCTCAACAAAAATATTCATTGAACCACCATAGGTGAGGGAGCTTCTACCTGTATTATGTCAATGAGCTGCTGGAAAAAACTGGGGTCACCTACGTTGTCAAGATCACCAACCACATTGAAAGCTTTTGATGGAAGGACTTATACTTCATGTGGGATTTTGAATAATTTCCAAGTAGAACTAGGGGGAAAAATGGTAACTATTGAGATTGAGGTGGTTGACAGACCCCTTGATTACAACATTTTACTTGGGTGACCATGGGTTTATGCTATGGCTTCTATTGTTTCCACGTAGTTTTGTATGATTGCTTTTCCCCATAAAGGTGGAATAATAGTTATCGATCAGACCTCATTTTTTGCCTCTAGTTCACAAGTTATGGGAAGCATTCCATTTGTTAACAGACCCCCGTTTTCACTTCAATCTATTGGTGTAGGTATTTTTAAATATCCCTCATTAATGGGTACTTTCACACTTCCTCCACCATCTGGATCATAGGAAGTTGCAAGAGTTGAGACATGTTGTATGTTATCCTCTACTTCATCTGATTGAAAGAGGATCACCAATAGTGATGAAGACAAGAGTTTTGTTGAGGTTATGCCACTAAGTCCTATTGAACTCACATAGCAATCAATTTTTCTTGCTTGTGCGGCATTTCCAGATCCACAATTGCCAATTGTATGGGTAGATCATTCACTTGAATATGGGACTTCTTCCGATCCTTTTGCTTGTATATATTCTATAGATGAGGAAATCATCCAATCCATGATGATAGGAGAAGAAACTTGGGAAGATTATCATCATCGTTCCCTTCTTCTAGATTCCCAGGAAGATTATTTAGATGAACTAGTACACCCTTCAATTGTAGATTTTTTTTCGAATTCTATTAGAATAGATTCAATAGATTCTGAGCGTAATTTGTCTAACATAGAAGAAACCATTTCTATAGACATTTCGACCAAGCCTAATGTTGTAGAAAACATTCATGTTGGTAAATCTTGTTCTCCTTTGGAACTTGATATTTACCGCACTTTGTTTCGTGAATTTAGAGATTTATTTGCATGGTCTTATGAGGAGATGCCAGGCATTGATTCAAGTATTGTTGAACATCAAATCAAAATGTACCCTGATGTCAAACCAGTATGACAGCAGCTTCGACCTGTACATCCAAAGAAAGCTGCTGCCATTAAGACAGAGGTTGAAATTTTTTTGCGTGTTGGCTTCATTTACCCTGTACCTCTTACCGATTGGGTATCAAATATTATTCCCATGATGAAAAAACAAGAAACAATACGAGTGTGTGTTCATTACCGGGATGTAAATAAAGCATGTCCAAAAGAAAATTATCCTACACCCTTTATTGACCAGATTATTGATGAATTTGCCGGATGTGAAATCTTTTCATTCATGGATGGATTTTCCGGTTTCAATCAAATCAATATCCTCCCAAAGGATTAGTCAAAAACTGCATTTAACTCTCCCTGGGGCACATTCACGTATAGGAAATTACCTTTTGGTTTGAAGAATGTAGGGGATACATTTCAGAGGGCAATGAATTATGCCTTCCATGACATTAAGAACATTGTACAACCATATCTTGATGATTTTCCTGCTCATTCACGAAAGCAGACTGATCACCCGCAGCATCTTAGAGCAATATTCTTACGGTGCCGACACTACAAAATAAGACTCAATCCACACAAGTGTGTGTTTTGTGTTGGCTCTGGTCAATTTCTTGGATTCATGGTCTCAAAAGATGGAATTCAACTCGATCCATCTAAGGTTCAGGAAATACTTGACTTGCCTCCACCTTCGAATTTATTAGAGTTACAGAAACTTCAAGGGAAGGCAAACTTTTTGAGGAGGTTCATTCCAAACTATGCAGAATTGGCTAAAGGTTTTACACATCTATTGAAGAAAGAGGTACCCTTCCATTGGGATCAGGTTGTGCAAGCTTCCTTTAGTGCTCTTAAAGATTCCCTTATTAGAGTATCATTAATGTATGCCCCAAACTATCAACATGACTATTACCTGTATCTCACCGCTGTAGATACAACCATTGAAATGGTTTTAGTCCAAGAAGTAGATGGAATAGAACATCCTATATATTATTTGAGTCGTAATCTCAATGATACAGAAAGAAAATATTCATATGTCAAAAAGTTAGCTTTGGCAGTCGTTCAAGCTGTGCAGAGGTTTCGTCACTATATTCTCCTGCGTAAAACTACAGTTATCTTCGATTTCAACCCTATGACATACATTCTGTCACGTCAATTATTGGGGGGAAAATACTCAAAGTGGATGGTTATATTGCAGGAATTTGATTTGGAATGTGTTAAGTCTAAATCAAAGAAATCTCTCGTATTTTCCAAACTACTTTGCGACCTTCCCTCATCCTCAAAGGAGTTAACATCAGAAACATCAATTGTGGATGAGTCTTTGTTTCTCATTTCGTCAAGTGATTCATGGTATGGAGATATACTGGTCTGTCTCCAAACCCAAGCTTTTCGACCCAATACATCTCACTCTAAACAGCGATGTGTCAAATACCAAGCCAAAAATTATCTGATTGTTGATGATATGCTTTATCGCCATGGTATTGATACGGTTTTACGTAGGTGCCTCACGCATGAGGAGGCTGAGAAATATTTGAATGATTGTCATTTAGGTGCTTGTGGTGGACATCTGTCCAGATATGCAACAGCACAGAGAATTCTCTATTCTGGATACTTTTGGCCAAAAATATTCAGAGATTGCATACTTGTTGTCAGAATTTGTCATGCATGTCAAATATCTGATTGGAAAACTCGATTACCACCTGCACCTTTGCATCCAGTAGTTGCTAGTGGACCATTTGCAAAATGGGGCATAGATTTCATGATATGTAACCCCACCTCGATCGGGGGGCATGGGTATATTATAGTCACCGTTGACTATTTTACCAAATGGGCCGAGGCAATGCCTACATTAAAAAACGACAGCGAAACAATTGCATTATTTTTCTTCAACCATATGGTTGCCAGGTTTTGTGTACCACAGGCTACAGTTACAGATCATGGATCACATTTTCACAATCACATGATGGTTGAGTTAGGTGTCAAATTAGGACTTTCACATGATAGTTCTACTCCATATTATCCACAAGCTAATGGACAAGTTGAGGCTATCAAAAAGGTCCTTAAGCATATGTTACAACGAATGACTGGAGTTCACAAAAGAAATTGGCATGTAATCCTGTACTCGGCCTTGTGGGCATATCGAACCTCGGTGAGAAATGCTACTGGATTCACACCCTTTCAGTTGGTGTATGGTTTGGAATCAGTCTTGATGATTCAATGTGAAATTTCATCACTCAAACTAGCAATTGACCTACTATCTGACACTTTTGAGGAAGAAGCACATTTCTTGGAATTAATCCATCTGGATGAAATCCGTCGTGATGCCACATTCGCTAATGAAGCACACAAGAAATGGGTAAAGGCACAATATGATCAAAATGTCAAGCCTTGAGTCTTCTCAGAAGGTGACGTGGGCTTGCTATACGATAAGGAGTAGGATAAGATTGGTGCAGGAAAATTTGAACCACTTTGGATGGGCCCTTATATTGTTAAACGCGTTTTGGCGAAGGGTGCCTATGAGTTAGTAGATTATGATGGAATTCCATTGTCTAAGCCTAGAAATGGGTTGTATGCTTAATTGAGTATGGTAAAACTCATGTATAATGCTTGGATTGCATGTGTGAGTGTGTTTCTTTAAGGGTTTTCATTTGGTTAAGTAATCCACTTCACATTTATTACAGATGTCTAACTTTTCAGATTCATGGGTTGGTTATGCTGATGGTGCTAGTCATAGTACGCAAAACCTATCTTCTGAAGCATGGGCCATTTTCACTTCAAGCGGCGAGTTAATGAGTTTTAGAGGGATTTGTATTGGTCGGTCAACAAACAATATTGTTGAGTATAGTGCATTGATTGAACTTCTCTCTGATGCCATTTCACTTGGCATTCACCGAATTATCATTAGGCTGGACTCACAGCTCATTGTGCTACAAGTTACCAGTATTTATACTGTCTGAAACCTAGCAATTCATTGTATGTTCCTTATAGTTCGTATTTTGGAAAGGTATTTTGAGTTAATTCAATATCAACATATTTCCAAAAGTCTAAACACATTAACCGACTCTTTAGCAAATTATGTGTTAAATAGACATTTGCAACATATGTAAAGTAAATATTTTCAATTAGCATCATCAATTGAATAGGATTGCATCACTCAACCATAATAAAACCCTGAAAGATAATTGTAAAAAGTTTTTACAAACATTTTGTGTCCAAGACAAAAAAAATGGTCATTTGACCCAAAAACTAAATGTATGCAGAAATGATCTTAGTAAGCTAGTGGTGCTTGTAATAATAGGTGATAGTCTATGTTATCATGCGCAGAGGTCTCATCCAATGACCCTACACTCTGATGGTGTGGCGTTGCAATTGCATAGGTAGTTCCTCGATCTGGATATCCATGATACCTAAGGTTAAACCCTCTATGTTTTTTTACAATTCAACCAGAGTCTCGGCCAAATCAAAGTCACAGAGAATCACTCTCCTTATAGGTCTCTGTGTTGATGGGTCTCCCATAGGTTGAACAGGTCCAATATCTGTATACATAAAAAATAGATTTTTTTTAAGTCTTCGAGTTAATAAAAAACTCAAAAAATGCAAAAACTTTAAAAAATTAAAAACACTTGGTCAAACAATTTAGCAATGGCAGCCCACATTGCTCCAGCTAGTAGTGGTAAATCTGATTGCCACAGAAATCCATTCCTAAATATAGAGGTAAATACAATCTTAGAATAGGCACCATGCCTCGCCATTAGATCTATCCACCTCCGCAACCATGGGACTCTCAGTCCAGATACACCCAATGAAATGAGTTGTGGCTGCAAGAGAGGTATTCTCTCCAAGGCAAAGGAAATCACGATTGATCCATAGCTAAAATTTATGAGCTTTCCTTCTTTCACTGTGGTTAGTTTTTCTTTCATAGATGAAAGGAACACCCCGCACCAGTTAAATATTTTTGGCTCTAAACATTCTAAAGCATACTGCATGTATGACCTAGTGGTCAAATGAAGCACGGAACTACCAACCAATTTGGCAAGGGTAAAAAGGATTGTCCTTAGTGGTAAATCACTAACATCCTTGATAAGTATCTTCCCGTCTATGCTAGGATGGGCACCTTGCCTACAGAATTGTTGCACATAATCTTTGATTGGTCTGCCTCGAGGGCATGACCTATTAGTGAAATGGGGGCACCTCGCCTTGACAGTCCAGTTAGGAAGTATATATCATCGATGGTAAAAGGGATTTCTTTGCCCCAAATGTGAAAAGTCTGATCGGTCGGATCCCATGATTGAACAAGAAATCATAGAAGATACATCTACTGCCGCAGGTTGGATAGCTAAAAATACTTGAGTAAACCTCAGTCTCTTAGGGCCCCGACTGTTCCTAGATTACTCAAGGCTATGACGTCTTGCTCTTCTTGCTCTTGTTTTCTCCATATGAGTACCATTTTAAATTCTTGCTTTAAAAAGAGAAACCCTAGGGGCCTCAAAACCCTAGAGTGTTATTGACTAAAAAATGAGATAAATGAAATAAAAGAGAACAAAATTAGATCCTACCTAGTCCAAACTACACAAGGAATGACCCCTTCAATCCTCCGCAAGCAACTGGTGAGCTTCAGGAAAAACTGCTCCAGAAATCAAAAGGTAAAATGAGATGGTGAAAATGAATAGCAAGAACTAGTATTTATGTTTATTTCTCGCACTTTAATTGAGTAAACATTGGTTTTTTATTTATTTAATCCATGAATATGTATTGTTTAATCCTTTTATGGTATCTTGAGCAGGATTAACAACTAGCAAGCAGTTACGATGTACTTAAGTGTAAATTGAAAATCTTTGACCGCAAAGCAAACTTTTATTGCTTTTTTGAGCTTTGTTAAAAATGAAAAAGGAAACCCCTTGGAGTCCTCTTTAAGCTCTTTTCAGACTCTCTAAACATGAAAATATTACCGAGCCCTTGTCATTTCTAGCTCATTAATGGATCAAAATCGATATCTACTCAGTATAGTTTTACCCCTTTTTCAGGTTGAGATAGATTAACTACGAAAAAGGTACTCATTGGTCAAACATGATCAATAGGTTCTCTCTTGTATTGTTTTATGCTTTTTCATGCTTGAGAGACAAATGTAAGAAAAATAACTTTTGGAGTTTCCTTTTAGTCCCTTCCCTTTTCAGACTCTCTAAATATGAAAAGGACCAATTTATCTTTGTCGTTAAACTCGTTAAAAACATTAAATAGCGACAAACTTGTCCATCTAGACAAGACCGAGTTTCACCTTCACTAGACTCATTAAAACATCAAATAGCGATGGATTCGCCTGAAGGGTGAAATTATACAACAAGCATATGTTATCCTCCTCAAGATTGATTAAAAATAAAGAGGTACTAGTCAAAAATGACTATGGAAAATGGGAAGAAGCTGGGAGCACTTTATGGTAGCAAGTCACTCTTGAACATGACACTTTCACCTCATCACCTTGACTATGTGGGTTGGTTCATTCAGCTTGATGGTTATCACACCGTTGGTCTATCATACCATCCATCACTTTTTTTTGGGTCAATGCTACCAATTCACCTTAGTGTCGTCGATATGTTCAAGAGAAGTCATTCAGTTCAAAACCTCATCCTTTGAAATACAGTAAACCTTCATTTTCATGCTTTCCATTCATGAACCTTGTGTCGTCAGTCGATGTTTCATCTCCAAAATAATTTACCTAGTTTTGTGTCGTTGATGTGGGATACATCAAGGCCCACCTGCGATGAGCTACTTCTTATCAACATCACCACATCATCCAAGAAGTTGACTTACAAACACCCCCTTAGTACCTTGAGGCTTGCATACATCAATGGCAAGTTTCTCGCTTCTGGCGATAGGTTGATATCACTGGCCTCCGACTAAAAGACTTCGTATGGTGTTCGACATCAAATGATTTATTCACACCTTGTGAAATGTACTGTAGTACCTTGAGGGTCATTATCATTATCAGTGATTCCTCTCACATCTGTTAACGACTTACATCATTGGCTAGTAATCAGACGATGTCTCTCCATGCTTGAGTTCGGATCATCTATTCACATGGTTAGACTTGTACTTGAGTGAAAGATTGGATGAGATTGAAGACCCTGGATCTAGTTTCATCCATTCGGGCTGCGATATATTTAGGAGTGTTATTGAGAAAACTAGTGTCCATTCAGAGTTGCTAGTCCTAGTAAGATGGGTAGCTATCTTAGAAATAAACAAACTAAAGTTACTTGTGTTTTACTTTATGAGATATAGATGAGAGAGAAGCAAAGAGTACCAACCTCAGTCTTTCGCTTGGCTCCTTGCTTGTTTCCTCTCCCCTTTGACAGAGCTTTGCCACTCTTTCCTCACTTGTCCCACTTCAAAGAACACCTGTAGAGTCAAAGCAGCATAATACCATCAAACCATAGAGATCTATAACCATAAAAAATATAGGATCAGATGTATATTAACCATACAAATGCATATATCAATACAAGATTCAGAAATATACAAGAATATAGAGGAAAACTCAAATAGATTTATTGATAGAAGTAGTAGAAGAGAGGATTACAACCAAGCTGTCTGATCCAGTGCCATCCTCCCAGCATGAAAGACCTCTTCACCTCATGAGAAGCTAAATCACCCAACACTATGATGTTTCACAGAGAAACCAACAGCACTTCTTTACAAAATACAAAATTCCAGCCTTTGGATCTCTAGGATGAGGGATCCATATATAGATATTTGTAGGTGGGTGAGTCAGCTTTTGGGATTTTGATTAGTGTCATTTATCTAATAGTTCTTGGTTCCACTTGGAGATTTCATGATCTCTTACTCATCCCTGGTGAATTCAGAGAGGCAAGTGTCAAATGGGCAGTTTCTAGAAGATTCTTTGGGTTTCCACCTAGCCAACTTCCTCTGCCATTTGTCTGCTCTCACTCATCGCACCCTATAGAAGGGCTTTTCAGTATGCATTGCACTTTTTAAAAGTAGCAGGTGAGATACAACACCCTTAGCACTGAGCAGTCTGTATGGTCCAGTTTTGACCAGTTCTGAGTAGTTTTTTAGGGAGAACTTCTGGGAGATGATGTAATCAGCTGACCTTGTTCCTTTAGGGTATGAAACAACACTTTTAGGGGCTTAGAAGCCCTTGGTTTATGGACATATGAGATTGGGGTTGCAATGCCCAAATACGTCTATAACAGTTGCCCCCTAAAGCATGAGGTCGTTAATCTTCTAATGTCGGGTGAAATGCATTATCATGAGGATCCGAGGTTTTTCGAACTGGAAGGTGGCCTGTAATAAGATACAATAAAATACATTATCTTCATAATATTTTCATGATCTAGCTGAGTCAGGCATTCCCATGCATAGCTTTATAAATTCATTTTCATGTACATAGGACAGACAATCGTTTGTGTGGCAGACTGATGATTCTGGTAGAGCCATCATCCCTTAGCTTGGATGATTATCTCTGCAGCTATGATGTACATTTGATGTCTTTATTTTCCTGAATATATCGCAGCCCAGATGGATGAAACTAGATCCGGGGTCTTCTAACTCATTCAATCTTCGCCCGAAGCACAAGTCGATCCATGTGAGAAGATGTTCTGATGTCAAACATGGAAATACATTGCCTGATTACTAGCTAATGATGTAAGCTGTTAATAGGCGCGAGAGGAATCACCAATGATGATGATGACCCTCAAGGTACTGCAGTACAATTCACGTGGTGAATACATGAGTCAATGTCGAACACCACGTAAAATCTTTCGGTCGAAGGCCATTGATGTAAACCTATCGCCGGAAGTGAGAAACTTGCCATTGAGGCATGCAAGCTTCAAAGTACTGAAAGGGTTGTTCCTAAGTCAACTTCTTGGATAATGAGCTGATGTCGACAAGAAGTGACCCATTGTAGGAGGGCCTTAATGAATCCCACATCTATGACACGAAACAGGGCAAATGATTTTGTGGAGGTGAAAACGATCTGATGATACAAGGTTTAAGGTGGCAGTCATGAAAGAATGGAGCATGAAGGTATTGAAGCGGATGAGGCGTAAGATGGGTTAGTGAATTCTCTGAGTGACTTCTCTTGAACACATCGCTGACACTGAAATGGATTGGTAGTGTTAACCACAAAAATGGATGGTACGAAGAACCAATGGTGATATAACCGGTGAACGGAATAACCCAACCCGACTCAATCATGGTGATGGAGTGAAAGTGTCATGTTCAAGAGTGACCTACTACAAATAAAGTTTCTTCAAGTTTTCTTCCAAATTTTTCCCTAGTCATTGCTAACCAGTACCTCTTTATTTTTGTCAAGCTTGAGGAGGATAACATATACTTGTTCTATAATTTCCCCTTCGGGTAAACCTGTCGCTATGTTTTAACGAGCCTAGCGATAGTGAAACTCGTTCTTGTCTGCATGGACAAGTTTGTCACTATTGTTTTAACGAGCTTACCGACAAAGATAACTCGGTCCTTTTCAATTTTAGAGAGTCTAAAAAGAGACGGAAAGGCAGCTCCAGTAGTCCTTTTTCGTAATATAATCCCTTAAGTCTGAAAAAAATATAAAATAATATGAAAGGGATGACTTTTTGATAGTTTTAATGAGCCGAACAAGACAAACGTTCAATCTTTTTATGTAATAATCCCTCAGGTCCAAAAAGATTAAAATATAGAGGAGGGATGGCACTTCCAATGACTTTAATGAGATGGAGAGGCCAATTGCTCAGCAATCTTTTCATATTTTATGAGTCAGATGAAAAGAGCTTAAAGGAGACTCGTCTTTTGAGGAACGAGTGATGTTTTTGGATAGCAACTGGTTCCAGGTAAGGTTTGGAACTTTTTCAATCATGGTAGTGCAAAGGAGGTGGCTAATAGAATCACTCTTCGCAGTTGTTACTCAAAAGGGGTAAACAATCAAATGGAGGTGTATGATCGGCTAAAAAAGAGTGGAGGTGATGGTAATAACACGACCAAGGCTCAAAAGCTGATAATTATGCGATCACAATGGTTATTTACTGAAAGTAGGTTCATTTTTTAATGAGCTTGAACTCTGGGGGAACATATGCTCATTGCTAGGTTTATTTTTTAACGAGCTTGAACTTCGCGTAAGCCTTCTCGTGCCAGTCGTATAATAAGGATATATAATCGATAGGTTCATTTTTTAGGGAGCTTGCCCCATTCGAAACTTTGCTCTGAAGCCCTTTGTTGTGCAAGCTATGAATGACCAACCTATGAGTTTAAAGGGTTAAGAGCCTACAAACTAAGAAAATAAATGGTCGCTTTTCACTTACATGCAAAAAAGTTTGCATGCCCCCAGGTATAACGAAATAGAGATTCTAGGTTACCATACGGAAGTTCTTGCATTAGCAAGAATGTTTCATCCACGTGGCAGACAAAACACTTCCTTGGTGTTGTCCATAGAAATGAACAAAGGTGACTGTTGTCAGTTCCAATCACATAACCTTTGACGAGGGAATCCTTTTCCATACTAACCCATTTTCCTAAATGGACAGGATTGTCAAACTAGTCATATTTCTACGTGGAAACCTACCTTATATCTAGGGTTTTCTTGCCGAAGCAGACCAGGGCGCATGACTCTTGGGTTTTAGTCACAATCACTGAATCACTCGCGCTCATTAGGTGGACAAACTGGAGATTGATGAGACATTCCTTGTGTAAAAAGACCAGTTACAGATGGCACTTGACTAGTAGCTATGTTTGAATCGGGGAATGAAAGCTGGTTTATGAGCTGGACCACTCTACCTTCATGCAGGAAACACATCACTTGAAAGAGTGAGGAAATAATAGCTCCCATGATATAAATGTAGTCACGCCTAAGGAGTAGATTGTAATCTAATGTCCCTTGGACTACCATCACGTTCAGATAAATGATTTTCATTCTCAAAGTTATAAGCAAATTTGGAAGGATCCCTAATGGTCAATTGGTTCATTTTTTGAAGCCTGACATATTTCGAATCTCAGGCAGAAGTGATGGTGAACCAAGCGCTTTCCGAGTAGTGGAGGAAAGGATACTCACAGAAACCCCTTCATCTATGATGATACCAACCATGACCATTCTATAAGCTTGTACAATGATTTGGAATGGTACATTAGATGGTAGGCGGGGTCTCCCTAGTAGATTCCAATCGAAGGAAATGACTAGATTTCTTGGATGAGGGACCAAATAGACGATCGGATGAATCTCTGACAAACTTCCTTCCTGCGGTAAAGGAACGGGTAGATTTCCCCCAGGTTCATCGGATTCTGTGTTAACAAAATGAATTTGAACGGTGTCGTCCTCATTCTCTTTGGTGACTGTATCATCTGAAGGTGGACCTTCTAAAGACAAGACTGGGTCGACTGCCGTCTCGACCTATTGACTTTGGTCCTGTGTGGACTCAGAGGGTTTATCTTCAATGATAGGTGCTTTGACCGATAATAAAGGTGTGTCAGTCAGATTTTCAACTAGTGATGGACTCGGCAAGAGTTTCTTGTATCCGGGAGGAAGCCGTACCAGTGAAGCAGGACGGTTATCCCAGACTCTTTTAGCTTCATCGAAGAAGGGACAATGGTGGAGGGCATGATCACCTTCACACTGTCTACAAGGAAATTTATATCTTCCTTTTTGTCCATTGACTTCATTTTCACTAGTTGACGGTGTACTTTCAACATGATCGTTAGAGGTTGAGGACACCGGATTGTGCAAGCAGGGAGACCAGTCCCTTAAGATCCGTGGGATGCAAGAACAATCTCGATGATAGTGGTATCCTTTGCAAATAACACATGGAGATTTAGGTTTGGATGGTGCAGTGTGTGGATTTTTTCCAGACGATGCATGGTTGCCCCCTTTTGCTGTTGGCTTATTCTTCTTCTTCTCCCTCCCTTTCTTCTTCTTCTCAGTTACTTGGTTTTTAGTTTTACTAGTTTCACCAAGCGAAGAGGAAGAAGGAGAGGGAGAAACAAACGAAGTAGAAGGTTGGGGGGTAACTCTAGTATCATCTAGTTGCTGATTTGATTGCTCACAAATCACGGTGTTTTGAATGACAGAGGCCGAGAAAAGCCATACTGGCAAGCCAATTGTAAGTCCTGGAAGGGATAATGTAGCCATATGACGTGCACCAACATCCCCCCAAGAGGAGAAGAGACTAGGATTCCCCCCAAGCGGAAATCCTTGATTGGTGGACTCCATTTTCTCAACCTAAGACCAACGAGGGAATAGTGATATTATTCCAATTAAAATAAATTTTATGATGCTTTGACACAACTTTCTTTTTCAATTTTTAAGAGTCGAGAAAAAGCTAAAGATGACTCTAGTCACCTTCAATTTTTGATGAGCCTGAAGTGACAAGTGCTTAGATGGACCTTTTCTTTTAAGGAGTCTTAAAAGGAACGAAAGTGACTTCTCTGGAAATCTAGATAGAGGGATTACCAAACCAATCGCAAACTACAGAATACTTTTTAAGGTACGGAAGTCAATCTTCCTGAATGCTGTGTTCAGTGCATTGCGATCAATAGGGTGGCAGACACAGTTTCCTAAGGATAAAGGATATAGCCTATTGTGGTCTCCCAATATATACTCGACGGTACACGCGAGCACAAGTCTGTACTGGCACTTGTCATATCAAAGAGGAGGAATCACCCAACCTACGATGAAAACGATAGTTACCAGGCTTTACGACACCAGAATATGTCTCTAGCCTAGACTTCTAGATGTTTTGTGTTAGATTCCAAAGCGTTTTTATGTTCATTGAGGTTTATTTTACAGTTGATCTTTCTTAAGAAGTTTACCTTTAAGGTTCACCGCATGATTTAGATATACAATTCCTAAATATGCAATCTAAGATGATAAACAGTTGTTTACTTTCTTTTTGCAATGAAAATCCTAGCTACTAAGGAAAGAGAAGTAAAATTCTTTCAACATAGAGCAGAGAGCACACACTAAGATGCACTATCCTAAATCGATTTCAACATGTGTTCTAAAAGCAAATGCACATGCATGTATTTGTTTTCCGCTTTCTTAATGTGTGAATGACAAAAAGAATGCTAAGTACAAATCTAAACTATTTTTCTTTCAAAGCGACAGTACTAACAATTTTCTTTTCAAAAAAATGAAAGGAAGACTAAGACGACACTTTGTGATTTCGAATTCAAAAAACAAAAGGAAGACCACTTTGTGATTTTGAATTCAAAAAAGAAAAGGAAGGCTAAGATGACACTTTGCAATTTTGAATTTGAGAAATGAAAGGAAGACTAAGATGACACTTGAAATACTATTAATTCAAATCAAATACAATGGCAAAAGTGTAATCGACTATCAAAAAGTGGAAGACTTTACGACACTCTTTTCTTGACTGAAAATGACACTTGCGACACTTTCAAATCAGAAGATGACAGTTCGATTAAGCTACTGTTTGCAAAGGAGAACTGTAAATGAAAAAAAATACATAAAAACATTCACAATTCTTTATCAATGGAGGCTAAATAATGCAAAGGAAGAGAGTTTCAACAGTGATATACCGATCATAGACAGCAAAACTACTTAATCAAGCTGAAGAAAATGAAGAAAAAACCAAAATCTGGAGGCAGAAACAGTCTCACTCAATCATCGCACCTGTAACACAGGGAAATAGGGATGCATCTCACCTACAGCACATGGGAGGTGCGATGCATCCAGACTGCCAATGAGAGACAGTGAGATGGTCCAGGGACGAGACTGAGCTTGGTTTTTTCTCACAGTTTATAGCTTAGTTCAGGGATTTAGGCTGAGCTAATTATAGGCAGTAAACACAAAGTACAGGGGCTGATCTAATGAGGTTACTTGAGCTACCACCAGGGCACTTAGGATGTTTGCAAGTCAGATGTTCATTTCATAAACTAACCCTGAGATTGACTGAAGCAATGTTGATCTACTTTTCAGTTGCATAGCAAAAGCAGTTCGAAGGCTAGCTGGCTTAACTTTAGGCTTTGTCTATATTTTATAAAGAAAACAAATAGAAACAAGCAAACAAACTATTTGTTCCCCAACGGAGTCACCATTTTGTTATCGGGAAAACTAGTGTCCATTCAGAGCTGCTAGTCCCACTAAGACAGGTAGCTATCTTAGAAACAAACAAACTAAAGTTACTTGTGTTTTCCTTTATGAGAGATAGATGAGAGAGAAGTAGGGAGTACCCACCTCAGTCTTTCACTTGGTTCCTTGCTTGTTTCCTCTCCCCTTTGACAGAGCTTTGCCACTCTTTCCTCACTTATCTCACTTTAAAAAACACCTGTAGAGTCAAAGAAGCATAATACCATCAAAGCATAGAGATCTATAACCATAAACAATATAGGATCAGATGTATATTAACCATACAAATGCATATATCAATACAAGATTCAGAAATATACAAGAATATAGAGATAAACTCAAATAAATTTATTGATAGAAGTAGTAGAAGATAGGATTACAACCAAGCTGTCTGATGCAGTGCCATCCTCCCTGCATGAAAGCCCTCTTCACCTCATGAAAAGCTAGATCGCCCAATACTATGATGTTTCACAGAGAAACCAACAGCACTTCTTTACAAAATACAAAATTCCAGCCTTTGGATCTCTAGGATGAGGGATCCATATATAGATATTTGCAGGTGGGTGAGTCAGCTTCTAGGATTTTGATTAGTGTCATTTCTCTAATAGTTCTTGGTTCCACTTGGAGATTTCATGATCTCTTACTCATTCCTAGGCAAATTCAGAGAGGCAAGTGTCAAATGGGCAGTTTCTAGAAGATTCTCTGGGTTTCCACCTAGCCAACTGCCTCTGCCATTTGTCTTCTCTCACTCATCACACCCTACAGAAGGGCTTTTTAGTATGCATCGCACTTTTTGCATGTAGCAGGTGAGATGCATCGTACCGTTAGCATTGAGCAGTCTGTATGGTCTAGTTTTGACCAGTTTTGAGTAGTTTTTCAGGGAGAACTTCTAGGAGATGATGTAATCAGTTGACCTTGTTACTTTAGGGTATGAAACAACACTTTTAGGGGCTTCGAAGCCCTTGGTTTATGGACATATGAGATTGGGGTTGTAGTGCCCAAATATGTCTATAACAAGGAGTACTATATCAAATGTACAATGGCCTTAAATTCATGGTCATCCATTCATGAGTTTACATCTTTAGACGACTATATTTGTACATGTAATGAAATTTTATAAGCTGAGCATGGGTATGCCTTCCCTCAGCTAGATCATGAGAAAAAATCAAAGTATCATGATATTTGTATTATAACTAGTGCAGGTCACCTTCCGGTTCAAAACCTTCTCTCCAAAATGGTAAAGCACCTCACTTGACATGGTTATTTTCGACTTCATGCTTTAGGGGGCATCTGTTACAAGAAAATTTGGGCACATCAACCCCAACTTCCAGATCTATATTATTAGGATCTATCAACCCCTAATTTAGTTGTTTTCATTCCCTAATGAAGTTAACCTACGTCATGCTTTCTTCCCAAGAGTTTCATGACACCATTCATCCAAAAAATGTCCCTAATGAGATCATCATCTGTGGCATTCTATTTGGCTGCAATGAATGGTGGGCACTACACTATTTGGGTGCTATGCATCGCACCTAGCCTTTGTTTCACCTGTAATGAGCGAGATCCAAAGAATTTTTCAAATGAATCCATTGGATTCCTCATCCAATGGATGCTTCTAGGGGTTTCTAGAAGGATTGGGCTCGCTTTTGGATGATGAAGGAGATGAATGAACCTTAATTCATTATCCCTTCCTCCATGGAACCACTTCCCAAATATCGAAAAGCTTTCATGAGGGTGATTAATGGCCTAATCTCCTCCATTCAGCTATAAAAGGACCAGGCATTCAAGGCTAGTCTAAGGTTGGAACTTCTTGAGTTAAGGAAATGTTGATTGGATGAGATTAGTAGAGAGAGTAATGTTATCATGTCAAATTGTTGTTTCCATGAGGAGAGAAGGGTTTGAAGCTAGGAGGATGATGTTGAATCAGACATGCATCTACATGGGTTGTAATCTTCCTTTCTATCAATGAAGATTTCTATGTTATTTTCCATTCATGTGTTATGAAATGTACATTGTATTTTTGATTCTATAATGTGTTTAGTTAATAGATCGATATGTATGCTTTGATGGTTTTCTATCTCGGCTTGTGTGCAGGTACCTTTCAAGCGAGTTAAGTATGGAAGGGAGTGGTGAAAGTGGTCAAAGGGAAGAGGGATCGAGTGAGAGATACAGGTTGGTAATTTTTCTCCTCTTTCTTTTATCTATTAGCTATAGGAAAAGCAATGGAATTACTTTAACTATTGTTATAGACTTCCTACTAGGTCTAGGGGTTTGTCGTTCGAAAAGACACTAAATTTTCCCATGACAACTATGAAAACGTTGGGAATAGAAAATTCATCTGGTACCGCAGCTTCCCATCCATACACAAGTTGGAAAGGAGTATGCTTTTGTAACCTCTTTACAATTGTGTGGTATGCCCATAGAGTCGTTGGCACTCTCTTGTCCCTATCATCCTTGTTGGATGAGAATATATTGGTCAAACCCGTATTAGACATCTTGTTAAGGCCTCTATGGTACCATTAGCTTGAGGGTGATACAGGCTACTTCTGTGGTGTTGTACCATGAAGTTTTGAAGTAAGGAGGAAATTCTTTCAATTATGAAGTGGGTCACTTGATTACTAGTGAGACTCTTAGGGAACCCAAATCTGGATATGATATTCTCAAATATGAATATGGCCACAGTATCCATAGTACAGTCCTTAATCAGTGCTGCTTCTACCCATCTGGTAAGGTAATTTGTTGTGGTGATTATATACCTGGCATGAGTATGGTGCCCTGACAGATTAATAGGACCTATAAAGTCGACCTCCCATTTATCAAATATATGTAGTGCATATATCGGTTACAATGGAAATTCATCACGATGTGTTGGCCTTCCAACCCTTTGGAAAACATCACAACCTCTGTCATATTCTTTCACATCTTCGAAAATAGTCAGCCACCATAGTCCTGCCTGCAACACTTTCCTTGTGGTATCCTTTCCCCCAACATGTCCACCCACAACTCCTGAATGAAATTCCCATAGTACATCATGTCTGTCATGGTGAGGGCCACACCTGTGCAACACGTGATCAAATTTCCCAATTTATAGAGTTTCCCCACAATCAATTGATAATCGGCAGGTAGAACGACCATATGTCTCCTTTATGTGGCTGTGTATTCGTATGGGCATATTCCTGTAGCTAAAAAGACTGCAATTTCTTCTAGGTAATTTGCTACTGCTTTAATCTGGAATAGATAGACATTTGGTAGTTGATCATCCAAGGATCCTCCATTTTCTCCTGATTTCATCCGTGAGAGGTGATCAGGTCCCACATTCAATTGGCTAAGCTTAACAATTACCTCAAAAGTGAATTCCTAGAATAACAATAGCCACTTGCAAATTATTCCTTCAAGCACAAACCTTTTCACTAAATATGTCAAAATGGAATGGTCAGTAAAAAACTTAAACAAGCCTCCCAGCAAATAATGTTTGAAATTTTGAAGTGAATAGTCCATTGTCAGTGCCTCCCACTCACTTTTGGTATAGTTCTTTTCTGTTGTTGATAGCTTTTTGCTAGAAAAATAGATTGGGTGGTTGAGGCTCCCCTCCCCCGACTGAGCTAGAACAACACCCAGAGCAATGCTTGATGCATCAACGTGGACATGGAACTGTTTGCTCTAATTGAGGTAGACCAAGATCGATGCACTTGGTAGTTTTTATTTCAGTATGTTGAGTGCAACTTGATATTCTTCCGACGACATAAATCATTTAGCGTTTCTTAGCAGTTTCTTCATAGGTGCAATAATTGAGGCATAGTTGTAGATAAATTTTTTATATTTTCTGGTATGTCCCAAGGTGGATCTAATTTGTTTTACACTTGTGGGTGGGTCCATATTCACTCTCACTGCAACCTTAGCAATATCTACACATACTCCTTCTTTTCACATTATGTGGCCCAAAAGCATTCCAAAAAGGGACTCCAAATAAGCACTTCTTCAAATTTAGCAAGATTTGTAGCTATCTCCATCGATCAAACATGATCTTGAGTGGATGTAATCTCTAAATGAGGAAATTACAATTCTTGAGAACATTTCAGGTGAATTCTTAAGACCGAATGGCATAAGATGATAGGCATAGGACCCCCATTCTGTGGTAAATGTAATTTTATTCTTATTCCCCTCTGCGATTATAAATTGGTGATAACCAGAGAATCCTTCTGTAAAATAGTAGGCTTCATTCCTTGCTACATTATCTATAACTTCATCACTAAATGGTGTAGGAAACGGGTCATGCACAAAAGCATTGTTCAAACTGTGGTAGTCCACACAGACCCATATCTATATAGCATATTTATTGTTTTATATCTCAATCAGACTCAGCCATTCTATCTCATCCACCGAAAATAGAAGACCTGATGCTAGCATCTTGTCTATCTCTTTCTTCACTTTCTCCTTAACCCTCAAGTTCAATATGTATGGTTGATGCTTTACTAGCTTTGCATCTGGTTTTAGCATGATTTTCATCTCCCATAGATCTCCCTTGATCCCCTTCAGTTCTGCAACTGAATAAGGGAACAAGTCTTCATATTCTTTTAGGAGGTAGAAAATCTATTTTGTAGTCTTCTCATACCAATAATCTCCAATTGAGGCTAGCTTTGGTTTGTCATCATTCCTGATGTTATGTTTCCACAACTTCAATGGGAGTAAGTGTGGAGCATTGATTAAAATTCCATCCTTGATGTCCCTTTCCCCTTCAATTTCATGGAATGATAGATGCCATAATTCCTCCAGATCATTCTCATCTGGCTCTCTTTCCACCATCCCATAGGCCACTACTTCATGAGACTTGGACTCGTAGATATGCTCTAAGTTCTTGTGATATATGAACCTTTCCATTAGTTGAACCATTGTGAGCATAATTCACTTGATAGCCTACAATGCCTCATTCAGCCTCCAATAATTGTTTTAGAAATAAAAGTTGCTGACAAACTGATCAGCAAAATTATCCAAACTCTCATTTGCCTCCTTATTTTTTCTTGTAAATACCAAGCTTTTGGAAAGGTTCCTAGGGTGTGCATAAAGCCATGCACTCACAACTCCTTTGGAACTCCTTCCCGATTCCATCTTTCCTTACAATTTTTAAATTAACAATGTAAACTTTGAAGCATGAGCTATAAACTCAAAACGGGAACTCTGGCCAAAAAACCGCGAAAAACATCAAAAACGGTGCTAAAAACGAAAAGTGTGTATATTGGAATGATGGGTTTTTTTTTAAGGGTCAATTATGAACATGTTTTAAAAATGGCAGTGAAACCAAAATTTTCGTGCAAAAAACACCCTGAAAACAAAAAGTGTTGATACTGGAACGATGGTTTTTTTTTTGGGTCAATTTTCAACATCTTTAAAAAATGTCAATAAAACAAAATTTTTATGTGCAAAAAACAGTTGTTTATGAGGAAAAAAACACACTAATGTTTTTGGTAGAATAACATTTTTCTTTCTTAAGTAAATTCAACATGTTTTAGTAATGACCATAAAGATAAAATAATGGGATCTGAAATACATTAAAATTCTATTAGTTTTCATCCATGTTGTTAAACATATAATAACATCACACTAAAGATCGCTAAAATTCTAATTGTTTTCAACCATAATATTAAAGATACAAAAAAAAATTGGAAAATTTTCAACCATAAAATTAAAAAGCCATGACATTATGAACAAATTACATGACTAAATTAATCAAAATGTCATTATTTGTATATTAAATGAAACATACATTATATCTCTAATTTATTGTTGCATTGTAGATATTCTAAACAATAAAAATCATCATAATTAAGACATATAATCCAACAACATAAAAATGAATCATAACTTCTGATTTAACACCATATGGAAATCAAAATTTTTATTTCAAGATATGATGAAAACATCAGTTATATAAACTGTCTTAGGCAATTATTCAAAATCACTCATATTTTCTTGCACACCATCAGTATTCACATCTTCATATGAATGACTGGATGCAGGTGAAGATGTTCCATATTCTTCTCTTTCATCAACTAGTGCCCCATCTGAGTCCACATGCATGCCCACCATTTTAGGTTTCAAAATTCTTCTGGATCTACGACTGGTTTCAGCAGACTCCCAGCTTAACATTGTTCCTTCTGGTAACAACCTTTTCAAAATATCTATCATCTTGAAATGAAGAGTACTTCTCTTTGTTAAATTGAAGTCATAAATAAGTATGTCAACATCCTCCAATTTTAAGAGGTCTATGCCGTGATGATTTATATTTGTATCCTTTATTTTTCTCTTTTTGCCATTTTTTTTAATCAACTACCATCTCTGGCTTACACACCATTGAATGGGTGTGTATTTGTGGCATACCAATGTACTTCAATACTTGTAACATCCTCATTTTCTATAAAGACCTTTAGAACCTTAACAACCCAGAATGGATAGCCATTGGGATCTCCATCTGCTATCACTGCGATCATGCAACCCTCCTTAATATTCTATATTGAACCCTTGTAAAGGTCTTCCATGGCTTCACATTGTGCATGAGATCTTCTGGAACCAATATACATCTCTCTTTCCTCTGCCTGTGAAAAATTAATAATACCTTGAGATTGTTGTTGCTCAACAATGTTAATTTCCTCATGTTCATTTGACACATTTTGTGGCCAAATAAATGGAAATTTCAAAGGTATATCTTCATTTGTTGTTGTTGAAATGACATCACTTTTATTATTGAAAAATGACTCTCGCCAATCTGAATCAACAATGTCAAAGTACTCATATGTATATCTAATAAAAATTTTAATTTCTTCTAGGCAATTAGAATAATTTATATCTCTATTCTATTTGCGTGCATTATGAACTTCACCAACTGATTGTAATAACAATATTTTTGATGCAAATATTGGATGATCTGGAATGAACTTAAAAAATTCCAAACCTGATGATGGTGCTTATTCTGCAGTAGTTGAATACTTCTTGCCCCATTAGTGTTTTCCCATCAATTTTTTTGATACGAAATTGATGTTGGAAGCTAATATCATTAAGTTGTTCAATGCATGTCTCCTCACCATGTGGTCCCTGAATAAACCTTCACATGTCAACAGTTTCTTCCAACACATCAAAAGTAGGCTCTGGCATGTATGATTTCTTAATACATTCAATTAATGATGGCAAGCTCCCAAATTCCTTCCTCCTCAATGTGACTGAAAAACTACTAAACATCTAATCAATATGGTCATGAGTGTGGCCAACATGAAGGAAACTAACCTTTACCTTCTGAAAATTTCTCAATTCATTAAGCATGTTTAGATATCCAAAAAAAACATGATTTTTGTTTTCACAAAAAGTGTTGTTCAATTGTAGATACAAAATTTCAGGAAGATTACCATACCCATGAGAAAGCACATCATGAATTATGGTCGTTGCCAGATTTGCATCATTATGATTATTTGAAGCTATGAACTACACCATTGGCAACATTTTCTCATTGAAGACCATACAACCGAACAAGTGATACTGAATAAAATTTTCCTCCTATAAATTTTTGGGTGTGCGAACAAAATGTGGTAAAAGTGTTTTCTTCTAGTCCATACCATCAATTATCAAACCCAAATATTTATTCGGATTATCATAAGACTTCTTTCGATGCTTGTACAACTTCTTCCTTTCACTTGTTTGTTGTTCGCGAAGCTCCTGAAGTTCTTTGACAATTGAATCTACACAACAAAAAGTAAATCCATTAAGAAATACATTTTCATAGTTAATGACTATACAATTTTAAAAGTTAAAGTTCTGAATGCTTACCACTTTCTGACCCTTCACAATTGTCCCTTTTTTATTTAAGAGAAGCACATGTACTGCAAATCCCCATCCTTGTCTTCTTAGGAATACAGACATTGTTGAATTCTTTCTTCCATACCTTCACAAAATATTGATATGTAATAAACTAACCATGTGCCTCACAACCTTCTGCATATTATTTGTATAGGTTGTAGATTTCTTGTCTTGAAAAATTATTTGGAATAAGTATTGTATCTCTATTTGGCATACACTCTCCATGCTTTGAAAATAAATCTTTCATCCATGACATTGCAGTATTTGATAATGTCCCAAATTGTTGTTTATGATGTACTTCTAAATAAAATGTGGGATCCTTTTCTAAATTTTCTTGGATTCTCGAGAGACGAAAATTACCCATCGAATGGAACATTTTGAAATAATTTCTACAAATAAATAAATACTAAATATGATAATCATAACCTGACAATGTAGATTGCATGCACCCAACTAAATATGAATTTTGCATGCTTTGATTCATTGACAAATATCTCTTCCTTTTCTCTAATGAAAATTTGAAATCCATATGTTTCAAGCAATCTTTTTGACAACATTCACTTGAAATGAGAGCGATGATAGAACTTCTTCTCATCAAATATTCTACTCTAACCCTTTTATAACTAGAACATATTGGATTGATATGAAAAGGTCTGCTCCTACTCCTCGATATAATATTTCTTGGCAACATCCCCATCATTGGATCATCATTTGTATAAGCATTTTCATCATCATTTTGAGGAATGTTATCCACACTATGATCAGTTGTGCTTTTCAAATACTAACTTGGAGGATATTCTTCATCTTCCCCTTCTTCAGTGCTACTGTCATAGTCCTTAGAATTAGGACTAAATGGAAAATTTGACTCGATGTTTGTTGGATATTCTTCCTCATGTGCATTGTCAGTGTTGCTCTCATAGTCCATAGATTAGGACTATGTCGAAAATGTGACTGTTTGCTACATCTTGTCCTTTGTTACTGCTACTCTCATAGTCCTTAGGATTAGGACTAAGTATTTCATCCCGTCCTTTGTCACTACTGCTCTCATAGTCCATAAGATTAGGACTAAGAGGACACCGTGACACTACATTCTTTTGAAATTTTTTATCATGTTGTTCATCATTGTTGCTCTCATAGTGCATAGGATTAGGACTAAGTGGACACCGTGACACTCCATTCTTTTGAAATTTGTCATCATGCTCTTCATCACTGTTTCTCTCATAGTCCATAGGATTAGGACTAAGAGGACACCGTGACACTCCATTCTTTTGAAATTTTTCATCATGTTCTTCATCATTGTTGCTCTCATAGTCCATAGGATTAGGACTAAGTGGACACCGTGACACTTCATTCTTTTGAAATTCTTCATCATGTTCTTCATCACTATTGCTTTCATAGTCCATAAGATTAGGACTAAGTGGACACTATGACACTCTATTCAGTTGAAATTTTTCATCACTGTTGCTCTCATAGTCCGTAGGATTAGGACTAAGAGGACAAAGTGACACTCCATTATTTTGAAATTTTTCATCACTGCTGCTCTCATAGTCCATAGGATTAGGACTAAGCGGACACCATGACACTCCATTCTTTTGAAATTCATCATCATGCTCTTCATCACTGTTGCTTTCATAGTCCATAGGATTAGGACTAAGAGGACACCGTGACACTCCATTATTTTGAAATATTTCATCATGCTCTTCATCACTATTGCTCTCATAGTCCATAGGATTACGACTAAGTGGACACCATGACACTCTATTCTTTTGAAATTCGTCATCATGCTCTTCATCATTGCTGCTCTCATAGTCCATAGGATTAGGACTAAGTGGACAATGTGATGCTCCATTCTTTTGAAATTTGTCATCATGCTCTTCATCACTACTGCTCTCATAGTGCACAGGATTAGGACTAAGTGGAAGAATTGACTCTCTATTCAAAGTGGAAGAATTTCTATTATATTCATCAATATGAATAGAGTTCTTATGCGACAAAGTTATTGATGCTTCACAAAGAGAGACTTCACTATCAGAAGAATCCATCCCTTTCAAATAGAAGAGCTTGAATGATACAAATGCAAACTCTCCTAATGATATTATATAGCTTAAAAAATGAAATTTTCCCTCCAAAAATTTTCCTTCCAACAATTTTGTTTCATGTATTTCCCTCCATTATTTTCTTCTACAATTTATTGAAAAATTTAAAATAATTTTTTTTATGAAATAATCTTTAAATTTAAAATTGTAAACCAAATATTTTACCTAATAGTTAAACTATATAATATTTACTAGACAATTGAATGTTTTTTATAATTTTTATAATAGCTTATAAAACAAATTAATCCCACATTCACCGTGTTGTAAAACAATTCCATAATATTCACTTTATCATAGTTTCGTATATTACCATAACAAAATTAACCTGTTAATTTTTTTTTAAAAGCAAATTAATCCCACATTAACCATATGGTAAAACATTTCTCTAATTTCACCTATATAATAAATTTCATTATTACTATTACTCACATCACATCAAATTTTTCTGGGGTTCGTTAAAAGACTTGGAGCGAATTTGTGGAGCAGCTACATTGCTATCAACAACATATTCAACAGAGGATTCTTGCATTTGATAGGTTAGTTAATTTTTCTGCTTTGCAAATTTTAAAATTAAATAAGTTTAATGAAGTTTATTTTTATTTTTTTTTAAATTAAAAATTTCTGTGGGCCAAATTTACCCACTACATCTGCAGTGGGCATGGTGGGCCCGATAATGCTCAGGGCGGCCAAATGGGTTTGTGGGTTAGGGGCGGTAGGGCTGGCTACCCAGCACCCTGCCCCACCTTGGTGGCCCAACTGCCTACGAGGGTGGCGGGCCAATTCCGAGAATTGGCCCACCACCCCTGCGAGCAGTTGGGTTGCCGGGGTGGGGCAAGGGCTAGCGGGAATCGACCCGCTAGCCCCATGGGCTGTTGGGTTGCCGGGGTGGGGCAGGGGCTGGTTGGAATCAGCCTGCCATCCTCACAGGCCATTCGGCTGCTGGGGTGGGGCAGGGGGCTGCGACTAGCCCTCGCCCCACCCCAACAGCCCAATGGCTTGCGGGGGTGGTGAGCCGATTCCGGGGTGGGGTGGGGCTGGGGTTTGGGACGGGGGGCAGTTGTTAGGCCACCAGGGTGGGGTAGGGTGGCCAGACTCAAGGGCCGGCTCAGTTGTCTGACCGATTTTCAGGGTGGGGCGGCAGGGCACTGTGTTTTTAATTTTTATTTTTTTTAAATTGTTATGGTTTACAAAATTAATTATCATTTATCATTTTCGTTGTTAATTTAAGTTATTATTTTTTTTTGATTTACTGATTTATATTTTTCTTTTTTTCAGGAAAATGGCATCAAAGAAGATTTCTGTGAATCTTTTTGGATCAAAGACTCTTAAAGGTGGATCTTCAAAAACATTGTTGAATGAACCCCATCTGAGTTGATGGCTAAAAATCTTTCAATTGTCTCAAACGATAAGAAGATGATTTCATACTAGATGAAATCGAAATAAGTGAAAATTCCAACAAATGTCTGGTATGTGAAAGAAGAGAAAGCCAAAATGTGTAGATATATCTATATGTTGATATACCTAATGATAATGGAATTTATGAGGTGATGGGAAAGGTCATAGACATGTGTTCGGTACCAGACAGTGAAGTTGTTTATATACTTACAAAACCAACCAAGTCACATGAAAGGATTAAATACCAGTTATCATATTCATTATATGACACGAGAGAGGTATCTACAAAGTTGTGTAAACAAATCATAAATGAGATGACACAAAATATCGTAAGTATTTTTATTTATATTTGTGTTTTGCGTTCTTGTTATTGTCTCACTATATTTTTATAACTTTGTTTTTATTGACATATGACATTTTATTTGGTAGGATTTTGTTGAAAGTTGTTGAATTAGGTTGGGAGGCATTCATTTCATAGAGCATGATATTATGAAATTTGTGAGCAGTTTCTACTCAGTGTTAGAAGAAGATATGGCAAACAAGCAAAATGTAGTAATTCATGATGCTACAAAACTACATCCAATGGATCAGAAAAGAAAAAAAAGGAAGCCTCTAGTGGATAAATCTAGCAAAGGTAGACAAGTTAATTTTGAAGATGAGGAAGTTGAAACTGGCAGTGAAGAATATGTTGTCATTATAGAGGATGGCATTGGAACTGAGAAGAGCCATAAAAGGCCAAAAGCAACAACGCCCAAGAATAAATCTATTCCAGTTAATGATGAGAATGTTATGAGGAAGAAAAGTAAAGTTGAACATTTTGAAGTAGTCATTACCAAGAGTCAGTAACCTAGTGAAACTTCAAAAGAAAGAAGAGAAATCATTACACCGGGAGCTGATTTAGAGGATGGCATTATCAAAACAAAAAAAATGCCATTCGACAAAACTTGACAAAGAGAAACATAATTGAGGGTGGTCGTACATTTCAACTTAATGTTAGACAAATCTATAAGGCAAGTGAAGGACAATGTAAATATCAAATCAGAAAGCCATACCATCTGCATGTTCACAAGTTGAATATGTTGATGAGGTACAATCCATATGCTCATGTGGTTAATTATGTGCTTCTTTTTTATCTAGTTCAAGTTCCCAACAAAGAAGCATTTGATAAGTAAAAATGATTTGAATACAATTATTATGTGCTTGGGGGAACCATTCTATAGAAGCTCAAAGCAAATTGATGGAGGAATATCCCAATAATCGACATTTTGAAACAATGAAATGTATCATTTATACTGGTTTATCAGATCCAGAAGCGAAGTTAGTGGCATGGGATCATAATTCAGATAATGAATATAGGATGTCTATGACTTTCATCCAAAGAGTTAGATTTATTCATAGTGAATTTGAAGAAAAATGTGGTGGGGATAAGCTAAATGTTACTGTAGATTTCCGAAAGGAATGTTGTATGGAAATAGGCCATCAAATTGAAGAGAAAATAAATTCAAAAGGCGGCAGAGTAACTAGTGATTTATTCAGAGGTATTGATAACATTTTTCAGATGGAATTTAGAACTGGAGAGATATGAGAATTGATTGATGAGATTTTTAGCATGTGGGAGAACATTGGCATTAAAAACCAAAAGGTAAAAAGGTCTAAACCATTGATATGTAGCAACAGTAAATCAGGTCCTGAAATGAAGCAGATTCCAGAAGATATGAATATCACACCTTGGAGAGCATTGCAAGGAGTGAAGGATGAAAAACTTGTCAAACCAATATTATCTTGTGTGAGGTCAGGGGAATTATCATTGGAGGAAATGTCTGAGGAGTTTCAAAATTATGTTTGTTGAATTATTTTTATTTATTTCTAGATTATAATTTTCTTTTAAATATAACATATTGTTCTTCGTAGTATTTGTTATACATGAAAATTCAAGAACAAATGGTTAAATTGTTGAATGAAGATAATTGGGATGATGTTGTATGCAACTATCCAGATTCAAGTTCTACATCAACATTAAAAAAAAAAAAACATTTAAAAAGGTATGTTGATTTATACGTTCAATTTTATTCGTCTGTATACTATTTTCAATTTATAACTTACACATATATTTGTTTATTTTATAAAAGATGAAGAAGGATGCAAATGGAGCACCAGATAGTTTCAGAACTTTTATTGAAAAAATTAAGATCGAAAGACTGAAGAAAAAATGTCTTAAGAATGTTGAACTTGATCCAAATCTTACTCATTTCATTTGGAATGGGCTTGAAACTATTCAATATCAAGCAATACAAGGCGACTGTGAAGATATTTCTAAACTCATACCTAAAAGGGATTATGCCCTAGTTATTGCAGATAGTCCCCCTGGTTTAAGTATTCCAAACATTAACTATGATATTGACCCTTATACTTATCAAGATCTTAGTAAAGTGGTTATGGGATTTCTAGAAGTCACGCCATCACCATTATGGAGATTTACGACATTTCATTTAGACACACAATTGGCAATGTTATTGTCAAGCTTCAAGGGGAAAACAAATTCAAGGATGCAACTTACATGGTAAGACGTTTAAAACGTATATCTGATTAATGTTAAAAAAATCATTTATGTACAAGTTAATTGAACTTTTACTATTTCATGTTACAAGCAAAAGTCAAATCTTCTTAACCGTGAAGATCAACCATTTACAAATGATTGTGAGTTCATCCATATTGATAGTTGGGCAAAAGATGATAGCTATATGTCTATGATTTTTAATCGAGTAGATGGAAAGAGTTATAGTCATGTACTGACTTATGATGCTGCTGTGAGAAAACTAACATATGAAGGCAAAGAATCAAAAGGAGAGATAGTTAAGATTTATCAAAAACCACAGTTATTGATTAACTATCTTATAGACATATGTTCAAATGAAGGAGATTGGATTCTGGATTTATTTTCTGGCTCAGGTAAGTTTTATTATATGGAATTGAATTTCAATATGTTATTTCTTAATTTATATGTCATTGTACTAATTTAATTCATTATTTCTTTTATGCTTGATAATTAGGTACAACACTAATCAAAGAGATGTAGAACAGTTGGTGAAGGAGTGCGTTGTTAAGGCACTCCGTATGTAAAGGTCACTAGTTCTAGTCTCGCCGATACCAAAAATTCAGCATGGTTTCCGCTGGTGTGGCTCAGGCCGGGTGCGATCCCCAGGTGACTTTGATGGCTTAGACGCCCCTGAGTCATGGCCTCTGAGCGACAGGGTAAGAGTGATTTTCAAAATTCACCCACTTATCAATAAAAAAAAAACGATAATTAGGTACAACACTAGCATGTTGCCTTGAAAAAGGATGAAATTGCATTTCCATTGAAAAAGATCCAATACAATGCAATATTATTCAGCAAATAATTAATGATGTTCAATTTCTTCGAGATGCAATGCAAGAAATTGGGTTGAAGAAAGGGGACTTTAGTGAATCACGTGTGGAAAAAATGGAAAGGGAACCCCAACCAGCATTACATGGAATGATTGGAAATGCATACATTGGAAGATTCGTAGACATCAAAGATCCATTAGAAGAGGAAAATGAGCAAAATGAAGCAAAAAATATTGTGGGAGAAGACAATGATGAAACTCTAGAGGACGAAGAGTTTGTATTACATGAAATTGTTGATTAAATTTAAGTTATACTTGGAAATCAAGATCACTTTTTGTAACTATTAATTAGTTATACTTGTAATGTTTTGACTTTGACATTTTATGAGAAAAATAAGCACTCAATTAATGTTGTTATGCGTTCAATATTTGTATTATGTGATTTTCGCATTAAATTTTATGTTAATCATTTTTTTGTGAAAAGATAGTGATTATTATTATTTTTTTGACATGAAATTCATATAAAAAATATTATTTAACCATTTTTAGTTAAAAGTTTCCTATAAAATTTTTGATTTTGACATGTCATTTCTAGCAAAAAAATTACAAAAAGTTACCAAAATGTATAGTTTTTTACTTATATTTATGTTGAAAATGGTTATTTTTATGTCAATTGTTGAAAATTATTGTTTTTTAGAGACAATTATTTCATGTGGATTGAAAATTAATTAATGATGTATAAATATGTAGAATATTGAAAATTCAAAATATTGACCTTCTTCTTTAAATATGCAAAACAATAAAAACCTCACTACAAAAAAAAAAAAAAAAAAAAAAAAAAAACAAGAAAATATGAAGAAGAAGACCACTTCAAAAATTATTAAATTTATAAAAAATTATTTACATTTCATACATTAGAAAATTTAAAGTCAAAAAATAGGTATTTAAAAAAAAAGGCCTGAGGGAGAATTACAACTTTTTTCAATTAGCATGAAAATCACTACCATTATAAAACGTAATGTACATAAAAAAAAATTAAAGTGCCAAAAACTATGCTCTAAAAGAAACATGTGTGATCTGCATCACCCATTTTCAAAATCGGGTCACTTTTTTGCTATCTCTACGAAACGGGTAATAGTATCAGTTCCCATTTCAAAGTTTACATTGTTAAATGTTGTCGAGGGTCAACGTCTCCCCTGTATTTGGCGAAATCTTGAGGGTACTCCCCCGCTTTTCTGAATCTTACTTCCCTTTCTATTTTTATTTTCTCCTATTCTTGGAGGTAGTTCCAATGAACTCTCCACCACCTTGTCGGTGTAGCTTGTAACATGACATTTGGAAGACGTACTTTGTGTTCTTCACTAACAGTTGCATCAATCTTGTGGATAAATGAATCTACCGAACCTATACCATTAAAGATAGGGAAGTCATGTACCTCAGTACCAATCCAATTGACCTGACTGATTGTGGCGCAACATTTACTGTTGATCTCATATCCACTCTACTGCTAATCATCCCAAGCGACTTCTGAGCCAATCTCTGAACTATGAATGCTCCTCCAGTTGATAGACACTTCAGTCATTGGGTTAATGTATTCTTCCATTCTTACTGGTGTTAGTCTCTATAGTTGATCAAAAAATCTTGGCTCTTCTCTATCATCTGTTGGTTCTATGAATCTCGGTCCTTGATATAGATCTAGAGGTTGGATCACCCTAACCCCTTTGACCTCAAAAGTCATATTTCCTTCTTCAAGTCGATTATGACATATTTATGAAAGGCCTAGTCTATTCTGAGTAGCGTTGGGTAGGGGTCCTTGTCTCCCAAAATTTTTATTACCTCAGAATATGCATGGCTCTTCACCCCCGGTAAATCCACTTCCATGTTCTCTAGTCTCCCAATCGAAAGGATATAATAGTGATTCACTATCTACAACTAGATTGGTGAAAATGTCAATTGAGGTTTTCCTAGTGCTTCCCATGTTTTCCTCGAAAAAATGTTGACATATGAGCCTAGATCTAACATAGTCTCCTTAATATGGAACCCTTCAATCTAAGCATCAATCTATAACTCTCTTTCTGTTCTCTTCTTGTCCCTTCATACCCTCCTAGAGTGTCTTTCAGGAAAGTTACCGGAGATGACTCCTCCCTGTTAGGTAAAATTGACTTGGGGTTTGATTCAAGGTTGACCTAGTTTGAGACAACCCTGCTCACTCTATCCCTTACCCCCTTCAATTTTTTTACCCAGCATTTGCTAACCCGACATCCCCCCTATTACCTAGGTCTAACCTAGAATTTACTGGAAATTACCCAGTGGTACACATGCCTTACCAAGTATTACAACAGTGTGCCCATTTACACGAAAATTAAAAATTTCACTCCATTATAATAATTTTTTTTTGTTTACCCTTGTTGTTTTCTTTGTACATATGACATCAATGTCCATATAAAATAAACCCATCTTTTGAATTACATGGGTCACTAGCTGTTGTAACCACTAGTTATCTAGGAGTTCTTTTCAGGTACATGGTTAATCAATTAATTAATCCGCGTGCACATATCCTCCTCATCCACTGAATCTCTCATGACCCAATAGTGTGCATATTTGCTTCACAATCTATGGCCCAAATATCCAACCAAAACTTAATTATCTCTCTATCTACCAGGCTAATACAAACCCTCAGCAACAAAAAACTTAGCTCTAATGCCAAACTTAGCTCTGATACCAAATGTAGATTTTAACCCCATATAGAAATTACCTACATACGAATTCTAATAACAGAAAATAAACAAAGGTGAGAGCATAACACATGAAACAAATATACACAGAGATTTTCCCCCGGATCCCAAAACTGGGACTACCAGATTGATTTTTCATTATGTTCATTTCAATGTTACAATACATATATATACATGTCGAAACATCCATAAACCCTAATCCATTAATCCTGGATTAGAACATAACCATAGTTCCCTTGACCGGGTCTACATAATACCATGGACCGAAAAACCATCGCACCCAAAACCATGTGTGAAATCCATGCACAAAACCATAGGTAATATAGGGGAGATCCCTGCGTACCCCCTGACAGGGGGGCTGCCTCCCCCCCTATGAACCCCCCGCTAGTCGTTGAAAGAATATAACACAACCCAACACTCCCTCAACCTCCTCTTTTGGGATGGCCACTTTTAGACTCTTCCGCAACTTCCCCAACATCTTATCATTGTTCACGATCTACATAAATAATCTAAACCAATCTTCTATTAGTCAGACTACAGTAGGCTATGACAAGTCCGAGCTCTTAGCTGTAAGAGATTTTGGCTGCTACTTCTGTCAACCTCCACCTCCTATCAAATTGTCAAAAACTTTTGTTCTTCCTTGTAATACTACTTCTCCTACTTAGGGTCGTATGAGAAATTTGGGGAGGCCAGTCTTATAATTGTGGGTTGGTCTGTGGCTTCCCGATAAACCCTAGTCTTTTTTCCTTCTCATATGACTATATTGATATTCAAGGGAGGGGTTACTTCTGATACCCTTGGCTCTGCATTATTTAAACTTTCTCCCCTTTATCAGTTTCGTTATTCCCATCTTGCAATCAATTCAAGACAATCCTCTGTTGCATGCATGTTGACCTTGCACTAAGAGAACCATGGTATTATTGGTAGTGGGAAATCCACATAATATTCCCTTCTTGATCACAGTTGTAACAACAAACTGGACCTCTGCCTCCTCCCCTTATGCCCCTTGTTCCTCCTCCTCCTCGCCCTCGGGGAGTCTCATTCACTTGGAAGGTTGAGCAGTCTAACCTATCAACTAGAGCATACAGTGCCCTACACTGGTTGGTATGGTGATTTTTTGAAGCACATAATTCACAGTAATTTTTATTTGGAACATTTGAGTATTTTTTTAATATCAAGCATAGACGAGGGGGGTGTCCATACCCCATGCATACCTCACAGTACTCTGGTTGGTTGCACCCAAGATATAAACCTTGCAATCCTATTTGTGTGACTCCTGCTGTGGGTGTAGGCCAAGGTGGTCCTACTGGTGTAGACATGGTAATTATGTCTCTCAACCTCAAACATTCTATAGTAACATGACCTTCCACTACGCAGGTTGTACATCATACATTTGGTCGCGTCAGGCAGGCTAGTTGTAAATCCTTCAACTTCTCTGTTAGACTTGTAATTTGATTTTGGAGACCCAAAATGGATGGATCATGTGGTGTCGCCCCCCCAATACTCATGTAGGTATCGTGCCATAGCTTCAATTTGAGTTGATTGCTTGAGAGAATCTTGTAGTGTACCAATTTTCTGTTTCATTAATGGCATACGGCTGGGAGGCAATAATGCTTTGATAAACCAGTCTCTTGATGATTTGGATCTATAGGGTAACTTATTTTACCAATTGCATCCTTAAATCTTTGCATCATCTCCCATGCAGTCTCTCCCTCCCACTGTTTTATCTCCCACAACTCCAACAACCCTTGCTGATTGGTTTGTGGAAGTTTAAATTCTTGTATAAATTTTCTTTTAACATAATCCACTGTTTGGTTCTTGTGTAATTATGACCACTTTATAAACCATCTCAAGGTCATTTTCCCGAGAGTGGTCTAAAATTTGATTAACTTCACATCATCCGACATCTGGCGAGCCCTCTAGATGGATTCACGTAGATACTAGCATTGTTCTACGTCGTCGTTCTCTTTACCAGGGAACTTGGGAAAACTTGTGAATGATCCCACTATTTTTGACCGAGTCCATGCTAAGAGCAAAAATCCTTGGAATCCAGGCTATAGTGACCCTTGCAAACTCATCCCACTACTACTAATTCCACTGTTACTAGCACTAGAATTTTAATTAACATGCACACTATGAACTCTTATAGTTTTTATTAACTTAGATAGGAACTTGTCAGGATTGTGATAGAGTACCAGGTGAAGGTTATGAGAGACACTACCCGAGATTAGAGGAGGTATATCGTTGATTCCTTTGGACACATCATCTTCAACAAACAATCTCCTTATAGAAAAATTCATTTCATCTTCTAGGCTTCCCTCCAAGCTTAGGTGGCCCTGTCCATCCAACATCTCCACCTCCACTAGCAGGGGTGGGTCTGTTGTTGCAACCATATTTTTCCCTCTCACTGAGCTTCCTTCCATACTTTCTCCTTCTTCTAGATCTCTCAGCATTGCTCTTGCTTGGTGCAATCCATTTTTTTGCCTTTTAATCATTTGTATGGCCCTTTCCCTCCATTTCTATGCTATCTACATTCTCCTTTATGCTCTTAGATCCCTGACCTTTTGGGAGTTGTTTGTGTCCATCCTCATGGTAGTCGCATAGTTCCCTGCTTGGTAGCATCCCTCCCTTTAGGTCCTTCCCTAGTACTAGGTGTTTATGTTGCCATGCTTGGGTCCTAGAACACCAACAAGCCTTCTTCCACCATTAAAACCTTGATCCACAAGGTAACCTCTTTTAGTAGCTTCCCTCGCAACCCTGATCAGAACACGACTTCAACTTTCAAAAAAGAATGATGGATTTTTGCTGCAAACTAAATAATATACCCTTATAGCATGGTCTGTACCCAGAAATATATCACTCTTGTCATATCTATATCAAGACGATGTAGCGCAGTGACATTCACTTGAGTCCAGGTGCGATGAGCTGGGTTTTGTCCACTAGACTTTCCTTTCACCTGCAATCTTCTCAACAAGTTGTAAAGTTCTTCTGGGAACTTGCACCAGAAGATATCGTACTGATCACTAGCCAGATCCGAATGCAAGATTTCCTCTTTCATCTTGCCAATAGTTTTTTAGCAGAGTTGAGCTTGCTGAGAAACAAACTAGTCCACTTGCTCATCCCACTAGTTTTACAGTTCCTCTTAAAGATCCTCGATACCACATTCCAATCCCCCTTTTTCATTTCAGGTTTCGAAAATGGAACCATTTGTTGGAGCAGAAATAAAAATAGGGTCGAACCCCAGGTTCAAGCATATGAGCCCGCAAGGCTCTATTGTAGTCTAACACAATGCTAACATTTTCACCTTACCCATAATGGGTAAGGAGTCTCACCCAAGGCATGCTGCAACCTTAGTTAGATGAGGGTTTGAATCTAGTAATAGGAAGAACCATATTAGAGAATAAAGAGCAGAGAACATTGAATCATTCTACAAGGAAGTCAGATCGCAATACGCCATACATGCTGTAACAAAGAGACTACTTAAATATGCACATATATAAAAAATTTAAAGAACAAGAATAACATACAACTAACACACTATGATCCCAATAGCAGTCTTCATTTTTAATATGAAAGGTGAGTATATCACATCAAGCTCAAGGCCTCTTCCTCAACATACATGACTATAACAAGACAGAATACAAGCTTATGGAATGATAGAAAAAAGGGAGTTCTCATAGCTCTGCAACTCAAGAGGAACAACATCCACAATAATAACCCTTTTCGATTATGCTTTCTGCCTTTTGTCTTCTTCTACCTTCTCTCTACACGCCAACCTGAACTGCCAATTCCTTCCCAAGCTCTTTGCCTTCTCCCTTGCTCGGTTCTCTCCATTCCTCAACATTCCTTGCTCTTTTCCCGCTCGGTTGTATTTTCTCCTTCCTGACATCCCTCTGCAACTGCTAGTCTTCTAGAAGTTCCTTCCTTTTTCCTAGTTGTTATTTCCACAGCTCTCCAACAACCATTTCTACCGCTTGTCACCAACCTTTTGACTTCTCTCCAAAACCTCCTAATTCCTCCAAAAATGAAGGCCCCAAAACCCATGCTATACATTATTGCATTGTGGCTCGACATGGCACCCAACTCATCTCCGGTATGCCCAACTGCTTTTGTGTGCCTAATGCAATCAAATATCTAAGGGTCTTACACAATCATAATTAGTTTGTCATGGATTGGTAGGATTCAATTCTGATGAGGGCCCAACCTTGAAGCTATGGGAAAAGTCAAATGCTTGATTGTACCTAGAAAGACTATAACCCCAAGTCCATGGAGACACCTTCATGTAGTAGTATAATGTGTGGTTGCACTTAGAATTACTATATTAAAAATAGTCTCATGGCTAGTGTACACTTAAGTGTATAAAATCCCATTTCCCACATGCTTCTTTAGAAAAGTCAAATCCTACTAGTGTTGTTGGATCAAGTCCCATATCTATGTCCTTTTAGCTAAAAATGTTTTGATCCAATGGTGAAGAGTAAGGATTTATCATGGTTTGGTAGGATTCAATTCCTATGAGGGCTTACGAAAAAACTCAAATGTGTGGCTACACTAGAAAGACTATATAACTCTATGTCCATGGGGACACCTTGATGTAGGGGTATAGTGTGTGATTGCATCTAGAATAACTATATTAAAAATGGTCTCATGATTGGTGTACACTTAAGTGGATCAAAGGCCATTCCCCATGTGCTTCTTCAAAAGTGTCATTTCTTAAGGTTTTCTTTCTATATAATGGCCAAATTTAGAAACTTGTAATAATTGGGAAGAGACAAAAAAAAAACTATGTTAAGGATTAGGCTAAATAAATAATTTTGTGTTGGAAATAATACTGGGGGGGGGTGAATCAGTATTATCACGTCAATAAAACTTTTTCATTTCCATACTCTGATTCATATATGTTGCTTCAGTTAAGAATACCCGTGTATATTCAGTAAACTTATGATTCAGTTAATTGATCTTCAATGAGTGCATTAGAACATTATTAACCATATTAACAGTAAACAAGTGCAGTAAAATAAAACAGATCATCGCACATAAGCCACACACATGAACACCATGATATAAGGTGGAAACCCAATGTGGAGAAAACCACCTGCTACAAGTCATCTTAATCTTCTTCTTAATAAGAAAATCCTTTTACAAAAGTTTTGTACTGGTGCAGTCCTTTACCAATACGCAGGCTACTACCTGCAGAGAGCTACATCCCTCTCTCAATCTCCATCTTTTCATGAAAGGGAGCTACAACCCCCTTAGCTCTTGTACTAGCTGATCCATTTACTAGTATGTAGGTGCCTACCTACTGAATTCTTCAATCTTCACTCGCTTTCCAGCTACTACTGGAAGGGAGCTACCACCCCCTTAACTCTTGTACTAGCTAAGATACTAGTATGTACGCACCGGCCTACAATCTTCTCTTCTCCGAGTACCACGTTTCATACATTTTCATACTGGATACACCTGAAGCACAACACATAATCTGAAAGGCCACATTTCATCCAATTTTCATACTGGACCCATTAATATCATTGAAGCACATAATCAATCAATCTTCTGAATCACCCAATCACTAGATCAATACATATACAAGGATAATATGTGTGTTAGCAATCAGATCTAGTCTAAAAGAGAAGTCATTATGAACATGGTCAATCAATCAATCACTTCTCAGAATGCTGTTATCAGAACACAGTAACCAAACATCACTTCAGATCCCAGAACACTGCAATAATAAATAGGAGCAACTAAATAGATTTCATGAAAAGTCCGCAACTTCACCAATAGAAAACCTGCGTACATCCGCACCTTCTCCTGTTGCTTGCCCGCGCACCTCCGCACCTAAGTCTACGGCTTTCTTGCGCACCTCCGCACCTGCGCCTACCGCTTGCCTACGTACCTCCGCACTGAGTCTATGGATTACCTGCGAACCTCCGCACCTGCAGCGTTTCTAGGCCTGCGAACCTCCACACCTGTGGTGCTACTAGGCCTACGAACCTCCGCACCTACGGCGTTTCTGGGCCTGCGAACCTCCGCACCTGTGGTGCTTCTGGCCCTGCGAACCTCCGCACCTATTCCTTGTCTGCACTTGCGGTCCTGCGGGCATAGACAATTTTCCAGACTTCAGGAATATCCCAGACTGTCAGATCTACAGATCTGATCATGTGCCGAGGAGATCTCAACCCATCAGTAGATCCGACTTGTAATCCTCATGTTTCTCCTTGATTCAGATTCAATAATTTCTCTCCAACTGATCAACAACATTTCAGATCTAGCTTTTCTTAAGATATTCAACACATCAGTGCTCAGCCAAATGATCTCCTTTCCTTTTTATAGACAAGGCCTTTACTCAAACCATGGTCCAAAAACCATAGGTATTCAATACTAGGAACCCAATACCTTGGATCAATACTTTAGATGTAAAACCACAGACAAGAACCATAGGATCAAACATGTCGGGCTAAATACCATGGGCCACCATAGGATTTCCCATGTGCGTGCGCTTTTCTCTGCATGAAATTGCGTGTACTAGGGGTCCACACCTTTTGCATAGTATACCTGCGAACATGACCGCACTTTGTGAATGGCGTGCCTGCGGGTCTGCAACTTTTGAATGGTGTACCTGCGAACCCCTTATTTCTTCCATTCTGAGAGGCTGATCATCAATCTCTGCTACTGGCCTGTTGCACTATGATCTGTTACCTGTATGAGTTGCCATCAAGGAGGTCCATCAAAACCTAATATAGGGGACATTAGGTTACGTCATAAAGATACAAGGGATCATTCAAGTGGACCTCTCTTCATTCCAATGTGTTATTTTTAGTTGCAAGTTGTGGGACACCTTTGATTGGAATAATTTAAAGGAAGATCGTGATAGTCGACTAATATCTATTAAATCTAGAAATATGTGGCATGAAGCTAGGGAGCCTCATGTTGTCCCTAAACACTAAAACCAAGTGCTTTTTTTACCTATATGTGTTGGATGGGTATTGGTGCTTTGTATTAAGACACTACCCTAGATCAAAACATATTTTTGTCAATAACAGTGTTATCATGCCAAGCGAGGAAGACAATCATGGTGATGAAAATAGAGAGTGATTGCGTACTTGTGTTATTTCATCATTTATATTATTGATGTATGTTTTTTTTTTCTTTATTTCTCTATAATATTTTTTATTATTCATCTTATTGGCATTTTATATAATTGCTAATATTCAAAAATGTTTTTACACGTTTTTTTTGCAGCAAAAACATTATTATGCTTAAAGCTAAGTATTTCCAATTCTCCAATTTATAATTTAAAAATTAATTTTTAACATATTTCTTTAGTGTTTCTAAACCTAATTTACAATAGACTTCTTCTACATACTTTGGATACACATCAAGATGGATCAAAAGATTTAAATTCTAAGCATGAGTTATCAATTTATAACTATATTTTATTGAGATATCAATATAAATATACTCATAATATCTCCTTTCTCAAATGGAATTGTGAGTATCAATCTAAAATAACTCACAAAGTCATAGGAAATTGTTATAGCTCCAAATCTCACTCCTGATGTTTGTGATGCTACACTCATGGCCTAGGGCAACCCCTCCTTCCAGACCTGGTCCAAATACTTAAAAAATAGTGTTTTACTCCCTGTATGTGACATTGCCCCGAGCTAAACGCGTGTGTATGCAGGTCTGTGTATACCCATCCCGCATATATGTCTTAAAACACTTAAAAAAATTGAATCTCCTTAATTTCGGGCGGAGATCATGGGTTTTACCTGTTGATTACCTATTAGTGCCCATGGCCCAATTGTTCCCAATGAATTCCCAACTAAAAAACTACTTTGGGAGAAGCATAAAAGGGCTTCAATGGGAAGGCTTAAAGGAGGAGAGAATAGAGAGAAAAATCACTCTATTGAGATCATCTTTGATCAGGTCTGAAGATCCTTGTGCTTCCAGCACTTCCCCCATTACAGGAAACCATTGTTTCCTTGAGTTATGATGTATTTTCATTAGTTGACATATCCTTGTGTGAGTCATGGAAGGAGCCTTTTGAAGACATGGGATTGGACAAATCCAGAGGACGGTTCCACTTGGAGCCTGCGAGAGGAAGATTCAGGTGATATCATTCCTTGTTTTACTTTAGTTATCTGTAATAAAGAAACATTTGTCTTGTTCTTGAAATCAATCTTCTTCATGCTTATGATGTTGTTATTATAGTTTGCATATGAATAGTTGTTTCAATTATATAACTAACTACCTTTCAATATGCTATGAAGTTGATTTCTTTATGATGCTTGGTCCATATACTGCTATGCTTCCTTGAATTGGTTATTTTGCAGGTTGAAGGATCGAAAGGAACTCCAAGAGGGTTTGGACCCTGGCTGGATCTACCCGAACGAAGGACCCCCAGGTGCACGTCTCTTCGGGTAGTTTGCTTATATTAGTATCATGGTTGTGTCGAATGCTTGTTTTTCATTGTAGATAACCCCCGCTCTGCTAGGGTATTGACCCAAGACCCTAGGGGACTTTGTCCCTCAACAGAAATGGAGAAGGAAAATCATATATGTGTTATATATGTGTACTAAAAGGCCTAATACAATGTCCATTAATATAATGTCCATCATCAAGGTTTTCAATATAGTAAAATAACCTTTCTTATTTTCAGTATGCCACATATCTCTGTAAATATAAATCCAGTTTAAAATATGGTGTACAATATCTATGATAATAAGGATTCAAGGTCACAATCCTTCTCAAATAGGAAAAGGAGAAGAATATAACCAAAATGAGAAAATAGTAAATTGAAAAACAAAATTCAAGATTTATTCTAGATTTAGATACTTATTGGTTTATTAATTAGTTTACATGTTTTTCTTCTTATTTATTTAAAAATCAATATAAATCATGTGGTCATAAATCTGCAAGGACATTAACAATGAATTTTTTTGTATTAATATATAAGATTAAAATCTTGACATGAGAGGTAAAGTCATCTTTACTATATTTAAATTTCATTTCTTGCAACATTATGTAAACTAAAATGAGGTTTCATGCATGTCTAAAATGTTGATTGCATCTTTTTATGGACCACAAGAGAAACAAATGGGCTTACATGGATGCATGAGAGGTTTTAATTTTTTCTTCATCGATAATGGAACAATTTTGAATTCTTTTTTCAATGGTAATTATAAATAAAATTTGAATTAATAAATATTTTATGGCGATGAATTAAATGATAAATAATGATATGGTGATTAAGAGACATTTGTTTGACTTTCTGATAGACTTGTTCATGCATTTTTTTTCCTATTTAGATTATGTAAAATAAATGTGTATTTTTAAGTATATATAAGTAAATTATTTAAAGAGAAATGTATTTATCATTGTTAAGATGATGTAATATTAGCTAGAAGAAAAGTGAAAACATGAATTTTAGTGATTATCACATGATAAGTATGTGAGAAAAATAATATTTCTTGAGTTTTTCATTAAGAAATAATCAAATATATTATTTGTCAAAAAGTTAAATCTAATATAGTATGTTTTTTTTATTATTTAACTCATATTTATTATTAAAAAAAGATTAATTCAAACCACAATAGTAAAAGATTGAATCTCTTTTAGTGATTGATAAATCTGTGATTAAGATAAATCTATAATGTTTTCCATCTCTATATACAGATCGACCATAGTGTAATTTTTCATTGTTTAAATTGTATTTTTGGATAATTTATTATTAATAATATTTTATATTAAAAATTAAATGAGTTAAATATTTTCTTCTTATTAAGAGCTAACTAAAATATGTTACCTTTAATTAATTTTTCCTGGTGGGTATTGAAATATTTTACTAATTAGGTTAGAATGAATATGAATGAACTATATAAGAAATGGAAAAATCTTTATGGTAATTTTACAATTATAGTTTCAACCATACTAAAATTTGTAATTTATAAAAAAAAACCTTTTCATTTTTTTAAGTCGTTTTGCATGTAATTTCAATAAGGAAATTTTGATACAAGTTCAACAATACATAATCTATAATAAATATTATTTCATAAAAATAAACATCGTGATGATAACCATGTTAAAAACATAAATATCATCTAAGATACAAACTCAAATTCACTACCACCATTTAATTATATATACCTCTAAAACATATAAACATCATTAGCTAGCACACAAATCTAATAATCTAACAGTGCATCATCATCGTGATCACATATAACAAAACATAAGCATTGTAATCTAACATCATCACCACACACATCCTCAAATTAATATACATCTCATGTCAAATAACCCTTATCACATACACATATATATGCAAGCTCTTTAAATGAACATACCTAACATGGCCTAACAATATACACATCAAAACCAACATATAAATTAATTACATAAACATGAAAAAAAAAAAGCACCATACATACATCAAGTGAAATAAATGCTATCAAATATTTGAAACAATAGACATAGTAGTGGAAGCCTAGTCTATATCCTAGTTTGTGGCAGCCTAGTTTGTAGCCTGGTCAAGTGTTGACTTTACAGTTGAACTATTAGGTGGAGGAGAAGGTAGTGGTTAGTCTGCTCTCTCGAGAGAAACATGAGGCACCACCACCAATAATGGGTGATCATCATGAGTCAAATTATGATAAGGTGGAGTATTACTCTAAGGAGCCTAGAATCTGCCCTAATGTCTTGAGCCCTCACAGGGCAGACTCCCTCCTCTACTAAAAGTTTAGACAGTCAGTCATAATATTCCATCCTAAAATTGAGACTATCCATATGGTCCCAGATGCCCATGCTACCCCTCAACATCCGAGGATCATGTGCCTCATCCTCTTGGACCTTGCCCATATCTGCATCTGAGCCCTATGGTGGGGGAGGAGGCATGTCCCCAATGAATGTTGTCAATGTCTACAAAATATATAGCACACAACAATAATTAAACAATTTCATTAAACAATTTAATAAAATAAGTTAAAGAGCGTGCTAGAATAAATTTGGTTCTAATTAATTAAGAGTCACAATAAAATGAAACTATATTAATTTAAATAAACACTAATACTACCTCTATCATCTGTAAGCTCATCTGGTGTGAAGATGATGTTGGGACGATGTCTCCAATCCATCCCCATGTATGGACACAATAGCAAGATAAACATGTGGGCATCCTCACTCGCCAGTAGCACCAATGTCTAGGTATCCTATCTGGATAATCCAATAGGCCCCTATTGGGCATCATCTGGCCCAACAAGTGCATCCATACCCCATTCATTGGCCTAGGAGGGCGATGGTCAAATGTAGGCCTTGTCTCTGGAAACCTCTCAAAAAATAAACAAAAAATCTTTGAAGCAAAACTAAATGTTGTCCTCCCATGTATCATCACATGACACTTGTCTAAAGCCCTACAAAACTGTCTCAAAAAAATGACAGACCATATGATACATTGTGGAACCTACATCAAAGAATCAACATAATACAAAAGAGGGAAACTAATGTGCTTCCAATCACTAGTATAGTGTGTAATGGTGGTCAATAATAATGAGAGGCACCTAACCCCCTGTGAAGAAAAAAAAACAATCCGTAGTTGTACACCATGCAACTAAAAATTTGTTGGACAACCTACATGACCCCCAACATATCTATGAGAGTAGACAAGTTAACTCTCTACTACAACCCCATGGGGGACGTCAAGGAACTCGATAAAATCCTCCCATCTCCTGGATAGGCTAGTGATAAAATATATTTCCTCCTTAGAGGGCCTATACAACTCCTCAGGACTAACATGGAAAGACTTCTCCTGGACACTCTACTGGCAGATCAGATGAGCCAACAAGATAGAGTGCACCTTAAAGAATGCTGAGGCCACTGCACTAAGAGGGTGAGGGTATAAATCCCTCTCCCTTTCTTGGGCCTCCCATGGTCGGACCACATTGTATTAGTCTGCCATTCACTCTTGCTCCTTCTCCTGCTACTACTCCCTCTGTTGATGTCTTTGCTACATGATTGACACATAAAAAACATCAGCCTCATACATTAAACATAAATTTTTTTATTAAATGAAAAATATATTTATAAATATGGAAACATAACTTTAAATTAAAAAGAAACAAAAAAATCCTCAGTGCGCCCAAAAAATAGTAGTGCACCGACTCCAGTACGTTATCAAACATAACATCACCAAAAACAGTGCATACATACATATGACACACCGCTTTTGGTTTCCATTCATACATTTTCAGTGCAGTGCGTCTAGGAAACCTTACATACCAGTGCATATGTATAACATTTTTGCATCGATACGTAACATTCAAGTTATCAAAAGCAATGAGCTATATATTTTTATTATTAAGTGTACGATGTGTTTGGAAAATATAAATGCACTGGGAATAACCTTAAAATGTATGCACCGATGTACAATTTATAGCTTTTCTCGGTGCATTGCAATTTATGAAACATGCCACAAAAACCATGGTGTGCTAGGTTTAGGCATTGAACTATGGTGCACCCTCGAAATTTATAGGGTGAACTGCTTTATATTTATAGGGTGAACCGCTTTTTGAGTTTTGGTAAATATAAAGAGGTTTATGGAGTAAATATAAAAACTTCTTTTTTGAGTTTTGGTAAATATAAAGAGGTTTACAGAGAGAGAGAGAGAGAGAGAAGGAGGGAAAGAGAGATGGAGTTGGAGGGTGAGAGAGAGGGAGGTAAGAAGAAATAAATAGAGAGATAAAGGTGGAGAGAGAGAGAGAGGGAGAGGAGGAGGGAGGGATAGATAGATATATTGGATAAAGAGAGTGTATTTTTGGGGATGATATAGAGAGACAAAGGGAGATAGAGATATAGATGGAAAGTTAAGAGAGAGAAGAAGAGAGAGATGGAGAGAGGGAGGAAGGGATAGAGAGATTGATATATATATGGAGTGAGAGAGAGTGTGTGTTTAGGGGGTTCAGATAGAGAGACAAAGAAGGAGAGATGGAGGGAGATATAGATATATATGAAGGGGGGAGAGAGGGAAGAATATTTCTTGTAGTAGATGCATTTTTTTCAACGTAGGTGGTGATTTCTAATCCTATTTCCTTACTTTCACTAGATGTAATGATTTTAGTGTACATGTTGATTTCTAATGATATTTGATTTCTTGCACTAGATGCATTGATTTCATTGTAGATAATTTCTAATCCTATTTAATTGCTTGCACTAAATGCAACATTGATTTCAATGTAAATGGTGATTGCAATGTCGAAAATAGCAACAAGAAATTATAAAAATAGAATCCAAAAATTCCAGTTTAATTTGTCCTTGCATTAAATTGTGAATTAAAATCGAATTATTTTCTCATAGCAACTTGTAAATAGTTAATTAAGTTTAATTAACTTAATTAACTTAGAAATTTAAAGTTGGAAGTCTTTATGAAGTCATGTATATGTTTTCCCTATATTATAGGGGTCCAGGATGAGTTAAGTATGAGTGGTAATTAGTTAACTCAGTTTATTGAGTTAAGTCCAGTTAAATTAGTTCCAAATTGTTTAAGGAACTAATAGTGAGTTAACAGTCATTTGATGCATTAGTGCACTCAACTAGTGCTGCTCCAATTAACTGAATATTTCCTCATCAGAAACTCATAAATGTTGATTCTGAGAAAGACCCTGTTGAGATTAGAGTGCATGGACAATGTACTATTTGTTTTAGATTTTTGTGAGTTGCACTAATAGTGCATGCATTCAGGAACTGAGGAATTTCCCTTTAAATATAGGCTAATTCTCTCAAGAATTGTGCAAAGAATTAGAAGCTTGGAGGCTTGGAAATTTGGCTAAGTATTGGCCAAAGGAAGTCATCAGGCGGAGGATAAGAAATACTTGTGCAGGTTAAGCTCGGGGTTGAGCAGGGCATATTGTATTCATCCAAATTATTTGACCAAGAGCACGTTGGAATAGAGACTTGAAGAGCTTGTGAAGAGGCTAAGCTTTGGCCTTGAGCTTGCTTATGAGTTAGAGATTGAATTTACTGAGTGCTATGATTTTTCTAGAGAGAACAAGCATTGTAATTTCATCTTGATTTTCTGGATTAATACAAAATAGATAGTGGGGTTTTGAGTTGTGGCTTTCCGTAGATATTTATTGTGTTATGTGTCTTTGATTATCTTCCTCTATTGAGTATTATTTTCTCGATGTTTATATGCTTCCACTATAAAGAGTAGAAGTATATTATTGTCTCTTGCTTTAGCAAATTGCATTATCTTGTGAATCTACAGTATTTTCTACATGTTATTGGAGCAAGATTGTTTTTTGGGCTGAGATTTTTCAAAGAAGATCTGAGCATTTTTGTGCAAACTTTTCAGAAACAAATCACAGATCTGGATTCCTTGGGAAAAGATACCTAAATTCAAAAAAAAAATCGCTTGAATTGGAGTTTGGGTGAGGGAGATATCATTGATTTAAAATCCGCTCTCCAGAGGAGATTTTGAAGTTTTGAGTTTATGGGTTACATGTGAAAGTTGAATTTGCATATATATTTTAGGATTGGCAGATGGAATTCCATGGGTTGAGGCTTGATTATGCCTTAGAAGGAAGCTCGAATTTTATAGCCTAGAGGCATATGATGGAGGTTGTGCTAGAGGACAATGGCTTGAAGGAATTTGTTGAACAAGCAATTCCTAAGCCAGCAGCTACTAATGCACAAAACTTGGCGAAGTGGAAGAACTGTGTGGCGAATACAAGGTGGATAATCCTTGAGGGATTTCGAGATTATATTCTCTTGAGTCTCCATGGAAAGTAAACCTTGCATGCTATGTGGAAAACAGTGACAGACTTGTATCAGAATAGCAGTGATCGAAGGAAGTTGGCACTAAAAGATAAACTTCGTAAAATCAAGATGGAGAAAGGCTAGACGATTCCAAAGTACTTGACCAAGTTCACTCAATGTCAGGATGAACTTGGAAGTGTTGGAATCATGGTTTCCAAGGAGGATATGGTGAGCCTTGCTCTTCTTGGACTCCCAAAGAGTTGGCATAGTTATGAGGACCCTGTCAATGGTCGGGAGAAGTTGCCAGATTGGGAATGAATATGGTCAGATTTGATGCAGGATGAGATGAGGAGGAATACCAGGGATGGATCTTCATCAAAGATTGACGATGAAGAGAAATCCGCCTTAGCGATTAAGGCGAGGAAGGGGAAAGGTAAATTTTCCCATTCCAAATCAGATTCTTATCATGGAGGTAAGAAGAAGGACATGACGAAAGTTAAATTCTTTCATTGTCACAGGATAGGAGACTTTGCTACAAAGGGTCCATTGAAGAAGTCCAAGGAGAAGTTCTCAGGAAGAGTGGCGGGTGAGGCTTTGGCCTCCCAATTTGAATTTGAATTTTACCTCATTGCATGCATGGTGTCTTCAATGATGGGAAGTGTCTGGTACTTAGACAGTGGAGCTTCTTTCCACATGACTAGTGAAAAAGAGTTATTCAATGAACTAGAGGAAAAAGATCTCAAGATGCATATCAAGATGGGTGATGATAGTAAGTATATTGTTACTCATGTGAGCACTATTACTTTTCACAGGGAGCATTCGGCTCCACTTACCTTGAAGAGTGTTATGCATGTACCCAGACTGATGAAGATTACTTGGTATCCATTGCCATGCTTAAGGATAGAGGCTCTGATGTGATATTTTTGAAAGGAAAGGCATTCCTTCGACACATAACCACGGGTCAAGTAAAGAAGATAGGGATTCGAGTTCAGAATCTCTATAAGATAGATGTAGAGGATTGTATTACTTTGAGTTCAAAAGCGGAAAATATGTTGAGCCCAGACATCGGCGAGTTGTGGAATAGATGATTGGGCCACTTGCATCATGGGGCTTTGAAGATATTGGAGCAAATTTCTACCGGTCTTCCCAAAGGTACGCATAAGCAAGTTGATACATGCAAGGGTTATACTTTGGGAAAATACACCAAGTCTTCCTTTAGAGACAGAGACACTCGAACAGAACATATTTTGGAGAGAGTCCATTTAGATGTGTGTGGACCATTCTTGACAGCATCCATGGCCAAAAATAGGTATTATGTTATATTTGTTTATGACTATTCTTGTGAATACTGGGTATTTTTTATGCAAAAAAAGGATCAAACTTTGACAAAGTTTTGTGAGTTCAAAGCATTGGTAGAGAAAGAGTTTGGAAAGAATGTTAAGCTCTACGGAGTGATAACGATGGTGAGTATGTCTCCAATGAGTTTTAGAATTTCTGTGCAGCAGAAGGGATTAAACGAGAGTTGACATAACCCTCAACAGAATGGGGTTGCCGAGAGGAAGAACAGGAGCATAGTAGGGGGAACAAGGGCAATGTTGCATGATCAGGGCCTACCACTACATTTACGTGCTGAGGCATGCAACACAATGGTTTATGTTTAAAACCGTAGCCCACATCAAATACTTGAGATGAAGACACCAAACGATGCTTATTCCAACAAGAGGCTAGATGTTGGTCACTTCAGGATTTTTGGGTCATAGGTTTATTTCCATGTGACCAAAGATGCACAGAAGAAGCTTGAGCAAAGAATAGAGTTGGGAATATTTGTGGGGTACATTGATACACCCCACAACTATCGGGTGTACATGTCGACCTGTCAGATGGTAGTGGTTCACAGGGATATCAGGTTCAATGAGGAGAAGGCCATGTGAGTATCCCTTGAGAAGGAGCTCGAGCTACATGTGGATGAGAATATTTTAGCTCCTAAGGTTGAGGGGCCTCAGAATAATGTGGAGCAGCCACATGCAGAGATTCAGAGAGTGGAGACATCCACTCAAGCAGAGTCTTCCAGAGAGGGTTGACAACAGTGTAGAAAGGTAGAGTCAACAAAAGAACATATTTTTTAGTCAACAGAGGCAATAGTAGTCAAAGACTTTGATGACAGAGGCATCATTTTGATTCAGATTTGATTTTTTTTGTTTCTGGAGTTGCTAGAGCAACAACACTAGAGAGAAGTGTTACATGTGGAACATTCCAGAGGTTTAGGATCAAGATCGAGTTGAATTCCTTTCTTGTTGAGAGGGAGTGTTGAAAGTAGCAACAAGAAATGATAAAATAGAATCCATAAATTCCAATTTAATTTATCCTTGAATTAAACTGTGAATTAAAATCGAATTCATTTCTCACAGCAACTTGTAAATAGTTAATTAATTTCAATTAAATTAATTAGCTTAGGAATTTCGATTTGCAAGTCTTGCTGAAGTCATGTATATGTTCTCCCTATATTATAGGGGTCCAGGATGAGTTAAGTATGAGTGTTAATTAATTAACTTATTTTATTGAGTTAAGTTTAGTTAAATTAGTTCCAAATTGTTTGAGGAACTAATAGGGAGTTAATAGTCACTTGATGTATTAGTGCACTCAACTAGTGCTACTCCAGTTAACTGAATATTCCCTCATCATAAACTCATGCATGTCAATTCTGAGAAAGACCCAATTAAGACTAGAGTGCAGGGACAATGTACTATTTGTTTTAGATTTTTATGAGTTGCACTAATAGTGCATGCATTCAGGAACTGAGGAATTTCCCTTTAAATACAGCCTAATTCTCTTAGGAATTGTTCAAAGAATTAGAAGCTTGGAGGCTTGGAAATTTGGTTAAGTATTGGCCAAAGGAAGTCATCAGGTGGAGGATAAGAAATACTTGTGCAGGTTAAGCTCAAGGTTGAGCAGGGCATATTGTATTCATCCAAATTATTTAACCAAGGGCGCATTGGAATAGGGACTGGGAGAGCTTGCGAAGAGGCTAATATTTGGCCTTGAGCTTTCTTATGAGTTGGATATTGAATTTGACGAGTGTTGGGATTATTCTAGAGAGAACAAGCGTTGTAATTTCATCTTGATTTTCTAGATTAGTACAGAACAGATAGTGGAGTTTTGAGTTGTGCCTTTTCCCGGATATTTATTGTGTTATGTTCCTCTTATTCTCTTCCTGTATTGATTATTGTTTGCTCGATGTTTATGGTCTTCTGTTGTAAAGAGTAGAAGTAGATTCTTGTTTCTTGCTTTAGCAAATTGCATTAGCTTATGAATCTACATGATTTTCTACATTCTAATCCTATTTGATTTCTTGCATTCGATGCATTTATTTCAATGTAGATTTTTATTTCTAATAATATTTGACTACTTGTACTCGAGGCATTGATTTAAACGTAGATGATTTCTAATCCTATTTGATATCTTACACTAAATGCGTTTATTTTAGTGTAAATGGTGATTTCTAATCCTATTTGATTTCTTGCACTAGTTGCATTAATTTCAATGTAGACGGTGATTTCTAATCCTATTTGATTGCTTGGACTAGATGCATTGATTTCAGTGTAGATGGTGATTTCTAATCCTATTTGATTACTTGCACTAGATGCATTGATTTCACTGTAGATGTTGGTTTATAATCTTATTTTATTACTTGTGCTAGATGCATTGATTTGAGTGTAAATGTTGTTTTTTAATCTTATTGGATTGCTTGTATTGGATGCATTTATTTCGGTGCAAATGTTGACTTTTGATTTGATGTAATTGAATGTATGATGGTACATTAATTTTAAAGCGACTGGATTAACATTGTGCATTGATTTCAATGTAAGCACAAAAAAATATTCACAATGTACATTGATTTTTGTGTTATAGTAATTCAACCTATTAGTATTGGAGAGAAATAAAGACAAGGTATGATGTTTACTACAATCGCTGGAGCTAAATATTTAAATGGTTTATGATTTAACCTGTCCTTTTCATATAATCGATATGAAAAGATGACAAAAGTAACAAGGGTGACAATAAGAATAGTAGAAGAAAATATTTTGAGATTAATCACAATCAAGACTATTTATAATTGACTATATTCTTATTATTCACATTTTCTACCATTTAACACTATTACATTGTCACTTTACATTCAAAATTTGTATTTCATCTCTTTCCATCATTAAAGTTATTAACAATATTTATCATCTCAACAAACTGAGGTAATCTGAGACATATTTAGCATATTTAAAATTATTATATTAATATTAGATGAATTTACATATTATTAAATAAAATTAATCATATGTTCGTTATATTTTTTTGGCCGCACACGATTGAAACCAGCCTAGATCCATCTTAACTCTGGATCTATCAAGCTCCGAGAGGGATCAAATCTCTCGAGGTGCAAACCTTTCTTGAAGTCTTGCACTCAAAAAAGAGGTTTGCACCTCGAGAGATTTGATCCCTCTCGGCACTTCGTAGATCCGGAGTTAAGATGGATCTAGGCTAGTTTATTGTTTCAAATGGTAATATATGGTATATAACCAGTCTACAATGCTTAGAAGGATCAAATATCTTTTCATTCTAAGAGGTTTCCATTTCAAAAGATTTGATCCATGTAGGCCCTCATGAGTTTAAGATGGATCTAGGTTGGTTTAATTTCCCTTTTTAAATGAGCTATATTCCACATGATTACCATGGGACAATAGCATGGGTTATTTTTATTTTTACTTTTTCTTTTTTGCACCCTAAAATAAGTTTGCACCTAAATAAATTTAATCCCTATGAGCTCATGTTAGACACATGTTTAAGATGGATTTATGCTAGTTTTATTTTGTTCGAGTTAAAATATTTACATTACATTACAACATCTCTACCATACTTGAGAGCACCTCTAGTCACAATGAACTTTAAATGTCAACTCTAATGGGGTTATTTGAGTCGATTAAATCTCTTAAGAGCACCTCTAGTCACAATGAACTTTAAATGTCAACTCTAATGGGGTTATTTGAGTCGATTAAATCTTTGTCTTAAACTACCTCTGTTGTTGAGAGATCACTAGCTATTTATTTGATTATATTTTACGAATTCAATTTTGTAGATGGGTGTGATCATACTCTATGTACCTGAGCCAAATTATTGTTATTATGATTTATTATTTATTGTTCTATAAAACATACAACCTCTTCCTTCAAGTTTTAATTTTGTAGTTTCTTAATATGGAATAATAATCAATCTAGATCTAAATCTGGAGCTAAAAAATTAAAATATAAAACAAAAGCTAAAAAATGTACTTTGGAAATCAAATTTTCCAAATATATTATATGTTATGTAATATAATTGGATGCAATAAATAAAACAAAAGCTAAAAAATGTACTTTTGGAAATAAAATTTTCCAAATATGTTAGATGTTATATAAAGATAATTGGATGCCATAAAATGTTGATTCCAACCTAGATCCATCTTAACTCTGGATCTATCAAGGGTTGAGAGGGATCAAATCTCTCAAACCTCTTTTTTGAGTGCAAAACTTCAGGAAAGGTTTGCACTTCGAGAGATTTTATTGCTCTCTAGCTTGAAAGATTTTCGGAGTTAAGATGAATCTAATGAACATATGATTAATTTGATCAATAATATGTAATTCATCTGATATTAATATAATCATTTTAAATATGCAAAATATGTCTCACATTAATCTGGTCATTTTAATTTTAAATTTTCTTAATTACCTAAGTTCGATGAGATGATAAATATTGTTAAGAAAAAAGATAAAATAAAAATGTTGAATGTAAAGTGACAATGTAATAGTGTTGAATAATAGAAAATGTGAATAATAAGAATATAGTCAAATGGTAAAGATATGGTATAGAAGGATAATCTCTTTTCATTCTAAAAGAGATTTCCATCTGAAAAGATTTGATCCATATATGCACTAGTGAGTTTAAGATGGATCTAGGATGGTTTAATTTCCATTTTTAAATGACTTATATTCCATGTGTTCTCAGTACCATGGGTCATTTTTATTTTTATTTTTATAAGATTATTTTATTTTCAATACCATGTGTTCTCAATGCCATGGGTCATTTTTATTTTTATTTTTATTTTTATAAGATTAATTTATTTTGTTATTTTTATTTTTATTTTTTTCTTTTTTGCACTCTAAAATAAGTTTGCACCTAAATAAATTTAATCCATGTGAGCTCATGTTAGATACGTGTTTAAGATGGATTTATGCTAGTTTTATTTTGATCGAGCTAAAATATTTACATTACATTACAACATCTCTACCATACTTGAGAGCACCTCTAGTCACAATGAACTTTAAATGTCAACTCTACTCTACCATACTTGAGAGCACCTCTAGTCACAATAAACTTTAAATGTCAGCTCTAATGGGGTTAGTTCAGTCAATTAAGTTTGTGTCTTAAACCACCTGTGTTGTTGAGAGACCACTAGCTATTTATTTGATTATATTTCAGGAATTCGATTTTCTAGACACGGTTGTGATCATACTCTTTGTACTTGAGACAAATTATTGTAATTTTGTAGTTTCTTAATATGGAATAATAATAAATCTAAATCTAAATTTAGAAGGCTGAAAAATTAAAATATAAAACAAAAGTTAAAAAATTTACTTTGGAAATAAAATTTTCCAAATATGTTATATATTATGTAAAGATAATTGGATACCATAAAATGTTGAATCCATCAGTTTGATGGCAATGTCTCTTTAGGAACGCCTCATGGCTTGTACTAAACAAACAAGACATCTCTAACAAATACCAATACTAGGCAACAACTCCTATGCCTGCGTTATTATAACGTTAACACAACATCATGAAGGACCTTCAACTGAAGAATTGAATCTAGGCAACCGGTTGGAAGAGGCAGTTTTTGACATGCTCCTTAATTTCCATATTATGTGAAAGTGTCAAACCGTCTCCATCCATGTAAAACAACTGCATTATTCTCGCCGTTTCAAAAACCAGTCTCCTGCAACTGTCTGGCACATCTCTGTTATTCACAAACTCCCTATTCAACTCAGCAAGAGCGTTATCCATGACAGTATACACATGTTTGAGAGCTTCTTCTTCAGACATCTCAGGATGGTCCTTCATGTAACACTGTATGGCAGAAGCCACCTCTCCTTGACCTCTCTCAGCCTGCATTTATATTTACCATCCATTTAATCATGAGAAGCAATTAAAGGATATGAATAGCCTCTACTTCGAAGGCAAATATTAAATATCATGCGCTTAATAAATCATTAGTAACTTGTTTTCTCATCTTTTACATTGTGTACACGTTATTCTCATTTAACTATTGCTTCTTCATATTTTCAACCTAATATTATTTTTTAATACAATTTTTTCTTAGATAAACCAGAAGTCAATAATTGCATTACCCCATAGAATAGTGATTAGTATTAAAATCTCGGATGTTGAAATTAATAAGTACCTGGTAAGTTAGGTTCTAATTTAACTATTGTTTTTTCATATTTTCAACGTCATACTATTTTTTTAGATAAACAAGATGGAAAAACAAGAAATCAATAATTGTAATATCATATAGAATAATGCTTAGTATTAAAATGTCGGATGTTGAAAATACTAAGTACCTGATAAGTTTTGGTGTCGTTCACCAGACGCCCTGTCAAACCCATGAGGTATAAAAATCTGGATTCACGACCAATTTTGGAGAGTATATCATCTGTAAGAATCTCCCCAGTGAAAAGAGCGCTGATGAGAACCACTGTTCCCAATGCTATTGACACACTCGCGTTCCCTATATATTCATCATAGGACGGCACGTATCTAGCTGCAGACCATTCTGCTTCTTTGGTATACGCTCCTAACTGGACCTCCCACTGCCATATACCATACCATATCAGTGAATGATGAATCTATAATCAATATTAAAACACATAACTAAAAAATTATAAGAGACTTAATACATACAACTTTTTGAATGTAGCCTAGCACGTCACGCCCTTGCCTCTTGCGTCCTTCTTCAGCGATTTCATTAAACGTATTGTAGAAACCCTTGAAACATATTTTCATGTCTTGTGGCATTTGATCTACCAAGGATAGATCCCATCTAAAAACAAAGCTAATATATAGATTAATAAAATGAAGAGAGTAGCTGAGTTTACACTCTATTTTACTACGTTTAATTATGTATGAAGTACATATGTTTTTTGGGAAGATCTGAGGTTAATTTTATTATGGATAAATTTTTTAAAGATTTAAAATTTCAAATCAAGAAAATTCAATTATATATTTCAAATTTTATATTTATGTTAAATTTAGAATAATAAAGTATATTACAATTTCAAATGGAAAAATGAAAAAGATGAAGTATTTTTGTTTTGGATAAGTTTATTGAGGCAGAGGAATTGCTCGTACAAGAATTGGGGAATTCAACAAATCTTGCAGAAATTATGTTTAAATCATGTTTTTTATGGTGAAAATAGATTCAGCACCATCAAAAAAATTTAGCCACCCAAAATCAAAATCTTGAAATTTGACATAACTAAGATTTACAAAAATCTTTGTTGAAACTTATCAAAATATTACTAAAATTTCCATAATTTTCAAGGTAAAAAGCGGTCTAGTTAAACTACTTAATAATCAAACCAATTCCCAAATTCTCATGAAAAAAATAGAGTATCTATCTCTTTATAGATTTTACAGATTTTAATAATCAAGCCAATTGGTAAAGTATATACAGCTTGGCAATAAAGTACCTTCCCTTTGAGAAAAAGTTGAAATAAATAAAACGTTTACCTTTTCACAGATTCTGAAAACAACTTGAGATTGTCCAAAGTTCCATGCGCGTCATAAAGATCATCTAATATGACTGTGAAATTAGAAGTTTTTGTGTAAACGGCTCTGCAGGTAGCGAACTCTGGCTCAAACAAAAATGACGCTGCTGAGAAATATATTTCAGCCACACGTTCCCGAGTGAAGCCCAGCTCTGAGAAACCCGATGAATTCCACCACCTTTGAATGCAATGCAAAATATATTGTTAGCTGTAAGGAAGATAGACTTAATATGAATGAAAATGTGGAGTAAGTAGCACCTCCGAATATCTTGAAGCTCTTGTCTGTGTAAAGCTTGCACACGATTGAAGTCCAATTTTGCTAATTCCAAATATTTTTCGTTGGAAATGTTTGGCATCCTGGTAGAGGGAGTTACAGAGGGAAGTATATATTAATGGAGGTTTTATAGAGATTAAAAAATATTTGAAGAGATTGTTGTTGTTTAAATAGTTTACTTCTACAGTTTTTTTTTGTTGCAGAAAGGAGTTTAACACGTATATTTATTTTTCCATAATACTTATTGAAAAAACTGAAAAACTCAATCATACGATCTTGAAAGTTAAAATTACAGAGAAAAATTATTAATCTTACATATACATAGTTTTTCCGAGCCAGACATCATTTGGTCCATAATTTTCAATGTAGCTTCTAGCCTCCAGCCTTGGCATACTTCTATGCCAGGGATATTTGAGTGCATATTCCACCTGGAAAAAAAATTATGAAAGATCGAATTTAGTAAAATTGACACATCTAACGGAAAAAAATAATATGAAAATTTGTTGAACAATTCTATGATATATTAAATCTTGTTGAGCAATTCTATTCTAGATTTTAAGATATTTTTAAAATACCATTTTTAAAATTTGATTCGACAATTAAAAAAAAAGTGACTTATTTGAGCTGGCTCTATTAATTAAATTCTAAAATGTTTCCATAACATAAAGAGGCAGCAATATTATGTACCTCTCCCCGAATATTCTTTTTAAGAGCCCATTTGTCAAAGGCGCCCACATCCTCCAGAGCATTCCTCAGATACCTTTCGGTACAGAGTTTTGCTTCTTCCATGATGGTTTCTCCCGGAAATGCAACGTGTGAACAACGATTGACATTTAACATGTCTGTAACTCCTCTCTGTGTTTGACCCAAGAAGCAAAAGAACTCTCCATTCTCATCTCTAAAAGTTTTTAAAACATCTGCCAAAAATGTTGGTTGCAGAGTTCAACAAACTGAATGAATTCAAAAACAGGGCCATTGGCACAATTCCCAGCAAAATATAACTCTCTACACCAACATTTTACCTGAGGATACATTGTATCCATGCAGTCTCAAGATTCGAAGGCCCATGGCTGTATCATCGATATCAGGGACAGGATTCTCTCTCGCCCATCCAATTCCTCTTTCGTCCCAGTGGCTGCACAACAATTTCACATATAATAATTATCAGGTATTAATGAGCCGATCCAGACCTGACTCGTTTAGAATGCCCAAAGACATGATACCTGTAAACATAATCCAATGCGTCCTTGATCTCCTCTTTGAAATGGCGATCGATCCCTAGCCTCTCAACAGTATCAACGGCCCACAGACGTTCAAATAGATCAAGCGGATAGTGACAAGGAACTGCAATAACAAATTCTTCATTCTTAACATTTTTCACAAATTATATAAAAAGAAAAGGGCCTTCCTGAAATCATATTGTCATCTTGATACCATGGTTTCCGAATTTCTTCAAGACAAAATTCAAGAATTCCAAGCATTTTTTGTTCCCTGTACGCATGAACACAGCCGCTGTAGATGCTGGCGAGCTGAGGAATGACCCATCCTTGGATTGAAGTTTCATTATTTTCTCCCACTCTACTATTTCTTGCAGGCCTTCCAAAGAATACAGTAACGTTGTTGGTAAGGCATAGAGAAGATCAGGAGGAAGCCTGATCCAAACACCACCAAGGTAAAAGGTAAAGTTAATCGGTTATCACTTTGAGAGATGGAAAATTTATCAATGACAGAGGAGAATGGTGATCAGATTCTAACCTTTGAAGCTTAGCCTCCCGCTTTTCAATGATTTGCTTGATGAAAGGCAATTCATAAGGCAGATCCAGACCTAAGGCTTTAGCTTCTTTTAGCATTGCAGGAAATACTATTTCAAATCCACTTGGCCTGTGGCTATCAGCCTCCTCCTCTATTTTTCCAGCTTGTGTCTTGAAAAATTCAATCCCTGAAATATGTACAAGTTAAAAACTCTTCACAGGAGAGAATATACCATAATTTTGTCACTGTGTGAAGACATCGCAAGGTCAAACCTGATATTAACATATTTCTACTCCAATCCACACATAATAAAAAAATTACACAAGGGCCTTGATCGATGTACAAACCTTTTTGTACTTGTGTGTCCCCAGTCTGCCATATAGTAAGAGTAATAATACATGCAAGAGTAGCTAGTATCCTGTCATATGCCAAGAAATAGAATTCTTCACCCCAAGAGCCATCTTTCAACTGATTTTGAAGAATCCATTCTAGTGTCTCAGGAAACTGAGGCTTCTCAGAGCCATCAACTGCTGGAATCCTTGCTACCCAAGCAGTGTCATATGCAGAGGGATTAGTTTCCCCATAGTCCATAGATCTAAACATATTCTTAATCTCGGATATTAATGTCTCGATACGCTTCTCGTCTGATGGTGCAACCTATAATTATTTCACGTCGTCAATTATAACAATGGAGGAAGAGCTGCTACAGTGATGGGCATTCAATCGACAGGCACTGAGATTACTAACCTTGTAAGATGGCATTAGAGATTCGATAACATGGTCCTTCCAGAAACCTGGAGGAAATTCTCTTTTCACCAGTTTAGGAACTGACACCGGATTTGAAGGTATCCAAAAAAACCAATCAGGGAAGAACGACGTTATAAAGATTTAAATTACTTCCCGATTCCATCACATAGGTATTTTGTTTTTGAACTTTCGAATTCAACATTTCTCTTTTCTTAAAGTGAATCGCACTTATTGGTGGGAAACCTCTATAAGAGAATACCCCTTTTCTTAAAGATGAATAACAAACCTCCCTAACAAGATACCTATATGATGGATCCTGAATCATTGATAACAAAATACCTATATGATGGATCCTGAATCATCGATAACAAAATACCTATATGATGAATTGATAATTTCTCAACATAAATCAAATCACAGTCTTCTTAAAAATTAAATTACTTTCTACCAAATGCTATAGCAGGTTTTTCAGTAGACTGGTAAGGAAGGGAGGCTGTACCTTCCCCAACACAAGCAACGATCTTGCTTGAACCTGCATATCAAGATACATTAATCAGTTGAGCTGAAATTAATGTGAGAAAAAAATAACCATAATAGTTCTAGTGGATAATGGATAGTCTAGTTGGTTTGAAGTGTGATGTTTACCCAGTTTTTTTGCCTGGTTATCTGCTGGAGAAGACATGATAAAAGGTTATTATTCTTCGCCTAAGTGCGGAAACATCAAAGGAACTATTTGTGGAAATTATCTACTGACCTTTACTCTCATCCAAAACAGGAAAAGGAGATTATCATTCTTCAGTTAAATGTAGAATGATCAAATGATAAAAAGGACCATTTCTCAGAAAAACACAGCAAGAATAGAAATTATATACTCACCTTTACCCCATCGTAGGTACAAGCTTCTCCGTTTGCCAGCACTGGTTCCTGCATTAAGCGAGCTGTGGAAATGTGGAATGCATTGTGTGGTAGCTCCAGTATGAATCTGGGATGACAATGAAGAGGAAGGCAAGGCCATCTTCCCAAATGCACCCCAGTTGCAGATATTGAACTCAATCAGATGATATGTCATCTCATGGGAATTTCTTATAAAGGTGTTGTTGAACTATTAGAAGTTTTTTTTTTTCAAAATTTTAATATGCGTTATTTAAACTGGATTGTATATATAGATTCAGCTCTTTAATACTATGATGCATCGCATTTGTAATTACAACAAATTCTAAGTAAATTTTACCAAACTTCCAAATACTCTAATAAATAAACTACGGCATTTCATTAAAGAAACTCCGACGAATGCTACCGACTAGACTTTATCAGCAGGAGTGTACACTGATACTTCATACACACAACGTGGGAAACTCCGGACTGCTACCGCCTTGACATGATCAGCAGGAAAGTACACTCGACAGTTCATAAAGACTATCAGGGAAACTCCGGCGACTGCCACGGACATGACTTTATCAGCAAGAGAGTACACTTGACAGTTCATAGAATTTGACGGGAAAATCGAATACAATAAAAAAAATTGTACTTACTCATTCATAGAATTTGACGGGAAAATCGAATACAATAAAAAAAAAATTGTACTTACTCATTCACATTCGTTCACATTCTTTCTTTTGTTAAGATGACCAAAACGGACGGCAGTTCCTATTTCCAATCCTATAGAAATATAAATGAGCGCTAAGTACCTGTGACAGCACATTCGTGACTCCTAAGGCATGCTACATATCCATGAAAGCCATGCATATTCCGGCAACTCGATCACCCTACCTCCGGCAAGCTCTAGCATTCAATGTATCTGCGACCACTGCCAGACCTGTCACGTCTCCTCCTGCAACCTCCGTTGGCTTCCTCATCTACCAACGTTTTCCAAATTCCGTTTTATTTTGAATTTATTAAAGGCGCTAAAGGAAATCAAATTTGAATTTTGAATTTGTAATTTCGTTCAGTCCATATTTTATTTTGTTAGAAGGCAGCTTTTTGGCTCCTGGTTCATGTTTGTTTTTTTTAAGGGGAGCCGCTGAACACATTATTTCTTGGCACCGAAAAGCTCTGGGAGCTACTTCGTATTCGGAACCTCATTATCTCATCACGGATTGGGCATGGACGCTAGTGAAAGAAGGCAGAACCAGTGAAATAATAGACGAGAGAATCCGGCAAAGCGGGGCGGAGAGCATGATGAAGAGAGTTGTTTCAATCGGTATTCTGTGCGCACATGTTATGGTGGCATCCAGACCTCGAATGGTGGACGTTGTGAGGATGCTGGAGGGTGAGGGTGACATTCCTGAAATTCCAGACATGCCTTTGCCGCTTATGTTACATGGTCCGTCTCTGTTAGACCAATTAAACGATTCTTCCCTTTTTCCTTGTATCATTTCTGGGCCTGCCTTCAGCGGATGTAGGTAACTGCATTTCTTCCATTAGAGCACTACCCGAAGTGTGGGCGGTAATTGCAAAACATTTGATAGTAGACAGTTAAGTTCTGTGAAGTAATTTGTATTATAATGTCCAGGAAATTAGTTTGAATATAAGTGTTTAGTTGTCATGTAAACTCGTCGAACTTGTACCAATTTGTGGTGCTTTCGGTGAACCTGTTGTTAATATATATAGTTGCCCTTCTTGGAAAATTAATGTCAATCCAATCTATGGTTGCCCATTCTTCCATGTCCCTAATACATTGATGAAATATTTTGTTGTGGCCGATATTGCTGTGGAATTAGCGGTGGATCGAATCTGAGCATTAAATCCTTCTTTACGGGATAACAGATGGCTTACATTTCCAATTGGGTTGAAGGCCTCCATGCTCATGCTTACCACTCACGATTAGTGCGATGAGTTTCATAATTTCTACTTTAAATTTCTCACATTTTTGAAGTGGGGATATGGCCTACATGTTCATCCTTACCGTTTACACTTAGTACGTGGAGTTTCATATTTTACAATTAAATGCCTCATTTTTCAAGGAGTAGGATTATGGCATCCATGTTCATGCTTTCCATTTGGTACCCTTCATCATTCGCGTTTTAAAGGTGCTTTTTTTAATGCTGATTTTTTCCCTTCACTAAATTATTAGGTGGATAAATTACACTAATGCTAAGCATTAAAGTTTAGTTTTTCACTTTTCAGGTTATTGAGATCAAGATTTTTATAGTCCATGGAATAAAGTGTGGCTTATCGTGATAATTTTTATTTAATATTCAATATTCACTAATTAAGAATTTACATTCTCTCTTTAGTGGACATGTTTGACATTTATTATAAATATTTAACAAAATAAAAGTATAATAAAAAATAAAATTATAAAAAATTGATTGTTTTTTGAAAGAATATATATTTTTGAAAATTTTATATGTAATTTTTAAGAGTAAAATAAATATGTGCATAGACATGTTTATTTTGGAATATCTCTATGAAATATTCTAGTATGAAATTTTATCTTTAAAGTAGTTGTCATTTTTTGTTTTAATTAGATTGATTAATTAAAAATATCATATAAATAAGTGTCATATCAAGTGAGTTATGGTTTTTTTGAGCATGTGTTATTGATAAGCCATGGTATTAGCTCATGATATTGTAACAAAGTCTATTTACATATTATGAAGGTACATGGAAACATGAATGCAAACCTCTGTTGTTAAAAATTCATGTTCCAAGTTTTATTTCAAATGTATTAAATTTTGACATACTTACTGTTTTTATAATAAATAAAAAAATTATTTAAAATATAGTTATCATTTAATTAGTTTTTATCATTTTATTTTTATTTTAATACTCTGAAATGTATAATGTAATTATAGTAGTTGGGAAAATAGTTTATTTTCAAACCTATATAAAATAGAGGGATATGTTGATCCCTTGTTATAAAGCTCAAATATTAAGCCTTCACTTCTCCATCAATGTGAAACGAAACATTATTCACAAAATCAGTTAAACTTGGAACTTGTCTATATAGCATTCTACTTGTAGTTCACAATATTTAACCACTCAAACTAATCCATTATCTAATTTAAATGAAAATGAAAATTATTATTTTTTAATAAAATATATTATTTTGAAATAGCTAAGTGACTGAAAATAATGTATTCAAATTAATTATATATATATATATATATATATATATATATATATAATTCAGAATTATTTATATTAATTTATTTAATTTGTAATATTATTATTAAATTAATATAAAATATTGTCTCTAGGGTTTTGGATAGATGGTGAGTGGACATTCTCTTAAAGTACTTCTTGACATGAAGTGATCAATTCAATTCCCCATAGGTTGATATATTGGACATGATGAAAATATAGTCCAACCAAACTCACTCACACACACACTAAATACTATATATATATATATATATATATATATATATATATATATTTCAGATTTGTTTGGATTAATATCAAAATTAGCACTTAATTTATAAATAATTTTCCAAAAATAATATAAAATAAAAATGTAAATACTATATTATTTAATTATTTAAAGGATTAATATTATTATTATTTATTATATAATTTTTATTCCACGGTATTTTTTAATTATTGAAATTGTATTTTTAAATATATTAAAAAATATATTAAAATTATGTTTTTAAATAAATAAATAAATTTAATATTTTTCACTATTAAGTATAAGAGTGAAATTGAGTAAAAATATTAATAAAATACATAATTAAATATGAAGGTGGAGGGAAAGAAAGATATTGAGAAAAAAAATTATAATAATATGTTTTTGACCAATATTTACATCCACCCTTACTCTTATCCTTACCATTATATAGAATGTTTTGCTCAATATTGCCCCTAACCTTGCCCCTAACCTTAACTCTGGCTCCTAGAATGTTTTGCCCATATCTCTCCCAATGTCAACTCCCACCTCAATATATTTTAGAGTGGGGTTGGGAGAAATATTGGAAAAAATGTACTTGTGGGTAGGGATTGAGGAAAATATTGGGCAAAAACTATGTTTGGGGATGATGATGGGGAAATAAAATGCCAAATATTTTCCCCAAACCACACTATAACTTTCAAATATATTTTGAAAATAAAATGCCAAATATTCCCCACCCACATATTTTAGCCAATATTTCCACTAGCATTCTCATTTATATTTTGCCCAATATTTTCCTCCACCCAAATCTTTTAATATTTGATATTGAAAATTGTGGTAAAAAAAATATTGAGCAGAACATATCATACTAATATGTCACTCTTATATATTCTACAATTCTTTAAACTTTACACTATGAGACTCTGAGTAGGGATGAAATGAATATTCAAAAAAAAAAAAACATTATTATAATATTTGTTTTTCAATATTTTTCTCAACCCTATTTATATCTTCATATATTTTATAATTTTTTTTAAATTTAGAAAAAATTAAAAAAAAAAAAATTATATCATAATTAGTGAAATTAAGATAGAAAAAAATTAAGCCTAATATAAAAAATTATATTATAATTAGTGAATATAATAAATCATATCATAATTAGTGAAAGTAAGATGGAAAAAAAATTTGAGCCCAGTAAGGATGAAAGTAAATATTGGAAAAACCATATTATTATAATATCAAAAAATTGAACCTAGTATATTATAGTAAGGGTAAAAATAAATATTCAAAAAACATATTATTATAATATCAAAAAATTTAACCCAATATATTATAATAAAGATGAAAGTAAATATTAAAAAAAAAACATATTATTAGAATATCTTTTACTCAATAAATCACTTCTCTCACTTGCATAAATTTTATAATAATAAAAAATTCTTTAATAATCAAATTTAAATTTAAAACATATATAAACAATATCAATACGCCTCTTCTCTCACTTTCATAATATGTCTCTTCTTTCACTTTCATAAATTCTATAATTTAATTTAAATTTAAAATATACATAAACAATAACAACGAGCAAATATATAAATTATAAATAATCCAACTAATTAAAGTATAAAATATAAATAACCCAACTAGACGAAATATATAGTATAAAATATAAGACAACCGGCCAAAATCTAAATTATAGATAACACAACTAACTGACATATTAAAAAAACATAATTAAGATATTGGAATTTATATAAAAATATATAACCTAATTTACTTAAAAAGGAATAAAATGGAAGGGTATAGTTGTCGATTCTTTTCGTATTCCATGTTCTACCGAGAATATGTACAAATGATACTATTAAAATTAGTAAAGTTAGATGCTAAGGATCATGAATGTCATTCATTTATTTTATTTTAATGCTAAAATGGGTCATAAATGCTTTTATACTTTTGGAAACTTTTGGGCAATAATGGTGATACATGCTTACTCTATGTTTAAATAAGTAAAGTTAGATGCAAGGCCGGTGGATGTAGTTCATTTACTAAAAAATGATAACAAAGTCTCTATAAATGTTTTTTATAAATTTTATTTAAAAAGTTGATACTAATTTGAATAACAATTATATCAAACAATATGTTTTTTGGGAAATTAGAAATGGGAAAATAATTTTGTTCTGGTTAGACTTATAGTATTAGAGAAAAAAAATGTTTGGGAGACAAGATTTGAGTGACTTATTTTTGTACATAACTAGCAGGAACTTCTACACGGTGGATCATTATTAGAAAGATGCCCTGACTAATGATGGTTGGAGGAAATGGAAGGAACGTCAGGATTGACCTCAACCCCCTGAGTCAGTTCAATGGAAGCAACTGGACAGAGAGTTAGAATCCAGGAAGCTTACAGTCCAAAATGGACCAGACATTCTTCGATGGGGATATACTACAAAGGGAATATTTACCATCAAAGAGGCTTACCATTTAAAGGCAAGATGGGAGCAGGGGCATCACCATCCAATTTGGAAGAAGCTTTGAAAAGGTGGGTGGTGGTCGAGAGTTGCATACATTCTCTCGTTGGCATATAGGGGTAGAATCCTCACTTGGGATCAACTACAAAAAAGGGGTATCTATGGACCCTTGTATTGTATCATGTGTGGTCAACATAATGAGGATCTCAAACACCTATTAAATCCATGTCCTTTTGTAGTTCAAAAGTGGCACCAAGTGGAAGATCTCTTTGGAAGGATGGATAGAGACCATCAAAGCATTAGAGAAACCATCCTTATATGGTGGACATGCCTCTTCTCAAGCCTGGTCTTAATCGCGCTTGGGGACTATCTCTAGACTCCACACTTTGGGCTATATGAAAAGAGAGGAACTGTAGGACCTTTTAGAATAGCCAACAATCTTAGGAAGCAGTATGGGAGGGAACCATCCAGAATATCCGGGAAACAATCTTGGCTAAGAAATGGCAACCAGATGACTAGCAAGTTGCTCCCCAAGAGGCTAGAATCCTACACCACCTAAACCTATCACCATCAATTATGTAGATTGTCCTGTAGATTCACAAGCTCATTTAATCTACTAAAACAAGAGACAAGAATCTACTTCTACTCTTTACAGCGGAAGCCCATAAAGATCGATGAAAAAAATAATTGACAAGAGGAATAATATCAATGGCACATAACACAATAAGTATAAGGGAAAGCCACATCTCAAAACCCCGCTATCTGTATTGCATTAAATCAGAAATCCAAGATGATAATACAACGCTTGTTCTCACAAGAACAATCCCAGCACTCACTAAAATCAATCTCCAACTCACAAGCAAACTCTTCGCCAACACTTAGCCAATTCTATAGCTCTCCGAGTCCCTATTTCCTTGGAAAATTCCTATAGCTGATTAGCCCATCTTAAAGGGAAATCAGTGCATCCAAAAGTCTGTAATCCCTTCAAGGTTGAGTTCCTTAGCGCATGCACCATCTGTACAGCTTAGAAAATTATACAACAAATCGTACATTGTCTCTGCACTCTAGTCTCAACTGGGACTTTCTCAAAATCGACATGCATGAGTTTCTGATGAGGGAATCTTCAGCTAACTAGAGTAGCACTAGTTAATGCATTAGTGCACCAACTGACTGTTAACTCACTATTAGTTCCTCAAACAGTTTGGAACTAATTTAACTGGACTTAACTCAGTAAACTGAGTTAACTAATTACAACTCACAATTAACTCATCCTGGACCCCTATAATGTAGGGACAACATATACATGACTTCATAAAGACTTCCAACTTGAAATTCCTAAGTTAACTAAGTCAAGTCACTCTGGTTAACTATTACAAGTTGCTATGAGAATATTATTCGATACTAATTCTCTGTTTAGTTCAAGGACAAATTAAACTGGAATTTTTGGATTCTATTTTTATCATTTCTTATTTCTATTTTCAACACTCCCTGTCAACAAGAAAGGAATTCAACTTAATCCCGTTCTTGAACCTTTAGATTGTTCTGCATGCAACACTTCTCTCTAGTGTTGCTGCTCCAACAACTCTAGAAACAAAACAAAAAAACATCCAACTTGAAATATGTCCCCACAATACAATTGTTTGCGGATAGATGGTTAATAAGCCAATGAATGATTTGTGTATGATTTATGTATCTCTAGAAGAACAACTAATGGATATGATAACATAAATCTGGAGTGCAATATGTAATTATTTGAGAAATAATTTTGAACAAATATGGTACATCACATGATTATGTTATTCACAATATATTTTTTATTCATTTTCTTTATTTCTGTATATATTGTCCTTTTAAGAAAAGAGAAGCGAATGGTTTATTAATGAATATAAACAATTATTTAACAACGAAGATACAAATATTAAATATACAAAGGAGATGGTTTATTAATGAATATAAACAATTATTTAACAACGAAGATACAAATATTAAATATACAAAGGAGACAAATTGGTAGTATCATCATTAATATGAACGTGGAAGTTAGAATGACAAGGCAGAAACAATGACATCATCGAATGAAAAAATTTGAGTTTCTTATTTGATTTAATGCAAAAAATATATTACCACTAAAAAGTAATACCTTCACAAACTCTATGACAATTATGAGTATGTTCCCTTTTTAAAAATAAAAAGCATGTTTAGAATTATAAAATTAGTGGAATCTGTTGGGGTTTATGACCATTCGTCCACTAGGAATTTGTCATGCATTTCTAAGACTATTGTAATATATTGCCTCAATAACTACTGCACCTAACTTCCTTTGGAAGAGAACATACAAACCTACAAATTTCATGGACACATCTTTGGGTGTTGTGGACATAGTTATAATCATTGGATTCAATTCAACGGTTAGAGAATTGCAGGGTCATGTCAATGTATATATGAACCTTATTAAAGAGTCAAAACTCTTGTTTCTATTAAACCTTTTTGAATGATTTTGATTTCCAGAAATAAGCTTGCCTATTTTCTTGAAAGACTCGCCAATTTCATGAAAGATCTAGGGTTTTATAACAAGGAAAAAAAAGTAGACTCCATCTTTAGGAAGTTTATCCTTGGTAGGAATCAATACAATACTGGAAGATCCTCATACAACCCCCGCCAGTTTTTCAATTTGAAAAACTGGCACCCAATTTAGACCTATCATAGGATTCATAAAATGTGGTAATATGGTTCTAATTGTTAAAGACATCGAAATCAACCTCCTTTTATGCACACTTTCTTTTTTCAATCCAAAGTTGTAGAACATTTCCACACTAACAAATATGCCAAGAATATGCACTAGTATCCAACTACTATTTAAAACATTTTATGCATATTGGTTTCCACTTGGTTATCTTCTTTTAGTGAGTTCATAGTTGCAAAATACTTGCATGCTAAAAAATATAACAAAGAATCTGGATTGATGTCTAGCTGCTAGATAGAAGTTTTAAACACAATGGGTTGCACTTTGTCATGTCAATCAATAGAAACAAACCCTATTATTCATTTTATTTGTATAATATGTTTATCATTGCTTAAGTGTCTTATCCATAGACAATAGGAAAACTTTTGATATTGTCCTTCTTGAATCTGTTCATAAGTATCTGTGTTTTCCCAATTGATTGATATATATAGTAGGACACGCCTCTTTGGGGCACTTGAACTTTTAATGTCTTTATCTTCCACATTTAAAATTAGTTCCATAATGATTTGTCTATAGGAAGGATCTAATTTTGTGGTCTTGGAAATTGCTTTGTGCCATTTTGCTTAGAAGTCTAGGTGGAGCTCAATTTCTTTCTTTCAAAATATTAACAATTTGTTTTATCTGGAATTATGGGGAATATCATTCAACATTTCAAAATTATTATGCACAAGTATGTATTTCTTCAAACCTTCAACCTTTTTAGGTTCACATGGTAATTCTTGTTTTAAAGGTTGTAGTTTTGTTTTGTTTTACTTCTAATAAATGTCATGCTTTCTGTATAATGGCTACTTCACGATTGTGGATGTTGGTTCATGCAACAATGTGGGCCCGTCACACGTGTTGGAGAATACACCAACAAGAAGAATGTACACATATATTACCAGAGTTGTGAAAGTTAATTCCTTATTGGAGGCCATAAATGATCATCTAGATAAGGCAATAGAAGATGTCTTGGTTCGAAAAAGACTGTATGCTGAGTAAAAGCTATGCATCTGAATGCACTTTTTATTTTCGTTTATTAGAAGTTACAAGGCAATCTATCGTGTAAATCATGAATTGTCTGACCTCTTTAAGATTGTTGTTTTTGCCTTGTGATTGTATCCTTGATTCACATTACGCAATGAATTTGTTCTTTTATATGATTGTATGCATGCTCACATGATTTGTTTATTTTGACAAAATTTACAAATATAACAAAGAATCTGGATTGATGTCTAGCTGCTAGATAAGCCCATACAGGGTTTTCGAGGGCCTTGAATCCAAATAACAACGTCCTTTTCTATAAACACAATGAACACGGCTATACAGGAAAGTTAGGGATATACAGAAGACATGCGTATATCTTCCCTATATGCCCAATTTCCATATATGCGCACATCTTTCGTATATGCACAGTTTCCGTATATGCATAATTTTGTATATTGAATTTACGCATATACAATGTAGAAACATAAACGACGTGCATATACGAAAGATATGCGCATCCAGAAAAGTTAAGGATATACGGAAGATATGCGCACATCTTCCGTATATGCCCAGTTTCCGTATATGTCCACATCTTCCGTATATGCCCAGTTTCCGTATATGCCCACATCTTCCGCATATGCGCACATCTTCCGTATATGCCCAGTTTCCGTATATGCCTACATCTTCCGTATATGCGCACATCTTCCCTATATGCCCAGTTTCCGTATATGCACACATCTTCCGTATATGCCCAGTTTCCGTATATGCCTACATCTTCCGTATATGTCCACATCTTCCGTATATGCCCAGTTTCCGTATATGCCTACATCTTCCGTATATGCCCAGTTTCCGTATATGCCCACATCTTCCGTATATGCCCAGTTTCCGTATATGCCCACATCTTCCGTATATGCGCACATCTTCCGTATATGCCCAGTTTCCGTATATGCCTACATCTTCCGTATATGCCCAGTTTCCGTATATGCCCACATCTTCCGTATATGCCCAGTTTCCGTATATGCCCACATCTTCCGTATATGCGCACATCTTCCGTATATGCCCAGTTTGGGCATATGCGCACATCTTCCGTATATGCCCAATTTCCGTATATGCGCACATCTTCCGTATATGCCCAGTTTCCGTATATGCCTACATCTTCCGTATACGGAAGATATGCGTATATGCCTACATCTTCCGTATATGCCCAGTTTCCGTATATGCCCACATCTTCCGTATATGCCCAGTTTCTGTATATGCCCACATCTTCCGCATATGCGCACATCTTCCGTATATGCCCAGTTTCCGTATATGCCTACATCTTCCGTATATGCGCACATCTTCCCTATATGCCCAGTTTCCGTATATGCACACATCTTCCGTATATGCCCAGTTTCCGTATATGCCTACATCGTCCGTATATGCCCACATCTTCCGTATATGCCCAGTTTCCGTATATGCCCACATCTTCCGTATATGCCCAGTTTCCGTATATGCCCACATCTTCCGCATATGCGCACATCTTCCGTATATGCCCAGTTTCCGTATATGCCTACATCTTCCGTATATGCGCACATCTTCCCTATATGCCCAGTTTCCGTATATGCACACATCTTCCGTATATGCCCAGTTTCCGTATATGCCTACATCTTCCGTATATGCCCACATCTTCCGTATATGCCCAGTTTCTGTATATGCCTACATCTTCCGTATATGCCCAGTTTCCGTATATGCCCACATCTTCCGTATATGCCTACATCTTCCGTATATGCCCAGTTTCCGTATATGCCTAGTTTCCGTATATGCCCACATCTTCCGTATATGCCCAGTTTCCGTATATGCCCACATCTTCCGCATATGCGCACATCTTCCGTATATGCCCAGTTTCCGTATATGCCTACATCTTCCGTATATGCGCACATCTTCCGTATATGCCCAGTTTCCGTATATGCACACATCTTCCGTATATGCCCAGTTTCCGTATATGCACACATCTTCCGTATATGCCCACATCTTCCGTATATGCCCAGTTTCCGTATATGCCTACATCTTCCGTATATGCCCAGTTTCCGTATATGCCCACATCTTCCGTATATGCCCAGTTTCCGTATATGCCCACATCTTCCGTATATGCGCACATCTTCCGTATATGCCCAGTTTCCGTATATGCCTACATCTTCCGTATATGCCCAGTTTCCGTATATGCCCACATCTTCCGTATATGCCCAGTTTCCGTATATGCCCAGTTTGGGCATATGCGCACATCTTCCGTATATGCCCAGTTTCCGTATATGCCCAGTTTCCGTATATGCCCACATTTTCCGTATATGCGCACATCTTCCGTATATGCCCAGTTTCCGTATATGCCTACATCTTCCGTATATGGAAGATATGCGTATATGCCTACATCTTCCGTATATGCCCAGTTTCCGTATATGCCCACATCTTCCGTATATGCCCAGTTTCCGTATATGCCCACATCTTCCGCATATGCGCACATCTTCCGTATATGCCCAGTTTCCGTATATGCCTACATCTTCCGTATATGCGCACATCTTCCCTATATGCCCAATTTCCGTATATGCACACATCTTCCGTATATGCCCAGTTTCCGTATATGCCTACATCTTCCGTATATGCCCACATCTTCCGTATATGCCCAGTTTCCGTATATGCCTACATCTTCCGTATATGCCCAGTTTCCGTATATGCCCACATCTTCCGTATATGCCCAGTTTCCGTATATGCCCACATCTTCCGTATATGCGCACATCTTCCGTATATGCCCAGTTTCCGTATATGCCTACATCTTCCGTATATGCCCAGTTTCCGTATATGCCCACATCTTCCGTATATGCCCAGTTTCCGTATATGCCCACATCTTCCGTATATGCGCACATCTTCCGTATATGCCCAGTTTGGGCATATGCGCACATCTTCCGTATATGCCCAGTTTCCGTATATGCCCAGTTTCCGTATATGCCCACATTTTCCGTATATGCGCACATCTTCCGTATATGCCCAGTTTCCGTATATGCCTACATCTTCCGTATATGCGCACATCTTCCCTATATGCCCAGTTTCCGTATATGCACACATCTTCCGTATATGCCCAGTTTCCGTATATGCCTACATCTTCCGTATATGCCCACATCTTCCGTATATGCCCAGTTTCCGTATATGCCTACATCTTCCGTATATGCCCAGTTTCCGTATATGCCCACATCTTCCGTATATGCCCAGTTTCCGTATATGCCCACATCTTCCGTATATGCGCACATCTTCCGTATATGCCCAGTTTCCGTATATGCCCACATCTTCCGTATATGCCCAGTTTCCGTATATGCCCACATCTTCCGTATATGCGCACATCTTTCGTATATGCCCAGTTTCCGTATATGCCTACATCTTCCGTATATGCCCACATCTTCCGTATATGCCCAGTTTCCGTATATGCCCACATCTTCCGCATATGCGCACATCTTCCGTATATGCCCAGTTTCCGTATATGCCTACATCTTCCGTATATGCGCACATCTTCCCTATATGCCCAGTTTCCGTATATGCACACATCTTCCGTATATGCCCAGTTTCCGTATATGCCTACATCTTCCGTATATGCCCACATCTTCCGTATATGCCCAGTTTCCGTATATGCCTACATCTTCCGTATATGCCCAGTTTCCGTATATGCCCACATCTTCCGTATATGCCCAGTTTCCGTATATGCCCACATCTTCCGTATATGCGCACATCTTCCGTATATGCCCAGTTTCCGTATATGCCTACATCTTCCGTATATGCCCAGTTTCCGTATATGCACACATCTTCCGTATATGCCCAGTTTCCGTATATGCCCACATCTTCCGTATATGCCGAGTTTCCGTATATGCCCACATCTTCCGTATATGCGCACATCTTCCGTATATGCCCAGTTTCCGTATATGCCCACATCTTCCGTATATGCCCAGTTTCCGTATATGCCCACATCTTCCGTATATGCGCACATCTTCCGTATATGCCCAGTTTCCGTATATGCCTACATCTTCCATATATGCCCAGTTTCCGTATATGCCCACATCTTCCGTATATGCGCACATCTTCCGTATATGCCCAGTTTGGGCATATGCGCACATCTTCCGTATATGCCCAGTTTCCGTATATGCCCAGTTTCCGTATATGCCCACATTTTCCGTATATGCGCACATCTTCCGTATATGCCCAGTTTCCGTATATGCCTACATCTTCCGTATATGCGCACATCTTCCCTATATGCCCAGTTTCCGTATATGCACACATCTTCCGTATATGCCCAGTGTCCGTATATGCCTACATCTTCCGTATATGCCCACATCTTCCGTATATGCCCAGTTTCCGTATATGCCTACATCTTCCGTATATGCCCAGTTTCCGTATATCCCCACATCTTCCGTATATGCCCAATTTCCGTATATGCCCACATCTTCCGTATATGCGCACATCTTCCGTATATGCCCAGTTTCCGTATATGCCCACATCTTCCGTATATGCCCGGTTTCCGTATATGCCCACATCTTCCGTATATGCGCACATCTTCCGTATATGCCCAGTTTCCGTATATGCCTACATCTTCCGTATATGCCCATTTTCCGTATATGCCCACATCTTCCGTATATGCCCAGTTTCCGTATATGCCCACATCTTCCGCATATGCGCACATCTTCCGTATATGCCCAGTTTCCGTATATGCCTACATCTTCCGTATATGCGCACATCTTCCCTATATGCCCAGTTTCCGTATATGCACACATCTTCCGTATATGCCCAGTTTCCGTATATGCCTACATCTTCCGTATATGCCCAGTTTCCGTATATGCCCACATCTTCCGTATATGCCCAGTTTCCGTATATGCCCACATCTTCCGTATATGCCCACATCTTCCGTATATGCCCAGTTTCCGTATATGCCTACATCTTCCGTATATGCCCAGTTTCCGTATATGCCCACATCTTCCGTATATGCGCACATCTTCCGTATATGCCCAGTTTGGGCATATGCGCACATCTTCCGTATATGCCCAGTTTCCGTATATGCCCACATTTTCCGTATATGCGCACATCTTCCGTATATGCTTAGTTTCCGTATATGCCTACATCTTCCGTATATGCGCACATCTTCCCTATATGCCCAGTTTCCGTATATGCACACATCTTCCGTATATGCCCAGTTTCCGTATATGCCTACATCTTCCGTATATGCCCACATTCCGTATATGCCCACATATCCTACCATGTGAAGATACAAAATCTTGGCCCTTGTTGATCATAGACTTATTGGGCAACTCACTAGGATTTGGCTCTTTCACAAAATTATGAAAACTTGTTTGAAAAATACCTATAAGCCTCATATCAAAAGACACAATGTTGTTGATCTCGTTTCCCGTCAACGATAAAAGTCAACATCCTAGGGACTTTTATATATTCTATGGTGTTTTTATAGAGGTGATACTCCTCTTTCACACACTCACATTTTCTGATTAACTCAAAAATGTGGAATTAAACATTCAACATATTCACCTTTGAGTGGACCATGTGATTTTAAAGAAAATAAATAAAAACAAAAAGAAGTAGATACTATCTAATTAAGTCATTCCATGGCACATATCCATTCACATATCATGAGGGAGACACATTTGAAACAAATACATAGACAAAAAATAAAGAAATGGTCCAAATATTTTAAAGAGCTCTAAAATGATTTCATTCAATATCATAAACAATCATAGGAGAACATTCATGAGATTTCAATGCTTAATTAAAAGTATACGAAACCACAAATTCCATGCGCTCTTGGAAATAGCTCTCTATAAGAGTCAAAAAGACATTACAAACTTTAAGTTCAAATAGAGCAGGTGTGTAAAGTACTCTACAAAATTCCTAATACTTAAATGTAAATTGAATGCATTCATCCTTAAGGGACTAGAATGGAACTCGAATGGGACTCTTGAGGAACAATAAATGGTATATATTAAGCTAGAAGAAAGCAAAAGGAATGCAGACAGAATTACAAATGTATAACAAACTTTACAAAGTTGGATGATTTAAGACTAGGGAGAAATAAATGGGAATTGCTTCAAATAAAATATAGAACACTCACAAAATTGCAGAAGGATGACCGACTTAATGAATTATCTATCCCTACTCAATATGAAGATGCACTAGGGACTAAAACTAATTGAACCAAAGTATGATTTCTTATTAACAAAAAATTAATGCTATGAAAATTACCTACATGTTTTTTTTAGGCATTAAGGTTCAAAAATTGATTTAATGGAGGTATGATTCTTTATTATCAAAAATACAACCTTACACAAGTGTTACACGGAAGCATAGTCCTTGCCATTGAAAATAGGGATTATGTTGCTAGACAATTTGCACATAGAAGGTGATAACATGATACATATAAAGTATACTATGAGATATTTAAACTAATATTAATATAATATGGAGAATATTAATATATATCTTTCATAACTTGCTAGTCATCTGGTTGCCATTTCTTAGCCAAGATTGTTTCCCGGATATTCTGGATGGTTCCCTCCCATACTGCTTCCTAAGATTGTTGGCTATTCTAAAAGGTCCTACAGTTCCTCTCTTTTCATATAGCCCAAAGTGTGGAGTCTAGAGATAGTCCCCAAGCGCGATTAAGACCAGGCTTGAGAAGAGGCATGTCCACCATATAAGGATGGTTTCTCTAATGCTTTGATGGTCTCTATCCATCCTTCCAAAGAGATCTTCCACTTGGTGCCACTTTTGAACTACAAAAGGACATGGATTTAATAGGTGTTTGAGATCCTCATTATGTTGACCACACATGATACAATACAAGGGTCCATAGATACCCCTTTTTTGTAGTTGATCCCAAGTGAGGATTCTACCCCTATATGCCAACGAGAGAATGTATGCAACTCTCGACCACCACCCACCTTTTCAAAGCTTCTTCCAAATTGGATGGTGATGCCCCTGCTCCCATCTTGCCTTTAAATGGTAAGCCTCTTTGATGGTAAATATTCCCTTTGTAGTATATCCCCATCGAAGAATGTCTGGTCCATTTTGGACTGTAAGCTTCCTGGATTCTAACTCTCTGTCCAGTTGCTTCCATTGAACTGACTCAGGGGGTTGAGGTCAATCCTGACGTTCCTTCCATTTCCTCCAACCATCATTAGTCAGGGCATCTTTCTAATAATGATCCACCGTGTAGAAGTTCCTGCTAGTTATGTACAAAAATAAGTCACTCAAATCTTGTCTCCCAAACATTTTTTTTCTCTAATACTATAAGTCTAACCAGAACAAAATTATTTTCCCATTTCTAATTTCCCAAAAAACATATTGTTTGATATAATTGTTATTCAAATTAGTATCAACTTTTTAAATAAAATTTATAAAAAACATTTATAGAGACTTTGTTATCATTTTTTAGTAAATGAACTACATCCACCGGCCTTGCATCTAACTTTACTTATTTAAACATAGAGTAAGCATGTATCACCATTATTGCCCAAAAGTTTCCAAAAGTATAAAAGCATTTATGACCCATTTTAGCATTAAAATAAAATAAATGAATGACATTCATGATCCTTAGCATCTAACTTTACTAATTTTAATAGTATCATTTGTACATATTCTCGGTAGAACATGGAATACGAAAAGAATCGACAACTATACCCTTCCATTTTATTCCTTTTTAAGTAAATTAGGTTATATATTTTTATATAAATTCCAATATCTTAATTATGTTTTTTTAATATGTCAGTTAGTTGTGTTATCTATAATTTAGATTTTGGCCGGTTGTCTTATATTTTATACTATATATTTCGTCTAGTTGGGTTATTTATATTTTATACTTTAATTAGTTGGATTATTTATAATTTATATATTTGCTCGTTGTTATTGTTTATGTATATTTTAAATTTAAATTAAATTATAGAATTTATGAAAGTGAAAGAAGAGACATATTATGAAAGTGAGAGAAGAGGCGTATTGATATTGTTTATATATGTTTTAAATTTAAATTTGATTATTAAAGAATTTTTTATTATTATAAAATTTATGCAAGTGAGAGAAGTGATTTATTGAGTAAAAGATATTCTAATAATATGTTTTTTTTTTTAATATTTACTTTCATCTTTATTATAATATATTGGGTTAAATTTTTTGATATTATAATAATATGTTTTTTGAATATTTATTTTTACCCTTACTATAATATACTAGGTTCAATTTTTTGATATTATAATAATATGGTTTTTCCAATATTTACTTTCATCCTTACTGGGCTCAAATTTTTTTTCCATCTTACTTTCACTAATTATGATATGATTTATTATATTCACTAATTATAATATAATTTTTTATATTAGGCTTAATTTTTTTCTATCTTAATTTCACTAATTATGATATAAATTTTTTTTTTTTAATTTTTTCTAAATTTAAAAAAAATTATAAAATATATGAAGATATAAATAGGGTTGAGAAAAATATTGAAAAACAAATATTATAATAATGTTTTTTTTTTTTGAATATTCATTTCATCCCTACTCAGAGTCTCATAGTGTAAAGTTTAAAGAATTGTAGAATATATAAGAGTGACATATTAGTATGATATGTTCTGCTCAATATTTTTTTTACCACAATTTTCAATATCAAATATTAAAAGATTTGGGTGGAGGAAAATATTGGGCAAAATATAAATGAGAATGCTAGTGGAAATATTGGCTAAAATATGTGGGTGGGGAATATTTGGCATTTTATTTTCAAAATATATTTGAAAGTTATAGTGTGGTTTGGGGAAAATATTTGGCATTTTATTTCCCCATCATCATCCCCAAACATAGTTTTTGCCCAATATTTTCCTCAATCCCTACCCACAAGTACATTTTTTCCAATATTTCTCCCAACCCCACTCTAAAATATATTGAGGTGGGAGTTGACATTGGGAGAGATATGGGCAAAACATTCTAGGAGCCAGAGTTAAGGTTAGGGGCAAGGTTAGGGGCAATATTGAGCAAAACATTCTATATAATGGTAAGGATAAGAGTAAGGGTGGATGTAAATATTGGTCAAAAACATATTATTATAATTTTTTTTCTCAATATCTTTCTTTCCCTCCACCTTCATATTTAATTATGTATTTTATTAATATTTTTACTCAATTTCACTCTTATACTTAATAGTGAAAAATATTAAATTTATTTATTTATTTAAAAACATAATTTTAATATATTTTTTAATATATTTAAAAATACAATTTCAATAATTAAAAAATACCGTGGAATAAAAATTATATAATAAATAATAATAATATTAATCCTTTAAATAATTAAATAATATAGTATTTACATTTTTATTTTATATTATTTTTGGAAAATTATTTATAAATTAAGTGCTAATTTTGATATTAATCCAAACAAATCTGAAATATATATATATATATATATAAATATATATATATATATATATATATATATATATATATATATAGTATTTAGTGTGTGTGTGAGTGAGTTTGGTTGGACTATATTTTCATCATGTCCAATATATCAACCTATGGGGAATTGAATTGATCACTTCATGTCAAGAAGTACTTTAAGAGAATGTCCACTCACCATCTATCCAAAACCCTAGAGACAATATTTTATATTAATTTAATAATAATATTACAAATTAAATAAATTAATATAAATAATTTATATATATATATATATATATATATATATATATAATTTGAATAAATTATTTTCAGTCAGCTATTTCAAAATAATATATTTTATTAAAAAATAATAATTTTCATTTTCATTTAAATTAGATAATGGATTAGTTTGAGTGGTTAAATATTGTGAACTACAAGTAGAATGCTATATAGACAAGTTCCAAGTTTAACTGATTTTGTGAATAATGTTTCGTTTCACATTGATGGAGAAGTGAAGGCTTAATATTTGAGCTTTATAACAAGGGATCAACATATCCCTCTATTTTATATAGGTTTGAAAATAAACTATTTTCCCAACTACTATAATTACATTATACATTTCAGAGTATTAAAATAAAAATAAAATGATAAAAACTAATTAAATGATAACTATATTTTAAATAATTTTTTTATTTATTATAAAAACAGTAAGTATGTCAAAATTTAATACATTTGAAATAAAACTTGGAACATGAATTTTTAACAACAGAGGTTTGCATTCATGTTTCCATGTACCTTCATAATATGTAAATAGACTTTGTTACAATATCATGAGCTAATACCATGGCTTATCAATAACACATGCTCAAAAAAACCATAACTCACTTGATATGACACTTATTTATATGATATTTTTAATTAATCAATCTAATTAAAACAAAAAATGACAACTACTTTAAAGATAAAATTTCATACTAGAATATTTCATAGAGATATTCCAAAATAAACATGTCTATTCACATATTTATTTTACTCTTAAAAATTACATATAAAATTTTCAAAAATATATATTCTTTCAAAAAACAATCAATTTTTTATAATTTTATTTTTTATTATACTTTTATTTTGTTAAATATTTATAATAAATGTCAAACATGTCCACTAAAGAGAGAATGTAAATTCTTAATTAGTGAATATTGAATATTAAATAAAAATTATCACGATAAGCCACACTTTATTCCATGGACTATAAAAATCTTGATCTCAATAACCTGAAAAGTGAAAAACTAAACTTTAATGCTTAGCATTAGTGTAATTTATCCACCTAATAATTTAGTGAAGGGAAAAAATCAGCATTAAAAAAAGCACCTTTAAAACGCGAATGATGAAGGGTACCAAATGGAAAGCATGAACATGGATGCCATAATCCTACTCCTTGAAAAATGAGGCATTTAATTGTAAAATATGAAACTCCACGTACTAAGTGTAAACGGTAAGGATGAACATGTAGGCCATATCCCCACTTCAAAAATGTGAGAAATTTAAAGTAGAAATTATGAAACTCATCGCACTAATCGTGAGTGGTAAGCATGAGCATGGAGGCCTTCAACCCAATTGGAAATGTAAGCCATCTGTTATCCCGTAAAGAAGGATTTAATGCTCAGATTCGATCCACCGCTAATTCCACAGCAATATCGGCCACAACAAAATATTTCATCAATGTATTAGGGACATGGAAGAATGGGCAACCATAGATTGGATTGACATTAATTTTCCAAGAAGGGCAACTATATATATTAACAACAGGTTCACCGAAAGCACCACAAATTGGTACAAGTTCGACGAGTTTACATGACAACTAAACACTTATATTCAAACTAATTTCCTGGACATTATAATACAAATTACTTCACAGAACTTAACTGTCTACTATCAAATGTTTTGCAATTACCGCCCACACTTCGGGTAGTGCTCTAATGGAAGAAATGCAGTTACCTACATCCGCTGAAGGCAGGCCCAGAAATGATACAAGGAAAAAGGGAAGAATCGTTTAATTGGTCTAACAGAGACGGACCATGTAACATAAGCGGCAAAGGCATGTCTGGAATTTCAGGAATGTCACCCTCACCCTCCAGCATCCTCACAACGTCCACCATTCGAGGTCTGGATGCCACCATAACATGTGCGCACAGAATACCGATTGAAACAACTCTCTTCATCATGCTCTCCGCCCCGCTTTGCCGGATTCTCTCGTCTATTATTTCACTGGTTCTGCCTTCTTTCACTAGCGTCCATGCCCAATCCGTGATGAGATAATGAGGTTCCGAATACGAAGTAGCTCCCAGAGCTTTTCGGTGCCAAGAAATAATGTGTTCAGCGGCTCCCCTTAAAAAAAAACAAACATGAACCAGGAGCCAAAAAGCTGCCTTCTAACAAAATAAAATATGGACTGAACGAAATTACAAATTCAAAATTCAAATTTGATTTCCTTTAGCGCCTTTAATAAATTCAAAATAAAACGGAATTTGGAAAATGTTGGTAGATGAGGAAGCCAACGGAGGTTGCAGGAGGAGACGTGACAGGTCTGGCAGTGGTCGCAGATACATTGAATGCTAGAGCTTGCCGGAGGTAGGGTGATCGAGTTGCCGGAATATGCATGGATATGTATGGCTTTCATGGATATGTAGCATGCCTTAGGAGGCACGAATGTCCTGTCACAGGTACTTAACGCTCATTTATGTTTCTATAGGATTGGAAATAGGCACTGCCAAAACGGACAATAGAGTTCGAGAAACCTTAAAATGAATCTGAGGCTGGCGTTTCAGTCATATACTCTTTAAAGAAATTATATTGGGAATCAAACATCAAGTGCATTTACATTTAATTTTTCACAAGTTATTTTGGAAAAATTCATCGATAACTATCATCATTATACATTCATTTTTGGTAAACTATTACTTTTTCACTTATAATTATTCACATAAAACTATTTCAATGATCGTTAAAAGTGTTTTGCACAATTTAGATGATAGCATTTTATTGATGGGTAGATTGTTTTCATCTTTGCACTAGTTTCTATCTAGCCAACATAGATAATGGTTAGAGTATATATTTTTTGGTAAAATATTGGATTATTTATGTTTTTATAAATTTTAAAATTATTATTGTTATTTTATTTTTTTATTATTATGTTAGGGGTTTTGGGTTACATTAAATGAGGATTATGAGGTTGTCTTGTTTAAGAGGAAATTTATGAAAGCATGTTGGTTGCGCCAAAGCTTGTCATGTATCAACATGAGAAGACAAAAAAACTACTAGTGTTGCAAGCTAAAATTAGACGATTGGGTAGAATCTCCAAGTATTTGCATTGGCTAGGCTTTACTCTCATCTGAGGAGAAAAAGATGTTAAGTAATCTCCTCGCTAGAGTGGTCAATTTGCTATCTATATTGTCAATTTTTCTTAGTGGTCAACTTGCTCTCTATACTGTCAATTTTTCTTACAATATCCAAATAACGATTAACCTTATGACGGGAGCCCATGCAATGTGCCAAGTATATTGGAGCCTTAAACATCGGACATCATATTAAGGTGGTGAACATGCCCTACTGGGCATCCTCCTTGGGGGAATAAACCTTACCAAGTAAAAATGGATATCTTGTTACATAATTCTTATACACTAATTTGATATCTAACTGAGTAATAACCTTCAAAATAACTTATTAATACTATTGTAGTAAAATAAGTAAAGGTGGAGAACATGCCCTACTAGACATCCTCCTCGGGCTTCACAAGTAAAAGTAAATATCTTATTACTTAATTCTTATACACCAATTTGATATCTAATTTAGTAATAACCTTCAAAATAACTTATTACTATTATTATAATAAAATAAATAAATATTTAGTTTTACATCTTAAAAATATAATATACATAATTCATCCATGTTAAAAACATATAATTCAACTTTAAAAAAATTAACACTTAATCTCAAGTACCAATTTAATATCTATGTTAACAATAATCTTCAATATAAATTATTACTGTTATGGTACTAGAATGAATAAATATTTAATTATATTTAATTTTACATGATATACGGAGTTGATCCATATCGAAGAACATAGGGGAGAGATTCCTAATGTTGTGCAGGGACCAGTAGTTGATATAATACTGGTCCCACCAAACCACCAGTGATTAAGACTTTTGAAACCAAAATTTAAACAGAAATAAATAACATTATGTATAAATAATTTTTAAATTATGTCCAAAAATCACCCATATATTGACTGGGCCCACAACTGTCCATAAATAGTATTTAACTATTTAATATTGCAAAACATATTGACCCAAGTAGAAAACAGCTAGAGCCATAAAAGCTTCCAAACTGGTCTATTCCAAAAGTACAAAACAGCAGTCACTTCAACCCCCACTCATCAGAACTGCAACTTTGCATCCCAAATAAATATGCCTACCTGCACATAACAAAAGGAATGTATGTCAGCCATAACTGCTGTGTTGTTCAACAACTAAACACCCTATGTTCAATAAATGACACCCAACCCAATAACAATTAAATCCAATTTGTTCAATAAATGACACCCAACCCAATAACAATTAAATCCACTTTGTTCAATAAATGACACCCAGACCCAATAACTGCAATAAATGACACCCAACTCACTCTATTTCTCATTAAAACAGATCAAAGCACATGGATCAACAAATAAACAATTCCCAACCATTAGATCACAGCAAATTAAATCCATACCACACATTCAAAATGAAGCCATTGCAATCCATGTGCATCCATGTCCACCAATTAAAATCAAGTCCCCAAAACTATAAAAGAAGTCCACCCACTGTTGAAGTTGCATCTTATGCTTTCAAACTATTCAGCAAACTTCAAGACAACATCACAAAACAGTAGCCAATATATTCAAGTCAGTTATATGAATTACAACTCATTCTTCTTACAGTTCTGTTTTCATTGTTTTCATTTATCAGATATATGAATTACAACTCATTCTTCTTACAGTTCTGTTTTCATTGTTTTCATTTATCAGATTTCTTACATTACAGTTCTGTCCATAGGGTGGTGACAGTTAACCTATACAGTTACAGTTAACCTTTTTTATACAGAGTTTATGTATGTGTTCTATCTTATAGAGTTAAGCTATCGAATACAGTCGTATCCATCTAATCAATGTCATAGGTTGCTTACCTTACAGGAATTGAAGGTTAGCTTACACGAATTATTCGATCATCAACTTCATAGGGATTACAACTTACATATCACAAATGTTACGTATGTCCAAATGTTACGTATGTCGTGCTAGTACTGTAGTCATAGCTTGTTTACCTAACAGGAATTGAACCTTGAACCTTAGCTTACAGGAATTGAACCTTGAACCTTAGCTTACAGGAATTGAGCGATAGCTTGTTTACCTAACAGGAATTGAACCTTGAACCTTAGCTTACAGGAATTGAGCGATTATTATGGCTTGGGTTCTATGGTTCCTCCATAAGAACACTGAACGCCTAGCTTCGCAGAGCAGCTCTCCCCCCAGCCCACAGCATAGTGTGGAATCTGGATCGTTTCATCGAGCACCATTTCTTTTAGATATAAAGGTGTTCTGACTCTATTGGATCAAGTCATAATCTACGCCTTTTACTAGTATACTACTATGGGGAGAGACTAAGCTCTATTTCAGAGATTGGACTCTCTTACTGTGATTAGCCCCTACTAGTAAGAAGCTGTTCCCGAGCCAGGTTCCCTGGATCCACTCCTAGTCGGGCCTAAATGAATGAATGAAGAAGGGGGCGGGCAGCACTCTAAAGAAAGAAGCCTTTGCCCGTTGGACAGCTACCGAACTGGCTTGCTTGACTTACTTTACTGGTCGACAACTATATTATTATAAGACCTCCTGTCAGAAAGAAGGAAAGGTTATTGTAAAAGAAAGAATGCCAGCCGATGTCAAACTGTACTCCTAGTGTGAACCATCCGATTTTGGGCAATTCAGAAGTGACAAGATCCGAGTGAACATGGATGAGTTAAAACATAGAACAAAAACGAATTGTAACTTTAATGACTCTGATAAACTTAGTAATTTTTCACATATTTTTCACATATTTTCAGAAGCATGAAGCTATTGAGAAAGCAAACATTTTGATATTGAGTCGAAAGACTGCAAATAAGTGAATTTATACTACTGATGAATGGACCATAGAACTGGGGAATGGTTTCTTAGAATTGAAGCCCGAGCAGATGACCATTTCTCTTTATTGGATTAGATGACTGTAAGATTTTAGATAATGAGAAAACACAATTATAAGTAACATAGCAGATGACAGTCTTATTGGCCTTCATATCTTTTCACCTTGTTGAGCTCGAGACCTTAGGGTATGGAGAGCCCGAGCCATACGGAGTTGTAAAAGTTGGACCAAAGGAATGGGGATTTACATAATTCAGCATTGTAAATTAAGTCACAGATAATGGAGAGAAATCTTGGAGCAGAGATTGTTCTTCACAATATTCAAAATAAGTAAATAAATTATATGAAAAAATATAAAAAATAAATGACTGCAATGAAACTCAATTAAACTGGAGTAAAACCAATTGTCTATGACACCTGGGAGACCATAGAATCATAATGTAACAAGCTCTGTATCCGAAATGTTTTGTCCTTACTGAAAAAATGAAAAATGTGGGTAACATAATTTTCAATTGGTAATAGAATTTGATCATGGGTAAACAAGTAGAAGGAATCAAAGACCAAGATTTTTTAATTCCAAAAATGTAGAGCAAATTAGGAATAGCATTAAATATCCTCAAATTGTTAGCAACTATAGAATAATATTTGTTCTGAAATATTTCATCTCTTATCAAATTGAAATTCAACACACAATCTCAGTGAAATATTCATGGCCAAAAAAGTTACAAATTCAATCCTTGTTAAATATCAAAAAACTGAGTCTTTCTTTGACAGCTGAAAACAAATGCTCTATCAGGACAAAATCAACAAATTGAGTCTTTCTTTGACAATGTTGAAAAAAAATGCTTTGTTAGGACAAATTGTTGCATGAATCTGTGACCTAAAGGCCTAAGCTCATTGTGTCCATGGGAAAATTTGCACTTCAACCCATTTGAATAGGTTCCCTTTTTCTCATAATGCATGGACAACTTGATTTTATAATTATTTACCTCGTCATAAATGTTGGAACTTATTGCATTGCCATAAATTGTTTCTAGTTTCTGACCAAAAATAGAAAATACTTGCTGACCCTTTTGAAGTTCTTCTTCTGAGTGAGCAAACTGACAATCAGTTCCCCACCCACACTTCTTTTTAGCCTAATAAAAATGGAAAATAACATATTTGTATGGAGGAAGTGTAACTATTTTAATAGCACGTATCTCCTTCACATTTGATAATTTCATGTAACAAGCTCTGTATCCAAAATGTTTTGATAATTTCCTGTAATAGAGGAAAAGTAATTTTTGCAGAAGTAATAAAGCATAATTTAACATATATTCTAATGTCTAAATGCATGCAATAATTTTACAGGTTGTTGCATCTATGGCAAAAGGAAGTTACTCTGCTCGTACAAGGAGAAGTGGCAGGAGAGTGACAAGGGGTGCGCAGCTGCGATGCACATCGTCTGATGATGACAGGCCAGCTGATGTCGATGCCAGCAATGCACCAGGGAACATTGTTGAAGATGACCATGTGACAGCCGCTGATGTTAACACACCATCAGCCACATAACCACCATCAACAACAGTCCAAGGGGCAAGCTCAACTAAAAAGATCAGTGCTATAAGAGGATGGACAAAAGAACAAATGTTAGTTGCAATTGACGACATAGAGTTTAATGGATACTCAGTTCGGGCATCTGCAAAAAAACATGGTATTCCTACCTCGTCAATACATTATTGGATAAATGGACTGACTCATACAAAACGTAGAGGGCCTCTTACAGTTATGACTGAGGATGAGGAGGCCGAGGTGGTTGAGTGGTGTAAAGAGATGGCCCAACTGGGACATGGGCTAGACTTGATACAACTCAAATCAACAGTTGCTCAAATCTGTCAAGGGAGGCCAAACCCATTCAAAGATGGGTTTCCTGGTAAATCATGGTGGTTTGGGTTTAAAAAAAGGCATCCAGAACTTGTATTGCGTACTGCTGAGGGCCTTGACAGAGACAGAGCATTAAATTTGCGCCCTGCAGTTGTGCAAAAATTCTATGACACACTTTCTAGTGCTTATGATAAACATTCTTATGGAGCAGACCATATATGGAACTGTGATGAAACATGTTTACAGGTAGGGAGGAATTGTGGCATGCGGGTAATTGCCAAGAGAGGGAGCCGAAATGTGCCAAAGATTTTGCCCAAGAGCAGGGAGTGGATAACTATTTTATGTTGTGTTAATGCAATTGGTACTTCAATCCCAGGATTTTATCTATTCAAAGGTAAAAATCAACTGAAAAACTATATACAGAACTGTGAACCAGGTGCATGCATGGCTGCACATCCCCATGCATGGATGACTAAAGAACTGTTTCTAAGTTGGCTTTTTCACTTTGCTGCATCGGTACCAGGTGGCGTCTCGCCTAATAACAGACACCTTTTGATATTAGATGGCCATGGGAGCCACATGGCTATACAAACAATTGAGGAAGCAAACAATTTAGGCATCGACCTGTTGACATTGCCCACTCATACCACTCATAGGCTGCAACCCCTTGATGTTAGTGTGTTTGGCCCTTTCAAGAACTATTTCAGGTCGGAGCGTGCTGCATGGATGGCAAAGAATCCAGGGGTTGAGGTGAAAAGGTTTGAGCTAGTAGAGCTTGCAAGTAAAGCTTTTAAAAGGGCTTTGACACCATCAAATATCAAGGCTGGCTTTAGGAGGACAGGAATCTGGCCACTGAACTATGATGCTCTTATGCATGATACTGGTTGTAGCCAAGCGTTTCATGTGGATGGTCAGGAAGAAGGGAATGTCCAAACATGTGTTGAAGTGCAAGAAGTAGATGACCAAGATGATGTTGTTGCAACTGGTAATATGATTTCCCTGTCTCAAGGACAGTTATATGCTGAAGATGATGAAACTGTATGTGAAACACAATATAACAATGAACAAATTCCTAGTAACATGGAGATTGTTCCACCAACTCAAGAACATCAAATTCCTGTCGCTGATATTGCTAATGATATTGTTGAACATGCAGTTGACAATGACCAATTGACATTGCCAAGCCAAGTAACCCCACCTTCATGGCTAGCAGAAGCAATGATCAATTTGAATGCACATAGTGTCTCAGCAACCAATGAAGAAAGCATGAACATGCCCTCACAACCAGCAGAATTGAACAGTGAAATTGTTCATTTTTTTGTGGACAATAGATCAATGGAAGAAGATGAAGGACATAATGAGGCATCAAATGAAGATAATGATATGGTTCAATCAGTTCCAACAGATACTGAAAGGGAAGTACCAAGCAATGACATGCAGGTGGAAGGGGTGGAGAAGACACTTGGACAGTTCCTAAAGCTACCAGTAGAGAGAGTATCAATGAGAAAAACGCAAGGTGCACCGGGTAGTCTTCGTCTGGGCCGAAGCTCACAGCTACTCACCTCAGAGGACTATATAAACTTGTTAGTTGAGTCAGAAAAAAAGAAACTTGAAATGCAAGAATTAAAACAGAAAAAGAAGGATATGGTCAAGGAGAAGAAGGTAGCAAGGATTGTTGAAGCACAACAGCGAGCAGAAGAAAGGATTGAAAGAGATAAAGCAAGGCAAGTTAAGGACCAACAAAAGCAAATGGCAAGACAGGAAAAGGAAAAACGAAAGGCACAACAAATGCTTGAAAAGGAACAAGGGATGATCAACGATACAAGAATAGCTGATGAAACTAGGATTATTTCAAACTCATTGGACTCCATTGCAGATAATACACCATTATTCCAAGATCTCATAAACATTCAAGTGCCCCACTATCAAACCGAGGGTTTACCCACTTGCCTTGTTCCTACCAGAGCTGGTGTCAATTCTCTGTATGCTCATTACACACCTCCACTTAATGCAGGGGTCAGTAGTGCAAATGTGAGGTATGGGTACTCAATACCTCCATGGTTGGAAGCTGCAAATTGGAATCAATCATATGGCAACAATCAACCATTTCCTAATCAGCCCTTGACTGGTAGGCCAACCTACCTGGCTCAAGAAGGTAACTCGGGGAGTTTTGGCACTCAAGATTCTCAGGGCCATAAAGAATAGGGGTGTCATATGTTTTCGGTTCTAACCACATTATGATGTGGATTTTGGATGGATTGTATCTTTTTCTTGGCACAACAACATTTTGGCTTACAACCTAGTAGTGATTTCTTGTGGCAACCTAACTGTGTGTTGATAAGAAATTTTCAATGGAATATGTCTTTCTGTAAAATATTAATTATGATAAAACTATTTCTATAAGTTATTCTGTGCGCACTGTACAAAGCTCTAAACTCACTTATGGCTCCAATAAGTGGACCGTTATAATGTGATGACAGTGCTGGGCAAGTTTACAATCACTTAACACTGAATAGAAGTCTACACTCACAATTAGAAACACCTCCTGCTCGCTTCTAATGTACGAGGCACTAGTAGTAAGGAACTCTATACTTAGCATGTTATTGATTGAATTAGAATGAATAAGAACTTTACATTGCTGGAAACTAGAAATACAATAAAGAACATAGTTATGATTTTTATCAATCACCTAGGGGAGGGTCGCCAATACATGTGCGCCCTCCCCGCCACGTCAGTTTACCACGCGTCAACCCACATGGCTCCGGTACGACACCTGTCCACCGTGGAGTATGCCCAACTTATAGAGAGCATGTGTTTTTATATGTGTCAGTAAAAATGATGGAAGTATCTAAATTAATCAAATCAGTTGATGAACAACTATGAGAATCATATTGTTCCATCTTGTTACATCAACTTTCCAAAAGATAGAGAAATTTGGGTGCACAGTAACCTAATCAGCTATATGACGAATTGTGGCTTAGTCATTAATTCTTTTCTAAGCACCTATTCACCTTTTTCATTTTCCTTCATGAGTAGATCAATTTTTTGACAATATGAGTGATTCACATATGACAATTGTTTGGTTAACTAATGAATTGTTATAATTGACGCAAAGTTACAACAGCCTTCTTAGAGGGGGAAAAAAGAATTGGAGTAAAAATGGAAAATTAAAAATAGCTAAATTATTATAAAAACTAAATAAAAATAAAATTACAATAATTTATAAATATACAAAATATAAACCAGCGTAGACCCATCTTAAGATGGGATCTTTTAAGCATCAAGAGAATCATGTCTCTGTTTCTTTAGATCCCTTTTTACACTTATGAGTTCTGGAGTTAATATTGATCTATAACAGTGTATTACGGTACAGAAAAATTATGAATTGCCTCTAATACATGTAAGAAGGAAATTCCAAAGCAGTAGGTATACAAAAATCCCACAAAATTGCTTCAGAGCTCAAAATCTACAGCATGTTAAGCTTTCCTGTAATTTAAACTTCCCTGCACAAAACTAGGCATTGCAAAAATAAGAGAGATTCAAAGGAAATCAGTGTACCGAAAGGAAATCCAGGGTAACTGCAATTGTGGGTCTTGTCATCAACGCTGGAGATAAATAAAGTTTAAAATTTGAATGAACCTTAGGAAAGATCAACAATCAGGCAGAAGCACATGCCATTCTTAAAGGGATTGAATTGGCTCTTGATAAGAGTGTTCACAGTATCTAATGCATGGCAGCTAAGCAACAATAATTATGTTTTTTGGAATAGAGATTATACCGACTCCATAAATTTAAAATTTCAGTAGGTCATGTGCTATATACGGGTCAAGGAGGGTTTTGATTCAATATTCTTTTCACATATTACAAGAAATTTACATTCAGAGGTACACAATCTAGACAATTCAACAGCAACAATGGACACCAGCACACTACAAATATATCACTATTATCAACACATTCTCCTCTCCCGATAGCTCTGCACTCCTTATATCCCTGTTCCCCAAGCAACTAGGAAGAAAAGTTTCAAAAGTGCATAGAAATCTGTTTGCAGAATCAAATATTCCAACTTAGCACAATTCCTACACATCCCTTGGAAGTACAAAGGTTGTCTCCAACACAAATGGCAGACCACCAAAGAAATGGACTCTCCTATAATTGTGATGAAAAATATGCTCCAGGCCATAGGTGTAAAAAACAGAAATTGTTCCAAATTGATATGCCCACTCAAGACCTGACCGAAGACATAACTACTGAGAGACACTGGAGTTACAGGTTGAAAACACCAACACTCCGACTCAAGCAGATATCGAACCTATTTCTTCATGAAGAACGGTCAATCTCTCTGCATGCATTATCGGGCATTTCAACTCTAACAAAACCCTGACAAGGAAACTCTAACAAAACCCTGACAAAACTCTAACAAAACCCTGACAAGGATTTAATCCTATAAAGTTTGCTAGTAAAAGCTGAGCGATATTAAAAGGAAATAAAAGAGTAGAAGCTTTATTCATAAAACAGTAAACCCTACCCATTTCTTAACTTATAAACTCATCAGCTGTAAAAACAAAATAACCTTCAAATAGAGATGCACCGTCACAAGTGAAAACGATCTCAAAAACTTAGCACTATGCAAGGTTTTACAGCATAAGGAAATCATAATATTCTACAATGAGTAAATCAAGAATAGTAGCGTTCAAACAGTATCCAGAGAAGTCAATTTAAATAATAGAGAATGCAACTTGTGTGTAAAATTCGGAATAAGACTTTCATAGAAGGAAACAAGCTAACAGTTATGACTTCAAGAAACCATAAATAAATTAACAGTATAACTGTGATTAAGGTCGTAAAATGTCCACGGCTTCCATACAACACTGTAGCCCAAGTCAATTTAAATAATAGAGAATGCAACTTGTGTGTAAAATTCGGAATAAGACTTTCATAGAAGGAAACAAGATAACAGTTATGACTTCAAGAAACCATAAATAAATTAATAGTATAACTGTGATTAAGGTCGTAAAATGTCCACGGCTTCCATACAAAGTCCATACAAATGTCCACGGCTTCCATACAACACTGTAGCCCAGAGAGCAACCTGAGTAGCAAGTCTGCGAAGAAGCTTCGTAAGGGTTTAGTGAGGCTTTAGAAGAGCCTTCCCCTCCGAGCAGTCGAATATAAAACAAACAATAGCACGAAGCAAAGCACTCAGAACTCTATGAAAGAAAAGAGAAACCCTCATATGCCAAATGAAAAAGATACAATAGCAGGGACAATAAAAATGCAGCGTTTTTATCTATAAAGCAAACACAGTAACAAGGCAATTGAGAGCAGCTACAGAGAGTTTCGAAAGTTGGTCTGGGCTCATTTCTGCGATGTTCCATTTTCCCTTTGTCTTTCTGCTCGGGGCCGGCTATGCAAGTCAAGGGAGAGCAGCTACAGAGCGTTTTGAGGGCTAAAACAGGCTAAAACAGGCTAAAACAGTAAAAACAGAATGCCATAGAATGCCTAAAACCCTAAACCCTAAAACAGCAAAAATGCCATAGAATGCCTAAAACCCTAAACCCTCAAAAAATTGCTCAAAATACTGCCATAAAATGCCATAGAAAGTTCACAAAATATCCTGTTAGAGATGCTTGTGTTGAAAAACACAGAGTAAAGCTGGTAGGATTAAAAATCCTACCGGTTACAGGCCATGGATGGTCGCCGACCTCCCCCACCTTCCCCACAGCTCGCCAGACCTTCTCCACACCTGCAACGTCCTTTTCCACACCTGCAACACCTGCAGCAGGAAGAAAAAAGCCATTAGAAGCCATTAGAGATCACAAAAACAACAAAAACAACAGAGCTAAACCCTAAAAATGCTATGTTACCTCAAGCTCAGTAGAATGGCGACCGACTCCTCCCCAAACAACAAAATCGCCGAATAAGACCACCACCAGAGAAATGCTAAACAACCGGCATTCCATGTTAAACAGCTTGCATTCCAGAACGACCAAGAAATCCAGGCGGAAAAGCACAAGAAAAGCAGAACCGCTGTCCCAGCCAGAAACCCAGAAACTCCATCAAACCTTCACACCAGCACACGAATAAACGACTCTGCGCGCAACAATACAAACCCTGTCAACCGAACACAGCATTCCCCCAACACACGTTCTAACCACCATGCGCGCAGGTTATAGGGCCGTCCCGCGCCATCTTCGGCGGGGGGCTTCACCCAACTACCGGCCCCGAGCAGAAAGATAAAGGGAAAATGGAACATCGTCGAAATGAGCCCAGACCAACCTAGTAAATGGCGCGAAGGAGATGTTTTAATGTTCGAGGTGATAGCCCACACGGCCATCTCCACGGTGGACAGGTGTCGTACCGGAGCCATGTGGGTTGACGCGTGGTATTATGACGTGGCGGGGAGGGCGCACATGTATTGGCGACCCTCCCCTATATCTCAACTTGAAAAAAGGTTAACGCTTTCTAATTAAGTAATCAATTGCTTATTGTCAGTGGCCTTTACACCAACGAACATGGTCCTTTCACTTTCTGCTCCACTCAGGCCTGGGATCTGACATTACAACGAACGTTTTCTTTGGGGATTTTAACCGTATTTGTGATGGAGAATAAAAAATTTGAAATGTTAAAGAACGATAGGAATGAACCTGATTCAACTGTCAAATGGACATTTCAATATTAAAATTATTCTTTAAAAATTAGTTTACTGCATATGCTGTAACCGTGTTTCATCTGAATGAAACTAATTCAACTGTCAAAATAGTATTTAAATATTAAGATTATCCTTTAAACAATAGTTTAATTACACCCCACGCTGCATAAGTTTGATTATGCCCGCTCTGGATATACTGCAACAGTGTTTAACCCGATCGAAATGAAACTGATTGAACCGTTAAAAATGACATTTAAATATTAATGTTATTCTTTACTAAATAGTTGAAATATACATATATATATATATATATATATATATATATATGTATATGTATATGAGAGTAATATATAATTCATCTAATTTTATAAATCATTTTTTTAAATATATATATATAAGAGAGTAATATATAATTCATTTAATTTTATAAATCATTTTTTAGTTGTATTAATACATTCGGATATTACTAGCACAACCATATTTACTTTTAAATAAATGTGTTTGGTATAAGCGCACAATTACATTATTAAATGTGGCTATTATTATTATTATTATTATTATTTTGGTCAAAAGAACTATATGGCTCCCTTAGCTTCCCAACAGAGATAGGGGAGAGCAAAGAGTGCTAGAGATAAGAAGATGCAACGAGATACCGATTATTTCCGATAGGCTTACTAGCCTTACATAACAAAAAGATGACAAAAAAGATTAAAAACCAGAGATAATCATGTCACAAAGGGTGGTGAGACAAAAGTCCAGGGGGACCTACAGGGAAGTCGATCGCTCATGCATATGGAAATCAATGTGTGCCACACAGGCCTCCAAATCATGCAGGCGGTCATTAAGGCATCTCTGGTTGCGACGGATACTCTCGAGCAGCTCCAGAGTTTCATTGAGGTAGAATTGGGTGTCATTAAAGTAGGTCACTAATTCATTCCCTTCTTCATAATGATGCTCTTTCATAATGTTCAGGTTGGCCTAGATGCCTCTCAGCTGATCTGCAATGGTTTTCAACGACGTTGGAGACTACATTCTCCCCAGCGAGCGCTCGCGAGCTTGAGCAACCTCGTTCGCTCATTCTCCATTGGTTGCATCCTCTAAAAGTGAGATCGACTAGCTAATTTGTCATCCAACATGCTCTTGATGTCATCCTCCACGACAGGGACGTCCACGCTACCGAGGCATGACTGACCACTCCTAAATACTGCCAACCAGAATGACTAGAGAGGATACAACCTCCCAAGAGGAACCAATCTGCACATGCCTGAGCAACCACGAGCAGTGCCACACTCCCTGCTTTAGCCTTACAGCTCTGACCAAGCCAGACCACCCAACGAATCTGCATAAGTACCTCTTCGGTGAAGCCCCTGGATGGCTCTCTTCCTCTTTCAATCCTCATCCATAACAGGGGAAGGTTAGCCGCAACTCTCTCCCCAAAAGCAGACAACCACACTCCCAACAGTTCGCTTAATTCCTCAATATAAGCAACGAGGAGACAAATAACGAGGAAATTATAAACTACCCCACTACTAGAAACACCCCCTCCTTCACGAAATTTTTCAAAGGGAATCGAGAGAAGCTGGTGCCACTGAAGACCTCGACTGTCTATAAGAAAATTGACTTTAGAAAGAAAATATAGGCACAAACAAGGCCACTCTTACCATAGGGAAATGAGAAGCTTCGACTTATTAATGACCATCGGTAACAACAGCACATGGAAAGACCTTAACCAGATGTAAACAATAACCTCGAAACCGACGAGTACCCACTAGCCTAGAGCAACCATCCTTCGATGGCACCTGAGGTTCCATCATGCATTACTAAACTTAACACACTAGAGAGAAGAGGAACCTTCAAATGAACTAGGATCCCATATGAATGCACAAAACCCTGTAAGAGAAGCCATAGTAGCAGAGTCCAAGCACTTCATCGAGGTCTAGCTACCCGATGGCCCTCGCAAGCTCGCTCGACCTTTAACACTCTTGTCTGCCACCTTACAAGCAGAGTTTATCGCCCAAGATATAACAACAATTGCATTGTCATTGCTACAGAATATAACCAGAGGCGGTTATGGAGAGTTTGATCGACCGTCAGTCTATCGCATCACCTTATGCTTCATAATGCCTTCACCAACTGCATGCCTCGTGAGGCAAACTCCGAGGCCTTTCCAGCCAAATGTTGGTACACCCCATCAGGGTTTAATATTATTATTAATATCTCTAATTATTATTATTTATTAATATATTATTTTTTTAAATTTTTTTGGTAATGTTATTTTCCAAGGATTGTTTGTTAAAATGATGTCTTAAAAGAAAATTGATATTTTTAATATAATCAATTTTGCAAATGAGAATATCTTCCAAATTAATCACATTATTAGGATTTAGTAAACTTTTAGAATCAACTAATGTGGTTCATCTCAATTTAACTATTTTAATTTAACAATTGCCCCTCAAACTAATGGAAACATCAACTTTTGTAAATAACCAAAAATTTAAAAATAAATTCTCTTTAAATTTAAGTGACGAAATTTGAGGTGACGACGGGGAATAAAATTTGAGGGGATGAATATAAAGGTTTAGGTAATTTATACACGACATTTTATAAAATATATATCTATAGATAGATGTACAAATAAATTTTAAATATACTCATTAAATTAATATTTTAAAAAATCAATTAAATTTTATTACTTATTTTAAAAACTGCCAATAAATAACACTAAAAAACAGTAAATATTGGTCAAATGAATTTGTAATGCGGTGTCCACTATAAGATCAAATGGGATCTGTGAACAAACAATTTACTGTTTCGACATTTAGAAATGATGTCATAACAAAATAGTTTATATTTTTTTTTGAAGAGAACTTTTCCAGGACTGGGAAGTGAGAGTAGACAACTTATGTAGTTTGGAAATTTATATTCGAAATCTGTATTCGCTGTTTATAGCCACAGATGTGGAACTGTTTTCTGTGCTCATCTCCCATGCATTCTATTTTGTATTATTATGTCGTTTTTCATATCAATTAACTTAATACATTTTTAATAGTGTCAAATGTATTTATATTGCGAATATTATATTATATTTTTTTCTATGTTGCAAGAGTTTTTGAAATTGGGAATGTTGGGAATTTGAGTGTGGATTTTGGTAATCGTTAGAGATTTCCCCAAAATTTATATGAAATGAGTAATGAGGTAATATGATTATGTAATAAAAAAATTAAAAATAAAAAAAAAAATATATATATATATATATATATATATATATTTTTTTTAATTATATAATTTATATAATAATCAAAATTAATATTGAATCAAAATATTCATATATTAAAATCAATTTAAATATATAATCTTTCTTATATATAAATATTATTTCGGTGTCTTTCTCTCTTTAATATATACAAAATATTAAAATGTCAAGTTCATTATGACACATGAGTAGTCTTTGAAACATTCTCGCTTAAAAATATAAAGGAATAGTTTTACATATGTTTTTCTAGTTATGTTTAAGGGAAAAAGTAAAGCAACTTTAATGTTTAAGCATTCACTGCCACATACAATATGCACACAATTTTCTGTGATATATACATAAACAACAAAAGAAATAATCATCAGCAGGACATTCTATATATTGCCCTTATATCGAGTTCCTTAACCCATCAAGATATTGCTCAGGTTTCTCAATTAAAGATATCAATGTTAAGTATGTCTTTGGCTTTTCTTTTTAGGAAGTTTTCAACTTAGTCTCATGTACCAATCAAGAGATTGTTTCAGTTTCTCAATTAAAGATATTAAGGATGTCTTTGGCCTTTCTTCGTTGGAAGGTTTCAACTTAGGCTCATGTTTTGTGAGCAGTTCAGCTTATTTCTCTACAGACTTTGTATTCTCCAATCTCAGAAAAAGCGCACACTCCAAAAAAATAACTTTCAAAACTTCCAGAATTTTCCCAAGCTCTCATTATAGGTCTCGCTAAAAAAAACTTTCCCGTAAAATGCCAAATCTCCCGACAGCAAGAACCATTCAAACAAGTTTCCAACTCTTGAAAACGATTCCGTATAACAGAGCATTTTCTAATAATTTGGATACCCTGTTTACGTGAGATGAAGACGCAGCTGGTGAAACGATGCGCAGATGTAGCAATTCAAACACTTTGGTATTACAAATTATCACACCGTGCATGTTGAATTAATGCATGGATTTTATCAAACATAATAAAATGCTTCCATTTCTATGTCACCGGTACCAATAATTTTCCTGCCTGCCTTGGAAGTCAGATAGTCCGAAGTCGGGGCTCTGGCCTTATTGACCGTGTTTGTATGAGCACGTAAAACCGACGACTAGTAGGAAGTCGATCACCAAGTTCTTTCGACAACTTTGGCAGAGAATTAACGTCTTTTACCGACCAATTGTTAGGAAAATAAAGAAGGAATAATATTAATCTTTTATGTAATTAAATTATTCCAATGGTATATTATTTGAAAAATTATCATTAATAATTTAATATTTAGTATTTAAAATATTTTTCATCTTATTAATTGTTTGATTGTTTTGATTATTTAGATTTTTAATGAATATTATTTTTATGTTAGATATTTATTTTATTAATTATTTTTTGATTCATTTTAATAATTTTTTATTTTTATTTTTACATTAAAATATTATTTATTATTTAGTTATATCGAAAATTGAAGTGGAAGAAAGACAGAAAATTATTTTAATTTTTACAAGGCTGAAGATAGTTTATGGGACAAATTGCTTCTTCATTGATGTATTCAACTATTTTTATGTGAAACCTCACAATAAATGCTCTCATTTTCTCTGAACCCTCACAATAAATGCTCAAAGCTTTTAGACAAACCCCTCCCTAAATAGATTATCCCAATAGCTAGCTGCGAGCATATCTGCAAGACCTCACATTCTAAAATGAAATGCTTTTCTGTTTCCACTTTTCGGGAACAACAAAAAATGCATACTCTTTCCTCCCACACTTCTTTTGGCATTTTCCAATACTATGTTTGACAACAGAGTTGATGAGAATTAGTCATAAGAATTTTGGCTCTCCCAGAGATATTGGCCTCTGTATGCTTTTTGGTTGATGATTACCAGTGGGATTAAACACTTTACTTTTTCTTTTTTCCTAGCTCCTTATCCACAACAAAAGTTTTTATCTCTTTACTATTTATGGGACACCTTTTTTTTTTTTTTTTTTCATCTAGGTGGAAAAACCTATCAACTCAGGTGTCAAAACCAACAGTGAGGACAGCCATCTCTGGCTGCTATCCGCGAATGTCAGTTTGACTCATCACAGATAGATAGGAAAACCACGCCACCTGAAATAACCCGCTGGTGGTCCGTAAGGGAGCAGGCTCATCACTACTGCCAAATGCCTCTGGGTCTTGGGCCGTTAACCTGTTTCCTTACGTCCGAGGAAAACGAGCTCTTAGCGAAGCAGAAGCAGTTTTACGGCATACTCCAGGCCGAATTTATGGTACACTTGTTCAAGCAAATACCCCATTTACTAAACCATTTGTTATTTTTTTAAAATACATTATAACTCACACCATAACAATTGCTTCAATTGAATATAATGACCATCATTACTATACTTGTCCCTAGATCTTCCATTACCCCAAACGTGCCCGACACTTTACAGTTGGCCCTATGTCTCCTAACCGGCATCCCACAGCTCTTGCCGTATTTGAAGTTCTTGATAACTGTTACATGTCGACAACCTCTGCAGTGCTCATGCCCTTTACGCTAATCACCCTCTTGCAGTTTATTCAACAATGGGTTTGGTGTCCTTCTGTAGCTGTCTTTTCCCGGTGTTGTGGGATTGTGGGAAGGCGATACTTGACCTCTGGAATGTTTTCATTTTGCCTTATTCTTATCACATGACCGCGTTTGGAGTGTTTCTGCTCTCAATCTTACAGCTTATTGTGTCTTATATTCATGTTTTGCGATGGCTGTGTTTATTGATAGGTTATTTTTCAGGATTGCCAATATTTTCTTGAGATAGAATGAGAGATCCAAAATAGCAGATGAGTGTTATCGTTTGTTTCTTTCTGTTTGGACCAGACTCTGTACTAAGCTGATGAGTGAGAATTAATTCCATAATCTCACATGCTCATCACCCGGTAACCAGTTTTCTTCAAAATCCTGCCATCTGTAGGTTAGAATTAAATAGCAGACGAGTGTTATCGTTTGTTTCTTTCTGTTTGGAACAGACTCTGTACTAAGCCGATGAGTGAGAATTAATTCCATAATCTCACATGCTCATCACCTGGTAACCAGTTTTCTTCAAAATCCTGCCATCTGTAGGTTAGAATTAAATAGCAGATGCGTGTTATCGTTTGTTTCTTTCTGTTTGGACCAGACTCTGTACTAAGACGATAAGTGAGAATTAATTCCATAATCTCACATGCTCATCACCTGGTCGTACCTCATGTTATAAGCTTTTAACCAGTTTTCTTCAAAATCCTGCCATCCGTAGGTTAGAATTCTACAGGAATGGTTGAAATTATTTGTCCGTATTTTTTATTTGTACGCTAACTGGTAGGCGCTCGTTATTAGAAGACCAAACTATAGCCCCAGACAAGGATGACATGAGCCGCAGAGAGAAGGTACCCTGACAGGGCTGACACCGCTTCCAACTGCCACCCTTTTGGACCATTCCTTATCCCGCGGCCTTTATATACCAGTGGGCCGTAACCCGTCCACAGCTCAATGATGCCGACGTGTTGGATTCTCGTTTCTCACGGACACAGTAGCAGTTATGGGGGTGAATTGCGCGAGTAAGTTGCTAAATGCATTCCACCTCCCCACCAATCTATTAATTAATTAATTAATAAGGGAGTAATGGAATTTATTTAGTAAGTTTAATAATTAATTAATAAGTATAAGTTTAATAATAGAGTTTGCTTCTGTGATCCATATCAAGTTAAGAAAGATTTTTCGGCGAAAATTACATGGAATATCATTTGTCGACGCGTTTCGAACCAACCAGTGTGGTTCATCGTCAGGACAAGTTGAAGAAACAGATCAAGCTCATCATGTTAAATAGTCTAATCGGAGCCTCCAACAGCTATCTTTTCTAACAGCGAGTTTGACTCAAGGAAAGTTAGAAAAGATAGCTATTGGAGGCTCCGATTAGACTATTTAACATGATGAGCTTGATCTGTTTCTTCAACTTGTCCTGACGATGAACCACACTGGTTGGTTCGAAACGCGTCGACAAATGATATTCCATGTGATTTTCGCCGAAGAATCTTTCTTAAAGTATAAGTTTAATTATTTATGATAATTAATAATTAATATAAACATTGGGTTTAATTAAATAAGTTTTAATAATTTAATTAATAATTTTAATTAAATAGGCTTAAGTTTAAGTTTAATTAAAATTAATTAATTATTAATTATGAATAATTAATAATTTATCAATAATTAATTAATGGTTAATAATAATTAATTAAGAATTAGTAATAAAAAAATAGATGGCCATTATTAATGTTTATAATTATTATTAATTATTAATAATTGTTAAAAATTATTATAATTAATTGTAGTTATGACCATTGTCCAATGTCATGTTGTGAAAAATATTGCCTTAACATGAAAATCAACCAATGTCTATTGTCACATTGTGATAAATATTGCCTCAATATGAAATGAGTCATGGTCAACAATGGTTTAGCATTGTATTGTGACAAAGATTGTCTCAATATGTAAATCAACCATGGTCAACCATGTTGATTTTACCATTTATAATATTTATCATAGGGTTTATATACCTTGATTTATAATATTTATCTTAGGCTTTATCATAGGATTTTCTCAATATGAAAATCAACCATGGTCAATCATGATCAACCATGGTCAATCATGATCAACCATGGTCCAATGTTGCATTGTGACATAGATTGTTTCAATATGAAAATCAACCATGGATAACCATTGTTCAATGTCACATTGTGACAAAAATTGTCTCGATATGATCAATCATGGTCAACCATGATCTGACGTGGCATTGTGACATAGATTGCCTTAATATGAAAAATAATCATGGTAAACCATGTTTATTTTATGGCTTATAATATTTATCTTATAGTTTATACACATTTGGCTTATAATATTAATCCCTTGCTTTTAATATTATTCCCTTAGGTTTTTAGTATTAATCCATTGGGTTTATAATATCGATCTCTTGGGTTTATTAATCAAAGGGTTCATATTTCTAGGGTATAATATTATTCATAAGGTTTATAATATTAATCCTAGAGTTTATTATAAATCTCTTGGACTTATAATCATGGTCAACCATCGTCAACTATGGTTAACCATGGTCCAATGTCACATTGTGACAAAGATTGCCTCAACATAAAAATAAATTGTGGTCAACCGTAGTCCATTGTCACATTGTGACAAAGATTATCTCAATATGAAAGTCAACCACAGTGTATCATAGTAAACCATGGTCCAACATCGCATAGTGACAAAGATTGTCTCAATATGAAAATAAGTCATGGTCAACCATGGTTCAAAGTCACATTTTGACAAAGATTCTATCGATATGAAAATCAACAATTGTCAACCATGTTTATTTTACCATTGATAATATTTATCATAGGTTTATATACTTGGTTTATAATATTTATCGTAGGGTTTATCATAGGATTTCTCTATATGAAAATCAATCCTGGTCAATCATGGTCATCCATGGCCAATCGTGGTCAATCATGGTTAGCATTAGTCAAACATGGTTGACAATGGTAAATTATGGTCAATCATGGTTAACCATGGTCAATGATGGTCCAATGTCATAATGTGATGTTCGACCATTGGTCAATTATAGTCAGTCATGGTCAACCATGGTCCAATGTCACATTGTTAGAAAGATTGTCCCAATATGAAAATCAATCATGGTCAACTATGGTCCAACGTTGCATTGTGACAAGGATTGTCATAATATGAAAATCAATCATGGTCAACAATGGTCAACCATGGTCCAACGTTGCATTGTGGCAAAGATTGTCTCAATATGAAAATCAACCATGGTCAACCATGTTTATTTTAGGGTTTATAATATTTATCTTAGGGTTTATATACCTTGGGTTTATAATATTAATCCCTTGGGTTTAATATAATTCCCTTATGTTTATAATCCCTTGAGGTTTTAGTATTAATCTTTTCAGTTTGTTATTCCCTTGGGTTTATAATCTAAGGGTTCATATTCCCACAGTATAATATTATTCATAGGGTTTATAATATTAATCCTAGGATTAATATAAATCCCTTGGATCTATAATCATGGTCAACCATGGTCCAACGTCACATTGTGACAAACATTATCTCAATATGAAAATCAACCGTTGTCAATCATAGTCAATCATGGTCAACCATGGCCCAATATCACATTGTGACAAAGATTGTCCCAATATGAAAATCAACCATGGTCCAATGTCGCATTGTGACAATGATTGTCTCAATATGAAAATCAGCCATGGTCAGCGACGTTTATTTTACGATTTATAATATTTATCTTAGGGTTTATATACCTCGGGTTTATAATATTAATACCTTGGGTTTAATATTATTCCCTTATGTTTATAATCCATTTGATTTATTATTCCCTTGGGGTTTTAGTATTCATCCATTTGATTTATTATTCCCTTGGGTTTATAATATCAATCCCTTGGGTTTATTAATGTAAGGGTTCATATTCCTACAGTAAAATATTATTCATAGGGTTTATAATATTAATCTTAGGGTTTAATATAAATCCCTTGGGTTTATAATCATGGGCAACCATCATTAACCATCGTCCAACATCACATTGTGACAAAGATTGTCTCAATATGAAAATCAACCATGGTCAATTATTGTCAACCATCGCCAACCATGGTCAATCATGGTCAACCATGGTCCAATGTCATATTGTGACAAAGCCTGTCTCAATATCAAAGTCAACCATGGTCAACCATGGTCCAATGTCACATTGTGACAAATATTGTCTCAATATGAAAATCAACAATGGTAAACCATGTTTATTTTAGGGTTTATAATATTTATCTTAGGATTTATATACCTTGGGTTTATAATATTAATCCCTTGGGTTTAATATTATTCCCTTGGGTTTTTAGTATTAATCATTTGGGTTTATTATTCCGTTCGGATTATAATATCAATAACTTGGGTTTATTAATCTAAGGGTTCATATTCCTAGGGTATAATATTATTCATAGGGTTTATAATATTAATCCTTGGGTTGAATATAAATAATAAATAAATAAAATAAAAAACTATTGCAACACAAATATTATTATTATTATAATTAATAATAATTATTTAATATTTAATATTATTTAATAAATGTGGTTGATATATTCCGATAGGCCCCAATAGATATGAATTTAATATTAATATTAATATTAAGATTAATACAATTATAATAATAATACAAAATTGTTCTCGCTAATTACAAGACCATTATGATTAGCCACATCTTAGCTAAGCTTTATGGTCTCATTTTGGAAAAGAAGATTAGCCATTGGCTTGAAAGTCACGGTAAAATACCTAAAGGGAATGTTGGTTTTAGGAGACACCACTCGACTATCGACCATCTCATCACTCTTAAGATCATCGTCGAGGAATGTCGCAATAGTAAAGCTGAACTATTTTGTTGCTTCGTGAACTTTAGAAAATCCTTTGACATTGTTCCTCAAGATAAGCTTTGGAAAATACTTGATGAGATCATGATTCCTCCTTAGTTGAATATTGTTGTGATTTGCCTCTACGAGACGGTTGTTGCCAAGATTAAAACCACTGAAGGGTGGTCTAAAGATATTAAATACAATATCGGGGTTAAGAAAGGGTGTCCCCTTTTCCCTACCCTTTTTGGTATTTACATCGATAAGGAGTGTCTAGAAATCACAGGGTGCAAAGGAACTGAGCTTGATGGTATTATAATCACTCTTCTCCTCTATGTCGATGATATCGTTCTTCTTGCTAGAAGCCACGAGGATCTGAACAACCAACTTAAGACTCTTCATGATCCAGGTGGATATTGGTGGCCACCGGCCAATTCCACTTGGACCCCCACCATTGTTTCTTTCAGTTTTTCAGTTCTTTATTTAGAGCGCAATTTACCATTTTTGGCAGTTTTTCGAGTCCTGAACTTTCGGAGCCATTTTGAAGCCCTAAACGACGTTTTTTGGGAAAACTGGGAGCAACATGGGTTAATCGTTGGATATTTCTCTTCCCAAAGTTGTAGTGCTTGGATAGATCTTTCTAACGAGGTATTGTGACCATCAAACAGAGATCGTATGCAAAAGTTACAACCCCAGGAAGTTGATGTACCAATTTACCCAAAACAGGGCCCATAGTTTGGCGCTTCATCTCCTAGGCTTAGGGTTTTGGATGTTTAAGGTTTTTCATTATTTCTCAACAATAAATAGGCCTTCGAGCCTCATTGTAAGACAGTTCGAAGGCATGTATCTGCCGCATCTCTCCTCAGAGATAAGCTACCATCGCCCCAACTAGTTTATTTCCATTTTTGTTTGTAAGCATATTTCAGTATTTTGCATTAATGAAATGAAGTATTATTTATGTTGTACCTCTGTATTTATGGTTATCTATGTAATTTGTTGCGTTCTTGTTTAAATTTGTATCAGTGGTATCAAAGCGGTCTGCTCTTTCTCTATTTTTCTTTACATGTCCTCAAAGAGGTCGGGATATAAGGAGTTAGGGCTTGAACTGGTCGAACCTTTGCAAGACCAGCCTCCCAAATCCCGACGGCCTCCCATGGAGAATGAAAAGGAAGATGAGGGGCAGGAGATCCTATCAAAATCTTGCTCGAAGAGGCCCTCAAGCGACAATGGAACACGATGATGGACAACTTTGCCCAAATCCTTCAGCGGTTACCCAAGGGTGACACATCTACTTCTAGCAGCTACTCTGGAAGCGCCACACCCTTTAAGGTACAAGTTAACTTTGACATTCCTATATTTGAGGGTCAGATAGATGCAAATGCTGTAGATAAATAGTTAAATTTGCTAGAAGGGTTTTTTTCTATTCATGATTTTTCCGGTCGAGAAAAGATTACTTTCGCTCTTCTCAAAGCCGCCCCCCATGTCAAGGATTAGTGGGAAACCTACTGTGAGCAGAAGGATGAAAGTACAGCCTCACTTTTTTCAGCCGCACGCACTTGGAATTCATTCCAAAATTTCATCAAGGAGTAGTACTACCCTGTAAAAAGCTATGAGGATAAATACATAAAGTCGACCATGCTGCAGTAGGGAAGGGACCAAGACGTGCCGGAGTTTACCAATATTTGTCATACCCTTCGCACAAAGTTGGGTATCAAGGATTCTGAGTTGCATTTGTTACTCAAATGTTGCGGCTTCCTACACAGGTACATCTAGGACGAGATGGTGTTCCTGGACATCTCCTCGCTCGGTACGGCATACCGATACACTGTCAAGATCAAGTAGAAGTTTAAACAGAAGAAGTGAGACTTTGGATCTGAAAATCCGAAGCAAAGGAAAGGCGCCCCCAAACCACTGAATAAAGGAAAAAGCCATGGCGGGGTGGCCCAGGACAACCCGCCAAAGTCGCAAGCAAAGAACAACACCGCGAAGCCGAAGAAGGACACGGGAAAGTGGTGTGAGTTCCATAAGAGCTCCACTCACAACACAAGTGAGTGTCGGGCCAAGTAGTCATTGGTGGCTGAGCTAAAGTATTTAGAATCAGATGCATGTTCAGAATCTAAGTCAGAACCCGATAAGGAGAATGACAAAGGGAAGCAGATTATCAATGCGGAGCCCAACACCATTGTTGCCACCACAAAGATCCAAAAGGAGGAACCCGAAAATCTAGAGGAGGAGGAGCACCTCTTCCACTTCCAGATGTGGGTAAAGGACTCCCCGCAAGATTTCATTATCAACAGCGGGAGACAAAACTACCTCATTTTCGCAGAGGTCGTGAAGCAGCTGGGCTTACCGACCACAACACATCCACAACCGTACACCATCGGGTGGTGTCATTAAGGATGGGATCTTCGCGTGAGCCAAAAGTGTCGCCTTCCATACAACATCAAGCCCTTCACGGATGAGGTATTGTGTGACGTTGCTCCCCTTGATGTTTGTGATGTATTATTAGGCTAACCATACTTGTGGAAGTGACATGCTGTATATGAGTCAAGGCCTAGTGTTGTTATTGTTACTTTGGGAAATAAGTTGTACAGGACACCGGAGGTAGCACCACCTACTGCCATCTCTTTGGTTACTGGAAAACAATGCAATAAGCTCATTTCCAAAATCGAGAAATTTGTTTTATTGATGATACACCCTAAAGGAAATAAGAAGATGGTGGCCACGACCTCCAGACATGGCCCCTCTGCACGACAACTACAGATGGACAAGGTCGTGGAGGAGTACGAGGACATCTTCACCTCCCCGTCAAGGGTTCCTCTGCACTGTCAGGTCAAGCACTCCATTGATCTAACACCAGGTGCATCGCTGCCCAATGGACCAATCTATCGGTGCTCCATTCTGGAGAACGATGAAATCAAGAAGCAGATTCAGGAGCTGCTGTAGAAAGGTCACATTCGACTGAGTTCATCACCCTGTGGGAGCCCGATCGTGTTGGTACATAAGAAGGATGGGACTTGGAGACTCTGTATTGACTATCGGGCCCTGAACAAGATCACTGTCCAGAATTGGTACTCGATCCCACGGATTGATGATATACTGGACCAACTGAAGGGGGAAAATATTTTAGCAATATCAATTTGAAGTGAGGATATCACCAGGTACCAATCGAACCCTCCGATGTGTGGAAGATTGACTTCAAATCCATGGAGGGCATTTTCGAATGGTTGGTTATGCCTTTCGGGTTGACGAATGCTCCTGCAACCTTCATGAGGCTAATGGATGACACCTTGCAACCATTCACCAACTCATTTGTAGTGGTATACTTGGATGACATCCTGATCTTCAGTAAGAGTTTGGAAGAGCACCTCCACCACATCTGACAGGTTCTCCAAACACCGCGACAACACAAGTTATGTGCCAATTCGGAGAAATGCACTTTTGGCATGACCCAAGTTCAGTATCTGGGATACATTATTGATGAACAAGGAGCACATGTGGATCCAACCAAGATCCAAGTCATTTGGGATTGGCCATCTCCAACCACTCTGATAGAGCTCCGTAGCTTTCTGGGTCTTGCCAACTTCTACCTTAGGTTCATGTTGGGATTTTCTCATATCACTTGGCCCTTCAGTCAAGTCACCAAGGGAGGAGTGAAAGAAAAATTCTTTTGGTCTGAATCTCAACATAAGGCATTCACAGAGTTGAAACATCGCCTCTTCTCGGCACTAGTGCTCACATTACCAGACCTGCAACAACCATTTGAGATCGAGACAAATGCCTCAGACTATGCTATTGGGGCAATCCTTACTCAACCTGAACATCCAGTGCCATATCAAAATGAGACACTTTCAGACAAAGTCCGAAAATATCCCACTTGTGACAAAGAGATGTATTCCATTATGCAGGAATGCCGACAATGGAGGAGAAAGCAAGATATTTGTATCAAGGTTTGCCATCTGCTAGTATTTATTCTCTTAAATATTTTCATTCAGTGTTTTTTGAAAATATAGAGAATCTCATCCTTCTTTGTCTTTGGTTGAGAATTGTTGTGAACACTTGGAGGGTTTTAGCCAAAATCTGGAAAATACATATGGTGAGGAATAATTCATGGACGAAGAGATTCTGGAAGCTTTGAACGAGAAAGCTTTCCAGTAGCAAGAAGAAACAGTAGTTGATATATTAGATGAAAAGTAAATGAAGTAGGATTTAAATGATGAAAATCAAGTTCTATTTTCTGAAATTGACGAAAATTTGCACCAGCCTTGTAAGTGTTTGTATGATGAAAGGTATGAAGATAGTCATTCATTTGTTTTTCAGATTGTTCTTTTTCTGGGTTCTTATTTCAAGACCAGGTTTGTGAAGACAAAGATGAGGTTTCTGGTGAAATCCATGAACATGGATCTATAGACATTCATCACTCACATGTCTCTCTAGCTCATCGTTTTTCTGAAGTCTTATTTCAAGATCAGATTTGTGTAAATCAAAATTTCGAATTGGCATGTGTGCAACTTTTAGACAATGTAATTATGGTAGAATATAATTATAAAACATTTCAAGCAGATAATGAAGAATAGCAAGTTGTTTTAGACATCTTGGATGTAGACACTTTTGTTATTTGAGATGTGTTGGGCATGGAATCCCCCCAAGGAATGTTTTGGGGCTTAAAGCCCAAGTTTTGACTGAATCTTCCTGTAAAAACTCCGCGAATTGTGAGCATGGGGTGCGAAATTATAATAGAGTCATAGGGTTGTCCGCCCTAGTTTTTTTAATGTAATGTCGGCTGGATAGACCTTCCCATGGTCCGTGGACCATGGGATTGTATAAATAGAGTGAGGCTCTAAGTGTATAAAAAAATTGAATGAAATAGAGAAGATGAGAAGTGTAAGTGATTGAGTCGAAGTGTAAAGTGTGTTTATGGGTCATAGAGTAGGAGAAGGCTCTGCAGCTGAGTGTGCAGAGGCCTAGTAGTCCGCAGCTGAGTGCGCGGACCCTTGCAGCTGAGTGCATAGGGAAAGTCTACTTTTTAACCGATGGGAGAATTAATAAAGAGAAGTTTTACTACATTTCTATGCATCTTTTCCTGGTTTAATGCATGATTGGATATAATTTCCAGGAATACTATTTATTTACTGCACGAATTGGTATGAATGTTTTGTATAACTAATTATAACTTAAGACATTCAAGTAGGCAAAGGTAATTAACTAGTACTGAAACATAAGTAAGATCTCGAGTAATAGCACAGAGCGTGGTGCAAGAGCTCCACAACCTCCGGTTAGGGCTACGCGAAGGTAGTGTATCAGGCTACGAGGGACGAGAAAGTGCGCGAAGCAACCTATAGGAAGAAACAAACAGTGGACCAATTGAACCAATCAGACATCTCATGGGTGTGGAAACCTAGTTCTAACACCCTTCCATACTACTTTGGGTGAGACCTCAGTCCGCGCTCTGTGAACTATTGCTGAAACAGACAATAGTACAGGGATTTGTTTGGCTTATTAAATCTGAACCTGGATTAGGCCCCAACAAGCCAACAAATGGTTTCGCTGTCGAGACTGGGATCTGCATAGAGATGTGTGATGTCGTATCACTAGAACCTAACAAAAAAAGGAATTGAAGATTGGTTGGATAGAAAGATTCACGAGTTCGCGATGCAAGAAAATAGGAATCCACGACTATCAATGGATGAGTGGTTAGACTACTATTTATATACAAAGATCCACGAATAGAGAGAGCCAAGGAAGGTGAAAACTTGACAAACCTATTGTGTGGACTCCAAAATTGGTGTGCAGACTTGAAGCATCAGAAGATAAGATCGTGTGCACTATCGATCACTGGCTCGATTGAATCATAAGAGGATTCATCACTAAATTCATGGTAGATACTTCAGTCAGCTATAGCGAGGCAGAACGACACTTCCTCAAGGGACCGCGAGGTAAGTATGTTAAATCTTTAAATACTTGGATTAAAATGCTACTATGTGAAAAGTGGGTTATGCGAATAAATTGATGTTTGGGGCTACGTGGAGTGGGAGAATCTATAGAAACGAAGGTAGCACAGAACTAGAAACTAGCCCCTTGATTTCACCTCCACGAGGGGGCAAAGAAGAGCTTGCGAAGGTCTCGCCAAGAAGTGTGATCAATTTGATAAGCAAAGAATTCCATGCATACCACCCCCACCCACACCACCACCAGGTTCATCTTCTTCACCCTTGTCTTTGCCCATACCACCTCCGCCACCACCGTGAGTCAGTATGGCAAGTGCAGTAAAGCTACCAGTGTTCAAGGGAGCAGGGAATGAAGATCCAGACTAGTTTTGGTTTGTGATAAAAGCTGTATGGGAAGCACTGGGTGTCACAGACAACAATATAAAGAAGGCAACATTGGTCAACGCTCTGCAGGATTGCGTGCTGACCTAGTACATTAAGCATTCCAATGACAATACGAATGCGAGGATCACAGATATCCAAGCTGCACTAAACAAAGAATTTAGCAGGCCAAAGTTAGAAGCATAGTCGATCATTGGATTCAAGGAAATCACAATGCTACCAAGCGAGACCCCGTGGGAGTTGGATCAAAGACTGAAGTGCACAATTCGCGAAGTGAACATGACATTAACAGATGGGCAACACTGCGAATGGTTTGTAGCATCGTTAACACCGCATCTATGGAACGTGTTGTCGCAACAAAGGCTAACCACTCAGGCTGTGGCATTGGAGTTTGCAATGAGATTGCACGAGACTCCGATACAAGATCCTAGCTTGGGAGTTCAGTAGATTCACGCGTAGTTGAAAAACTTGTCCCTGGAGATGTAGAGTTTGAAACAAGATAGGACGACCCACCTAGAGATGTGTGATGAGGTATGGTGTGTAAAATGCAAGGGCCAGGGGCATGACAAGGACCACTACTTGGTGTTTGCGAATTACCTTGCTGGAGGAGGGCCAATGCCACTATGACCAGAGGAAAAAGCAGGACCAAGCACGACGCCTACATTATGGTGCGTGATTTGTCAGATAGGAGGAAAGTATTCTACAAATAACTGCCATCTATTATAAAAGTATACACATAATTCACAACAGTTGTTCTGTAATTTCTGTAGGTCGGTAGGACATGATGAGCGCACCTGTAGAAGTTATGAACTGATGATGGATCGAACTCCTACCTACAGAGTTCAGGTTGAAACATGGGCCCTCGATCAAAACACAAGAATGGCGCACACTGGATTTTAGGGGCACGGACGAGGCCAAGGTGGAGGGGGACCAGGAAGAGGTCGCAGATAGCTGATATGTTACAATTGCGGAGGGCTAGCGCATTATGCCCATGATTATATGAATCCAACATCACCATCATTCTTGTATTGTATGTTGTTTTACCATGAGATGGAGGATTGTCCCACATTGATAGTGAGGTTGCGCGATAAAGGAGCACTCCAATCTCCCCCGACTCAGAACCTGCAAATGATGAGGTCTGAGCTGCGTGAGGAAGACCCTAATGTAAATATTGTGCTTTGTAGTTTAATTACGACTGGAGATGACAAAGGAAAGCAACCTGAAGAAAGTACCTAGTTTCACAAGGCTCCAATGAAGGAACCAAAATTTTATTTAGAGCGCGCTAAGGAGACCTTCATGTAAGCTAAGAGGAGCTTCACTGATGCCTCCACTTCAGGAAGTAAAGACAGACTGGAGCCGCAAATGGACCCATCGATGCTCACTATGTTCTTGGAGACACGCATGAAGCTGTTGCGCGACAGCAAGGCTATAAACGGGCTACAAGAACTCATAACTAGAACCACATGTAGTCCGGAAGCTCGAGAAGCACACAAGGTGAATAGGAAGGGAAATGAGATTGACCACGTAGATTGGGGACTATGACATGGACCAAGTGATTCTGGATCTCGGATCAGATGCGAAAGTCCTGCCTAAGTAGACATGGGAGCACATGGGTAGGTCTGCGTTGTAATGGTCTCCTATCCAACTGCGGATGACAAACCAGCAAAAGATCCTACCTATGGGGAGATTATAGGGAATCACAGTAGATATAGAAGGAACAAGCGTGCTAGTAGATTTCTAAGTGATAGAGATTGTTGATAACAACAATCCCTACCCCACGCTATTGGGAATAGATTAGGCCACTGACATGAATGGAGTGATAAATATGAAGAAGCGCAAGATAATCTTTGAGAAAAAGTCACTGGGCATAACACCTGGCATAGATACCCAATCTTGAGTGAAGTAAATACCACGACTTCTCGCATAGTGGTACCTTTAGACCCTGTAGAAAGATCGTGCTACATGGAGCTAATGTGCAACTATGACAACGACAACGATCTGGACTGCATCTACAAGATAACAGCGCAGGAGCAAGACTGGGTAAATCCAACCGCGGATGGTCGAATCTCAGGGGAGCGCAAAAGCTCTTGCACATCAAATTCTGACAGGGAGATAAAACGATGGAAGAACTAGTTACACGAGGTAACCATGCTCAATTCTAACATGATGTCAAGGTCGTTGCACTACGTAGAAATAGAGGTAAGAGATCTACCTATGTATGATGGGTTGAGTGAGGTGGATGACTTCGTGAACAAATTTGAAAGAGAAGTACCGAAACAATAGTGCTTCGATGCTCTAAAATGGGTACTATGAGCTACACCCATAAGATGGTGGGGTACACACTAAAGAAGTTTTGAGGACTGGCACAAATGTAGAAGGATGATGCGCATGCAGTTTGAGAAGCCTTCGATGTGATTAACAGACAATATTGTTGAACGAATTAGTCTACGCACCCACCTATCCAGATGGATACAAGCATATGGTGTGAAATCTGCAAGAATGCACATCATCCTCGTAGTAGGAGACATGATTAGTAAGCAGGTGTGGGTAAGGCAATGGTGCAAAAAACCCCTCCGATTGGGACCATGAAGTATGGAAAAACCAACTGCGTAGAAAAATATCCATGTAGAAGCCTTTAACAAAGTATGTGAAGTGCTTAACAAGGTCCACAATGTGAAGCGGACTGATTGGGACCTGCGCATACTAGTGGTTCTATGGGCTTATAGGACCGCATGCAAGAACTTGACCAAGCAGGCACCACCAAGGCTGGAGTACGAAGCAACTGCTGTAAGCCCTATAGTACCTGGAAAGCTTAGACCATGCATGATAGCACCGATAGATACGACGGTTCGTGGAACCTTGGAAGTAGAAATCCAACAGGAAAATTCTAGGCTCCAAGAACTTGAAGAAGAAAGGGTACGATTAAGGAAGAAAAGTGCTCTGGTTGACGTGGAAGTCAAGAAGCTGGAGGATGAGACAAAGGAATATTTTCTCGGAAAAAAGACCAGGGTGATAAGGTAGGATGCGTACGATCACGATGATAGGTTTAATGCCTATCGTCATGAATTGATCAGTTTGATGCCTTAGCTTGGACCGCACATTACTAAGCGAATTAACCAAGATAGTGCATTGCAGATGGTAAAGTGCGCAATCTAACCGTAACAATAAAAGGTGCGTATTTTCTAGGAAACATGATGGATGATAGGATGAAACTTTACACAAGTGGTGCAACCACCTAAATAGCCGAAGGAAGTACAGTCTTAGCACTCCAGGTAGTTGAAAGGAGGTGCAAGACTATAAACTATTCTGCCTGGGAGCTGTGCGATATTGAAGCTGTGCGTAGAAGCACAGACTCACAAGGTCTGCGACCACGCATGGGGGGTTGTGCAACCGCGTGGGTTGGCAAGGAAGTGGCTATTGAAGTCACTATTCATGATGGGATGCTCAAATTAAGACCAAATGAAGCGGGCGGCAGATATTTAAGATGCGATTTATGGGTAAGATTTAAGGAAATCTACCGCTAAGGGAGAATTAATGAATCAAATTTGGGGGGAAACGGTCGAATTCAAATTCAAAAAGTGCTATAAATTACAAGGGGTTTCACAGCAAACAACACTTGGTCATTTGATAATTGAGCTATTGAGTAGAGCCCTGATTGTTGTGCGTCAAGCATTGATTGAGCCCCTGAGTTCGCGAGTGCTAGATTTCGGGATGGACACGATGGAAACAACTAAGGACATTATGGAGATAACAAAAATGAGCGCTAAAGAGGTTGCACACTCCCTGACTGTGGGGGATGCTCCAGAAGGTGTCGGGATTGTGGCAGAAATCCCAAAATCACCACTCATGCTGAGGCCCAAGAAGGACAAACAAGCGATGGTTCCCATACGTGTGTCCCCATGGAACCCGCTGCATAGCAAGTTGTCAATGGAGGAGAAGGGGAAAGCCGTCACCATAGAGACTGATGAAGAAGAAGAAGACCTTGAGGATCTTATCATCATGGAACATGAGGATGAAGGCATGGAGGAGGAAACTGAGCCTGCGCACCCCCAAACAAAGCTACCCGCCTATGTCCCTCCACAGAAAGGGAAGGCTAAAGTACCAAAGGACCTTGACAGGACCAAGAGCTTGCTCCAGACCCCCCCCTCCTGCCAGAAAACATTATTTTTGAGGGCACGCACCTGGGACGGTTATCGAGCTTAAAATTTGAATATTGGGACCAAGCTGACCATGAGAAGTTCCCTCAACTTGAGACCTCGCACCTCATGAAGCCCAAGTAGAACACTGCAGTGAGGGTTGTAGAATTAGAGCCACGAAAGTGGTTGTGTGGAGTGGAAACGTTTGGGCTACTGAAATTGTTCTAGGTTCCACATTTCCATTGCACCCCAATAACCATTTTCTCCATCAGGCAGCTGCATTTCTTGGTGCATGATGGGTGTTTACGGCTAGAGGAGCCCATCTCCATCACGACAGACTTGATTAACCACATTTGTTGACTTCCATGCAAAGGAGAAGACCTCGCAGACATCTTGGAAGGGGAAAGCAGTGACTTGGTAATCTCAGAGGCCATGAAGAAAGAGTACAAGCTAACAAAGAAGAAAATGGGCTATGCCATATCCAGCATCAATGACAAAGCAGTGAAAATGGCAACCCAAATACTAGACGATAAGGTTATGCAGAAGTGCAGCACAAACAAGGTACCTGCGCTGGTGGTAGCACTGGCTGAGCAGTATGTGGAGGGGGTTCAGTTTAACTGGTCTGAGTTCCTTTGCAAGGATTTTTTTGGATAATTGTCATGAAGCTTAGGAACAGGGCAAAACATTTTGCTATGCATGGCTTCTACTATCCATAGTGCTCATGGCAGGGGAATTACCCGAGGAGGGTTAATTCCCCACAATTGACAAGGATCTACACGGAGGCCACGAAGTACGCTTCGCTTTGGGCCACAAAGGATGCCACTAGGTTCCACGATAGTAAAATATTTTGGGTGTTCATGGAGATGAACCTCAGAATGGGGATCATCTGCAAACCACAGTTGTCACCCACAGTCTACAACAACCTTTAGAGTTTTGTGGAATTTAAAGCGGACATCCATATCATTTACATCAGAGCACACAAGGACTTGACCAAACAATGGAGGAAGCTACCCTTTATAGCCACGGACGATGTCATATTTAATGTCCTGGAGACATGGCCGCTGGAGTGGAACACTCTAGACATCGCAGAGATAGAGAAGTTGGTGGCACAGAGGAAGAAAGATGAGGCCAAGCTGCACATTGCACAGTTGGCAGAAATGAGAAGCAAGGAAGCAGCGGTAGTAGAAGTGCCGGTGGTGTGGGATGCTGCACAGACAACAACTAAGCAGGGAAAGGCCACAGTAGCAATAGCAGCAGTGGCAGCACAGGAGGCAGCCACAAAGGTGTGCAAGGACCAAACATCAACTTCGCATGGGCAGGAAGCAGAGGAAGAAGAAGGAGGCATGGACCCACAAATTGTGTCAACACAGTTGAAGCGCCAACACCCAACCGAGCAGACAAGTTCGTGCAAGAAGGTCAAGGCATCAAAGTTGTCTATTGACCCGATCACCCTAACTGAGTGTGATCTGCACAACATCGGTGAGATAGTGCGTGATGTCACCTCCGAGTCCCTCCAAAATTTCATGCAGGAGAACCAGACTATGTTGGGGGCCCTCAGAGCATAACTGCAGGAGTTGCAGGTGTGCCCTCATCAGGCTGGTACCTTTTCAACCAACCTCTTAGTTGGAACAACGACAACAAAATAGATGTTGCACACTCGGGTCACAAATACCATAGCGTTGCGAGAAGGGGCACTAGTGACAACAAATGAGTCTAACATGCCTACGGTTAGCATGCTGAAGGGTATCCATATAAATATGGCTACATTCTCGTGAGAGACCTTATATGTTTTTCAGGATGGGATAATTGTAGAGCTGCGAGCTAGGGAGAGCCATGCACTACAAGTCCTCTGCGAGCAGAAAATCAATATGGGACAATTGAGCTTGCAGCGTGACGAAGTGGTGTCGCATAATCGACAGTTCTTATAGGTAATAGACGAAGCTTGCCAAAGCATCCTAGAGCTGGTCATCCTAGCAGACATACCAAAAGAGGTGCGCATCCACAGGTTAGTAGCAGGGGTACGTGAGGCGAGAGAAGAAATGACAAAGGTTCAGCTGGAGCTGAACCTTCAGATCGTCGAGTTGCGGTTAAAGGCGCAGCCATCCACCCCTCCGGAAGTCAGAGAACAGCGCGCTAGTGCTATCATAGCGGGACTGGATGAAATTGGCAGTGCAGTGCGAGACTGCACCAACATGTTGGAAGAATCATTTGAGGTCCTCACAAATTTGCAAGAGGACCCAAACATCCAGTGCTTAGAGACAGAGGTGTGATAATTCCAACAACAGTATGACAATGTCAAAGGAACTACATAGATGGTGGCCCTCACTCAGAGGCTCCTGATGCAACAAGACAAAATGCTGAAAGAACAGGTGGATGCAGAATGACACAAGGAAGCAGTCTTGAAAGCACGCGTTCAGCCTTGGATCGACGAGGCCTTCACCATCATAGCAAAAATTGAAGGCAAGCTTGCACACATAGAGGGGGTACATGCACTGATGCAGAGAAGCACTTCCGAAAATGTGATCCCAAAAAAATGCATGCAGCAAATCCAGCAAGGAGCAGCGCAGTGCGCTATCGACCTTGCCACAGTTCGAGCATAGTTGGAGGGACTCCACGCAAAGATCTCCACACTGACAGAGTGACTCGAGGGTGTTGAGTGATAAAAGGTGTCTTTTTAACCCCTATTTATCCTACATTAATTATCAATCCAGGTACGATTTTTTATCTCAAGAGTGTACTTAGTTTGAGGCAGTCACTTGATTCAAGAGTAATGTTTTCTAGTTTGCAGTATAGTGCTAAATACAAGAGTAAACGAATGTTGGAAATAGAATCTACTTGTAATTAAAAGAAACCTTAATGCTTTGAAACTTAAATCATTCATTCAGAAAACTACGACAATTTATCAGTCAAGGATGCAGTAGTGATAACTCTTTCCTCTGTCAACTGATATAAATGAAATCAATCATAAACAGGACCTCCAATCAAAGAACTTAGATAGTGATAGTCAATGTTCTTTATAGTTGTAGATTTTTCAATCCACACTAAAGCAAATAACTAGAAATAACAATTCAATTGGAAATGCTTACTAAAACACACTTGCTGTAATATCAATTAAAAGGTGAAAGCAAATCCTTGTAGAAAAGGAATAGCAACTAAGTCCGTTGAAAATATTGAACAACAAAGCTTAATCTACAGAAATGAATCGAATAGCAATATTTACTTGAAATGAATTGAACAGCAGTATTCAGATAATAAAGGAACAACAAATCTCATTAAGTGTAAACACACAGTGACTATAAAGTAATCGAATTAGTAATATTATTCTGGCAGAGTAAACATTAATCGCAGGTATAAAGGAATGACAATTGTGATTATAATTGAACAGCAGTTGCAGTTTTGAGTGAACAACAGAATCTAAACTAGACAGCGCAGTATTGTTTCAAAAGGAACAACATGACATTGAGTTATGAATAAAAATTGTGTTATCAACGCAGTCTAATTACGATCTTGATGTAACAGAGTAATTCAGCAAGATGTTCAAAAGCAGAAGATTACCGAATAAATTAAATTAAGGAAATGCAAAGAAAATCAAACCACACACGACTGTAATTGTAAAATAGTGATACAAGAAGTAAGTGGTTCCACCAGGGAAGCACTACTATGTTTACTCCAGGATCAGATAATGGAACAACAACTGAGTTATATATTAATCATATATGGCAGAGTTACAGCTATTGCTCTTCAAAGAGAGTCGATTATCAAATTTGAAATTACAACAGTAATTCTGAAAAATCAATCCCCTTTATCTTACAATCATTGCCCCATTTATAATGGACAGGCGGATACATCAAGGTTATAGATAAATTTTAAAGTAGCGATCCCTCAGGATGAAAAGATCCTGAGGGCTTCGCTTAATCTTCCATCTTCAGTTGTCATCTTGTCCTCTTGCGTAGCCACTTTGTTTTCTCCGTCTTTTCCTAAACTGCGCGCTCCAGTATCATTCTTCTTGTCTGGACACGGTTTCCTAATAGAGGAACAACAGTTGCCTTGCTTTTGTCTTTACCTTCCAAATAGTGATTTTCTATTCCCTTCACTTTCTATATAGAAAAAGACAATAATTAGTTATTTTGTATTAATCACAAATCTTCTTAATTCTATCATAATTCTTTAACATAATACCATCTTAGAATGTAAAGGAGTTATGATCCAAAGGAAAAGATAAAGAAATAAATGATAAATACATACCTTTTCTGTCAGGCCAGACAGTAACTCCAATAGGAAGTAAAACTGATTCGATTTATTTCATTAGGTATGATATTGTTATATACAAAAGGGTGTGACTGCTCAGTCCATCTCCTGATGACTATTCACATTCCTAATTTAACTATTTACATAAATTCACCCAATCGTGAGGATTAGGTGTCAACATTCCCCCCCTTAATCTGAAGGGATGTTGGTGAGTCCAAGCATCGTTCTGAATCTTTCAAGCTTTTCTCTTCCAAATGCTTTGATGAAGATGTCTGCAATTTGCTCATTTGTGGAACAATGATGGAGATGGATTGTTTTGGCCTCAACATGATGTCGGATCAGATGATATTTAGTATTGATGTGCGTTGTTCGATCATGGAACTTTGGGTTCTTGGCCAACTTTATTGCAGAGGTGTTGTCAATCATGAGTGGAGTTGATTCTACTTGTTTTACCTGCAAATCTTCAAGAATTTTCCTGAGCCACACAATTTCTTTTGTTGCTTCAGCTGCTGCCACGTATTCTGCTTCTGTTGTGGAATCTGCTGGAACTGATTGTTTGCGTGATCTCCAGGAGACAGCTCCTGATCCAAGACTCATAGCATATCCTAAATTAGATACCCCAGTTTCTTTGTCTCCATTGAAGTCTGAATCAGAGTATCTGATCAAACTGAAGTCATCCACCTGTGTGTACTTGATTCCAAAGTCTTGAGTTCCCTTCAAGTACTTTAGAACTCTTTTTGCAGCAGACCAATGTCCCTCACAAGGCTTTTGCATAAACCTGGAGAGGATTCCAACAGCAAATGAAATGTCTGGTTTGGTAGTAGTTAGGTAGTTGAGACTTCCTACAAGTTGTCTATACTTTGTTGCATCCTCAAATTCCTTTCCTTCAATAGATGTGAGCTTTAAGTTTTGTTCCATTGGAGTAGTAAGAGGATTGCACTCTGTCATGCCAAATCTGTTTAACAAATATCCAATGTATTTCTTTTGAGAAAGAAATATGGACTTTGGATGTTGGGTTACTTCAATGCCAAGATAGTAATGAACATAGCCCAAATTAGTCATTTCAAAACTTTTCCCCAATTCCTTCTTTATGGATGCCATGTAGCTTTCATTGTTCCCTGTCATTAAAAGATCGTCTACATATACCACAAGATATACAATTGTTTTGCCAACTTTCTTGACAAATAAAGTTGCATCATCAAGATCAAAATGATTGAAGTTGAGTTTCAGAAGATGCTCAGTTAGTTTTTCATACCAGGCTCGCGATGCTTGTTTGAGGCCATACAAGGACTTCACAAGTTTTCATACTTTATGTTCATGTCCTTTCACAACAAATCCTTCAGGCTGGGACATAAAAACATTCTCTTTTAGATCTCCATTCAAGAAGGCAGTTTTTACATCCATTTGATGGACTTTCCACCCATTCTGAGCTGCTAGTGCAAAGAGTGTCCGGATGGTGGCCCATTTTGCTGTGGGGGCAAAATTTTCCTCATAATCGACCCCTTCCTTTTGTACAAAACCTTTTGCCACAAACCTAGCTTTGTGCTTGTCAAGTGAGCCATCAGCTTTGTACTTGTTCTTGTAGACCCACTTGCAGCCAATTAGTTTGGTTCCAGATGGAGGATCAACCAGCTTCCAAGTGTCATTCTTTATGAGGGCATCATACTCCTTTTGCATCGCTTCTTTCCATTCATCATGAGAAACAACTTCTTTAAAGGAAGTTGGTTCAAAATCTGTAGACAAGTTCAATTCACAATCATAAGAAACATCCATATCAACAGGTGAATTAGAGTCATCTACATCACCTCCATTTTGCCGGTTTAAATTTCTAATTCCCATTTTTCCAATTTCATTAGGATGAACACTTTCAAGTGTCTTTGTCAGCCACTTTGGGGGACCTTTCTGAGATGGTCTAGGCTGCTCTGTTGATTTAGTTGGGACTGAATCAAGATTGAGTCTCCCAATTCTATCAATTACATCACTTAAAGCATCATCCGTTGTTGGAGTTTCATTCGGGGGAGAGTGTTCTTCAGAAGAAGTTTCCACATGTTAATCTAGAATAGGAATCCCCCCTTCAAGATGTGGAATCTAATTATCAAATTCTTGAAATGATTTTGTTTTTGCGAATCTATCCAAGCGATCAAGTTGCCGCTCAACAACATTGTCAGATTTGGATGATTCAAGAAAAATTACATCTCTAGATACAACAAACTTTTTATTTACTTCATCATAGAGGCGGTATGCTTTGGAGGTGTTTGAATACCCCAGGAAGATACACTTACGACTTCTAGCACCAAGTTTGTTTCTATGTACCTTTGGTATCAAAGCATAACAGGTGGAACCAAAGACCCTGAGATGTTTTACTGAAGGAACATGTCCATACCACAATTCATAAGGAGTCTTTTTTCTTATAGCATTAGATGGACATCTATTCTTTATATATGCAGCACATAGAACAACATCAGCACAAAACATTATCTTTACATTTTTGAAGAAAAGAATGGATCGTACCATATTCAAGATTGTTCTATTCATTCTTTCAGCTACACGATTCTGTTGGGGATTATAAGGCACAGTTGTTTGATGTTTGATCCCATGTTGGCGAAGATAGTTTTCAAATTCATTTGATGTATATTCTTTTCCATTATCAGTGTGAATAGACCCAATATGAGATCGTGCATCATTTTCAATCCATTTATGAAAATTCTTGAATGTTTGAAAAGCATCAGATTTGTTATTCAATAAATAAACCCAACACATTTTGGTGTAGTCATCAATAAACGTCATGATATATTTATTTCCATTTGCAGAAGAAACAGGCATTGAACCACATAAATATGAATGAATGAGTTCAAGTTTCCTATGTGCTCTTGAATGTGAATCATGAAAAGACTGTTTTCTATGCTTTCCTAGAATGGAAGCATCACATTGCTTAAGTTTTCTAGGAATTGTAGGCAAACCAGCAACACCATTTTTCTTCAATAAGCGGAGACTGTCATAGTTTAAATGTCCAAATATAGCATGCCATAATAAACTTGATGAAAGTGTACCTTCTTCATGATGAGAAATATATGAGAAATGTTGTGCATGAGCAGAGGTTCCTTGCAGTTTGAGAAGCCTTTCTTCTTCTATTCCCCTCATGACAAGTGAGTGGTCAGATGCTTTTCTTACCTCAAGTTTGCCATCAAACATATGAATGGAGTTACCTTGCTGGTGGATGTGGACCAAGGACAACAAGTTTCTCTTGAGCTGTGGGAGATATAGAACATGATCCAAAAGAAAGTTTGGAAGACCAAGCAGTTTAAGCTTGATTGTGTCAAGCCCTGATGGCTTGATTTTTGATTGATCTGCAAAGTATACTGCTCCATCAACATTGTCAGTAGAATCTTCAAAAAAATCTTTTCTATGAGTCATGTGACAGGTTGATCCTAAATCAAGCAACCAATCATTTTTCCAAGAAGCAAGTGAAGCATTAAACAAATCTTCATTTACTCCAATGTTACATTGTGGCTCAACATTGTGAGTGGATTCAGGTGCTTTACCTTTGTTTGTATCATCAGTTTTACCTTTCTGTTGGTTTCTTTTCTGCTCAATTTTGTCCGATGGTAGCTTGCATGTAGAGGCATCATGTGATCCATTTCTTTTGCAGCGAATACAGTGTAAATCTTCCTTTTCTCCTTGAGAATGTCTGCCCCCCCTTGCCTCTGAAATATCTTCCTCTTCCTCTTCGTCCACCTCTTCCTCTTGTAGAATCTTGAGCAGGATGCTTTTCTTTATGACCAAGGCACACAGTCTCTTCAGAAGATTCAGGGGCTGTCTTCTTTCGAAAGCTTTCTCTCTTTCAGCAAAATTTTTCACAAGAGAGTCAAACGTTATATCTTTAAGATTTCAATTTGCTTGCAATGACTCAAGATAATTAGAGTAAGTAGGATAAAGTGCCTTGAGAAAAGCAATAAGAGGAATATCCAATTCAACCTTAGTGGATTTGATATCATGCATTATAGACTTTACTTCAGATGCAAGAGCATGAGGATCATTATTTTGCAGTTCAAGAGTGAAGAGTTTAATCATGAGTTGGACAACTTCCAGTGTAGAATGTGAGTCATATAGTTCTTTCAGCTTTTGTAGAGCTTCAAAGGTAGTTGAATATGATGAAATATGGTGACTCACCTCTTCATTTACAGATGCTGCGATTAATGCATAAGCTTTGCTGTTCTTGTTTTCCCAAATGACGAGCTCTTTGTCTGAGGTAGGCTGTACTGGGTCATTGTCTCCTTCTCCGACACACACTCCTTTCCACAACTCATTGAAGATGAGGGTGTGTTTTATCATCCAGGACCATTCAGGATAGTTCTCCTTGCCAGTGAGAACTATTCCTACCATGGAGATGATTGAATGCATTCTGTAAGAAAAAATTACTTCTGCTGATAGAAAACAATATATATGTTATACCTTCCACTTCTCAAATATATATGCTATACCTTCCATATACCATATAACATATCACCATAAAAAACTTAATGAAATTCAGGTTCACTTTTATTCCCATTCAAAATAATATATTATCACTCCATATAATATATTATTATTCTTACACACATGAACAGTAATTTAAAAACTGCACTGGTAACCAAACCAAATCGATCACCAGGAGTATGTCGATTACGCCATATCAAGCAACATTCAAAATGTATTTGAAACAACATCATTCAAAACGTATTTGAAACAACAGCATTCAAGATTTATTTGAAATATAATTCAAAAATTATGTCATGATACAACGTACCCAAACAATGAGGCCTGAAGGGCGGAGCGATTCCACGATAATTTCAACGAACACACCATTCACCATCTGAATACCATTCGAACTTGGGAAACACAACATATGACAATGTTCATAAAATATGACAACGTTATATAACAGGACAACGTGGTTTGGAGAGGCGGTATTGCGGGGTTAACTGTGGTATCGCAACTGTTTGAGAACCGGTGGTATGGGAGAGACAACGTTCAATGTAACATATCAGATCAGTCGTGCTGATAACCATCACCATACACAGTCAATTCAATAGTGTTCAATCGTGCTGATAACCATCACCATACACATTCAATTCAACAACGTTCAATGTAACATAGTAAAAGCGCAATACTAATACGCTGAAAACGTTTGTCTACCTTCCGCTCTGGACAAAGGCATTCTTCAGAAACGTAGATGCACCAAAGTAATCTTTCACCAAAGTAATTCGGCATGGAGGCACCAAAGGCGTTGAGGACAGAGGCATTGAGGCAATGAAACACATTGCAGAGGACAGAGCTCAGTCAGAACAGTGCTCAGGTCAGAACGACAAAGGACAGCGCTCAGTGGACAGTGCTCAGACCAACGTACAGCTCGCAGTAGCAAAAATGAAGGGAGTTACAACTATTTTGAGAACTGGCTCTGATACCATGTCAGGCCAGGCAGTAACTCCAATAGGTAGTAAAACTGATTCGATTTATTTCATTAGGTATGCTATTGTTATATACAAAAGGGTGTGACTGCTCAGTTCATCTCCTGATGACTGTTCACATTCCTAATTTAACTATTTACATAAATTCACCCAATCGTGAGGATTAGGTGTCAACATTTTCCATTGCTCAACACACCCCCCTGCTTACTCTTTTTCATGCCCTCATGAAAACAGTGTAATTTACATGCAAGGCAGTTAGGTAATAGGCTGGAGAGGGATTTTCATGAAGTGATCTAAAACCATGATGTGTAGCTAAAACTTCAAAAATGCGCCCTGTTTGCCCTTCAGGCAATTCATATAGGTCCTTATACCCTGTTGCAGGATATTAGATAATTGGGCTTCAAAACCTACAACCTAGCCAATACGGGCCTTCTCTCAAGATGAGGTTACTATAGGTAACCAAGTGACCAACAGCTAACTTAAAATTTTAGTAATTGAATGGCTCTCTGTCCTGAACATTCTGATTGGAGGTCTTCCATCAGAGTTTAGCTACGGTTATGGCAAGGTCTTTGATGGATAGGAAGTATTCTACCCCTTGCTGGACAACTGCTTTATGAATGGGTCCCAATGTCTGGATCACACCCTTCTTTCTCATTAAGCTTCTATGCTTATCCCACAACTGTAATGGGTTTTCCGATTCACCCCTTACCCAAAGGTATAACCCGTTTTCTTGTCTCTTAAAGGTGTTATGGGCCTTGAGCCATTTTAAATGGTTAACAACAAACGAAATGAATGCTTGAAACTGGACATCACCCACAAAGGGGTTTGGATTCTTCTCCATTTCCTCCTCCAATATAAAGTTATGCAAATAAAATTCACAGAGTAATCACTGAACTTTTACTCCATAGTGTTTACAGCAGTTAATGAAATCATCAACAATTTTTAATTCTATAGGCTTCCCTGCCTTAACAGCATTAATTTTCAACTGCAAATATCTTTATAATAAAAACAAAGCATAATTTTTGGTAGGGGACCTACATGTTAGAACATCTGTATATAGAGAACAGAGAGTATCCATTTGACTCATGACTATGTCTAGTCTATTAGTTACCCTTTTAAATTTTTCCTCTGCCCTATGACATCTATCGAAGGCCTTGCTCTCCGATGCATTGATGTTTCTTTACTTGCTGAGCTTTGATGTTTTGTAACTTTTGATATTTCTCCTAAGGAATAGCTTCTCTGTGAGCTTTTCTATAATCTGCTAGGCCTGTGCTAGATCCTTTTGGAGTTTTACTACCCTAGGGTCATTGTCCGTCAAAACACTTTTAGGTTGAGGATCTACCCATATCTTCTTATTGCAATATTTGGGTTCCTCAGTCTGCATTTCTTTGTCATGAAATGTCTGGTCGGTCATGACACTGGAGGACAATGCCTCTGTCTGGATGTCCTTATTACATACTAGTGTGTCTTCTATTTGGGCCTCTACATTTGTAACACCCGCATGCTATTCCTTGCTGTCCCTAATGGATATGGGCTCGGTTTGAGTCTCCTTTGCCTTTATTTTATGGGGTTTCACCTAGGTGGTTGCATCCTTTGTTCTTGGGGTTATTTTTGAGATTTTCCCCATTTTTAGGACCCTTATTTGTTGTCTGAGTTGTTTTACTACACTTAGTAGCATTTATTGTTCCTTTCACAGTCTTTTGATTTCATTCGTCTTCTTCTTCGAAGGAACAAATGTTTCTTTTCTTGGACCTGGGCTTTGTTCTTCATGGATTGTACCCTCGCCCTGGCTTATTTCCATATTTTCTATATGGAACACTTCTTTAGTGTTCTCATCCTCCTGATTAGGTTTCTTAGGGGAGGTAACCCTAGTTTGATGTGTTATTTCCTGGGTGGCTTCTTCTTCTACTTTTTCTTCGTCATTCATCTCCTCAGATGCACTCTTGCTGTGAACAAAGTGTTCCTATGATTGCCCTTCTTCTTCTTCCTCATCATTTGTCTCCTCAGATGCACTCTTACTGTGAGAAGAGTGTTCTTGTGATTGCCCTGCCTCAATATTGAGGTTGAGCGGGCTCTGAGGTTGAATGTACTCATCCATATTGGCAAATATTTGGGCAATTCGTCTTCTTACATAGGGTTTTGTAATGGGCTTCCGCTGGGATCTACGGGTGGCTCTGCTTCCTCCCCTTCTTCCTCGCTGGAGTGCTCAGTTTCCTCCCCTTCTTCCTCACCACAGTGCTCAGTTTCCTCCTCTTCTTCCTCGCCAGAGTGCTCAGTTTCCTCCTCTAGTTCCTTTTCCATGTTTTCTGCTACTTCTTCTTCCACATTTTCCCTTTCTTCGAGTTGTGGGGGTTTCTCATCTTCGGTTTCCTGTACTTCTAAGGGCTGGATACTATTATCTTGGAGACTTCCCAACATTCCCCTACTTCTTCTTAATCTAGAGGTCTGCCTGCATTTCTGCAGTCTAATTGATGTGCTAGTAGTCCATTTTCATTTCGGGGCTGGTAAGGCCAATCCCCCTTCTACTGAAAACACCAATTCTTCCCAACTAATCTGTTGTTGAGCGAGACTATAACTGAATATTAGCCGAATTAAGCTGTGATGACTTACTACCATCTCTATATGACGAGATTTCCTTATGCTCTGAGCAGCATCATGCAATAAAACATTTAAATATGCGGGCAAATTTATAGCACATTTTTGTTTTAATACTGCTAATAATTTGAGATGGCTTGGCCTTACCACATCCTTTCTCCAATCGCATGTGATGTAGCTTTACACAATTCTGGCTAATTCTGCCCATGGTTCTCCCATAGTTGCAGGCAAGACTCCCTTTCCCTTGATGGTAAGGTTCTGTCCTTCATCTCGGAAGATGGCTATGGTGTCTCGAAGTCTCATTTTTTTCTAGGTCCATACTGGTCCAACAGCTGGTAGTCCCGATACTTCAACAATTACTGCATCTGTTATTGTTATTTGCCTCCCCCTCACTATGGAACGATCTTCCTACAAATTCTGCAGAAACTCGATGGCCATCGTTTCACGAGACTGCTGTAGTTGATTAAGGTAGGCAATCCATCCCGCTCTCACTAGAATTTCGCATGCAGCGTCAGAGATTATTAGCACTTGTGGTTCACTGCATATTGATTTGCTGCCCATTTTATTCAAGCTTAGCACATTGTTAATTTTTGCATAGAAAAAACATAGAAATAACAATGGAACAACAAGCTGTGCAAACTGGGAAATATCAATACCGTTAAACTTGCTATTTCTAAGTTTTGATGGAGTCGTAGTACCTCCAAATAGGGAGTTGACATGTATGCCAGTGTATTCCGGCGGTCACCCATGCCCCCCTGAAATATGATAGTTCATCCTTGACCACAAATGGAGGAGTAGCGTGCTGGATGGTAGTCGTACAGTAAATAGAAAGGAATGGCATATATATCCATGACAATATTACAAAAAGTAGCGGATTACTGAAATTGAGGCTTACGATGGAAATTGTGAATAGATATGAAAATGCTATGAAATGATGCAAAAAATAGGGGAGAGGACATTTGACATAAGTAAAAATTCTTATGTGGTTATTATCCACTTTAACCATTATGATTGATTTATAAACGATATTTCATGTGTAAGAGGTTTGAAAGGGCTATATAACATAATCTCATTTGAAATCAAGATAAAGATATAAGAAAAGGGTTTATAATGACTATTGGTGTATGAAAAGTATGACTTCAATACCATCAGCAGAGCTCTATTGCCCACAGGTGTTCATAACCTTGAGAAAGTTTCTTGTTTCACCCTTGGAACCATAATCCTTTATGTATGTCTAGGAAAGTGCTGTGTGATGTCAGAATGGAGGCCATTGTGCTAGCTTGGTAACCAGATGAATCATAATGCCATTCACCAGGAAGGAGTGAAAGGTGGGCAGGCCGGCTCATGATGAGACCTCTTGTTCCAAGGATTTTTTATTATTTTTTTGATATGCCTCTTGGATCATATCCCTGGTGTGGTGGCCATAGTGGGAATGCCACTTCACTGCTTCCTTATGACCATGGTAGGCTGGCTCTTCACGAGAACCCCTATCCTTCATCTGACAAATCATGTTAGTAATCATATAGATATATATTTTTCTCCCTCTCTTTTTTTTCTTTTATATAGAACTTTCCTATTTATATACAGAGGATGGCTCAACACTCCTTAAGAGTAGGGATGGTGAAAGAAGTCTAAACATCTCAATAGAGGAAAAATATGCCCTTATTCTTATTCAATAATAATGATCAAAGAGAATTATGAAGATTAAGGAAGAACCAACATGATAAAAATAATTAATCAAATTAGTTTTAGTGAAAATAAAGAAAACAAAGTGATATAAATAGTTGTGTCCTTTCCTCTTTTTTTTTTCTTATCGATACAAAGCAATTTCTCTAAAGATAATGATTTTTCTTTGGTTTGCTGATTTCAGTATCCTCTAGTTTTTGTGTTCTTGCATAAATGTATACCTGTGCCTTAAAGGGATCATGAATAGTGAACCATTATTCACAAAAATCCTCTAAATGATGTTCTTTAAGAAACACACACACAAAAAAATGCACTCAAAAAGTGTTGTTCCTTAGATGGAACAACTGTTGTTCCTTAAGAGGGACAACAAAAATAATATCTGCACGCAAAACCGTGGTTCCTTTAAGAGGAACAACAAACAAAAGAAAAAAAAATACACTCACGACTACTGTTCCTTAAGAAGAATAGCAGCTATTCCTTAAACGGAACAACAAATAAAGCAAGCACGAAATAAAATATTGATCCTTTGGCGGAACAACCTAAGATCATTTGAAATCAAAACTGTTGTTCCTTCAGAAAGAACAACAGAAAGAAAAATGCGAAGGAGGGCTGTTCCTTTAAAAGGAATGTCAAAACAATCTGGCGGAAGTGTTGTCCCTTTAAGAGGAACAGAAAAAACAATCAGGCGGAAGTGTTGTTCCCTTAAGAGGAATAACAAAAATGAAATCTAGCAGAAATGTTGGTCCTTTGAAAAGGAACAGCAAAATGCGAAAGTGTTGTCCCTTCGGAAAGGAACAACAAAAATGTGAAAGTGTTGTTCCTTCGGAAAGGAACAACAAAAATGCAGAAATGCTATTCCTTGAGAAAGAACAGAAAAAATGTGAAAGTGTTGTTCCTTCGGAAAGTAACAACAAAAATGTGGAAACGTTGTTCCTTTGGAAAGGAACAACAAAAATGCAGAAGTGTTGTTCCTTCAGAAAGGAACAACAAAAATGAGGGAATGCTACTCCTTCAGAAAGGAATAGCAAAAATGCGAAAGTGTTGTTCCTTCGGAAAGGAACAACAAAAATGTGAAAGTGTTGTTCCTTCGGAAAGGAACAACAAAAATGTGGAATTACCGTTCCTTTGGAAATGAACAACAAAAATGTGGAAATGTTGTTCCTTCATAAAGGAACAACAAAAATGCAAAAATGTTGTTTCTTCGGAAAGGAACAACAAAAATGTGGAAGTGTTGTTCCTTCAGAAAGGAACAACAAAAATGTGGGAATGTTTTTCCTTCGGAAAGGAACAAAAAAAATGCAAAAGTGTTGTTCCTTTGGAAAGGAATAACAAAGAAACAAAAAATACAGAAATGCAAAAATCTATATAGAAAGTAGTTTATACAAGCAGAAAAGAAAAACTTATGTACAAAGTTTGAGAACAATGGGATTATTTAGTGAACCAATGTCGAGGAAGGATTATTTTCCTCAGCAAGAATTTTCATATCAGAATCTTCCCATAACTACTGGTAAAAGGATTCCCTAGTAAGAAGTTTATGGTACAGTCGCACTCAGTGACCATTTGCTTTAAAGGCATGTCTAGATCCGTCAATAGTAGTTAAAGTAATGGTGCCATTGTCATGCACTTTCTGTATTTCATACGGTCCAAGCCATCGAGTCTGGAGTTTTCCCAGAAAATCCTGAAACCTAGAATCATATAGGGGTGCCCAATCTCCTTCATGGAAGATTTTCTTTTTGATCAGGGTGTCGTGCCATTTGCTCTCTGTTGTTGAATTAATGCAGTGCGTTGAAGAGCTGAGAGCCTGATTTCATCTAGCTCGTTAATTTGTTGTAATCTGTTAGTCTAGGCCTCGTTTAGATTCAAACCCACCTCCTGTGTTGTTCTTAATGTTTGTATCTTGAATTCTATTGGAAAGATGGGTTCTTTCCCAAATACTAGTTGATATGGTGAATGGCTGGTGGTATTTCTCCACATTGTTTGGTATGCCCACAAGGCTTCGAGCAATCTTGAAGCCCAGTCGTGTCTGTGCGATGCAACTGTTTTTGTAAGTATTGCCTCTATCACCTTATTCGTGCTCTCTACTTGGCCATTTTCCTGTGGGTGATACGGAGTGGTAATTTTGTGCTGAATGTGATAATTTTTTAATGTTGCAGTGATTTTATTACCTACAAACTACGGTCCTTTGTCTGTGATTATGTCCCTCGGGAGGCCATATCACACAAATGTTTAGAAAAGGAAATGTATTACAAAATCCTCTGTAGCTCTTGGAAGTGCCTTTGCTTCAACCCATTTGGTAACATACTCTGTTGCTACTAGAATATATGTTTTATGATTTGATGATGGGTTGATCGGACCAACAAAATTGAGCGCCCAACGCTCAAATGGTTCGATTACTAACTGTGGATTTAAAGGCATTTCATCAGATTATCTAGGGCGTCCTGCTCTTTGGAAACTGTCACAGGCTTGAACAAATTTCTTAGTGTCTTTAAAGATTGTGGGCCAGTAATAGCCTGTTTGCAAAACCTTGTGACCAGTCCTGTGATTTGCGAAATGTCCGCCACACGGTCCATCATGACAAGCTTTCAGAATGTCAAACATTTCGTCTTCGCGGATGCATCTTCTGATGTGCATAATTTCCCCTGTATGAAATAGGCAGCCCCCAATCCAAGAAAATCGAGTACTACGTTGCACAATCTGTTTTCGTTCATTGGGGGTTAGATGCTTTGGTAATTTACCTACTGCTATAATTTGCAACATCAGCATACCAGGGTGTCTTGATAGTAATAGCAAACAAATGTTCATCTGTGAATTGATCTTCGACTGCTGCTACCTCTACTGGCTTCGGCATTGGTGAGAGAAAATGAGCTACAGGATTCTCTTTCCCAAGTCGATCTTTTATTGTGATGTCAAATTCTTGCAATAAAAGCAACCATCTTGTTACTCTACCATTAGTAACAGGTTTATTTGCTAATTATTTTATGGTAGAGTGATATGTATATAAAACAATAGGATATCCAGTGATGTAATGCCTAAATTTTTTTACAGCATGTATTACAGCTAAAAACTCTTTTTCAGTTACGGTATAGTTTAGTTCAGCAAGAGATAAATTCTTCCTAATATAATAAATTACATATGGCTTTTTATCTTCTTCCTGCCCAAGGAATGCTCCAATCGCTGTGTCTGAAGCATCAGATGAAATTTAAAATGGTAGATCCTAATTTGGGCCTCTGAGTACTGGGGCCATTGACACAAGCTTTTTTAGGTCCTCAAAAGCACGGTCGCATTTATCTATCCAAATAAAATCAACATTCCCTGTCAGTGCGTATAGAGGTGCAACTATTTGAGAATGCTTTATGAATCTCTTATAATAACCAGAAAATCCTAGAAAACTGTGTACCTCTGTCTGTGTGGTAGGAGTAGGTATTAACAAAATTATTTGAATTTTGGCCAGATCTACTTGTATTCTGGTTGCTGAGATATAATGACCTAGGATGAGTCCCTCGGTTGTCATCATATGGCACTTTTCATGGCTTAAGCAGAGCCTGGTGGCAATACATCATTGCAACACCTTTTCCAGTGTGTCTAGTGCTGGCTCAAAATCATCTCCATGCGGTGTGAAATCATCCATATATACTTCGAGCCCTTCATTTATTAAATTCGAAAAGACACTGAGGATGGCCCTTTGAAATGTGGCAGGTACATTGCATAGGCCAAAGGGTAGGACACTGTAGGCAAATGTTCCCCAAGGATAGGTAAAAGTAGTTTTATCCTAGTCTTCAGGGGCAATCTGAATCTGATTGTACCCATTGAAGCCATCTAGGAAAGAAAATAATTTCTTTCCTGCTAATGAATCTAATACTTGATCAATGAATGGAAGGGGAAAGTGATCTTTTTGAGTTGCTTTGTTTAATTCTCTGTAGTCTACACAAATCCTCCATTTTCCATTCTTCTTTGGCACCACTACTAGTGGAGAGACCCACTTGCTATCGGAGATTGGATAAATAAAGTTTACATCTAAAAGTTTTTGTAACTTAGCTTTCACAATATCTTTCAGGTGAGGGTTGAGTCTCCGTTGGGGTTGGCGAACGGGTCTAGCATCCTTTTCTGTATAAATGTGGTGCATACATAGCTGGGGATCAATTCCCTTCATGTTCGGATAATCCCAGGCAAAAGCTTCCTTGTATTTTCTCAGTAGTTGGACTAGCTTTTCTCCTTGTTTAGGAGTCAGGTTTTTGTTAATGTTCAAGGTTTTTCCTGGCTCAATCTCAACAGTTTTGCTGTTTGAAACAGAGGTAGTGGGTATTGATTGATCATGAGTATCTTTGAGGGGATCTTCTTCTAGTTCATTGTCAAATGCTGCCTCTATCATGTCACATTGTACATGGGATCTAGATTTGGATTGGTTAATGAAGTTGTTAATAATGTCATCCTCTGTTTGGTCTTTAAAATTGAGGGAATTTTCTATGGTTAATGGGGACCTAATGTTTTTTGTGAGATATGATACAGGTCATTTGTTAGTTTTCATTATTGTTAAACTTGGCTGGGCTGGAGGGTATAGAGCTCGATTCTTGATATTACTTCCTCTAGTTATAGTCATACTGCCTTGTCAGCAGCCAATGTAAGCATCAGTAGTCACTAGCCAAGGTCTACCTAAGATTAAAGGGTGTCCATCGAGTCGGCTTTTGGGGTTCATTATCAGAAATTCGGCAGGGTATTCCCAGGAATCTACAGATAGCATGACATCATGCAATGTACCTTCTGGCCTGACTACCGATCAGTCAGCCAGTTCCAATAGGGTGGTAGTTGGTTTTACTGATGTAATGCCAAGTTTTTGACAAGTGGTGGTTGTTAAAATATTAATTGCAGCCCCTAAATCAACTAGGGCATTTGGAAAGGTTTTTTCATTGATTTTCACCGTCACTATAAGATTCCCTGGGTCTTCATATTTGACAGGTGCTTCTCTTCTTGATAGTAGATCAGATAGGGTGCTGACTACTTGGACGGTTGGATTAGTTGTTATTCTCCTCTTTGGCTTTCTTATACATAACTCTTTGATAGTTTTTGCATATATTGGAATATCTTGGATTGCCTAGAGGAGTGGGATATTAATACAAAAATTTATTAATTCTCCCAGAAGTTCAAAGTTAAGATGTTCTATAGGGCGTGGTATGATTAATTGTTCTAGGAATGGGGGAGAAGACATGGTTGCCTAGTTGTGAGTTTGTTGTCTGACCACATCCTCTTCTTGTAGTGGTTGTTCTACAGGTAACATATTTTCAACTTGAGCATTTTTATCTCCCTCAGTTTCTATTCTGCGCCCAGACCTTAATTGAAGGTCGTTGCACTCCCTTACATCGGTTTTAAGCTTTGGTGTTTCGATTATTTGAAAATATTGAACCGGTCTATTATTAGGGTTCGGGTTGGGTTGGGTTGGGAGTTGCGGTCTTAAGTTGGACTGGGGATTTTTTTGTAGTGTATATGGCGTTGGTAGTTTCAGTTGAGGGAGGGGGATGGTTCCAACTGGTTGATTCATCGTTCTTTGCCAGTTTGACTGCCATGCTTGACTCTGCGAAGTGGAAGGGGACCATTGTGTTGGATATGCATTATTTTGCCAATAAGGTGGAGAGTAGGGAAAGTTTGGGCAATTAGTTTGGCTTGTTTGATTTGGCCATGGTGATGAAGGAAATGGTTGTTGTGACCATCTTGGGAAGGGTGGCTGATTTTGCCACATTGTATTATATTTGATGAGCATGATATTGTGAAGGTTGGAAAGAAGAAGATGGATCAGAGGGCATACCTAGTTGTCGTGGTTGCCATTGACGACGCTGATTGAGTACGTACACTGGTTCTGATTCTTCTTCTGCTTCTTTGCACACTACTTTCAAACTCAGGAGTGAGGGGTAGTTCTATGTGGAGTGATCTTTTGTACAAATAGTGTAGACTTGAACTGCATCCAGTGGGCACTCTTTATGACTGTGTTTCTTTCTGCATCTAGGGCAGAATATTGCTAGGTTTTGCTCTGCTTCTGCTTGTTTCTGTTTAGCTTGCATAATATCGAGCTGCATTGTTAGAGTCCCTAGTATATCAATTTTGAAATCCTCCATTAAATTCCCAATTTCTACCCAAGTTACTCCTCCACTGGAGATCTTGTTGTTCCTTGTGAGCATGTCATGTTCTATTGGTTTTAGCCTTGTACTGCCTCTTGAACTCCTAATACACAAATCAATAATGTCAGCAAAATTTTCTTGATAGATGTCACCTTTTCCCATAATATTTAGTGTTTCAACCCATTGTCCCTTCATTCCTTTAATTAATGTAGTTTTTAACACATTGTTAGGTAAGGGTAATGATGCATAAGGAGATTTCTAAAGATTATATTGAAAACAGTCAACATACTCTTCTAGTGTCTCATTAGGTCTGGCTACCATCTGAAATATTTCATCCTTTAATTCTCTAGACCTACAATAATCCTGATATTTCTTTAGAAAAGCACCTTTCATCTGATCCCAGTAATTTATAACCCCTCCACCTAACCCCATAAACCATCGTAAAGCTGCTCCTTTTAATGTGGAGGGAAATAGTTTTAGCTTTTGGGGATCGGTGGTATAGTCATATCCTCGACATAATACATCGAATTCAAACAGAAATGCATCTAGATCTTCCAATGTTAGGCCATGGAATGTAGGGATATTCTACATAGGTATGGCTTTCATAGGTGCATTTAATGCAGTGTCCACAATGGGATATTGCAGTGTGGAGGTCTGAGGTGTTTGCTGATTTTGGGCCATTTGATCAAATATGTGCCAATATCCTTCTGGGATTTCTAGGGAGTTATTCCTAGGCTTACTAGAAGGAGTAGGAATGGTCTTAATAACACTTCCTTGGTCTGGGATGATGAGAGTTCCTTGTTGAACTAATATCTGGGGGGGTCTTGGCTCTTCAAGTTCTTCAACTTTGTTCTCGATGATTTTGATAGCACTTCCCTTATCTGGGTTGCTTAGTGGCTGAACTATTTCAAGAGGATATCTTGGTTCTTTTGTTTCCCCTGTTTCTCCTCCTCCTTCGTAAATATTACTAAGGTTCCCTTCTTGTAAATATTTTGGGCTAGAATTCTCAATTTCTTGAAAATATTTCTCTTATGTTTGGCTGTGCACCTCAATAAAGGATATAGATGGTGATTATGTGGCCCGAAGGGAGTTAGTAGGTTGTCTAGAAGCAACCTTTCTAGGACCTACTGATGGCTGAAATTATGCTTTCTTAATGATATCGTCTATAAAGGTCGATCGACCAAGGTCATCGGTCCCTTAGCTTTATTAGGTTTGGGTAGTGGTTTTGGATTCTTTTCAGGATTTTTCTGTTTAGTCATGCACACAACTCAAATACTTATTTCTACCCAAAGTAATCAACAAATCTGCAAGAAAGTGGGCGGGGGAGCAGGGTTGTTACATGCTCTGTACACAAGTTCTTACCTTCCATTTTTAATACCTAATTCTCTTCTAACAGGCACTTATCAAATGCACACTACTCTTCTTTAAAAAAAACAAATGGCTACACTCTCCCCGGCAACGACACCAAAATGTTGAGTATAAAGGTGTCTTTTTAACCCCTATTTATCCTACATTAATTATCAATCCAGCTACGATTTTTTATCTCAAGAGTGTACTCTGTCTGAGGAGGTCACTTGATTCAAGAGTAATGTTTTCTAGTTTGCAGTATAGTTCTAAATACAAGAGTAAACGAATGCTGAAAATAGAATCTACTTGTAATTAAAAGAAACCTTAATGCTCTAAAACTTAAATCATTCATTCAGAAAACTACATTAATTTATCAGTCAAGGATGCAGTAGTGATAACTCTTTCCTCTGTCAACTAATATAAATGAAATGAATCATAAACAGGACCTCCAATTTTAGAACTTAGATAGTGATAGTCAATGTTCGTTCTAGTTGTAGATCTTTCAATCCACACTAAAGCAAATAACTAGAAATAACAATTCAATTGGAAATGCTTACTAAAACACACCTGTTGTACTATCAATTAAAAGGTGAAAGAAAATCCTTGCAGAAAAGGAACAACAACTAAGTCTGTTGAAAAGATTGAACAGCAAAGCTTAATCTACAAAAATGCATCGAACAACAATCTTTACCTGAAATGAATTGAACCACAATCTTCAGATAATAAAGGAACAACAAATCTCATTAAGTGTAAACACACAGCGACTATAAAGTAATTGAATTAGTAATCTTATTCTAGCAGAGTGAACATTAATCGCAGGTACAAAGGAACGATAATCATGATTATAATTGAACAAAAATTAAATGAACAGCAGTTGCAGTTGTGAGTGAACAACAGAATCTAAACTACACAACGCAATATTGTTTCAAAAGGAACAACATGACATTGAGTTATGAATAACAATCGTGTTATCAACGCAGTCTAATTACGATATTGATGTAATAGATTAATTCAGCGAGATGTTCAGAAACAGAAGATTTTCGAATAAAGCGAATTAAGGAAATGCAAAGGAATCAAACCACACACTACTGTAGTTGTAAAATAGTGATACAAGAAGCAAGTGGATCCACCAGGGACGGGCCCTTAGCCACCAAGGAAGCATTGCTACGTTTACTCCAGGATCAGATAATGGAACAACAACTGAGTTATATATTAATCATATATGGCAGAGTTACAGCTATTTCTCTTCAAAGAGAGTCAATGATCAAAGTTGAAATTACAACAGTAATTCTAAAATATCAATCCCCTTTGTCTTACAATTGTTGCCCCATTTATAATGCGTAGGCGAATACATCAAGGTTATAGATAACTTTTAAAGTAGCGATCCCTCAGGATCAAAAGATCTTAAGGGCTTCGCTTAATCTTCCATCTTCAGTTGTCTTCTTGTCCTCTTGTGCGGCCACTCAGTTTTCTCTGTATCTTCCTGAGCTGCATGCTCCAGTCTTGTTCTTCTTGTCTAGACACAATTTCCTAATGGAGGAGAAACAGTTGCCTTACTTTTGTCTTTACCTTCTGAATAGTGATTTTCTATTCCCTTCACTTTTTGTATAGAAAAAGACAATAATTAGTTATTTTGTATTAATCACAAATCTCCTTAATTCTATCATAATTCTTTAACATATTACCATCTTAGAATGTAAAGGAGTTATGATCCAAAGGAAAAGATAAGAAATAAATGATAAAGAAATACCTTTTTCATCGCTCAACAGAGGGCAAGTCACGATGTTTGTGTTGGGGGCCTGTTGGGCATGGAATCCCCCCAATACATGTTTTGGGGCTTAAAGCCCAAGTTTTGACTGAATCTTCTTGTAAAAACTCTGCGAATTGCGGGTGCTGGGCGAGAAATTATAATAGAGTCACAGGGTTGTCTGCCCTAGCTTTTGTAATGTAATGTCGGCTGGATAGACCTACCCGTGGTCTGTGGACCATGGGATTTTATGAATAGAGTGAGGCTCTAAGTGTATAAAAAAGATGAGCGAAATAGAGAAGATGAAATTCTAAGTGATTGAGTCAAAGTGTAAAGTGTGTCTGTGGGTCATAGAGTAGGATAAGGGTTTGCAGCTGAGTGTGCAGAGGCCTAGTAGTTTGCAGCGTAGTGCATGGACACCTGCAGCTATGTGTGCAGGGCAATTTGAGTCTGTAACCATTGGGAGAAACAATAAAGAGAAGTTTTAGTACATTTCTGTGTATCTTTTCTTGGTTTAATGCATGATTGGATATAATTTGCAAGTATACTGTATATTTACTGTGCGAATTGGTATGAATGTTTTGTATAAATAATTATAAATTAAGACATTAAAGTAGGCAAAGGTAAGTAACTAGTACTAGAAGATAAGTAAGATCTCGAGTAATAGCGTAGAGCGCGACACAGGAGCTCCACAACCCCTGGTTAGGGCTGCACGAAGGTAGTGTATCAGGTTGTGAGGGACAGGAAAGAGCGCAAAGCAACTTGTGTGCAGAAATAAACAATGGACCAATTGAACGTCTCAAACATCTCAAGGGTGTGGAAACCTAGTTATAGCACCCTCCCATACTACTTCGGGTGAGACCTCAGTCTGCTCTTCGTAGACTGTTGCTGAAAGGGCCAGTAGTACAATGATTTTTTTGGCTAATTAACTCCGAACGTGGGTCAGGCCCCAATAAGCCAACAATATGCGGCTGCCTCATTTTAATATTTGAAAGAACATACAAGCCTTGTCCCTCATCTAGATTATAGGAAGGAACAAATTGTTGCATTGCAATTTGAGAAAGATCAGCTGAATCAAGGAGTTCATGATCTCCAAGATCATTTGGCTAATCTATTGCATCCATCAAAGAAAATGGTTGTTCTTACATTTGTGGATTGTAGTTAACAGTTTCAGTGGCAATTTGGGTTGTCGGTCTTACATTTTTTCTACCTATTCAAGGCAACTATGAGCATCATGCAATCAAGTAGCCATTTGCGTGAATGGTTATATTGGAGAGAAGAGGTTACGTAGTGTATATATTTTCAACATGTGGGCAATTATCATTGGAATTTGAAGCCCAAATAGAAGGCCCCGAGATTCTAGTGATTTTCTACCATAAATAAGTCAATTTGTCCAGTAAGAGTCTATCAGTCAACAATTATTTTCAGTCAGTCAGTCAATAAAATTTTCTAGTTTGATAGTTATACATGGTTTCTATTGCCCAATGGATGGGCTTCTGGTCTGCAATGTTGTTATTGGCACCTCAGAAGGAGGCTTCCATCTCCAATGGACCTAATTTTATAGTAGGTTAATCCATTAGTTGAAGGCCTTTAAACTATGTTTTTGCTGTCTTGGAGGGGGTCAAATTCATAAATGTTTTCACTGCCATAAATTTGACCTATCATTTTCTAAAGATTCATGATGAGATTGGTCATTTCTTTGGTCATTAAAGTTAGTCACAGGAAGGGGCGTCTAAGAATTCAAATTTGGTTTAATAAACTTCTGAGTCAAGATGTTGAATGTTGATAAGGTGTCTACAGTCAAAGGAATGATATTAAACTAGTACAGTCATTAATGTTCCAATTTGTTCCCTCTTTAGAGATCATTATTTTTACCTTTTTCCCATCCCCGTAATCCATTGTTATCCTAAAATGCCCCTATTCCTAAGAATTCATATCATCCCTATTTCTTATTTTAGGCCTCAACCTCCCCACTCCCATTTTATCCTAAGTATAAACCCGTAGGCATAAATTTTCCCATTCCTAAACACCAATGCTTGTGATGATTGACCCTTTTCACTATCTATTTCATACGAGTCACTCATCATATTTCCATCATTTCCCTAGATTTTGTCATGATCCATAACTTTGAAATAATTTCTTTTGAAGTGCTTTTTAAGTGAATCGTTGATTTAAAATCAAGCTCAATTACATCACCATAGTTTTTGAATTACTTTCCAATCATTGCAGAAGACTGCCATTTTTCATTTCCTTTCATCACGGATAAATGAATTCATTCTTCCTGTAGGTAATTTGGGAATAGATCATGTTTTCAAGACAGGTTGTAGAGAATTTCACACAGTATTTTGTGCTCCTTCTATGCAGAGGTTAAGAGTGTTGCGCTCCTGTTGTGCAGTGGGTGCCAGGATCATAAATTTTTTGAATATGGTATTCATCTATGCACCAACTTATTCTTAGGGATGGGAGAGGTAGGATGTCACTGACCTTTCCTAATTTTTTACTATTCTGTATCCCAATCAAATTCAGCCAAACTTTGTGTATTTTCTGCTAAAGAAGAAAACGTTGCGCACACCTTGTTTTATCCACTAGTATAGTTTCATTTCCAAGTTCTCAGTGATTTTTCATAAATACGAATTGTTGTCATCCTGTTGATTGCTGAGAGGTTGAAATAAGTTGATAAGTGATTAGACTTATCCTTCTCATGTTTTAACCTTAGAAACTGCCCTGTCACCAACTCTTTGACCCAGATGTTTGAGTTGAATTATGTTGTTACCATTGTTAGTATTGGATCATATGATCTGTATGCGTATCCCCTTTTCAAAGTTGAGTTTCACCTCGCAACTATCAAAATGAAATGGCTCCTGTTGTTAGTAAGAAAGGTGGAGATCTAGTGTGCACTCAGCCTAGCACCTTGAGCTTGATAAACTCCTCACCTTCTATTCGGATAGCCTTTGAAAATATAGGTTGTATTCCCTTTTGTCAGATGGTACAGAAGATAGCACATCATACTGGGCTCACCCGTATGTTTGCCCTCAATTTTAAAGATGGCAGAGTTAAGCCAGGAAATGTGGAGATTTTTGTGGCTGAAAAACCTATTACTAATGCCACTAATCTCCCTATACTAGGGGAAAAATGGTTTAAGGGAGATGATATGGACACGCTGGCTTTCAAACAGTTTATGAAGCCAAAAATTTTGGACAAGTTTTCCTCAACCATTCCCAATGTTTACCTTCAGTAGCAGTATGTTGATCTTTTGAAAGTCATTCAGAGGCACTTCACCTGTGAAGGCAGATTTAGTAGGGTTTATCAATACCATTTGAGGTTGTTATGGAATTTTACAAAGATAATACCTATGAATCTACCTTAAATTTTACTCAAAAGTTTAGAGCGAATGGCAGTTAAAGCGCATATTCAAAAAGATAATCATGCTTCCAATTTATTTCATTTCTCACCTATCAAGAGTTTAGTTAAATATGCAATTGAAAAGAAGAAATTGAATTGATTGGATTTCCTTTCTAGTATAGATTTATTGTCTAAAGCCAGGTCTTAATTAGTAAAAGTGGATGAGAAGGAACATAAAATGCAGGAAACACTCAAGAATGAAGTTATCCATTCAGTTAAGGAGATAAAATCAATGAAAAAGGAATATGTAAATCCAAGCGAAAAACCCATAACAAATCTTGGTAAGAAGACTAAGAAGTAGAACATGAAGGATAAGAAGACAAACTAGGAAGCACAGGTATAGGTAGCATCAACACAACCCACCAAGGTTAAAGTGAAGATTGAAAATACAATTTAGGATCAATTTGTAATGAGACCTAGGACAAGGTGAAGAGTTAAAAAGAATAAGAAAGAGGTAGCCACTCAAGTAGTGGTATATATTTTTGAAGACAGACAGGGAGATAAGCAAGATAATGGCGAAGAGGAAGAAGTGAAGGGACCTAAATTAATGCAGCAAGAGCAAGAGGAAGACATAGCACAACCTGAACAAAGTGCTATACAATATGAAAAAGAGGGTCCCAAAATGGTTTGAAGAGGCACTTTCTAAATATCAAGTGAAAAAAACACTCTTGAGAAGAGGAAACATGAACCTGAAGGAGACAACCAAACCATCAGATGACAAGGTGAAGTCACCTCTAGAAACAGTTTCTAAAGAAAAAGGGAAGCATGTTTCATTTGCAGAGAAGGCTAAGAAAATTGTAGTGGAGATTAGTGGGCCGTTAGTTAAGGTTTCTATGTCCAAATTCAGATTTTTGTAGTAGATGAAGCAGGTAGATCAAGCTCGTAGAAAACCTCCCTTTAATCAATGGAAAGAATATAAAAGATTCTTCGAGGAGCTAGAAGAAATAAAGGAAAAGGTAAACCAGTTCAGAGAACTAATTCAAAGTTATAAAAAGTCAATCTAGGATATTCTTGAAAACTGTGACAATGACGTGCTTGAGGCATCCCAAGCCCTTGATAGAAGCAAACATTTCATCAAATGATCTATTCCTGTGAGGAGGAAATGCAAAAGTTTATATCTCGGGAGTTTATTGTTGGAAGCAAAGTTAAGGAGCATTAAATAAATTTTGGATGAGGCATGGGGATTGGTAAAGAAGTATGAAGTATCATCTGAAATATATTCTCCTAAAAGGGTGCCTGAACTAAAATAACCTTGTGACTGAAATTAAACCCACCATGTCATCTCCTGTTGAACAACATGAAATCTCTCCTAGTGCATCCAACACCAAGGCTTCCAACAACAAATCTTCAGGTAAAAGAAAGAGGAGGTGATCAACCATTACATTAGGTTTTAATTTTTTTTTTTAAGTTCAAATGTTACTGATGCTATAGTTGTATGATTTAATTTTTTAGATTGGAATTTAGTGGCATAAAGGCGTTTTTTCAAGACTAGAAAGCATTTAGCAAACAACATTGGAGATTTGTTATGTAGTCCATGCCCACACTACTACACACATGCTGGAGGGAAGCCACTTGTCAAGTTTTCAAGAGGATGACATGGAGTATATATGGCACCCAGTTCACTTCCTTAGTAGCCCGTTCTGTGCCTGTTTTAGAAGCCCAAAGTTTTGGATGTTACACAACTTCTATGCAACCTTTTACATACTCAAAAAGCAGCTTTGTGCTTTTTACTATTTTACTTCATGTTGATCATGTTCAGAGATGTGTTGGTTTTATATGTAGAAAAAGTTTGTTTTTAGAGACAAAAAACACTTTGATGTTTTATTATTTTGAGGAAGAGTATTTGGAAAAACATTAGTTTTCCTCCTTTCAGTTTTGAGATTGATCCTCTGTTGGATCGAATGTGCATTGAATTTAGACATGATCTTATCCTATGTGTGAACTATATAATATGATGAATACATATCGAAAGGGTTGTTGTTGGTTTCACTATTGCCAAGAAAACTATTGCAGTTTATTCTTGTGATCTGTATTAATTCATTTTCTTGCTTGTTGAAGAGATTGTAGTAGAGTTGCAGAGATACTTATGGTATGAATGTTTTAGAAAACATTTATTCTTATTTTATATTTTATCCTGTTGTGTTATCTTCTTAAACTGATTTGAAGGTGTATGGAACAGTTTCACTTGAATTCATTTCATATGCTCATGTCTAGTTGTACCAAATATTTCAGTTTGCAAATGGAATATGTATACCTTTGAAAGTTTTGTATTTTCTTCTTGATAGTCATTTATCTAAGTTTTAGTAATGAAATGCCATTTATTTTGCTATTTTTGATGAATGTCTTGATACCCCCATCTTCACTATACTACAATTTTTTGTTCATTCTGAAGTTGTACTAATCGAGCCTTTGTACATGAAACTAGTTGGAAAATACATCAACATGTTGGACCAGGGAGGTCATGATCACATCACTAGTTTTTCCTAGAATCCTCTACCACCCCCATACCAAAAATTAAACATTTTCAGAATTGGTCTCTGTCAAAGATCATATTCAAAAGTTTTATCTCTGAGTTTTCTCAGTGAGGGAGCCCCCTTAGGTTGAAGAAGACTAGTCTATCAACCAAAAGAGGTCTGTGGTTACCTCTGAGTTTTCTCCTTTCAGCCTGGAGAAAACTACGGAGTGCTAATAGGTATATTTATATTTTATATTTCAAAATTTTAATTAAAATTATACTTTAAGAGAATAAATTCTTAAAAACATGAATTTCTTTCTTTATTTAATTTTTATTTTCATTTAAAATATTTAATAAGTATATTTAATCATTTATTTTATTGATCATAAATATGAAATATTAAAAATCTACATAAGGCATGCAGCAATGCATCCAAGAAGCAAAAATTGGCATGCTAGACTTTAATATCTTTAGTTTCAATGTGAGCTAACCATTTGACAAAATTGTTTCCTATATACAACACAAATTGATTAAAGCACCTATGTGTATAGTTTCCAAAATGATCTTATATACATTAAAAAAAAAATTGCATTTGATATGAAACCAAATTTAGATTTTTGTGTCTTTATTTATAGAGTCTAGCTCCATAGCTTGTCCAACGAGTTCACTGAGGTCTAGGAGTCTAGTGTTCTCTATGTTCATTGAGTCAAGAGAGTGAGTAGGGTCTCTTTTTATATGTGTAGGTTGTAATTGAATTTCTTCCATTTGATTCCAGATAAAACTCAATTCATCTTCCATCCTATTGGTATGAGTTTTGTGATCAATAACTTGCTCCATTATTACAACTAAGGAAGAAACTAGTGGATTATATTCATGTTTAAGAAGCATGATATCTACATAGTCCTCATCTCCTCCTTCTTGCATCCTATATTATCCCATTTGCAACTTGGAAATGCGACCCAACATTGTCGTTGTGAATGCACACTCTAGCAAACTTGTGAATCAAAATTCTTGACTTTCAGAACACTTAGTCTAGCAAATGAGAAAACCTTGATGAAAATCACATCTACTTAGTCCCTCTAAGTACTTAAGGACTTGTTAATCACCATTAGGGACATTTTCGGATGCTTTTCTTCTAAATAATAAAGAATTATGCCCTAATTGAGATCATAAATACCATAACTGGATGTTGGAGTAAGCCAAATTCCTTCACATAACACCCAATGATTCTTACACGTGTAACTTAATTATTTCTATGATGTCATATAAAATTTAATCATTGCAGTGTACTTCCTCTATCTAAAACTCCTCTATGAGGTTCATTTCTCATGAAGGAATTACCACCCTGAAACAAGTGTTATTGCTCCCCTCCTTTATCACAACTTATAGAATCATGAAAGGCTCTAACTAGCATGCCTCTACCCCACGAGGGAGAGAACTCGAACTCCACTCGCATTTTATTACCATGATTACACTCACCATTGTAACATAAATTCTAGTACTTTATGACATAATCCCCCTTGCCACTAGTACTATCGAAGCATATGAACTCAAACATTCTCCTTGTAGGAAGCTTATACCCTTTAATTTCAACATAGTCGCTAAGCCAATGATGATGGTTTCTATGTCAGTTCTTAAAGCAACATATCCCCTTGATTTTATGATGCAGATAATCATCCATTTTAAACCATTCACATCATCCCAAACATGTGGCCAATAGACATGTGCCTAGATGGAACATGGATGCATGACATTCCTCATCATAGATTTGGGTAGTAGAGGTTTCCATTATTAACCAAGACCTCTCCTTGTTGCAATGTTGTAGCACAATTTTTTAAGTGGGATACCTCAGAGTTATTGTCCCTAAAGACATGAAATACTATATATTCTTCAATGTGGTGCAATAAAGAAAAAATTCATTAAAGAAGGATATTAAATCCAATGTTTGTGGGACAGGAAGCATACTAGAGATGATACATTGAAATTCAAAAATTTCCTACTAAAAGAATTTTGCAAACATTGGGAGAGGAAGCCAAAAAGAGACTTTGATAAAAACTATAACCGTCAACTTGGTTATTTGATGTTGCTATGATTATTTGGGTTAATAGATAAGTTTCCTACTCATACTCCTAATATCAACACCCTTAAGTATAATTAATAAAAATATATGTCCAATATATTATTAAATTAACATTTAATATTTATTTTTAAAAAGTATTCATATTTAATATTTTATTAAATATATTATTTTTTTATGCTTTTTGTTATTTTTAATTATTTCACTAATTATCCTTACTCTTCAAAGTTGGATCAAAATCCTTTGAACTTTAAAATTAAAAAACATGAATATAGGCTTTGATGCAGTGATTTGTACATAAGCCAAACAACCTTTTACTATACTTTTTTCTATTACAACCACAAATTTTAACACTACCTTAAATTATTCCATAACTGTTAAGGGATAAATTCCCCTAGGGTCTTAGGTTGATACCCTAGCAGACGGAGGTTATCTATGCAGAGAAACACAGATTCCATACAACCATAATGCTAATATAAGTAAACTCTACGATAAGGGGCGTACCTGAGGTCCTTCGTTTGAGAAGATCCTTCATGGGTTCAAACCCTCTTTGAGTTCACTTTGCTCCTTCAACCTGTAAAACAATCAATTCAAGAAAGTACAGCAGTATATGGACTAAACATCATAAAGAAATCATCTTCATTATATATTGAAAGGTAGTTAGTTATGGAATTAAACAACCATTCACATATGAATCATAACATGGATATCATAAACATGAAGAAGATTTATATCAGGGACAAGACAAGTGTTTCTTCTATTATAGACAAATAAAGTATAGAAAGGAATAATTTCACCTGATTCGTCCTTTCACAGGCTCCAAGTGGAACCGTCCTTTGGATTCGTCCAGTCTCAAGCCTTTAACAAACTCCTTCCATGACTTACTCCATGATATCTCAAGTAGTAGATAGACATCAACACACAAGGAAACAAGAGTTTCCAGTAGATGGGGGAAGTGCAGGAGGCACTAGGATCTTCAAACCTGGTCAGGGAAATCTCAGTATAGTAATATTTCTCTCTCTTCTCTCCTCCCTTAGGCCTTCCCATTGAAGCCTTTTTATACTTCTCCCAAAGTAGTTTTTTAGTTGGGAATTCGTTGGGAACAGTTGGGCCACGGGCACTAACAGGTAATCAACAGGTGAAACCCGTGATCTCCGCCTGAAATTAAGGAGATTTATTTTTTTTTAAGTATTTTAAGACATATACGCGGGTTGGGTATACACATACCCGCGTACACATGCGTTTAGCTCAGGGAAATGTCGTGTATAGGGAATAAAACACTGTTTTTAAGATTTTGGACCAGGTCTGGAAGGAGGTGTTGCCCTAGGCCATGAGTGTAGCATCACAAACCTTAAGAGTGAGATTTGGAGCCATAACATATGCCCCCTAATATATGAGGTTAGAAGGGGTACATGATGGCCAAAATGTATTAAGCAAGTACATGGAAAGGAAATCTGTCAAAAATCAAGGACTTCACCAGAGTTCAGCCTGCCAAGCCAGAAAAGGAGATCAGAAAGAAACACTGTCTTAGGTGGGCATACCCATGCTCAGAGAAAGTATAGCATGTCTGCATATCAAGTACAAGCAGATCCACTAAGTATACAAGTATGAAAGACTGGAAAATACACAATGGATCATCTGATCACGTCGAACAAGTACATGTCTGAATGTCACATATAAGAATGTCAATGATGTTGAAGGATGAAGCGGATCACTGATATCAAAGACTGATTCCAAAAAGTACCAAATGAACATGATGGAGTAAGATGGTACTACACTGCAAACTTAGGTGCCAACATATAATATGTCTCCATGAACGACTGCAACATATAAGGTGGAGTGGTATCAACGAGCAGAAACAGGAGCAACTGTCAAGTGAACCAAGGAATGCTGATACAACCTGAGGTATTCACCGACCACCGTGGTACATTTGTACAACATGGGAATAAATGATCTGAAGTGGACCATGTGAGAAATCGTTTGATTACGAGTCATTGATGTATACCGTTAACAAACGTGAGACTACTCACCAATAATGATAATGAGCGTCAAGGTACCCAGTACAATCTAACAAGTGTGAATAGATGAGCTGAAGTCGAATACCTGTAAGAATCTATCAATCAGGAGACAATGATGGTTTCCCACTGTCGATAGCGAGGAATCCGCCACTAATGACTGCAAACCCCAAGGTACTACCAAATGGACTCTAGATCTTTGCCCCAGAGCAATGAGTCGAAGTCGATAGGGAAAGATCCACTAGAAGGAAGGCATTAAGGCATCCTTCATCAATCTAGTGCAAGTGTAACCTGTAGGCCAATAATGTGGAAGGAATCAGACAAAAAAGATGTAGTAACCTGATCAAAGTATGTTTCTGGCATATGCAAGATGTGGCTAGCGCACGACAGAAACCCTCTGAACCAACCAATAATGAAAGCTGACACAGAGGTGAGGTGTCCACCAATAGGGTCAAATGGAAACCAAGGTACTGCACGAATCCCAATGTGTGATAATGTGAGCTGATGTCGAACACAAGGGAAACCACTCAGTCAAAGACCCATGATACTAATCGATGTTGAGCACAAGGTGAGCATATGAAATTCGGCAGGGTATTCCCAGGAATCTACAGATACCATGACATCATGCAGTGTACCTTCCGGCCTGACTGTCGATTAGTCAGCCAGTTCCAATAGGGTGGTAGATGGTTCTACTGATGTAATGCCAAGTTTTTGACAAGTGGTGGTTGTTAAAATATTAATTGCAGCCCCTAAATCAACTAGGGCATTTGGAAAGGTTTTTTCATTGATTTTCACGGTCACTATAAGATTCCCTGGGTCTTCATATTTGACAGGTGCTTCTCTTCTTGATAGTAGATCAGATAGGGTGCTGACTACTTGGACGGTTGGATTAGTTGTTATTCTCCTCTTTGGATTTCTTATACATAACTATTTGATAGTTTTTGCATATATTGGAATATCTTGGACTGCCTAGAGGAGTGGGATATTTATACACAAATTTATTAATTCTCCTAGAAGATCAAAGTTAAGATGTTCTATAGGGCGTGGTATGATTAATTGTTCTAGGAATGGGGGAGAAGACATGGTTGCCTGGTTGTGAGTTTGTTGTCTGACCACATCCTCTTCTTGTAGTGGTTGTTCTACAGGTAACATATTTTCAACTTGAGCATTTTTATCTCCCTCAGTTTCTATTCTGCGCCCAAACCTTAATTGAAGGTCGTTGCACTCCCTTACATCGGTTTCAAGTTTTGGTGTTTCGATTATTTGAAAATATTGAACCGGTCTATTATTAGGGTTCGGGTTGGGTTGGGTTGGGAGTTGCGGTCTTAAGTTGGACTGGGGATTTTTTTGTAGTGTATATGGCGTTGGTAGTTCTAGTTGAGGGAGGGGGATGGTTCCAACTGGTTGATTCATCGGTCTTTTCAAGTTTTACTGCCATGCTTGACTCTGCGAAGTGGAAGGGGACCATTGTGTTGGATATGCATTATTTTGCCAATAAGGTGGAGAGTAGGGAAAGTTTGGGCAATTAGTTTGGCTTGTTTGATTTGGCCATGGTGATGAAGAAAATGGTTGCTGTGACCATCTTGGGAAGGGTGGCTGATTTTGCCACATTGTATTATATTTGATGAGCATGATATTGTGAAGGTTGGAAAGAAGAAGATGGATCAGAGGGCATACCTGGTTGTCGTGGCTGCCATTGACGACGCTGATTGAGTACGTACACTGGTTCTGATTATTCTTCTGCTTCTTTTTACACTACTTTCAAACTCAGGAGTGAGGGGTAGTTCTCTGTGGAGTGATCTTTTGTACAAATAGTGTAGACTTGAACTGCATCCAGTGGGCACTCTTTATGACTGTGTTTCTTTCTGCATCTAGGGCAGAATATTGCTAGGTTTTGCTCTGCTTCTGCTTGTTTCTGTTTAGCTTGCATAATATTGAGCTGCATTGTTAGAGTCCCTAGTATATCAATTTTGAAATCCTCCAGTAAATTCCCAATTTCTGCCCAAGTTACTCCTCCACTGGAGATCTTGTTGTTCCTTGTGAGCATGTCATGTTCTATTGGTTTTAGCCTTGTACTGCCTCTTGAACTCCTAATACACAAATCAATAATGTCAGCAAATTTTCTTGATAGATGTCACCTTTTCCCATAATATTTAGTGTTTCAACCCATTGTCCCTTCATTCCTTTAATTAATGTAGTTTTTAACACATTGTTAGGTAAGGGTAATGATGCATAAGGAGATCTCTAAAGATTATATTGAAAACATTCAACATACTCTTCTAGTGTCTCATTAGGTCTGGCTACCATCTGAAATATTTCATCCTTTAATTCTCTAGACCTACAATAATCCTGATATTTCTTTAGAAAAGCACCTTTCATCTGATCCCAGTCATTTATAACCCCTCCACCTAACCCCATAAACCATCGTAAAGCTGCTCCTTTTAATGTGGAGGGAAATAGTTTTAAATTTTGGGGATTGGTGGTATAGTCATATCCTCGACATAATACATCGAATTCAAACAGAAATGCATCTAGATCTTCCGATGTTAGGCCATGGAATGTAGGGATATTCTACATAGGTATGGCTTTCATAGGTGCATTTAATGCAGTGTCCACAATGGGATATTGCAGTGTGGAGGTCTGAGGTGTTTGCTGATTTTGGGCCATTTGATCAAATATGTGCCAATATCCTTCTGGGATTTCTAGGAAGTTATTCCTAGGCTCACTAGAAGGAGTAGGAATGGTCTTAATAACACTTCCTTGGTCTGGGATGATGAGAGTTCCTTGTTGAACTAATATCTGGGGGGGTCTTGGCTCTTCAAGTTCTTCAACTTTGTTCTTGATGATTTTGATAGCACTTCCCTTATCTGGGTTGCTTAGTGGCTGAACTATTTCAAGAGGAGATCTTGGTTCTTTTGTTTCCCCTGTTTCTCCTCCTCCTTCGTAAATATTACTAAGGTTCCCTTCTTGTAAATATTTTGGGCTAGAATTCTCAATTTCTTGAAAATATTGCTCTTATGTTTGGCTGTGCACCTCAACAAAGGATATAGATGGTGATTATGTGGCCCGAATGGAGTTAGTAGGTTGTCTAGAAGCAACCTTTCTAGGACCTACTGATGGCTGAAATTATGCTTTCTTAATGATATCATCTATAAAGGTCGATCGGCCAAGGTCACCGGTCCCTTAGCTTTATTAGGTTTGGGTAGTGGTTTTGGATTCTTTTCAGGATTTTTCTGCTTAGTCATGCACACAACTCAAATACTTATTTCTACCCAAAGTAATCAACAAATCTGCAAGAAAGTGGGCGGGGGAGCAGGGTTGTTACATGCTCAGTACACAAGTTCTTACCTTCCATTTTTAATACCTAATTCTCTTCTAACAGGCACTTATCAAATGCACACTACTCTTCCTTAAAAAAAAAAAATGGCTACACTCTCCCGGCAACGACACCAAACTGTTTAGTATAAAGGTGTCTTTTTTAACCCCTATTTATCCTACATTAATTATCAATCCAGCTACGATTTTTTATCTCAAGAGTGTACTCTGTCTGAGGAGGTCACTTGATTCAAGAGTAATGTTTTCTAGTTTGCAGTATAGTTCTAAATACAAGAGTAAACGAATGCTGAAAATAGAATCTACCTGTAATTAAAAGAAACCTTAATGCTCTAAAACTTAAATCATTCATTCAGAAAACTACAGTAATTTATCAGTCAAGGATGCAGTAGTGATAACTCTTTCCTCTATCAACTAATATAAATGAAATGAATCATAAACAGGACCTCCAATTTTAGAACTTAGATAGTGATAGTCAATGTTCTTTATAGTTGTAGATCTTTCAATCCACACTAAAGCAAATAACTAGAAATAACAATTCAATTGGAAATGCTTACTAAAACACACCTGTTGTACTATCAATTAAAAGGTGAAAGAAAATCCTTGCAGAAAAGGAACAACAACTAAGTCTGTTGAAATGATTGAACAACAAAGCTTAATCTACAAAAATGAATCGAACAACAATCTTTACCTGAAATGAATTGAACAACAATCTTCAGATAATAAAGGAACAACAAATCTCATTAAGTGTAAACACACAACGACTATAAAGTAATTGAATCAGTAATCTTATTCTAGCAGAGTGAACATTAATCGCAGGTATAAAGGAACGATAATCGTGATTATAATTGAACAAAAATTAAATGAACAGCAGTTGCAGTTGTGAGTGAACAATAGAATCTAAACTACACAACGCAGTATTGTTTCAAAAGGAACAACATGACATTGAGTTATGAATAACAATCGTGTTATCAATGCAGTCTAATTATGATATTGATGTAATAAATTAATTCAGCAAGATGTTCAGAAACAGAAGATTGTCGAATAAAGCGAATTAAGGAAATGCAAAGGAAATCAAACCACACATGACTGTAGTTGTAAAATAGTGATACAAGAAGCAAGTGGATCCACCAGGGATGGGCCCTTAGCCACCGAGGAAGCACTGCTGCGTTTACTCCAGGATCAGATAATGGAACAGCAACTGAGTTATATATTAATCATATATGGCAGAGTTACAGCTATTGCTCTTCAAAGAGAGTCAATGATCAAAGTTGAAATTACAACAGTAATTCTAAAATATCAATCCCCTTTGTCTTACAATTGCTGCCCCATCTATAATGGGTAGGCGAATACATCAAGGTTATAGATAACTTTTAAAGTAGCGATCCCTCAGGATCAAAAGATCCTAAGGGCTTCGCTTAATCTTCCATCTTCAGTTGTCTTCTTGTCCTCTTGCGTGACCACTCTGTTTTCTCCGTATCTTCCTGAGCTGCGTGCTCCAGTCTTGTTCTTCTTGTCTAGACACAGTTTCCTAATGGAGGAACAACAGTTGGCTTACTTTTGTCTTTACCTTCTGAATAGTGATTTTCTATTCCCTTCACTTTTTGTATAGAAAAAGACAATAATTAGTTATTTTGTATTAATCACAAATCTCCTTAATTCTATCATAATTCTTTAACATATTACCATCTTAGAATGTAAAGGAGTTATGATCCAAAGGAAAAGATAAGAAATAAATGATAAAGACATACCTTTTCCATCGCTCAACAGAGGGCAAGTCACAATGTTTGTGTTGGGGGCCTGTTGGGCATGGAATCCCCCCAATACATGTTTTGGGGCTTAAAGCCCAAGTTTTGACTGAATCTTCTTGTAAAAACTCTGCGAATTGCAGGTGCGGGCCGAGAAATTATAATAGAGTCACAGGGTTGTCTGCCCTAGCTTTTGTAATGTAATGTCGGCTGGATAGACCTACCCGTGGTCTGTGGACCATGGGATTTTATAAATAGAGTGAGGCTCTAAGTGCCTAAAAAAGATGAGCGAATTCTAAGTGATTGAGTCGAAGTGTAAAGTGTGTCTGTGGGTCATAGAGTAGGATAAGGGTTTGCAGCTGAGTGTGCAGAGGCCTAGTAGTTTGCAGCTTAGTGCATGGACCCCTGCAGCTATGTGTGCAGGGAAATTTGAGTCTGTAACCATTGGGAGAAACAATAAAGAGAAGTTTTAGTACATTTATGTGCATCTTTTCTTGGTTTAATGCATGATTGGATATAATTTGCAAGTATACTGTATATTTACTGTGCGAATTGGTATGAATGTTTTGTATAAATAATTATAACTTAAGACATTAAAGTAGGCAAAGGTAAGTAACTAGTACTAGAAGATAAGTAAGATCTCGAGTAATAGCGTAGAGCGTGACACAGGAGCTCCACAACCCCTGGTTAGGGCTGCACGAAGGTAGTGTATCAGGTTGTGAGGGACAGGAAAGAGCGCAAAGCAACTTGTGTGCAGAAATAAACAATGGACCAATTGAACGTCTCAGACATCTCAAGGGTGCGGAAACCTAGTTATAGCACCCTCCCATACTACTTCGGGTGATACCTCAGTCTGCTCTCCGTAGACTTTTGCTGAAAGGGCCAGTAGTACAACGATTTTTTTGTCTAATTAACTCCGAACGTGGGTCAGGCCCCAATAAGCCAACAATATGCGGCTACCTCATTTTAATATTTGAAAGAACATACAAGCCTTGTCCCTCATCTAGATTATAGGAAAGAACAAATTGTTGCATTGCAATTTGAGAAAGATCAACTGAATCAAGGAGTTCATGATCTCCAAGATCGTTTGGCTAATCTATTGCATCCATCAAAGAAAATGGTTGTTCTTACATTTGTGGATTGTAGTTAACAGTTTCAGTGGCAATTTGGGTTGTCGGTCTTACATTTTTTCTACCTATTCAAGGCAACTATGAGCATCATGCAATCAAGTAGCCATTTGCGTGAATGGTTATATTGGAGAGAAGAGGTTACGTAGTGTATCTATTTTCAACATGTGGGCAATTATCATTGGAATTTGAAGCCCAAATAGAAGGCCCCGAGATTCTAGTGATTTTCTACAATAAATAAGTCAATTTGTCCAGTAAGAGTCTATCAGTCAACAATTATTTTCAGTCAGTCAGTCAATAAAATTTTCTAGTTTGATAGTTATACATGGTTTCTATTGCCCAATGGATGGGCTTCTGATCTGCAGTGTTGTTATTGGCACCTCATAAGGAGGCTTCCATCCCCAATGGACCTAATGTTATAGTAGGTTAATCCATTAGTTGAAGGCCTTCAAACTATGTTTTTGCTGTCTTGGAGGGGGTCAAATTCATAAATGTTTTCACTGCCATAAATTTGACCTATCATTGTCTAAAGATTCATGATGAGTTTGGTCATTTCTTTGGTCATTAAAGTTAGTCACAGGAAGGGGCGTCTAAGAATTCAAATTTGGTTTAATAAACTTCTGAGTCAGGATGTTGAATGTTGATAAGGTGTCTACAGTCAAAGGAATGATATTAAACTAATACAGTCATTAATGTTCCAATTTGTTCCCTCTTTAGAGATCATTATTTTTACCTTTTTCCCATCCCCATAATCCCTTGTTATCCTAAAATGCCCCTATTCCTAAGAATTCATATCATCCCTATTTCTTATTTTAGGCCTCAACCTCCCCACTCCCATTTTATCCTAAGTATAAACCCGTAGGCATAAATTTTCCCATTCCTAAACACCAATGTTTGTGATGATTGACCCTTTTCACTATCTATTTCATACGAGTCACTCATCATATTTCCATCATTTCCCTAGATTTTGTCATGATCCCTAACTTTGAAATAATTTCTTTTGAAGTGCTTTTTAAGTGAATCATTGATTTAAAATCAAGCTCAATTACATCATCATAGTTTTTGAATTACTTTCAAATCATTGCAGAAGACTGCCATTTTTCATTTCCTCTGATCACGGATAAATGAATTCTTTCTTCCTGTAGGTAATTTGGGAATAGATCATGTTTTCAAGACAGGTTGTAGATAATTTCACACAGTATTCTGTGCTCCTGCTATGCAGAGGTTAAGAGTGTTGCGCTCTTGTTGTGCAGTGGGTGCCAGGATCATAAATTTTTTGAATATGGTATTCATCTATGCACCAACTTATTCTTAGGGATGGGAGAGGTAGGATGTCACTGACCTTTCCTAATTTTTTACTATTCTGTATCCCAATCAAATTCAGCCAAACTTTGTGTATTTTCTGCTAAAGAAGAAAACGTTGCGCACACCTTGTTTTATCCACTAGTATAGTTTCATTTCCAAGTTCTCAGTGATTTTTCATAAATACGAATTGTTGTCATCCTGTTGATTGCTGAGAGGTTGAAATAAGTTGATAAGTGATTAGACTTCTCCTTCTCATGTTTTAACCTTAGAAACTGCCCTGTCACCAACTATTTTGCCCAGATGTTTGAGTTGAATTATGTTGTTACCATTGTTAGTATTGGATCATATGATCTGTATGCGTATCCCCTTTTCAAAGTTGAGTTTCACCTCCTAACTATCAAAAAGAAATGGCTCCTATTGTTAGTAAGAAAGGTGGAGATCTAGTGTGCACTGAGCCTAGCACCTTGAGCTTGATAAACTCCTCACCTTCTATTCGGATAGCCTTTGAAAATATAGGTTGTATTCCCTTTTGTCAGATGGTACAGAAGATAGGACATCATACTGGGCTCACCCGTATGTTTGCCCTCAATTTTAAAGATGGCAGAGTCAAGCCAGGAAATGTGGAGATTTTTGTGGCTGAAAAACCTATTACTAATGCCACTAATCTCCCTATACTAGGGGAAAAATGGTTTAAGGGAGATGAGTTGGACACGCTGGCTTTCAAAAAGTTTATGAAGCCAAAAATTTTGGACAAGTTTTCCTCAACCATTCCCAATGTTTACCTTTAGTAGCAGTATGTTGATCTTTTGAAAGTCATTCAGAGGCACTTCACCTGTGAAGGAAGATTCAGTAGGGTTTATCAATACCATTTGAGGTTGTTATGGAATTTTACAAAGATAATACCTATGAATCTACCTTAAATTTTACTCAAAATTTTAGAGCGAATGGCAGTTAAAGCGCATATTCAAAAAGATAATCATGCTTCCAATTTATTTCATTTCTCTCCTATCAAGAGTTTAGTTAAATATGCAATTGAAAAGAAGAAATTGAATTGATTGGATTTCCTTTCTAGTATAGATTTATTGTCTAAAGCCAGGTCTTAATTAGTAAAAGTGGATGAGAAGGAACATAAAATGCAGGAAACACTCAAGAATGAAGTTATCCATTCAGTGAAGGAGATAAAATCAATGAAAAAGGAATATGTAAATCCAAGCGAAAAACCCATAACAAATCTTGGTAAGAAGACTAAGAAATAGAACATGAAGGATAAGAAGACAAACTAGGAAGCACAGGTATAGGTAGCATCAACACCACCCACCAAGGTTAAAGTGAAGATTGAAAATACAATTTAGGATCAATTTGTAACGAGACCTAGGACAAGGTGAAGAGTTAAAAAGAATGAGAAAGAGGTAGCCACTCAAGTAGTGGTATATATTTTTGAAGACAGACAGGGAGATAAGCAAGATAATGGCGAAGAGGAAGAAGTGAAGGGACCTAAATTAATGCAGCAAGAGCAAGAGGAAGACATAGCACAACCTGAACAAAGTGCTATACAATATGAAAAAGAGGGTCCCAAAATGGTTTGAAGAGGCACTTTCTAAATATCAAGTGAAAAAAACACTCTTGAGAAGAGGAAACATGAACCTGAAGGAGACAACCAAACCATCAGATGACAAGGTGAAGTCACCTCTAGAAACAGTTTCTAAAGAAAAAGGGAAGCATGTTTCATTTGCAGAGAAGGCTAAGAAAATTGTATTGGAGATTAGTGGGCCGTTAGTTAAGGTTTCTATGTCCAAATTCAGGTTTTTGTAGTAGATGAAGCAGGTAGATCAAGCTCGTAGAAAACCTCCCTTTAATCAATGGAAAGAATATAAAAGATTCTTGGAGGAGCTAGAAGAAATAAAGGAAAAGGTAAACCAGTTCAAAGAACTAAATCAAAGTTATAATAAGTCAATCTAGGATATTCTTGAAAACTGTGACAATAACGTGCTTGAGGCATCCCAAGCCCTTGATAGAAGCAAACATTTCATCAAATGATGTATTCCTGTGAGGAGGAAATGTAAAAGTTTATATCTCAGGAGTTTATTGTTGCAAGCAAAGTTAAGGAGCATTAAATAAATTTTGGATGAGGCATGGGGATTGGTAAAGAAGTATGAAGTATCATCTGAAATATATTCTCCTAAAAGGGTGCCTGAACTAAAATAACCTTGTGACTGAAATTAAACCCACCATGTCATCTCCTGTTGAACAACATGAAATCACTCCTAGTGCATCCAACACCAAGGCTTCCAACAACAAATATTCAGGTAAAAGAAAGAGGAGGTGATCAACCATTACTTTAGGTTTTAATTTTTTTTTTTTTAAGTTCAAATGTTACTGATGCTATAGTTGTATGATTTAATTTTTTAGATTGGAATTTAGTGGCATAAAGGCGTTTTTTCAAGACTAGAAAGCATTTAGCAAACAACATTGGAGATTTGTTATGTAGTCCATGCCCACACTACTACACACATGCTGGAGGGAAGCCACTTGTCAAGTTTTCAAGAGGATGACATGGAGTATATATGGCACCCAGTTCACTTCCTTAGTAGCCCGTTCTGTGCCTGTTTTAGAAGCCCAAAGTTTTGGATGTTGCACAACTTCTATGCAACCTTTTACATACTCAAAAAACAGCTTTGTGCTTTTTACTATTTTACTTCATGTTGATCATGTTCAGAGATGTGTTGGTTGTATATGTAGAAAAAGTTTGTTTTTAGAGACAAAAAACACTTTAATGTTTTATTATTTTGAGGAAGAGTATTTGGAAAAACATTAGTTTTCCTCCTTTCAGTTTTGAGATTGATCCTCTGTTGGATCGAATGTGCATTGAATTTAGACATGATCTTATCCTATGTGTGAACTATATAATATGATGAATACATATCGAAAGGGTTGTTGTTGGTTTCACTATTGCCAAGAAAACTATTGCAGTTTATTCTTGTGATCTGTATTAATTCATTTTCTTGCTTGTTGAAGAGATTGTAGTAGAGTTGCAGAGATACTTATGGTATGAATGTTTTAGAAAACATTTATACTTATTTTATATTTCATCCTGTTGCGTTATCTTCTTAAACTGATTTGAAGGTGTATGGAACAGTTTCACTTGAATTCATTTCATATTCTCATGTCTAGGTGTACCAAATATTTCAGTTTGCAAATGCAATATGTATACCTTTGAATGTTCTGTATTTTCTTCTTGATAGTCATTTATGTAAGTTTTAGTAATGAAATGCCATTTATTTTTCTATTTTTGATGAATGTCTTGATACCCCCATCTTCACTATACTATAATTTTTTGTTCATTCTGAAGTTGTACTAACTGAGCCTTTGTACATGAAACTGGTTGGAAAATACATCAACATGTTGGAACATGGAGGTCATGATCACATCACTAGTTTTTCCTAGAATCCTCTACCACCCCCATACCAAAAGTAAAGATTTTCAGAACTGGTCTCTGTCAAAGATCATATTCAAAAGTTTTATCTCAGAGTTTTCTTGGTGAGGGAGCCCCCTTAGGTTGACAAAGACTAGTATATCAACCAAATGAGGCCTGTGGTTACCTCTGATTTTTCTCCTTTCAGCCTGGAGGAAATTACGGAGTGCTAATAGGTATATTTATATTTTATATTTCAAAATTTTAATTAAAATTATACTTTAAGAGAATAAATTATTAAAAACATGAATTTCTTTCTTTATTTACTTTTTATTTTCATTTAAAATATTTAATAAGTATATTTAATCATTTATTTTATTGATCATAAATATGAAATATTAAAAATCTACACAAGGCATGCAGCAATGCATCCAAGAAGCAAAAATTGGCATGCTAGACTTTAATATCTTTAGTTTCAATGTGAGCTAACCATTTGACAAAATTGTTTCCTATATACAGCACAAATTGATTGCAGCACCTATGTGTATAGTTTCCAAAATGATCTTATATACATTAAAAAAAAAATTGCATTTGATATGAAACCAAATTTAGATTTTTGTGTCTTTATTTGTAGATTCTAGCTCCATAGCTTGTCCAACGAGTTCACTGAGGTCTAGGAGTCTAGTGTTCTCTATTTTCATTGAGTCAAGAGAGTGAGTAGGGTCTCTTTTTATATGTGTAGGTTGTAATTGAATTTCTTCCATTTGATTCCAGATAAAACTCAATTCATCTTCCATCCTATTGGTATGAGTTTTGTGATCAATAACTTGCTCCATTATTACAACTAAGGAAGAAACTAGCGGATTATATTCATGTTTAAGAAGCATGATATCTACATAGTCCTCATCTCCTCCTTCTTGCATCCTATATTATCCCATCTGCAACTTGGAAATGCGACCCAACATTGTCGTTGTGAATGCACACTCTAGCAAACTTGTGAATCAAAATTCTTGACTTTCTGAACACTTAGTCAAGCAAATGAGAAAACCTTGATGAAAATCACATCTACTTAGTCCCTCTAAGTACTTAAGGACCTGTTAATCACCATTAGGGACCTTTTCGGATGCTTTTCTTCTAAATAATAAAGAATTATGCCCTAATTGAGATCATAAATACCATAACTGGATGTTGGAGTAAGCCAAATTCCTTCACATAACACCCAATGATTCTTACACGTGTAACTTAATTATTTCTATGATGTCAAATAAAATTTAATCATTGCAGTGTACTTCCTCTATCTAAAACTCCTCTATGAGGTTCATATCTCATGAAGGAATTACCACCCTGAAACAAGTGTTATTGCTCCCCTCCTTTATCACAACTTATAGAATCATGAAAGGCTCTAACTAGCATGCCTCTACCCCACGAGGGAGAGAACTTGAACTCCACTCGCATTTTATTACCATGATTACACTCACCATTGTAACATAAATTCTAGTACTTTATGACATAATCCCCCTTGCCACTAGTACTATCGAAGCATATGAACTCAAACATTCTCCTTGTAGGAATCTTATACCCTTTAATTTCAACATAGTCGCTAAGCCAATGATGATGGTTTCTATGTCAGTTCTTAAAGCAACATATCCCCTTGATTTTATGATGCAGATAATCATCCATTTCAAACCATTCACATCATCCCAAACATGTGGCCAATAGACATGTGCCTAGATGGAACATGGATGCATGACATTCCTCATCATAGATTTGGGTAGTAGAGGTTTCCATTATTAACCAAGAGCTCTCCTTGTTGCAATGTTGTAGCACAATTTTTTAAGTGGGATACCTCAGAGTTATTGTCCCTAAAGACATGAAATACTATATATTCTTCAATGTGGTGCAATAAAGAACAAATTCATTAAAGAAGGATATTAAATCCAATGTTTGTGGGACAGGAAGCATACTAGAGATGATACATTGAAATTCAAAAATTTCCTACTAAAAGAATTTTGCAAACATTGGGAGAGGAAGCCAAAAAGAGACTTTGATAAAAACTATAAGCGTCAACTTGGTTATTTGATGTTGCTATGATTATTTGGGTTAATAGATAAGTTTCCTACTCATACTCCTAATATTAACACCCTTAAGTATAATTAATAAAAATATATGTCCAATATATTATTAAATTAGCATTTAATATTTATTTTTAAAAAGTATTCATATTTAATATTTTATTAAATATATTATTTTTTTATGCTTTTTGTTATTTTTAATTATTTCACTAATTATCCTTACTCTTCAAAGTTGGATCAAAATCCTTTGAACTTTAAAATTAAAAAACATGAATATAGGCTTTGATGCAGTGATTTGTACATAAGCCAAACAACCTTTTACTATACTTTTTTCTATTACACCACAAATTTTAACACTACCTTAAATTACTCCATAATTGTTAAGGGATAAATTCCCCTAGGGTCTTAGGTTGATACCCTAGCAGACGGAGGTTATCTATGCAGAGAAACACACATTCCATACAGCCATAATGCTAATATAAGTAAACTCTACGATAAGGGGCGTACCTGAGGTCCTTCGTTTGAGAAGATCCTTCATGGGTTCAAACCCTCTTTGAGTTCCCTTTGCTCCTTCAACCTGTAAAACAATCAATTCAAGAAAGTACAGTAGTATATGGACTAAACGTCATAAAGAAATCATCTTCATTATATATTGAAAGGTAGTTAGTTATGCAATTAAACAACCATTCACATATGAATCATAACATGGATATCATAAACATGAAGAAGATTTATATCAGGGACAAGACAAGTGTTTCTTCTATTATAGACAAATAAAGTACAGAAAGGAATAATTTCACCTGATTCGTCCTTTCACAGGCTCCAAGTGGAACCGTCCTTTGGATTCATCCAGTCTCAAACCTTTAACAAACTCCTTCTGACTTACTCCATGATATCTCAAGTAGTAGATAGACATCAACACACAACGAAACAAGAGTTTCTTGTAGATGAGGGAAGTGCAGGAGGCACTAGGATCTTCAAACCTGGTCAGGGAAATCTCAGTATAGTAATATTTCTCTCTCTTCTCTCCTCCCTTAGGCCTTCCCATTGAAGCCTTTTTATACTTCTCCCAAAGTAGTTTTTTAGTTGGGAATTCGTTGGGAACAGTTGGGCCACGGGCACTAACAGGTAATCAACAGGTGAAACCCGTGATCTCTGCCTGAAATTAAGGAGATTTATTTTTTTTAAGTATTTGAAGACATATACGCGGGTTGGGTATACACATACCCGCGTACACATGCGTTTAGCTCAGGGCAATGTCGCGTATAGGGAATAAAACACTGTTTTTAAGATTTTGGACCAGGTCTGGAAGGAGGTGTTGCCCTAGGCCATGAGTGTAGCATCACAAACCTTAAGAGTGAGATTTGGAGCCATAACATATGCCCCCTAATATATGAGGTTAGAAGGGGTACATGATGGCCAAAATGTATTAAGCAAGTACATGGAAAGGAAATCTGTCAAAAATCGAGAAGGACTTCATCAGAGTTCAGCCTGCCAAGCCAGAAAAGGAGATCAGAAAGAAACACTGTCTTAGGTTGGCATACCCATGCTCAGAGAAAGTATAGCATGTCCGCATATCAAGTACAAGCGGATCCACTAAGTATACAAGTATGAAAGACTGGAAAATACACAATGGATCATCTGATCACGTCGAACAAGTACATGTCTGAATGTCACATATAAGAATGTCAATGATGTTGAAGGATGAAGCGGATCACTGATATCAAAGACTGATTCCAAAAAGTACCAAATGAACATGATGGAGTAAGATGGTACTACACTGCAAACTCAGGTGCCAACATATAATATGTCGCCATGAATGACTGCAACATATAAGGTGGAGTGGTATCAACGAGCAGAAACCGGAGCAACTGTCAAGTGAACCAAGGAATGCTGATACAACCTGAGGTATTCACCGACCACCGTGGTACATTTCTACAGCATGGGAATAAATGATCTGAAGTCGACCATGTGAGAAATCGTTTGATTACGAGTCATTGATGTATACCGTTAACAAACGTGAGACTACTCACCAATAATGATAATGAGCGTCAAGGTACCCAGTACAATCTAACAAGTGTGAATAGATGAGCTGAAGTCGAATACCTGTAAGAATCTATCAATCAGGAGACAATGATGGTTTCCCACTGTCGATAGTGAGGAATCTGCCACTAATGACTGCAAACCCCAAGGTACTACCAAATGGACTCTAGATCTTTGCCCCAAAGCAATGAGTCGAAGTCGATAGGGAAAGATCCACTAGAAGGAAGGCATTAAGGCATCCTTCATCAATCTAGTGCGAGTGTAACCTGTAGGCCAATAATGTGGAAGGAATCAGACAAAAAAGATGTAGTAACCTGATCAAAGTATGTTTCTGGCATATGCAAGATGTGGCTAGCGCACGACAGAAACCCTCTGAACCAACCAATAATGAAAGCTGACACAGAGGTGAGCTGTCCACCAATAGGGTCAAATGGAAACCAAGGTACTGCACGAATCCCAATGTGTGATAATGTGAGCTGATGTCGAACACAAGGGAAACCACTCAGTTAAAGACCCATGATACTAATCGATGTTGAGCATAAGGTGACCTATCAATAATGAAAATAGGGCCAGGGTGCAGCTCTAGGCCTGCCCTCAGGGAAAGATGTTTTCGTCGATAAGGACAAGACCCGCCAGCAAGAAGTCAATGGAGACCTTCTCAAACCGGCACGAGTAAAGGATCAATATAGCTGATGTGATGATAGACATGATACTGACAACCAAGGGTGGCCGGCTGAAAAAAATGAGTCAAGAGACACCGCAGAGAGGTCGACTCAGGCTAACTTCCCTTGAACAAAAGCACGACTCAATGTGACTATGTGGCAGCATATGATGACTTTGTATAAGCTCATCATGCAGGAGGCACGAACGAACCCTCCATATGATTGGAAGAGATAACCAATCAGGGGAGAACTGACTCAATAACAAGGTTAAGCTGTACCTAAGTCAAACTAAATCCTGCCCAAACGGAGGAGACTTTGCTCTGAGTGCTTTGTTCAAGGGCGACATGACTGACTCTAGCTGCCAACAATAAATGAAAATATTGTCCTGTTCCCGCTCTTTTTTGGAATATATAATTTTCTTTTTCTTTTTCTTTAAGCTGGAAAAAGAATAAAAGAATGTTATAGTATAGTGGAAATAACGAGTGTCGGTGAAACAGATGATCTAGTGTTGGAAATAATACTGAGAGGGGGGGTGAATCAGTATTATCATATTAATAAAACTTTTTCATTTCCATAATCAGATTCATATATGCTACTTCCACAACTTCTTATGATTAAGTTAATCGATCTTCAATGAGTGCATTAGAACATTATCAACCATATTATCAGTTAACATATGCAGTAACATAAAATAGATCATCACACATAAGGCACACACATGAACACAATGATGTAAGGTGGAAACCCAATGCGGGAGAAAACCACCTGCTGCAAGTCATCTCAATCTTCTTCTTAATAAGAAAATTCTTTTACAATATTTGTACTGGTGCAGCCTTATACCAGTACGGGAGCTACAACCCCCTTTGCTCTTGTACTAGCCGATCCATTTACTAGTACGCAGGCTACTACCTGCTACAATGCTCCAAAGATTTCCTTTAGCTCTTGTACTAGCTTAGATACTAGTACGTAGGCGCCGGCCTACAATCTTCTCTCCTTCAAGTACCACGTTTCATCAATTTTCATACTGGATACATTGAAGCACAACCCATAAACTGAAAGGCCACATTTCATCCAATTTTCATACTGGACCCAACAACAACATTGAAGCTCAAACAACCTTCTAAAACACCCAATCAACTGAAATAACCAGATCAACAATAATAGGACCAAACCCAGAATACAACAATGATAAACAAAGATTTTAAGAGAAGGAAGCACCCTGCTCAACTGCTAGCCTGAGTCCGGACTCACCCTGCTCAACTGCTGGCCTGAGTCCCTGGACACACCCTGCTCAACTGCTGGCCTGCGTCCTGGACGCACTCTGCTCAACTGCTAGCCTGAGTCCGTCGCACTGAGTCTACTGAACTGCCTGCGTCCCGGCGCACCTGAACCCTTCTGCGCCTGCGTCCGGCGCACCTGAAATTCTTCGCTCCTGCGTCCCAGACGCACCTGAACCCTTACTGCACCTGCGTCCCTCCGGGCATAGATGATTTCAAGACTTCAGAAGTAACCCAGACAATCAGATCCACAGATCTGAACATGCGCCGAAGAGATCTCGGTCCATCAGTAGATTCGCCTTGTTTAGATCTAGACCAGATCTAGCCCTCATAAGATATTCAACCCAAGACTTACCAAATCCAAATGATCTCCTTTGCTTTATATAGGCAAGCTCCTCCTCAAAACATGGAACAATACCACGAGCCGACACCATAGAAACACAAAACCGTCGGCTAGATACCACACAAGAAACCCCCACGTGCTTTTCTCTGCCTTGAAATGTGTGCACTGGGTGGACGCACCCCCTGAACGGCTGGCCCGCGTCCCTGGACGCAGTTTCTGCATGGTGTACCTGCGGGTACGCTCCTTCTGAACTGGCTTCCTGCGTCCTTCATAATTTTTCAATAAAATGGGAGCTGATCATCAACTTCTGCTGCTGACTTGAAGAATAGTGAACTACCACCTGAATGGGTTGCCATCAAGGACAACACTTTAGCCATAATGCCAACAATCTCCCCCTTTGGACTTGATGGCAAAGCTTACTAAGAACTTGCCATTTGATTCCTTTGAGCTGTCCTGCATCTATGTATTATGTTACATCTGATATCTCTTCTGAATGTATATAAGTGAGATGGTCTTCTATGAGGGGGGTTGCCATCAAGTACAACACATGCATCATAATGCCAACAATCTCCCCCTTTGGACTTGATGGCAACAACACCAGATCACTCTCCCCCTTTGACATCAAGGGCAAAGGGGTATGCTCCCCCTAAGAACATGCTCCCTTTGACTATGAACCAGATCTGCTGAAGTCTCTGAATGAGCTCCCCCTTTGTATATGTCATGGTGCTCCAATCTGATAATGGTCTTTCTGAGAACCAGCTGAGATGTCTGCTCTGCTATATGGTGTTTGTTCATGGTCAAGCTCCCCCTGACTGTAAGCAAGGTCTGCAAAAAGATGTTCTACAAGAAGAACATGACTCTATATATATCATAAATGACCTTCCTATCACCCATCACAATAAGGATCATCCATCCAACCAAGTGGGAATACATCAGAAATATGAGAACCAAATACATTACATCTTCATCCCATGCATAGTGGGGGACATAGGCCGTTACATGACCTGAAGAAATAACTATAATAGATAGACCATTACAACATGAGTCTTGCTACGACCTTCCAAACATATAAAGATCATGACAAACAACAGCACTGTATAATCTGCTCCATAGTATCTGTCAACATCAACTCATAACCATCCAGATCTACATGAATCAAGGGCCATCAAATGAAAACATCAGCATCAATCAACATATGTATGAATAATCATCCCTGTATCCAGCCAACAATCCTCATCCATTTGTGCCAAGAAAGAATTCATGCATCATGCTCATGTTAACATCATCATGAAATGCGTATGAGTAACTCATCATCATCATGTCTCCAACAATGCGACTTTGAGTAATCAATCACGAAATCAGCCAACCTCATTCATATATGTGCCAAGGATAATAAAGACTTCATACAAGCATCATTAGAGAATCAACCATACATCTGATCATGTGACCAACTCATAATAGCAAGATGAATCATAAACATTGTCACCAAGGACCATAATGCCAACAATGCATTTAGGACATATGCTCCCCCTGAACCAGTGCCATCTATTAAAAAAAGAATCAGCCAATAAATGCTTTGAGACAGGTACGCACTTCATCTTCTGCTGCGCTGCGTCCTGTTGCTGTAGGGACGCACCCAAAAACACTATCGCGCCGCGTACTTTTACTCAGGGACGCACCCAAAATTACTATCGCGCCGCGTCCTTTTGCTTCAAAGACGCACCTTATCCTCAGTCGCTCTGCGTCCCCACGCAGATCTTCAGTTACTGAACTGCGTCCTGGACGCACCTGGACTTGGTCTGGCCTGCGTCCGCACGCAGGTCTCCTGTTACTGCACTGCGTCCTGTACTTTCAGCTTCCTCTGATTCTGGTATGTCTGTACATTGTACTGTGCCATCCTTTTCTGACTGTACTTCCTTTTTCCTCCATATCTTTAAGCGTGATGATGACATTTTCTCCTTTTGATATGGTGCCCAAACTTTGTTCCTGCATTCCTTGGCTATATGTCCAAGCTTGTTACATGCATAACATCTTACATGTTTCATATTCCTCCTGTAACAATCAGTAGCTTTGTGACCAAACATATTGCAAGCAAAGCAATATCCATAAAAGTACCTTGATTGAGATGACCTTTCTGCATAATGGTCTTGAACTCTTCTTCTTCTACATCTAGCTGCAACATGTCCAAGATTATGACATACATAACATTCAACATTATTCATAGGAGGAGTAAAGGATTTTCTTTGAGGAATCTCTTTCCTTGGTTGATGATGAGATTGATCTTTCACTTCTTCGTTGATCACTTTAGATTTCCTTTTAGAGTTTCTTGCCTTACCTTGTGAACTAGATTCACCTTCAACAGATTCATGGAAACCAAGACCAGTCTTTATAGCAGGGGACCTTTGACTACTAAGAATATCATCCAATACTTTAGAGCTATCTTGAAATCGTAAAAGCTTATCCTTTTCTTCTAGTTTACCTTTCAAGATATTTACCTCAACCTGAAGCTGTTCTTCCTTTTCAAGAGATTTCTTTTTCAAAACTTCTTCAGCTTTCCTTCCTTCTTCCATTTGTTCCCTTAGTTTGAGAATTTCCTTTTCTTGTTCTTCATACAGATCCTGCTGCATTTGACGAACTCGGAAGGCACATTCCAGTTGAGATTTTAAGCTGGTGACTTCGTTTTCTTGTTTTGCAACAGCTTGGAGTAGATCTGTATTCTGCTTCTTTGATTCTTCAAGATCTCCTTTCAGTGAGAGGATTGTAGCTTCAAGATTTTCATAGTAGTTGGATCTATCTTTGAGTTTCTTGATGGTTGTGCTTCTTTCGTTGACTTCTTTTCTTAATGATGTCACTTCATGCTGCAATTTTTGACATTGGTCTTCCTTGTCCTTGAGTAGCTTTCTTACCTTGTTTCCTTCTTCTAGTTGTGCCCTTAGTTTGGTATCTTCTTCTTTGAAATCACATTCCTTTTTGTTTAATAGATCTTGTTGATCTCTAATTTTGTCTGTCAGCCTTTTAAATTCTGCCTCTATTTGATATCTTTCTTGTTCACCCATAAGAGCAAATTCAGTAGTTTCGCTATCACTTTCATCTCTTTCACAAGGAAATATAGCTGGAACATCAGAGGATAACACATTCATACCTGATAATGACTCTGAATTTGATTCTGAATCTGAAGAGCTTCTTATGCCTAATCCCCAATCGATTCTTCCACTGTCATAGTTCTTCTGAGATGACTTCTTTTTCTTATTAGCTTTCTTCTTAAGCTTCTTTCCCATTGTTCCACGGATCTCCTTCAAGCGATCAAGCTTCTATCAAAGGACCTGCTCCGATACCAATTGTTGGAAATAATACTGAGAGGGGGGGCTGAATCAGTATTATCATATTAATAAAACTTTTTCATTTCCATAATCAGATTCATATATGCTACTTCCACAACTTCTTATGATTAAGTTAATCGATCTTCAATGAGTGCATTAGAACATTATCAACCATATTATCAGTTAACAGATGCAGTAACATAAAGTAGATCATCACACATAAGGCACACACATGAACACAATGATGTAAGGTGGAAACCCAATGCGAGAGAAAACCACCTGCTGCAAGTCATCTCAATCTTCTTCTTAATAAGAAAATTCTTTTACAATATTTGTACTGGTGCAGCCTTATACCAGTACGGGAGCTACAACCCCCTTTGCTCTTGTACTAGCCGATCCATTTACTAGTACGCAGGCTACTACCTGCTACAATGCTCCAAAGATTTCCTTTAGCTCTTGTACTAGCTTAGATACTAGTACGTAGGCGCCGGCCTACAATCTTCTCTCCTTCAAGTACCACGTTTCATCAATTTTCATACTGGATACACTGAAGCACAACCCATAAACTGAAAGGCCACATTTCATCCAATTTTCATACTGGACCCAACAACAACATTGAAGCTCAAACAACCTTCTAAAACACCCAATCAACTGAAATAACCAGATCAACAATAATAGGACCAAACCCAGAATACAACAATGATAAACAAAGATTTTAAGAGAAGGAAGCACCCTGCTCAACTGCTAGCCTGAGTCCGGACTCACCCTGCTCAACTGCTGGCCTGAGTCCCTGGACGCACCCTGCTCAACTGCTGGCCTGCGTCCTGGACGCACTCTGCTCAACTGCTAGCCTGAGTCCGTCGCACTGAGTCTACTGAACTGCCTGCGTCCCGGCGCACCTGAACCCTTCTGCGCCTGCGTCCGACGCACCTAAAATTCTTCGCTCCTGCGTCCCAGACGCACCTAAACCCTTACTGCACCTGCGTCCCTCCGGGCATAGATGATTTCAAGACTTCAGAAGTAACCCAGACAATCAGATCCACAGATCTGAACATGCGCTGAAGAGATCTCGGTCCATCAGTAGATTCGCCTTGTTTAGATCTAGACCAGATCTAGCCCTCATAAGATATTCAACCCAAGACTTACCAAATCCAAATGATCTCCTTTGCTTTATATAGGCAAGCTCCTCCTCAAAACATGGAACAATACCACGAGCCGACACCATAGAAACACAAAACCGTCGGCTAGATACCACACAAGAAACCCCCACGTGCTTTTCTCTGCCTTGAAATGTGTGCACTGGGTGGACACACCCCCTGAACGGCTGGCCCGCGTCCCTGGACACAGTTTCTACATGGTGTACCTGCGGGTACGCTCCTTCTGAACTGGCTTCCTGCGTCCTTCATAATTTTTCAATAAAATGGGAGCTGATCATCAACTTCTGCTGCTGACTTGAAGAATAGTGAACTACCACCTGAATGGGTTGCCATCAAGGACAACACTTTAGCCATAATGCCAACAATCTCCCCCTTTGGACTTGATGGCAAAGCTTACTAAGAACTTGCCATTTGATTCCTTTGAGCTGTCCTGCATCTATGTATTATGTTACATCTGATATCTCTTCTGAATGTATATAAGTGAGATGGTCTTCTATGAGGGGGGTTGCCATCAAGTACAACACATGCATCATAATGCCAACATCTAGTTCCTAGGATTGGAACATTCCTATGCTCAATGCAGGGAGGCAAAAACTGGTCAATGACACTCAAAGGTGTGTTCCTTCCACGGGTCAAAGTGTGTCAAGTTGCAGAGGTCAAAGGTATTCAAGTTTGATTTTGCAGTCGTCATGGTCAAAAGTTGGCTTAAACACGAGTCCAAGTGAAGTCGGCTCAAGGCCAGAAGGTGCAAATGGTCAAAATGCAATGTAGTAGTACAACTTAGCACAAAAGAGCCTCTAGGGTATAAGGCTAGAACGAAGCGAAGAAGCAAAGAGGAATGAGTCTTCATCGCATAAGTCATGGCAGGACTACAGAGGACTCCCGAGCCTACTCAGATCGGAGCAGCATGGGCAACAAATGTCAGTGAGGTGCTAACTACGATGCCCATGAAAAGGATGGCTCTACCACACAAGTCATGATACTTCTAAGCAATGAGAAGGTTCCACACCATAACTTGGTCGGGTTGATCCTAAGGCCAAAATGGAAAAGGAAACTGATAAGTGCACAATGCAGGCAGAAAAACCTAACCTATATGCTAGTTTCGAGGACCAATACCTGTTAGAACGAACCAACCATAAAAGTTTCCAAAGGAGAAATCTTCCAAGTTCTGTATACATAAATAGGAACACTAGACAAGAAGTTAATATATCCCACATATAAACTTCATACAAAATCTTGTGTTATAGAATACAAAACTTGAAAATGCGTACCTCATATATACAATATGGTACAACGAACCACGCAACCTTGCGGCTTATGCATAATAGTTCATCTGAACAAATCCCTTGCAGGGCTCAGGCCAAGGATTCCTTTGGTAGTCGAAACTCATGGCTTCAAATAGTTCCTCCTGTGAAGGCAAAACAAGTTCTGAGAAATCATGAGAACTACGAGGATCAAAAGAGGGAATTAATGGGTCCCATGTCCCTATAGGAAGAATCTCTCGGTCAATTGTTGGAACCAAGTCCCAAGAATGAAAATAATAGGTCAAAGGATCCTTCTTAGAAGCAATTGAACATTGAGGATTCAATGCCACATAATTCACCTGTGGTGGGGTAGAGTCTACTTGAGCACTCATAACAAACCAAGGGGTATTCTGCAGTAAAGCCGAATTAGGGTGGTAATTATCAGATGCAAGTTGATCAATAGTGACAATATTCCCATTATGAGGAAAGCACATTACTCGAGAGAGTGAAGACACCACAGCATTCATAGCATAGACATAATCACGCCCAAGTAGAATATTAGAGTCTAAAGGGCTATCAACCACCATCATATCGATTAAGACAGTCTTCCCACCTAAAGTGATAGGCAATTGAGGAAGAACACCCATAGATTCACCAGTTCTTCTATCATAGGCTAGCAACTGACTCTGAGCTGTCAACAACTTTGGGGAACCCAAAGCTTTCCAAGTCAAAGAGGATATAATACTTGCAAAGGATCCTTCATCAACCATACATCGATAGACATTTGTGGAATTAACTCTGACCTTTATTTGGAAAGGTGCAGCGGAAGGAAGACGAGGCTTGACAAGGCTATCCCAATCAAAGGAAACACTCTTAGAACTTGGAGGGGGAACATTCGAAGAAACTGGAATGCCCCCTATACTAGAAGACTCTGTACTAGAGATCAAACAGACTCTTTTGTTAGGTGCTTCACCCCCCAAAAGAGGAGTGTAATCGGCCAGAGATTACACTGGCTCTACCACATTATCAACCAATGGTTGATGGGATTGATGAGAAACCATATCAGATATAGGAGTAGAAGTACTTTCAGACTCGGACCATATCCTTTGGACCTCTGGAATACCAGGGCATAAATGAGTAAGATGGTCTCCCTTGCATATCTTACAAGGGAACTTAGGTTTAAAACTTCTACGTCTAGGTTTCTTATCAACCTCCGTTCCGCCAACATGACTAGCAGTGGTTGGAGACTCTTTACTAGTATGACTTGTAGTGACTAGATTTGTGCCCCCAACATGACTCGCAGCGGCTGAAGGCTCATCTCCAACATGACTAGCAGAGGTTGATGATGAAGTGCTAGTATGACTTGCAGTGACTATACTTGTGCCCCCAGCATGACTTGTAGTGGCTGAAGGCTCATCTCCAACATGACTAGTAGAGGTTGAAGATGAAGTGCTAGTATGACTTGTAGTGACTAGACTTGTGCCCCCAGCATGACTTGCAGCGGCTGAAGGCTCATCTCCAACATGACTAGCAGAGGTTGAAGATGAATTGCTAGTATGACTCATAGTGACTAGACTTGTGCCCCCAGCATGACTTGCAGTGGCTGAAGGCTCATCTCCAACATGACTAGCAAAGGTTGAAGATGAATTGCTAGTATGACTCGCAGTGACTAGACTTGTGCCCCAAGCATGACTTGCAGTGGTTAAAGGCTCATCTCCAACATGACTAGCAGAGGTTGAAGATGAAAGGATAGAATTATTCTTCTTCTTTGACTTCCTCTTTCTTCTCTTTTTAGATTTCTTGTTACAAGAAGGAGGAGAAAAAGGAATCCCAGATTTCTTTTTGGAAGAAGATGAACAACTAGCACCCATGTGATGCCCCTGAAATAACGCATTCAACTGAGAAGCTTCAAGAGCATTCGGGATATTCGGAGTAGACCACAGCCAAATGGGTAGTCCAACATTCAACCCAAGAATATTCAAAGTGGCCATCAAGGGATTACCAACATTTCCAAAGAAAAAAAAGCACAAGGATCGCCTTTTGGGAGAGTACCTTGGTTGGTTTCCACAGGAATATTGGCCATATCTAACTGATTCGCAGACCCTTCCCTTACGGTAATGTAGAAATAACTTTTCAAGGAATATAGATAGGTAATCAAAACCTTTGCCCTTGAGGAGGCAACTCCACACCTTCTGAAAGAATGACCAAAAGCCTTTCAAGATTGACAGAGTGGTAAGCTAGTCACTCGAACACAAAGTCTAAATGTGACTAGACAAAAATACCTAAAGCCAACTATATACAAAGAGAAAAGAGCACTCACTAAAAAGTCCCTAAAAGAAGTTAGCCAATCAAACAACTTCCAAGTATTTCTGCTCCTGGTGATTAGGACCGGACACCAAAATACAATAAAGTGAAGTAAGGGGGCCTTCTGAAGATAGTCTGGGATAATGACGGCCCAATCCTACCAGCGAAGGTAAAAGAGAAAGTTACGCTGACCCCCTAACAATAGCGTGCACTGGTGCAAGCCCCCAAGCTTCGCAAGGGTGCCCTCCAGTAGTACCATTGAGAGTGATACAACATCGACCTCAGGTGCCACGTGATTCCCCTCCATAGCCACCTATGTAGATCCCTAGGAGTAGCAACTAAGGTTACCAACTCGTGTCAGAAGCCAGGCGGAATAGCCTTGAGGGAAGATTCGACAAGTAGCAGAGGGGGTATCTCTCTTCCCTGTCTTCAAGAACCCTCGTGCTTAACTCCCAGATCCGGAGCTTTCCTGGTCTCCCTAACGCTATTAGATTTTCACTCACTATTCAGACTCCTATGTTTTGACAGTTTAAATGGCCTTGGAGAGTTATCTCTCCACTCGCCTAATCCAAGGCCCTAAAATATCATAAAACTTGTTTGCGAGTCTAACTTGATAATTATAAAAAGTTCTAGTATATTTTAATTAGTGCTTGTTGTTAAATGGGCTGTTCTTTAAGTCAAGGGATAAGAGGAAGTGAAACTAGTGGTGTTTTGACGCAAAAGAAATTAATAAAAACCAAACTATATGCAAATGCACTTGTTTTTGTTTTTCGATGAAAGAAATTTCTACTAGGTTGAGAGGAACTTCAAAGAAAGCAACAAATTTTTCTTTTCTTTTCTTTTACTCACGCTTCACACTCACAAAAATTAACAAAACTATGAATGCCTAAAAGGATGCACAAATTTATCCTAATGCAAAAAGTACATCCTGATGCAAAACTCAAAACTACTCTTAAATCAAGCAATGAAAGTTACTTGTTTATCAATTTTTCAATTTTCCACTTAAAATGTTTAGATAGAATAGAAGTTGTTGATGCTCATTTCGTCCAAACACTAAAAGCAAGTTTCAAGACAAACAAAAATGCACTTTCACTCAAAAAAAGGAAAATAAATCAAAACCAAGTTCAAGAAAGCAAAACCAAGTTTCCAGAAGTTTTCTTCAAAGGCAAAACAAAAAATGACTTTTCAAAAGCGCACTAAACAAGATTGAAACTTTATGATCAAAGAATAGGCAATGCAACACTTTGCGAGTTTGCAACACAGAACAAGTGAGAACTCAACAAAAATGTGTTTCGAAATGCTCTTAACAATAAAAAAGCAGTAACAAGAGCTTGGCAAAAAGACCAAAAGATTGAAAAGACAACTTTCAAGAGTGTAAACCAACAAATTTCAGAAAGCAAGAAAAGCAGATGGTCATAAAAATATCGTTTTGACATGCAAACCAAAAAGTCACCAAAACAAAACTTGACACAAAGATTGAGATCAACCTTTCTACCCTGAAGACACAGAGCAGCCAAGATTCCTAGCAAGAAATCTTGTGTGATTAAGCAAAAATGATGACGTTTCAACAAAAACAAATAAGACCAACACTTTCCACAATCAGAGAGAATTTGAAATCAGATACTTGCTGTAAAACTAAAGACTGTCACAGAAAAGTAACTGTTCAAGCCTGGATCAGACCAACAGATAGACCTTCAGAAACAAAAAGGTTCAAAAAATATTGAAAATTTTAAGATATACGCGACTGTGTTAGCGCATAGCTACGTGTATATGCGACTAATCTCAAGGAAACATGCGTATATGTAGGTTTACTTAAGGAAACATGCGTATATGCGCTTCTGTAAACAGGAAAAAAAACGTATATAAAAGATTTAAAAAAAAATAAAAAACAGTCTGAAGAAACTGATCAAACTTACAATTCAGGTTCCTAAAGGAACAGACTACACAGCAATAGCAAGCAAATAGACAACTGACCCTAGCGAAGTTTCCAATTCTGTTAAGGGATAAATTCCCCTAGGGTCTTGGGTTGATACCCTAGCAGACGGAGGTTATCTATGCAGAGAAACACACATTCCATACAGCCATAATGCTAATATAAGAAAACTTTACGATAAGGGGCGTACCTGAGGTCCTTCGTTTGAGAAGATCCTTCATGGGTTCAAACCCTCTTTGAGTTCCCTTTGCTCCTTCAACCTGTAAAACAATCAATTCAAGAAAGTACAAAAGTATATGGACTAAACATCATGAAGAAATCATCTTCATTATATATTGAAAGGTAGTTAGTTATGCAATTAAACAACCATTCACATATGAATCATAACATGGATATCATAAACATGAAGAAGATTTATATCAGGAACAAGACAAGTGTTTCTTCTATTATAGACAAATAAAGTATAGAAAGGAATAATTTCACCTAATTCGTCCTTTCGTAGACTCCAAGGGAACCATCCTCTAGATTCATCCAGTCTCAAGCCTTTAACAAACTCCTTTGATGACTTACTCCATGATATCTCAAGTAGTAGATAGACATCAACACATAAGGAAACAAGAGTTTCCTATAGATGGGGGAAGTGCAGGAGGCACTAGGATCTTCAGACCTGGTCAGGGAAATCTCAATATAGTAATCTTTCTCTCTCTTCTCTCCTCCCTTAGTCCTTCCCATTGAAGCCTTTTTATACTTCTCCCAAAGTAGTTTTTTAGTTGGGAATTCGTTGGGAACAGTTGGGCCACGGGCACTAACAGGTAATCAACAGGTGAAACCCGTGATCTCCGCCCGAAATTAAGGAGATTTAATTTTTTTTAAGTGTTTTAAGACATATACGCGGGTTGGGCATACACATACCTGCCTACACACGCATTTAGCTCAGGGCAATGTCGCGTATATGGAATAAAACACTATTTTTTAAATTTTGGACCAGGTCTGGAAGGAGGGGTTGCCCTAGGCCATGAGTGCAGCATCACAAACCTTAAGAGTCAGATTTGGAGCTATAACAATAACTTTGACTAGCCTCTTCAAAATGTGATGACAATTGAATATTGTTTCCATAAAAATAAATAACAACCATGTTAACAACCCCCACCTCCAAAACTGTATCAAGCCTATAAGACTTACCCATGGGAAGAAATCGACACATTAATCAAGGCAATCAACCAAATTATTTATCACGCCAATTGAAATATTTAATGGGTTGTTGTACTATAAAACAACCCCCCCATTTATGAAGAAAAATAGCTAAGGTTAGAGATATAAATGGGGACCCTTTTAAATTTGTAGGCTTAGGATAATGATACCTAACTCTAAGAAAATACCTAGCAAAACCTCACAAAATGAACTAAGGATGAAATCCGCATCGCAAATCACAAATCGCACTTTTCCATGTGACTGCCTTAAAAAGTCTTCAAAAACTTATGACCCGTGATCAAATTCCCCGTTGCGATAGCCTGATAAATAGCACCTTGTCATTTCTTAAATCACATTTCGCACTTTGCAAACTTCGCAAGAAATTTAGCTATGCCATTAGAATGTCCATTAGTGATTTTCGAAATACGATATTGCGATATTCGTAATCACATTTCACTTTATGCATCTAATAACACTATATTGTATCCATTTAAAGATTGCGATGTGTGATTAAGAGCAGTAAAATGTATGAAATAATTACATTTTAATATCAAAATGAACGAGTTGACAGGTTAATAAACATTTAGCGGCCCGAGGAAGGATAATTGTTTTCCAAGTTATGGGTAGTTAACAATGAGTATCTCATTAAACCTTTCTCACAATCTGAAGTCATTTTAGAGAAGATTTTAGTCTTAATTACCCAATACGTCTACGCTAATATATCTTGTCTATTTCAGGCACAAAAGACATGTCACTAAGGAAGGTGATGTAGCGATAGAACAAGCAAACCATTGTTGAATCCGAGTTTACAAAGATGGATCCTATTTTCGCTGATACAGTTTGTGACGCTACCAGAGGCGCAATAGCTTGGGAGGTCATATACAATAGGCTTGAGGATGAACGTCCTAAAATCACTGTCACGACAGCAACAACTGACTCAACAAGGCCTTTGGGACTTCAATTCAGGGATGCTTCCTATTCTTTCCTTCATAGGATAGGATCAAGAGCTAAAGTCTTCCCATACACGGATATGATCAGGTGGGTGATCAAAAACCTCATCATTGAAGATAGGAAATTGAAGAATTCAAGAATGGAGCTCATAGGGTCATTCAGAGCGGAGGACTTAAAGAAATTGTACCACATACCTGACCCTCAGGATATCTATGACAAGGCATTTGTGGCCAACTTCACAAAGAAGAACCTAAACCCCTTCAAGCTGATTCAAGGTTGGAGGGTATTGGTCAACAAATTCAAATAAGACAAATTAGGTATGTATGCTATAGCCTCTTTGGAAAACCCTTACAACTATGCAACAACTATGTTATGTAGATTATCTGGGTTACCAATAATACCAAGTTTTTCATAGAATGGATTCCTCTTATTGATGCCTATGTTAATTCCCACATCATCAATTCACTCTCCATCCTTTCTGATAACCTAACCACCACCATTATTGAATATTGATAAAAGAGAGCCTCCTCTCTAGATAACCTCCCTCCATTCAATTTTAGTGCCTACATTATGGATGCCATCTGTTTTTGCACGACATTTCCAACCATGGGTTGGAAATGGACCTTTCAAGACCCCTACCCAATCCATATCAGTCATAAACAAATATGGGAATCACATTATATACCTCACTTCTATAAAATATTTCATGTTGTTATTTTTTCCTTACATCAAATAATTTTCAATTAGAGAGCCCCCAAGTTTTCCCAAGAAGCTGCAACAAAACTGTTTGTTGTCGGCAAATATTTTGTTGAAAAATGGTTCACCTACATTAGGGTTTTTGGTAGCACAACTGATCCACATGTCCTTCCTTTATATGTTTTTGATAAATTATTAGCAAGAGAGATTGCCTACCAAACTGTGGGAAAAGGCCTAACTAAAGTTCTCAAAGATAGAAAGAAGTCATTATGGCCCTCTTTTCCTGTCAAGTGAGGTTCTTTTTCTTTAGCAAATTTTGTTCATGCTACTAAGGAGTCAGCACACATGGAAGCCCTTGGGCTTCATAAATTGCCTAAGAGTTAATTTGATCTAGACAAACTGGCATATAATATCACTACTGTAGTAAATCTCAACCAATACAACCATTAGGATAACGATTTTGAAGACTTGTTACAGTCCGCCGAATCCTTCGAACAAGTGTTCGAATGGGCAAAGGAGAATTTGAAACCTGAATATTTTCAAAGATTTCAGGAATTCAGAAATGAAAGGCTCGAAGTGATCCCAACGCAGTTGTTAAAGCCTGAGGATAAGACTACACCAAGTGTCACTATTGATAATGAAGGTCCTATTTCTTGAGTAGATTCTCAGGTAGATATTGAGAAGACAACAGACACAAGGAAACCCTAAGACGTAGATAACATAGTTGAGTCCAGTAGGAAGTCTGCTGAGAAACAAGTAATGATCACCCTAACTATAGAAATCAGTTCAGAGGTCAAAGGCAGTAGTTTGGAGCAAGAGTGGGATTAGTTTAATCATAAATTGCAAGGCACTTCCAGAGCGACAAATACCTGAGAAATAGTGGAGTATAAAACTCCTCTGCATGTTCATAGGGATACAGAGCCCAAGTCTATCAGTGAGAAGTCCAAGCCTGTGGAGGAACAAGCGACAATGTCCAAGCATACTGAAATTATCCCTGCTCTGCCCACATCAGAAATAGTTTTGAAAGTAACTGAAATACCTCTAGTTGATGTGTTTTATAGTCCTCTCCACAAGGCTATAGTAAGAAGGTAGAGAAAAAGGAAAAGGGTAGACACACTCGAGTTCCCACCTGGAAACGAACTGATGGACATAGTTTGGAAGGACATTCCTTTCAATACGGCCGAGAACTTGACTAGACCATCACAGTTCACAAGAGCATATGCATCGGCCAATATGGACAAGGCTACTGAAGTCTCTACTTTGTTAAGGGAAAAATAGGAGAGGATTGCACAGCTCGCGCAGCAGCTCAAAGCAGAGAAAGCAAGTGTAAACAGGCAAGTGGCTGAGTAGCTCGCCCAATTGCAACAAAACATGGAGGTCCTGGAAATAAGTCATGAAGCCGATATATTGGCTAAAAGCATGCAACTCTAAGAATTGCAACAAGCCATGGAAAGCTACAAGGATGTTCCCACTACTGAAGAGTTCGTTAAAGAGGCACTGGAATTAAATTCCCTTCTGGTGAAACAGCAAGAGAATTTCTGCCAAAAGATGTCACACATTACCCCTTATCTGACCACTAGCTACCAGCTGACAGATAAGGCAATCGACTAGAGAACCGAGTTTAAGAATTTAAACACCAGAATCTCTGAGTTCATCGAATGGCAGGAAATAAAAGACGAAAGGAAAGCCAATCTACCCAATATTGAGGAAACTCATAAAGACATTCTCTTCACGGATTGGAACATGAGAGTCCAACAAGCCGAGCTAGTGGTTGCAAGCATAGTTGGGGTATCAAAGAATATCACTAAGGCAGTGAACCACACGCTGTTTGCCAACAACCTGATGAAATATGACAATCTAAAAGAAATGCCCGACTTAAATGCTATGCATAAAAGCTGGCAGGAAAAGGTGGAGACAAAAAGGGAGGCAATTACAAAATTGACCAAGACCAACTGGGTTTTGTATTGTCAGTACCTTGTCAAGCCACATAGCCAGATTATGACTCTCAATTGTTCTCTTCATACAACTCAGCGGATGTTGCCACCTCTCATCAATGTGAATTTCATAGGACAACTCAGGACACATTTTGGGGCACCTCCTCAAATTCAACTGATGACCGATATATACGATTTGAAGGAAAAGCTGGTAGAAATCAAGTCATCCTCTTAGTTCTGTTCATTTAGACACTATTTATTTTTGGAGTTAGTTAACTAGTGGAGGAAGGTTGTTTGAAACCTCCTCAAATTTTGTATAATCTATTTTCACATTAATTAGAATAATATTTATACCCTTCTCATGCATTTAGAGAAGGGTCTAGAATTTTATCAAAAACATTTGCAAGGAATGCACTATTTTAAGTTTTTGAATGCTTTGGTGAAATTATGGAATATGATCATTTCTTTTAGATATCATACTACTTTCCTTTGTTGATGCACTAATGTATTCTTGGGAGACAATTTGATTTGAAGAAAGAAGTTGGTCTATGTCATTTGTCAAATGAGCAGGACTTCACACATATGGTACTATTATCTTGTATGATTGATTATGTTTTCATTTAATTAGTGGAAAAACTTTACTTTCATGAATTGTATGTGAGATTTATTGTTTCTATTAAGTGTTAATTGCACTTTTGTATGATGCCTAGCTGAAATTGTGATTTTCATATATAAATCATCATATATGCGATATATTTTATAAATTTCTTTGACTAACTATTTAGTCAAAGGAATTATCCTTATACGTTATCATGTCTATTTAGTTGTGATTAATCTTTATTATCACATGTTAAGAAGATATATTTGTAGATCACATACCACACAGGAATATTGGGGTTTATATTAGAATAAGTTAGTTAGAGAATTGCATTATAGAATAGGTCATTTAGATTATCACTATTCTATTGCAAATACTCATGAACCACCCACTCTAACCCACACTGGGAAACTGGTCCCATTATCCCCAGTCAAAGCCACCAATTTAAACGGAAAAGAAGTTGTCTTAAGGTCTAGACTAGGTGGTTATCCCCCATGTTTCGGCAATAGAATTCTGAGGCCACAACAATTTGGCGCTAGAAGGAGGGACTCCAACTGTGAATGGCATATAAACCTAAATATCAATGGAAAAACATTCATATGAGTCAAAACCCCTCCACAATTTCTACACCTTCTAGATCTCGATCATAATCTCCTGATCAGAAGTCTGAAGTTGTAGAAACATCTTCCTCATTTCCTGAAGTAGCAAGGCAACCACCCTCTCCGTATTACACTCTCGAGTCTCCCACAGTCCATTCTTTGATACAGAAATTGGAACAGATATAAATTTATGCCGAGAAACCAGAGAGACCCTAAGCTTCTGAAGAAAGTGTTACCTCATTACAACAAACTAGTGTATTGACTAGACTGCAAAGTGAAAGGCTTGGGGTCACCCCTTTCGAGTTCCCCATCCCTCCACGATGTAGGAAAGTTACTTCAACAAGATTTGAATCAGATACCAGTGAGATCACATCATCTTTCCATCCATTCACTTCCCCATTCACTTCTACTCAATCCACGACTTCTCAACTATCCACTTCTCCAATTAGTACTACCATTAGTAGTAATAACCTAGTACTAAGTTCTTCACCATATATACCTACTTTTGGATCAACCTTCCCATCTTCTCAGTATCTAACTCAAGTTATCCGCAATCAACCTGCTCAACCTTGGACAAATCCCGATGCTTTCAGAGTTTCAAATCCAAATGCACTCCTAGAAAACCCAGAAAAATGGCTGCCTAAGTACAATCCCGATGATTCTCTTCTTGTCGAAGAACATCTAAATAATTTTATGTTAGCCATGAATCTTAATGGGGTTGCACATGAAGATGTTGCCTTATACTTTCCAAGGATCTGTTGGATCTTGGTATCTTTCCCTTCCAACGGGTTCAATTAGAGACTGGGATACTTTTCAAGAAATATTTCTTGCAAAATTTGGTGATGATAGGACCATAGCATCCTTGATTAATGAGCTTTCTAATTTGAAAGCTAATCCAGATGTAAAGATCAAAGATTTCAACTCTAGATTTAACAAGTTGATAAATAAGATCCCAACTGCCTCTAAACCTGCTGTAGATGTACAAATAGAATGGTATATATAATCTCTTCTTTCTAATATTGAAGTTTTTGTAGATAGAGCCAATAAGGCTACCCTTGTAAATAACATGAAAGATGCCCTATCTGTAGAAAGAAGAATTATAGATTTGGAAAAGAGATTACAAACAGACGAAAGGAAGTCAAAGAAAGTAACATTTAAGGATGACTCTAAGAAGAAAGCTTCAAAGGACCCTTTCAATCTTGAAGGCCTTTAGAAAGTGTTAAAAACAATGTTTAATGAAATGGTCGAAATCAAAAAATGGTTCGTAGAATCCTCTGCTCCCAAGAAACCTTTTCTATCATTTAAAAGGAACTCTTCTAAATCTGCATCGCAACCCCTAAACACCAATTCAAATGTTGAGTCTGATCAAGAAGCAGAAGAAGATTCACTAGACAAAGAGTAAGCTGAAGTGGAATAAGAAATTGAATTAAATGGAATGTGGGATTTCATCCTCCCAACTGAAGAAGAGGAACAAGAAATGCGAGTGACTACAAGGATAAAAAACTCTCCTGACATGTCTATCGCAAATCAGAAACAAAAAATTGCTACTCTTGTAAAGGAGAAAATAGTAGCTAAGAAATCTAAGACTAGTCAAACCGATCTTATTCCTCTAGATCCTCCAAATGCCTCAAAGACATTGGTAATCTCACTCACTAAACTCAAGTAGCAACCGTAAATTCTATTAAGACAGTTAAAAGTAGTTCCCATATCTCCTTTGGCATCTGCTATAGTTACTCAAGCTGCCTATGATATGGGAAAGCCTCCCTCATCCTCAAATAATATAGGTCCTTCAGATCTAGTTCTAATTGGTGATAGGTCTATTTCTCATATTCCTCCATTTCTGCTCAATTATGAAATTTTCAATAGGAATTTTCATAACTTCATAGTTGATTCAAGAGCCTCTTCAAATATTATTCCAAGGGCTATGTGCACCAAATTGAACATTACACCTCTAAACTCTACAATACACATAGTTCAATTGGACAGGACAAAAGTAGAGGTACTTGGAGAAATACCATCATTTTCAAATAGGCTTTCCTCTAATCCGAAAGTTTCCCAAATTTTTGATATTTTGGTGGCTAATATCCCTGAATTTTATGGTTTAATTCTCAGTAGGGATTGGTCTAAAAAGTTGCACAGTTATTTTGCAACTCATTGGTCTCACGTGTGGTTTCCACACAATGGTAAACCAAACCAAATTAGGGTAGAACGAGAAAAATTCATGAAATATACAGTCACTGACCTCGAAGGAAGCAATAAACTTGTTGCCTTCACCAATAATATCATTGGAAATTACTCATCTGAGTCATTTTTGGGATCCTTTAATGCTCAAAGGTCTCCATTTCTAGATAACGCTGTAGTTTCTTAAATCAAAAATTTTTCACAAACAGATGCTTCCAAGTGTGTAAATTTAGTAGATAAAGTTTTAAATAATTCTTTGTTCTGGACTCTCTATTTTGACGGTTATATATCTGAAGATGGCGCAGGCACATGATGCATTTTGATCAATCTGCAAGGAGAGAAAACCATGTTAGCCTACAGACTTGAATTCCATTGCACTAATAATATTGCTGAATATGAAGCACTGATCCAAGGATTGTATAAAGCCATCGATCTTAATGTCAAATACCTACAAGTATTTGGTGATTATGAAATTATTGTGAAGCAAGTGAGAAATACAATTCATTGTGTCTTTGGCACCTTAAACATTACAATCGTTAGCCTAGAATTTGACTTCTCATTTTTCTACTTTTAACATTTCTTTAGTCCCTAGACTACAAAACGCAAGTGCTAACTTACTTGCTAATGTGGCATCCAAGCTTATACCCTGAGAAGACTTTAGTCTAGATATATTTTCAGTAGATTTAATATTTAGGCCATCTATTCCTAATAATGTAAGAAACTTGAGAGTATTCAACAATGATGCGGATATAGTTAATATCCTTACATCAGAAGAGTCGTATGAAGAACAGATCATAGATGAACATGAGCATGATCTACAAATCAAACATAATCATGATCAAAACTCGATCCCAAAGTCTATAGTTAAGATGGAATATCTCTATGATATCAAGGATAGGTTCAAGAAAATTACCAACTCCAAAACTCAAAGTTCTACTTTGAGATTTGAAGTAGTAAACCTAGGGTCAACTAAAAAACTTAAAAATGTCAACCTAGGTCTTGGCCTATCATCTAAAGAAAGAATATCATTCATTAGTTTGTTAAAAACATATAAAGGTGTCTTTGGCTGGGATTACGTAGATCTCAAGACCTACGATACCTCTGGAATTCAACATACCATACCTATGACTTCGAATGAAAAGCTAGTTCAACAAAGCTTAGAAAAATTCACCCCAACCTTGATAGTCAAATCAAATCTAAATTGAACAAGCTTCTGAAGGCCAAAATAATCTTCCCTATTAGACAATCTAAGTGGGTATCGAATATGGTACCTGTAAGGAAAAAAAACGGTGATATTAGGATTTGTATTGATTTTAGAAACCTGAATAAAGCTTGTCAAAAAGATAATTTTCCCTTGCCTACTATGGAACAGATATTGAAATCAGTTGCAGGTTTGAAATTAATGTCTTTTTTAGATGGATTCTCAGGATATAATCAAATTCTTGTGCATCCAAATGACAAATTAAAGACAACATTCAGGACCAAGTGGGGAACATATGCCTATCAGAATATTCCTTTTGGACTCATTAATGATGCTACCACATTTCAACTTGCTATGGACATTGCCTTTAAAGGTCTAATTAATAAATCACTTGTTATTTACTTGGATGACATCACAGTCTATTCTAATGATAGGAACAATCATTTAAGTGGCCTGAAACACATTTTTGAAAGATGCAAGAAATATGGCATTTCCTTAAATCCCAAAAAATCTTATTTTGCTTTACCAGAAGTAAAACTTCTTGGGTTTATAGTGTCCAAGAAAGGAATCTACATTGATCCTAATAGAGTCAAAGAGATCTAAAATATTCCCCTTCCACACAACAAAGAAAACATACAATCATTCCGAGGCCAAATAAATTTTGTAAAAAGATTTGTTCCATATTTTTCACAAATCGTCCTACCCCTACAAGCAATGATATGAAAAACACAGTTTTCAGATGGAACAAGGATGAAAGAGAGTCGTTTGAGTTCATTAAAAAGGACATTATTAATGCTCCTTCATTAACAACCCCTGACTTTCTCAAACCTTTTGTATGATATACTTTTTCATCTGATACATCATATGCAGTAGTTTTAACATAGTTGAATAATGAAAATATCGAGGCACTCATCTCTTTTTTCAATTCTAACTTGAAAGGCGCCAAATTAAATTATTCAGCTGTCGAGAAACAATCATTTTCTATTTTTAAAACATTGAAACATTTCAGACCTTTTCTTCTTAAAGCCCATACAAAGATAGTTGTACGCTACCCTGCAGTAAGACAATTATTAATCCAAAGAGAAGTAGGGTAGAAAAGAGCTAATTGGGTTACTGCACTTCAAAAATATGATGTAGAAATCCGGCTAGCTAAAATTGTTAGGGGGTAAGGTTTTTTGCATGATGTTAACAGGATCCTCCCAGTTACCAGCAGAAGAAGATCAAGGTAATGAAGTGAAAATATCAGAGGTAAGCCTCAATGATACACAATCACAATATGTTGATTTGAAATTTTATCTGAAAAATGGATATGCTCCTATGCATCTTAATTATAAAACAAAGTGAGCTTTAAGATTTAAATCAAATCAGTATGAACTAGTCAATGATGTATTGTTTAGAAAAAATTATGATTCAGTATTGCTCAGATGCCTAGAGAAACCTGAAGCCGAAAAGGTCATGTAGGACTTACATGATGGAGGACATTTCGAGGGAAATACCACAGCTCACAAAGTCCTGCATGTAGGATTATATTGGCCAACGGTATTTAAGGATGCACATGAATATGAAAGAAAGTGTAAAACTTGTCAAAACACATCCAGAAGAGAAAGAAAGCCAGAATTCCATTTACAACCATTTAACAGCCAACAACCATTCGAACAATGGGGATTAGACATAATTGGTGAGATTGTTCCTAACTCTTCCAAACAACATAGGTACATCCTTACAACTACTGATTATTTTATGAAGTGGGTAGAAGCTATCCCATTCAAGATAGCTAATACAAAAAGCATCACGGACTTCATTGATCAGTACATAATTACCAGTTTTGGCTTACTCTCAACTTTAATGTTTGACAATGCATCTTACTTTTCTGGAAATACAATGGTAGAATTTGGTCTAAAGCGAGGTTTAAAGTTGAAATATTCATCCAATTATTATCCACAAGGTAATGGATTAGTAGAATAAATAAACAAGAACCTCATTAGAATTATCAAAAAGACTATTGATCAAAATCACATGAATTGGCACAAAGCATTAACATTTTTCCTATGGGCAGACAGAATTACTGAGAATGCCTCTATTGGTTCTTCTCCTTTTGCTTTAGTTTATGGAAAAGAAGTTGTTCTTCCCACAAATGTAGCAATCCCATCTCTTGCCCTAGTATAATTCATTGATGAAAAGCATTCTTCTTCTCTCCAGGCTAGACAGTTTCAAATGCTTAAGCTTGAAGAAGAACGAGAAAAGGCTAAAGCAACCCACTTCCATCATCAACAATTAGTCAAAGCTTCTTTTGATACAACTTCTTCCAATCAAAAAACTCTTGAAGTAGGTGACTTGGTTTTGAAATGGGACAAGGCACACGAGGAAAAAGGTAGACATACCAAATTCCAAAGACTATGGCTTGGCTCTTTTCAAATCATTGAAAAAATTGGACAATCAAAGTTTCTTTTACAAGACCTGTCAGGTAAGAAGGATTGTTTTCCCGTTAATGGGAAACTTTTGAAAAAATGCTTTTCTTAGAAGATAACCTCTTCTAATTTTGTAACATATTTCTTTTAAGATTCTTAGGAAAATAATGGTTAACTAGTATTTACTTTTTGATTTTCAAAATAAAATCTTTGATAATATTTCTTTTTTTCACTTCTATAAGTAAACAAGAGTTTAAAGAAATAATTAGGACATTTGAGTACTAAAATAAACTTCATTTCTTTGGAAAAACTTGATCTTTCTTAAAACATTTATTCTACAAACAAACTCTTATCTTTATAGAGTATGAATGTTTTGTTATCAGTCAACAAAGGAACCTTTAACCTAGTAAGGACTTTCTGTGGATGAGTATCTCAAAAAACTCTATCATTATCATCCAAAACTCTTAATAGAGCCATTGATTCACCCCATATGATAAAATTTTCTTTTCTCAGAGTGTAATTCTAAAATATACGAAACTTAGAAGATAAAAAGTCTCATTACGAGCTTGTTTACCATGATCATAGGGATATACTAAAACTGATATTACCAATACTGCATATCAAAACAAGGTAATAGCTAATGATCTCATCGATCAGAAGGCAAGGGGTCTCATCAAGAGCTAGCTTGTTCAATTTAGTTACAACCAGTGAATGGAATTGTCATCATTAGGTTACCACACCTAGACAATTTCTTTTAAGAAACCAAAACAAAAAAAGATTATTTTCAAAAAGGAAAAAGGGACAAGGTCCAAGTGAGATTCAAAGCAAGTGAATATCATTTTGAAATTTGAAAATTCCTACAGATGGGATAATGAATCATTGTTGGTTAAAAGATAACCCTGTCGAGGCTATGAACGCATGCTTGAAGCAGAGGCTCTATCTGTGATAAATGAGTAAACACCAAAAAACTAATCTGCAGAAGAAACCTACTATATCACTTTAAAACTTATTATTGGTTGATGGGAACGTTTATATTTTTATCATTACAAGAGTAAATTAATTGAATATGTAGAGTGAGAAAGTAATGATGATTTTAGAGAAATGTTGTTTACCTTATAACTCATGTAATCATTATTCCTATAACTCTAATTACTTTGAAAGTTTTTTAGAAATTTTAGAAAACTACTCAGAGATAACTAGTTCTCCCAAGTGAATCGCCAATTGTTGTACTATGAAACAAGCCCCCCATTTATGAAGAACAATAGCTAAGGTTAGAAATAATAATACCCAACTCTAAGAAAATACCTAACAAAAATTTGCAAAATGAACTAAGGATGAACTCCGCATTGCAAATCGCAAATCACACTTTTCCATGTGACTGTCTTAAAACATCTTCAAAAACTTGTGATCTGTGATAAAATCTCCCGCTGCGATAGCCTAATAAATAACACCTTCTCATTTCAAAAATCACACTTCACACTTCACAAACTTCACAAGAAATTTAGCTATGCCATTAGAATGTCCATTAGCAATTTGCGAAATGCGATATTGCAATATTCACAATCACATTTCGCTTTATGCATCTAATGGCACTATATTGTATCCATTTAAAGATTGTGATGTGCGATTAAGAGCGGTAAAACATGTGAAATAATCACATTTTAATATCAAAATGAACGAATTAATAGGTTAATAAATATTTAGCAGCCCGAGGAAGGATAATCATTTTCCAAGTTATGGGTAGTTAACATCAAGTATATCATTAAACCTTTCTCATAATCCAAAGTCATTTCAGAGAAGCTTTTAGTCTTAATTACCCGATATCGTCTGTGCTAATATATCTTGTCTATTTTAGGAAATCTACAAAATACATGTGACTAAGGAAGGTGATGCAAAAACAAAACAAGCAGACCATTGTTGAATATGAGTTTATAGATATGGCTCCTATTTTCTCAGATACAGTTTGTGACGTTGCTGTAGGCGCAACAGCTTGGGAGGTCATATACAATAGGCTTGAGGACGAATGTCCTAAAATCATTATCATGAGAGCAACAAATGACTCAACAAGGCCTTCAATACTTCAATTTAGGGATGCTTCCTGTTCTTTCCTTCATAAGATAGGAGCAAGAGCTAAAATCTCCCCATACACGGATATGATCAAGTGGGTGATCGAAAACCTCATCATTGAAGATAGGAAATTTAAGAATTCAAGGATGGAGATCATAGGGTCATTCAGAGCAGAGGACTTAAAGACAATGTACCACGTACCTCACCCTTAGGATATCTATGACAATAAATGTATGGCCAACTTCGCAAAGAAGAACCCAGACCCCTTCAAGCTAATTTAGGGTTGGAGAGTATTGGACAACAAATTCAAATATGAAAAATCGGGCATGTATGCTATAGCCTCTTTGGAAAACCCCTACAACTATGCAGCATCTATGTTATGTAGATTATATGGGTTACCCAATAATACTAAGTTTTCCATAGAATGGATTCCTCTGATTGATGCCTGTGTTAATTCCCACATCATGAATTGGCCCTCCATCCTATCTGATAATCTAGCCACTACCATTACCGAATATTGACATAAGAGATCCTCCTCTCCAGATAACCTCCCTCCATTTTATTTTAGTGCCTACATAATGGATTCCATCTATTTTTGCACGACATTTCCAACCATGGGTTGGAAGTGGACCTTATAGGACCCTTATCCATTCCATCTCAGTCATAAACAAATATGGGAATTTCATTATATACCTCACTTATATAAAATATTTCATGTTGTTGTTTTGCCCCTACATCAAATAATTTTCAATCAGATAGCCCCCAGGTTTTCCCAAGAAGCCGCAACAGACATGTTTGCTGTTGGAAAATATTTTATTGAAGAATGGTTCACCTACATTAGGGTTTTTGGTAGGATAGTTGATCCACATGTCATTCCTTTATATCTTTATGATAAATTATTAGCAAGAGAGATTGTATACCAGACCGTGGGAAAAGGCCTGAGTACAGTTCTCAAAGACAATAAGAAGTCATTATGGCCCTCTTTTCTTGTCAAGTGCTGTTCTTTTGGTTTAGCAAATTTTGTTCATGATACTAAGGAGTCAGCACACGTCTAAGTCCTTAGGCTTCATACATTGCCTGAGAGGAAATTTGTTCCAGACAATGTGGCATATAATATCACTACTACAATAAATCTCAAGGAATAAAACCATGAGGATAACGATTTTGAAGACTTGTTATAGTTGGTCAAATCCTTCGAACAAGCGTTCGAATGGGCAAAGGCAAATCTAAAACCTGAATATTTTCAAATCTTTCAGGAATTCAGAAATGAAAGGCTCGAAGTGATCCCAATGAATTTATTAAAGCTTGAGGATAAGCCTACACCAAGTGTCACTGTTGATAGTGAAGGTCCTAGTTCTCAAGCAGATTCTTAGTGAAATACTGAGAAGACACCAGACATAGGGAAATCCCAAGACGCAAAAAAAACACAGTTGAGTCTAGCAGGAAGTCAGCTGAGAAACAAGCGATGAGCACCCCAACTACAGAAATCAGTTCGGATGTCAAAGGCAATAGTTTGGAGCAGGAGTGGGATCAGTTTAATTAGAAATTGCAAGGCACTCCCAAAGCGAAAAATACCCAAGAAACAGTGGAGTACAAAACTCCTCTGCATGTTCATAAGGATATAGAGCCCAAGTCTATTGGTGAGAAGTCCAAGCCTGTGGAGGAACAAGTGACAACATCCTAGCATACTGAAATTATCCCTGCTCTACCCACTTTGGAAATTGTTTTTTAAGTAACTTAAATACCTCCACTTGATGTGTTCTATAGTCCTCTCCACAAGGCTATAGTAAGAAGGCAAAGAAAAGGGAAAAGGGTAGACACACCTGAGTTCCCACCTGGAAATGAACCGATGGATATAGTTTGGAAGGACATTCCTTTCAATCCGGCCCAGAACTTGACTAGAATATCACAGTTCACAAGAGCATATGCATCGACCACTATGGAAAAGTCTATTGAATTCTCTACTTTGTTAAGGGAAAAAGAGGAGAGGATTGCACCGATCGAGCAACAACTCGAAGCAGAGAAAGAAAGTGTAAATAGGAAAGTGGCTGAGTAGCTTTCCCAATTGCAACAAAACATGGAGGTTCTGAAAATAAGTCATGAAGTCGATATATCAGCCTAAAAAATGCAACTCCGAGAATGCAGCAAGCCATGTCAAGGTACAAGGATGTTCCCACTATTGAAGAGTTCGTTAAAGAGGCACTAGAATTAAATTCTCCTCTGGTGAAACAACAAGATCATTTTTGCCAAAAGATGTCACACATTACCCCTTATCTGACCACTAGCAACTAAATGACAGATAAGGAAATCGACCAGATAACTGAGTTTAATGATTTAAACACCAAAATCTCTGAGTTGATCGAATGGTAGGAAAAAGAAGACGGAAGAAATTCCAATATTCCTGAGATTGAGGAAACTCATAAAGACATCCTCTTCATGGATTGGGATGTGAGAATCAAATAGGATGAGTTAGCAGTCACAAGGGCAGCTAGAGTATCAAAGAATATCATTAAGGCAATGAACCACACCCTGTTTGCCACCAACTTGATTAAAGAAAGAAATCTGAAAGAAATGCCTAGTTTAAATGCTCTGTATAAAAGCTGGTAGGAAAATGTGGAGAAACAAAGGGAGGCAATTAAAAAATTGACCAGGACCAACTGGGATTCATATTGGTAGTACCTTTTCAAGTTGCACATCCAGATTATGACTCTCAAATGTTCTCTTCATACAACTCAGAGGATGTTGCCACCTCTCATCAATGTGATTTTCATAGGATAGCTCAGGACACATTTTGGGGCACCTCATCAAATTCAACCAGTGAACGATATATGTGATTTGAAGGACAATCTGGAAGACAACAACTCATCCTCTTAGTTCTATTCATCTAGACACTATTTATTTTTGGAGTTAGTTAACTAGTTAGGAGGAAGGTTGTTTGAAACCTCCTCAAATTTTGTGTAATCTATTTTTGTGAATTAGTTAGAATAGTATTTATACCCTTCTCATGCGTTTAGAGAAGGGTCTAGAATTTTATCAAAAGCATTTGCAAATATTGCACTATTGTAGGTTTGTGAATTCTTTGGTGAAATTATGGAACATGATTGTTTCTTTTAGATATCAGACTACTTTCCTTTATTGATGCACTATTGTATTCTGGGGAGGCAATTTGATTTGAAGAAAGAAGTTGGTCTATGTCATTTGTCAAATGAGAAGGACTTATCACATATGGTACTATTATCTTGTATGATTGATTCTGTTTTCATTTAATTAGTGGCAAAACTTTACTTTCATGAATTGTATGTGAGATTTTTTTTTTCTTTTTTCTGTTAAGCATTAATTACACTTTGTATGATGCCTAACTGGAATTGCGATTTTCATATATAACTCATCATATATGCGATATATTTTATAAATTTATTTGACTAACTATTTAGGCAAAGGAATTATCTTTATACGTTATCATCTATGTTTAGTTGTGATTAATCTTTATTATCACATGTTAAGTAGATATCTGTGTAGATCGCATACCACACAGGAATACTCGGGTTTATATTAGAATAAGTTCGTTAGAGAATTGCATTATAGAATATGTCATTTAGATTATCATTATTATATTTTAAATACTCATGAGCCACCCACTCTCATCTTGAAACCTACACTGGGAAACTGGTCCCATTATGCCTAGTCGGAGTCACCACTTTAAACGGAAAAGGAGTTGTCATAAGGTCCAAACTGGGTGGTTATCCCCCATGTTTTGGCAACAGGATTTTGAGGCCGCAACACGAGTCTATGTCCTATCAGACACGAATGTTTGAAAATATTATAAATATTTCTTTCATTCCTCTGCATTTGGAAATTAGATTGTTCCAGCTCAGACCAGTTCACTCACCTTCCTTTTCTTTTTCATTTGAGGACTCGTTCAATCCAATCGCTCCATAGTCCATTGTTGAGAGAGAAGATTGTTGCATTTATTTTCAAGTGATGATGATGGATCTCGATAGATTGTCTGCACTACCCAACTGTGTCCTTTCCCTCATCCTCTCTAAGCTCCACATTAGAGATGCAATCAAATTTTTTGTGCTTTCTAAGACATGGTGATTCCTTTACAAAGAACTACCCAACCTTGTCCTCTCTCCCAATCATCTCCTATCAACACAACATCTGCATTCCACGTTGGATGATTCCCTTTTATGGTCAATTATCAAAATGGAATATTCGACATACTAAGGTTGCATTCATCGAATCTGGAGTCATTTGATCTCTCTAATATGGAGCCATTTCATTGGCATTGTTGATCCGTGGGATCCTGTTTACAAATGAAAATGTACCCCGCAGTGGTTTACAAACCAAACTGTATTGGAATGGTTGTGGTGCGTTGCCATCAAGAATTTGAAACATCTCTTTCTCAAATATTCCTCCGAAATGGAAACCTCGTTGCCTTCCCTTTTCTCATGCACTAATCCCACTCCACTCACACTAAACACTTGTATTCTTGCCACTTTTCCACTTGTATGTTTAGACTGTGGATGTTTTCACTCGCTAATAGTCGAAACACCTCACCAAAAACTCCATTACATCCCTCTTCAAATTTAGCCAATAGTAGAATTTCTTCACTGCTGTCAGTGTCTTCTAATAACCTGGGTGACCTGAATAGGGTTTCACTGAAACTCCTGCAAGAAGACCCTGTTGAGCTCACTATTATAAGGTACATATATCTTGTCTTAGATCCTGACCAATCCATCCATTGTAAGACAATAATCCATACCCTATGCAGCTGCACTTGAACCTGTACCTGTACTTGTACCTATACCTATACCTGTATCTGCACCTATACCTATACCAACAACCTGTTTCAACTTGTGCACAATCTCCATATACCTGACATGCTGCTGGCCTACTTGCAAGATCCTATCTTGTAGGTCTGTCCCATAGGAGCTCATAGCTACCGAGTGATTTACCAGTACCTGCCTGATGAGAGCATCTTCCACCCTGTTCTCTTTACCTTTTATGTACTTGATCTCGAAGTCAAACTCACTGATCATGGCCAACCATCTAGCTTGTCTGGCATTTATATTTGGCTGATCAAACAAATACCTCAACCGATTATGATCATTCATCAGTACAAACCTCCTGCCAAGAAGATAGTGTCTCCACATCTCCAACGCATATATGATCACTGATAACTTAAGATCATGTGTTGGCTAGTTCTTCTCATGTTCATTTAGTTTCTGGGACTCATAGCATACCACCTGCCCATCCTACATAAGGACTCCACCAATCCCTCTCTTGTAAGCATTTGTGCATACCACAAACTGTTTGTTTGGATATACAATATGTAGAACTACTGCATGTGTCAACAAATTCTTAAGCTTCTCAAATTTTTCCTCACATTCGTCTGTCCATTTGAAATTCTTACCTTTCCTTTTCAATGATGGGATAGGATAAACAATCTGTGAGAAGTTCCTTATGAACCTCTAATAATAGCCTGCTAGACCCATGAAAGATCTGACCTCATCGACACTCTTAGGAGCTACCCACTACATGATGGCTCTTATCTTCTTTAGATCTACTACAATGCCCTCCTTAGAGACAACATGCCTCAAGTAGTGTACTTCAGTCTAAAAGAAACCACACTTGTTGAGCTTAGCATACAACTGATGCTCCCTCAACAACCTCAACATTGATGTTAAATGCTTGACATGTGCTTCCTCATTTTTAGAATATACCAGTGTATCATCAATGAACACAATAAAAAACTTATCCAAATAGGAATGCAAGACACTATTCATCAAAGAAATGAATGTATATGGAGTATTAGTTAAGCCAAATGGGACAACAACAAACTCATAAAGCCCATCCCTTGTCTTGAACGTAGTCTTGTAAATGTCCTCTTCTTTGATGTGCACTTGATGGTATCCAGATCTCAAGTCAATCTTTGAGAACACTACTACTCCCTTCAGATGATCGAATAAGTCATCAATCCTCTGCAAGGGGTACCTGCTCTTGATGGTCACTTTGTTCAACTACCTGTAGTCAATGCATAATATGAGAGTACCATATTTCTTCTTCACAAACAAGACTGGTGCACCCCAAGGTGATGCACTTGGCCTAATGTATCCCTTGTCCAACATTTCCTTCAACTGTAGCTTTAACTCAACTAATTTAGGTGTACTTATCCTGTAAGGTGCTTTTGACGCTGGAGCTTCCCCTGGCACTAACTTGATAGAAAAGTATACCTCCCTGTGAGGTGGAAACTCTGTAATTGCTTCAAGAAATACATCTTGAAATTGCTCCAAAACTGGGTACCTATTCAACACATCTACATCCTCAACCTCCTTACCCTTATCACTAGAAATATGTACTATAAATAACATACACCCCTTCCTACAGCTACGCTATTCTTGCGTAGTTGTCACCATCCTAACTAATGTGGCTTTCTTCTTACCCTGTAAGACTCTTGATTCTCCATTGTCATCAACACGCTCTTTAGATTTTTCATAATAGTCTACCTTGGGTATATGAAGATACAACCAATACATTCCCAACAACATATTGTATGATATCAATGGTAGTACAATTAGATGTTCTACAGTAGTCATACCATTGAAATCAAATGCGCAAGCTCTTACCCAATGATGAACTCACTTCTCTGTTCCTATAGCCGATTGTACTAACCAAGATTCTGCATGCAATTCCTTACTCAAATCACACTTATCCACCAATCAGGACTAACATAGCTATAATTAGATCCAGGATCAATGAATATAGAAATAACTTGATAAAAAATCTTATCATTCATCTCAATGATAGATGCCTAATATTCTGCTTGTCTATTGTCCATGGACTCATAGATACATGGAATACTTTGACCAACATCCCCAATAGTCTATGCCTCTTATGCATTGTAAATCTGAGGCCTACCACCCTGATTTTGTGGAAAATCTCTCTTAAGGTGTTCCTTGCCACATGTCCAACAATCCAACCGACCAGTTCCCTCACCTTTATCCTGCCTCTGCTGATGTGACCCATGTCCTTGTCTAACTGAACTAAACTTCTTGTTTGGTGCCACATTCTCTTTTTCATCTGCACGTAGAGGCATTGTCCTCTTAGGTTGCCATTTACCTTTACCTTTGAGAGATTAATTCTTAGACTTTGATTGTTCATAGCAATGCTTCAGTTTTCCAAAAACCTCCACCAGTGACCAAGCCTCAACATAATCAATCCAATCTCTAAATTCTAATGGAAAATCACTAACAAATCTATGAACTTTAGCCTTCTCCTCAGTAAGATATGGTACATACCTCAATAGCTCCAAAAACTTGGTCATGTACTCTTTGTTTATCATTGATCCCATATTTAGCTCATAGAATTCCTTAGCCTTACTGTCATTTTACCTCTCTAACAAGTAATTATTCCTGAAAAGCCTCTTGAACTCTTGCCAACTCAAGTCATCTGTCATGATGTCTATAAATTGCTTAACATATTCCCACTTAATGTCTACTTTACCTATCAAGGCGAAGATCACTACTCTGGCCTTCATGTTAGCTGTGTAATCATGCAACTCAAATAATATTTTCATCCCAATTATCCAAGCCTCTGCATATTCCGGCTTGATCACATCTCCATCAAAAGTAGGTGGTTTTTCTTTCTTGAATTCATCTGACAAGTATCCAATATCATTCCTCCTACAAGGATGATAGCGATGATGATCATGATTTCTATTGGAAACAACAATAGAATAGTACCTGTACTCATCACCCCTCCTAACTAGAGTCTCCATTGACCTACCATCTCTCACTATATCAGATCTATTTGACCTGTGTCTACCAGGAGACCCACTGCCATATGCCCCATTAGTTCCATCCCCATGTCCATGGCTAATACGGAGTGGCCCTTGTCGCTGCAAGTCTGACAAACTCTAAAGAAGTATAGAATTTACCTCTGCTTACTTATCTTATGCCTGTATGATCCAGTCATTATCTTCCTTACAACTTCTTACCTCTTCCTCTAAACTTATCAACGTAACTCCCAAATTGGAAGAGTTCCCAACACCATACTGCTCTTCGGATTCATAGGGAGAGTATTTTTATTCAACCATCTTACTAGCCATTTGATCTCTTTCTTGCAATGCATAATATGCCAGATAAACCAAATCACAATAAATCATTGTACCTTAGTATAGCTTGAGGAGGATACCTTCTCTCCAGGATCACCAAATCAGCGTAATACATATATGACATCAACATAACAACATATGTACATTCGCAAATAAATGTATCAACATATAAACATCACTCTAGTTAGGGTCTAGTCAACAATGCAAGGCCTTATCGACAATGCATGTTATGACCTCATGCATGACAAAAAACATTATTACATTGTAAACACTGCCACATGCAACCAAAAACATGCATAAGCAATTCCTAGTCAACTACACATACGCATAAACACATGTAGTCGAACATAAGCGATCAATTCTTGTAATCAACCTACAAGACTGATACATGTAATAAAATCTACAAGGATGTAACCTAACATGTAAGGATGTAAGTAGGCAACATATAATCAACATGTAAGCAACATATAATCCATATGTAACTAGTCACATACTCATGACAAATGCATTCCGCAAAATCAACATCCAATTCAACATGGCAATTGTACCACAACAACAATTCAATCATCCAGTAAATGCAACAAGCACATGGAATGTAAGTGTAAGAGACACACATGCAACTGACATGCATGCATGAGCAACACACACCGCTCATCGAGTCCGAGGGTTGAACCATGATCTAATACCACTCTGTAACACCCTCCTCCCACATCCACCCAAGTAACCATGCCAAATGAGGTGAACATGAGACACGAGGCTACTATGATCAGGTTCAACCTCCTATGTGACCTTAAGGAAGTGGAATCGATGGAACATAACACATAGTCATCCAACATCATCAACAGAACCCTCAGGAGACAAGTTAGCCATTCAGAGAAACTATCCCTGGGTCCCACTATTTTTTTGGATCTCTTAGGCCACAGTCACTTTGATGTTATGGGAAAGGAAGCAACCCGAAACCCAAAGCCACACTCACAAGCTTGCCTACTAGCAACCAGAGACCAAATTTTCCAGTTTTGTGCCAGTGACCCGAGGATTTAAGCCACTTTTTCAAGACCATAGCCTAGGCCACTACCCAAAATGGAGTGATAGCTTAGAATCAATAAAAATACGGGGAAACAATGATGCAAAATAAATAAACTGAACAAGACCATAACCATACCCCTACTAGCCATGTCATGCATTTTGTCAAACAAATCATCAACATGTAGCCTATAGGTGTAAAAAACAGAATTAAGTGTAGGGATATCATACTTAGCTCAGAATCACTATGAACCATTGTTCCCTCATGTCAATTGCTGCATTATCATCTATTAGGTCATAGACACATTATCCATTCATATACAAGTAAAAGCATGCTGAGAGCCATACATAGTTGTTTTCATAAAATATGCATACGACCAACATAATAGGAACATAAATACCATAAACATATCAACCATCAAAATCCATATACACATCAGTATATTTACACATGAAAATAAAGGGAATGAATTTCTCATTAATGAATGTAATAAACTAACTGGAGATGCGACTATCACATTCCACTCGACCATAGATTGGTTAAGCTAAGTCTCTCTTCATCCAATCACCCTCGTGCCATATGCCAAGCATGAATGTCAAAAGAACCAACCAGGGCATACTGAGGCTAAACCACCTCACCCTCATCAATGGAAACCAGGCTTTACCGTAATCCATCTTGGGTCATTAGGTTGACACAATGAACACATCATAACAAGCTTTATCATGATCTCCACCCGATCACTAGGCCAAACAAGCATGGATGCCATTAGACTTATCCACCTACACTGTGAGGAATTTTCTTGTCTCCTAGTCTCGTAGGCTTTATCGCAATCCAAACCTGGATCACTATGATCTAAATCGAGACCCACTCTCCAGGATTTACTGTATATCCTGCCATTCATCGGCAACAATTCCTAGGCCCATCGAGGCAACACAATGTTGGCTTTAATGCAACCCACAACCTAGCTCAGGGGTCAGTAGGCCAATGGCTTTATCGTGATCCACACTCCAGTTCAAGGACCACTAGGCCATGTGCTTTATCAATTGGAGATCCACCCCACTCAGCCTCGATTCCATCCGGAAATCCAACTCAACCAAAAAATGAGAACCCCATCACACCGTGGCTATCTGAAAATGGAAAGGCTAGGCTGAAAACACTATTACAGCTGGAAAGACCCATGCCATGATAGAAAGTAACCACATGAAATACCATGAATGCTAAATATAGTAAGGAAAATACACATCCAAGTCAATACTTGCAATGAATCCTATTGTAGCTGCTTGATCTTTCCTTTCCCTACTTGATCTTAGCTTCCTCTTTGCTTCTTTTCCTTCTTTTCTCCAATGCCAAAATGCTCCAAGCGAACTCTAAGTCTCCAAGAGTGAGAGAGAGAGGTAATAATCATATAGAGCTTCAAAACTCAATTGAAAAAATGTTACCAATTGATCCTCAGAAGCCTTTTTATGAATGAGGCCTCTATTCTCTTCATTTTCCATTATTTTCCTTCATTTTCCTCCTCACATGCAACTTGTGACCTTTCACCTCCCTTTTCTCCTAATTTCCATTATTTTCATAAATTATTTGTGCCCAAAATGGAATTTTTCCTTTCCAAATCCTTTTCCATTTCCTTATCCATAAACAGCTAAATGAACACCCCCTAGGATGTCTTGCCCAACATTTAGATTGGAATAAGTGTCCCATTGACTGTGGATATTGTTTTTAACTTTTATTACATGGAATTTTCACTAGGGTTGTTACAGAAAGAGGATGGTCCTATGTGATGGGAGCTAGCTCCCGACCCTATGGTGGGCACCATTTCCACATTACAATAGCAATAATGAGATATCCATAAATAAAATGGGTGGATTTCTTGTAGACATCTTCATAGGCTTCGAACATTTCCTGGAGGAGGAAAGCACACCAATTCAGCTGGGCAACTTCTACATAATGCTCCATGCTCAAAACTGTATCCAACATGCACCCATTCTTAGAAAAGTGACGCATCATCTTCCCCGCAATAATGTAGCAGATGAACTTGATTTTTGGGGTGTTGATCAAATGTATGCATTCTCCCTTTCCTCCCCTCTTGGTATCGTACTTGTTGTAGTAGTAATCATTCCCTATCTTCTTTTCTCTCTTGCAAGTTGTCTGGAATGCAGTTGAAACCACGTCTCCTCCCAGAATTAAACCCGTGAGCCTTTGAATGTCCACAACATGAATTGGGTATTATTTTTAAAGCCATAGAAATCCTCCACGCATTCTGATGACCAGTAACTTTGTGCATTGCATTGCTTCCATTGTCATCCCAAATACAAGAAAGCTTCTCAAATTCAGCAAGGTGGATCGATGGATTCCTCTAAAGTCAGTTTTGACTTTGATGGTCACATTCCCATCTTCTTTCGTTATTGATTCTGCGTAGACCTTATGTTTCATAGTTGGAAACTGGAAGCGGCCTGAGACATCATTTTTTACTAGCATAACCTAATGATAATTACTGTAAATCAACTCCCTTAGCATGATTCTCTCATCCGACCCGAGCTATGGAATGAATACAATTGTCTTTGTCATCTTGAAGCAACACTGATAAACAAAAAATACAGGAGGGTGGTATCTAATTTTAGAATAACAAAACTTGAACCAAACTGAAAACTAAGCAACTCTACCACCTTGGCTTCAGAATCTAAGGAATTTGGCATTGCCGTGCAAATTAAGTAGAACAACTCGATACAACATTTCTGACAAGGCTTTCTAATTAATTACTACAGTTACTTTCCCTATGCATACTCAATTATGTTAATCATGTCGTTGCCTAAGATGGACCTGACTCGGGTGACACAATATTGAAAATGGAAGGGTGGAGTGGATGGGTAATTATGTTATCATCATGGAAGAAATTTATGAATTGATTATTGCTATAATGGGAAAATTTAACGGGAATTTGGGTTGACACCAGAATTATTGTCTAATTATTATGGAAAGTACTCTTAACATGTGTGACTCCCCCTGACCAAAATAATTTGTGATGTGGTGAAAGAACATCCACAACAGGGAATGACTTAGGGGGATTTGCATTTGGACATGTAAAGAATTGAATGACTAGAGAAAAAAAAAACTATCGCAACTAGTGATGACCCAACTAAATGAATCCTAGCTACTCTTACCTACTCCTACCTATGGTCTCCTTTCAGAGATATAATCAATTCTGAGTAATTTTGTTTTATTTGTGGAAGGGTTTCAGAAGTGCACCATTCATCACCCAACCTGGTACCAATACCCCATCCAGTTGTGCAAGCTTAAGAACTCTCGACTTGCTCACTTCTGCAACAACAAACAACCCTAACCAATGCATTTGTAGCTTTCTGGGAAGCTTCAAGATTTTTCTGTTGTATAACAGAACATGCCCTCTGATTATGAATGATTTCCTCTTAATATGTTGGTCATGTCATGCCTTCTACCTTTGCTTTTCTACCATTTGATGGAAATTTTCCAAAATACTTGCCTCATTGAGCTTTGAGAGTTCATCTAGACTCTTCTAAATTGATTCCTTCTCTATCATATGAGTGGCCTTGGCTATTGTTATAGGAAAATTTGGGCACATCAACCCCAACTTCTAGATCTGTATTATTAGGGTCTATCAACCCCTCATTTAGTTGTTTTCATTCCCTAATGAAGTTAACCTACATCATGCTTTCTTCCCAAGAGTTTCATGACACCATTCATCCAAAAAATGTCCCTAATGAGATCATCACAGCTGGCCTTCTATCTGGCTGCAATGAATGGCAGGCACTACACTGTCTGGGTGCTATGAATTGCACCTAGCCTTTGTTTCATCTACGATGAGTGAGATCCATCGAATTTTTCAAATGAATCCATTGGATTCGTCATCCAATGGATGATTCTAGGGGTTTCTAGAAGGACTGGGCTTGCTTTTGGATGAGGAAGGAGATGAATGAACCTTAATCAATTATCCCTTCCTCCATGGAACCAATTCCCAAATATGGCAAAGCATTCATGAGGGGTATTAATGGCCTAACCTCCTCCATTCAGCTATAAAAGGACCAGGCATTCAAGACTGGTCTAAGGTTCGAACTTCTTGAGTTAAGGAAATGATGTTTGGATGAGATTAGTAGAGAGAGTAATGTTATCATGTCAAATTGTTGTTTCCATGAGGAGAGAAGGGTTTGAAGCTGGGAGGATGACGCTGAATCAGACATGCATCTACATGGGTTGTAATCTTCCTTTCTATCAATACAGAGTTCTATGCTTTTTCCCATTCATGTGTAATGAAATGTACATCGTATTTTAGATTCTCTAATGTTTTTAGTTAACAAATCGATATGTATGCTTTGATAGTTTTCTATCTCGACTTGTGTTCAGGTACCTTTCAAGTGAGTTAAGTATGGAAGGGAGTGGTGAAAATGGTCGAAGGGAAGAGGGATCAAGCAAGAGATACATGTTGATACTTTTTCTCCTCTTTCTTTTATCTCTTAGCTATAGGAAAAGCAATGGAATTACTTTAACTGCTGTTCTAGACTTGCTACTAGGTCTAGGGGTTAGTCATTCAAAAAGACACTAAATTTGCCCGTAACAAATTGGTGACTCCGCTGGGGATCGATCCTATCCCTTATAGTAGCTAATCAATCTCTTAGAACATTTTGACATAATTTACCCTCTATTTTTCATCGAATTTAACTCCAATTCACTGAAATTGAGTCAATTTTGAGCATGAAATTATCATTCTGCAATCATCACAGCTCTGTAACTGAGATAGTGCAATGAATGGCACCCTCTGCACTGAGACGGTACTATGCATCGCACTTTCCCTCTCTCTGACCTGTGCTGATTCCTTTTGGATCAGTTTTTTCCCATGTAGGAGCTGAAGCCTTAAGTTAGTTTCAGTTGTTTGAATTGTTTGTTGGATTTAGATGAATTCTTGTCTCTGAAAGCAGTCTTTATTTACTTGTTTTGACCCATTTTAGACTGGATTGTTAAAGCTTTGTTTATGTATTTATTTATCATTTGTAGTCCTTATTCGAAATTAGTTTTAGTCGATTGTTTTGAAGTGTTGTAAAATATTCCTTTATTGAATAATTGATTGGTCTATTTTGTGCATCTGATTCATATTTTCGTTTAAGTGTCGAAAATATTTGTTTCCTTAAAGTTGAAAGTGTCATTTAGTCTTCCTTTAGCTTTAAGTGAAATTGTCATAAATCGACATTCGTGTGAAAAGAGCTTTTGAATCATTTGTTCATTTGTTTTTCTTAGTACATAATTCACATTAAGGAGAACAGAATAGAAAAAGAAATACATGTAATTTCATCTTAGAGTTTGATTGTGTGTGCTTAAACAGAATGGTTAGGGAAATGCATTAGTGAGTACTCTTTGTTGTTTGATCCAAAAAGTACTTGTTTGCTCTATCCCTTATTAGTTAGGATTTTCATTGTTGAAAGCAAAATGGAAAGAATACTTCTCATTTTAGCTGCATTCTTAGGAATCTTGGAAAACATCACATGGTGAAACCCAAAGGAAAATTTTAAGCAAGATCAACCTAAAATTAACCTCAATTAACCTAAAAACGCATTGGAATTTAATGCATTCATCTAGAGGTGTCTAGGCTAGAGACGTGTTCTGGCGTCTTAAAACCTAGTGGCTGTCATTTTATTGAGGTTGGGTGATTCCTCCTCTTTGAACCGGTAAGTACTGGTACAGACTTGTGCTCCCTGTACCCTCGTGTATATAGTGGGAGACCACAATAGGCTTACATCCTTTATCCCTAGGAAGCTAAGTCTTCCGCCTTACCAATCACAATGCACTAAACACAGCATTCGGGAAGACTGACTGTCGTACGGTAAATCCTTGGTAATTTCTCTTTAATTTTCCACCAAGGTGTATATTGCAGTTTTGTGATTAGTTTGGTAAATCGTCTTGCTTAGTATCTCCAAAGTAGTAAATTTTGTTCCTTTTTGACTCCTTAAAAGAAAATGTCCATCTGAGCGCTTGTCCTTTCAAGCTCATTAAACAACGAAAGAGACTAGAGTCATCTTTTGCTTTTTCTCGACTCTTAAAACATGAAAAAGAAAAGTTAAGTTCTTGCGTCGTAAAAGTTAATTGACTGTGAAAACATCCTTTTTTCCTTAGTTGAGTTAGGTTGATAAGATTAATCAGCAATTATGGAGGAAGATCAACCTCCACTCCGTCGTTCGAGGATATTTACAAGCAAACCACCCTTGCCACCAGAAGCGACACCCATCTGGTCAATGCGGACTCGTAAAATTGAGTCTGGTACTTCAAGAGTTTCTGATACTTCATCTGAATTACTAGAGCTTCCTATCATAGCTAGTACTAAGCCTCATGTTATTCCAACTATTTCTAGAACATATGTTACACAAGAGGAAGTTACTCAACTACCTGAGGCCACTATAATGGAAACAAGTGAACAAGTGCCTGAAATTGATCCACAACTTGAAGTGAATCAACCAGAAATTACTTTAGAGCTTGAACCTGTTCAATTGGAATTTGTTCCAAAACCCATAGCAGTTGAAACCGAAGAAATTCTTGAACCTGAAGTTGTTCACAAACCTTCCATTGCAACTAAAGTTCTTTTACCGGAACATCTGGACTTTGACCTTGAACATTCCGAAATTGTTACCGAAATACCTCAGTCATCTGTAGTTCCTGAAACTCCATCTTTAACACCAGAAGTCTTTTCTGGACCATAACACACAGTCATCCAACATCATCAACAGAACCCTCAGGAGAAAAGTTAGCCATTCAGAGAACCTATCCCTGGGTCCCACTATTGTTTTGGATCTCTTAGGCCACAGTCGCTTTGATGTTATGGGAAAGGAAGCAACTCGAAACCCAAAGCCACACTCACAAGCTTGCCTACTAGCAACCAGAGACCAAATTTGCCAGTTTTGTGCCAGTGACCCGAGGATTTAAGCCACTTTTTCAAGACCATAGCCTAGGCCACTACCCAAAATAGAGTGATAGCTTAGAATCAATAAAAATATGGGGAAACAATGATGCAAAATAAATAAACTGAACAAGACCATAACCATACCCCTACAAGCCATGTCATGCATTTTGTCAAACAAATCATCAGCATGTATCCTATAGGTGTAAAAAACAGAATTAAGTGTAGTGATATCATACTTAGCTCAGAATCACTATGAACCATTGTTCCCTCATGTCAATTGCTGCATTATCATCTATTAGGTCATAGACACATTATCCATTCATATACAAGTAAAAACATGCTGAGAGCCATACATAGTTGTTTTCATAAAATATGCATACGACCAACATAATAGGAACATAAATACCATAAACATATCAACCATCAAAATCCATATACACATCAATATATTTACACATGAAAATAAAGGGAATGAATTTCTCATTAATGAATGTAATAAACCAACTGGAGATGCGACTATCACATTCCACTCGACCATAGATTGGTTAAGCTAAGTCTCTCTTCATCCAATCACCCTCGTGCCATATGCCAAGCATGAATGTCAAAAGAACCAACCAGGGCATACTGAGGCTAAACCACCTCACCCTCATCAATGGAAACCAGGCTTTACCGTAATCCATCTTGGGTCATTAGGTCGACACAATGAACACATCATAACAAGCTTTATCATGATCTCCACCCGATCACTAGGCCAAACAAGCATGGATGCCATTAGACTTATCCACCTACACTGTGAGGAATTTTCTTGTCTCCTAGTCTCGTAGGCTTTATCGCAATCCAAACCTGGATCACTATGACCTAAATCGAGACCCACTCTCCAGGCTTTACTGTATATCCTGCCATTCATCGGCAACAATTCCTAGGCCCATCGAGGCAACACAATGTTGGCTTTAATGCAACCCACAACCTAGCTCAGGGGTCAGTAGGCCAATGGCTTTATCGTGATCCACACTCCAGTTCAAGGACCACTAGGCCATGTGCTTTATCAATTGGAGATCCACCCCACTCAGCCTCGATTCCATCCGAAAATCCAACTCAACCAAAACATGAGAACCCCATCACACCATGGCTATTCGAAAATGGAAAGGCTAGGCTGAAAACACTATTACAGCTGGAAAGACCCATGCCATGATAGAAAGTAACCACATGAAATACCATGAATGCTAAATATAGTAAGGAAAATACACATCCAAGTCAATACTTGCGATGAAGCCTATTGTAGCTACTTGATCTTTCCTTTCCCTACTTGATCTTTGCTTCCTCTTTCCTTCTTTTCCTTCTTTTCTCCAATGCCAAAATGCTCCAAGCGAACTCTAAGTCTCCAAGAGTGAGAGAGAGATGTAATAATCATAGAGCTTCAAAAATCAATTGAAAAAATATTACCAACTGATCCTCAGAAGCCTTTTTATGAATGAGGCGTCTATTCTCTTCATTTTCCATTATTTTCCTTCATTTTCCTCCTCACATGAAACTTGTGACCTTTCACCTCCCTTTTCTCCTAATTTCCATTATTTTCATAAATTATTTGTGCCCAAAATGGAATTTTTCCTTTCCAAATCCTTTTCCATTTCCTTATCCATAAATAGCTAAATGAACACCCCCTAGGATGTCTTGCCGAACATTCAGATTGGAATAAGTGTCCCATTGACTGTGGATATTGTTTTTAACTTTTATTACATGGAATTTTCACTAGGGTTGTTACAGAAAGAGGATGGTCCTATGTGATGGGATCTAGCTCCCGACCCTATGGTGGGCACCATTTCCACATTACAATAGCAATAATGAGATATCCATAAATAAAATGGGTGGATTTCTTGTAGACATCTTCATAGGCTTCGAACATTTCCTGGAGGAGGAAAGCACACCAATTCAGCTGGGCAACTTCTACATAATGCTCCGTGCTCAAAACTGTATCCAACATGCACCCATTCTTAGAAAAGTGACGCATCATCTTCCCCGCAATAATGTAGCAGATGAACTTGATTTTTGGGGTGTTGATCAAATGTATGCATTCTCCCTTTCCTCCCCTCTTGGTATCGTACTTGTTGTAGTAGTAATCATTCCCTATCTTCTTTTCTCTCTTGCAAGTTGTCTGGAATGCAGTTGAAACCACGTCTCCTCCCAGAATTAAACCCGTGAGCCTTTGAATGTCCACAACATGAATTGGGTATTATTTTTAAAGCCATAGAAATCCTCCACGCATTCTGATGACCAGTAACTTTGTGCATTGCATTGCTTCCATTGTCATCCCAAATACAAGAAAGCTTCTCAAATTCAGCAAGGTGGATCGATGGATTCCTCTAAAGTCAGTTTTGACTTTGATGGTCACACTCCCATCTTCTTTCGTTATTGATTCTGCGTAGACCTTATGTTTCATAGTTGGAAACTGGAAGCGGCCTGAGACATCATTTTTTACTAGCATAACCTAATGATAATTACTGTAAATCAACTCCCTTAGCATGATTCTCTCATCCAACCCGAGCTATGGAATGAATACAATTGTCTTTGTCATCTTGAAGCAACACTGATAAACAAAAAATACAGGAGGGTGGTATCTAATTTTAGAATAACAAAACTTGAACCAAACTGAAAACTAAGCAACTCTACCACCTTGGCTTCAGAATCTAAGGAATTTGGCATTGCCATGCAAATTAAGTAGAACAACTCGATACAACATTTCTGACAAGGCTTTCTAATTAATTACTATAGTTACTTTCCCTATGCATACTCAATTATGTTAATCATGTCGTTGCCTAAGATGGACCTGACTCGGGTGACACAATATTGAAAATGGAAGGGTGGAGTGGATGGGTAATTATGTTATCATCATGGAAGAAATTTATGAATTGATTATTGCTATAATGGGAAAATTTAACGGGAATTTGGGTTGACACCAGAATTATTGTCTAATTATTATGGAAAGTACTCTTAACATGTGTGACTCCCCCTGACCAAAAGAATTTGTGATGTGGTGGAAGAACATCCACAACAGGGAATGACTTAGGGGGATTTGCATTTGGACATGTAAAGAATTGAATGACTAGAGAAAAAAAAAACTATCGCAACTAGTGATGACCCAACTAAATGAATCCTACCTACTCTTACCTACTCCTACCTATGGTCTCCTTTCAGAGATATAATCAATTCTGAGTAATTTTGTTTTATTTGCGGAAGGGTTTCAGAAGTGCACCATTCATCACCCAACCTGGTACCAATACCCCATCCAGTTGCGCAAGCTTAAGAACTCTCGACTTTCTCACTTCTGCAACAACAAACAACCCTAACCAATGCATTTGTAGCTTTCTGGGAAGCTTCAAGATTTTTCTGTTGTATAGCAGAACATGCCCTCTGATTATGAATGATTTCCTCTTAATATGTTGGTCATGTCATGCCTTCTACCTTTGCTTTTCTACCATTTGATGGAAATTTTCCAAATTACTTGCCTCATCGAGCTTCGAGAGTTCATCTAGACTCTTCTAAATTGATTCCTTCTCTATCATATGAGTGGCCTTGGCTATTGTTATAGGAAAATTTGGGCACATCAACCCCAACTTCTAGATCTGTATTATTAGGGTCTATCAACCCCTCATTTAGTTGTTTTCATTCCCTAATGAAGTTAACCTACATCATGCTTTCTTCCCAAGAGTTTCATGACACCATTCATCCAAAAAATGTCCCTAATGAGATCATCACAGCTGGCCTTCTATCTGGCTGCAATGAATGGCAGGCACTACACTGTCTGGGTGCTATGCATTGCACCTAGCCTGTGTTTCATCTGCGATGAGTGAGATCCATCGAATTTTTCAAATGAATCCATTGGATTCGTCATCCAATGGATGCTTCTAGGGGTTTCTAGAAGGACTGGGCTTGCTTTTGGATGAGGAAGGAGATGAATGAACCTTAATCAATTATCCCTTCCTCCATGGAACCAATTCCCAAATATGGCAAAGCATTCATGAGGGTTATTAATGGCCTAACCTCCTCCATTCAGCTATAAAAGGACCAGGCATTCAAGACTGGTCTAAGGTTCGAACTTCTTGAGTTAAGGAAATGCTGTTTGGATGAGATTAGTAGAGAGAGTAATGTTATCATGTCAAATTGTTGTTTCCATGAGGAGAGAAGGGTTTGAAGCTGGGAGGATGACGCTGAATCAGACATGCATCTACATGGGTTGTAATCTTCCTTTCTATCAATACAGAGTTCTATGCTTTTTCCCATTCATGTGTAATGAAATGTACATCGTATTTTAGATTCTATAATGTTTTTAGTTAACAAATCGATATGTATGCTTTGATAGTTTTCTATCTCGGCTTGTGTTCAGGTACCTTTCAAGTGAGTTAAGTATGGATGGGAGTGGTGAAAATGGTCGAAGGGAAGAGGGATCAAGCAAGAGATACATGTTGATAGTAGATACTTTTTCTCCTCTTTCTTTTATCTGTTAGCTATAGGAAAAGCAATGGAATTACTTTAACTGCTGTTCTAGACTTGCTACTAGGTCTAGGGGTTAGTCATTCAAAAAGACACTAAATTTGCCCGTAACAAATTGGTGACTCCGCTGGGGATCGATCCTATCCCTTATAGTAGCTAATCAATCTCTTAGAACATTTTGACATAATTTACCCTCTATTTTTCATCGAATTTAACTCCAATTCACTGAAATTGAGTCAATTTTGAGCATGAAATTATCATTCTGCAATCATCATAGCTCTGTAACTGAGATAGTGCAATGAATGGCACCCTCTGCACTGAGACGGTACTATGCATCGCATTGTCCCTCACTCTGACCTGTGCTGATTCCTTTTGGATCAGTTTTTTCCCATGTAGGAGCTGAAGCCTTAAGTTAGTTTCAGTTGTTTGAATTGTTTGTTGGATTTAGATGAATTCCTGTCTCTGAAAGCAGTCTTTATTTTCTTGTTTTGACCCATTTTAGACTGGATTGTTAAAGCTTTGTTTATGTATTTATTTATCATTTGTAGTCCTTATTCGAAATTAGTTTTAGTCGATTGTTTTGAAGTGTTGTAAAATATTCCTTTATTGAATAATCGATTGGTCTATTTTGTGCATCTGATTCAGATTTTCGTTTAAGTGTCGAAAATATTTGTTTCCTTAAAATTGAAAGTGTCATTTAGTCTTCCTTTAGCTTTAAGTGAAATTGTCATAAATCGACATTCGTGTGAAAAGAGCTTTTGAATCATTTGTTCATTTGTTTCTCTTAGTACATAATTCACATTAAGGAGAACAGAACAGAAAAAGAAATACATGTAATTGCATCTTAAAGTTTGATTGTGTGTGCTTAAACAGAATGGTTAGGGAAATGCATTGGTGAGTACTCTTTGTTGTTTGATCCAAAAAGTACTTGTTTTCTCTATCCCTTATTAGTTAGGATTTTCATTGTTGAAAGGAAAATGGAAAGAATACTTCTCATTTTAGCTGCATTCTTAGGAATCTTGGAAAACATCACATGGTGAAACCCAAAGGAAAATTTTAAGCAAGATCAACCTAAAATTAACCTCAATTAACCTAAAAACGCATTGGAATTTAATGCATTCATCTAGAGGTGTCTAGGCTAGAGACGTGTTCCGGCGTCTTAAAACCTAGTGGCTGTCATTTTATTTATGTTGGGTGATTCCTCCTCTTTGAACCGGTAAGTACTGGTACGGACTTGTGCTCCCTGTACCCTCGTGTATATAGTGGGAGACCACAATAGGCTTACATCCTTTATCCGTAGGAAGCTAAGTCTTCCGCCTTACCAATCACAATGCACTAAACACAGCATTCGAGAAGACTGACTGTCGTACGGTAAATCCTTGGTAATTTCTCTTTAATTTTCCACCAAGGTGTATATTGCAGTTTTGTGATTAGTTTGGTAAATCGTCTTGCTTAGTATCTCCAGAGTAGTAAATTTTGTTCCTTTTCGACTCCTTAAAAGAAAATGTCCATCTGAGCGCTTGTCCTTTCAAGCTCATTAAACAACGAAAGAGACTAGAGTCATCTTTCGCTTTTTCTCAACTCTTAAAACATGAAAAAGAAAAGTTAAGTTCTTGCGTCGTAAAAGTTAATTGACTGTGAAAACATCCTTTTTTCCTTAGTTGAGTTATGGTTATAAGATTAATCATCAATTATGGAGGAAGATCAACCTCCACTCCATCGTTCGAGGATATTTACGAGCAAACCACCCTTGCCACCAGAAGCGACACCCATCCGGTCAATGCGGACTCGTAAAATTGAGTCTGGTACTTCAAGAGTTTCTGATACTTCATCTGACTTACTAGAGCTCCCTATCATAGCTAGTACTAAGCCTCATGTTATTCCAACTATTTCTAGAACATATGTTACACAAGAGGAAGTTACTCAACTACCTGAGGCCACTATAATGGAAACAAGTGAACAAGTGCCTGAAATTGATCCACAACTTGAAGTGAATGAACCAGAAATTACTTTAGAGCTTGAACCTGTTCAATTGGAATTTGATCCAAAGCCCATAGCAGTTGAAACCGAAGAAATTCTTGAACCTGAAGTTGTTCACAAAACTTCCATTGCAACTGAAGTTCTTTTACCGGAACATCTGGACTTTGACCTTGAACATTCCGAAATTGTTACCGAAATACCTCAGTCATCTGTAGTTCCTGAAACTCCATCTTTAACACCAGAAGTCTTTTCTGGACCTGATGGTGAAATCCTTCCTCCTGGATTAATTTCTATAGAGGAAGAATCTGAAGAAGAGTTTGATCCCAAGACTCCACATCATTTTGGTCCTAGTTTATATCTTTACTCTGAATATCTTCCTCACTTTGCTACTACCTCTGAAATCCCACTTGATTCATTAGGTCAACTTTTGGGTCAGCTAACCATGGCAGAACAACCACAAACATCCCATATTTCTTCATTTGATGCAGTTGTGGCAAAGGCTTTTGCTGCTACTTCTTCGATGTTTACAACCACACCTGAGTCACATGTATATGGACAGTCGTCCATCCCGGTTGGTTACCAGTCTATGTCTGGAGTCCACTCAGGGGTTTCATCTTTGCCGTGGTCATCTCCCATGTCATCATCAAGAATTTTACCTGGTTCTTTTTACCAAGGGCAATAGTTTGATCCTCGGTATTAGTATCAAACTGGGAAATACGATGAACAAAGACCCATTTATCCTCTTAACACTAGATTGCCACCATATGGTCAACAATATGCCTATTCACAGGATCCTCCCTATCAAGGATGACAAACCTATGGTTATGTCCTGGTGTATCCAGGTCAGCCTGAAGTGAGAGTCTGTCAGTGGCAGCCAACTATGCCACCACAACCGAGGCTTGTGTATCCAACACAACCTATGTGAACTGAGCCAATTATATCGACCCAACCTATCATAACTATGGAACAATAGATACAAGCTCAACCCGTTGTATCTCAACCTGTGCAAGTTAGTTCTGTTGCCTTGCAACCTCAAGTTTTAATTCAGCAAACCCAAACTTCTCAGGCTGTTATGCAACAATCACTTGTTTCTAGGGTACAATTACTGCAAGTTAGTGTGCCATTATCTAGAGTGTCTCAAGTTGCTACAGGTTTAGTTTATTCTCAGCCTGGTCAAACTGGAGTTGGGGGGAAATATCAAACTTCACAACGAATACCCCAACAAATTAGCATCTGCAGTATCCACTACCTCCATTTTAGAATGTCCAACCTCAGTATGGGCCTAATTTCCAAGCTCAACCTCGGCAAGGACAATATCAAGCATATCAGGGTCCTATGTATCAAACCAAAACTAGTTACAGACAAATGCAAGGTCATCCTGGTTTCAATCCATATACCGGATATGTCCCACTGCCTTATGCGGGTATGCAAAGGCCTATGGCACAGACAATTCCATCTTATCCTGGATATGCCTAACCTGATCTGAATCAGCAGTTTCCTTTTGTGGCAACCTTAGAACTACCAAATTTAAATCAGCTTATTAATGATCCAATTTTGTATTCACCATTGTGGCCGGTGATTCCTCATAAGTTTCCTTTCAACATTCCAAAGTTTAGTGGAAATCCTGGAGAAGACTCGTCAAATCACGTTATGACTTATCATTTATGGTGTTCCTCAAACTCCTTGAATGATGATTCAGTAAGACTCCATCTTTTGAAAAGAACACTAATTGGCTTAGCTGCTAAGTGGAATATTGAATTGTTGAGAGCTTCTTTTAATAATTTCACCCATTTAGCCACTACCTTTTTGACCCACTTCCAGTTACCCATCAGATATGTAACTGGAACGAAACTTTTGACCAATTTAAAGAAAATGACTTCTACTTATATATCTGATCATATTCATAAGTGGCGTTGTCATCGTCGCATGGTTAAAACCTATGTTCCTGATCTGCTTTTAGCTAAGTGGTTCATTAAGTCCCTATTGCCATATATCACTGAGGATGTGGCTAAAGGTGGAGTTGTTACAGAAGTGTGAGTGATTTCTCATGCCCAATATTTGGATTTGATTTATACTCAATCTGGCATGCTCTATGACAAAATTCTACATGCACCGTGCCTAAGTCAATCCATTCCACCTCCACCATCGAATAGGGACTCTCATGTCGGAGATGGTGTGATCAGTTCCTTGAGAACGCAAACGTAGAGTAAATCATTTGGTCAATCACTTCCCAAAACTCAAACTATAAATGCACCTGAGGTTCCTGCTTCTGAGATTAATGTCGTGTCATCTGACAAAGGTAAGAATCAAAAGCAACCAGGAAGCAAGAAAAAGGGGAAAATAAAAAGAAGAATGAAAACCCTTCTCAAGAGAAATCATCTGATTCCTCTACTTCGGGAAAGAAACTTCGTTATCCATGTCTGATATGTGATAATGATCATTTTACAAGAGATTTTCCTCACTGCTTAGAAGTTTCTAAGTTGTTAAAAGATTCCACTGCATCTACAGTGTTGACAGATTCGTTTCCAAACCCGGATACCAATATGGTTGCAACTGAAAATGCTTCCACATCCCGGGTATTAATGTTATCCATCACAAAACCTAAAGATGAAGTTTTGGTTTAGACACGTAGTAAAGATTACGGTAATCCATCATCGTCGTCAAATAATCAGGCCACTGATCAACCTAGCTCTTCGACTTCGACCGCATCGGAAAATATTCCTCTACCTATTGCACTAGAGTTAACAATAAAGCCACCTAAGGGAGTTGTGCATAAATAGACATTTAATCCTCGAGCTAAAGCTGCTCAAAATTATAACATAGTAGAAGATCTTGCTTAGTCTCCTTCTGCTATGTCGACGCTTGAGGTATTACAAAATTTCCCCTCCTAGAAGCAGGCTTTACTATCCACAATAGGTGAAGTAGATCCAACGGATTCTAATCTTTTGGTTTTTAACCACTCAGGATATACGTTGCAGTTACCAGCTCAATTAGCTTTTCTGATTTAGGTTAAAGCTGTCAACAAAAATATTTATTGAACCACCATAGATGAGGGAGCTTCTACTTGTATTATGTCATTGAGCCGCTGGAAAAAACTGGGGTCACCTACGTTGTCAAGATCACCAACCACATTCAAAGCTTTTGATGGAAGGACTTATACTTCATGGGGGATTTTGAATAATTTGCAAGTAGAACTAGGGGGAAAAATGGTAATTGTTGAGATTGAGGTGGTTGACAGACCCCTTGATTACAACATTTTACTTGGATGACCATGGGTTTATGCTATGGCTTCTATTGTTTCCACGTAGTTTCGTATGATTGCTTTTCCCCATAAAGGTGGAATAACAGTTATCGACCAGACCTCATTTTTTGCCTCTAGTTCTTAAGTGATGGGAAGCATTCCATTTGTTAATAGACCCCCGTTTTCACTTCAATCTATTGGTGTAGGTATTTTTAAATATCCCTCATTAATGGGTACTTTCACACTTCCTCCACCATCTGGATCAGAGGAAGTTGCAAGAGTTGAGACATGTTGTATGTTATCCTCTACTTCATCTGATTTAAAGAGGATCACCAACAGTGATGAAGACAAGAGTTTTGTTGAGGTTATGCCACTAAGTCCTATTGAACTCACATAGCAATCAATTTTTCTTGCTTGTGTGGCATTTCCAGATCCGCAATTGCCAATTGTATGGGTAGATCATTCACTTGAATATGGGACTTCTTAAAATCCTTTTGCTTTTATATATTCTATAGATGAGGAAATCATCCAATCCATGATGATAGGAGAAGAAACTTGGGAAGATTATCATCATCGTTCCCTTCTTCTAGATTCCAAGGAAGATTATTTAGATGAACTAGTACACCCTTAGATGAATTTAGATTTTTATTTGCATGGTCTTATGAGGAGATGCCAGGCTATGATTCAAGTATTGTTGAACATCAAATCAAAATGTACCCTGATGTCAAACCAGTATGACAGCAGCTTCGACCTGTACATCCAAAGAAAGTTGTTGCCATTAAGACAAAGGTTGAAATTTTTTTGCATGCTGTCTTCATTTACCCTGTACCTCTTATCGATTGGGTATCAAATATTATTCCCGTGATGAAAAAACAAGAAACAATCCGAGTGTGTGTTCATTACCAGGATGTAAATAAAGCATGTCCCAAAGAAAATTATCCTACACCCTTTATTGACCAGATTATTGATGAATTTTCCGGATGTGAAATCTTTTCATTCATGGATGGATTTTCTGGTTACAATCAAATCAATATCCTCCCAAAGGATTAGTAAAAAACTGCATTTAACTCTCCCTGGGGCACATTCACGTATAGGAAATTACCTTTTGGTTTGAAGAATGCAGGGGATACATTTTAGAGGGCAATGAATTATGCCTTCCATGACATTAAGAACATTGTACAACCATATCTTGATGATTTTCCTGCTCATTCACGAAAGCAGACTAATCACCCGCAGCATCTTAGAGCGATTTTCTTACGGTGCCGACACTACAAAATAAGACTCAATCCACACAGGTGTGTGTTTTGTGTTGGCTTTGGTCAATCTCTTGGATTCATGGTCTCAAAAGATGGAATTCAACTCGATCCATCTAAGGTTTAGGCAATACTTGACTTGCCTCCACCTTCGAATTTATTAGAGTTAAAAAAACTTCAATGGAAGGCAAACTTTTTGACGAGGTTCATTCCAAACTATGCAGAATTGGCTAAAGGTTTTACACATCTATTGAAGAAAGAGGTAACCTTCCATTGGGATCAGGTTGTGCAAGCTTCCTATAGTGCTCTTAAAGATTCCCTTATTAGAGTATAATTAATGTATGCCCCAAACTATCAACATGACTATTGCCTGTATCTCACCGCTGCAGATACAACCATCGGAATGGTTTTAGACCAAGAAGTAGATGGAATAGAACATCCTATATATTATTTGAGTCGTAATATCAATGATACAGAAATAAAACATTCATATGTCAAAAAGTTAGCTTTGGCAGTCGTTCAAGCTGTGCAGAGGTTTCGTCACTATATTCTCTTGTGTAAAACTACAGTTATCTTCGATTTCAACCCTATGACATACATTCTGTCACGTCAATTACTGGGGGGAAAATACTTGAAGTGGATGGTTATATTGCAAGAATTTGATTTGGAATTTGTTAAGTCTAAATCAAAGAAATATCTCGTATTTTCCAAACTACGTTGCGACCTTCCCTCATCCTCAAAGGATTTAACATTAGAAACATCAATTGTGGATGAGTCTTTGTTTCTCATTTCGTCAAGTGATTCATGGTATGGAGATATACTGGTCTATCTCCAGACCCAAGATTTCCGACCCAATACCTCTCGCTCTAAACAACGATGTGTCAAATACCAAGCCAAAAATTATCTGATTGTTGGTGATATGCTTTATCGCCATGGTATTGATATGGTTTTACGTAGGTGCCTCACTCATGAGGAGGCTGAGAAATATTTGAATGATTGTCATTTAGGTGCTTGTGGTGGATATCTGTCCAGATATGCAACAGCACAGAGAATTCTTTGTTCTGGATACTTTTGGCCAAAAATATTCAGAGATTGCATACTTGCTATCAGAATTTGTCATGCATGTCAAATATCTGATTGGAAAACTCGATTACCACCTGCACCTTTGCATCCAGTAGTTGCTATTGGACCATTTGCAAAATGGGGCATAGATTTCATGACATGTAACCCTACCCCGATCAGGGGGCATGGTTATATTATAGTCACCGTTGACTATTTTACCAAATGGGCCAAGGCAATGCCTACATTAAAAAACAACAGCGAAACAACTGCATTATTTTTCTTCAACCACATGGTTTCCAGGTTTTGTGTACCACAGGCTATAGTTACAGATCATGGATCACATTTTCACAATCACATGATGGTTGAGTTAGGTGTCAAATTAGTACTTTCACATGATAGTTCTACTCCATATTATCCGCAAGCTAATGGACAAATTGAGGCTATCAACAAGGTCCTTAAGCGTATGTTACAACGAATGATTGGAGTTCACAAAAGAAATTGGCATGTAATCCTGTACTCAGCCTTGTGGGCATATCGAACCTCGGTGAGAAATGCTACTGGATTCACACCCTTTCAATTGGTGTATGGTTTGGAATCAGTCTTGCTGATTCAATGTGAAATTTCGTCACTCAAACTCACAATTGACCTGCTATCTGAAACTTTTGAGGAAGAAGCACATTTCTTGGAATTAATCCATCTGGATGAAATCCGTCGTGATGTCGCGTTGGCTAATGAAGCACACAAGAAATGGGTAAAGGCGCAATATGATCAAAATGTCAAGCCTTGGGTCTTCTCCGAAGGTGACGTGGTCTTGCTATATGATAAGGAGTAGGATAAGATTGGTGCAGGAAAATTTGAACCACTTTGGATGGGCCCTTATATTGTTAAACGTGTTTTGGAGAAAGGTGCCTATGAGTTAGTAGATTATGATGGAATTCCATTGTCTAAGCCTAGAAATGGGTTGTATTTAAAACATTACTATGCTTAATTGAGTATGGTAAAACTCATGTATATATGCTTGGATTGCATGTGTGAGTGTGTTTCTTTAAGGGTTTTCATTTGGTTAAGTAATCCACTTCACATTTATTGCAGATGTCTAACTTTTCAGATTCATGGGTTGGTTACGCTGATGGTGCTAGTCGTAGTACACAAAACCTATCTTCTGAAGCATGGGCCATTTTCACTTCAAGCAGCGAGTTAATGAGTTTTAGAGGGATTTGTATTGGTCGGTCAACAAACAATATTGTTGAGTATAGTGCATTGATTGAACTTCTCTCTGATGTCATTTCACTTGGCATTCACCGAATTATCATTAGGCTGGACTCACAGCTCATTGTGCTACAAGTTACCAGTGTTTATACTGTCTGAAACCCAACAATTCATTGTATGTTCCTTATAGTTCGTATTTTGGAAAGGTATTTTGAGTTAATTCAATATCAACATATTTCCAAAAGTCTAAACACATTAACTGACTCTTTAGCAAATTATGTGTTAAATAGACATTTGCAACATGTGTAAAGTAAATATTTTCAATTAGCATCATCAATTGAATAGGATTGCATCACTCAACCATAATAAAACCCTAAAAGATAATTGTAAAAAGTTTTTACAAACATTTTGTGTCCAGGACAAAACAAAATGGTCATTTGACCCAAAAACTAAATGTATGCATAAATGATCTTAGTAAGCTAGTGGTGCTTGTAATAATAGGTGATAGTCTATGTTATCATGCGCAGAGGTATCATCCAATGACCCTACACTCCAATGGTGTGGCGTTGCAATTGCATAGGTAATTCCTCAATCTGGATATCCATGATACCTAAGGTTAAACCCTCTATGTGTTTTTACAATTCAGCCAGAGTCTCGGCCAAATCAAAGTCAAAGAGAATCACTCTCCTTATAGGTCTATGTGTTGATGGGTCTCCCATAGGTTGAACAGGTCCAATATCTGTATACATAAAAAATAGATTTTTTTAAAGTCTTCGAGTTAATAAAAAACACAAAAAATGCAAAAATTTAAAAAAATTAAAAAACACTTGGTCAAACAATTTACCAATGGCACCCCACATTGCTCCAGCTATTAGTGGTAAATCTGATTGCCACAGAAATCCATTCCTGAATATAGAGGTAAATACAATCTTAGAATAGGCACCATGCCTCGCCATTAGATCTTCCACCTCCGCAACCATGGGACTCTTAGTCCAGATACACCCAATGAAATGAGTTGTGGCTGCAAGAGAGGTATTCTCTCCAAGGCAAAAGAAATCACGATTGATCCATAACTAAAATTTATGAGCTTTCCTTCTTTCGCTATGGTTAGTTGTTCTTTCATAGATGAAAGGAACACCTCGCACCAGTTAAATATTTTTGGCTCTAAACATTCTAAAGCATACTGCATGTATGACCTAGTGGCCAAATGAAGTGCGGAACTGCCAAGCAATTTGGCAAGAGTAAAAAGGATCGTCCTTAGCGGTAAATCACTAACATCCTTGATAAGTATCTTCCCATCTATGCTAGGATGGGCACCTTGCCTACAGAATTGTCGCACATAATCTTTCTTCGGTCTGCCTCGAGGGCATGACCTATTAGTGAAATGGGGGCACCTCGCCTTGACAGTCCAGTTAGGAAGTATATATCATCGATGGTAAAAGGGATTTCTTTGCCCCAAATGTGAAAAGTCTAATCGGTCGGATCCCATGATTGAACAAGAAATCGTAGAAGATCCATCTGCTTTTGCAGGTTTGATAGCTGAAAATACTTGAGTAAACCTCAGTCTCTTAGGGCCTCGACTGTTCCTAGATTACTCAAGTCTATGACGTCTTGCTCTTCTTGCTCTCATTTTCTCCATATGAGTACCATTTTAAATTCTTGCTTTAAAAAGAGAAACCCTAGGGGCCTCAAAACCCTAGAGTGTTATTGACTAAAACATGAGATAAATGAAATAAAAGAGCACAAAATTAGATCCTACCTGGTCCAAACTGCACAAGAAATGACCCCTTCAATCCTCCGCAAGCAACTGGTGAGCTTCAAGAAAAACTGCTCCCGAAATCAAAAGGTAAAATGAGATGGTGAAAATGAATAGCAAGAACTAGTATTTATGTTTATTTCTCGCACTTTAATCGAGTAAACATTGGTTTTTTATTTATTTAATCCATGAATATGTATTTTTTAATCCTTTTATGGTATCTTGAGCAGGATTAACAACTGGCAAGCAGTTACGATGTACTTACGTGTAAATTGAAAATCTTTGACCGCAAAGCAAACTTTTATTGCTTTTTCGAGCTTTGTTAAAAATGAAAAAGGAACCCCCTTGGAGTCCTCTTTAAGCTCTTTTCAGACTCTCTAAACATGAAAAGATTGTCGAGCCCTTGTCATTTCTAGCTCATTAATGGATCAAAATCGATATCTACTCAGTATAGTTTTACCCCTTTTCGGGTTGAGATAGATTAACTACGAAAAAGGTACTCGTTGGTCAAACATGATCAATAGGTTCTCTCTTGTATTGTTTTATGCTTTTTCAGGCTTGAGAGACAAATGTAAGAAAAATAACTTTTGGAGTTTCCTTTTAGTCCCTTCCCTTTTTAGACTCTCTAAATATGAAAATGACCAATTTATCTTTGTCGTTAAACTTGTTAAAAACATTAAATAGCGACAAACTTGTCCATCTAGACAAGACCGAGTTTCACCTTCACTAGACTCGTTAAAACATCAAATAGCGATGGATTCACCCGAAGGGTGAAATTATACAACAAGCATATGTTATCCTCCTCAAGATTGATTAAAAATAAAGAGGTACTAGTCAAAAATGACTATGGAAAATGGGAAGAAGCTGGGAACAATTTATGGTAGCAAGTCACTCTTAAACATGACACTTTCACCTCATTACCTTGACTATGTGGGTTGGGTCGTTCAGCTTGATGGTTATCACACCGTTGGTCTATCATACCATCCATCATTTTTTTTTGGGTCAATGCTACTAATTCACCTTAGTGTCGTCGATATGTTCAGGAGAAGTCATTCAGTTCAAAACATCATCCTTTGCAATACAGTAAACCTTCATTTTCATGCTTGCCATTCCTGAACCTTGTGTCGTCAGTCGATGTTTCATCTCCAAAATAATTTACCTAGTTTTGTGTGGTTGATGTGGGATACATCAAGGCCCACCTGCGATGAGCTGCTTCTTATCGGCATCAGCACATCTTCCAAGAAGTTGACTTAGAAACACCCCCTTAGTACCTTGAGGCTTGCATACATCAATGGCAAGTTTCTCGCTTCTGACGATAGGTTGATATCACTAGCCTTCGACTGAAAGACTTCGTATGGTGTTCGACATAAAATCATTTATTCACACCTTGCGAAATGTACTGTAGTATGTTGAGGGTCATTATCATTATTGGTGATTCCTCTCACGTCTGTTAACGACTTACATCATTGGCTGGTAATAAGACGATGTCTCTCCATGTTTGAGTTCGGATCATCTATTCACATGGTTAGACTTGTACTTCAGTGAAATATTGGATGAGATTGAAGACCTTGGATCTAGTTTCATCCATCCGGGCTGCGATATATTTAGGAGTGGTATCGAGAAAACTAGTGTCCATTCAGAGTTGCTAGTCCTAGTAAGATGGGTAGCTATCTTAGAAATAAACAAACTAAAGTTACTTGTGTTTTACTTTATGAGATATAGATGAGAGAGAAGCAGAGAGTACCAACCTCAGTCTTTCGCTTGGCTCCTTGCTTGTTTCCTCTCCCCTTTGACAGAGCTTCGCCACTCTTTCCTCACTTGTCCCACTTCAAAGAACACCTGTAGAGTCAAAGCATCATAATACCATCAACGCATAGAGATCTATAACCATAAAAAATATAGGATCAAATGTATATTAACCATACAAATGCATATATCAATACAAGATTCAGAAATATACAAGAATAAAGAGGAAAACTCAAATAGATTTATTGATAGAAGTAGTAGAAGAGAGGATTACAACCAAGCTGTTTGATCCAGTGCCATCCTCCCAGCATGAAAGCCCTCTTCACCTCATGAAAAGCTAAATCACCCAACACTATGATGTTTCACAGAGAAACCAACAGCACTTCTTTACAAAATACAAAATTCCAGCCTTTGGATCTCTAGGATGAGGGATCCATATATAGATATTTATAGGTGGGTGACTCAACTTTTGGGATTTTTATTAGTGTCATTTCTCTAATATTTCTTGGTTCCACTTAGAGATTTCATGATCTCTTACTCATCCCTGGTGAATTCAGAGAGGCAAGTGTCAAATGGGCAGTTAAGATTCTCTGGGTTTCCACCTAGCCAACTACCTCTACCATTTGTCTTCTCCCTCTCATCGCACCCTACAGAAGGGCTTTTCAGTATGCATCACACCTTTTACAAGTAGCAGGTGAGATGCAACACCCTTAGCACTGAGCAGTCTGTATGGTCCAATTTTGACCAGTTCTGAGTAGTTTTTTAGGGAGAACTTCTGGGAGATGATGTAATCAGCTGACCTTGTTCCTTTAGGGTATGAAACAAAACTTTTAGGGACTTAGAAGCCCTTGGTTTATGGACATATGAGATTAGGGTTGCAGTGCCAAAATATGTCTATAACAGTTGCCCCCTAAAGCATGAGGTCGTTAATCTTCTGATGTCGGGTGAATGGCTTTATCATGAGGATCCGAGGTTTTTCGAACTGGAAGGTGGCCTGTAATAAGATACACTACAATACATTATCTTCATAATATTTTCATGATCTACTTGAGGCAGACATTCCCATGCATAGCTTTATAAAGTCATTTTCATGTACATAGGACAGACAATCCTTTGTGTGGCAGACTGATGATTCTGGTAGAGCCATCATCCCTTAGCTTGGATGATTATCTGTGCAGCTATGATGTACATTTGATGTCTTTATTTTCCTGAATATATCGCAGCCCAGATGGATGAAACTAGATCCGGGGTCTTCTAACTCATTCAATCTTTGCCCGAAGTACAAGTCGATCCATGTGAAAAGATGTTCTGATGTCAAACATGGAAATACATTGCCTGATTACTAGCTAATGATGTAAGCTGTTAACAGGCGTGAGAGGAATCATCAATGATGATGATGACCCTCAAGGTACTGCAGTACAATTCACGTGGTGTGAATACATGAGTCGATGTCGAACACCACGTAAAATCTTTCAGTCGAAGGCCATTGATGTAAACCTGTCGCCAGAAGTGAGAAACTTGCCATTGAGGCATGCAAGCTTCAAAGTACTGAAAGGGTTGTTCCTAAGTCAACTTCTTGGATAATGAACTGATGTCGAAAAGAGTGACCCATCGTAGGAGGGCCTTAATGAATTCCACATCTATGACACGAAACAGAGAAAATGATTTTGTGGAGGTGAAAACGATCGGATGATACAAGGTTCAAGGTGGCAGTCATGAAAGAATGGAGCATGAAGGTATTGAAGTGGATGAGGCGTAAGCTGGGTTGGTGAATTCTCTAAGTGACTTCTCTTGAACACATCGCGGACACTGAAATGAATTGGTAGTGTTAACCCCCAAAATGGATGGTACGAAGAACCAATGGTGATATAACCGGTGAACGGAATAACCCAACCCGGCTCAATCATGGTGATGGAGTGAAAGTGTCATGTTCAAGAGTGACCTGCTACCAATAAAGTTTCTTCAAGTTTTCTTCCCAATTTTTCCCAGTCATTGCTAACCAGTACCTCTTTATTTTTGTCAAGATTGAGGAGGATAACATATGCTTGTTCTATAATTTCCCCTTCGGGTAAACCTGTCGCTATGTTTTAACGAGCCTAGCGATAGTGAAACTCATTCTTGTCTGCATGGACAAGTTTGTCACTATTGTTTTAATGAGCTTACCGACAAAGATAACTCGGTCCTTTTCAATTTTAGAGAGTCTAAAAAGAGACGGAAAGGAAAATCCAGTAGTCCTTTTTCGTAATATAATCCCTTAAGTCTGAAAAAGTATAAAATAATACGAAAGGGATGACTTTTTGATAGTTATAATGAGCCGAACAAGACAAATACTCGATCTTTTTATGTAATAATCCCTTAGGTCCAAAAAGATTAAAATATAGAGGAGGGATGGCACTTCCAATGACTTTAACGAGATGGAGAGGCCAATTGCTCAGCAATATTTTCATATTTTATGAGTCAGATGAAAAGAGCTTAAAGAAGACTCGTCTTTTGAGGAACGAGTGATGTTTTTGGATAGCAACTGGTTCTAGGTAAGGTTTGGAACTTTTTCAATCATGGCAGTGCAAAGGAGGTGGCTAATAGAATCATTCATCGCAGTTGTTACTCAAAAGGGGTAAACAATCAAATGGAGGCGTATGATCGGCTAAAAAAGAGTGGAGGTGACGGTAAGAACATGACCAAGGCTCAAAAGCTAATAATTATGCAATCACAATGGCTATTTACTGAAAGTAGGTTCATTTTTTAATGAGCTTGAACTCTGGGGGAACATATGCTCATTGCTAGGTTTATTTTTTAACGAGCATGAACTTCGCGTAAGTCTTCTCATGCCAGACGTATAATAAGGATATCTAATCGATATGTTCATCTTTTAGGGAGCTTGCCCCATTCGAAACTTTGCTCTGAAGCCATTTGTTGTGCAAGCTATGGATGACCAACCTATGAGTTTAAAGGGTTAAGAGCCTACAAACTAAGAAAATAAATGGTCGCTTTTTACTTACATGCAAAAAAGTTTGCATGCCCCCAGGTATAACGAAATAGAGCTTCCAGGTTACCATACGGAAGTTCTTGCATTAGCAAGAATGTTTCATCCACGTGGTAGAGAAAACACTTCCTTGGTGTTGTCCATTGAAATGAACAAAGGTGACTGTTGTCAGTTCCAATCACATAACCTTTGACGAGGGAATCCTTTTCCATACTAACCCATTTTCCTAAACGGACAGGATTGTCAAACTAGTCATATTCCTACGTGGAAACCTACCTTATATCTAGGGTTTTCTTGCCGAAGTAGACCAGGGCGCATGACTCCTGGGTTTTAGTCACAATCATTGAATCACTCACGCTCATTAGGTCGATAGACTGGAGATTGATGAGACATTCCTTGTGAAAAAAGACCAGTTAGGGATGGCACTTGACTAGTAGCTGTGTTTGAATTAGGGAATGAAAGCTGGTTTATGAGCTGGACCACTCTGCCTTCATGCAGGAAACACATCACTCGAAAGAGTGAGGAAATAATAGCTCCCATGATATAAATGTAGTCATGCCTAAGGAGTAGATTTTAATCTAATGGCCCTTGGACTACCATCACGTTCAGATAAACGATTTTCATTCTCAAAGTTATAGGCAAATTTGGAAGGATCCCTAACGGTCAATTGGTTCATTTTTTGAAGCCTTACATATTTCGAATCTCAGGCAGAAGCGATGGTGAACCAAGCGCTTTCCGAGTAGTGGAGGAAAGGATACTCAGAGAAACCCCTTCATCTATGATGATACCAACCATGACCATTCTATAAGCTTGTACAATGATTTGGAATGGTACATTAGATGGTAGGCGGGGTCTCCCTAGTAGATTCCAATCGAAGGAAATGACTAGATTGCTTGGAGGAGGGACCGAATAGACGGTTGGATGAATCTCTGACAAACTTCCTTCCTACGGTAAAGGAACGGGTAGATTTCCCCCAGGTTCATCGAATTCTGTGTTAACAAAATGAATTTGAATGGTGTCATCCTCATTCTCTTTGGTGACTGTATCATCTGAAGGTGGACCTTCTAAAGACAAGACTGGGTCGACTACCGTCTCGACCTATTGAATTTAGTCCTGTGTGGACTCAGAGGGTTTATCTTCAATGATAGGTGCTTTGACTGATAATAAAGGTGTGTCAGTCAGATTTTCAACTAGTGATGGACTCAGCAAGAGTTTCTTGTATCCAGGAGGAAGCCGTAGCGGTGAAGCAGGACAGTTATCCAAGACTCTTTTAGCTTCATCCAAGAAGGGACAATGGTGGAGGGCATGATCGCCTTCACACTGTCTACAAGGAAATTTATATCTTCCTTTTTGTCCATTGACTTCATTTTCACTAGTTGACGGTGTACTTTCAACATGATCGTCAGAGGTTGAGGACACCGAATTGTGCAAGCGGGGAGACCAGTCCCTTAAGATCCGTGGGATGCAAGAACAATCTCGATGATAGTGGTATCCTTTACAAATGACACATGGAGATTTAGGTTTGGATGGTGCAGTGTGTGGATTTTTGCCAGACAATGCATGGTTGCCCCCTTTTGCTGTTGGCTTATTCTTCTTCTTCTCCTTCCCTTTCTTCTTCTTCTCAGTTACTTGGTTTTTAGTTTTACTAGTTTCACCAAGCCAAAAGGAAGAAGGAGAGGGAGAAACAAACGAAGTAGAAGGTTGGGGGGTAACTCTAGTATCATCTGGTTGTTGATTTGATTGCTCAGGAATCACGGTGTTTTGAATGACAAAGGCCAAGAAAAGCTATACTGGCAGGCCAATTGTAAGTCTTGGAAGGGATACTGTAGCCATATGAGGTGCACCAACATCCCCCCAAGAGAAGAAGGGACAAGGATTCCCCCCAAGCGGAAATCCTTGATTGGTGGACTCCATTTTCTCAACCTAAGACCAACGAGGGAATAGTGATATTATTCCAATTAAAATAAATTTTATGACGCTTTGACACAACTTTCTTTTTCAATTTTTAAGAGTCGAGAAAAAGCTAAAGATGACTCTAGTCACCTTCAATTTTTGATGAGCCTGAAGTGACAAGTGCTTAGATGGACCTTTTCTTTTAAGGAGTCTGAAAAGGAACGAAAGTGACTTCTATGGAAATCTAGACAGAGGGATTACCAAACCAATCGCAAAACTACAGAATACTTTTTAAGGTATGGAAGTCAATCTTCTCGAATGCTGTGTTCAGTGCATTGCGATCAATAGGGTGGCAGACATAGTTTCCTAAGGATAAAGGATATAGCCTATTGTGGTCTCCTAATATATACTCGATGGTACATGCGAGCACAAGTCTGTACTGGCACTTGTCATATCAAAGAGGAGGAATCACCCAACCTACGATGAAAACGATAGTTACCAGGCTTTACGACACCGGAATATGTCTCTAGCCTAGACTTCTAGATGTTTTGCGTTAGGTTCCAAAGCATTTTTATGTTCATTGAGGTTTATTTTACAGTTGATCTTTCTTAAGAAGTTTTCCTTTAAGGTTCACCGCGTGATTTAGATATACAATTCCTAAATATGCAATCTAAGATGATAAACAATTGTTTACTTTCTTTTTGCAATGAAAATCCTAGCTACTAAGGAAAGAGAAGTAAAATTCTTTCAACATAGAGCAGAGAGCACACACTAAGATGCACTGTCCTAAATCAATTTCCACATGTAGTCTAAAAGAAAATGCACATGCATGTATTTGATTTTCGGCTTTCTTAATGTGTGAATGACAAAAAGAATGCTAAGTACAAATCTAAACTATTTTTCTTTCAAAGCGACAGTACTAACAATTTTCTTTTCAAAATAATGAAAGGAAGACTAAGATGACACTTTGTGATTTCGAATTCAAAAAACGAAAGGAAGACCACTTTGTGATTTTGAATTCAAAAAAGAAAAGGAAGGCTAAGATGACACTTTGCAATTTTGAATTTGAAAAATGAAAGGAAGACTAAGATGACACTTGAAATACTATTAATTCAAATCAAATACAATGGCAAAAGTGTAATCAACTATCAAAAATAGGAAGACTTTACGACACTCTTTTCTTTCACTGAAAATGACACTTGCGACACTTTCAAATCAGAAGATGACGGTTCGATTAAGCTACTGTTTGCAAAGGAGAACTGTAAATGACAAAAAATACATAAAAACATTCACAATTATTTATCAATGGAGGCTAAATAATGCAAAGGAAGAGAGTTTCAACAGTGATATACTGATCATAGACAACAAAACTACTTAATCAAGATGAAGACAATGAAGAAAAAACCAAAATCTGGAGGCAGAAACAGTCTCACTCAATCATCGCACCTGTAACATAGGGAAATAGGGATGCATCTCACCTGCAGCACATGAGAGGTGTGATGCATCTAGACTGCTAATGAGAGACAGTGCGATGGTCTAGGAACAAGACTGAGCTTGGTTTTTTCTCACAGTTTATAGCTTAATTCAGGGATTTAGGCTGAGCTAATTATAGGCAGTAAACACAAAGTACAGGGGCTGATCTAATGAGGTTACTTGAGCTACCACCAGGGCACTTAGGATGTTTGCAAGTTAGGTGTTCATTTCATAAACTAACCCTGAGATTGACTGAAGCAATGTTGATCTACTTTTCAGTTGCATAGCAAAAGCAGTTCGAAGGCTAGCTGGCTTAACTTCAGGCTTTGTCTGTAGTTTATAAAGCAAAAAAATAGAAACAAGAAAACAAACTATTTGTTCCCCAGCGGAGTCACCATTTTGTTATCGGGAAAACTAGTGTCCATTCAGAGCTTCTAGTCCCACTAAGACGGGTAGCTATCTTAGAAACAAACAAACTAAAGTTACTTGTGTTTTCCTTTATGAGAGATAGATGAGAGAGAAGTAGAGAGTACCCACCTCAGTCTTTCACTTGGTTCCTTGCTTGTTTCCTCTCCCCTTTGATAGAGCTTTGCCACTCTTTCCTCACTTGTCTCACTTTAAAAAACACCTATAGAGTCAAAGCAGCATAATACCATCAAAGCATAGAGATCTATAACCATAAACAATATAGGATCAGATGTATATTAACCATACAAATGCATATATCAATACAAGATTCAGAAATATACAAGAATATAGAGGAAAACTCAAATAAATTTATTGATAGAAGTAGTAGAAGATAGTATTACAACCAAGCTGTCTGATCCAGTGCCATCCTCCCAGCATGAAAGCCCTCTTCACCTCATGAAAAGCCAGATCACCCAACACTATGATGTTTCACAGAGAAACCAACAACACTTCTTTACAAAATACAAAATTCCAGCCTTCGGATCTCTAGGATGAGGGATCCATATATAGATATTTGCAGGTGGGTGAGTCAGCTTATGGGATTTTTATTAGTGTCATTTCTCTAATAGTTCTTGGTTCCACTTGGAGATTTCATGATCTCTTACTCATCCCTGGGAAAATTCAGAGAGGCAAGTGTTAAATGGGCAGTTTCTAGAAGATTCTCTGGGTTTCCACTTAGCCAACTGCCTCTGCCATTTGTCTTCTCTCACTCATCACACCCTACAGAAGGGCTTTTCAGTATGCATCGCACTTTTTGCATGTAGCAGGTGAGATGCATCGTACCATTAGCATTGAGCAGTCTGTATGGTCTAGTTTTGACTAGTTTTGAGTAGTTTTTCAGGGAGAACTTCTGGGAGATGATGTAATCAATTGACCTTGTTAGTTTAGGGTATGAAATAACACTTTTAGGGGCTTAGAAGCCCTTGGTTTATGGACATATGAGATTGGGGTTGTAGTGCCCAAATATGTCTATAACAAGGAGTAATATATCAAATGTACAATGGCCTTAAATTCATGGTCATCCATTCATGAGTCTACATCTGTAGACGACTATATTTGTACATGTAATGAAAGTTTATAAGCTGAGCATGGGTATGCCTTCCCTCAGCTAAATTATGAGAAAAAATCAAAGTATCATGATATTTGTATTATAACTAATGCAGGTCACCTTCCGGTTCGAAACCTTCTCTCCAAAATGGTAAAGCACCTCACTTGACATGGTTATTTTCGACTTCATGCTTTAGGGGGCATCTGTTACAAGAAAATTTGGGCACATCAACCCCAACTTCCAGATCTATATTATTAGGATCTATCAACCCCTAATTCAGTTGTTTTCATTCCCTAATGAAGTTAACCTATGTCATGCTTTCTTCCCAAGAGTTTCATGACACCATTCATCCAAAAAATGTCCCTAATGAGATCATCATCTGTGGCATTCTATTTGGTTGCAATGAATGGTGGGCACTACACTATTTGGGTGCTATACATCACACCTAGCCTTTGTTTCACCTGTAATGAGCGAGATCCATAGAATTTTTCAAATGAATCCATTGGATTCCTCATCCAATGGATGCTTCTAGGGGTTTCTAGAAGGATTGGGCTCACTTTTGGATGAGGAAGGAGATGAATGAACCTTAATGCATTATCCCTTCATCCATGGAACCACTTCCCAAATATGGAAAAGCATCCTTGAGGGTGATTAATGGCCTAATCTTCTCCATTCAGCTATAAAAGGACCAGGCATTCAAGGCTAGTCTAAAGTTGGAACTTCTTTAGTTAAGGAAATGTTGTTTGGATGAGATTAGTAGAGAGAGTAATGTTATCATGTCAAATTGTTGTTTCCATGAGGAGAGAAGGGTTTGAAGCTAGGAGGATGATGTTGAATCAGACATGCATCTACATGGGTTGTAATCTTCCTTTCTATCAATGAAGAGTTCTATGCTATTTTCCATTCATGTGTTATGAAATGTACATTGTATGTTCGATTCTATAATGTGTTTAGTTAATAGATCGATATGTATGCTTTGATGGTTTTCTATCTCAGCTTGTGTGCAGGTACCTTTCAAGCGAGTTAAGTATGGAAGGGAGTGGTGAAAGTGGTCAAAGGGAAGAGGGATTGAGTGAGAGATAAAGGTTGGTAATTTTGCTCCTCTTTCTTTTATCTATTAGCTATAGGAAAAGCAATGGAATTACTTTAACTATTGTTATATACTTCCTACTAGGTCTAGGGGTTTGTCATTCGAAAAGACACTAAATTTGCCCATGACAACTATGAAAACATTGGGAATAGAAAATTCATCTGGTACCGCAGCTTCCCATCCATACACAAGTTCGAAAGGAGTATGCTTGTGTAACCTCCTTACAGTTGTGTGGTATGCCCATAGAGTCGTTGGCACTCTCTTGTCCCAATCATCCTTGTTGGATGAGAATATATTGGTCAAACCCTTATTAGATATCTTGTTGAAGGCCTCTATGGTACCATTAGCTTGAGGGTGATACAGGCTACTTCTGTGGTGTTGTACCATGAAGTTTTGAAGTAAGGAGGAAATTCTTTCAATTATGAAGTGGGTCACTTGATTACTAGTGAGAATCTTAGGGAACCCAAATCTGGATATGATATTCTCAAATATGAATATGGCCACAATATCCATAGTACAGTTCTTAATCATTGTGCTTCTACCCATCTGCTAAGGTAATTTGTTGTGGTGATTATATACCTAGCATGACTATGATGCCCTGACAGATTAATAGGACCTATAAAGTCGACCTCCCATTTATCAAATATATCTAGTGCACGTATCGGTTACAATGGAAATTCATCACGATGTGTTGGCCTTCCAACCCTTTGGAAAACATCACAACCTCTGTCATATTCTTTCACATCTTCGAAAATAGTCAGCCACCATAGTCCTGCCTGCAACACTTTCCTTGTGGTATCCTTTCCCCCAACATGTCCACCCACAACTCCTGAATGAAATTCCCATAGTACATCATGTCTGTCATGGTGAGGGACACACCTGCGCAACACGTGATAAAATTGCCCAATTTATAGACTTTCCCCACAATCAATTGATAATCGGCAGGTAGAAAAACCATATGTCTCCTTTATGTGGTTGTGTATTCGTATGGGCATATTCCTGTAGCTAAAAAGACTGCAATTTCTTCTAGGTAATTTGCTACTACTTTAATCTGGAATAGATCGACATCTGGTAGTTGATCATCCAAGGATCCTCCATTTTCTCCTGATTTCATCCGTGAGAGGTGACCAGGTCCCACATTCAATCGTCTAAGCTTAACAATTACCTCAAAAGTGAATTCCTAGAATAACAATAGCCACTTGCAAATTATTCCTTCAAGCACAAACCTTTTCACTAAATATGTCAAAATGGAATGGTCAGTAAAAAACTTAAACAAGCCTCCCAGCAAATAATGTTTGAAATTTTGAAGTGAATAGTCCATTGTCAGTGCCTCCCACTCACTTTTGGTATAGTTCTTTTTTGTTGTGGATAGCTTTTTGCTAGAAAAATAGATTGGGTGGTTGAGGCTCCCCTCCCCCGACTGAGCCAGAACAACACCCAGAGCAATGCTTGATGCATCAATGTGGACATGGAACTGTTTGTTCCAATCAGGGTAGACTAGGATTGATGCACTTGGTAGTTTTTCTTTCAGTATGTTGAGTGCAACTTGATATTCTTCTGACCACATGAATCATTCAACCTTCCTTAGCAGTTTCTTCATAGGTGCAATAATCGAGGCATAGTTGTAGATAAATTTTTTGTATTGTCTGGTATGTCCCAAGGTGGATCTAATTTTTTTTACACTTGTGGGTGGGTCCATATTCACTCTCACTGCAACCTTAGCAATATCTACACATACTCCTTCTTTTCACATTATGTGGCCCAAAAGCATTCCAAAAAGGGACTTCAAATAAGCACTTCTTCAAATTCAGCAAGATTTGTAGCTATCTACATCGATCAAACATGATCTTGAGAAGATTGGAGTGTTTCTTCAATAGACTATAGACCATCCAGTCATCCATATAGACTTCTAGGAACCTGTGGATGTAATCTCTAAATGAGGAAATTACAATTCTTGAGAACATTTCAGGTGAATTCTTAAGACCGAATGGCATAACATGATAGTCATAAGACCCCCATTCTGTGGTAAATGTAATTTTATTCTTATTCCCCTCTGTGCTTATAAATTGGTGATAACTAGAGAATCCTTCTGTAAAAGAGTAGGCTTCATTCCTTACTACATTATCTATAACTTCATCACTAAATGGTGTAGGAAACGGGTCATGCACAAAAGCATTGTTCAAACTGTGGTAGTCCACACAGACCCGTATCTGTATAGCATATTTATTGTTTTGTATCTCAATCAGACTCACCCATTCTATCTCATCCACCGAAAATAGAAGACCTGATGCTAGCATCTTGTCTATCTCTTTCTTCACTTTCTCCTTAACCCTCAAGTTCAATATGTATGGTTGATGCTTTACTAGCTTTGCATCTGGTTTTAGCATGATTTTCATCTCCTATAGATCTCCCTTGATCCCCTTCAGTTCCGCAACTGAATAAGGGAACAAGTCTTCATATTCTCTTAGGAGGTTGAAAATCTATTTTGTAGTCTTCTCATACCAATAATCTCCAATTGAGGCTAGCTTTGTTTTTTCATCATTCCCGATGTTATGTTTCCACAACTTCAATGGGAGTAAGTGTGGAGCATCGATTAAAATTCCATCCTTTATGTCCCTTTCCCCTTCAGTTTCATGGAATGATAGATGCCATAATTCCTCCAGTTCATTCTCATCTGGCTCTCTGTCCACCATCCCATAGGCCACTACTTCATGATACCTGGACTCATAGATATGCTCTAAGTTCTTGTGATCTATGAACCTTTCCATTAGTTGAACCATTGTGAGCATAATTCACCTGATAGCCTACAATGCCTCATTCAGCCTCCAATAATTGTTTGAGAAATAAAAGTTGCTAACAAACTGATCAGCGAAATTATCCCAAACTCTCATTTGCCTCCTTATTTTTTCTTGTAAATACCAAGCTTTTGGAAAGGTTCCTAGGGTGTGCATAAAGCCATGCACTCACAACTCCTTTGGAACTCCTTCCTGATTCCATCTTTCCTTACAATTTTTAAATTAACAATGTAAACTTTGAAACATGAACTATAAACTCAAAATGGGAACTCTGGCCAAAAAACCCCGAAAAAACATCAAAAACAGTACTAAAAACGAAAAGTGTGTATATTGGAATGATGGTTTTTCTTTAGGGTCAATTATGAACATGTTTTAAAAATGGCAGTGAAACCAAAATTTTCGTGCAAAAAACACCTTGAAAAAAAAAGTGTTGATACTGGAACGATGGTTTTTTTTTTGGGTCAATTTTCAACATCTTTAAAAAATGTCAATAAAACCAAATTTTTATGTGCAAAAAACAGTTGTTTATGAGGAAAAAAACACACTAATGTTTTTGGTAGAATAACATTTTTCTTTCTTAAGTATAAATTCAACATGTTTTAGTAATGACCATAAAGATAAAATAATGGGATCTGAAATACATTAAAATTCTATTAGTTTTCATCCATGTTGTTAAACATATAATAACATCACACTAAAGATTGCTAAAATTCTAATTGTTTTCAACCATAATATTAAAGATACAAAAAAAAATTGGAATTTTTTCAACCACAAAATTAAAAAGCCATGACATTATGAACACATTACATGACTAAATTAATCAAAATGTCATTATTAGTATATTAAATGAAACATACATTATATCTCTAATTTATTGTTGCATTGTAGATATTCTAAACAATAAAAATCATCATAATTAAGACATATAATCCAACAACATAAAAATGAATCATAACTTCTTATTTAATACCATATGGAAATCAAAATTTTTATTTCAAGATATGATGAAAACATCAATTATATAAACTGTCTTAGGCAATTATTCAAAATCACTCATATTTTCTTGCACACCATCAGTATTCACATCTTCATATGAATGACTGGATGCAGGTGAAGATGTTCCATATTCTTCTCTTTCATCAACTAGTGCCCCATTTGAGTCCACATGCATGCCCACCATTTCAGGTTTCAAAATTCTTCTGGATCTACGACTGGTTTCAGCAGACTCCCAGCTTAACATTGTTCCTTCTGGTAACAACCTTTTCAAAATATCTATCATCTTGAAATGAAGAGTTCATCTCTTTGTTAAATTGAAGTCATAAACAAGTATGTCAACATCCTCCAATTTTAAGAGGTCTATGCTGTGATGATTTATATTTGTACCATTTCTTTTTCTCTTTTTGCCATTTTTTTTAATCAACTACTGTCTCTGGCTTACACACACCATTGTATGGGTGTGTATTTGTGGCATACCAATGTACTTCAATACCTGTAACATCCTCATTTTCTGTAAAGACCTTTAGAACCTTAACAACCCAGAATGGATAGCCATTGGGATCTCCATCTGCTAGCACTGTGATCATGCAACCCTCCTTAATATTCTATACTGAACCCCTGCAAAGGTTTTCCATGGCTTCACGCATGAGATCTTCTAGAACCAATATACATCTCTCTTTCCTCTGCCTGTGAAAAATTAATAATAACATGAGATTGTTGTTGTTCAACAATGTTAATTTCCTCATGTTCATTTGACACATTTTGTGGCCAAATAAATGGAAATTTCAAAGGTATATCTTCATTTGTTGTTGTTGAAATGACATCACTTTGATTATTGAAAAATGACTCCCGCCAAACTGAATCAACAATGTCAAAGTACTCATATGTATATCTAATAAAAATTTTAATTTCTTCTAGGCAATTACAATAATTTATATCTCTATTCTATCTGCGTGCATTATGAACTTCACCAACTGATTGTAATAACAATATTTTTGATGCAAATATTGGATGATCTGGAATGAACTTAAAAAATTCCAAACCTGATGACGGTGCTTATTCTGCAGTAGTTGAATACTTCTTGCCCCATTAGTGTTTTCCCATCAATTTTTTTGATACGAAATTGATGTTGGAAGCTAATATCATTAAGTTGTTCAATGCATGTCTCCTCACCATGTGGTCCCTGAATAAACCTTCACATGTCAACAGTTTCTTCCAACACATCAAAAGTAGGCTCTGGCATGTATGATTTCTTGATACATTCAATTAATGATGGCGAGCTCCCAAATTCCTTCCTCCTCAATGTGACTGAAAAACTACTGAACATCTAATCAATATGGTCATGAGTGTGCCCAACATGAAGGAAACTAACCTTTACCTTCTGAAAATTTCTCAATTCATCAAGCATGTTTAGATATCCAAAAACAACATGATTTTTGTTTTCACAAAAAGTGTTCAATTGTAGATACAAAACTTCAGGAAGATTACCATACCCATGAGAAAGCACATCATGAATTATGGTCGTTGTTAGATTTGCATCATTATGATTATTTGAAGCTATGAAGTACACCATTGGCAACATTTTCTCATTGAAGACCATACAACCGACCAAGTGATACTGAATAAAATTTTCATCCTGTAAAGTTTTGGGTGTGCGAACAAAATGTGGTAAAATCATTTTCTTCTAGTCCATACCATCAATTATCAAACCCAAATATTTATTCGGATTATCATAAGACTTCTTTCGATGCTTGTACAACTTCTTCCTTTCACTTGTTTGTTGTTCGCGAAGCTCTTGAAGTTCTTTGACAATTGAATCTACACAACAAAAAATAAATCCATTAAGAAATACATTTTCATAGTTAATGACTATACAATTTTAAAAGTTAAAGTTATGATTGCTTACCACTTTCTGACCCTTCACATTTGTCCCTTTTTTATTTAAGAGAAGCACATGTACTGCAAATCCCCATCCTTGTCTTCTTAGGAATACAGACATTGTTGAATTCTTTCTTCCATACCTTCACAAAATATTGATATGTAATAAACTAACCATGTGCCTTAAAACCTTCTGCATATTATTTGTATAGGTTGTAGATTTCTTGTCTTGAAAAATTATTTGGAATAAGTATTGTCTCTCTATTTGGCATACACTCTCAATGCTTTGAAAATAAATCTTTCATCCATGACATTGCAGTATTTGATAATGTCCCAAACTGTTGTTTATGATGTACTTCTAAATAAAATGTGGGATCCTTTTCTAAATTTTCTTGGATTCTCGAGAGACGAAAATTACCCATCGAATGGAACATTTTGAAATAATTTCTACAAATAAATAAATACTAAATATGATAATCATAACCTGACAATGTAGATTGCATGCACCCAACTAAATATGAATTTTGCATGCTTTGATTCATTGACAAATATCTCTTCCTTTTCTCTAATGAAAATTTGAAATCCATATGTTTCAAGCAATCTTTTTGACAACATTCACTTGAAATGAGAGCGATGATAGAACTTCTTCTCATCAAATATTCTACTCTAACCCTTTTATAACTAGAACATTGTGGATTGATATGAAAAGGTCTGCTCCTACTCCTCGATATAATATTTCTTGGCAACATCCCCATCATTGGATCATCATTTGTATAAGCATTTTCATCATCATTTTGAGGAATGTTATCCACACTATGATCAGCTGTGCTTTTCAAATACTAACTTGGAGGATATTCTTCATCTTCCCCTTCTTCAGTGCTATTGTCATAGTCCTTAGAATTAGGACTAAATGGAAAATTTGACTCAATGTTTGTTGGATATTCTTCCTCATGTGCATTGTCAGTGCTGCTATCATAGTCCATAGATTAGGACTATGTCGAAAATGTGACTATTTGCTACATCTTGTCCTTTGTTACTGCTACTCTCATACTCCTTAGGATTAGGACTAAGTATTTCATCCTTTCCTTTGTCACTACTGCTCTCATAGTCCATAGGATTAGGACTAAGAGGACACCGTGACACTAAATTCTTTTGAAATTTTTTATCATGCTGTTCATCATTGTTGCTCTCATAGTGCATAAGATTAGGACTAAGTGGACACCGTGACACTCCATTCTTTTGAAATTTGTCATCATGCTCTTCATCACTGTTGCTCTCATAGTCCATAGGATTAGGACTAAGAGGACACCGTGACACTCCATTCTTTTGAAATTTTTCATCATGTTCTTCATCACTGCAGCTCTCATAGTCCATAGGATTAGGACTAAGTGGACACCGTGACACTTCATTCTTTTGAAATTCTTCATCATGTTCTTCATCACTATTGCTTTCATAGTCCACAGGATTAGGACTAAGTGGACACTATGACACTTTATTCAGTTGAAATTTTTCATCACTATTGCTCTCATAGTCCGTAGGATTAGGACTAAGAGGACAAGGTGACACTCCATTATTTTGAAATTTTTCATCATGCTATTCATCACTGCTGCTCTCATAGTCCATAGGATTAGGACTAAGTGGACACCATGACACTCCATTCTTTTGAAATTCATCATCATGCTCTTCATCACTGTTGCTTTCATAGTCCATAGGATTAGGACTAAGAGGACACCGTGACACTCCATTATTTTGAAATATTTCATCATGCTCTTCATCACTATTGCTCTCATAGTCCATAGGATTAGGACTAAGTGGACACCATGACACTCTATTCTTTTGAAATTCGTCATCATGCTCTTCATCATTGCTGCTCTCATAGTCCATAGGATTAGGACTAAGTGGAAAACGTGATGCTCCATTCTTTTGAAATTTGTCATCATGCTCTTCATCACTACTGCTCTCATAGTGCACAGGATTAGGACTAAGTGGAAGAATTGACTCTCTATTCAAAGTGGAAGAATTTCTATTATATTCATCAATATGAATAGAGTTCTTACGCGACGAAGTTGTTGATGCTTCACAAAGAGAAACTTCACTATCAGAAGAATGCATCCCTTTTAAATAGAAGAGGTTGAATGATACAAATGCAAACTCTCCTAATGATATTATATAGCTTAAAAAATGAAATTTTCCCTCCAAAAATTTTCGCCAAAAATTTTCCTTCCAAAAATTTTGTTTCATGTATTTCCCTCCATTATTTTCTTCTACAATTTATTGAAAAATTTAAACTAATTTTTTTATGAAATAATCTTTAAATTTAAAATTGTAAACCAAATATTTTACCTAATAGTTAAACTATATAATATTTACTAGACAATTGAATGTTTTTTATAATTTTTATAATAGCTTATAAAACAAATTAATCCCACATTCACCGTGTTGTAAAACAATTCCATAATATTCACTTTATCATAGTTTCCTATATTACCATAACAAAATTAACCTGTTAATTTTTTTTAAAAGCAAATTAATCCCACATTAACCATATGGTAAAACATTTCTCTAATTTCACCTATATAATAAATTTCATTATCACTATTACTCACATCACATCAAGGTTTTCTGAGGTTCGTTAAAAGACTTGGAGCGAATTTGTGGAGCAGCTACATTGCTATCAACAACATATTCAACGGAGGATTCTTGCATTTGATAGGTTAGTTAATTTTTTTGCTTTGCAAATTTTAAAATTAAATAAGTTTAATGAAGTTTATTTTTATTTTTTTTTTAAATTAAAAATTTTTGTGGGCCAAATTTACCCACTACATCTGCAGTGGGCATGGTGGGCCCGATAATGCTCAGGACGGCCAAATGGGCTTGTGGGTTAGGGGCAGTAGGGCTGGCTACCCAGCACCCTGCCCCACCTTGGTGGCCCAACGGCCTATGAGGGTGGCGGGCCAATTCCAAGAATTGGCCCACCACCCCCGCGAGCAGTTGGGCCGTCGGGGTGGGTTAGGGGCTAGCGGGAATCGACCCGCTAGCCCCATGGACCGTTGGGTTGCCGGGGTGGGGCAGGGGCTGGCTGAAATCAGCCTGCCACCCTCGCAGACCATTCGGCTGCTGGGGTGGGGCAGGGGGCTGCGGCTAGCCCTCGCCCCACCCCGACGACCCAATGGCTTGCGAGGGTGGTGGCCGATTTCGGGGTGGGGTGGGGCTGGGTTTTGGGACAAGGGGCAATTGCTGGGCCACCATGGTGGGGTAGGGTGGTCAGACTCAATGGCCGGCTCGGTTTTCTGACCGATTTTCAGGGTGGGGTGGCAGGGCGCTGTGTTTTTTAAATTTCCTTTTTTTTTTTTGTTTTTTAAATTGTTATAGTTTACAAAATTAATTATCATTTATCATTTTCGTTGTTAATTTAAGTTATTATTTTTTTTTATTTACTGATTTATATTTTTGTTTTTTTTAGGAAAATGGCATCAAAGAAGATTTCTGTGAATCTTTTTGGATCAAAGACTCTTAAAGGTGGATCTTCAAAAACATTGTTGAACGAACCCCATCTGAGTTGATGGCTAAAAATCTTTCAACTGTCTCAAACAATAAGAAGATGATTTCATACTAGATGAAATCGAAAGAAGTGAAAATTCCAACAAATGTCTGGTATGTGAAAGAAGAGAAAGCCAAAATGTGTAGATATATCTATATGTTGATATACCTAATGATAATGGAATTTATGAGGTGATGGGAAAGGTCATAGACATGTGTTCGGTACCAGACAGTGAAGTTTTTTATATACTTACAAAACCACCCAAGTCACATGAAAGGATTAAATACCAGTTATCATATTCATTATATGACACGAGAGAGGTATCTACAAAGTTGTGTAAACAAATCATAAATGAGATGACACAAAATATCGTAAGTATTTATATTTATATTTGTGTTTTGCGTTCTTGTTACTGTCTCACTATATTTTTATAACTTTGTTTTTATTGACATATGATATTTTATTTGGTAGAATTTTGTTGAAAGTTGTTGAATTAGGTTGGGAGGCATTCATTTCATAGAGCATGATATTATGAAATTTGTGAGCAGTTTCTACTCAGTGTTAGAAGAAGATATGGCAAACAAGCAAAATGTAGTAATTCATGATGCTACAAAACTACAGCCAATGGATCAGAAAAGAAAAAAAAGGAAGCCTCTAGTGGATAAGTCTAGCAAAGGTAGACAGGTTAATTTTGAAGATGAGGAAGTTGAAACTGGAAGTGAAGAATATGTTGTCATTACAGAGGATGACATTGGAACTGAGAAGAGCCATAAAAGACCAAAAGTAACAATGCCCAAGAATAAATCTATTCTAGTTAATGATGAGAATGTTATGAGGAAGAAAAGTAAAGTTGAACATTTTGAAGTAGTCATTACCAAGAGTCAATAACCTAGTGAAACTTCAAAAGAAAGAAGAGAAATCATTACACCGGGAGCTGATTTAGAGGATGGCATTATCAAAACAAAAAAAATGCCATTCGACAAAACTTGACAAAGAGAAACATAATTGAGGGTGGTCGTACATTTCAACTTAATGTTAGACAAATCTATAAGGCAAGTGAAGGACAATGTAAATATCAAATCAGAAAGCCATACCATCTGCATGTTCACAAGTTGAATATGTTGATGAGGTACAATCCATATGCTCATGTGGTTAATTATGTGCTTCTTTTTGATCCAGTTCAAGTTCCCAACAAAGAAGCATTTGATAAGTAAAAATGTTTTGAATACAATTATTATGTGCTTGGGGGAACCATTTTGTAGAAGCTCAAAGAAAATTGATGGAGGAATATCCCAATAATCGACATTTTGAAACAATGAAATGTATCATTTATACTGGTTTATCAAATCCAGAAGCGAAGTTAGTGGCATGGGATCATAATTCAGATAATGAATATAGGATGTCTATGAATTTCATCCAAAGGGTTAGATTTATTCATAGTGAATTTGAAGAAAAATGTGGTGGGGATAAGCTAAATGTTACTGTAGATTTGTGAAAGGAATGTTGTATGGAAATAGGCTATCAAATTGAAGAGAAAATAAATTCAAAAGGCGGCAGAGTAACTAGTGATTTATTCAGAGGTATTGATAACATTTTCCAGTTGGAATTTAGAACTGGAGAGATATGAGAATTGATTAATGAGATTTTTAGCATGTGGGAGAACATTGGCATTAAAAACCAAAAGGTCAAAAGGTCTAGACCATTGATATGTAGCAACAGTAAATCAAGTCCTGAAATGAAGCAGGTTCCAGAACATATGAATATCACGCCTTGGAGAGCATTGCAAGGAGTGAAGGATGAAAAACTTGTCAAACCAATATTATCTTGTGTGAGGTCAGGGGAATTATCATTGGAGGAAATGTCTGAGGAGTTTCAAAATTAAGTTTGTTGAATTATTTTTATTTATTTCTAGATTATAATTTTCTTTTAAATATAACATATTGTTCTTCGTAGTATTTGTTATACATGAAAATTCAAGAACAAATGGTTAAATTGTTGAATGAAGATAATTGGGATGATGTTGTATGCAACTATCCAGATTCAAGTTCTACATCAACATTAAAAAAAAAAAAAACATTTAAAAAGGTATGTTGATTTATACGTTCAATTTATTCATCTGTATACTATTCTTACACATATATTTGTTTATTTTATAAAAGATGAAGAAGGATGCAAATGGAGCACCAAATAGTTTCATAACTTTTATTGAAAAAATTAAGATCGAAAGACTGAAGAAGAAATGTCTTAAGAATGTTGAACTTGATCCAAATCTTACTTATTTCATTTGGAATGGGCTTGAAACTATTCAATATCAAGCAATACAAGGTGACTGTGAAGATATTGCTAAACTCATACCTAAAAGGGATTATGCCCTAGTTATTGCAGATAGTCCCCATGGTTTCAGTATTCCAAACATTAACTATGATATTGACCCTTATACTTATCAAGATCTTAGTAAAGTGGTTGTGGGATTTCTAGAAGTCACGCCATCACCATTATGGAGATTTGTGACATTTCATTTAGACACACAATTGGCAATGTTATTGTCAAGCTTCAAGGGGAAAACAAATTCAAGGATGCAACTTACATGGTAAGACGTTTAAAACGTATATTTGATTAATGTTAAAAAAATCATTTATGTACAAGTTAATTGAACTTTTACTATTTCATGTTACAAGCAAAAGTCAAATCTTCTTAACCGTGAAGATCAACCATTTACAAATGATTGTGAGTTCATCCATATTGATAGTTGGGCAAAAGATGATAGCTATATGTCTATGATTTTTAATCGAGTAGATGGAAAGAGTTATAGTCATGTATTGACTTATGATGCTGTTGTGAGAAAACTAACATATGAAGGCAAAGAATCAAAAGAGAGATAGTTAAGATTTATCAAAAACCACAGTTATTGATTAACTATCTTATAGACATATGTTCAAATGAAGGAGATTGGATTCTGGATTTATTTTCTGGCTCAGGTAAGTTTTATTATATAGAATTGAATTTCAATATGTTATTTCTTAATTTATATGTCATTGTACTAATTTAATTCCTTATTTCTTTTATGCTTGATAATTAGGTACAACACTAATCAAAGAGATGTAGAACAGTTGGTGAAGGAGTGCACTGTTAAGGCACTCCGTATGTAAAGGTCACCAGTTCTAGTCTCGCCGATACCAAAAATCCAGCATGGCTTCCGCTGGTGTGGCTCAGGCCGGGTGCGATCCCAGGGTGACTTTGATGGCTTAGACGCCCCTGAGTCGTGGCCTCTGAGCGACAGGGTAAGAGTGATTTTCAAGATTCACCCACTTATCAATAATAAAAAAAAGATAATTAGGTACAACACTAGCATGTTGCCTTGAAAAAGGATGAAATTGCATTTCCATTGAAAAAGATCCAATACAATGCAATATTATTCAGCAAATAATTAATGATGTTCAATTTCTTCGAGATGCAATGCAATAAATTGGGTTGAAGAAAGGGGACTTTAGTGAATCACGTGTGGAAAAAAAGGAAAGGGAACCCCAACAAGCATTACACGGAATGATTGGAAATGCATACATTGGAAGATTCGTAGACATCAAAGATCCATTAGAAGAGGAAAATGAGCAAAATGAAGGAGAAAATATTGTGGGAGAAGACAATGATGAAACTCTAGAGGACGAAGAGTTTGGATTACATGACATTGTTGATTAAATTTAAGTTATACTTGGAAATCAAGCTCACTTTTTGTAACTATTAATTAGTTATACTTGTAATGTTTTGACTTTGACATTTTATGAGAAAAATAAGCACACAATTAATGTTGTTATGCATTCAATATTTGTATTATGTGATTTTCGAATTAAATTTTATGTTAATCATTTTTTTTTGAAAAGACAGTGGTTATTATTATTTTTTTGACATGAAATTCATATAAGAAATATTATTTAACCATTTTTAGTTAAAAGTTTCCTATAAAATTTTTGATTTTGACATGTCATTTCTAGCAAAAAATTACAAAAAGTTACCAAAATGTGTAGTTTTTTACTTATATTTATGTTGAAAATGGTTATTTTTATGTCAATTGTTGAAAATTATTGTTTTTTAAAGACAATTATTTCATGTGGATTGAAAATTAATTAATGATGTATAAATATGTAGAATATTGAAAATTCAAAATATTGATCTTCTTCTTTAAATATGCAAAACAATAAAAACCTCACTACAAAAAAAAATTAAAAATAAAAACAAGAAAATATGAAGAAGAAGACCACTTCAAAAATTATTAAATTTATCAAAAAAATTATTTACATTTCATACATTAGAAAATTTAAAGTCAAAAAATAAGTATTTTAAAAAAAGGGCCTGATGCAGAATTACAACTTTTTTCAATTAGCATGAAAATCACTACCATTATAAAACGCAATGTACATAAAAAAAATTAAAGTGCCAAAAACTATGCTCTAAAAGAAACATTTGTGATCTGCATCACCCCTTTTCAAAATCGGGTCACTTTTTTGCTATCTCTACGAAACGAGTAATAGTATCAGTTCCCATTTCAAAGTTTACATTGTTAAATGTTGTCGAGGGTCAACGTCTCCCCACTTTTCTGAATCTTACTTCCCTTTCTATTTTTATTTTCTCCTATTCTTGGAGGTAGTTCCGATGAACTCTCCACCACCTTGTCAGTGTAGCTTGTAACATGACATTTGGTAGAGGTACTTTGTGTTCTTCACTAACAGTTGCATCAATCTTGTGGATAAATGAATCTACTGAACCTATACCATTAAAGATAGGGAAGTCATGTACCTCAGTACCAATCCAATTGACCCAACTGATTGTGGCACAACATTTACTGTTGATCTCATATCCACTCTACTGCTAATCATCCCAAGCGACTTCTGAGCCAATCTCTGAACTATGAATGCTCCTCCAGTTGATAGACACTTCAGTCATTGGGTTAATGCATTCCTCCATTCTTACTGGTGTTAGTCTCTATAATTGATTAAAAAATCTTGGCTCTTCTCTATCATCTGTTGGTTCTATGAATCTCAGTCCTTGATATAGATCTAGAGGTTGGATCACCCTAACCCCTTCGACCTCAAAAGTCATCATTTCCTTCTTCAAGTCGATTATGACATATTTATGAAAGGCCCAGTCTATTCTGAGTAGCGTTGGGTAGGGGTCCTTTTCTCTCAAAATTTTATTACCTCAGAATATGCATGGCTCTTCACCCCCGGTAAATCCACTTCCATGTTCTCTAGTCTCCCAATCGAAAGGATACAATAGTGATTCACTATCTACAACTAGATTGGTGAAAATGTCAATTGAGGTTTTCCCAGTGCTTCCCATGTTTTCCTCGAAAAAATGTTGACATATGAGCCTAGATCTAACATAGTCTCCTTAATATGGAACCCTTCAATCTAAGCATCAATCCATAACTCTCTTCCTGTTCTCTTCTTGTTCCTTCATAGCCTCCTAGAGTGTCTTTCAGGAAAGTTAGCGGAGATGACTCCTCCCTGTTAGGTAAAATTGACTTGGGGTTTGAGTCAAGGTTGACCTGGTTTGAGACAATCCTACTCACTCTAGCCCTTACACCCTTCAATTTTTTTACCCAAAATTTCTTAACCTGAAATCCCCCCTATTACTTAGGTCTAACCCAGACTTTACTGGAAATTACCCAGTGGCACGCATGCCTTACCAAGTCTTACAACAGTATGCCCATTTACATGCAAATTAAAAATTTCACTCCATTATAATATTTTTTTTTGTTTACCCTTGTTGTTGTCTTTGTATATATGACATCAATGTCCATATAAAACAAACCCATCTTTTGAATTACATGGGTCACTAATTGCTGTAACCGCTAATTATCTAGGAGTTCTTTTTAGGTACACGGTTAATCAATTAATTAACCCACATGTATATATCCTCCTCATCCACTGAATCTCTCATGAACCAATAGTGTGCATCTTTTCTTCACAATCTATGGCCTAGATATGCAAGCAAAACTTAATTATCTCTCTATCTACCAGGCCAATACAAACCCTCAGCAACAAAAAACTTAGCTCTAATACCCAACTTAGCTCTGATACCAAATGTAGTTTTTAAACCCATACACAAATTACCTACATATGAATTCTAATAACAGAAAATAAACAAAGGTGAGAGCATAACACATGAAACAAATATACACAGAGATTTTCCCACGGATCCCAAAACTGGGACTACCAGATTGATTTTTCATTATGTTCATTTCAATGTTAATATACATATATATACATGTCGAAACATCCATAAACCCTAATCCATTAATCCTGGATTAGAACATAACCATAGTTCCCTTGACCGGGTCTACATAAAACCATGGAACGAAAAACCATCGCACCCAAAACCATGTGTGACATCCATGCACAAAACCATAGGTAATATAGGGGAGACCCCTACCGACCCCCTAACAGGGGGGCTGCCTCTCCCCCTATGACCTCCCCGCTAGCCGTTGAAAGAATATAACACAACTCAACACTCCCTCAACCTCCTCTTCTGGGATGGCCACTTTCAGACCCTTCTGCAACTTCCCCAACATCTTACATTGTTGATGATCTACATAAATAATTTGAACCAATCTTCAATTAGTTAGACTACAATAGACTGTGAAAAGTCCGGGCTCTTAGTTGTAAGAGACTTTGGCTGCTCCTTCTATCAACCTCCACCTCCTAACAAATTGTCGAAAACTTTTGTTCTTCCATGTAATACTACTTCTCCTACTTAGGGTTGTATGAGAAATTTGGGGAGGCCAGTCTTATAATTGTGGGTTGGTCTGTGGCTTCCCGATAAACCCCAGTCTTTTTTCCTCGTCGTATGACTATATTGATATTCAAGGGAGGGGTTACTTCTGATACCCTTGGCTTTGCATTATTTAAATTTTCTCCCCTTTATCGGTTTCGCTATTCCCATCTTGCAATCAATTCAAGACAATCCTCTGTTGCATGCATGTTGACCTTACACTAAGAGAACCATGGCATTATTGGTAGTGGGAAATCCACATAATATGCCCTTCTTGATCACAGTTGTAACAACAAACTGGACCTCTGCCTCCTCCCCTATGCCCCTTGTTCCTCCTCCTCCTCGCCCCCGGGGAGTCTCATTCACTTGGAAGGTTGAGCGGTCTAACCTATCAACTAGAGCATACAATGCCCTACATTGGTTGGTATGGTGATTTTTTGAAGCACATAATTGACAGTAATTTTTATTTGGAACATTGGAGTATTTTTTTAATATCAGGCATAGACGAGGGGGGTGTCCATACCTCATGCATACCTCACAGTACTCTGGTTGGTTGCACCCAAGATATAAACCTTGCGATCCTATTTGTGTGACTCCTCCTATGGGTGTAGGCTGAGGTGGTCCTATTGGTGTAAACATGGTAATTATGTATCTCAACCTCAAACATTTTATAGTAACACGACCTTCCACTACGCAGGTTGTACATCATACATTTGCTCGCATCAGGCGGGCTAGTTTTAAATCCTTCAACTTCTCTGTTAAACTTGTAATTTGATGTTGGAGACCCAAAATGGATGGATCATGTGGTGTCGCTCCCCCAATACTCATGTAGGTATCCTGCCATAGCTTCAATTTGAGTTGATTGCTTGAGAGAATCTTGTAGTGTACCAATTTTCTGTTTCATTAATGGCGTACGGGTGGGAGGCAATAGTGCTTTGATAAACCAGTCTCTTGATGATTTGTATCTATAGGGTAACCTATTTTATCGATTGCATCCTTAAATCTTTGCATCTCTCCCATGCAGTATCTCCCTCCCATTGTTTTATCTCCCACAACTCCAACAACCCTTGCTGATTGGTTTGTGGAAGTTTAAATTCTTGTACAAATTCTCTTTTAACATAATCCACTGTTGGGTTCTAGTGTAATTATGACCACTTTATAAACCATCTCAAGGTCATTTTCTTGAGAGTGGTCTGAAATTTGATTAACTTCACATCATTCGACATCTGGCGGGCCCTCCAGATGGATTCACGTAGATACTAGCATTGTTCTACACCGTCGTTCCCTTTACCGGGGAACTTGGGAAAACTTGTGAATGATCCCACTATTTTTGACCGAGTCCATGCTAAGATCACAAATCCTTGGAATCCAGGCTATAGTGACCCTTGCAAACTCGTCCCACTACTACTAATTCCACTGTTACTAGCACTAGAATTTTAATTAACATGCACACTATGAACTCTTATAGTTTTTATTAACTTAGATAGGAACTTGTCAGGATTGTGATAGAGTACCAGGAGAAGGTTATGAGAGACACTACCTGAGATTCGAGGAGGTATATCATTGATTCCTTTGGACGCATCATCTTCAACAAACAATCTCCTTATAGAAAAATTCATGTCATCTTCTAGGCTTCCCTCCAAGCCTAGGTGGCCCTGTCCATCCAACATCTCCATCTCCACTAGCAGGGGTGGGTCTGCTGTTGCGACCATATTTTCCCCTCTCACTAAGCTTCCTTCCATACTTTCTCCTTCTTCTATATCTCTCAGCATTGCTCTTGCTTGGTGCAATCCATTTTGTTGCCTTTTAATCATTTGTATGGCCCTTTCCCTCCATTTCTAAGCTATTTGTGTTCTCCTTTACACTCTTAGATCCCTGACCTTTTGGGAGTCGTCTGTGTCCATCCTCATGGTAGTCCCATAGTTCCCTTCTTGGTAGCATCCCTCCCTTTAGGTCCTTCCCTAGTACTAGGTGTTTATGTTGCCATGCTTGGGTCCTGGAACACCAACAAGCGTTCTTCCAACATTAAAACCTTGATCCACAAGGTAACCTCTTTTAGTAGCTTCCCTCGCAACTCTGATCAGAACACGGCTTCAACTTTCAAAAAAGAATGATGGATTTTTGCTGCAAACTAAATAATATACCCTTCTAGCATGGTCTGTACCCAGAAATATATCGCTCTTGTCATATCTATATCAAGATGATGTAGCGCAGTGACATTCACTTGAGTCCAGGTGCAATGAGTTGGGTTTTGTCCACTAGACTTTCCTTTCACCTGCAATCTTCTCATCAAGTTGTAAAATTCTTCTGGGAACTTGCACCAGAATATATCGTATTGATCACTAGCCGGATCCGAATGCAAGATTTCCTCTTTCATCTTGCCAATAGTTTTTTAGCAGAGTTGAGCTTGCTGAGAAACAAACTAGTCCACTTGCTCATCCCACTAGTTTTACAGTTCCTCTTAAAGATCCTCGATACCATATTCCAATCCCCCTTTTTCATTTCACGTTTCGACAATGGAACATTTGTTGGCGCAGAAATAACAATAGGGTCGAAACCCCGGGTTCAAGCATATGAGCCCGCAAGGCTCTATTGTAGTCTAACACAATGCTAACATTTTCACCTTACCCATAATGGGTAAGGAGTCTCACCCGAGGCATGCCGCAACCTTAGTTAGATGAGGGTTGGAATCTAGTATTAGGAAGAACCATATTAGAGAATAAAGAGCAGAGAACATTGAATCATTCTACAAGGAAGTCAGATCGCAATACGCCATACATGCTGTAACAAAGAGACTACTTAAATATGCACATATATAAAAAATTTAAAGAACAAGAATAACATACAACTAACGCACTATGATTCCAATAGCAGTCTTCATTTTTAATATGAAAGGTGAGTATATCACATCAAGCTCAAGGCCTCTTCCTCAACATACATGACTATAACAAGACATAATACAAGCTTATGGAATGATAGACAAAAGGGAGTTCTCATAGCTCTGCAACTCAAGACGAACAACATCCACAATAATAACCCTTTTCGATTATGCTTTCTGCCTTTTGTCTTCTTCTACCTTCTCTCTACACGCCAACCTGAACTGCCAATTCCTTCCCAAGCTCTCTGCCTTCTCCCTTGCTCGGTTCTCTCCATTCCTCAACATTCCTTACTCTTTTCCCGCTCGGTTGTATTTTCTCCTTCCCGACATCCCTCTGCAACTGCTAGTCTTCTAGAAGTTCCTTCCTTTTTCCTAGTTGTTATTTCCACAGCTCTCCAGCAACCATTTCTACCGCTTGTCACCAACCTTTGACTTCTCTCCAAAACCTCCTAATTCCTCCAAAAATGAAGGCCCCAAAACCCATGCTATACATTATTGCATTGTGGCTCGACATGGCACCCAACTCATCTCCGATATGCCCAACTGCTTTCGTGTGCCTAATGCAATCAAATATCTAAGGGTCATACACAATCATAATTAGTTTGTCATGGATTGGTAGGATTCAATTCTGATGAGGGCCCAACCTTGAAGCTATGGGAAAAGTCAAATGCTTGATTGTACCTAGAAAGACTATAACCCCAAGCCCATGGAGACACCTTCATGTAGTAGTGTAATGTGTGGTTGCACTTAGAATTACTATATCAAAAATAGTCTCATGGCTAGTGTACACTTAAGTGTATAAAATCCCATTTCCCACATGCTTCTTTAGAAAAGTCAAATCCTACTAGTGTTGTTGGATCAAGTCCCATATCTATGTCCTTTAAGCTAAAACGGTTTTGATCCAATGGTGAAGAGTAAGGATTTATCATGGTTTGGTAGGATTCAATTCCTATGAGGGCTTACGAAAAAACTCAAATGTGTGGCTACACTAGAAAGACTACATAACTCTAAGTCCATGGGGACACCTTGATGTAGGGGTATAGTGTGTGATTGCATCTAGAATAACTATATTAAAAATGGTCTCATGATTGGTGTACACTTAAGTGGATCAAAGGCCATTCCCCATGTGCTTCTTCAAAAGTGTCATATCTTAAGGTTTTCTTTCTATATAATGGCCAAATTTAGAAACTTGTAATAATTGGGAAGAGACACAAAAAAAACTATGTTAAGGATTAGACTAAATAAATAATTCTGTGTTGGAAATAATACTGAGAGGGGGGGGGGGGGGGGTGAATCAGTATTATCACGTCAATAAAACTTTTTCATTTCCATACTCTGATTCATATATGCTGCTTCAGTTAAGAATACCCGTGTATATTCAGTAAACTTATGATTCAGTTAATTGATCTTCAATGAGTGCATTAGAACATTATTAACCATATTAATAGTAAACAGGTGCAGTAAAATAAAACAGATCATCACACATAAGCCACACACAAGAACACCATGATATAAGGTGGAAACCCAATGTGGGAGAAAACCACCTGCTGCAAGTCATCTCAATCTTCTTCTTAATAAGAAAATCCTTTTACAAAAGTTTTGTACTGGTGCTGTCCTTTACCAATACGCAGGCTACTACCCCCAAAGAGCTACAACCCTTTCTCAATCTCCAGCTTTTCATGAAAGGGAGCTACAACCCCCTTAGCTCTTGTACTAGCCGATCCATTTACTAGTATGTAGGTGCCTACCTACTGAATGCTCCAATCTTCACTCGTTTTCCAGCTACTACTGGAAGGGAGCTACCACCCCCTTAACTCTTGTACTAGCTAAGATACTAGTACGTAGACACCGGCCTACAATCTTCTCTTCTCCGGGTACCACGTTTCATACATTTTCAAACTGAATCCACCTGAAGCACAACACATAATCTGAAAGGCCACGTTTCATCCAATTTTCATACTGGACCCATTAATATCATTGAAGCACATAATCAATCAATCTTCTGAATCACCCAATCACTAGATCAATACATATACAAGGATAATATGTGTGTTAGCAATCAGATCTAGTCTAAAAGAGAAGTCATTATGAACATGGTCGATCAATCAATCACTTCTCAAAATGCTGTTATCAGAACACAGTAACCAGACGTCACTTCAGATCCCAGAACACTACAATAATAAACAGGAGCAGCTAAATAGATTTCATGAAAAGTCCGCAACTTCACCAATAGAAAACCTGCGTACATCCGCACCTTCTCCTGCTGCTTGCCTGTGCACCTCCGCACCTAAGTCTACTGCTTGCCTACGCACCTCCGCACCTGCGCCTACCGCTTGCCTGTGTACGTCCGCACTGAGTCTATGGATTGAATGCGAACCTCCACACCTTCAGCGTTTCTGGGCCTGTGAACGTCCGCACCTGTGGTGCTACTGGGCCTGCGAACCTCCGCACCTGTGGTGCTTCTGGCCCTGCGAACCTCTGCACCTATTCCTTGTCTGCACTTGCGGTCCTGCGGGTATAGACAATTTTCCAGAATTCAAGAATATCCCAGACTGTCAGATCTATAGATTTGATCATGCGCCGAGGAGATCTCAACCCATCAGTAGATCCGACTTGTAATCCTCATGTTTCTCCTTGATTTAGATTCAATAATTTCTCTCCAACTGATCAACAGCATTTCAGATCTATCTTTTCTTAAGATATTCAACACATCAGTGCTCAGCCAAATGATCTCCTTTCCTTTTTATAGACAAGGCCTTTACTCAAACCATGGTCCAAAACCATAGGTATTCAATACTAGGAACCCAATACCTTGGATCAATACTTTAGATGCAAAACCACGGACCAAAACCATAGGATCAAACATGTCGGGCTAAATACCATGGACCACCATAGGATTTCCCACGTGCGTGCGCTTTTCTCTGCATGAAAGTGCGTGTACTGGGGGTCCGCACCTTTTGCACAGTATACCTGCGAACATGACCGCACTTTGTGAATGGCGTGCCTGCAGGTCCACACCTTTTGAATGGTGTACCTGCGAACCCCTTATTTTCTTCCATTCTGAGAGGCTGATCATCAATCTTTGCTACTGGCCTGTTGCACTATGATCTGTCACCTGTATGAGTTGCCATCAAGGACAACACTTGTCTCATAATGCCAACAATATCCCCCTTTGGACTTGATGGCAAAGCTAACTTGTCATACTAAGGACTGTCGTTTGATTCCTTTGCGCTGTCATGTATTCTATCACATCTGATATCTCTTCTTGTAGATTCATCTGATTATATATAATTGAGATGTTCTTTTATGAGTGGGTTGCCATCAAGTACAACACATGCATCATAATGCCAACAATCTCCCCCTTTGGACTTGATGGAAACAACACCAAATCACTCTCCCCCTTTGACATCAAGGGCAAAGGGAGGACCAAGATATGTTCTTTCCTTGATATACATTCCGCTGTCCATACTCGCCCTGAATACGTGCTGAAATCTCTGAATGAGCTCCCCCTTTGTATATGCCAAGGTGCACGAATCTGTCCATGTTCCTTCTGAGTACATGCTGAAATCTCTACTCTGCTGAAGTGAGATGTTCATGCTCCCCCTAACTGTAAGCAAGGTCTGCAAAAGATGTTCTATAAGAAAGAACATGACTCTATACATCATAAGTGACCTTCCTATCACCAAAGACTCATACATACATCTCTCTCCAAAAAGGGAATGATAACACAAGAGTATAACATCATTCATCCCAGGCATAGTGGGGAAACCAACATAGGCCGTTACATGACCTTGATAATGACTGAAATATTTCATCATCCTTCCTATGCATAGAGGGGGTACAAATTTCATCATATGACCCAAAGAGATCTCATCAAATGACTACAATAGATAGAGACACTATTACATCATGAGTCTTGATATGACCTTTACATCGAATGCCATTTATAACAGAGACCAAACATCTAAAAAAGATCATGGTAGACATTGGCAACGACACTGTATGATCTGCTCCATAGCATCTGTCAACAGCAACTAGACCAACAACTTGTATTAGTGTATAAATCATCAAGGTATGTCCGCATCAACTCATCCTTTTGAACAGAATTCTGTATATACAGAATCATTCACATTCTATCATATGTGAAAAACACCATAGCCATCCAGATCTACATGAACCAAGTATCATCAATTTGGAATATCTGCATCAATGTACAAAACAACCTATCATCATATAGGTAAGAACTTATCATCATCATGTCTCCAACAATGCAACTTTGAATAATCATCCATGTATCCAGCACTATGTATCTTGAGCTCAAGATCATTTTTCAAGACTTCTTGATATCATCAACAGCCAACAATCCTCATCCATATGTGTGCCAAGAACAATAGGAATCCTGCATCATAACTGTAATATATGATCTTTATGCATATGACGACAACAACATATGAGAGACTCATCATCAAGTAAAGAAGATGTGAATTCAAGCTATGTACTTCTCTTATCCTTATGAAGACCACCATGTAAGCACCATATATATATATATATATATATATATATATATATATATATATATATATATATACATCAGAGAATCAACCACAAATCTGATCTGAATATCAACTATGAAACTTCAAGAATCATCTCGACAACTCATAACCATATCATAGCAAGATGAATCATTTAGCCATATAAGCATATCATCACCAAGGACTATTAACCATAATGCCAACAATGCATTAAAAACATATGCTCCCCCTGAACCTGTGCCATCTTGTTTACTGTCAGATATGATCATGCATATCAGCAAGAAGTATCAAGACATCATCATTATCAAGTTAGCATCAAAACACTTCTAACCATCAAGACATTTCCACACATCATTAACTGATTATAACCATTATCAAATAGAACAAATAATGGATTGAATCATAACTGATCCTTTTCTTAAACTTGTTCCTACTGCCTTTCCTCAAACAATCATATACGCGACTGTGCAGTAAATAGCTCGTGTATATATGCATCTTCCATTTATCAAACTTGCATATGAGATTCAGGACACTGCAGTTTTACACTTTCAACTCCCCCTGAGTCTGTTACGTCTGTGTTGTGCTGTGTCTGAGTATATTGTATTGTGCTACATATTTCTGACTGAACTTCCTTCTTCTTCCATATTTTCAAGTGTGATGATGTTTTCTTCTTTTGGTATGGTGCCCATACTTTGTTTCTGCACTCCTTTGATGTATGTCCAAGCTTGTTGCATGCATAACATCTTATATGTTTCATATTCCTTCTGTAGCAATCAGTAGCTTTGTGACCAAACATATTGCAAGCAAAGCAATATCCATTAAAGTACCTGGAATGTGATGATCTTTCTGTGTGATGATATTGAACAATTCTTCTTCTGCATCTAGCTACAACATGTCCAAGATTATGACATATATAACATTCAATCTGAGTAAATGGCCGACTATTACTTCCATAGTTAGGAGTAAAAGATTTTCTTTGAAGAATCTCTTTCCTTGGTAGTTGATGGGGTTGACTTTTCATCTCCTTGTTGAGCCTTTCAGATTTTGCCGTAGAGTCCCTTGTCTTACTTTGTGAACTAGATGCACCTTCAACAGATTCATGCAAACCAAGACCAGATTTGATAGCAGGAGACCTTTGACTATTAAGAATATCATCCAAGAGTTTAGTACTATCTTGAAATCATAAGAGCTTATCCTTTTCTTCTAATTTACCTTAACCTGAAGTTGTTCTTCCTTTTCCAGACATTGCTTCTTCAAAATTTCTTCAGATTTTCTTCCTTCTTCCATTTGTTGCCTTAGATTGAGATTCTCATTTTCTTGTTCTTCATTCAAATCCTGCTGTATTTTACGATTTTTGAAGGGACATTCTAGCTGAGATTTTAAGCTGATAACTTCGTTTTCCTGTTTTTCAATAGCTAGGAGTAGATCTTTATTCTGCTTCTTTGATTCTTCAAGTTCTTCCTTTAGTGAGAGGATCGTAGCTTCAAGCCCTTCATAATAACTGGATCTATCTCTGAGTTTCTTGATTGTTGTGCTCTTTTCATTGACTTCATTTCTTAGAGATGTTACTTCATCCTGCAACTTTTGATATTTGTCCTTGAATAACTTCCTTACCTTGCTTCCTTCCTCTAGTTGAGCCTTTAATTTGGTAGCTACTTCTTTGTAGGCACATTCCCTTTTGTTCAATAGATCTTGTTGCTCTCTGATTTTGTCAGTCAAGCTTTTAAGTTCTTCCTCTATTTGATATCTTTCTTGCTCACCTATAAGAGCACATTCAGTGGTTTCGTTATCACTTACATCACCTTCAAATGGATAGATAGCTGGGACATCAGAGGATAACAAATTCATACCTGATAGTTCATCTTCATTCTGAAATAATTCTGAATCTGATTCTGAATCTGAAGTGCTTCTACATAATCCCCAATCGATTCTCCCACTGTCATAGCTTTCTTGAGATGTCTTCTTCTTCTTAGGTGCTTTCTTCTTAAGCTTCTTTCCCATTGTTCCACGGATCTCCTTCAAGCGATCAAGCTTCTACCAAAGGACCTGCTCTAATACCAATTGTTGGAAATAATACTAAGAGGGGGGGGGGGGGGGGGGGTGAATCAGTATTATCACGTCAATAAAACTTTTTCATTTCCATACTCTGATTCATATATGCTGCTTCAGTTAAGAATACCCGTGTATATTCAGTAAACTTATGATTCAGTTAATTGATCTTCAATGAGTGCATTAGAACATTATTAACCATATTAACAGTAAACAGGTGCAGTAAAATAGAATAGATCATCACACATAAGTCACACACATGAACACCATGATATAAGGTGGAAACCCAATGTGGGAGAAAACCACCTACTGCAAGTCATCTCAATCTTGTTCTTAATAAGAAAATCCTTTTACAAAAGTTCTGTACTGGTGCAGTCCTTTACCAGTATGCCGGCTACTACCTGCAGAGAGCTACAACCCTCTCTCAATCTCCAGTTTTTCTTGAAAGGGAGCTACAACCCCCTTAGCTCTTGTACTAGCCGATCCATTTACTAGTATGTAGGTGCCTACCTACTGAATGCTCCAATCTTCACTCGTTTTCCAGCTACTACTGGAAGGGAGCTACCACCCCCTTAACTCTTGTACTAGATAAGATACTAGTACGTAGGCACCGGCCTACAATCTTCTCTTCTCCGTACCACGTTTCATACATTTTCATACTGGATGCACCTGAAGCACAACACATAATCTGAAAGGCCACGTTTCATCCAATTTTCATACTGGACCCATTAATATCATTGAAGCACATAATCAATCAATTTTCTGAATCACCCAATCACTAGATCAATACATAAACAAGGATAATATGTGTTAGCAATCAGATCTAGTCTAAAAGATAAGTCATTATGAACATGGTCAATCAATCAATCACTTCTCAGAATGTTGTTATCAGAACACAGTAACCAGACATCACTTCAGATCCCAGAACACTGCAATAATAAACAGGAGCAGCTAAATAGATTTCATGGAAAGTCCGCAACTTCACTAATAGAAAACCTGCGTACATCCACACCTTCTCCTGCTGCTTGCCTGTGCACCTCCGCACCTGAGTCTACTGCTTGCCTGCGCACCTCCGCACCTGCGCCTACCGCTTGCCTGCGTACCTCCGCACTGAGTCTATGGATTGCCTACGAACCTCCGCACCTGCGGCATTTCTGGGCCTGTGAACCTCCACACCTGTGGTGCTACTAGGCCTGCGAACCTCTGCACCTGCGGCGTTTCTGGGCCTGCGAACCTCCGCACCTGTGGTGCTTCTGGCCCTGTGAACCTCAACACCTGTTCCTTGTCTGCACTTACGGTCCTGCGGGTATAGACAATTTTCTAGACTTCAGGAATATCCCAGACTGTCAGATCTACAGATTTGATCATGCGCCAAGGAGATCTCAACCCATCAGTAGATCCGACTTGTAATCCTCATGTTTCTCCTTGATTTGGATTCAATAATTTCTCTCCAACTGATCAACAGCATTTCAGATCTAGCTTTTCTTAAGATATTCAACACATCAGTGCTCAGCCAAATGATCTCCTTTCCTTTTTATAGACAAGGCCTTTACTCAAACCATGGTCCAAAACCATAGGTATTCAATACTAGGAACCCAATACCTTGGATCAATACTTTAGATGCAAAACCACAGACCAAAACCATAGGATCAAACATGTCGGGCTAAATACCATGGACCACCATAGGATTTCCCACGTGCGTGCGCTTTTCTCTGCATGAAAGTGCGTGTACTGGGGGTCCGCACCTTTTGCACAGTATACCTGCGAACATGACCGCACTTTGTGAATGGCGTGCCTGCGGGTCCGCACCTTTTGAATGGTGTACCTGCGAACCCCTTATTTTCTTCCATTCTGAGAGGCTGATCATCAATCTTTGCTACTGGCCTGTTGCACTATGATCTGTCACCTGTATGAGTTGCCATCAAGGACAACACTTGTCTCATAATGCCAAAAATCTCCCCCTTTGGACTTGATGGCAAAGCTAACTTGTCATACTAAGGACTGTCGTTTGATTCATTTGTGTTGTCATCTATTCTATCACATCTGATATCCCTTCTTGTAGATTCATCTGATTATATATAATTGAGATGTTCTTTTATGAGTGGGTTGCCATCAAGTACACCACATGCATCATAATGCCAACATTATAATTGTTTAAATGCCTTTAAAAAACTATATTTATATTTTATATTTCAACATTTTAATTAAAATTATAGTTTAAAATAATAAATTCTTAAAAACATGAATTTCTTTATTTATTTACTTTTTATTTTTATTTACACTATTTAATAAATATATTTAATCGTTTAAATGTGAAATATTAGTAATCTACATAAGGCATGGAACAATACATCCAAGAAGCAACAATTAGCATACCAGACTTTAACATCTAGTTTCAATGTGAACTAACCATTTCAAAAAATTGTTTCCTATATACAACATCAATTGATTAAAACAACTATATGTATGATTTTTATTATTATTAAACTTTAAAAAGCCCATTTACTATCACCGACAAATTTTAACACTACCTCAAAATACTCCATAACTTTGACCAGACCTCATGAAAATGTGATGACAATTGAATATTGTTTCCTTAACAAAAGCAACCACAACCGTGTTAACAACCCCAACCTCCAAAACTGTATGAGACTTAACCATGTGAAGAAACCGACACATTAATCAAGGAAATCAACCCACTTATTTATCACGCCAATTGAAATAGTTAACCGCTCTATGTCGTCCTATCGGATTAGGATGTTTGAAAATATTATAAATATTTGTTTCGTTTCTCTACATTCTTCACTCGCCTTCCTTTGCTTTGCTTTGCTTTGCTTTTTCATTTCAGGACTCCTTCAATCGCTCCATAATCCATTCTTGAGAAAGAAGATTGTCGCATTTCTTTTCAAGTGATGACGATGGATCTCGATAGATTGTCTGCACTGCCCAACAATGTCCTTTCCCTCATCCTCTCTAAGCTCCCCATTAGAGACGCGATCAGATGTTCTGTCCTCTCTACGAGCTGGCGATTCCTTTACGGAGAACTACCCGATCTCGTCCTCTCTCCCGATCATCTCCTATCAACGCATCAACTGCATTCCACGGTGGATGATGATGCCCTCTTATCGTCCACCCTGGAAAATAGAATATTCGACATACTGAGGTTGCATTCATCCGATCTGGAGTCATTTCATCTCTCCATTGGTATGGCTGATCCGTTGTACAAAAGAAAGCGTACCCCGCAGCGGTTTACACACGAAAGCATATCTGAATGGCTGCGGTGCGTTGCCACGAAAAATGTGAAACGTCTTCCTTCTCAAATATTGCTACGCAATGGAAACCCCGCCGCCTTCCCTTTTCTCATGCACTACTCTTACTCTGGTCACATTAAACAGTTGTATTCTCACCACTTTTCCAACAGATTTTGCGGGATTTAGACATCTCACTGAGTGCACCTTGGTCCACACCCTAATGACGGATGACTCTTTAGGCGCCTTTCTTTCACATTGCCCTTTTCTTCATAAATTTAACTTAAGGCATTGCCCTGGCCTGCAGAGGCCAGTCATCTCGTCTCTGAACCTGACAGATTTAGTTCTGCAGCTTAATAGACCACAACGATTGACAGTCAATTGCCCTAAACTCACAACTCTGAAGACAAACATGTCTATTCAAGACCTGAGAGTGAATGGAATGGAATTTTATGAGATTTCCTCAACGATCGAAGTCTCCGAATGGAGACTGGAAGCAATTTGATGGAGTTATGGTTGCATTCAAGCGCCTCTAGGTGATACAATTTCTCCGCAAACGGGTTTATGGAGTTAGTGGGAACGTTGAAATCGTTGAAAGTGCTTACCATTAATGTTCAGAATCCATATCGTGGGCTAGAAAATCGGATTGTTGTTCCTCTCTTCAACCTGCTGTCGAGGCTCCCTAACCTTGAGCGTCTACACCTGCGCGGGCGGCTGATTTTGGTAAAACAATAACTCCTATTATGTCTTTCACCATCATCATTATTTAAATGTCATTTAATATCTCTCCAGAAGAGCAGAGTGTATATATTTATGACTTTTGCTTTGTTACACAGGTGGAGGGAGAGGGAGATCAAGTAGTACAATTTTTAACATATCGATTTGTTAATCTTCAAATGGTGGAGATAGATGCTCACAAATACCGTGCCAAGAACCTTGGTTGGTATGGGTGCCTTCTTCAAATAGCTCCTGCGCTTAAAGAAGTGAAACTCCGATCAGGAAGAGGACGTGAGAACCTCAAGAGGTCTTTCGAAAGTTGGGAATCTTTGAAGAAAAGTCGTGAACCAGGAACGATGCTGGAGAAGATTTGCGAAATTAGCTTTTATTTTTAATGTTACATTCCAAGTTATTGTGACTGGTTTTTATCGCGTACAAACTGGTGGATTTACCTGAATATTATTTTTGTGTGTTCAAAATGCCTTTCGAAGGTGAAACGGTAGCGGATTTACCTGAATATTAATTTTGTTACTGGTTTTAGTCGGGCACAAATTGGGTTTACCGAAATATTAATTAATTTTGTGTTCAAAGACCGTTTCAAAGCGTGAACCTATAGATGGCAGAATTTTTGAAATAATATTTTCTTTCTTAATTACACAATTAGTTTAGTTTAGTGTGTGGTAGATTTATATATATATATAGAGAGGGGTGTGATGAACTCATAGATGGCAGAATTTTTTAAATAACATTTTATCTTTATTCGAACTTTTTTGAAATAATATTTTATTCTTTATAATGTGCAATTTAATTTGACAAGATAAGTTATTTAACAGTTAAGTTATTTTGGAAAATTTATTTAACATATATTTTATGGTGTTTTTTATGTTTTATGTGTTGCTCAAGTATATGTTGTTCTTATGGTTTACATGTGGATGTGTCATTTGCTTCTTATGTATCATATTTAGATCCATTGCATATATGTTATAACTTCATCAATGTACAGTTAGATCTAATATTCATGTATGGGCTACTGCAAGTAAACTAGAATAGAATCCAAATTTAGGAATTATCAATGATGATCATTTGATTATTGTGCTAACATAACTTTGCAAAAGATATTTAGGTGTTGTTTATTGGTTGTGAATGTGAAATATTTTGGCTTGGAGATTGGAGACTACAAGATCTAGTGTTTGGTTGTGAATGTGAAGGATATTGACATGGAGATTGGAGACTACAAGATCTAGTGTCCCTCAAGCCAGTTGCATGAACTAGCTCTTAAAACTTCGATTAAAAGGTATGAATTCCATTTCCTTCTTGTATTCTATGTTATGGATTGCATGATTAGAGGAATGTTTGGATCACTCTTTGCACACATATCTTCTTGTCGAGCCTTTCCCAAAGCAGTAACTCCTTGTGGTTGTGTGATTTCAATCAAAATAAGCTTCCTAGTAGGAAATTGGTAATTATTATCACATATATAGGGGAGAATGACTAAAACCTTCCACCCATGACCAAAGTTTTAAGGATAAATGATGTTAAATGGATCCACCCGTTATGATAGAGCCAAGGTCAACATGCTAACATTAAGTCCTATCCATATAGTGTAACTATTGTTCTAAGATACACATCATAATTAATAATTGCACTAGGCAGGTCTCACTTCTTACAAAAAGACACACTTTCCTACAAATCATGGTAGTGATTGAAAACCTAATTAAGTTTGCAAATAGGACAGAAAACTTGTAACTATTTTTTTGTTGTCTACAACATCAATTTTACCTTGGATATTACAAGCATATCAACTTGCATGTCAATTTACCAATCTCTCTCTCTCTCTCTCTCTCTCTCTCTCTCACACACACACACACACACACACACACACAACATTTTCAAGAAACACTCCCTCTTTAAGTATTAATGTTCAATTGAACAATATATATTAAATCACACCATGCAATGCATCTATATATGTATATTGAACTAATTCTATTGGGCTAGGTTGAGTGGTTTAGCTCTTTGATCTTTGATGTTGATTCTCTATTCTAATTTCCCTTGTTACATGCCTCATTAGATTTCCTTTCAAAATCAGGGGTCGTAGTCAATGTCAAATGGTTTGCATTGGGTATCATCCATAAAATATAGGGAAGTGTTTGGGGGTTTCCCCACAAGGTTTTTCTTAGAAAGAAAATATACATAACCAAAATCTTGTGTTGGTACCCACATACTACAAATTTAAACAATTTAATTGCATAACAAAAGAAGGAATCATATAACTATCATCATAAAAAACATGAAATAACAAAAATCATATATTACCAACATATAAACAATATCAAATACGATAATTTATCTCAAATAGTAAGCAAATGAAATACCCATATAAATCATAATATAATTCTAGCTACCTAAGTCTAAAATGTGGGACATTACATGTTGCTTCTTCCTTCCCTTCCTTGGAATTAAATATAATTGAAAATATACCTCTCAAGTCAATGCGCCCAACAACTAGATATATAAGAAATAAGTATGTTTTCTAGAAGAAAATTTATTGGTCAACCAATGTGTGATCAATATGCCATGTCTTTATATTTATTATAAGTGTTTCTATGTGGATGTTAGACATAAAAAATTCTCCCTTGAGTAAAAGTAACTTTGGGATGAATTTTTCCAAATGAGGGATGTATGTAGTGCCTTGTCGATTTGTTGCCTCATTGGCTTAGGAATTGTCAACCCAACATGAGTTTATTTAGATAATTTATTGGTTATGATATTGTTAATAAGACTTGATATTTTTTTTATTAGTTACATAAGGTGATGCATGTTTAATTTGTATATTAACATATTCCAATCGCTTCACACATATATGAGATATATGTTGTATATGATGGTTTTACTAGTTAATAGTTAATGATTAAATGTATCAAGAATATGATTTTGCATTCTTTTAATGTATGTTATGAAAAATATTTATAAGTGAATCTAGTTTTAACATATATATTATTTGATTGTTTCACTATATTTTTTATGGATAGATATACATAAGATGACCAAATTAATGCACATATTTTAGATAGCTTATATTCTTGCTTATAACATAAAAGTAATGTTAGTTATATTTTGGTCACTAAATGTTGATGATTGATACAATATGTGATGAATTGATGTCTGGTTGATATTTTGTGAACGAGGGCTTGGCATGATATTTCTCCATAATATTAGATGGTTGAATTAGTAATAAGGCCTTGAGGGAGCCCATGGTGATAAAGAATATAATTGGTACCATTATATGGGATGGGAAAAAGAGAAAGATACAATCACTAGTTCTATAATATCTACTCTAAACTCAATAGATCCAGAGTAACTCTTTTGTCCGTTGATTCTAGCATCGAGTATCCGATGAGTATTCTGACCGATAGGTATCGAATATTTGACAACCTGGCTCTGTCGTAGAATATTCGATGGAGGCCTACGTTTAAAAAAAAAAATTATTCCAATGAATATTTGATGGAGGTGTGTGTTTAAAACAAAATATAATACATAGTACTATTTTGAATACTATAATACCACCTTCTAAGAATAAGTATACTAGCAATTGCGGCTAGAGGAGCAAAAGAATGCCGATAGAAATTCATAACTCCATATTTCCAAAGTTGGGCCTTTGATCACACATGTCAAGTACAAAAAATAAGTGACAATGAGTTGTGGCTCCTAATCAGTGAAATATATCCTACTTTTCTCAATGATATCAACAACTACATGAGAAATAAGATGAGATAAGTCCCAATAATAAATATGCTATTGGGACTTTCATTGTAATCATCATACACCAACCCCAATTAGTGAATTGCAACTTTTATGAGGAAGAAAGTTAACATATGAAAATCCCATGTGAATGGATTCTCTACATCATTCTTTTCCCATAACAAAAAATCTATCAGAATTCCTCTCCCTCCTATAGAATTTTGATATTACAATATAATGAACACTACAAAATTGGGTACTATAGGGTCATTTCCAGCACTAACACCAATGCACCTCATATCATGAAACCACATTATAAGTCAGTTTGTTCATCTATCAATAAGTTGTTGAACTAATCACAACTCATGTTCCTTGATTATATTTCATTTTTGTTGTTGCACTACATTTTTGCATATTGCTTTATAGGAGGGTGTATAAATGTTTACATATATAGAAAGGAGAATTCACCACAATTTTTTTAGGAAACATACAATGTGATAGGGAAGTTATGTACTCATTTCTTATTAACCATTCCAATAGAACACTCCTCAATTGAATACAATATTATAATGTATCTCTTTGATCCAATTATTCTAAAAGAGAAGGGAATTCACTTATATATGTAACTGAGATTTTCCTCTCGAAATATTTTTTTGACCTCAATCATATATAAAATCCCTCAACATCACAACCTTCTTGTAGAATTATACAACACATGATTCTGAAATGGGGGAGACCTTTAATCATAGGGAACACATTGATCCCTCGAGGATCTGCCAACACCCTGAGGTGGTGGAAAGTTTTTTAAGATACCACTGAATAGATTATTTTAACAAATTAAGAGGATATAGTGATGATGTATCTAGGGAATTTTCCATGAATTTAAAAAAAAATGGAAAAAATAGATATGTGATTGTTGTTAAGGGGCTTGAAATATTTGTGACTAAAGGCATTATTATTAAGGTATCTAGGAGGAGGTAGCATATCATATTTTTAAAAAACATCTCCTATGAAGGAAGGTTAAGTATATTTTATGTTTATCACTTCAGACTCCTATACCAACTAGACACCAACCACACTTATAACTTGTAGAGACCATAAATCTGTCAAACTTCCTCCTGCAATCCATAAATGGAATGATTTCCAAGGAAAAAGAGGGGGTAAACATGAGTTGTTATCCCATCACAGGCTCATTCAACTACTCGTTTTCCATACTTTGGATAACTGGGAGCACATTTTCTTTTGGATTTATTTTAGAGATATGGATAGGAAATATTTCTTGGAGAATGAAGAGGAAATGAAGGATAAGGATATTATGAAAAAGGGAAATAATAAATTAACAAGTCCAGGGCACTATAAACATAAGGCAAAGAAAAATATCAAAGTAGAAAACTTAGATAAGGAAGTTGCAACCACCCTAATCAAGTTAAGGAAAACTACAAAAATGAAAAGGAGCACACCAGTCGTAGACTTAGATCCATAGGTATAGAGAAGGAAGAGAACAAGATAAAAATGGATATTTAGATAGATGGAAACACCTTTCACAATAGTGGTACAAATTGAAGACTCTCCATACACTACAAATCACCTTCAATAAACCAAGAAACACCTCAACAAACACAAGTGTTATAGACATATTTGGGCACTGCAACCCCAATCACATATGTCCATAAACCAAGGGTTTCTAAACCCATAAAAATGTTATTTCATACCCTAAAGGATCAAGGTCAATTGATTACATCATTTCCCAGAAGTTCTCCTTGAAAAACTGCTCAGAACTGGTAAAAAATGGACCATACAGACTGCTCCATGCTAAGGGTGCGATGCATCTCACCTGCTACACACAGAGGGTACAATGCATACTGAAAATCCATTCTGTAGGGTGTGATGAGAGAGAGCAGAAAAATGGCAGAGGTAGTTTGCTAGGTGGAAACCCAGATAATCTTCTAGAAACTGCTCATATGACACTTGCCTCTTTGTATGGTTAATATACATCTGATCCTATATTGTTTATTGTTATAGATCTTTATGCTTTGATGGTATTTTGCTACTTTTACTCTACAGGTGTTCTTTGAAGTGGGACAAGTGAGGAAGGAGTGGCGAAGCTCTATCAAAGGAGGGAGGAAACAAGTAAGGAACCAAGCAAAAGACTAAGGTTGGTCCTCTCTACTTCTCTCTCATCTATCTCTCATAAAGGAAAACACAAGAAACTTTGAATTGTTTGTTTCTAAGATAGCTACCTATCTTAGTGGGACTAGCAGCTCTGAATAGACACTAGTTTTCCCGGAAACAAAATGGCGACTCTGCTGGGGAGTGAATTGTTTGTTTGTTTGTTACTGTTGTTTGCTTTATAAAATACAAATGGAGCTTGAAGTTAAGCCAGCTAGCCTTCGAAATTATTTTGCTATGCAACTACAAAGTAGATCAACGTTGCTTCAGTCAATCTCTGGGTTGGTTTATGAACTGAACATCTGACTTGCAAACATCCTAAGTGCCCTGGTGGTAGCTCAATAACCTCAGATGAGCCCCTATACTTTGTGTTTACTGCCTATCATAAGCTTAGCCTAAACCCCTGAACTTAGCTGCAAACTATGGGTAAAACCAAGCTTAGTCTCGTCCTTGGACCATCACATTGTCTCTCATTGGCAGTCTAGATGCATCACACCTCCCGTGTGCTGCAGGTGAGATGCATCCCTGTTTCCCTTAAGGACAGGTGCGATGATTGAATGAGACTATTTCTGCCTCTAGATTTTGGTTTTTTCTTCATTATTTTCACCTCTATTCGGTAGTTTTGCAGCCTATGATTAGTATATCACTGTTGAAACCTTATTCCTTTACATTATTCAACCTCCATTGATAAGGAATTGTGAATGTTTTTTTATGTATTTTTCATCATTTATAGTCGTCCTTTGCAAAAAGTAGCTTAATCGAACTGTCGTCTTTTGATTTGAAAGTGTCACAACTGTCGTTTTTAGTCAAGAAAATAGTGCTTTAAAGTCTTCCTCTTTTAGATAGTCGATTACACTTTTGCCATTGTATTTGATTTGAATTTTCAATTATTTGAAGTGTCAAAAGTAGTTTTCCATTCGAAATTGAAAGTGTCGTCCTAGTCTTCCTTTCGTTTTTGAAAAGAAATTGCTAAAGTGTCGCTTTAATGAAAAGTAGTTCAGATTTGTACTTCTCTTTTTGTCATTCTCACATTAAGGAAACTGAAAAAAAAATACATGCATGTGAATTTACATTTAGATTGCATGTGAAAATTGATTTAGGAAAAGTGCATTTACTGTGTGCTCTCTGCTCTATGTTTAAAGAATTTTACTCTTCTTTCCTTAGTAGCTAGGATTTTCATTGCTAAAAGAAAGTAAATGACTTTTTATCATCTTAGATTGCATATTTAGGAATTGTACATCTACATCACGTGGTGAAACTTGAAAGGCAAACTTAAGAAAGATCAACTGTAAAATAAACCTCAATGAACATAAAAACACTTTGGAACATAACGCACAACATCTAGAAGTCTAGACTAGAGATGTATTCTGGCATCGTAAAGCCTGGTAACTATTGTTTTCATCGTAGGTTGGGTGATTCCTCCTCTTTGATATGATAAGTGCCAGTACGAACTTGTGCTCCCACGTACCATCGAGTATATATTGGGAGACCACAATAGGCTAATATCCTTTATCCTTAGGAAGCCGTGTCTGCATCCCTATCGATTGCAATGCATTGAACATAGCATTCGGGAGAATTGACTACCGTACGTAAAAGTATATTGCAGTTTTGTGATTGGTTTGGTAATCCCTCTATCTAGATTTCCAGAGTAGCCACTTTCATTCCTTTTCAGACTCCTTAAAAGAAAAGGTCCATCTGAGCACTTCTCACTTCAGGCTCATTAAAAATAGGTGACTAGAGTCATCTTTAGCTTTTTCTCGACTCTTAAAAATTTAAAAAGCAAGTTGTGTCAAAGCGTCATAAAATTTATTTTAATCGGAATAACATCACTGTTCCCTCATCGGTCTTAGGTTAAGAAAATGGAGTCCACCAATCAAGGATTTCCCCTTGTGGGAAATCCTAGTCCTTTCTCTTCACGGGGAGATATTGGTGCTCCATATATGCCTACATTGTCCCTTCCAGGACTCACAATTGGCCTGCCAGTATGGCTATTCTCGACCTCTGTCGTTCAAAACACTGTAATTCCTTAGCAATCAAATCAACAACCAGATGATACTAAAGTTGCTCCCCACCTTCCACTTCATTTGTTTCTCCCTCTCCTTCTTCCTCTTTGCTTGGTGAAATGAGTAACACTAAAAACCAAGTAACTAAGAAGAAGGAGAAAGAGAAGGAGAAGAAGAAGAAGAAGAAGCCAACAACGAAAGGGGGCAACTATGCATCGTTTGGCAAAAATCCACACACTGCACCATCCAAACCCAAATCTCCATGTGTCATTTGCAAAGGAGACCACTATCATCGAGATTGTCCTTGCATCCTGTGGATCTTGAGAGACTGGTCTTCCCGCTTACACAATCCGGTGTTGTCAACCTCTGTCGATCATGTAGAGAGTACACCATCAACTAGTGAAAATGAAGTCAATGGATAGAAAGGAAGATCTAAATTTCCTTGTAGGCTGTGTGAAGGTGATCATGCCCTCCACTGTTGTCCTTTTCTAGATGAAGCTAAAAGAGTCTTGGATAACTGTCCTACTTCACTGCAGTGACTTCCACCTGGATACAAGAAACTCTTGCCAAGTCCATCGCTAATTGAAAAATTGACTGACACACCTCAGTTTTCGGTCAAAATGCCTATCATTGAAGATAGACCCTCTGAGTCCACACCAAACCAAAGTCAACAGGTCAAGATGACAGTCGACCCAGTTTTGTCTTTAGAAGGTCCACCTTCAGATGATACAGTCTCCAAAGAGAATGAGAATGACATCGTTCAAATTCTTTTTGTTAACACAAAATCCGATGAACATGGGGGAAATCTACCCATTCCTCTACCACAGGAAGGAAGTTCCTCAGTTCAAGAGATTCATCCGGCCATTTATTCAGTCCCTCCTCCAAGCAATCTAGTTGTTTCCTTTGATTGGAATCTACTAGCGAGACCTCGCCTACCATCTAATGCACCATTTCAAATCATAGTACAAGCTTACAGAATGATCATGGCTAGTACTATCATAGATGAAGGGGCTTCTGTGAGTATCCTTCATTTAACTTCTTTGAAAGTGCTTGGTTCACCATCGCTTCTACCTGAGATTCGAAAGCTGTCAAGCTTTAATAAAGGAACTAGTCGACTGTTAGGGATCCTTCCAAATTTTCCTATAACTTTGAGAAGGAAAACCGTTCATCTGAACGTGATGGTAGTCCAAGGGCCTCTAGATTACAACTTACTCCTTGAGCGTGACTACATTTACAACATGGGAGATATTGTTTCCTCACTCTTTTGGGTGATGTGTTTCCCGTATGAAGGCAGAATGGTCTAACTCATTGACCAACTTTCATTCTTTGGTTCAAACACGACTACTAGTCAAATTCCATCCCTAACTGGTCTTTTTGCACAAGGAATGTCTCATCAACCTCCAGCTCGTCCACCTAATGATCGCGAGTGATTCGGTGAATGTGATGAAACCCAAGGGGCACGCATCCTGGCCTGCTTTGGTAGGAAAACCCCAGATATAAGATATGTTTCCTCATAGGATATATGACCAATCTGACACACCCGTCCATTTAGGAAAATGGGATTAGTCTGGAATAGGATTTCCTCGTCGAAGGTTATATGATTGGAAGGTCACTCCATTCACCTTTGTCTATTTCGATGGACAAAGCGAAGGAAGTGTTTTAGCTGCGACACGAACGAAACAATCTTGCTTTAATGCAAGGACTTCCATATGGTAACCTGGAAACTCTACTTCTCTTTATACCTGGGGGCATGCAAACCTTTTTTACGTAAGTGAAAAGCGACCAGCATAACTCTAACCCCTTAGTTTTTACTAACTTCAACTGCTTAAGTTAGGTGATTATTCTGGTCAACCATTCACCTTTGCCGGTACTGGCGATGATGACAAAGTAAAGGAAATGTTTCTGTGAAACTATCCTACCTAACCTCAGTAGTTCATTAACCTTAGGATAGTAGTTGGTCATTCCTAGCTTGCATTCAAAAGGCTTCGGAGCAAAGTTTCACATGGGGCAAGCTCCCTAAAAAATGAACCTACCAATGAGAGACATCTTTATTATATGACTAGCATGAGCAGGTTTACGTGAGGTTCCATCTCGTTAAAAAATAAACCTAGCGATGAGCATATGTTCCTCGAGAGTTCAATTAAAAAATGAACCCACCTTCGGTAAATAACCTTTGTGATCGCAATGCTATCAGCTTTTTGGGCCTTGGTTTACCATCACCTCCACTTTTTAGCCGATCATATGCCTCCACTTGATTGTTTACCCTTTTGAGGAACAGATGCGATGAGTGATTCTGTTAGCCACCTTCTTTACACTGACATGATTGAAAAGTTCCAAACCATACCTGGAACCAACTACTACTCGAAAACATCACTCATTCCTAAAAAACGAGTCTCTATTAAGCTCTTTTTAGACTCGTAAAATATAAAAAGATTGTCAAGCAATTGGCCTCTCTAGCTTGTTAAAGTGATTGGAAGTGCCATCCCTCCTCTATATTTTAATATTTTCGTACCTGAGGGATAATTACATGAAAATATCGAGTGCTTGTCTTTTTTGGCTCGCTAAAGTGATCAGAAAAGTCATCCATTTTGTATTATTTATAGTTTTTTCAGACTTAAGGGATTATACTACGAAAAAGGACTACTGGAGTTTCCTTTCCGTCTTTTTTCAGATTCTCTAAAACTAAAAAGGACCAAGTTATCTTTGTCGTTAAACTTGTTAAAACAATAGCGACAAACTTGTCCATACGGACGAGAGTGACTTTCACTGTCGTTAGGCTCGCTAAAACATAGCGACAGGTTTGCTCGAAGTGCAAATTATAGAACAGGCATATGTTATCCTCCTCAACCTTAACAAAAATAAAGAGGTACTAGTCAGCAATGACTGGGGAGAAAGGGAAGAAAACTTGAAGAACTTTATTGGTAGCAGGTCGCTCTTGAACATGACACTTTCACTCCATTACCATGATTGAATCGAGTTGGGTTATTCCGTTCACTAGTCATATCACCATTGATCCTTCGTACCATCCATCTTTAGGGTTAACACTACCAATCCATTTCAGTGTTGCTGATATGTTCAAGAGAAGTTTCTCAGAGAATTCACCAACCCAGCTTACACCTCATCCACTGCAATACCTTCACGCTCCATTCTTTCATGACCGCCACCCTGAACCTTATATCATTAGATCGTTTTCACCTCCACAAAATAATTTGCTCCGTTTCGTGTCGTAGATGTGGGATTCATTAAGGCCCTCCTACGATGGGTCACTTCTTGTCGACATCAGCTCATTGTCCAGGAAGTTGACTTAGGAACAACCCTTTTAGTACTTTGAAGCTTGCATGCCTCAATGGCAAGTTTCTCACTTCCGGCAACAGGTTTACATCAATGGCCTTCGACTAAAAGATTTGCTTGGTATTCGAAATCAACTCATGTATTCGCACCACGTGAATTGTACTACAGTACCTTGAGGGTCATTATCATTATCGGTGATTCCTCTCGCACCTGTTAATAGCTTACATCATTGGCTGGTAATCAGGCCGTGTCTTTCCATGTTTGACATCAGAACATCTTTTCACATGGATCGACTTGTACTTTGGGTGAAGATTGAGCGAGTTTGAAGATCCTGGATCTAGTTTCATCCATCCGAGCTGCGATATATTCAAGAAAATAAAGACATCAAATGTACTCCATAGTTGCACAGATAATCATCCAAGCTAAGGGATGATGGCTCTACCAGAATCATTAGTCTGCCACACAGACAGTTGTCTGTCCTATGTACATGAGAATGAATCTATAAAGTTGAGCATGGGAATGCCTGCGTTAGCTAGATCATGAAAATATTATGAAGATAATGTATTGTATTGTATTGTATCTTATTATAGGTCACCTTCCAGTTCGAAAAACCTCGGATCCTCATGATAAAGCATTTCACCTGACATCAGAAGATTCACGACCTCATGCTTTAGGGGGCAACTATTATAGACATATTTGGGCACTGCAACCCAAATCACATATGTCCATAAACCAAGCACTTCTAAACCCCTAAAAATGTTGTTTCATACCCTAAAGGATCAAGGTCAACTAATTACATCATTTCCCAGAAGTTCTCCCTAAAAAACTGCTCAGAATTGGTCAAACCTGGACCATACAGACTGCTCCATGCTAAGGGTGCGATGCATCTCACCTGCTACACACAGATGGTGCGATGCATACTTAAAAGCCATTTTGTAGGGTGTGATGAGCAAGAGTAGACAAATGGCAGAGGCAGTTTGCTAGGTGGAAACCCAGAGAATCTTCTAGAAACTGCTCATATGACACTGGCCTCTCTGAATTCGCCCAGGGATGAGTAAGAGATCATGAAATATCCAAGTGGAACCAATAATTATTAGTGAAATGACACTAATAAAAATCCCAAAAGCTGACTCACCCCCTGCAAATATCTATATATGGATCCCTCATCCTAGAGATCTAAAGGCTAGAATTTTGTATTTTTGTAAGGAAGTGCTGCTGGTTTCTCTGTGAAGCATTGTATTTTTGGGTGATCTAGCTTTTCATGAGGTGAAGAGGGCTTTCATGCTGGGAGGATGGCACTGGATCAGACAGCTAGGTTGTAATCCTCTCTTCTACTACTTCTATCAATAGAGCTATTTGAGTTTTCCTTCATATACTTGTATATTTCTAAATCTTGTATTTGTGTATGAATTTGTATGGTTAATATACATCTGATCCTATATTTTTTATGGTTATAGATCTCTATGTTTTGATGGTATTTTTCTGCTTTCACTCTATAGGTGTTCTTTTAAGCGGGACAAGTGAGGAAGGAGTAGCGAAGCTCTATCAAAGCAGGGAGGAAACAAGTAAGGAGCCAAGGAAAAGACTAAGGTTGGTGCTGTCTACTTCTCTCTCATCTATCTCTCATAAAGGAAAACACAAGTTACTTTGAATTGTTTGTTTCTAGGATAGCTACCCATCTTAGTGGGACTAGCAGCTCTGAATAGACACTAGTTTTCCTGAAAACAACAAGCATCCCCAACGGGCTAAGAAACCTTACTAGTAGCAATAATTTAAGGTCCAAGAAGGGATACTCCTACAATATTGCTACTTCATAAATAGGGAAACATGAAGTTGTGTCACATCTAGATGAAAAAAATTGATTTCTGGGGGGCGATGCTACTTTATCTTGTCAAATAAAGTGGTAGTCCCCACCTTACATTCTTCAAATATAGGAAACCCATTCCCAATTAAAATTACAATTTGTTAAAGAAAGTGATATGATGTGCAAGAAATTGGTGCAAACCATTAGCATAATATGGGTTGGGATTAATATTCAACCAACTTCTCGTATTCAGACCAAAACTAGATTTTGACCAAACAAAATAGGATCAACATTGGAAAATAATTGAAGAGGCAACACGATTTTATCATCAAGGGGAAGTCACTAGATATACATCCCAAGATATAAGGAATAACATAAAGAATAACAACATTAAAAGGTACATTTTGCAAAGTATTGAGGGGCCTCTTAGGCTCATAACATGTCATCATGCATAAGAAATTAGGCATTAGGAAAATATGGATACATATATGAATTAATGTAATAAATGGTTAGTTGGAGTAGGTGCAATCATTTCAGCCATCCTTAATGTACAAACACATATGAAGAATGAATATAAAAGTGGTTTGTTAACCTTCTGAATATGATATCTTTGTTATGTAATTAATTTCAACTATTGAATATAGTTGAATGTTCATGAACTAACTTCTATAAAAAAATCCAATACTAGCAACATCTAGAATATCATACTAAATTCAACATTTAATGTTGAAAATAGGTGAATGTTGTTGATAAGAAACCTTGTATCTTACATCATCTTCATTCCAAAAATGGTACAATGGTTCAAAGACTTCTTTGTTAAGAAAGAGGAAAATAGGAATTTCTCAATCCATGTATTTATGGACCACTAAAAGGGAAACAAAAGCTATGACATCCCATTAGAAGAGAACTATATTAGAAAAAAATGTATGTTAAGAACTTTTGTTATTACACTCCACGTTACATAGACAGTAAAAGGAAATCAAAAGATCTACATGGAGATAGTGAACTCAAGAGCTTCATTGTACAAAGTGTGAAAAGATAAGAAAATAATAATATTTTCAAACAATAAGTTTTAATTCGTTAATGCCAAGAACCATAAATCTAGCCATTCTGTGTGTTACCCCTGATACTGTAATAGGTGGCATTTGTGTTTTTACTCATGATCTAGTTGTATAAGATACTTTTTGGTGACATTGATTAATCATTAGAATGATGCAGAGGTGATTTTATGGGCGCACACACCTTCGCTAACATTACCCTGATGATTCTACTAGCTAACAACCTCAACGATTAGGTTTGTGACTTCTAGGGAAGAATGGATATTGTGTTTCAAGAAAAAAATATAATACACAATACTATTTTGAAGACTATAATAAGTGACATCAGTCACCATAAGACAACCTTCTAAGAATAAATATACTAGAAATTGCACCGAGAGGTGTAAAACAATGTCGATAGGATAAGTGGGGGTGGGGAAGGTGGAAAACAATAGATTGGTACATTAAAAGGAAAACTGTAAAAGGAAATATAGGTCTTCCTCAAATTAACAAGTGAAAACTTCTACCAACCTTTATGCCACTTATATCTAATCTTGCATTTTGGACAAGATTGATTTCCATATTTCCACTCATAATCATAGCAAGGCTCGCATATTGGAAATGAACACTAATTGAAATATACAAATAGCTCCACATCTGATGCTAAGCAAAAATCATATCCACATATCTTGAAAACATGTTTATTTATGTATTGTGGAGGCTTAGGCTACAATAATTGAATAAAATATCCACATAAGAACTTGTGAGATAACATAATCCATTAAATGAAAAACAAAGCATTGGCAACAATTTTTAAAAAGGAAAGAAAGTATCTAGACTGATAATCCATAGAACATATGATACTTGACATTTCCTGAAGAGGAATAAAGTGTTCCAATAACAACTGGACATCCAAAGAATAATATAGCTTTTAACTACAATATATAGGATGTCGTCAATTTGAATCCATATTTGTTTCACATTTATATATCTAATACATCACATCCCTTTTCTATATCTCTAAATTACATTCTACAATATTCATTTCCAAGAGCACCACTCAAGTTAGGCTATTCTTTGGAAACAATTATAGCTCCACCAAACATCGAGACAGGAAAGCCATCTTAAAAATATTGAACCCAGTTTGAATATGCATTGTAATTATTTCAACATGGATTTCTATGAGCCAAAAATGTACCCTTCTATTTGTGGACAAAATTTAATGGAAAACATAACTTAGATCTTAAAAAATAAAAAAAGACAGAATGGTTCCAATTTTAGAGAAGAAAATAACTGCTATAATACATGGGAAAAAGTAAAAATTCTCCATCTCTAAAGAAAGGGAAAAAATAAAGTCCCTTTTACTAAAAGAAAAAGCTCAGTGAATATAAACAACATTGCATGATAAACAAAATTTATAGGTATTGACTAGATTATTCATTACAGCTCAAATACAACTAATTTATGTAACAACTTGCAACACATTGTAATGATGCAATGATAGAGGGAAAGAGATAACACCTAGTGAATAACTCAAAAAAAACATCATGCTTACAGTGCCTCTAAAATGTGTTTCCAGCATGAGTCTACTCTACTTCACCATTTTCTTCTGTACACAGCTTCACCACTTCTTCAAAGGGCTCACTCCATCACTGCAAGAGACTGCATAAGAATAATGTTTTTAAGTTCAAAACACATGTAGAAATTTTGAATGATGTTACAACACCTATCATGAATCAATAATTTATTAAATATCGCTTTAGTAATTCAATCATTTATTTACCATATACAACTCACCAATTTGATGACTACTAGACAACTGTTGATTGTGGAATATTGAATTGTCTCCCAAATACTAGTTGATAGACATGAAAATAAATTAAAATGAATCCAAACATAGTCCCCTCCTTCACTAGATGCATTCATAGTGAGTGGATTACTGTTAAGGATGAAATCGAGTTTCTACCATTTGAATTGTTTATACAAGTAAAGAAAGGGACATGTAGCCTAAGGATAAGTTAATTTTCAAATCAGCCAAGGAGGGAGGATACTACAGTTACAAACCACTGAAATCCATTTTATTTAGTTGATACTCGACCTAAACTATGCATATGCTAGGAAACTTTCACAGTATGCCCCTGTGACATCCACATACTTCAAACAAGGAACTACTTATGCAAACAAAAGAATATGAAACAAAAGACTTATTACTCTATGAACCAGTTCCATATAATCCACACACACAGAATCACATGTGCTAATTCCCCATAGAATTTTCTTTACAAAATCCAATGAACTTACAACTGGAAGTACTAGACAGAAGTCCTAAAGAGATACAAAAATAAAATTAACTACAGTCACCTTAGAAGATAAAATTTGTAGTATAAGTTATATGCAGAGTTGCAATGTCAATATTTGTATATATGTATACACAACTTAGGCCCACACAAATTAATGATCCAAGAAAAGCTACAATTATCTCTCTTGAATATCTCTACAAAGAAGTTTTGATGAAATTAGTTGATATCTTAAAACATGTACACCACATAACTAGAAAAGAGGGATATCTACAATTATAATATTTCACATGAAATTAATAAAAGTCACTATACCCCTTGAAGACATTTTTCCTGATCATGACATAGGCCTAACAACAGTCTCCATGATCATAAAAGAAAAATATACAGTCTCTAAGAAGGAACTATCTCCTTTGTTCGGTGATGGGAAGCTTCGAATTCTGTACCAGTAAAGATATGCTGACAAAGAATACCTCTTACAGTCACCTTCATGAAGTCCAATTCTAATCAGTAGTGAATAAGAAATGTGTATTTATTTAGATAAGTAGAAATCACCATCGAACATACAATTAGAAGGATCAAATTTTACAAGAAAGCGATGTAGATCGTGAAAAATTAATGAGGAATTCTCTCTAGAATCCTTGGCACCAAGGCCTCATCTATCTAATCTAAGTACTGTTGATAAATCTAGGGGCAACAATATAGGTGATTTTTGTAGCTTATGATAACTACTTGTGAATACTTTTTACTTTTCTTGATTAGGTTCTTATTTAGCTTGATTATTATTGTGTTCTCTTCATCAACCATTTATTAAACATAAATAACAATGAGACAAAGGACACAAGATGTAGGCTATGATTCAGGGCCAAAACCTCTCCAAAATTGAGAGAAAAAGCCATTGAATCCTTCTTCTTATAGAATCTTCAATTGATGAATTCCAAGACCAAGACCCTTGAACTAAGAACCTATCCAAGACCAAGTGACAAGGCTTCCTTGAAGAAACTCTTTTTTCTCTTCAAGTCAACACTAGTCAAATTGATTTCTGCACCTCTATTTTCAGATTATCTAGAATTTCGGCCTCATTTTACAGATCTTTAATTTTATGCCTACCTGCAACTGTCAAGATGTCACACGTGTGAGGTTGATTGGGAATACTTCTGTGGTTCTTCACGTTCATTATGCTTGCACACTTCTCTTAGTGACTTCAAATAGTAGTGATGTTATTTTCTTGACCCTTATCTCAGCTCCTTAGAGGACTAATGTAACCCTACTACTGAAAACCTAAATATAGTCACATGTGTGGGAGGAGAGACCCAAAAACAACATAAAGTCCTTTGATCTTATTCTCCTTGTCTTCAATAATCAAGAGGCTATCTTCCTTCCTTTTTCATACTTCTTTCTTCTTCATGGATGCTTGATGGATGATCCTCCACGTGAGGCTGAGTTCTCCTTTATATAGTGATCTCTCCATACAAATGAGCCGACTTGACATCTTCCTTAGGTCGACTTGTCCTTTTGATAAATCAATTTTTTTCTTTTGAGGACCGACTTAATTGTGCATTTTTGAGAAGGCCTTGGAGGGTCTTTTAACTCTTATAATCACTTGAATAAATATGTAACATGCCCAATAAGGGTCTCTCATATATGAAAAAAGACTCTTTTGACTTGTAGACGACATGACAAGCCCTATAAGCTCTCAATGAGAGCTTTATCTACAAAAATAAAATTCCTTGAGCATGAAACCCATGTCTAAAGCATAACAAAAATAATTTTATTTTTCTTCTTTACATCAATTACATAAAATCATGATTACATATGTAATTATGAAGATCGAACCTAGTTACATATTTCAACAAGTATTGCCTTTATATTTTATGTTTTGTTTATCCAACAACTTGTCTTCAGTTTGCAAAGGGAAACAAGCTCAATGAAACTAACAAAGGAAAAGGTGTGCATTAATAAGATATGTACGATTAAGATTTGAGTCATCTTAGGGTTTAGCAAATTTACGATTGGTAATTTCTATCCAATAGTCTAAAACTCTAGATAACTCATGAATAACTCTAGTCATAAGGTTTATAAAAGATGTTGGTTTCCAAAGTTTGTAATTGAAAACTTTAATTGCCTAGGAAGTCCTAGATTGACTTCACAATTTTTGGTATCGTATAGTTCTCTTTGTTGTACTTGTCTTTAAGTATTGTAGGTATAAATATTGATTCATGAGAGATAACATTCCAAGGAAAAACCCTACAAGGTTTGTAAATGGAGAAACTTCAGGTATGTCTATTTGTAAGAACTTGTTTATTAAAATTATTTTAAAAATTTCCTTGTAGTACTAACTATTTTATGTTTAGGATTTTGAATCACAAAATATTCTTGTTAGGAAGATCGATAACTAGATTGAATCTAGCTCTGTCATATCTCTTGTCATTTGTTCATTTTTATGGAAACCCTAATTTTTAGGGTTCACTATAAAGATCTAACTTGTTGATGCTTAGAATATATTGTCGATAATATTGAAACCCTAGGTTACTTAGGGTTTTTAATTCTAACAATATTTAGGTTTTTGGTAATACTTTGGTAAAACCCTAATCTTTTAGGGTTGTCATAAAACCCTAAACCTTTAGGTTTTGGTGAATTATTGAAACCCTAGTCAAAATTGATAAGGTTTAATGTTTGTATCCATGCAAAATATTAGTATGAATGAAACCCTCGATGAAAACTTTCTAGTTCTAGGGATTGTAACAAAACCTAGTAAAGTCTGTCATGAAATTCTAAAAGGCATATTGTTGAAACCCTAGATGTACAATATTTTGTTTTGTGGGTGTTGAGTCCAGCTTCTAGGACTTAAATAATTGCTTTACTATTAATTGTTAATACCTAGTATTTGACTTTGGAATCTAGGGATTATGTCAAAAACCCTAGCAGAATATCTCAAGTTGGATATGAAATATTATTCAAGTTTAAGCTATGAAATTTTGACTACTTATGATTGATACTCTCTTCACGTTGATGTGGTAAGCCTATATTGATCTCATACTCCTAAATATTTGTATTTGGTTACTAGATTTGTAGGTACATAATCTTCAAAATGTTGAAGATGTTCACCTATCTTGAAAATGACTTAATGATGAGCATGATGAAAAGAAGAACCTAATAAAGTTTATTGATGAGTTAAGGGGGCATTGTATGACTCTTTATCTTTGTAGATCATTTCATTTTGAGTTCATCCTTATAATTATATGTAAAAATTATGAATACCTCCCTAGTTAAGGGGTAGTGTTGAAGGATGTAACTAGTGTTGGTCTTAATAATTGTATTTGAGTCATAAGAAAGAAAATAAAAGTATTTTTATTAACTTATCAAAGCATGGGTTTCATTCTTGGGTGAATGGTCAATAGGTAAAGCCTCCATTATAGGCTTCTAATATTTTTGTTGAGTCAAAGTCAAACTCATTTTTGTAAGGGACCCTTCTTGGCCTCCTTAAGGTCAAGAAATGATTTTCTTTTTGTGTTTAAATATCTCCTCCACCAAATCATCCCCATCTCATAAAAGGATTACCATTCATCCTTCAAAGCTAGCCTCCAAATAGAATATAATTAAGTGAGCCTCCATTACAAGCCAAGAAGTCAGGTTCAAGTCAAATTGTTCATGTCGACTCAAATCCGCAGTGATCAATAGGTGTAAATAGCCTCCTATTCACCATTTGAAGGAGATAAGTGAAGCATTCACTCAAGAAGTAAGAGAAACTATTACAGGATTGAGAAATAGAGAGGAAACTAAGAATATTAGAAGAATATTATAGGGAGGAAGTAAAAAAAGTGAATTGCAGAAAACATTACAGGGAGGCTGAAGTTCATTGTTGTAGAGATGATTATAGAAAGGGATGAGACTATTGAAGAAGGAAGGCCAAGATTTATGAAGTAGGAAGACAAATATTTCTGAAGTAGGAGGGCCAAGACTATTGTATAAGGAGGGTCAAAATTTTGAAGTTGAAACAGAAGGAGCCAAGAACCATGATTGCAGAGACAATTGTAGGAGGAACTAGTCTGGTGGTTGGAGTAAGTCTATTTCTTTAGTCAAAGGGTCAAGTGTGTATTAACCTGATTTAATCTACTAGAGAAAGAGTTGAATAGGTTTCCTCCTTCATAGGGTTTTTCCCTTGGTTTTGCACCTACATCTTCTATTCTTATCTTTGTGATCTTCATGTTGGAATTTATTTGACGAAAGGAACACTAACATAATCAACATATAATTTAACAAGTAAATGTCAAGATAAGAGAAATCAAATTGAAGAATATAACTCACATAATTTCCTATATTTATGAACAAAGGATAGGTATTGGACCTCATTTGAGTGACAAATGTAATTCAGTCTCTTCAAGAAGGTTGATGCAAATTCAGAGCGGGAAATAGGTGAAGGATATCAAGGAACACATGAAGGTCTATTTGTTGCCTTGTGCATCAATTCTTTGTTTGGAAAGCTCGTACATATGGGAAGAAAGATATATTCGTTGAAATTTGATTTAGAGAAGAGCAACATACCGAGTTATAGAGAAATATTTTTGTTTGGGTGGCTGGCCTATCACTTGGTGAGTGGTCTTGATCAAAGGCCTTAGAAGTCTTCCTTAAATTTCTATAAGAAGAGAAGCTTTTTGATTTTCCCCCATGGAGGGGTTTCTCATTGGCCTGGAGCCTATTTTTGGTGTTCTTGTTTGCATTGTGATATTCTTTATTAGAATTTTCTTGATGATAAAAAAAATAATGATGATGATGAACTAACATTATATCACAAGAATTGTCAATATAACAATAGAAAACATTATAAAATAAACCCTAATTCCCTTTTCCCTATTTTTTCTCAACATATACGGTCTTGGAATATTTGCAATGTAGAAATAAAAAAAATTGCTTGAAATAAAATACAGCACAAAACTAAATCACGCACCAGGAAGCCAAGTTCTTGGCAGGTTAAAGTTGAGTAGTACTTCGATGAGTTTTTTTCATGTATATGACTCCAACCACAGTTAATCTTTTAAATCTAGATATGTGGTTGAAAGTACCTACAAAACAAAGGAAGGAGGAGAAGTTATATGTGATAAAAAACAATTAATAAAATAGAAACAAGACATACTGGTGCCTTATGCCCAATTAATAGAGTAACAATTTCTCCTACTACCCTACATGAAAAATTACAATTTATGGTCTTTTAGTCAAATACAAACACAATTTTTGAGGAAAGACAAATACTACATGAATTTTTTTCATGGAGAATTTTGTTATTTCTTATAAAACTTTGTGTAACTCCCACTCAACCAAGACATATAGCACAAATGTCAAACAAATTTTGTTGTCTCAGCTAAACCCTTACTATTTCTAGCTATTTTCTTCATATAGTTGTTTCACTTCAACATCCGAATTGAAACTAGTTGTCATACACAGATTCATGAGACCAATGAGGAAAAATTAGATTAAATTTGATGAAATATTAAATTTAATTGCATGAATAATTAATAATTAAAAATAATTGCATGCATGAATACTTGAATGAGCTCCTCTCATTTCCAGGATAAATTGTTGGAATAGTTTAATCTTGGAGCAAACCTGCCTCCACTCGACGAAACAACAATGAATTCAACATTGACTTTGTTTTTTCTATGTTGGATTGAGGGTGTTTTTCTCCAAGATTATCAAAATCCTAATTTATTCTCTATTGAGCAGGGCCAACCACATGAAGGTGGAAGCTCTCATACCCCTCCAACATCACTCTTAATTCCCTAGTACCCAATATATCTACTATATAGGAAATAGTTGAAATCAAGACATTAAGATACATAAAGAACAAATAACAAGCATTCATTCATTCATTTGTAAATCCATAAAATATTTCATCTCAATAAATTTTATCAAAAAAAAAATCTTTACATAATATGAAACAATTTCATGTACATAAAGAGACATATAACAATTATTCTTTAACATATAACATTCATTCATTCATTGATCTTAGACACAAAATACTTCATATCAAAAATACATTATCATCAAAAATATGTTTACATAATATGAAACAACATCATGTACATAAAGAGACATATAACAATTATTAATTAACATATAACATTCATTCATTAATCATAGACACAAAATACTTCATCTCAAAAAAATGATCATAAAAAATATGTTTTCATAATATGGTACATGATGTTTCTAATGATATAACTATTACAATCATTTCTTTTTATTTTTCTTTATTTTTGATGGCCTAGTCGACATTGTTGGAATGCTTGCTATATTTTATACTATATTTATCGTAACTAATCTATATATTGGTTTCATTTTCTAATCTATATGTATTCTAACAAAATTGTAACAATTTAAGTACACATGAGTGTAACGTCCATTATGGAATGTATCAATTGTCCTCCATACATTTCTTGTCAATGATTATAACCTTGAATGGGCTAGCACTGGTCTATCATCACCATCTCAAAATGACCCAAAAATTCAAAATTTACCATATTTGCCATCATCACTTCACATTGTCTCATAGATTACCCCTTCTACATATTATATGCATGAAATTATATTAGACCATCCCCTCTACCTAACCTATGATTGATTGTGGGAACATGTTTACAAAGTACAATTTATAAGTAGGAGGTCTTGTCAACAAATATCTGTCAATTTTCCTTTATTCACTTGTCAAAATAAATCATAGGATAGGTAAAGCGGATTGCCTTCCATAAATTCATGCATATAATATGTAGAAAGATTCATTCATGAGATAGTGTGAAGTGATGATGAAAAAAATTATAATTTTTCATCTGGAGGATCATTTTGAGATGATGAGATAGACCAGTGCTATCCCATTTAAGGTTATAATCATTGACAGGAAATTTGGGGATGACAATTCATACGTCCCATCATGGAAATTACACACATATGTACTTAAATTGTCATCATAATCAGAAAATTGTTGTGATTAGGCATTGAAGCAGGAGTAGCTAGCACCTAAATTAGGAGTGTGGTAGTGTATGGTGGAGTGAGATAGATATACCAGTTATTAGATGGTTGACTTATCATGGGAATAGACTATGTAAAGTATTAGTTTAACATGGGAATATTATTATAGGCTCTTCATGTTCATAACAAAGTTAATTGACTTATACCAAGAATTTATCAAATATATGGTATTCTACACCCTCCTTGTATCACAAAAAATATGTTTACATAATATGAAACAAAATCGTTCTAATTTTTTGCAATAGAAAAATCACAAATTTTTATTAAGATAGTCTAAAGTTACATGTGTGCATGATGCATTCAACCTCTCAATAACAAATGTGGTACTCAAAAAATAAGCTCTAAATAAACAAGTACAATCATTTTTTATGATGTTTATTTCTCTTTTTTAATATCAAGTTAGTGAGGATGTCTTGATCTTAGCCCCCTTTAGTTGTTGTGATCTCTAGTTTAATATTTCTGACGGTTGACCTAGTCCTACAACTATGTTGTTGCAAGTAGGGCCAGGTATCAATTGCAACAAGAAAGAAAAGTTAAATTCATATAATAATTATTATTATTACAATTTTTTATTAATAACAAGAATTGTAAAGTGTTCGTTACCTGATTCGGTAATGGAGGGAAGCAAAATACTTTCAGATGTGGCCATATGTTCCTCCTTTTTTCTCGCCACATCTTGTACATGCTCTGGTGTAGAAACAAGAAAGGTTACAATTAATACACCATTTGCATTTAAATATTTTTAATTGTATTCCATACTATTTTTTTTTACAACACACGAAATACCTCCAGTACCAAGTTGAACATCAATCTCAAGTTCAAGCACTCCACCATGAGTAGGATCATGTGTTGCATCTACATTGCTTTCCTAATTTTTTCAATCAAGCACATTACTTGATGGCCAAAAATAATAACCAATAGATTGTACAAGTAATGATTTGTAAATTTTATTTGTTTCTTTTATTTTCCTAACTGTTATGTTGGGTGGTGGAAGACTGTGAAGATGCCAAGCTTGTCCTCCATTCAACCACAATTTGAGAGTCATACTTGAAAGAAATCTTTAGGTCTTCCTATGCGGGAGCCTCTTTGAATTATGTCCCTTGCAATTTTGCATCAAAACATGATTTTTTCTTCTTCCATGATATTAAATTAAAATTGTTAACAATTTATAATTTGGATGCAAATTATTTTCTTATATACTTAAAATTTTTGTGTCCAGTTTCGAGTAACCACCAAGGCCAAGATGATGCTACCCATGTTTGGTTATTCTAGCCTGTGTGGATTTGGAAGTACTGGGATCCTATATTTAAAACATTGGAAAACTTAATTAGATGTCGCAATGATGATAAAACATCACAATTACTTTATAAAAGTGCCTCATACCTTCCTAGTCTGAGTGGATTCTTCCCTACTTTTCGAAGTGCCTTCTCATGTGTGTCTGCCACGTGCACCCTCCACTCCATCTCTGGAATCGATGGAGCACGCTCATGTCACCTGACTCTTTCCAATTGAGACCTATACCAGTCCTACAAATATTTTAAATGTAGGCCTGCATTTGAGGTAACTCCAAATTTGTTGAAGGTGCATTCATCGAATAGGTGAACCATCCTATTAATAAGTTCATCTTTTAACTTGGAACTTTGGGATTTCCATTTTGAGTGAATGGTCGACCCAAATAATTCTAAGGTTATGTAATACAAATGCCTATAAAATACATCATTTCCTACAAAACGATACTCATTAGGGGAGTTTTGAGGTCTAAAATGGGTCTTCTAAGGAAATTATAAAATAACAGTGGAAATAATAAAATAAGATTAGATTACATCATCAAATTTTATAGGGAAAAAAGAAAAATTTATTTTTTCAACTCGTATTTTCAAATTATCTCCCTATGGGTTTACTCAAATTTCGAGCAACAACATTTGTTGGTTTAAAAATTTGATTCCTCATCCAAGGAGTTCTCATGTTGCATACTTTTAATGGACCCTACTACATGAAAAATGAGAAATACATGAAAAACGCGATTACAATAACGTTTTTCATGTATTTCTCATTTTTCATGTAGCAGCGTCCATTGAAAGCATGCAAGATGGGTACTCCTTGGATGAGGAATTAAAATTTTCATCTAATGAGTACTCTTTCTTGAAATTTGAGTAGAACCTTAGGGAGATAAGTTGAAAATACGAGTTGAAAAAATAGTTTTATTATTTTATTATTTTTTAATATTTTTACATTTTTACTCCAAAAATGGTGAATCATCCCCCATGATTGAAATCATCATCTTGAATCCTATTGGTTCTTATAAAGTTTATTTTGGTTGTACATTTTTCTTAGGAGGCCCATTTTAGACCTCAAAATTCCCTAATGATTGTTAGTTCAAAGTAACCATAGACTATACGTTAATTTCATTTAGGTTGTACTTTTAATTTAAAACACTTCTTAAATACCTGGAAGTTTCTCTATTTTCATAGGGACATTCTCATCATATACCAAAAACGTGATGGGTAGTGATCTGATGCTAGTAACAAGGGATCCAGGAAAGCTCACTTCAAATTGTGCAATCAGATCATGCTCTGCATCCACATCGTGTGTAGATCCTGACGTATGTTGTTCAAGGTGTGCATATCTTTCTTTGGGTGGTTGAGTTGGTATACCGATCTCAATGACCAGTGACTCACTTACAGGTGGAGCATTGGCATTGCTACCAATATTGACCCCCATTGTCATAGCATGAGGATCATGCTCCTCCAAAAATGCCTGTACAATAAAGAGTTTTTTAATAAAGGATGAGATAACTAAATCATAAACAAATAAATGGGATAATTGAATGATTTGTTCACCGCATACTGAAAAACTTGTTGCATCAATGTTCTGATTTTTCCTTTTATCTCATCAGTTTGAGGCTCAATTAGAGCTAAAGAATTAATTTTCTAGGTTTTTTCATTCAAAGCTTTATTATCACTTGGATTGGAAATTGCTTCTTCATTAACCTCTTCCTCACAAGCATCTACGGAATTCTCCAAGGCTAGTGCATTCCCCTTATCACCATGTTTATCAAATAAGAGTAATTTTCAATTCTTCCACATCTAATCATTGTTATATTAATAAGAAAACCACTACTTACATATGTCTAAATTTACATAGAAACTTCCTGACATATCATGGCCAATACAAAAAGTTCTAAATTTATAAAAAATTCATCATCTTGGAAGGCTCTTGCAAGAGGCATTATGGCAAGATCAATATATATTCCAGATTGTATAGAAACAATAGTTTGAAAAGGACAAAGGAATGCATTTACTCAAGTTGGTCATATGCATAGTGAATCTTTCATTTAGTTATATGATGTCGAAAAATATGAATTTGACTTACTCTATAATGGATAAAATGCTACTTGTATATATATCTCGTGGTTATATTATTTTATGTATAACTAAATTGATGTTTACCTACTATGAGGCTGGTGCCTGTTGACCTTGGTCAACTTAACACAATATTTTAACCATGACGTATTAAAATCTTTCCTCAACTTTCAAGATGTATAACAATATACTGTACTAAATGACAATCATAACATATAATAAACATTGCTTACAAGTTGGGTAAAATTGAATACATATTGCCCCCATAATAACAATATTTGTATTTATTCTATTCAAAACTCTTCCCCTGCAACTATTGATTTAATGGCACATATGAATACACAGTTTCCTTCACATCCCTCGAATATGCAATCAGGTTGCTTATTTGTGGTGACTGTTTATGTACTATTTATAAACCTTGAAATATTACTTGTTGCTTTTGGTATTCCATCAATATACATAGTTGTGCCTTTAATTTCATCATTGTCTTTCAGTTGTATATAATTTTCAGCCACTCCATATCTTTGCATATTTTTGTTATATTGGACTTGCTGTACCCAATCATTGTAGTCATAACATGGTCTAACTTACTCCATCAAGTCAGTTAATACTTTGTAACATACCTTTATGTCATCCATGGAAAATAGCCCCAAACCATGTAATGAAGATGGGGTAATGCGGTATATCCTTTCATTGATAGAAAAATCAATGTTTATATCAGCAAGATCCTTGGGTGCCCATTGTTTCAATAGATGTTTGTACATCAAGGGTACCTCGATCTCATCTATGCTCTCATTATCATAAGAATGTGAGCCCCCTTTATTGAAAAAAATTTCCATGGATCTATTGAATTTTCTTCTAATCTTTTCACCTCTAGTTTAACTTCCCTTGCTAGACGACATAAGAAATGTTTGGTAAGTTTCTTCTATCCTAACTATACTTTTGTCACTCGATGAAGATAGATATGAAAAATACCTGCTTCCTTGAACATCCTATAACACTCCATTAAATGAGAGAAACTATTAGTGAGTGTTATAGGGGATGTTGAGAAACATCTTGACGAAACCACAAGAAAATTATATTAGTGCAAGTGAGTTATAAGGAAGTTCTTTGCATTTAAAATATTCAAGTAATATTTAAAAAATTGAGAACTTGAGAACTTATTCATCCTAACCAATGAAATCACTCTATAACTTGAGAACTCAACATAATATAATAATTTAAACTCAATATGTTGAAGAATGCAACTAGTTTTGATCTTAATAATTGTCATTTGACTCATGGCAAGATGTAATTCTTATGTATCTATCAAAAGAAGAAATAAAATGATTTTTTTAAATCATGGGTTTCATGCTCAAGTCACTTTGTCAATAGGTCAAACATCCATTGAATGCCCCTATGGTTTGTTATGAGTCAAGAGTCCTTGTCATATTGTAAAAGACCCTCTCAGGGATTTGTATCAAGGAAATGAAAAATATTTTGAAATTAGAAATGTCTAGAAGGCTCCCAAGGCCAAGTTTGCTAGCTAAAGAAAAGTCGGCCTAAAGAGGGTCGATGGAGCCTCTTGGAAAGAATATATAAAGATGAATCTTTAACATATTGAGGGACACATCAAGATTTTTAAAGTTTGTAATTTGTCTTCTAATGTTCACACATGTGTATACCCTAGGGTTTCTAGGGTTTCCTCAGGTCCAAAATTGTAGGAGGTGTTGCAGGTTTCCTTGTTGACCACAAAAGGCTAGAAGAGACATCATCTTGAAGAGATCTTGTTTCAGTGCACTCAGAGGATTGGAAAATCTCATCATGAAACATATATCATAAACAATAGTTCTCTTGCTATCGTTTTGTATCAAATGAAACTTTGTCCCAAACTGAGCAAGAAACTCTAAATGGAAATATAATTGGTGTTGCTCCAGTGGCTTAATTGAATCAACATGCTACTTTCTGTTGGGAAATGTAACTAGTTTCGGTCTTGATAATTGTCGTTTGTGTCATATCATGATGTAGGTATTACATATTGATCAAAAGAAGAAATACAATTGTAAAAAGAAACTTTTATAACGCATGGATTTCATGCTCGAGTCTTTCATTAATATGCCAGGAATCCATTGCATGCCTATTGGATTGTCTTGAGTAAAAAGGTAATTGTCATTATGCGAAGACCCATTTGGTCACTTGTATAAAGGAAAAAAATTCATTTTGTATTTTGGAAAGATGTTTATAGTGCTCCCAAGAACATGTTAGCTAGCTAGCTGAAGTTGGCCTCCCATTGGCCTTAAAGAGCTGTTGGAAGGCTATATAAAGTAGACATTCGACCTCCTTTGAGAGATGCCACATATGCACTTCATTTCAGAGAGAGTTTGTAAATAAGAAGAAATGTGAAGTACAAAAGAAGGAGACACAAGTTTATTTTAGGAGCAATCTGCCCTAGAAGACATTGAAGGTCTATAACACACGAAGTTCTTATTGAAATTTGTAACTAGTATTAGTCTTCATAATTGTATTTGGCTCACACCGTGATTTATCTTTTATATACTTATTAAAAGAAAAATAAAATTATTGTAAAAGAAAATTTATTTACTAAAGTGTGGGTTTCATGTTCAAAGTTTTTGGTTCCTAGGTCTAAGAACCCATTGAGTGCTCTAGGGTTTTTTTTCTTGAGTCAAAGTTTTTTTGATGATGTAATAGACCTGATTGGGCTCTTGTATCAAGAAATAACATATTATTTTGATGTTTATAAAATTTTGGAAAGGACCCATGACCAAGTCGTCCATCCATGATAAAGTCAGCCTAGAGAGGCCCACTCTAGCCCTTGTGAAGACTATAAATAAGAAAACTTTGATCTCCTCTAGTGACACACATCTTCTCATTTGATCTACAATAGAAAAGTAGTGTGATGAGGCTAGAAGACAAGAAATCACCTTAGCAAAGAAAATAATAATCTCAAAAAAAGAAAGTATTCTGTTCTCCTACTATTATTGGCCCACTCTTGCAAGTTTATGTGATTCTTGGGTTATTTTAGTTTGATGTTTCGAAAGCCAAAGTTGTAGAACTAATTGATGAAGCTGAAATTTAGAGAAGTTACATTCTTGGTAAGGTCATCCTTGTTGATTGATTGGAGATCTTATTTTTTTTCAAGGAAGATTGTTTGGTGGTTGGCTTGGTCTTGGGAAGTTTTTGTATGTATTGTTTGTTGGCATTATTTTTATGTCTACTTGATATATAGATTCAAGCATTATTAAAAAAAATTGTTGGAATGAAATTTTGTTTTGGTGGAATTAAATGTTCCTTATACAAACATTCGGGCATTGTAAAATTAACCTATTGTTTATGTGCAACCTGACAAAGCATAAGATGATATTCAAGTGTAACCCATCAATTATTATAACCATCTCATAACATGTAACTTCTACCTCAAACAAAAATGTTTAGATTGAAACCCTAGAATATGACTTGGTCAAAGACATGAAGAGAACTATAGCTAATATTTCTTTGTATGAACCATCAAAACTTACTTAACAGAAGGGGAATATAATTATTTAAATCATTAGAAACTAGCACAACTAATATTCGTATACGAAATATTGAAAATAATTCATCCAAAAAAGTATATTTCATTGAAATAGCATTGATCAGAGACAAGTACACTTCGGATACTCCTCCCTTTAACCTCCCCATGTGCTCTATTAAAGAACATCGTTGTCATTGTAATTTGTTTTATAATTTGCCTGAATTAAAATTTTCAGGAATTTTTGAAGGTTATGGGCAAAGAACATTATTAGGGTTTGAAGTACGCTTTGTTGAAGAAGTAACTAGTGTTATTATTCATAATTATAATGATGTCATGATTAGATGTAATCATTATACTTGTGAGAAGAAAGAAAATAAAATGTTTATTTGTAAAAAGAAAATTATTTTATTATGAAATGGGTTTCCTTCCCATTATTTATTTATCCTATGTCAAAGCACCCACTGAGTCCTCTAGGGTTGTGAAGAAGAGTCAGATTCAAGGTCATGATGTAAAGTCCCTTGAAGGGCTCATGTATCAAAGAAAGGAAATACATTTTATGTAAAAATATTGGTCTAGAAACTACCAAAAGGACAAGTTGGCATAGAAGAAACCCAATTTATCCTTCAAGAAGCCTATTTATTTCAATGGCTCTCAAAATACATTATAACTAACAATTTTTAAACTCCACGCAAATTTTTATTAGTTGGAACTTTAATTAAGTGGCTCTCAAAACACTAAAAAATTTTAAATTCCAAGAAAATTTTCATTAGAAAGAGAAACAATCCTCTTAAGACAAACAAATATGTAGTGAGCAAGTTGAAATCAAGATCCAATTCTTAACATCTGTGTTGATCAAAATTATCATATTTACACAAGCTGATGTATGTTAAAATTTAATCTAATGCAAAACCAAATTTGCTATCATACCACAATTAAAAAGCATAATATTGTTAGATCAAGATGTTTCCTTCATGTAATCCTATAGCAAGGCTTAAAATATCCTTTTCACTATAAAGAAAGCCTTAGGTCAATGCAGTACTACCACTAGTAATAGTGTATAATGTAACTATCAATTGCCATTGGAAGTATGATGTGTATCCTGGCCGAATGTTACAGAACTGTACAAATATACAATAGAAACTCCAAAATTCCCCCTAGCCTTATGATACAAGTGATGCCTATGTACAATCAGTTGTTCAAGTAAGTATGACATGCTAGTCCTAGTACAATCCCCTACCAAGTTTTGCAAGGGTTTCAAATCACAGAGATATAGTACATACCTAGGGTAGGGAAGTCAGGCCACCAGAAGCATCCACGACAAGGGATTCTTTGTGTTTGTTGCTTGAACTTGTCTCCTGTAACTAATTCCTTCAATGCTCTATTGTACTCAAAGGATACTAAGGCAAAGGTGAAAAATGCAGCATTTGATTATAAAAGTGACATCATGGAATCTCTAGTGTTTCAAAGACCTTAGAAGAAAATAGAATGTGTGATAGGCATTGACATCTATAGGTGGGATTCTACCAATTTTTTTTTTCTAGAAAACTCCACTCCTCCTCACGGTACTATCTATTATAGCACAATAAAGATCATATTTCTTTTGTCAAGGTGAAAGATATGTTTTTCATGGGTTACAGTTAGGGCTATGCAAAGTTTAACAAGGTTGTTGTTATATCATATATACATTGACTGTATCATAGCTTTATACCTTGAGCACAGGGAAGCCTTATCTTTGCTAAATAGAGGAAGAATGACTCGATGAATTGGAAACTAAACCATTGGGGGAGGGAAGAACAAGCTATTTACCTACCGCTTCTAGTTCAATACCTACCTATGTGAACTAGGCCTTATTCATTCATTGCCAATTTTACTAATGCTATACATCCCACTTTATATATTATGTGTTTGCAATATGTAAAAAGCTTCAATTTTCTACTAGGGTAGAATGTAAAAAAACATACGAAATAGCGACAAAACATAATAATCTCATGGGCTAGAGTAGCTGACACTTACTGAAGAAATTGAAATGAAAAATGTAGGGTCTCTGTCCTCTTACTCTACTCTTCCTCAGACCCTCGAGATTGATTTCCCTCAGCTCCTGTCACGATGGAAAAGGCTCTTCCTCTTAGAAAGTAGAGGTGGGTGGAGGCTCTTCCTCTTGAAATTCTGAGGCGGGATAAGATAGGTGAGGGGCGATGGTGGAGGCTCAAATTCTTGTTGCAACTTAGAGGTGGGCAGAGGTGGTTTCACGCTGCGGCGATGGTGAAGTATTTCCTCTTATAGCTCAGAGTTGGGTGGAGGCAGGCTCAAGCAAGTAAAAGGGCTCACCCGAAAGGTTAATAGGGTCGATTTGGATTTTTTTTTATTTCTATGCTATATTTATGCTTGTGTTTCATTGTTTCTTTCAATTAATTTTATTATTATTTTTAATTTCATTTTATAGTGTTTTTAATTGATGGGTTCCAAGCAAATTTTGTATTTTTGACATCATTGAAATATTATGGAAAGGTCTTACAGATGTTGGGACTAAATCTGAGAATGAGGTGTGAGGTAATTAAGATAAGCGAAGATTAGAGGAACAAGGTCATGAAAGATAAATGTCATGGTGTGTTAGAAGGTGTCTCCAAATTTTGGAGACCAAAGAGCATAACACAATAGGTGAAAATGCACCATGGTTTGGTGGAAGTAATTTATATTGATTTCATATGGTGAATCTAGATTTGGTTATACCTAGAGAATCCATCCATAAAATAAAATACCTCATGCTCAGTGCATTTGTCAATAAATTGATCAATGAATGGTGTTAGGGAATTGTCTTTGGGACAAGATTGGTTCAAATCCTAAAAAGAAATACAAATGTGGATAGTGGCTTTATTTTTGTTCACAAGAATGATGTTGGAGATTGATGATATTCCTATGATGGGATGGATAAAACTATATTTATAAAACTTGTCGAACTCAACATTGATGGCCATAATCTGCAGGGTTGAAGAAGCCTATGTTTTTTCCATAAAATTGATGTACCTATCCATGGTTTGATTTGTTGTTTGACAATGGATGGAACACATCTAGGAATTTTGGTGTACAACTAGAAACTCTTAAAAGAGGGATTTGAAATGCATTCACTTACTTAATGGAACATGTTGCTTCAAGGAAAATGCTTTTCTTGATGTCTAGGGTTAATTCCCACTTTAATAGTGGGATAAATACTAGTCATATTTCCCACTTCAAAAGTATATTGGGTAGGGATCAAGTTCTTAAGACAATCAACATATCCATGGAGAATGAAGTCTTTTGTTTCAATTACACAAATTTCTTAGGATGGGGAAAGTTGAAATGCATCCTAGGGGAGGAAGAAGGATTGATGATGCATTAAATCCCATGGGTAGTCAACTATCATTGTTACCTCTAGAATTTCCTCTCCTAAGTGAAGGATGTGGGAAGAAGGGGTGATGGGCTTCTCAGAGGCATGAGTTGGTTTGATTGGATTTTGGGTCCCATAAATATCACATATGTGTGACACACTACTAGTTTGTAAGGTGCTTATAGATTTTGAGGGAATGAAAACAAAGGAGACTTTAGCTAAGAGGAACTTTAGCCTTACCAAAGGATGAAGGGTAGGTGTTGATACCTGAGGGGAAGGAGTGGCTACTATGGGAAATAAACCTAGTAGATGTAGAAATGTAATAAATGTGTGCACAATCATGTGTATCATGGGCTCCATGTTGAAAATAGAAACAAGAAATGATAAAAATAGAATCCAGTATATCCAATTTTAATTTGTCCTTGAATTAAAATTGAGAATTAAAAATTGAATTTAGTCTCAGCAACTCCTTGAAAAATAATTAATTAATTCATCTTGAGTTAATTAGTTGGAGAAATTCAAGTTAGAAGTCTTTGTGAAGTCATGCAACAATTATCCCTTAAATTAAGGAGATAAGATTGAGTTATAATTGAGTTGAAATTAGTTAGCTCAGTTAACAGAGTTATGTCCACTTAAATTAGTTCCAAACACTTTGAGGAACTAATTGTGAGTTCAGTCAGTTAATGCATGCATTCATCCAACTAGTGTACTCTAGATAACTGAAGATTATCTCATTAGTAACTCATGCATGTCTATACAGAGAAAGACCCAATTGAGCTAAATGTCAAGGACAGGTACTATCAGTTGCATGAGTTTTCCTATAAAGGAAACTCATCCATGCAGAAGGAACAAGGTTCCTTAAGGATTGTGAAGTTTTACAGGGTGTGAGATCATTGTGAGTGATCAATGTTAAACTTGGTGACAGCTGGATCACCTAGGAAAAACAACACAAGGAAATAGGAGGCTTGGAGGGCAGAGGAGAAGGTTTGTGAGAAGCCTTGTTTTCCTGTGAGCATCCAGGAGGATTGTACTTAGAGATGGCTAGCTATGAGAGCTAAGCCTTTACGTAATTTTGAGATATTTCCACCTTGTATGATAATACAGATAGTGGGGCTTTTAGCTAAGGCATTCTGCTGAGTATTCTTCTGTGTTTCATGTGCATTGATTCTTCTTCTGGTTATATGTGTTATGCTTGATCTTTCTCAAATCTATTAAGCTTCCCAAAGTTTGATTATAGAAGTAGATTAAAGTATTTTTCTTTAGTTATATTACATTATTAGGTTAATCTACAGTGAGAATTTCTACATGGTATCAGAGCAAAGGTTATCAGAACTGTGAAAAATATACTGAGAAGAGAATTCGAAGTTTTTAAGTTTGGGGTTGTAGGTGCAAATCGAATTCTTATCATACTTCAAGGTTGGCCAATGTCGTTCTATGGCTTGAGACTCGAGTATGCCTTGGAAGGCAGCTCAAATTACATAGCATGGAAACATTGCATGGAGGTTATATTAGAAGACAACATCTTGAAGGATTTCATTGATCAATAAATCCCAAAGACAGGTTCAACTAATGCACAAGAGTTCGCTGAATGGAAGAAGAGTGTGGCAAGGGCGAGATAGATCATCCTTGAGGGAGTTCAAGACCATATTGTCTCGAGTCTCCATGGGAAGGATACTCCATATTCAATGTGGAAGATATTGAAGGACCTGTATCAGAACAATAGTGACTAGAGGAAATTGGCGCTCAAGGATAAGCCTCAAAGAATCAATATTGAGGATTGTGATACTATTTCCACATATCTAAACAAGCTCACCACTTGCAGAGATGAGCTTAGCAGTGTGGGAATAACTATTGTTGATGATGATATGGTAAGCCTCGCTCTCCTTGGCCTTGCAAAGAGCTGGAATAGCTACTAGGACTCTACGAATGGAAGGGAAAAAATTCCAGATTGAGAACGATTGTGGTCAGATCTCATGCAGGAGGAGATTGGGAGGAGCACACGAGATGGTTCTTCATCCAAGGACGATGGAGAAAATCTAGCCTTAGCAAGTAAGGTAAGGAAAGGGAAGGGGAACGTGTCCCATTCTGTATCAAATTCTTCTCATGCAGGGAAGAAGGTTGACAATTCTAAAGTGAGATGCTTTAATTATCACGAGATGGTTCATTATGCGGCTAATTTCCCATCGAAGAAGTCTAAGAAGGGATCCTCGGAAGGATCAAAAGGTGAGGCATTAGCCTCTCAGTTTGAGATGGAATTTAACCTCATCGCATGCATGGTGTCATTGATGATGCATTGTGGTTGGTTTCTTGACAGTGGAGCCTCATTCCACGTGACCAACGATAAAAATTTATTTAGTACCTTGGAGGAGAAAGACCTCAAGATGCGCATAGAGATGGGTGACGATGAAAGGTATAGTGTTTCAGGAGTGGGCATGATTACTTTTCAGAGGGAGCATGGATCTCTTATCACCTTAACAGATGTAAAGTATATGCCTGGATTGAAGAAGAATTTGGTATCAATCATGATGTTGGAGGATAAAGGCTACAATGTTGTCTTCAGTAATGGAAAGGTTTTCCTTAGATAGATCACCACGAGACAGGAGAAACATATCTGTTCACAAGTCAAGAACCTATATGCTCTTGAGGTTGAAGATCCATGCAAAGCCTTGAGGAGAAAGGATATTGTTATAGACTTGGTGGCTGAGAGGGAGAATAAATTACCTCTCAACATACAACGCTAGAAGAAGTCTCAGACAATTGTGGAGGAGCCACAACTGGAGATGCTGAGAGGAGACTGAGTGGAGGCATCCACTCATGCATATACCTCCTGTAGGGGGGGAATTGTGAGCCAAGTCAGTAGATGGATCACATACAACCATACCTCCAGGTGTGAGGTGGGGCGATGTGAAGTGATAGTCTCAATAAGGTTGAAATTGGGCAGGGTTTATTGAGAGGTTTTATCTGATAGATCGTACCTTGCTACGAGAGCCTGAAGTACATAGTAGCTAGAGGAATCAATGGGATTGATGTAGTCAGATATCAAAGTGATAGAGGCTAGAGCAGTCAAATACTAAAGAGCATAGAGAAGGATTAAAAATAGTACAGAAAGGTTGAGTCAATAAAAGCACAAAGTTTTTAGTTAACAAAGGCAATAGAAGTCAGAGACTTTGATGACAGATGCATCATATTGATTCAGGTTCGATGTTTTTTTTTGTTTCTAGAGTTGATAGAGCAGCAACACTAGAGAGAAGTCTTGCATGCAGAACATTCCAAAGCTTGAGGATCGGGATCGAGTTGAATTCCTTGCTTGTTGAGAGGGAGTGTTGAAAATAGCAACAAGAAATCGTAAAAATCGAATCCAATATATTCCAATTTTAATTTGTCCTTGAATTAAAATTGAGAATTAAAATTCGAATTTAGTCCCATCAACTGCTTGAAAAATAATTAATTAATTCATCTTGAGTTAATTAGTTGGAGATATTCAAGTTAGAAGTCTTTGTGAAGTCATGCATTAAGGAGATTATCGCTTAATTAAGGAGATAAGATTGAGTTATAATCGAGTTGAAATTAGGTAGCTCAATTAACTAAGTTATGTCTAGTTAAATTAGTTCCAAATAGTTTGAGGAACTAATATTGAGTCAATCAGTTAATGCATTCATGCATCCAACTAGTGTACTCCAGAGAAATGAAGATTCTCTCATCAGTAACTCATGCATGTCTATTCAGAGAAAGACCCTATTGAGTTAAATTTCAAGAACGGGTTACTATTAGTTGCATGAGTTTTCCTATAAAGGAAACTCATCCATGTAGAAGGAACAAGGTTCCTTGAGGATTGCGCAGTTTTACATGGTGTGATATCAGTGTGAGTGATCAATGTTAAACTTGGTAACTGTTGGATCACCCAAGAGAAACAACACAAGGAAATATGAGGCTTGGAGCGCAAAGGAGAAGGTTTAGGAGAAGCGTTGTTTGCCTATGAGCATTCGGGAGGATTTTACTACGAGCTAGCTAGCTGTGAGAGCTAAGGCTTTGTGTAATTATGAGATATTTCCACCTTGTATAATAATATAGATAGTGGGGTTTTTAGCTGAGGCTTTCCCCTGAGTATTCTTCTATGTTTCATGTGCATTGATTATTCTTATAGTTATATGTGTTCTACTTGATCTTGCTCAAATCTATTAAGCTTCCGTAAGTTTGATTGTAGAATTAGATTAAAGTATTTTTCTTTAGTTATATTTCATTATCAGGTTAATCTACAATTAGAATTTCTACACTCCGAGAGGATCCTAGGGAATTTATTATTGAAGACTATTTAGAGATTTGGCCAAGGTAGGAAATGGAATATCTTTCAAAGGATGCATTTATTCAACTAAGGTAGGAGGTGGGCCCTTCTCCTTAGTAGAATGTTGTTTGTTACACAAAAAGGATGATCTTGACATAGATAAGGTGATAGATGGTATCACCTCAAATGAAATTAACATACACACTTGAGTTGAACCTATCTACTAAACCAAAGGTGGTTCACCCTGATATGTGCCAAGTAACATAGAATATTTGAAGCTCTTAGATCCAATTTGAATGTATGACAAAAGTCTTGACTTATGCCCATGAGGTGAAGTATGTTGTCTAGGTTAGACATTGGTTAGGGTTCATAGTGCATGATCATTGATGGTATTGACCATCTTATTGTGAGGAATCATCATCATGTGAAATATTGATGAAGAGATTACTACCATTGCATACATATATCTAAATCCAATGAGCATATTGTAGTCTAAGGGTGCATCTATGACCTCAATATTTGTTAATATCTTTCTTCTTGCTAGCTCTATGGGGGTGTTTTGATAAATACTTGGGTATAGATGGGTGGACATGATAATCTCAAAGGGTTAATGGTGGATGGGGTAATCTTAGGGGAGACCAACTTCTTCCACATATATTTGGACAAGCAAGTGAGGTATTTGG